>OZ020568.1:12349406-14849406 GCA_963971475.1 Chrysops caecutiens
TATCCACCAGCTGAAAGATCTTGAAGGCAATTCATGGTGTATTTTTAATAACTCAAACATGTTCTTATACCAAGAAGTAAGCTGAATACTGACGCCAACTCAAGACGTTTTCGCCCATTTCTACAAAGTGCTTTTAGAGGCAAAATAGTGCCTTCCTTTACTAGTGGAGCTATATCACGAAATGCAGATAGTTCGTCAACCAGTGAGCTTCAACAATTCAAGCTGTATCGAATAATATTAAGTCAAATATCACATTTGTACCATTTACAATTCGGAGATGTTATCTCCATTTGACGTTTACACAGTTCACAAATTGTCGTATTTTGGAGATTTTCTTCCAAGTAATCATGGTCAGTAATGGTTGTCTTTGGCCTCAAACAGCTATGTTGCGCCATTGGTGAATTGGAAGGTTCCAATCTTGGTTTCTTGGCCGCAGGTAGTTCATATAAAGAATCACGTTTTAATTTATTCTTTATACTGTTGGTATATTGACTTGAATCTATTTTAATTTTTTTTGCATAAGTATGATCAAAAGGTGCAGATGCTTGCTTAGGGTTAGTCCGCTTCAAATTTCGTTTGTACAAATCATTAAGGTCGCTAGAGCAGCATCTATGAATGTCGAAAGAATAATTATTATGATATGCTTTCAGGCAATAAGTCAATACCTTTCCATTGTATCTGATAATACTTCATCTTTCACTTGGACATTAGTTAAAGCCAACGGCGATGTCTGTTAAAAATTGAACTAAAGATTCTTTTCAGGCATGTTGAAATAACATAGGTAATACCACATCCATGGTCAATGTGCCGTGAGTGCTTATTTCACTCAACTTCCTACGCTTACTGGGGTAATGGATTTGATATATGTACGCTTCCGTTTCTTCAATTTTAATGAAATTATCATCAAATTTTGTAAGGACGTTGAATTTTGTTGTAACGAAATGTCTACGCTCGTTTTGACTTATAAAATCTGGAGATGAGCAAATATCCCTTAAGATCCCGCATTCCTTTTACAAAAATTGCAATTTCACATAACAATACCAATAAAAATTTAAATTTAAATTTTTATTCATAACTTACGTTCAAAGAATCTTCAGCGTCAACTAGAGAATGTTTACGTTTCCTTTCACAATTAATTGTGTCTGCATTTTCCGAAGAAGAATCGTAATCCGAATCGGAAATACTTGAGTTGTCTGAATTTATGTTAACTTCTATTGAGGAAAGTCCATCCTAAGGACAAAAACATATACATCTACAGTCCTTTTCACTTCTTCACTTACGATCTTACTGATGTTGGAGTAACCTGACTCTTGACAAGTTGCATCTGCTGTAGTTTGTTGAAATCAAGATGATTCAAGCTTTCAGAACTTGATGGTGGAACATCAAATTCAATGCCCGCTTGTCCATTAAAAAGTTTAGCCTGCAAAGCAGTGTGTTGGAAAAGAATTGTAAATTTTAAAGAAAAATAACTACCAGGTTCCTTGCCGACAAAAACTTTTGAGAAGTTTTTCCTGAAAGCTTAAAATACAGTAAGGATTTCTGTTCTTTTAAACATTGAAATAGTTAGTACTTCATTTGTTGAATAACTTGGAGGTGATTTGAATTCGTCATTCATGTTCTTTAATAAGTTCCTACAAAATAAAATGAAACTATTTTTCTACATTCTTTGATGTACAAACAAATGTTACGTGAATTTTGCCATCTGCTGATTCTTTTCACAGCATTGAGATGTAACGTCTGAATCAATGTCCACACTACAGTCTGTGTTAAAAAAATATTAACATAAACGCGAACGTTTGAAAAAATATAAGCAAACTTTTTCTCAGTGCTTGTTCACGGCTCAACTGTTGTCTTTCCATCAAAGGTACAACGGTCTAAAATAAAGAGACGTTAACACAAGTAAAGGAACCTGCAAAGTTTTTATACCACCTCCTGCGATAATTTATCCATCTCATACTTATTATGACTACTTCGCGCCATCCGTACACTTTTCCTTATAAGTACCATAAATTCACCAAAATATTCCAGTTCACTGTCGGTTATTTCATTAAAGAATATTTCTTCCGTCTCCTGAAGCGTCCGTTTCTCCTTATATTCATAGTCGCGCATAGTTATACAGCTTACTTTTGTTGTTTTTCTCATCGTCAACTGTTCTATCATCTTGGCTTCAGATCTCTAAGCAAAATTTCTTAAGTTTTCAATTTTCAAAGTAAAATCATACCTTTGGACTCAAAGGTGCCTCTAAATAGATCTTTTGTTTCTGTTTAAATTTCTCAGACTTGTCTTTCGATCCTCTTGTGTGTCTTAATTGCATCAAAAATTTGGAATTCTGGATGTAAATAAAGGGATTCTATACCTACTTATAGAAAACTATATCCTTTAACAGGGCCAATATATTTTTGTTGTAGCTCTTAGTCTCTTCTACAAAGAAACATAAAATAAGCTTCCAATTACCTTTTGGCATTAAAAATCTTTACGAAATAACTCCATGACCTTATTCCTGTACACGACGACGACCATTAGGAACAACCTCGATGCTACTGTAAAAGTCGTTCTAATCTCATGGCGAGTCATGTTGGTAGCTAGCATTTCGATTGCATCGTCGCTAAATTACTATAGCTTGATAAAAGTTCGGATCCAAGAAGTCATTCCTTACCAAACACTTTGTATGCTGACTGAACTAACTTTGATTCCTCTTATCAGTGCGTTAACGTCCGTGGGACGGTTCCCTTGTGAATCCTTTGAAAACAAATGAAGGTATTGCAATTTAGTTAACATTTTATTTAAATAAAATATTCAAAATTGTGGAGTGTCGGGGCCTTGTTTGTGAAACACGAAAACGTAGTGGAGAGATGACTTTTGATTCACCGGAGTCACAAAGAGCTACGAGGCGCTGAAAGACTGTGTTCCCTAATACACTTGACAGATGCCTCGACTGCCAATTTAGCTGTGGATATTCATTTTTCCCAGTTATTTAAGCAAAACCGTGACAAAATTGTTTTAAATTCATGATAATTAAAGAAAAACAATTAACCATAAACTGTTTCTGTCAAAAATATTGGGTGACATCTATGAGTCAACGTGGTAAAGTTTTATAAGTTCCAACACGTTCCAATTCACAACTACACTTCGTTTTAAACCTAATTTAAATATTTCTTACAACCAAATATTTACACAATTTTATCAAATTTGTTGAGTACAAAATAATTTTCACTGGGTCTAAAACCAACCCGCTACAAACGGAATTAAAACTCAGATTTCTGTGAACTCAAACCTGCGTATTTGTATTTTCAACCAAACCACTACAAATGTTATAGATTTTCATCGCACCACGCACGTTTCAATATAAACCCTACAACAGTACTTGTTCGTTATGTGGATTTGTCATGTATTTTCGAACAGGAATGTACAGGGATGGTTTGGATCAGGTGCTCCCAACTTTTAGCAGCAACATTTCGTGAAAATAATTTAAGAAAATAATGAAATTGTAAAATGATAAATATACAATTTATTCATTCAATTTCAATATTTTTCAAATTTATTAACTATTTTAGAGGTAAAAGATGACTCGGAAAAACATGGAATGTTTTCCTCTTAGTCAGGGAGAGGCGTCCAGTGGTGGATGTTTAGTTAAAATCTTACAATGAAAATAATTACTTTAAGTACCAGGATATGGATTGGATGGATTGACTTATAAATAATAATAGTCTCTTCATGTTTCATAATAAATAATTCCTGATAAATTACTATACACGGAAGTGCAGAGAATTCGGCGTTAATCAAACCCCATCATTGGATCTTCAGGTATTTTCAATAAATATTTGAGTCGACTTTAATTGAAATTAATATTTCAGATTTTCCTGTTTTTCAAAAGAATAATTATCTGGAGAGTAATCTGGAATTCGTAATAATTTTTGAAATGAAATAATTCCCGAAGAAAAGTGCGTTAGTTTCGAGGTTACTTTTCGTGGAATTTTCATTTTTTTCAAGGCAAGCTTTTTATCATAGTTAAAAAATTACTTCAAAAAAAGCGTGTTCAGTAAAACAGGAAACTGGAAAACAATTTTATCTGAAATTTTGTAATTACAGACATTCACGTTTACATACCATTCATTACACAGAACTCAATTCAATACCGAGTACACAAAACAGGAAGCTATAGAGTTGATAGTATCACAGGATGCTTGGCTACGTACCCTACTCATAGCAGTTCATGGTGCTGTATGAATTTCCTTTAATTCCTCACACCGGCTTTTTAATTTGTTTTAATTGAATTCATTACAAAAGCTGTTCAACGCTAATTAGTAGTTTTTCAGAGTAGAGCACCCGTGGGGCAACACATCTTATACAGCAGCTTCTCAGGAAGTAAAGTGCTCCTGTTTTGAGCACATATGTGTATAACAATCATCTGTAGAAGTACAGTGGTGTGTCATGTTATTACACCCATTTGAAAAAATCGCATTTTTTCAATTCGAAGCTTCCCAATTTCTGTATTTTCGCTTATAAGTGCATTTAATTAATAAATTTACTCTCTGGCAATGGAACGGAAGAAAATTTCTTTCTCTTGTAACATTTGTTGATAATTTCACAGGTAATGTGATTTTGAAAAAAACTCAACATTTGGTATGCCCAACTTTTGGCAACAGCAAGAGCCTTGATTAGTCCTAGTATACTGCTTACGCAACTTTCTTTCGCATAGAAAAGTTCGATCACGATCACGCAAACAAACAAGTGTTTTTGGGGACTCAGTTGAAAATAAAATGTTTTTCCAGAAACAGCTGCACACATTTCCAAGGTAAGAGTCCATGAAACACAACAAAAACAGAAAAAAATTAAAATGTAAACATAGAACAGCAGAAAACGTTCTTTCAAAATTAATTTGAAGACGGTGGGTCTAATAATATGGCAGACCACTGTAATGTAACAAGCTTAGTGATAAGATTTGCCTGTATAATAATTATTTTAAACCTTGCGAGAACTTTGATATATGTTATTTCTCGCAATTATTTCAGTTAAATTTTCGTTCATAACTAAAATTTGTTTGCATATTCTCAGAATGAGATTCAAATTACAAATTCGAAACGAACAATCATTTATACACTATTACTGTCAAGTTGATACAAAACAGAATTAATCAAAACACAACCTGTGGCATTGATGTATTGCACAATACATCCTTTGAAAGGATGAAATTATAACCTTCACTAGGACTTGATGAGAAATTGATTTACTTGCCACAAAGATCAAACAACCACAACGCAATGACTAACAAATCGATGTGGTTAAACTTGCGCTGTTTTATTTCTTGAGCTTATGCAAATTCATTTATGGCTGTTTGTGATTGTTTGAGTTATAATTTAACTTAAGGCGTTTACTAGAAATTGGCAAACTTGACTTGATAACGATAATTAAACTGAATCATTTAAGGTTACACCCTCGAGGGTCAAAAATATGAGATGAAGACAAATTGATTGTAAATAATCGTTTTGGTTATTGAATCAAAACTTGTTATTTTGATGTATTTGAATAAGGTATCTATCGTTTGAAGTCGATTTCTAATTTAAATTTTCTAATTTGTCAAGGACGAGATGTATTGGAAACGTGTAGCTGGAAGCAATAGCTTGTGGTTTATATTATTTGATTTCTGTGATTCAATTATCATGTAGGTTATCAATGAAAATTTTATTTAATAGTTAAACTTATTATCTGTTAACTACTATTATTGATTCAAGTATAAGAAATGATTGAATGATTGAGATGAATGTTATAATAAAAGTTGTTATGCCTTAAAGAGTTTAAAACTACACTGAACGGTTATATAGTATTGTATACATCGTATGTTTTTATTCATTTTTCATTCATTTGTTTGCGTCCAAAAGGTTTTTTTCCATCAAACTGCAACATAACCTATCGATGTTGCACTTTTCAATTGTTATTTTTTAGTGTTTTTAAAGTCCAAACAAAAACTGCATCATTTCCATGGAAAATTCAATTTAAACCAAATGAAAAGTGTTTGTATTTTCACTATCAACAACTAGAGAGCAAACTTTTCCTTTTATAGATAACAGATTCTATTTTTCTAGCCGCTACATTATGGTGGAAATTAAAATTTCACCATTAAAAGAAAATTGCACTTTTAATTTTAAAAGTTTCTTAAATTTTTTGTTGATAAAATGTAATTTTTTGCTTGAATGAGAAAAAGGTATCTTTTCAAAAAAAAATTTCTAATTAAATTTTCAGTTAGAAAAAAAAATTACAGACAATTTCCTTTCAGTTGAGATTTTTTCAATGGCACAGCAACCATTTAAAACTAATTATTTTGTTTTTTCTTACTTTAATTGCTAACCACATCACCGCCGAAAACAAATGATTATTTTCCGGAAAATTTACATTCAATTTAAAATAGGTTTGACCGGTCTAGGGCTAATTATTGAAGCCACAAAACTTGAACACCACGTTACCCGGGTAATGATACTGTATATGTCCAATTGCGGTTAAATTTTCCTGATACCTAAAACTTCAAAAATATATTATCTCTATGGAAAGGTAACTTCAAAATCTTATGTCCTGCCTTGAAACTAAATCGAACCATATCTGCATATAGGGTTCATCCAATAAATTCAAATATTAATCTCGTATCAAATAAAAATTTTTCTGATAAAATACAGAACTTTATTTTCAATTGAGATAACCTCAACCTTATAGCGTGCCTTTGTGTGTACCTATCCATGTGATTGCTGAATCCTTTCCATTCTGTACCAGGAAAACTCCTTAACTGTAAGAAAAATTGGATTCCAGTACTTGAAATTTATGAAGGATAAGAGCATCATTAAGTATAGGATGGTAAGTAAAACTATAATTACAAGAAATCATTTCTAAGGATGATCTCTACAACATGCCATAGAGTTTGCCTTGATGAATGCCAACAGACAAGTCTCATTCAGACATCTACTCTTCCGGAAATTGAATATTTCAAACGAAACGCACACATTCGAATGTTTTCCCATCAATTTGTTATACACTTTTTCTAGGATTTCGTCCTTATTGATCTGTTTGCTCCTCTTTCATGAGTTCTATGATGATTCGTATAGGATTTTTTCCGAGGGGAACGGAAATTACTCTTCAATTTTCCGAATTCTCTGCAATTTATTATTTTTTCATGGACAATTTGAAATCCATGTCTAGATGGAATTGTGCACGTCTACCTGTACCTACTATATGAAGGAATATTATATGACCCAGACGTGCTGATTTTCTTTGATGCAAGGCTATGTATGACCTTTAAATTATAAATGGACGTAATCAAAGGTTCTGCATTTATTATAACATCTTAAAATTTTCCTTCTAAATCGACTCTAAAGGTAATTGAGATATCTGGGAATATAACCTAATAGGCTTGTATCTAGACACGTTTAGAATTTAAGATCCTTTTGTTTATTGCTAGGCTTGCGTCTTTAAAGATATTTTAAAACGTGTATAGTATAGGTGTACAGGTATGTATATATATACTCATAGAATGTGTAGCGGAAATGTTATGGAATTGATTTATCCTCTTCTCATATTTTCACGTGCACCGTGATATGATGAAAACTTTTTCCTGCTCCAATTTTCACAGAATGCAATCCTTTCAAAACAAAGTTAAAGGATGATCGTCACTATATCATCATGCCTGGGATAGCATAGAAAATTGGAATTTTGTTGTTCTCAATAACACCAGTGATGTCATCATTTTATACCACACGCGGATGTGCAAGAGACACGTCCTTCTATGAAACCATAATTATTCTTGTATCCTTTCTGTGAAATATTTCAAAGATTTGTGTTTGTCCTGGAAAAGATTTATTATGGTCACATCGTCTAGGATAAGGGTTTTGTATGATTACTAGCACATTCCTCTCGACAAATATTTGTTGTTCATTATTCCACGTATATGAGGAAAGTTTTTCTGCTCGTCATTGAGAATTTTAAAAGATTTTCTTTGTTAAAGAAAGTTTATCTCGAAAGGATTTAGGACAAAATTAGTTTAATAAAGAACTAAAGCAGTCTTAAGTATTTCATGAATGTTAGTTATTCAGTTTTGATATCATACATGACTGACATTTTGTGTGGATATCCTTACTTTTGTTAGCGAATCACTTCCCGTTTCCGTATCGTTTGGCACCAAACAAGTCATGTACTTTAATGCTATCAAATCAGAATAGTTCAATCAGACAAGCTCTATCAAATCTCTGTTTTTCTCGCTTTCCATAGTATTGAAAAAGGGTCAAGTTGACATGCAACTGGTGTTTTCTAGGACCTTCATTTTGTATGTTATAAAATCAAAACACATAGTCCGGTTTAATGTAGTGCTGTTGATAAAAAAAAATATTTCTTGGAAAAAGGTTTGATTGAAAAGGAATGAAAAACACACGAATTTGATGTGTATCTTTAAAGTCTAGGTAAAAACATGTTTTTATGGTCCAGACAACAAAGCTTCTTGGATGTTTTCTCCACTTTCAATACGCAATCGCAGTTCTTATCAAAGTTTTGATAAGCAAACATACTATGATAAAATAATTTTTTCATATCACACAAGAGTCGTGACTTTTCCAGGCTGTTGAATGCCTGATACATCTAGACACTTTCTGGAAGGTAAAATTGGAAAGTTTCTTCTAAACCTTTAAGCCTTTTCAATAAACTTGGTGTGGTGAAAAGCTTCAGGATAAAAATTTTTCACCACCACTCATTGAATGGAGTAGGTCAGGTTGAATATCAGTTCCCGCCGAGATTTGCTACGAGGAATACATGTCGATATTGGTTTTTGGAAAGCACCACGTATAAGGTTATACATACATTCTATACTTTATACACATAAAATACGGAGACTTGAACAGGGCATACATTTTGTCAAATGACATGAACATGTTCAGGATATGAAATGTACAAAATAGTGTTACACATGTTAGTATAGCTGTTGAATTATGAGTAGAATGATGAACATTGACATCATGTATGTCAAAGAGTTATCTTTGTACTGACAACCACATGACCAAATGGACACCAACCATTCGAGCTATCCCAAATCTAATTTCTGTTGTTAAAGTCGTAAAAATAGAAACTTTGTGGTTGGCCTGTGTAGTAAATATTTGCTGTGTTCGGGTGTAGGAAATGAGTATGTCATGTTTAAAGGATGTTTGTCTTAAATGCTACAAAGATGAAGGCTTAAATGTGGGTTTAATTTACTGTTTTATGAATTATAACTTCAATTGATAAATCTCTAAGGTGATTAGTTAGGTGTTGGTCAAAGTCATTCAAGATATGATACTTTGTAAATCTGTTTTGGAAAATTTTCCATCAATTCTCGTTTGTTGTTTTTCCATAATTGACATTTTCCAATTTCAATGTTTCCATTTCTCGTAGGTGGATTTTGACAAAACTGTCGTTGAGACACTTGGGAATTTTTTCCACCTTCATCTGTGTAAAGTTTCAAGACAAAACACTTATCATCGTTTCTTACCTCTAGGTTGCAAAAGTATTACACCATTGAAAACATTTTTCCATTTGTTTGTTTTGAATATTTTATGGATTTCACTTGTTCTGCAGATAACATTTTTATAATACGTATGTGCTATATCCTATGTAGGATGTCCTTTGTAGAATAGTGTCTTGTATTAGCAAAATACATCATCAAACTAATTACCTGTTGTGAAAATTGAATAACCGATTTTCTTCGTTGATGGAAACTTCTTGGCGAGGAAGAAATTTCATGCTAAAGGTAATTAAGTGATAAACTGAATCCGCTACATCCACATAACAATATTGATTAAATCTATAAACGAATAATTTCTATTTCACTCATAATCAATAATTTTACCCATAATAATTTTACACATGTTTAAATATAAACGTGTTAATCTTTGAAACCCACTATAAGTAAACTCAAAATAAACGTTGACTTCTATTATAAAGTGAATGGGAAAAACTTCCAAAAATAAATTTAATAAAATTCATCGCTACACAAACTCAAGTATCATCAATTAGAGGGTTAAATAAGAGGATATATAAAACATCTACACAATATGAAAGGGTTAAATTTTTACAAATTTATTTGTGGAGTTTTTAACTGTTTTATAAAATAGGGTTTACCTTTGATAATATATTGACAAACCTTCTTGAAAAAGTGTCAAATACCATCGTGGGAACGACATTGTCTCATAATTGAGTCAATGAGGCTTTATCCATCACAATATCATCACAGCCATCGTATCAAAATACTTTTCCAATACATTATATATTTTTGCTATATAAAGCGATTCAGGATAAAAGTTATTGTGATAGTGTGAGACAAATGTTTGTCTTGTTCTTCATATTCCGATATCAATTAAAGACAACCGGTGTACGACCAACTTAAACAAGATAAGCAACATCCTAAGGTGATGTTTCAACGAGTTAAGTAAACTTTCTCATCTAGAGACAGAATAATATCTTCGTAATGTTTGTTCATAGAAGGGTTCATCTCAATCTTGTTTGATTTGAATGTAACCAAGTTCTGTCACCCTCAAATTGAGACAAGTGAGTAATAGTATTATTCATCTCGTTACAAGGTAATGAAAAGATAATAATTGTTCGGAGAGAAGTTGATTTGTTTTTAATTCAGCTCATGAGTGTTAAAGATAACTTTCTATTCAATGATTTCCTTCAGCGTTTGAGAATTGTCCGTTCGATTGGTCTGGATACAAACCTAGAATAGAAGATAGTCATTTCTTATGTTATCTCAGTGTTGCGTCCAGGTGAGTTCACGTTACATAAAACATCCTCCATAAATTTCTTTACATCCATTTCTACGTGGACGCAATGAAATTTCAATTAGAAATGTAACAAGAACACAAGTTGAAGTTACGAGTATCTTACGAAATTTGTATATAAATTGGGATTATCTACCCAAGAATACAGTGAAACTTTCTAATCCCAAATCTGGTCGTGGTAAATTCAATATTCTTGGGTCATAAAGTTGCGTTTCAGACGTCAATTGAGGTGGAGGGTTGGTTTCTTTTCTTCTCTGAGATTTCATTTCGTGGAAGACCCTTGGAAGGACTTGTATAACTTGTCCTGGTCTGAGAGCATGGCTTTCTACTATAAAAGCACGTTGGTATGAAATTTTTCGACGTGAGTTGAATAATTTGGCAGTTAATGGAAACTTTATTCTTGAAGTGTTTGACTTTTATCATAAACCTAGTCACATGTCAAGAGGTTATGTGGCTTTGTGATGTAAGATTATTTGGAATATTGAAATTTGAATAAGTTTTTCAATTTGTTTTGCATCGAGAGCTTTTTGTCATTTAGATGAAAATTTGTTTGCATAGATTCCATCTCGAGTAGAACCTTTTTGAGTTGCAACTATTGCTCCAGACATGTGACCATTCCTTCAAGTATCATACTAGCTCCTGATTTGCGGCTACAAGAACGGTTACTTGGTGGTGACTGTAGCAAGTATCTAGAAGAACTAAGCTTGCTTACACTAAGAGTCTTTAGCAATTAATTAAAAATGAAAGATTTACAAGACCTGAAAAATTCTTTTAAACAATCAAATATTCAAATATTCAGAATAGATAAGATCAATATGTTTTCTCCGAATCGAATAAAAATAAATCATTTTCAAATGAATTCCCAGAGATGTGATGTATCCTTGCTACGTTTTCGATAAATAACATTTATGTATAAGTGATTTTCAGGATACGCATCAACTGAATTTCCTTTCGTTAAAATGTCCTGATACAGTCAGGTTAAAGGTTCTATATTGATATGTCAATTTTAATAAAACTTTACTGCGAACTAGGTCGGAAACCCAAGTTTAGCTTGAATCACAAGTGGAGCATGAAATTCATTTCAATTTTCTATTTCAATTATTGAGTGAAGAGAAAATATTTTTTTAGAAAAAGTAAGTCTACTTCAATTATTTGGAAATGATTCTTCTTATCAAACAGGTCAATGTACGGGGAACTTTAGAAGTTTACATACTTTCAAATAAGTCCATATCTCCATATTCATGACACACAGGAATAGTTATTGGTATATTAGTTTTAAATTGAAATTACAAGATTATCTGGAAAGATCTCTACGACATTCACATGATATCTAGGTATCTAACACGGTGCCCAATTGCCAGTTTACACAAACACATTCTTTCCTGCTCATCGAACGCTCTTGTTTCCTACTAATGTAGAGCTTCCTTCATTGATGGAAATTGGTTTTTCCACGAAATATCCCTGAATGTTAACGTCCGGTAGCTGAATAATCACCACAATCCTGATGGATGGTGTGCACTTGGTTTGTTTTAACTAAAACACATTTCCAGTAGATACATCATTTGTTAGCAATGAAGCGACAGGACATCGTGTACTCGAATGTTTTCGAAAACTTTCAACGGAAAATGGACGTGAAAATCTAAGACATCCTATTCTATGGAATTTACTAATTAAAATTCCCAACGAGTCTGTAACTAACTGGATAATTGCTTTAATTTGTCTTCGTATATCTCTATCTGTCTGTCAAGATGGTTCCTTATCCTTGGTAATATCGTCTGCTTGTTCTTGACATGTCAACGTTCTTTTCTTCAAAGTAAACTTTTGTCTCGACATTTTTTTCAGTGTCTATAAAGGGTTATCAAGTCTACATACCAAGTTAAAAAATCCCTATTGTAACAAGGTATATATGGTCGAGTCTTTAACCATTAATCACAACGTTAGGTACTGTCTGTCTTGATTGTTTTAAGATGATATCAAGGTGATTGTTGTTTTTGTAATTGGCTATCGATTATCTCATTAAGATTATAAGTTACAAGGTAATTGGATATGGATACTCAGAAAAGAAATCCTCAACATCCTTCTCCTTCAAAATGAGTTTATGTTCAATAAATTCCAAAATAAAAATATTTCACCCTGAAGTGAACGTGCAAGTAGTTTACGATAACCTAATACCCTCTTTAGCTACTTGGAATAAATAGCTAATATCGTTCGCACGTGTTATCGTTTTTCATGTATTACGAAAAATTTGTAGGTACCCCAGAAACGCATTAACTATAGCTGAGCTACTACGATATCCGACATGGTTTTTCCATTTTCATCGAACAGTATCTTGTCTGCCCTTTGTAGCTACTATAGCCTCAATAACCTAGTGTGTTCAAGTTCACGTCCTTGGAAGGTCTATCTAATATACACTTGAACTGAGTGTTTCAGTCTACTTAAATTACCTCCCTCAAGTCCTTGTAATCGTCCTATTGAGAAATATTATGTTAGATACTATGAAATCGGATAATCACTTACGTAAGCGTTTAAGGATAGTGGTTTAGTTGGCATGTTTTTTGTATAATTCTCAACGCTAAGAATCCACCAAAGTGTGGGGTTGTTTTGTACACTAAACTGAATTCTAGATAATAAGATTAACATATTGGATATTTGCCGGACATACCTATTGCTCCATTTAAAATAAATGCAACTTCCATAAATCTATTTGAACTTGATACTTCCTTCATTTTGCAACAGGAATAAATTATTTATGTTCGGGTATAATTTTGCGGCGTTTCGGTTAAGTTATTATTTATACATTTGCCATATTTTTCCGCACGTACCACATTCTTCTATTTTTTAATATTATTCATAGAAGATATCAATATCTCCTTATGACTTTCTGGAAGAATCGATTATTGCCTCAAATATCTGAAGAATCGTTCAAACGTGTTACGGTCTTAAACTCTGAAACAGTTTTCAAATACCTAGAGACGCCAGCTCATTTGTATGCAAAGAAAGAGTTTTGTGTAATAGAACCATTTACATCCCTGAAATTGAAAAGATGTTGATTTAAATAGCCCAAAGAAATAACCAAAAGGACGGTTCAAGAGTATCAAGTAAAATCAAATAAATTTCCAGCTTTAAGGAATACTTATACCGTAAAAATTCTCAATTTTTGTGCCACTTAAATCAGTCCAAAAATTATCCTTGATCTGCTGCTATGTTACCTAGACAACGTACCTAAAATTTCCGAAATTTCGGAAAATATTAAAAGTTTTAATTAAAATTTTATCATCTGACAGGTTTTTCTGGATAATAAATAAAACTTTCTAAATTGCTTCACCAACTAAATTCATTAGATTTCTGATAGATAGAAGAATCACACGTAGAAGAAATATTCTCTAAGGATAGCAGCACTAGTGTCCCTTTAGCGCAAAGTTTTTTTTATCTCAAATTGTCCTTTTTTACCGCTTCCGCAGGAAACAACAGTCATTGGGTTCACTTTGACTTGTTCTTTATTTTCCTGTTAGCCAACTGTTTTTCTGTACAATTGCTATTATCCTTACTGCTCTTGACCAGGATAAAGTTTCTGGTTACATTCTATGATTCGAACTGATGACTTCTGACTTCCAATTTTGTTACTAAAGTTTCCTTTATTGACCTTGTGTACTTGACCTTAACTCACTCAGAAATAGTTGATCCTAAAACACACTGGATACTTCCGAATCCATCCTTTAAATTAACTAATTTCTTCTTGTAAGAACTGGACAGCTTTTGGCTATTTGGGCAAATTTTTCCTCATAACAAATAGATTGCTGTTAAGGTGCAGATAATAGCTCAAGTCTTTAGAAAACATTTTATGCTAAAGTTTATTTTCTGAAATTAAGGAAGTTAACAAAAGTTTTAAGAAAATCCTTAAGAAATTTCGAATTTTAGTAGGAAAGTTTCTGTTTTACTCAGCAAAACTTCTTTCTCTGTAAATACGAGAACCCTTTTACACTCAGAAGGTATGATTTACTGAATTTAATTTTGCTTCATTTCCAGAACTGACTATGTTCAAAAAGGAAAAAGTATTCCACTACACACAAATTCCTTTCATTTGTTGTTATTATTGAAAGTTCCTTTTTGTTTGTTTCCCCAAAGGCATGTGTTCTTGACTACAATTACAAGTGCATGTCCTGAACGTAAATTTAAACATGATTAAATTACGTTTTCCTTTATGTCTCTTACGATTTTCTATTGGACAGAACACATACAGATCTGTAAGTCCAGAAATCTTGAAACGAATTTAATCGCACAAAGAGTAGGTATTCGCTTGTAAACATTCGGATCCTTGTCTCTGGCAGCCATATTGTAACTGGCAGGACGATTCTGATATTATTGCGTAAGTGAAGCAATTTGAACGGATTTATGAATGTGTATTTATACAACAGGCTATCGTATATTTTTATAGTTGACTTTAATAAAGGATAAGAAGTGTTCAATGAAAATCATCAGAGGAAAGAAATACTAATCAATTTCATGAGGACATAATGACATCCTTGAATTTGCAAAGTTGTCTTCCTTAGATTAATGAAATTGCAACCTACTCCCATTAAGTGAATCATTCCTTATCCTTAATTTTCGGTAAATTTCTTGCCAAAATCAATAATGAGAAAGTGTCTTGAAAACGAATTGTATTTTCAGAACTCATAGAATTCGAAAAGTATCCTTTATACAGAAACAAATATTAGTATTCAGATAAGACAAAAGTTTTTAAGAACACGAATTGCAGAACGTTGAAACAAGCTACAAGTAAAGAATGATAGGTCCACAGTTGTATCCATTCCAATATCACTCTTTAGTCATTCTCGTTTCGTTTATAGCATACCAAACAAACACGTTCTATCCAAAAAGCAACAAGTTCCATCTACAGGATAACATTAGTTCAATGAGTGCTATTTGAGGATATCGATCCAACTTCCTTAAGGAAACATTCAAGTCAAGTAAACATGGTGGCGTGATGAGGTGGATGTGTAACTTATCAAACAAAATGAAGGAAAATAAAATTTGATAAGAAAAGCAAATGAATTTGGTGAGTTTTGAATATTATAAGCTATTGAGGGGATATTAACTCCATGTTTTTTAAAATATGAATATATGATTGCCTTCCACAAATAGAAACGTGATTCGCTTGAAATTTTTTTAAATTTTTACACACTTGATGTGTCATTTTTCTAAGGACTTTAAGGATATAAAATATGCAAAAATCAAATCGGAATTCTACTACATACGGCTCATTGAATTCTGACTTCTTGGTTTATGTGGCTACTTGATAATAAATTGAGATTATATTGGATTCTAAATAGCATCATAATTTACCTTTCCTGGAATTTATGTCTGAACCCTTCAATACATAATCATTCTTATGGAATCCCTTCTTTATATGCAGCTGAGGTTCCTTCAGCTCCTTGAGATGAGGTGGAAGGTAAACACTCTGGAACACTGACCCACTATAATTTGTTGATATCTCTGTGTGATGCATTATATAACATGTTACATTATGCCTGCACTCAGAATTACATATAACATTATATTTCACTATAACTTTTAGAATTTAATGTAAATGATTTCAATAGCTTGGTAAATTTCATGCATTAGTACATAGATATTTGCAAGTTATAGTTAATGCTGACTATTTAATAGAATCCAATATAATATTTACGATAATGCTTCCAATAGAAACGTTTATGTCCAACCGCACTGTAAAATTTCTATAGCAATACTTTTCCAAATAGTTTCCAACTATACCTTTGGGCTTTATAAGGATTTAGATTGGATATAACCAAACGATTACTCTAGATACCTAAACTTTTATTACTTCACAGTCGAGAGAATAAAAACATTTGAAATGGTTTTTGATCACTTTATGCAAGTGTACTGGAAAATCATTGGTTAGAGTTTTATTTTAAAGCATAAATGAAACAGGTATTTTAGTATTGTATAAAGGGACATGCACAGGATCAAAAAATAAATATGATAAATTCATCACAAAATAAATTCAATTTACAGATGTAATTGGGTTAAAGTAAATTTTAAAAACTATATGGTAGAGTCATAAAGGATTTGATGTTATTGTCTATAAAAAATTGATTCAATGATTGGCTGGATTGTGAAAATGTTTTCAATAGTCACAGTATAACTTAGATTTTCCTGTCAGCGATTCTAGAATTGCTGTCTGCAAATCATCAATATGCCATAGAATCCTTACACAAACTACTTACATCCGATTACTGTCGAGATAAAGGATCCCTTTCGCACAACGGCATCTTACAGGATTTTCTGCATATTTCACAGCGCTAAGAACGTGTTTTGTAGAATTATACAAGCGCACAAATGAAAATAATTTATCTATAGAATGCTAAACATGTGGTTTCTGTTTGTTAATTTACAAAGAGACATACAAATCTGTTAACCATAAATATTTCACCTTTTGGCAATGTAGTTGTAAGGATATTAATTTTCTCGTTATTTTTTCATAAAATCTAATTTATAAATCCACAATAGTTGAACCACACATGAATTAGTTTCCATGGAAATGGTACAAGTTAAAAGGATTCCACGTGCCTTCAAAGCTCATGAAGTAATTAGTTTGCTCTACAGCAAGTAAAGTAACTATTTTATAAATTGAAGCACTAAAATTTTCGTGGTTTTCTAGTACTTATTTTTAGTAACTTCAATACAAAGTTGATTTATATGTTTTGGAAACTTTTGTTGAAATAATCTGTAATATAAAAAGTTTCCGCCATTAATGGACAAACTCACGTTAGTTTCTGTTCATCAAAAACGTTAGTTTCCGTAAAGCGATTCCGAAAAGTGGATGAGCGTTAATTTATTGCATTAGCACTCACCATGACACAGTTGGAAGTTTCTCCATATAAAATACTCAAGTAGGTCTTACAGATAATCAATTATCCTTCGAGTGTGTTTAATTATTCGTGTTTACATATTGTTTGGCTCAACAACAAATCGATCATTCTCAGTTCAGGATAATAAAATTTTAAAATTGCCGAAGATAAAAGCTTCATGACGAAAACCTTTCAGATTTCAATACAAACAAAATCTTCTTAACACTTTATCCATATTTAATCGTTGCGGCACACCATCCACTTTATCCCTTGAACACCGATAGTAGATAATATTGTTCGGAGAATTTTAATTAAACACTTTCATGAACCGCTAATGGAGTGCTATTTGTATATTTCAGTGAAATGCAGTTTCAGTATAAACAGAGTTTTAATAGAATTTTTATTAAACCTTTTAAACCTCCACCTAAATGGGAAAATCCACCATGCGAAATAGGGTCATTTACTGCTATATTTATGTTAAACCTGCTGTTTAAGTAGAACCTAAATGTGATCTTAAATTATGACCTTAAAGTTATAAGACCCCCTTTCTGAAAGGGTAAAATGCAATAAACGGAATAAAAGAGTTATAAATAAAACGCCTTCAAAAATGTGATCAGAATTATGCCAAAATCACATGAAATCCACTATAACTATGTTGCTTTACTGTCAGTTATGAAGGCAATGTAAACTTTCTGTATTAGTTTATATAATAAAACTCTGAAAGGCAAAAGTTAATTAATTAGAAAAGCTCCCCGTTAGCAAACATGTGTACCTTTCCAGGAAAAATTGCACGTAGGTACTATACACACGTTGATGATGATAATGATTATGTTATATAAAAATCATACATTGAAAAATTTTTTAATTGCCTAATTAATTTTTTTTCATGTTTAATTAGTCTAGAGTTTGTTTAAAAATGAAATTTAATTTTAACATTAATCCCCAAATAAAATTCAAAAACGTTGATGGTTGAATAAATTTGCACATCATTTAATTCGTTAAATTACATATTTTGATTATTTTTGTTAATAAATTTTGAATCAGGTTTATTTGGTTATTAGTTACCTTATGGAATATATATTTTTATCTTTCACATATGTGTATGACACACATTAACAGTTCCGCATTTTGTGCTTGAACAAATTTTGTTTCTAAAGTCATTAATTTCATATAATACTGAACAACTTTCTTTTCGATTGAATTACCAACTTTTGGTTACCTCAATTTTCATTTCAATGTCATGCAAAACCTTGACAAAGTTATTCCCGCGGCGATTCAATTTTAAGAAGAACTCTGACTTCGTATTTTTCGTGATTTCTTGGAAATTTTCTTAATTTTCTTAAATTTTCTTTCATTTGGTTTTTCTAAACAAATAAACATTCGTAGCGTTTAATTAAATTTTTCATGGCATATGAAATAAGAAAATACTCATGAAGAATTAATGAGAAAGTCACAACGGAATAAAATTATGTCTCCTTGAATTTCTTAGACTCTCTTAACTTTCCAAGGGTAACTTCTCATTCGGAAGGACTTTGTGCCATGGAAGGCTTATTTGTAAGACCCAATCGTTCAAAATTCTTTCCATTCCGTAATGTAGCTTTCTCACCATTAAATTTGAGACCCTGTTCTATAGGTAAACTTCTTAAATTTTTCTTGTGGAACGTGCATTTTTGCGCTTAAACCATTTTGAAAGTATGATACTTCCGGAGTTTGTATTATTTTATTTCACTCAATACGATCTTTTGGGGCACATAATGATGCACAACTTTAGCCTTGGAGATGATGTGAATCCATAAAAATATATAAACACTCCATAACCCGAATGAATTAAACATGTTTGGTTTTTAAAGATTTGCTAATCCCTCCGTGCCCGGGCTCAGTCCCAAAGGATATCAAAACGGAGAGTAAAAAAGGGAACTTTAGCTAATATTTGTATATTTTCACCATGACGTTGGGGCGGATTGGTTATATAAGTTTTATTTTTTAGCTAAAGTTTAAATTTGTTTCATTAAACTTTTCTATTCCACAGCTCCATCCTCATTCCATGTGGCTTGGTGCCTTTTTACTGGCTGGAGCACTTCCTTTCAGAGGTTTTTCAACCCGAAACCAGTCCATCTGTAGCTTGAATACAGATTCATATCAGATTATTCTACTGTATAGGTACGTATGAACGAATAGGTATGTAGCCTTTCAAATGTGATATAAACTACTCATGAGTTTTCCATTATACTACGTGCTCGAATAGAAACATATTTTTTTCTCTACTTATCTACAGCAGATTGCTTTATTTGAACACCTTCTGCAGGTTAATTGTTGGATAGCAGCGGTGTGTAAAGTTTCCAGCTTGTTACAGAAGTTCACATGAAAGGTTCAATGTACATAGTTGTTAGGTAGAATCGAATAAAGGAGATTATACACGTGTCCAATGTACAGTTGTGAAATGGAGCACAGTAGGTAAATCCCAGGTACGTTAAGGTTATGCTTTTACAAGGATTGGAGGACTTTACAGGGATTTAATTCGATGATTGCTTTTAGCTAATTTCAAAGGCAGAAATTGTATCATGATGGTTCTTTGGAAATTGAAATTCAAAGTTTTTTTGCCAAAATTCAAATATCCCTCTAAGATTAAAGGTTTAGTTATCTTGTTTCAAGAACAGATATTTGATTTTGCATATTTCCAAGCTTTACACTTGAATTTTAAAGAAAATTTTGAATTCATTCGCAAGCAAACTTGATAATTTATGACTTTCTTGACCTTAATGAAAATGTGCCTTTGTTTCCACTTGCAACAGTTAGTCTTCCAAAGTAAGGGAATAATTAATGTTTACACTTACATAAATATTGTAGAATATATACCTTCAAAATTTGTACACGATTTTGTATAGATTTTTCAAGGGTTGAATGTATTATAAAAGTATACCAGATCAAACAACGCATATGGTTTGGAAAGTTTCTTATTTTCGGCTTATTTTATTCGGCCAAATTATGAAAAATGGTTATTTCGGAAAGTTTAAAAGTTTAAAAGTTCTAACCAACTAATTTATTACCAACATATACTTACATTTTTATGGCTCAACTTTGTGGCTTTCTCACGAAATTGTGAGAAGTTATAATGAAGATGATCACACTCCTCTTATAAGGAGACCCTATAAATTTAAATCCTCTAAATTTATATTGTCAACACGTAAACGAGAAAACTAATACCAGACAACTCTTAAAGTTATCTAATAAAACTGAAGACAGAAATCACCCAATAACCTATATAAGATAAGTCAGTTTATGAAATTTCATACTTCCAACACGCAAACGGAAATTATTAAAATGATCAATAATAATAAATTCGTAATAACAGGGATGTTCCCCATGTGAACCCATAAACAGAATTTGCCTCGAATGGAATAAGGAGCAACTTTAAGTTTAATATAAGACGATTAACAAACTAATTTCCTCTTGAGTTTATTCGTAACGTTTACAAGTTTGCATATCAACATGATATCCTAAACAACAGCGACTGAAATCTGCGTATAAGAGATTTGTAACATATAAAATAACCAATAACCGATTCCGGTTAATAACGATATTTTGTGGAAAATGGATTTTCTTTTGTTTCTTTCGTTTTACCAGAATTAATTTTGTTAAGATGTAATTTCTGGAAGTTGGTTAAGGACAGCCAGTCCCTCCTCAACATTGCAATACTGTTACCATGCAGACGATATTGTAAATGGTGACATAATTTATGATATTCCTGCAGAATGAAATTACAATTTTGCATTCTTGTAACAATTCCAGTTCATTAGAGAAAATTAAATTCAATTCCATGATGAGGCTCATTATTTATGTAAAAATAAATGGATTCATTTCAAACGCATTTGCATGACGTGCATTTGTCATGAAATCTTGTTCAGAGAAAATCTTCAAGAGGGAAAATAATTTTGTTTTTTGTTCCATTTTCTATGGGTAAATCTTGAATTTTTTCCTTCTACAATATTCTATGAATCAACTATGATTTGATGTAGAAACATTTTTAATTTTGATCCTGCAACAATTTTTCATTCGCCCAGTATCACTTTTTCTGAAGCCATGCTGCGAAATTAACGACTTCAACTGAGAAGATTTGTCTCCTCCTTGTCATATTTTAGGTCACAAATCCCAAAGGATTGCTATAGCAGCGACTAGAAATGCGAAAAACTGTATCATATCTTATGGGATATGGATATCACCTAAATGATTAATGTTCTCGTGACATAAAAAATTTTGTGATTTTATTATCCCAAGTGGAACCACCTCGACTTTAAAAGATTGTCTGACATCCTCAGTTCTTTTTCGAATTAAAACGTCCAAAACTGAAAAAGTCCTGAATTTTTCATTTGTACCAGTTTATTATAAAAATGTGTCGTCGGTTCTTAAGACACTTGTCAACTATTCTCGAAGGCATGCACATAAATTCATGACAGGGGTTTTCATGGTTCTCGTATGTTGCCATTTCGTATGACTGTATGTTTAAAATTTCATGAACATGAAAATTGAAATTTATGTTCTGGATAATCGCAAGAGTTAGTGAAAATGAATAATGGATAATTTGAAATTCAGACTCCTGTTCTTGGGTGTTGGAAAAGAGCCCCTCATATGAGTTGCATGTTGAGTTGTGTAACAGATTTTTAAATAATTAATTAAATTTAGTACAGATTAAGTTTTTAGGAAATTAATTCAAAGTCATAAAAGTTTATCAATTCTTATAGATTTGTGATATCTACAAAAGGTAGGTACATTGATACCCTTGAATTTGCTTAGTAGTTATCAAACGCAGAATATGGAAGTGACTCTTGAACCATTAATATATTGTCCTAAATAAATGTTCTTTGACAATTTGTAATGAGACATAATTATTCCACAAGCGCTATTAAGTGCTCATTACCAAAAAAGGATGAAGATTAATTTAAACAAATACCTACTCGAAATATCCTTGAATGTGACACATGTTTCGTTCAGACTGTCTTAAAGGGAGTAAGTAAAATTTATTCTAAGCGATTATAATACTTTTGGGGGTAATAAATGACAAGGATATGTTTCAGGACATAAAACATTTTTTAATGTTTTCTAGGAAGTTACAAATTCACAAATTCAAGGAGATGACAGTTTATCCGTTGAGAATTTCGGCTTGTAGGTAACTTAAATTTTTGAACGAATTTTCTGTAATTTTAACATTCCAAAATCGTCGTTAACGTTTATTATGTTTGTTGAAACTTTATAAATAATTCGTCAACTACAATTTCAACCAAAAGGCCAAACAGATCTTTAAATTTCATCGAATCGTTTGACTAACAAATCCCAAGAGTAGCTAGTAGATACTAGAAAACCTTCCAAAAATCCGATTCAATATCTCGTATCTTTGAATGTCAAAAATCAACTTTGTATTTTTGTATTTTTAAACTATTTGAAATTCAAATCGTCCATTTCGAATGAAGGTTCCCAATTTCATGGCTCTAGTGATTTTGTTTACCTATGCCTAATGTGAAATTATTTCTATTTTATTTACCTCTACTTACCCTAAATCAACACAATTTGAACGAAAGGAGAAAAAATGAAGATATGAAGGCAATCTATCCTACTTTACTGCAAAGGTTCAATTTAACAATTTTCCTTAAAAAGCTTTTCCTACTTAAATACTTAACTGTATCTTTATTAAAAACCTTCACTTAAGTTCTTGAGACTAATGTCTGAATGATTCAAAATGATTTTCCATTGAAACCTTTAAAGGACTTAAACCACAATGTCACAATCAAGTAACAGGTTTTGAATTTATTCAACATCAAAGCCTTTATCATTTACTCAAATTACAAAATGCTTTCAAATGATAGGGTTATGCATAAATTATAATCATCTTATCCGACACAAGAACTTCATTTTCTCTTCAACGATCCATAACTTCTCCGAACTTTCTTAATAACTATTAAGTGAATGGCATCATGATAGGCATCATTTCAGAAATTATCTCAAGCTTGTACCAAGAAAGTTCAATTAGAAACCTTTTCGTCTGGACAAAGTGAATGTGTGGAATTCCCTTTAAACTCAAATTTAAATCAACTTTTAATTGGGGAAACTAATCAAGCTAATCTGTTTCTCCTTTACCATACAAGACAATATAATTACAAAACCTTGTATACCTGGTAGAGATATCACATCACTTTTGGGCCAACCAGCAAGCAAACATCTCTCAGCCTGAATCAAATCATGTTCATGGTATCCTTGTGGAGGGTTGCGTTAGTAGCCTGTAGCAGAAAAGTTACTTCCTTCGAATACATGAAACACATGAGTGAATGTTGTGTATACTGTATCCCAAAATGTTCAAGGATATTGGCCAACAACTCATGTGGAACCTGTTGGGTATAGGTAATATTGGAGTTAATGCTGCTACTCAAAATTAGTCAGTTATTGATTTAAACTTTCCCGATGGAACTTGAAGCCAGGCATCCAAAAGTTTTTTTAACCAAAAATTTTCTAGTTCATCGTTTGCTTTCAAAGTTTCTCGAAAATTTTATGTTTATTTTCGAATTTTAGATGAATGAATTTTTGAAAAATTGATTCGAAAATTTCAATAATCGAGTTTATTTTAGTTACAGATATACCTATATCTGAAAGTAAATTACATAAGTGATTTCAAAAATTGAGGCTTCGAGAAGATATGACCAATGTATCCTTATAATTGTATCGAGAGTCCTCTGAAGATTAGTTGGATAAAAGTATAACATAACAACTCTAAGTTTATACCGATACACTTGTAAAATTCTAGGAAAAAAATAAAATGCTCGTATAATGGAATAAAGGACCATAAGCAAACTGTGATTATATAAATTCATCCTTTGGGAAAAATTTGGGATATTTAGGATATTTGGGATATTTTGGATGTTGTACTTTATCTTTGATTGAAGGTTTACTGTACAAGTAATCCCCTTTTGAATACCATTTAAATTGAAATTTAAACCAACAACAGTGAATTGACATTGGTTAGGCTTTATTCTGAGATTCGATTTATGAGGATATCTAGGGTGATATTTAACAGTCACAAAAGAAAACGAAGAGTAAAATGTAGAAAAAAATGTTCACCGGAAATTGAACATTCGGAAATCTACTTGTTCCGCCAATCGTATTTGCAATTTTCCTCAATTTTCCATCGTCTTCGATTTTCTATTCTAATTTTGTGAAAAACCTGCAAAAAAAGGTAAAGGAACTTTAAGCTAAGGATTATTTTGAGATCTTGAGTTACATTTTTTCTATACAATGATAAGCTTTTGATAATTTTTGTGCGTTTTTTTGTTGGGAAGAGTAGCTTAACCAGAAGTTGATACATGTTTTGTTTGATACAATAGATAATCACTTTACCAGAAACCTTAAGGACATTGTAATCTCTTTTTTAAACCTTTCTGGCAAATGTTAAACTAGTGAATTTTCTTCGAAATAAAAGCGATTCAAAAGTATCAAGTTTATTTGTTTGATGAGTTGCAAGTTAATTCCTTCTTAAAATTACCTTGAGTTGGATTAGTATGTTTGGAATGTGAACTAAAACTTTCCCTTTTAGAGAATCAAATCCTGAGGATTATCAAGCCACTGAAATGCGAATTCTTACGGCAAACTTTCCCTTAAACTTGACATGACTTCATTTTAAGAAGTTTGTATTATTTACTTTTGAAATACTTACATATATGTCACATGCCCCAAGTTGGATTATTACGAGTGGATGTGGAGCATTTACTTCCAATTCAATTGTGGATTTTGTTGGGGGATTAAGTTTAAGTAGTTGGGGTATGTCAAGCTATCAAATTTCGGGTGATTTTGTGGGTATTTTACCATGAGTTTCTATTCGGTACCACGTTTGCGTCTCACATGAACATTCAATGCACGTGCGGAAATAATAGTTTTATTTTTCCACAAAGTGACCGCATCATTGCACTTTGTAACAAATTTTTAGTACTTACCTGCAGAAGTGAATGCAGTGAAAACTTTTACAATTTCCTGAAGTATCATTTTCTTCACAACATTGAAAATGAATTGAATACCATGAAAACGATATGAAAGTTTAGTAGAACCAATTTCTGAAATTTTTAAAGTATCAAGTATCTTCGGAAACTCATAAAATTCAAGTGAATAGTTATTTCCTATTACAAACGAGTCTTTTTTATCAGACGAAGGTTATGTTTCTCATTTTTCAGGTAACAAGGCATACAGGTATGAACTATTTTATCTACACTTATAAATCCCAGAAAAGAGCCCTAGAACAAGTTATTGATTGAATATATGTCTTGGAACTGTAAGCATTTTTGAAACATAATAAAGGGCGATTTCTTGAATTCCTCGAAGTCATATTCACAACAAAAGAACATCATTGAGTACACCTACACCAGAAACTTTCAGTTCACATCCAGTCATGGATTAAGATGAATTTGTGTATTGTTGCTGACCCGACAACCAAATTAGAGAGCTTTCTATGAAATCATGAAGGTCAGTGAGTGTAATGTGACTCACAGTAAAATCCTGAAGGATTCTTTTGTACAACTTTGTCGTATGTACGAATGCAACTGGTTGTTGCATAATTCATGCGTTATTCCTAAGAGACAAGATACACCATTTAAGTGTTGTAGAGGAACAAGAAAGCTTCAACTTGTTGCCTTAACCCGTTTGAGAAATGCAAATTTTCTGTCTGCCAAGAATATATTTTCCGTTCAAATGGAGAATTCATGTTTTTTGCGAAAATTCCTTGCGAAAAGATGAACATTTTCCACTCGAAGGAATTGTGAAAATTTGTACAGAAGAAAAAGCTCCATAGAATTTTGTTGCTTATCAGTACGCAAACGTGACATCTTATCAGTAAGTTTGTATGTGATACAAATACAAATATCTGATGCTGTGTACAACATACCAAAAATCATGACTTTTCCAACACTGTTGAATGCTTTTCCCTGATACTGGAATAGAGGAAATCTTCGATAGAAAATCTCGTTGAATCTGCTATGGGGAAAAGCTTCTTGTAGAATTGTGAGAGTGGCTTTTCACCACCAACAAAATTCCGAATGATAGCGTCCATGGTTCAAATTTTCCCTGACTGTTAGTTCCCGTCGAGATTTAAACAAAGTGGAACGTGACTTCTCAAAAATATTCCCTAAAATATTTTTGATATCATAAAGTGGTTCTTCATATCTGCATCTTATAAAAATTTAAATAAGATTTATTTCAAATTATAAATGAAAATTTGTTTTCTAATGAAAGTTCATTTTTAAAAGTTTTTAATTATTGCAATTATTCCAGACGTATTGCATTTATTCTGTTGCAACTTTATCACCAACATATATAACGAATCGTTGCTGAAATAATAAAGATATCTTAAAGCTATCCACTTTAATTCTTGTTTTGTGTGTTTTACATGTATAAGCTTAAAAGTTTCTAAGGTTTTAATGTTTCGAAATACCTTTAAAATAAAGTGCAAATCTGATGTGTATGTGAGCATTTTATGTAGCATAAGTTTTTATCTTTAAGTAATGAAGTGCATTCAACTTGCATTTTAAGCACTTACGTTGAGTTTGAGTTTATAAAAAGCTTAAAAGGAAAAACAAATTTTCTAATTTTAACTTAAAAACTTCGTCTTGTGATTTGAATTTGATTTACACTCGTTTATGGTTATTCGAATGCATTAAAGTTGGATATCACAATGTTTAAGGAATAAATTATTTGGCCTTTACTAGTTACCTGCTAAATTTAAAGGTAGGAATAGGTATTTTAATACTGCTTGTTATGATTTTTGATACATGGTTGTGATTTAAAGATTTTATCATGTGTATACCCTGTCAGTTATTGTTACATTCAAACCGTGCCAGAACCTTTTATGTCCTAGTATAAAAAATATGTTGTTATTCGACCAAGTGATGAAAAGGTCTTATCGCATTTATGTTCTAATTAAAAGTTTAAGTGGATCTTGCTCTCGTTTTTAGAATTAGAGATAAAATGAGTAGTTAATGGTGAAATTATTCCGCTGATGTTTAGGGGATTTTGTGTTTCTCTTCCCAGGACAATACTAAGTTCTTAAATATCCTAATAATAGTTGTGGCAATCTTACTCAAACAAGAAGTTTTCCATTACAGACCTTCACATATCACTATGCAACGTTAACTGATTAATGGGTTTTCCAACCCATATATTTTGATTTAGTTATATATGAGTGGCTCAATATGTTGGACACAATATAAAATGAAAAACAATAGCACATATGGATTCGTTTTCCGGGCACATGTTGACTCCTTAATGTTAATTTTGGAAACATGGCCACAGATTTGTCTCACTACACTCTTAATGAATTAAATATTTCAGACGGAAATTATATCCAATACCTTGAAAGGATATAGAATTACTTATTTCCTTAACAGATAATTAGGATTCTTGCAATGAAAATGCGCATAATTGGGCCAAATTGATATTTTTTCAAGGACCAAAATTTTCTACGTTAACCATTTCTGCAGACATTTCTAGAATTGGATTATACTTTAAGGATGATGTTTCAAATCCTGAGATTCATCCAATAAATTCCACTTGAATAAAGTTTTTGAACCGCAGCAATTCACAGCTCGTATGAAACCTGCTTCAATTTTGCCACGTGCAAAGTATACGAGATGATGAGTCTGAATTTCTTGTATACAATAAAAGATGAAATTAACAAAATTTCCACGTTATCATTCCATTGTAACATTATCAAGAATTTGCTTGAAATGGCATAGAAGATATTCATTCGCTATCAGATGTTAAAACTCATCTTTCATGATAATTTTGTCTTATAACATGAAAATACTGAAACCACTCCCACATACAATATTACATTGGATATACACGTCAGTGCCAATTTCAAGGCAAGTCTTTCAAATTGTATAAGAATGGCATTTGAGGAAAATTTTTTGGAAAACAATTTTTTTGTTTTTCTTGGAAATTTACTTGTTTCTCTTGAACTGTCATTTTCCGGAACAATTTCCGCTATGAGATCCTTACAAAATCCAGCACTTCGAGAAGAGACAAACTTTCTTTTTGGGTTAACCTTCGACGTTACTCCTCAAGGGAATTCCGTAGTATCATTCATCAATTGTTCATACTTTTCTGAAGTCATTCGGGATAACTTATATTTCAAGTTATCCTGAATCCCAAGAAACAATCGATAGTTACAATGAAAAGTTTGTTGACATGTAAATCCTTCGCCGAAAGGGTCGTCATGCAAAATAACAACTTTTTGGGTGAACTCATCAATTTATTATCATTCCTAATCGAGATTATCTGAATCAGGATAATAAGGAAAAATGTATTCCATTATGAAACTTGAAAATTTTCTCATTCCTTATACCTCGAAGCTAATCAATATTTTCTGGTTAACATTTTTCAGCCTACTAGGAAACAAATACACAACCATCATACTATTTGCCTGAGCTTATCCTTATAATGTAATTAATCACAATTAATGAGTGATCCCAACAGATTCAACCTCTCGGGCTTAAACAAATATCCTTAGTCCTGTGGGGCAGTTGGGGCAAGAAATCGTTCTTTAATTACATGCACCCTCCACCCTGATTATAATTTGTCATTCTTGACTTTGGTAGATAACTCAGACGCCATCAAGCATATCGTTTCATTTATTGTGGTTCCGGGTTCTAGTCACAATGGACGTTGAATTTTAATTTCAACAAATTCTTAATTATTATTTTGTTAATGACAAAGAGGTTCACGAGTTCAAAAAGTCAACAGGATTCTGTTATTTTAAATACCTTTGTGAGTGAAGGCATCCTAGTGACATTCATCAGAAGCTCTTCTCTTGGTTAAACTGGAATCTTATGGGTCACAAAGGCTCTAACCTTCTTTCTTACTCAATATCCGTTCAAAATGAAAATGTTTGTTAAAGATGAAGTTTTCTCTAAACATGTCAAAGGTTGCAGTGGTTGAATATCTCTTACAATTCCGAGTAAGAACAAAAGACTGGAAGGTTAATTATGAAAGTTAAAAGATTGTTTCATTGTGCGGAAATATGATTCTGAAAAGGTTTTTGCTGCAAATTTATGACAAACGTCTACCCGTAAATTCTCGACATTATTCAGAATTAAAAAATAATTAAAACTCGCTTTAAGGCCACCATGTTTTCAAGATAAACAATTGTGAAGGAATTAAAACGACTCAATATCTTCAATGTCCAGTCTGTTTGATACGACTCTAATTAAGGTTTTCTTTCAGGCACATCTTTTAGAAGCTTTTCTATTTTAAATCCAAAACATTTACTACTGTATTTATGCTCGAAGTTGTATTTTAAGTTTAAAAGTTTGAAATTGTCCCTTTTACGAGTGACTTGGAAAAAGTTTTTGTAGAAAATTTAAAGTATAATCCTAAAGTGTCCTAGCACCTTTTACTTTGTTTGGGAAGTGCAGCAGCTGTAACCATATAAATATCTGTAGAACAAAACACAAAACATTGAACTCCAATATGACTTGTAAATCCTCCTTACCATTCATTGAGCTTGAACTTGAGGTGACAACGAGACAATGAAAAAGTTGTCTTCAACCTTGCCTAGAAAGTCTTCCAGACAAAGAGTAGTGCCAGATGGCACTCACTGTAAACTGCCAAATTGAGAGTGTTAGCATTGATATATAAATCACATTCAAGGTGTCAACTTAAACGCTGATAAATTTGTGTACACACCTTCAAGACACAAAGTATTGTTGTGCCTTCCAAGATGTGACAAAGTCATTGTCATGTCCCTCAGTCCAAACTCACTGAAACCAAGTTGAGTGTCCTCTTTGTCTGAGCTTTCGACAAACTTAATCTAAAAGTTTTCCTCGACAAAGAATTTTGTTGAAATTTTACGAATTGTTCAACTTCAAAAGATTGCCAACTTCAGGGCACAAATTAACCGGATATTGTCATGTTTTAAAACAACAAAAAACAATATTTTCCCGTTCCGGAAACATTGATTCAGTTGTCGTCATTTGTATTTTCATAAAACCGGGCAAAAATAGATGAACAAATAAAACCACAAAGACACGCTGCCAAATCCATAATTACCCACCGTCTGTCGAACTAATTTCCCTGATTGAAGGGAAACACCCGGTGGGAAATGAGAGGTATTGATTTGATAACAAAGCCGAAATCCAAATTCGTTTTATAACATAACAAGCTATAAATAACCAAATTGTACTTTATTTACACGGAGTTGTGATGGGCCAAATGGTCCGGTACTTAAGAACCCTCCTTGCTGGGAGAATAATGCGGTTTCAGTCGTTATCACTTGCTTTTATTTTGTTACTTAATTTACAAGTTAATTTTTTGTAATTTCGACGTAATTACGGACATGTTGATTCACTCTTTTTGTCATATTAATGGTGTTTGGTAATTTCTTAATATAGACTTTCTATGAATAGACATTGTGTGGTAAGTTCAGTGCGTAAAAGTTAACCAATCTATTTTGAAACTCTTTACATTCGAAATTCTATAAATTTTCGCAGCCTGTACAGGCCAGTTGCTATTTTTGGTTTTACAAAATGCAATAATATGCAACAGACATATCCCAAAGGGCAGCGTTCTGGTTGAAACCACTAAGAGAGAAATTAACCAAACAAGATATCCAAGCCCAAAGACTCCTGAATTTCTTCATCCTTTGAAATTCAAGTTTTAGAAAAGTACAAAGTTTGCTTGAAAAAAAGTTTTCTTAAAACCTTGCAGCAGATTTCCATTAAAAACTTGAATAATTAACCAGTTAAGCTTTACATCAAACTGAATAGCTCATAAGCAGTACACTCTCGTTTGTGGTTAAGGGCTTTTGAAATTTTCTTCAATGTTTCAAATGGGTGTATAAGGGTTTTTGAAGTTTTGTGGGTTAAAAACAAAGACTTGAGCTTAAAGTTTCATACTTCTCGGATTTATTGTACAAAAAAATTTTTCAACCACAAATTCTTGCTAATCTTAGCACAATATCTGGAATCATTATTACCATGCTTTGATACAAATTCAGAGAAAGTTTGCTAAAATAAAAAAAAGAAACTTGAGACATTCTAGCAGTTCATCCAGCTATTAAAAACCCATTTTCCTTCAGGATAAAACGAACAAAAATTGTTTATGAGCATCAAAACGTGGCAAGAAAACGTAAAGACACTTTTTAACTTGGTGTGAAAATAAAACATTCAAGTGTATTAGCTACAAGTGCTTTTATGTTTTATAAATGACGAAGAAATGTCTTAAGTTAAAGTTTCAAGAAGCGTTCAGAAAAAAATTCAAGACTTTCAACGGCCTTTTTGTTTTATATTTCTTCATGAAAATCAATAAATCCCATCCTAACATTGGTATCAGAGATATTGGATATATACATAGCATCAGCGATTTTAGAAGTCAGATTTTTAACTTGATAAGGAATCCAGGAAAAATTCAGAGAGCTATTGTGCTAAACAAGCAGGAATTTAAGAAATCAGATTAGTCCTTTTTGCACAGAAAGCAAGGATTCACCACGCAAGCATTTAATCAGACAATTAGTCAGAAAGGAAATATCACGAATTCACATGACAATCATTTTCACATCATCTGAATAATCCTTTACTACAGTACCTACCTAACATGTATCACATTAAAGTAATTTTCAAGATATTCAACGGTGATACAAGCTATGAATACAAATTTTATTTGCTGTTATACATTCATATCAGATAATACTGAATGTTTAATTTATATGATTCTAGTTTCCATTTTGTCTCCTTACATGAAACTAAAATATCCTTTTCGCATTTAGAATATATAAAACAAAAACAAAACGGACAGTAAATGTGATAAAATCCAATGGTATTAGCATGTAACAAATGAGTGTATTCTATTCAGAAGTTATAGGGTTTTCCTGTTCAAAGACGAAGGCGAACGTCTTAAATCTCCCATGGGGATTGAAAATCCTGCGATTTTGTTGAAAGGTTGGGACCATGAAGACGGAAGTATGATAAGAAGAAGAGATTATTGTATAAGTAAATTTTAACAAAAGGATTACTGGTTTCCCCATGTCTCTTAAAACAGAAACTTTACCGTTCTCAAGATTCTATACCAATTTACGTTGAACTTCATTATCCTCAGGAAGTAAATGGGCTTTAAAATAAGACACATGTTTGTCTTAGAGAATGTACCCATTATTTTGATGAAATATAATACAATACGAAATCTGTAAATTTTTGAAGATAACAAGAAATGCTTTAAGGAACATTGTCGCTCTAAACTTTAAATAATGAAAAAGACAATCTACAAAGCTCTACTAATTTCGTTCAAATTTATTCCAACCTCGAATCCTGTTTCATAATTCCCGGAGCTCAACTAAGTCCACTTTTAGATGTCTGTATTAATTCTGATCCTTAATGAAAAATATGCAAATATTGGAGGTTCAGTACAGTGACCAAAAAATAAATACTGTTCATTTCCGCCCGTGTCTGCCGGTTACATAGTATGGTTCCGATGTAGGAAACCATCTTGTAGTGGTTCTCACATTTTATCCACCCTCACATCTGGAATTCCTTCGGGGGAATTTTAAGTGATAAATCAGTGGAAAATTTTTGTATTTAGGAAAATATTACATCGAGAATTTTAAACGTAGGCGCTTCTACTAAACGATACCATTGCAAATGTATTAAATTGGATTATGTATTCGTGTTTCCCAACCATAAATCTTAAGCCGGGTTAACTCCAGCTGGCTGTCAATGTGGAACACATGACTTCGTTGTATATCCCAATACCATTTTCTGTAGAAAAACCTTTTCGTGTTCACTATGTGGGAAAAAGGTTTTGAACTTGCCTATCGGGAACCGGATTGGTGCCACCAGGAAGTGAACTTGATTTATTGGCATGAACTTGAAAAAGATCACACCATCAAGTGGAAACTTATAAATCATAAGGGAACATTAAAAATTTATCAGAACACACACATTGCTCTGGATTGGTTTCTTATCCTTCCACAAAACCACATAATTCAAAACGCGTGGATTATCCATTATGGCTTGTCAATTTAGGAAATTTTTCCAATCTAGATTTTATCGAAAAACGAAAATCATTAAACTTAAAATTACTTCTGTCCAACTTATCTGACATCTGACCTCCAGGTCAACATGATATTGAACTGTTAAGATGTTGATAAGGAATTTTCCACTAAATATTCACCTCAGGGTGAAGGCTGCTGTGTCAAATTATGCAAATTTGGTTTGATAAAAATGTTTACGTGGCAAAATCCACTCTAACAGAAAATTCAAATCGTAAATTGAGAAAAACAAGCGTAAATGCCGAAAGTCAAATATAGAAATATTTATATTTGTCTGTTTTAGTGTATCCATTTCAACGTGTTATTCATATATGCAGACTCTAGGAAAAGGTTCACGTCACGTAGAAATTTGGAAAATCAGAAAACTTTCAAAATCAATCGATGGCATGAACTTGTTGCCATTTTTTCTCTGATCTGAATCCATTTTCCTTACAGATTCCTCCAATTCAAATATCAAATTCAAATAGTAACCAGTTGATGTTGACTGCAGGTGGGACTCATTTGCACATCATTCCAGATAACGTGTCATATTCCTTTCGTTCCTAAGGACGTTTTCAAACATAACTGCAATTATTCCTCAAGGAGGATCCTGTCATTTTCTATTTGCATGAAAGTTAATCGTTTCCATGTGCCATGTAATTGCGTTTCCAATTAAAAGTGTTTTCTATTCATCTGCGATGGTTGAAACTGTGTGTGAATGCAAAATTGTCACATTCAAGGATCAGGTCACACTATTTGCATAGTGATAGTTAAATACCACTTTCATGTCACCTAATTAAACTCACAAAACATACCATTGTTACAACCAGCTTTGACAAAACCTTCAAATCTTCAGATTCTGAAATTCTTAGAAGGTTATCCGAAGGTCAGCTTCAGGCTTTTATTCTCATTAAATTTTTACTGAACGCCACAAACTCTGTAATGATGTAGATTCAAGGTTAAGGCAAATATTTACGTGGTTTGGTTGTTCCAGGTAGTAAACGCTGCCAGCTTTGACAAGTTTTTCAATCAATTTCTATCGAACCAATTAATCAATTGAAAGACTCTGAAGGATCCTGTCAATCATTTTCAGTCTTGTAAATTTAATTTCAATGAATTCCGAAAACGCAACAAATCAACTCAGCAGATTTAACGCACTTGACATTGCCTTGAAATGAACCAGAATTGAATTATTTTGTTTAAATGTAAATTTATTTGTTTCACTTAAACAATTTGTGCTCATTCTTTTGTAAATGTGCTCAATTTGTTCAGTTTACAAATAAACAAAGTAACTCAATCAAATCAAATCAAACACTTAACACATTTCCAAGGATCGGAGAGGTATTTCCAGAATGAAAGAAAAATGTAATTGTAATTGAATCATCAAAACAAAATAAATTTAAGTAGGGTCACTCTTGAAGAAATGATTTAAATTAAATTATTCCCAGTTTTATGATATTTTCCTATATCCATACAAGGCCAACACGCCACCATCGAATTAAAGACACGCTTTCAACGTTATCCATTTGTCTTTTGGAAAATCAACAATTCAAAAATGAGAAAAGTCCTCTTTAAGGATCACCAAAGGTTGTTTTGCGGCTCCGATATGTCGGAGAAAACATTCAATATTTACGGTGTGATGAAATTTCAGCAAACATTGCTTCCACACACATATACTTTTTATAACGAAGAACCCAATGATAGCTTAAAAAGTTTGTCAACGAATGTTTACTCTAACCAGGCAACCTAATAAACTCTTGTTGGATCTCTCTTTTCTATGGTAATGTCCTCGATAGTATTCTAAGTTATGAGGCGGTTTAGAGATTTCCTTTCGTCTAAAGCAGACAAATAATTCAAGTTCATTCATATGAAATATTTTCAGTTATCTGTATCAAAAATTGAATATACTGCTGAAGAGTTTTCCAATAGTCCTTGGGAAACTTTTACTTTACACGCGCTGATAGATGTCCTTGTAACATTCTAGAAAGAAAAATTTTGTTTGAAAAAGGGTCTCATTGGCAAATTGAGGAATCATGCTGACTGGGCACAGGTGATTTTGTTAAACTTTTCCTAATTATATTAGAATCCTATAACATATTTTTATCACGTACCATAATACTCATTCATAAATTTTTAGTAACGAAAAATTTACCACGCAATTAGTGTGATGCTTCTGTTATTATTTACAGGTGCGAAAAATATAAATTTTCGCTTTAAATAAATACAAATTCGTTAAGAGTAATTACCTTTCTTTTTATATATTAAAAACATATCTCAAGAAGGAGTTATTCAAGTTATCCAAGCGCGTAATTTGTGACGATAACGTGCAGAAAACCTTCTCAAGAAAACGTTCTAAACGAGGCACGCAAAAAAGGGACTTACTTTGAAAAATTATTCGCTGTCGCACAACTTGAAAACTTGAGATCTTAAAAACTTGAAAGTGTATATAAATTTCAGTTGACTTAATTTATATAATAAAAAACGAAATTTAAAACGTACCAAGAAAGCAGTGCTAAAGATGGCCTAGAAAAATCGTTTTTCAGTCCCTTGAAATTTCCTGCAAACATTCCGTAAAACGTACATGGGTATGTGACGACTTTGCTACGCTACACACACGGAATGCATATATATGACTTTACCCGGCAGTTGGGTAAACATCCAAAGTCAACGGCTTTTGATTTTAGGGCGAAAAAAATTCCACTTGAATCAGGGAAAGTTCAAGTATGTTTTATATTTGATGTCGTTTGCTGGCATGTTAATAGCTTCTCCCTAGTTACAATGAGAAGGATTCAGCTTACTAAATCTTGTTCTTGCTTTCAACCAAATCGTTTTGCCATGATTTTGAATATAATTTAGGAAAATATGTGCTTTTGGCAAGAGTGGTAATTTGGCGAAATGAAAAAATGAGTGTGATGTTTGCGTTTAAGAATTCAGATGCTTGTGGAAATCTGCTAACAATGGATATTCACATAACGAATGTCATGAATTTATATGTGTCTGATGAGGTTTTAATCGATTTCAACAATCCAAACCACATTCAGTTTGGTAAATAATTAATGAATGAATAAATATAATTAACAAAGAGACGATTCACCAAACCAGATTCTTCTCCGAATCGAGTGAGAAGGGCATCGCTCGAAAAAGGTTTATCACTTTCAAAGTAATATGGAAATGTAATGAAAATAAAGCTACACATATCCGTACTAACATGAGAATTAAACAACTTTCATTCAAAGACATGAAATCATATCTTCATGGAAATAAATAATAATTTTGTCCCCAACGCCTGAAATGTAGCTTCGGAACATATTTAAAGAATATGTATCGTACCGCCCAAGGGACCACTACTCAAAGAATCCAATAAACTTTTATTGAACACTTATGAATAACGATTGCCATGACATTTTAGAATGACAGGATTCTCTTTTGAGCCTAATAAAAATTTGTAAAATTCAATTTAAAGCATCTTTAATTCAATTTATTTTTCTTCCCAGAAAATGTGTTTTCCTAATGAATTCTCCACATTAGTCCGTGTATGAAAAGTCTCGATGTAGAGATTGTTAAAATTAAAAAATCATTTCCTGAAAGCACTTATTGCCATTTTTATTACATACAAGATGTCTAAGGTCTGAAAACTTTATGACCTACTGATACTCAGAGATAATCTCACATAAAAATGTGTGACTATAACGACCGATTCTGGAGCCATTAATCTTGTGGAAAAAGGAGTATAAAAATGAAGTTATTCGGAATATAATGGATATAAACCTCCCAATCTATGGAGGAATGTGCACATTAAAGCCTCGTAAAATTCTTCTCCAAAAAGGATCGAAGGGATCGTATCGTTTATAACTTGCCTATCGAGGCTTCGAGTGGTTTTAATCTTCTGGGAGGGAAAATAACAATTTGTGCCGGGCAATCTCTTGGGTACAGTTGGACTTAACCACTCTTGCTAATTCCATTGACCACAAAATTTTATTTTTATAATTAAATGACGTAAAGAGATTAGCTTGTTTAAAGAAATTCCCTAAGGATATCACGTTATATACAACATTCCTTTTTGTTTTGGATTTATTATTCATGTAATATATACATCACCACATGAAAGGCAAAACCACTGAAAAGTTTGAAATCCTTTCCTAATTTTCTCAAACACTTTTTAAATCAAAATTATGAAATTTAAGCAAGTAGATCTTAAAGCTTTTCATATTGGGAAAGGGTTATCCTAAGTTGATTAATCGGAAAGTTATCCTATCAAACGTTTAGTTTGAATTTTTCATGGTGCATTTATCATTTATCTCTATTACATGATTGGATCAGTATCCAAACGAATATTTTATAATTAAGTTTCTTTTAAAGGACTAATAAAAATTGTATCAAAACTTTACCACGAGATGGATTCCAATATCAGTTTTAATAGCACGAAGAACTGCAACGTGTAATTTCGATGGGTGTCGTCTCTGTAAAAGTGCAAGAAGCCAATCTGCTCAAGACCTTTAACCTCGTATTAAAGCTGAAATTTTTATTTGTGTCACAAAAAAAATTCCAGTCACGAAGTATCCTTAAGCCGTAGATGAAAGTTGGAATCTTTCACCAAACTTTACAGGCATTTACAAGGATCTAAAATCATCTGTATCCTCTACATGGATTTTCCGATTCAGCAGAATGGATAAACTGACAAAATATTGGAATAAATTTTATTTGTTGAGTTTAATGTCAACTCAAAAACGAATAAAGTAGGAAACGTTTTATTTTGGAAAAAGTTCAATTTGAAGTGTTTGAAATTCAAGTTTTGTTCACTTTGAGAGTGTATTTGGTGGTCTTTATGAACCCTCTATCAACAGTAACAGACAACAGAGTCGGATGATATCAACTGCAATAAAATATAATCCAAAATAAGAGCCATGAAGTTCAATAGGAAGCCATGAACGGAAGTGGTTACGAATATAACAAATCGAATGTCCCAAAGAAGGAAATATCTGAATGTCAAGGATAAACTCATAAAATATTATTTTCAAGGGTGTGGAGAGGATCTAACTTACCATAATTTGGGATCCGGTAGAAACGGTATCAATCAAATTAATAGACAAAGTAATGGTCCGAAATTTCCCAAAATAACCCAATTTTGTGGAGATGCCTAAAAAGCCATAGCTAAAGTTGATATAAAATTGGATGAATTTGACTAACAGGAAAATAAAACCAGATATCGTAAATCCTGATATCGTCTTTCATCTAATAAATCCCGAAGAAATTGAAAGAGATAATCGATGAATATTCTTTTCAGCTGGACAATACTCGTTTCTTAGAATTGTCCTTGTTATGGACACCGAACAATATGGATTCCAACTCAAGTTTTTGTCAGATATTTTAGTTAAATGGATAATAATTGCTGTATCAACTGACTCAATCAGAAATGATTGATTTATTAATGACTATTTTTGGATTATGATCAATTCACATCAGGTGGACATGTGTTAGATCCTTAATACATTTACTACTAACAGAACATATATACTATAATAGCTAAAATGAACGTGACAATCATTCGTTACGCAGTTAAATTTTTAAAACATCACATTAACGACCATTGCTCCATAAAACGTGTCTCATTTACCAAGCAATCCCTATTCTTCCCAAAAGGATAATCATCTCAAGTATCAAGTACGAAATATAATCGCCAAGTCGTAATTAAAAAATTTTCAGAATGATTTAATGGCGTAAAACTTTGAGGGTTGAAAGCGCGCACCAGTTAACGTTGTACAATAAAAGTTAATTTTTTTATTTAATTAGGGAAACTGAATTGAAAGCCGAAAAATTGCCCATTTTACTTTTTAAACTTGATATATACACATATAAAATGAAATGTTTCTCATTGAGTTAAGAAGTAAAACTCAATTTCAATTTTAATTAGCTGATTTTTATAAGACGTTCGTCGTGCCTCGTTGAAAACGCGTTTCACGTTTCAGTCTGTTACGTCTTTATTTGGTAATAGAAATTTATTTATTCCTTTAAGGAAATTCAGTCTTGAATACGAAATAACAATACATCATTAAACAAACTTTGTTTTTGAAATAATATCCGTGCAACAAGCGGTTTTCGGAACTCCCTGTTATAGCTTCTACAATTTTCTAAGATCATATGTTGAATTTATCAATCAAGAATTTTTCGATTGTTTGAATTTTTCAAAAGGTTACGGACAATTAACTATCAGATTATCCTCACTGACCTTTGAATAAATGTTAATCACAACAGAAGTAACGCAGTCCTTCCTTTTCATTAGGTGTCAATTCAGGTGAAAAACATTCCTTCAACTAGGTTAGATCAATTATTTACAAAACAATTAAAAAATTTTCCCAACAATTCACTTTCGGACTTTCTCATCATGTTTGCGAATGTCATGGCAGAGTGGAAAAATTGTAAGAAATTAAATATAATAGTAAGTGGAAATTTACACTTTAAAAAGTGATTCACGTGTTAATTTGAAAAGCAGTCATTTTAAAAATTTGTTTATTTGTACGTTTATTGTCACAAGACTGAATCTGAGCACCTAAATGTTTGCGTGTATCATTAAACCCATAAAACACACAAATTACAAAGCTAATCTGAAGATATTTTTAGCTTGTACGAGAAATTTCCTGAACTTATTTTGTGCATAAAACACTATACCTTGTTACAACATCCTTCGAGACATTTAAATGCCTTAAGGTTTAACAACCTTCGCTTGACTTACTCGACTACTTTGCTTTCCATTAGTGGTTTTATGTCAGCAAGTGCTTAATTAAAACAATCCACTAAAACAAGGTAAACAAACCTTGTTCAATGTCTAACGAACCCTTAAATGCAAACTATTTACATAATTAAATTTTAAGTGGTTTAACGATCCCCGGAACAATTTTCGTGAATAGATATGAAGTACTGTGCGTGGGATATTGTCTTGGATGGAATTTCTATCGGAACAATATTAGTAGATATCAAAATTGTATACTTATCGCATCTTTATTATAATTAAATTCCAGATGAACCTAAAAATAAATCACTTATAGTTGAAAAGTTTGACATTATATAATACATTAAAGTAATTTCAAACGATTGCAATTATAAGAGTATGTCCTTTTGTGATTGTGATCCTTTGGAAGGTTCTGAACAGTTTTATCCAGGAGAGAAGGCTTTCTGAAACATATTCATGGTCCAAAACGAATACGATTTCTTGTCGAACATGTACACATAAATTTTCTATAATTGAACAAGTGATTCATGACTTTTAAGAGAGGCAAAGTCTTGAACTTGGCCCGTTTGTCATCGGTAATTCCCCTTTTATGTCGAATAGCTGTCACGATGCAACATAAATCTCAACAAAATGCCGAGAAGTTACAATAAATAAAAAATTGCGAATAAAAAACATATTTCTTCGTGTTTGGTCACACGTCTCAGTTGTTTGCCGTTTTTCATCCATAATCAGATTCATTTCGTCCTAATTTGCAAACAAACTTAGAGTAAAGCAACAACGTTCCAAGTGATATTTGGTTTTCCAATAATCCGAACAAGGGAAATGCTAATTTTACGCGATATTGCGCACCTGTGTATGATGAAACGCTCATGTCGATGTGTTGTACCTTTTGAAGTGATAAAAATTTTCCACGAACACCATGTGCTGACTGATAAGGGTTTCAAAAATCATGATATTTTTTTGTGACCTTCGTACTTGGATTGGTTGCTCTAACACCCATGAACAGGACAGGGAACGGGTGAATCCCGAACCGTTCTATGTTCTGTTGAATGTGGCGACGGATAATGTTCCCGCTACGTTCGTCATCGTCGCCACATGTACGTCAAGGCAACCTGAAGTGTACCAAACCGACCAAACGTGGTCTGTGCGACATTTCAGTCAAATTAAGCTGTTCGTGAGTGCGCGAGTCGTTTATGGTGAAAATTTTTAACAAAAAATTAAATTATTTATTGTTTTTAATAGTGTTATTATATTGTAAATTGTCCAAATGTTCGAGTTTATTCTCAATAAAATGGGTCTCAGCAAAAACCGAAGTGGAGCGAAAAGTAATTAAACGAAATTTTTGCGTGTTTTAATTAAGTGTTTAGCAACTGTTATGTTTGTTAGTTGTTCAATTCAATTTGATTCGATTTTGATAGTCAGTTGTCCGCAGAAGAAATTTTATAGGAAAATAAAAATCTTCGAAAATATAACATAAATTTTGGATTTTTCGTTTGTTCAAGTTTTTCATCAACCTGGAAAGGTGCCAAAATTTGTTTTTTTTTCGTTTTTCTGTCTTTTAGGATAATCACAAGTGATAAATGTCATTGCTAGCCGGTTCATTCATAAATTATAGTTTTTGTGATGTTCTACCACGAGTTCTATAATACGTATTAAAAAGTTTTAAAAGTGCATGCAACAAACTGATTTGTTTTAATTTTCAAACGATGACACAGTTGTGAAAGGTTAAAAAACCAAATGTTTCTCATCAAATTCAATTTAAATCGTTATTTATTGCAATTTAGTAAACATGCTAAACATATGGTGGAAATATTTTTACACAAAAAAATGCCAACTGCACATGTGTAAATGCTTGGAAAATACATACATCGCACCAAAGAATTGTTGAAAATTTATTTAGAATTTTCATCAAAATTTTCAGAAAATATAGAATAAATACACAAACAAAACAAATTTGAAAATGTGACGTGCGTTAATTAGATGAGAGAAAAATAAATTTTCCGAAATGTTGTGAGAGATTTTCGCGAAAAATTTTCATACAATTTCCACATCTGATTGTGCTGTGGGGGCGGAGAAGAGAATTGTTGGTAGAATTCGGCTGTATTTAATTAAAATATCAAAGACAGAACGTCAGGTTATTCGGTGTAGTGTGTAGGTATTGTAAATATTTGGAATAACTTACGGCAAAGTGAAGTGATTAGTTCCAAAATTTATACAAAATGGACAGTTTCGTGAATTATATTGTTGCATGTACTATATGTATACACAAGCTAGTGCTTGACAAGTAAAATTAAATAATTCAATTTATATCTTCGACAAAATAAAGTTTTCCAAAGTGTCTCGAAAGTTAATGAAAATGGACGAGAACGAACCAAGTTCGAGTTTTCCTCGTTATTTTACTTTTTTGTGTCGGTGTGTCAAAAGTGTTCGTGCTTAAGTCTGTCAAAGTATTATCCAAAAAGTTATTTTCACGAGTTTTGCTAGTCTTGTTCTGTTTCTAAATAAACCTCACTTTTTACCTATAGACTTCTATGTCCCATGGCGATGGTAACATACAAACGTTGTATCATAGAAGCACGCCATCATGTGCTTGTGTCCAGTAATTAAACCACCTACAATTTGTGATATTGACCTAAATGCAATTTAAATATTCATGTTTTTTCTTTAAATATTATATACAGATAAATAGATAAAGTCATCATGACAGCGCCCACAGCGTGTCGCCATTATCATATATCAATTATCACTTTAAGGGAAATTTCCCAACAACATTTGTAAATCCATTAAAGTAGATATTTAAATACCCATATCCCTCTTAGAAGATTTATTAATCTAAAGTAATTTAAGTATTTGTTTAGGTGATTTCTAACCCAAAAACGATTTATCCTGTGTGATAAAAGTTTTGTAAAAAGGATCAACTAAAAACTTTTATATCTCATAATTTGTCACTGTTCCTTATCAAAAACGTATCCCTCAAAAGACGCGATTCTAAATAAAATGAGATACTTTAAATTTAAGAGAAGAAAAAAACGATTTTGTTTAAAAAACCATGACAAAAAAAATGTAATGCAAAAGATTGCAAAATGCAGTTGCAGTGCTTATCGTACTGTAAGAAAAGGTACGTGAATGATTTGCAAGTGTTAACTGCTTTTGCTTAATTCCAGATAGTTAATTATCCATTTAACGCTTCAAATATTTCATAAATTAATTGGATTTTAAAGAGTTTAACCACAAATGCTTGAAACTCCTTGTAAACATGAACAAGTCCAAGAGTTTCATGAATCAATGATGCTCAAAGACATCTTTTTGAAATTTTAAGAACACCTACTAAAAACCCGTCGAATCTCCGTACAAAAACACTCAAATGAAATTTTATGAATTTATTTCATACAAAATGACTCCATAAATTCGTCGCCATTCCGTGGGAGTGCAAAGTCTGGTCAAGTTTCCCTTCGTACTACAAAATTTACCTTATTTATAAAGCTTTTTGCATAAGAAAACACTTTGAAAACTTTTCTGCATAAATAAAGAAAATCGCTGCTAGATGGGAACCATTTTTGTTTATAGCTAACGTTGAACATTTTTTGGAATAGGGTCGTTTGTTTTATGTGATTTGTAACATAAAATCAACATGTTTATTCCATTTACTTTGAACAAACAAAAATTATTTTCCGGAAAAAGTTATAGTCAAAATCCGGACAAATGGGAGAATCCTTTTGCTAGGAAACATTCCAACGGAAAGAAGGATACCAAATTCGACGCTATTTTCGTATTACTACAATCAATTAATTTTCATGAACTGATATTCGGATGAAACATGATATACACGTTTACAGATAAATTTGTTGTAAAGAAAAGCCTCTAATAAATTCAGACTTCTTTGCATCAAATAACAAAAGTCAGAGGGAAATAATAAAAGCTACTTTATTGTTTTCCTTTTCTTAATCTTGTAGACATTCTATTAAACGTTTCAAGTTACTCCTGCGATTGGAGATTTTGCAACTTAATGAGATATAAAAAAGACAACATTGAACGCGATTTTCCACAAAATTTAAATAATTTCTCAAGCGTTTAAATTTATTTCGTTTGTTTTGGTGAATAAAATTATCGTCCTTTCTGCAGGATCCTGTAGATACTGCTCATTTGACTCGTTCAAAAGGCAGTTGTTATGCAAATAACCATTTTAAAGTCAGTAGATTCGGGTTATCATATTCGACCAGATATCCTAGTAGCTCCAATATGTCATAAACTCATTTGAATATGAAATTACAACTTCTACTTCAGATATAGATGTCTGGTAATGATCAACAACTGAAACTAGTTAACTATTTTCGAAATTTCGTACATCAATATCACTCCCGCAATAACTGAATTCATACAATTTTCAAGATAGTTATATAAAATTACCTCCACTGCAAATTACAGGATTCAATTAATGGGATCGTATAACACGGATAAAGCATAGAATTTATACAACATACATACAACAACCCTTTCAATATTCTCTGTATTAAGTTAATTTTTTATATTAAAGCACCTGCTATCCACCGGGGAGGTATCCTCAATCAGGGGTTTGTATATATATCAAAACTTTTCCTGTTGCCTCTCTGATGTAGATAACCTTATCTCGCGTAGATATTATGACAGAAAAAGCGAAACGCAGTACTTGTTTGACTTATTGATTTTAACCTAACTCAACGTAGTATGCAAAAGTTTCATAGTTTTGAGTAGAAATACAAACAGGAAGAGATGAACTTCGAAAGTAGTGTAAATATGGTATCTCACCCCTACATTTTTTTACCCTCGTCCACAATATGGGTTATAATAAAAACCATGCGCACGGTTTTCCATTTAACAAACGATCCACATCATTTTCCACCATTTGTTAACGGGCAACAGTTTTCCTGTATTTTCCTCCTTCTTCTGGTGCACCCTTCATGCATCTTAAAGTCCTTTTGGATTCTCGCTAAAACCACAAAACCACTACCTTTGTGGGTGTGTATACCCGTTGTAGAGATAAACTTGAAAGGATGACTCTGAAAATTGTTATTATGTACTTCAATATCCTGTACAACATCTTAAACGATGTTGTTATTATATTCGGATACACTGACAGAATGAATTTTCCAAATAGAATTGGAAAAGGTTTAAGATTCGATTATGAGTTTTGAACGCTTTCCCTGGGACAAAAAACTGTAAGGTATTATACTTTCATAATATACAATCCGGTTAGGTTATATATGTTTTGTTGCTTTTTGTAACCCTTTTAACAAGATTAACTTTCGGATATAACTAGTAACGTTTTTTCGTGTTCAATGATTCAAGCGAAATTGTTTTTCGAAAATTCTTAGAATTCTCCTTTTTCTTGAAAGGAATTATTTAAATTGTATTTACAAGTTTTAATCATTTCCATCTCATTATGAAAATTAGCTAAACATTGAATGGGAGTTTGATATTTAATCGGTTTCATTAACAATCACAAGGTAAATGTTGTTCAATATAAAATCGAAAACGAGAAATTCCTACGATTACCTCAATTCGATTAACGCATTTCCAATTATGAAACATTTACAAACAAACAAACCTGATGTCGATGGGGTAAACGTCAAATCCTTTCAAAACGTTTCCCTATTTAATTTGATACAGTTGAGCAATTCTACGAAATCAAAACGTTTTATGTTCCGAAAATGTCAGTCTTAATTATTCAAACCACGTTGTTAATTATGTCAACGGTTTAAAAATTTAGTGTTAACTTGTTAAATGAAAGTTTATTAGAGATTATCTTCTAATCCAGTGCTAATGTCCCTTTTTCCCTAATCAATTTGTAATTATTTGCCACAAAACTTTGTTATTAAGGTAGTTGTCACGAAGAATGTTATTAAGAAATGACAAGAAAATATCTTAAGCTTCACACTGTTACCAAGAAACTGCTAAAGGTTAAACATTAACTACATTTACACATTCAACCACATAAAGTCAGTAGAGTGTATAATATATGATATGAAAAACCCTTCAATATAATAAACCATAAATTATACCAAACTTGCAACATTTCATGCGAGAAAAATCTGACAATATTTGATATAAGTCCCATCCTTGTCATATTTTATATCAATTAATGTTACTTTATTATGTGATATTAAAATTGCTCTGATAAATATTAACAAACTGCCTTCATTAAGATAATCCGCTTTTCTGCTGACGTTTTCAACGTCAATAACTTTGTCAACGATTTCGTCATGAGTCCTGTGTCAAAATTTTCTGTAATAAAGGATATGTATGTGTTATATAATAGCTTCTTAATATACTTGATTGATTTCTGTGTTTTGTTCGACAACAAACAATACAGTGGGGATTATTTCACTTTGTAGACGATGAAATGGATTACAGTTTCACATTTGTACTTATTGTCTAATATTAGATATTAAACATTCAATCTAACACTTTACAATGATCCTTGTAATCAGAGATGTTATACCTTATACTAGTTACACATCTCAGTGCTTATAGAAACGAAATGTTGTACAGCGAATTGTTCAAAGACCTTGACCCTATTTAATTTATTTTCCACAATTCGCTTCGTATAATTCACCTGAGTGGATTTTGAATTAACATTTTTTCATAATTTTGATTTTCCTGAAATCCCTTTTAAGCGTTTAAAGAATTTTTTAACATGAAAATTTCAAAAACATAATTGAGGAGAAACGGATGAATTAATCAAGTTTTTTGTTATTAGCATAAATATATTAAGCTCTTTGTGATTATATTGTATAATAAGGAAATATATAAAAGACATACTTATCATGTTTATCTTATTTAATTCACTTTCAGAAATCCATCGTAAGCAAACACGGTACAGGAGACCCTCCAATCCAATGCCAGCCCGAAAGGGGCTGTTAGCGCCCCAAAATACATTTTTGGATACTATAGCGACTCGTTTTGATGGAACACGTAAGTTAATTAATTTAATTAAATAAAATCAAATTACGAAAATTATGAGACATTTTTCTTGTATTTACCTTCAGGATTTTCTTGGATATACGAGTACCTACTAATTTTCCTTATAGCCGTGTCGTAATTTCTAATACCTCAAATTTTATTAAGGATAATTACGTTAGTTTGTCAGAGTCTTACTGATACGTCCAAAGGAAAAAGTGTGACAAATTTTATGTGGATTAAGAAAATGTTTTCTAGATTATGAAATAGGCATGTGATGATGATTTTTTAAATATCTGGTTCAATTTAGTTAAGAGATTTTATAGTTATTACGTAAGATAAAGTTCTAAGAAAAGGTCGGAGTTCATTTCAAAGCTATTAGTCTCTTGATCTGTTCCAAAAATCTTGAAATGAAATTATATTCAAAGCAAATAAATACAAATAGATACACAAATATGTATGAAAACAATTTCCGCTAAAGATAGACAAACTCCCGTCCATCAAAGAGATAAAGTGAAAAACATTTAATCTTAAGCTAAGTGGAAGTGCAAGTAGGAGCAAAAGCTTGAGTGCATGGGAACAACAGAAAATCCCGGGAAAGCAAACAATTTTCCTGAAGTGCTATCCACTTAAGTCAGGCTGTCTAGTTTACAAAGACTCCACCGTTTCTATACAATCATGTAAAAATAATCGCTTGTTCCATAAATAGGATCTGATGACGCCATTGTTAGTATTCACTTCACGGTGGGAAATATAGAGCACTTGGCAGGAAGACCTTTCCCTGATGGAAACAGGAAATGCATTACACGTTGACTCAACAACTCACAAGCACCTCAACTTGGTGTGAACTCACTCCTCCTGATGTTCTAATTCACCCTTAACAATAGTTTGTGCTCCTTTCCTTGACTGTCACAGACAAAGCACACAACGGAAGTGCTTGATGTGTCTATAACGGCCTCATTCGGTCCGATTAAAGGCAAATAGAATCAAAATCAATCACTTGGCACGCTTCTATATGTTCTACACTACCAGCCGGGAATCTTTCCTTCCTCCAAAACAACCATCTTCCTCCAACAGTTAGCTAAACTATAAATTTCGTTTGGTTTACTTTTTGATCGACATTTGCTTACAAATATGACGACTTGACACCTTGTTTACTTTGCGGTTTTACTTGCGCTTACAATTCTTTTGATTTATGAGCTTCCAAAAATAGACAAAGTCTTTACTTCTCACTTCTAGACTGTTTCTGTTTTGTTAAATTCCGGTAAAAAAATTAATTTTGGCAGATTTAAACAAATTCGGATTTTGTTTTGGTGAAATTAAGAAAATTTTTCTGAGAATTGCCAACATCATGGTTGTGGTGTGAAAATGATTTTTAACAATTATCCTCAATGATGAATGGAAATTTTTTCTTGGATTTTCTTGGAAAAACAATATTTGCACATAACTCAAGTCGACGGATGTAATGGAAAACAACATCTGCGGTTTTCACTTATACATAAATCCAGATCTTTTCATCAAGTAAGGGAACATCAAAATTTTTTACTCCTTGATTGACATTATTTGAAGGAAACGAATAAGAAACCACGATCCACGCACGAAGCAATATTAGGTCTGTTCATGTACTTGCTCAGAACATATTGCAATATGTTTCGAGAACGACATTGGCGGTTTTGTACTCGCTCAAAAAATTGTTTTGAGAGAGTTTGACGAAAAGTAACGGTAACGGCGTTTAATTTGACAATGTCAAATTTGTTTATGTTCGCTTATGAAGTTGCTCCAGTTGAAATGCGTTTTTGTACTATTTGAATAACGAGAGGGAACTTAGAAAAATCCTCTCAAATTTCGCATTAATTATAAATTCAATTGACCTATGACGTGACAGTTGGTTTTAGCTATTTGTCAACAAAGCACAAACATTTCAAAATTGTAGCTGCAATTCTTCAGTATTGAGTGCAATATTTGTTGCAATATAAAAATACAGAATTGATATAACCCTGAAGCTATTTTGTTGAATTATTATTATCAACTTTGAAGTGTGACCATCAACCGACTAAAATAACTTTTAAAAATTGTACATCCCTTAACACTGAATGGCAGTGACGAAGGATAAATTAGTACCCTTTTAAAGTTTGCCGACATACATCAAGTCCTTTGATGGAAGGATGTGAACGTGTCTCCTTTCTATAGAAATTTCCATATAATGTAGATTATTATCTACTTCACGAGAAATGAGATAAATTCAAAATGGATGTTTAAACATAAAATGTCTTCTAATTTCTAGACAAGAAATTTGTTTATCCATTAACATGTACCTTCAACCACGTGTCTAAAGAAGGTTTATCTAGACTAGACGTCTATCATACTGACGTTTGATGTTGGTTGATGTTCTTCTACTGTACAATCAATATTCTTTAATAAATTCAATATTAAATTAGATAACAGTTTGTATAGTAGCAAATACTGTAACTTCTCATTTATATTTCAGATTCAAATTTTGTATTAGGAAATGCACAAGTTGTCGGATATCCGATTGTATATTGTTCCGATGGGTTTGTTGAATTGTCCGGATATTCTCGGGCGCAGATTATGCAGAAAAGTAAGCTGATTAATATAAGATATTCATACACGATTTACACTAAAATCATTTTCTTGAAGGCTGTTCATGTCAGTTCTTATACGGACCAGAGACAAAAGATGAACATAAAGCACAAATTGAAAAAAGCTTGGACAACAAAATGGAGCTCAAATTGGAGGTTATATTTTATAAGAAGAATAGTAAGCTTTATATGAAAAATATTTTTTGCTGAATTTAATTTTGCTGTTCATTTTCAGGTACACCTTTTTGGTGCTTATTTGACATTGTTCCAATCAAAAATGAAAAACGAGAAGTTGTCTTGTTTTTGGCATCCCACAAGGACATTACCCACACAAAAATGTTGGAAATGTCGGTGTCAGATGAATGTGATAGTGGTAAGTATTTATGTATATGAATTATGCACGTTTCAATAATATTATTGCATTAGTTATAAGAGAACATTTGTATTAACAACTCAATTATAACAAATATCATATCCATCGCTGGTTCTTTCCAATAACTATAAGATTATCCTTTGAATTTATACAACAAATCAGAAGTGGTTCCTTCTGTGGGTTTATGGTATCATTTTCTTTAATAACCTCATTCACCATGCTATTATACCATCAAAACTAACAAACTTTAAGTTAATCTTGTTCCATATTTTGGTTATGATTTATCCAATTTTTCTTATCTTCCTTTATTTTTACCGTTTCACTTCTTTTAATTTAGACAAATTTCAGCGACGTTCCTCTTTACTACGAAATTTTGGTAAGTAGAATTCATACTTATCAAGAAAAGACAGAGGCAAGTGTTATCAATAAAACCAGATTGTGATCCTTAAAGCCTACTAACATTAACAACTTGGATTTGTGGCAGTCATGTATCATAGAACATTTCTTTCATCTTAAATCTGATACCGATATCTTTAATTTCACATGACCCCAAGCTTATACAAAATGCCTGCTAAATTTAGAAAGTTTCATTTCAACCAGCACTACAATACAAAAAAGAAACAAGTGAATGTCAAAGACACGTAGTTCTATTTCTACTCTTATCAATTTCACCTTTGAACTCCCCCACAGACGAGCCAAATCAAATTTAATTGCATGTGTAGGATAATATCTATACCTCACGATAACTTCCTTTAGCAATGGATTCATCGTCTTTAAGAAACTTGAAATGAACAAGATGTTGAACAATATTTATTGTCGCAATCACACACCCATTAAAGATTCGAAAAAATTTTCTTTTCACAAATGAAAAATTACGGAAACGATTTTATCTACAAACAGAGTCCACCCACAAGAAACAGTCACAACATTAAATCATACTGTCATACATGTTACTGTTGGGTTTCAGGATATTACCTTAATATAAAAAATTTTGTCCAAAATATTTTGCTATCCTCCTCAAGTATTTACCCAAATCACAAATTTGATTAATGAAGCACATTTATGGGGAGCAGAACCCTCCACGTGCCGGGTTTGACCTTGCAAAAATATAAGTACTCCAAACCGAAATAAACACTTCATTCTGATTTTTCTTAAAGTTGAATAACTCCTGAATAATTGCTGAAAGCATCTTATGAAATATACAGACCCGTAGCAGCATTATAGAAGCTTTCACGTTAATTATCAAAATGGATTTATTTTGTATTTTTCCTTTAATAATAATTAGACTACTTAGAAAATTTTAATTGCATCACTTGAAGATTAAGGCCAATTCTTTGTACATTTACTCTTGACAGCATTTTAATTACGATAGGTTTACTATATAACACTCTAATTTTAAATTGGGACGATGATCCACAAAGTTGGAATGTCAGATCAATCACTACATCCGCTTTCAAGGCCAAATCCTTACAGTAGCACTACAAATAACGTAAACCGTTGGAAACTATAAGAAATTCAATATTTTTGGAGTGTGTATAATGTTTAAAGCTTCACTGATACTATACAAAATATAGCAAATGATTTGTGACCAAGTTTAAGGAAGAGCTTTAAAATAATTAAATCAAAGTTTAACATGAAAGCCATCTCAATACTTTTCCTGGAAACATAAAAGATTTATAACTTTTCCATTTAAAGTTGAATTTTTTCCATTCTGCACATTTTATTCATTCACAATTCTCACATTGTACTCAATCACATCGAATAAATCTTAAAGAATTCATTGCTCATAATACATAACGATTTTATGCAGATATCTTCCAACGAATAGTACGAGAAAAACTTTTTTATTTGAAAGCGAATCATAGAAAATATGATAAAATATAAAAGACGTGTATCATCTCAAATTCTTTTAAAGATTGATTTTCTGTGATGGATCTTCTTCAGGCTTGACTAATGACGGAATCGAAATAAAAATTTATACATTTATATCTTAGAAGGTTTAGGTGAAATATGACTAAACCAACTTTGACAAATGGATATATCAGCAACAATATTTTAGAAAAGGTTTAATATATCAAAAGAAACTTTGAAAAAACCTTATATACGATGGTTTGTCAAAGAGATCCTTTTATTCAGAACTCTAGTCCAGATAAATCGTGACTGTGCTTGACGAAAAGTACTTCCTGTATCTTCTTTTCGCCTTCACAAATTGTAAGGATATCGTAATTGAGAAGAATAAATCCTTATGAAAAGCCTATCATTAATCATTCTTTGTTTCTAGAACAGTGGATGAGTGAAAAATAATTTCTTAAGGAAATCTCAAGAAAAAACTATTTCAGGATTTTAGCTTTTAATAACTAAATACAAAAAAAAATTTTTTTTTGATCAAACGCTTGCACTGTCTCACCTAACAAATTGACTTTTTTTATGAAAGTTTTCGTACTTACAGCAGCGCTTCTTGGTGCCCGTTTCCGTTCTACAGATTCTTCAATGCTCGGCGATGACGGTGGTCCAGATGGAGATTTCGAAGCACCAGCCGGATGTAATATGGGTCGAAGACGTTCCAGAGCTGTACTCTATCAATTGTCAGGACATTACAAACCAGAGAAAATAAAAACAAAATTGAAACTTAATAATGTGAGATGATATAATTAAGAAAATTGTGAGAATTTTTCCAAGTCACTACAATTATCTACATTCTCTATAGAATCTCTTACATACGACTGAAGCACCATTTCCAGAATATACAACACAAGCTCTTAAGAAATCTCGTTTTATTTTATCTCACTATGGTATGTTTAAAGGATGTTGGGATTGGTTAATACTAGTGGCTACGTTTTATGTAGCAGTTGCTGTGCCATTTAATGCGGCCTTTGCCAAAAGTGATAGACAGACGATGGCAAGTGATGTCGTAGTTGAAGCTCTTTTTATTGTAGGTAATTACATGAAAACAATACTTACAGAAAAAAAATTTAAAATTGAATTATATAATATTAATTGAATTTTATTTATTTCAATTTCAGATATTATATTAAATTTTCGTACTACTTACGTGTCAAGAAAGGGTGAAGTTGTATCTGATCCAAGAATGATAGCTATCAATTATTTACGTGGCTGGTTCGTGGTTGACCTTCTTGCTGCTTTGCCTTTTGATCATCTGTACGCTTCGGATTTGTATAGTGGTGAAGTTAGTAGTAATTTCAATTTAGAACTTAGTTATTAACATGCTAGCGGTATGAGTAACAAGACAACCTTCATTTCAAATTACGTGTGTTACAATACATTTCAGTGTCTGGGAAACACAGCTAATGACTCTCCTTTATAATAGAGGTTATTGTGTTTATACGTACCAAATATTTGACTTCTAAGTACAAATCCTTACTAAATATCAAGCAATTTTCGAGTTAACAAGTGTGTATTAAATTTAGTGGGATCTTTCAATAAAGATTTATTCATCATTAAATATTCCTTTGAGATTTGTATTCCTTTACGAATCTGCTTTCTAAGAACACTCAAAATCTAGTTCATGAAAGCATTAGTTTGCTATCGATTCCTGCGAATGTTGGTTTTCAACAATAGTGATTTAATCAGAATTTTGTAATCAGTTAATCAGGGAATTCTTATAACTGTTATTTCAGTAAACTATCAGAACCACAAAACATTAAAATTTTGATCAAAACTAAATAAAATTAGTAGGGTTTCAGTGTTTTGTTTTTTAAGTTTAGAAATAAACGTTAAAAATTGATTAGAAATTATTATTATAGAACATGCACAGAATTTTATTTTATATATTTATGTTTCTAGGAAGCTTTTATTTATTTTTTTATAAAACACAAAATTCTTATGTCAGATTTTTAATATTTAGTTTTCAATCAATGTAGATAACATCAATTTTTAACATTTATTTCTCAATTTAAAAGGTAAAATTCTGAGTAATTAGAATTAAATTATAACTTTTCTGGTTTTCAGTGATAACAGTTACTATCCCTGGATTTTAGGAATGGCCCACGTCCAAAGGTGAAATAATAAAAACAAAATCAAAAAACAGAAATAGTCAAAATATTATCCAAGAAATTTATAAACTCTTTAACTCTTTCCACACAAAACTCATAATCGCTTTTAATGGGGTACAAATTACACAATTTTAAAAGACACTATTTCACTATACTTTCCAAATAATAGTTACTTAAAAAATGCATGTGTGTCTATTAATAGTTTTAAGGATATAATTGCATGTTGCGGAACGTTTTATAGTCATAGCTGATAGACTTTCGTCGTTATAGTATCCGAAAATGGATAATATTCTTGTAGGGTATTCTTCAACATCAAATCATTTTAAAATAACATTTCCACTGAAAGCTTGTATCAGACATCTTGACACATTCACAATTAAATCTCACATCATTCACGCATCAACAACTTGCCAATTCTGTCAATATACGCCAGAACATGCCAATTCAAAAGCTATTTTTAAGTAAATATCAGAAATGTTGAATTTTATTTTTCATATGAACTTTCACTTTGATGTGGTTCGATGCTCCAAATAAATTCCAAATAATTTGCTGAAATGTCAATGACTTGACCTGGTTAATGTACTTCTACAGGTTATACTATAAACGAAATTACATACCATCCATTCAGAGGAACACAGCCTTGCATCGATTCCATAGAACTTAATCCAACTTTAAATTTGAAGGCAATCGGATTAAATCAACATCTGGTTTTTCACCACAGAGCAATGTGATAACACCAGATTTTGTACACAAAAAAGTTCAAGGCAACAAACTCGTTTAATCCCGAAGGATTTTCACTGTATCCTTTTCTGCATGAGCAACGATAATTTTTTACTACGGTTCAGAATCTATTTTAAAAATTATACCATTTTACGGTTATGTCACAATCGTCTGTTGGTAATATTATTTAATTGGGGTTTGAGAATGATTTCCATGTGTAGCAAGTACTTCCATTTAGATTTCTAGGGTTATTTCAATTCTAAAACCCCTTAAGCATTTTATGTAAGACAGACAGGACTATTTAGAGATAACAATAAATTAATAATAGATGTCTACCACATCCTCCGAGTTCTTGAATTTTTGTATTACAAGTATAGTCTTTAAAAGATAAAAGCGATAATAAGAATCCTTCCATTCTTTATAGTAGCACTGAAAATCAGAAGGATCCACTGAATATTTTCTTACATCAAAGTCTCCTTTCGTGGCTCATATTGAACCACTTCCGAAATCATACAGCTAATCTCATTGACAATTCTACAAGTATTCCTTCAATACGAGCTAGTCCTGTAATTGAATTTCTCGTAATATAAAATAATATTTTACTCGTCACAGAGGCTAAATAAATTTTTAAAGTAATTTCCAGTCATTTGAGACAGGTTCCACTCAAAATAAGTACCTAATTTTCATATGCTGTCCAAAGCAATCCTCTAGGGTTTGTTGTAATAAGTAAAATTTTAATTTACTACAGACAGAAACAGGAATTTTTTTCTGCTTTCGACATTAAATATAAAATAACGAACTGAAATTCTCAAAAGGATACAAAAAGGACAACTGAAAATTTCGTTCGCGGTTGGGATTAAATTTGAATAAAACCATATCCTTGTGGGATATTTCATTTGAGTGTGTCTGTACAGGAAATCAAGCTAATTTTTCCTTTTCACCTTGTTACACACATCATGAAAGAGAGACCACAATAATTTTGATGAAGTCTTCATGAATCGGAGAGTCCTGTTAGGACGATTCTGATTCAAACTAGAATGCTAGGATTTAGTTGCAGATAGATGTATGGAATTGTGAATATCTATTGAAAATTTTTATTCAATTCTCTGGAAATTCATTTACTTACTTTATTACATCAGATTTCTGGTTGATTTTATTCCAGGAGTCTCACATCCATCTCGTCAAGCTGACACGTCTCCTGCGGCTGGCACGTTTGCTTCAGAAAATGGATCGATACTCTCAATACACAGCTATGATACTGACTCTACTAATGCTGTGCTTCTCACTTGTTGCTCATTGGTTAGCCTGTTTTTGGTATGTTATAGCTGAGAAGGAGGGTATGGTGAATGAAGTTGGATGGGATATTGGTAAGTATTGTGATAAAGTGAATGTTTCAATATTTTGTTTTGTTTTGGTTTCTTGCTTAAGACTTTGTATCCTTATAACGTTTTATTATATCCAAGAGCTTTTGTTCGTTTGTCTGACAGTGGATGAAATGTAGTTTGAGTAGTTGTGTCAGGCAACAAGTATTTTATTCTCGTATTGATTTACCACTCGGCTATATTAGCAAGGATTAAAAATTAAATTTTCCTGGGTAAAATCTGTTAGTAGTACGAGTCACGTTTCAAGAATTAAGATTTCAGGATAACAAAAGTTCCAAGGACTTAAGTACACAAAAGAATACGTTAAAGGTACGGAAAAGTAAAAGAACAGGGACTTTTTTGATGTCTGCTTTTCTTTCCTTTTCACTGATAAGATTACTTACGGATGAATTGAATACAATTAGAACTTCCCCGTCATAAGTGCTTATCTTTTATAGACTTTTCACAAAACAAACTGATGTGATTATCTTGTCATATTGCTCAGAATTAAGAAAAGAAGACGTTGACACTTTAGAAAATGTTTTCGTTGCTAAGTGTTTTTGGAAAAGTCTTGAAATAAACAAAACACACAAAATTAAAAAGCATGGAGGCAATTTTGTATAAATGGCATGACCTAGAGATTTAAAAAGCCGCATTAGCTTCTATAAATTAAAATCATTCTTTTTGATCCTCTTAACAAAATTCATGCAAAACTATCAAGATTTAAGACGACGAATAAATTTTGTTCACTTGATCTTCACAAGGACATTCCTGTTTCAATAGGTCTATTCACATAAAACTTGAGTTTACTAGAGTTTACTCGGATGTAAATGAGCAATTTGGGAGGATTTTTCTAAGTTCTCTCTCGTCACTCGAATAGTACAAAAATGCATTTGAGTAACCTCGAGCAACTTCATGGACGAACATGAAAAAATTTAACATTTGACATTTGAATTTCTAACGTCTGTTGCATGTTCCTATCAAATGAACAGAATTTTCCAACTAGCTGGAAGTTACTCGAGCAAATTTCTCGAGTAACATCTAACACTTTCAAGTATACATATTTAACCTCCGTTACTTTTCGTTAAATTCTCTTAAAACAATTTTTTGAGCGAGTACATAAATGCCAATTTCGTGCTCAAAATATATTGCAATACGTTCCGAGCAAGTACGTGAAGAGACCTAATGTATAGTAGTTGACACAGATGCTGAATAAAAGTATCCTTTAAAATTTTTTCCTTTTCATTCAGGGAAATGTTTATGATGGAATTCGTTTTCCTTTAATTTAACTTTTGCACGAAATAAGAAAAACAAGCTTAATTAAAAATTTTCTTATGACTTTTCTTATAAATTCTTTTCCCTTTTAAGGTTGGATGCACACTCTGGCGGATAGACTAAAGATACCAGTGTCCAATATAACACACGCTGAAGCATACGTGACAGCCTTATACTTCACCTTCACAAGTTTGACATCAGTTGGATTCGGAAACGTTTCAGCGAATACAGTAGCTGAAAAAGTGTTTAGTATAATAATGATGCTTATCGGAGGTAAGTTTTCAGAGTTAAAGTTGGCCTTATTAACAAAAGTAGCACAATGTTGTTTAAGAGATAATACAAAAATGTAACATAAACACAAACTATCACTTTCAGCTCTGATGCATGCTGTGGTGTTCGGTAATGTGACAGCCATTATCCAAAGAATGTATTCAAGAAGATCCTTGTACGAAAGCAAATGGCGGGATTTAAAGGACTTCATTGCATTACATCAGGTATGTGAAGCGTGTAATGTAGTTCAGTGCAACTGGTAAATGTAACGTCTTGATTTAATTTTATATATAAAAGGATTCTGGTTAGTAAGGATACCTTGGGATCTTCTTATGTTGCATTGAAAGTCATGACATAAACATTGTTATCTTGATTGCATTCATGTTATCTTGATTACATTGCAGTTGTATCCTTTCCTTGTTTTTAAATTTGCATACACTAAACAATGATGTTCAGCTTTTTCTGTAAATATCTTTAACCATGAAAAGAAATGGTTTCAAAATTGTACGTGGTAGTTTTGAATTATTTAAGCCAATGTCACTGTAACAATATTAGGAAACCCTTACTCTCATAATAGTGTCATTGACTGGCGTAATTTTCGTCTGTTACAATGATTCTCAGAACGTCAAAGTCTTACTACGCTACAAGTAATCCTCATACATATATAACTTGTCAGCTCCGTTTCCAGGAAGAACTTAAGCAGGATTTTCACCGGAAGATTTCAAAATGCCTTTCAGACACTGGTTCCTTGTAAAACATAAAATGTTTAAAGCGATGATTTGACATGCTTCAGAACTTTATATTTCCGTTTCAACAGACAATCTATACGAGTTGTATTGCATTAAATTTGGTTCCTTAATTTCAAGACTGCCAATTGTGTTTGCCCCTCCTTTTGATATCAGTAAAACCATTTAACCTATTAAGATGAAGGTAATGTTTTGTATCACACACTCTTTCCATGACACTCAATATTTTTAATACAGTAATACCTCGACTTACGCTACCCTGACTAACGCGAACCCAGAGTTGGGCGATTTTCAAATCTCGTCGATTCGTCTTTAGTTTGAGCGTCACACAATTCTCGATTCTCGCGCGGAATTAACGCTTAGCTACATTTTATTTTGTGTTATGTATTTATTTCTTATCCACGGAGTGTCTGTTTGTCAGTACATTTTTGTAACCCAACTTAGGCGAATTCGACTTACGCGGTTATCGCGCAGTCCCACCTATCGCATCAGTTCGGGGTATTACTGTACATACTCTGCTTTCAAAAAGGGTTAGAATGGGATGAAATACTTTAAGACTACTCATTTTTGTATCACTCAATTCAACGTTGTGGCTGTTATTGTGTTGGCACGTTGAGCTGTGATAATTTGTAAAAGCCATACATTCTCCGACAACACATTCATTTACACCTGAAACGTGTAAGAGATAAACATTCTTTATTGATGACATCCTCATTAAATTAAGGAACTGAAATAATCAAGGAACGTTAACAGCTTCTACACATCTACACTTTACAGATAATTTGATGTGTTTGACCACTCTCGAGTGAGAGATTTAACATTCCACAAAGTAGTTATGTATTTTTGTGCTTTGAGGATATTAAATAGCCATAAGCCTTCTCATAATAAAAACATCTCGCTACCAGATTCATCGCATTCGTTTCATGTTAAAAGCTTCACTCAAACAATAAAAACACAACAAGTCCTGATTGTTCAAACATGACTGTTGTGGACAATAAAACAGACATCCATTTAAGGGTATTCCCTTTGCGTGATGAAATTCCATAACATACATTCCGTGTCCTTTTTAACTCACATGCTTGTATTGTCCAATGAACACATTCTGTCAAGTGTTAGTCACGTTCAATCCTACGGCAACAGGACGAACTATAATTTAATCATGTTCGAATTTCCCTTGACCAGTAGGGAGTAAATGGTACACTGCCCAGGAGCCCTATTCACTAAGCAACATGAAGCAATAAAAACGGAAATAAAGAAACGTAATTGCTCAAATGGTATGCTAGATCAACTAACATTCCTCGTTCATTGCTCGTATCAGCACGTTTAGGAAATAAAAAGGACATGAGCTTAAACAGGACATTAGTTGCTTCCTTCCGTTGGTGCATGTACATATATCGGCGCAGTTATGCAATAAACCTTGGGCGAAAAATCATTCTATTCTACTTGCATTTGTTCAAGAAGTTTCGTAACAATACTTCAAACTTCATAAAGATGAAGATGAATTGGTCTCGTCCATTTAAAACTTGTTCAAAAATTTCCAGATTCAATATTTTATATAACATACTTTTTCAATTTGCAGATCATAATAAATTTTTCATTTTTATGAAATTTCAGATGCCCAAAGAGCTCAAACAGCGGATGCAGGATTACTTTCAAACGACGTGGTCTTTAAATCACGGTATTGACATTTACGAGGTAGGAAAATATGATGAAATATTTTATAAATCATTAAAATTACTTATCAAATAAAGCAAAGTGCAATTAACGTATATTGGAAAACATTTTTCAATCTCATAATAAAAGTTTCTGAATTCCACAAGTATTACGAATACAATCAATTATCCAAATACCATAAAAATTGAGTTAAACGATGTAAATACTTATTGTTACACTTTGTCCACTTTATATATTAGTAAATTCATTCGGCCAGAGTAATTGAATCAGTGAATTTATTTAAAGGATAATCAATAAATTTTCCACACGATCGCGTATAGCTTCTGTGAATATTGAAAGCTTAAAAAAAATTCTTCCTTTAACGGGATATTAATTGAAAAACTTATTAAGTGTTGATTTACGTAATCACTTTTTCAGAAATGCATATTGCTTCAATAAGCTTTGTGAATGGGTCCAGTAATTTTTCTTTCATATTCTAGGGAAAAAGAATAAAGTCCGATAAAAGTTTTTTAATAAACTTTTCAAACCAAAAATTATTCAAGTCTTTTATTTTGTAATTTTTATGCGATATTGAATTCCAAGAATTATATAACTTTAGAATTTGTCTTGAAATTTTCTGAAACCAAGTTATGGAAAAATTATGTTATGAATAAATGATGCATAAATCTTATAAATATTAATTTAATAACACAAACCAATGAAAATCGCTCAAAGTTTCGAGATGTAGGACTACCAAAACAAGGAGTTTCGTTCATTTAATTAGGACTAATCCTTATTTGCTTATGAAGAATATCGCATGTATCGCAAATCATGTACGTGTTTTTCTATCCAAGTGCGTCATCTAACACAAACTAACATTAGATTGACATCCTTGAATAAAAAAAGGATAACTCTTCCTTAATCTCTAATAAAAACCATAACCCCAAGGAACAATTTCAAGTGATGAGGTTATGAAAATATCCGGATCATCCAGGTCACGGATCGACAAAAAACCTTAAAGGCTAAACAATGAAGTTATAACACCAAGAAGAAAAGCTTTAAGTTACATAAAGAACAAATATGCGATATGGAGATATATGAGACCCCAAGGAGTTGTTTGAAGGAATACCCAAGTTTGAAATTAATTTTTTGACAGTATTGGAGCAAGATATATATTTTCTAATATGTAAACTTATGAGAAACGAAAATTGTTGTTTTGCATTTTGAGGAAAAATTGAATGTCTTGAAAAATGCCTTTCATTTTATGAAAATTGAACATGTTTTCAGGATATTTTCTTTGTCGATGTCGTTCAGTTGTGGATTTTATGTCCTAAGGATGAAAGAATTTCAAATGGTGAATGGAAAAAAAAATATTTTTTTATTTTCAACTCGAAGGAAACATGATTCTGGAGTGATATCATGACCCTTACTATACTATAATCTTCTTAGTGCTGTGCCATGGCAATGTCAATTGCAGCAGAAAACACAAGAAAATGCTGGGAAAAAAAATTGTTTTTCTTTTTCACAAAATTATTTTATGTATATCCATATAAGGACTCTTAGGAGGGTCGAATACATGCAAAATGTGTGCCCAAGAAAACAATATTCCCGTTTAATCATATCCATAAACATTCTTTCAGTACAGAGTATTTGTTAAGATTCCAACGTTTATTTACTTTTTCATGTTTAAAGAACTTTTCCAGATGGAGCCTTCACACAATTCATGAATCCCTTAATATTCTCAAAGAAATTTGGTTAATATCCTAACTCTGATCGAATCCTTATGAAAATTATTAAATTCTTGGAAAATGTTTGCAAATTCTCTTAATGAACATCCTTTTCAAATTACATTGTATAATACCATATAATATATAATTGAGATGAAACAAAATACTTTGTGTGAAGTTAAAGACATAACTTTAAAACGTGACACAATTCCTAAAGATTGACGTATTCGAAAACTTGTTAACAACTAAACAATGTTGTGTTATATAAATAAACGTTATAGATCAACGTGTGAAATGCACATCTTTTCATGATTGAATATTTCAAGAGCACGTGGTAGAAACTTTAGAAATTTTTCAATATAATTTTTATTGTTCTTCAATTTCAATTATACCATCTCATATGATTTCCTTTTGTATATTAGAGATCTAAGCACGTTCTTTGAAACTTCAATCACGTGTCGTTTGTGGGAAGTTCACTTTATCATTTACGTAACCATGTGATTTATGGTGGAAGTAGTTTGCGTACAATCACTTCACAGGCTTCTGGCTTGTTTATATAACAACTCAGTAAGAGTGCTTACGAAACATGAACCTTTTCAAAGCTTGAAACCAGACTTGAGTCGAGGCAAGGCTTTGAAGAACGTCAACAAGGTTGTTCCATTTCCAAACAAAATTGGAAGACTTACAAAGAGAAACTCTTCTGATAAAAGTTTTCCTGAAATTTCCCTCATCATGTCTTATGGAAAAGTTTTTAATGTAACTTTATTCCGACCTCTATTCTTATTTTATTTGTACTTAAGTACATAAATTTCATCTATGAAAGATGGTGGCTATATTTTCATAAAAGTCCTGCACATATATATCAATATATTTAGTCAAACTTCTAACTATTGTAAATCAAACACAAATTCCGACAGGTGTTAGAAGTTTCTCTTAAGAAAACTACCCAAATGATTTCCATTTGTATTTTCTTGTTAAAAGAACAAATATTTGTATGCTTCGAGCTAAACAGTTCCTTTCTTCTCAACACAAAAGCATGCCTCCAAGAAAAGGTACAAAAACATTCGACACTCCTTTATATTCAATTTGAACTCAAAAGATTTGTTAAAATAGCCTTTTGAGTTTTCAGCATATTTGTGTTACTCCACACAATATCCACAAAAGAATTTCCTAAATCTTATACATTGTTTCAAGAGTATCATATAACGTACAAAGCCACTTTTATACATTTCAATTTAAAATAAATATCGACGTTAATTTACGATATTGCCTTTGATGTTCAGAAATGTATTTTTATCGCGGGCAAGAGGTTTTCAGATATTTTTAATCCTTTTCGTAGTCTTTAAATACACCTTAAGTTTTATATCCATCTTTCTTCAGACTCTCAAGGAATTCCCAGAAGAACTACGAGGCGACGTGTCAATGCATTTACATAGAGAAATTCTTCAGCTTCCTATATTTGAATCTGCATCACAGGTAAATTTAATAATATTAAATTTATATTGTCATCATGAATTTCTTCTTAATCATTTCAGGGATGTCTGAAATTGTTATCACTTCATATAAAGACAAATTTTTGCGCTCCTGGTGAGTTTTTGATTCACAAAGGAGATGCTTTAAACTATATTTACTATCTGTGCAATGGATCTATGGAAGTGATGCAGAATAATATGGTTGTAGCTATTTTAGGTACTAATAAAGTTTGTAGGGTTAAAGTAATCAAAAAGTAAAGTTGCATTTTGTGTTTTCTTGCAGGTAAAGGTGATTTAGTTGGTTGTGACATAAACGTTCATTTAGTAGCAACTTCAAATGGACAAGTAACTACAACTACAAATAGTGCCGGCCAAGATATGGTAGTTAAGAGTAGTAGTGATGTTAAGGTACATTCTAGAAGAGAATTTTGTTCATTACAAATTTATTAATTTTATTAAAAATTCATTAAAGGCATTAACCTACTGTGATTTGAAATGTATTCACATGGGAGGTCTGGTGGAAGTCTTACGATTGTATCCAGAATATCAGCAGGAATTTGCAAATGATATACAACATGACTTAACATTTAATTTACGTGAGGGTTACGAATCACAAGATTCTGATATTGGACCATCCCTTCCACTTCCATCCATTAGTGAAGATGATGAGAATGCACCGGAAACTGAAACAGCATCTCCGTCTCCACATCACGTAGCTATAACAAAGTCACCACTTCACACGATTAGTCCAAGACATACAAAACTCTTACCGAGAGGAAGATCCCTAGCAGCATTACGAGAGAGAGTGGAGAGACAAAGATCTGTAAATACTCCATTGCAAGGGACAGACAGCCCGAATGATCAATCAAACTCCTTAGAAGGACTCAATTTGGAGTCGTGCCACAAACCAGAACCTCCAAAAAATAAACGTTCTATTGAAAGGCTTGATAGCCAAGTAAATACTTTGCATCAGGATGTAGCTGCTCTGAGTATGGAAGTGAGAAATGCCATACAAGCTTTGCAAGAAATGACATACTCGACACTGGCATCTCAAGTGGATCTTGGGGCGCGATTTCCTGCTCGATCGATACCAAACATCTGTAACAATGCTCACGCATTGCCAATAGAAGAGCAATGTCTGATGGCAAGAAGTACATCACATCCTCCAGAAATATGGAGTAGAGAACTTATTGATCCTGCTTACATTGGTATACCAGCAGATGTGGTGGTTGAAAAGCCCATGCCAGTTTTGCTATCGAAATCAACACAAACGGATCATGTAAAGATCGACTTTCAAACATTTGAAAAATTTGTATTGGCTAATCCAAGGCTAGTGCTGGGACTATTAGGAATTGAGACAACTATTAAGACTGAAATAGAAATGCTGCAACAGCAATCACAAATGCAAGTATCTCCGTTGAATACGATTGAAGAAGTTAATTCACCTGACGGAAATAGTGCTGACTATTTGCTCGAAGAAGTCGAGCCTGTAGAAACCATTAAAGTTCAAATGTGGAACACTAAAAACAGCAATTATCAAGAGATAGTTGCAGCAAACTGTCGATCAACAGACGCCCTCTTAGATATAGAATCGTCGAAGGACGATTTAATTGAAGAACAAGTTCCAAGCGAGCCAATCAATTATTCCATCGTTCGTGAAGGTAGCCAAAAGTCCATAAGGAAGCAATCGTCAAGTAGTAATAGCATATCATCTGTAGGCAGTGTAACATCAAAGACATATGAACCAGATCCGCGAGTAAATGGTCCCGTCCGAAGATCTTCATGGAAAGGAAGTAAAAGAGATTACGAGCGTTTAAGTGAAACCTACGAAGACCATGAAGTCGATGAAACAAGTTCCTTCGTCGGTGATAGTAATATCAAGAGAAAGACTTCAAGATCAAATTCATCCGACTCAAGTATAAAAAGGAACAGTCTGAATGTCCACAGGCCACCTGCTAACTATCGGTTCTCTGCAGGGGATGCTGACAAATTGGAAAAAGGAATGCAGACATTACCATCGACAAGATCATTAAAAGAAAGCTGAAGTGGAGCCTAATTAATCCAAAACCACAATTCCATTTCACTTGATAGGATATTCAAAAACCAAGAAAGTATTTGTGAATGACTTTAATTGAAGAGATATCTCCAAAAAGGGCGAGATTTGAAGTTTTTTATCATCATCATTACACCAATTTGCAAAATCCTTTCCTAAAATCCTCTTCGTCCTCTTTGAAAACTTGTTATTAATATTCATCTTTGCATTATAAGCCAACAACTCTAAACACCAATTCCTTCAAATTAAACACTCCTTCATCATTAAATAAAAATTGTAAATTATTAAAATTAAAAATTTAAAAAATAAAAATAAAAAATAGTTAAAAATTATTTTTTAATTTATTTTAAGTGATATAACTAAGAACGTGTTGTAATCTTAATGCTAAATTATTAGTGTATTGTTTATAAATTCTAAAGTAGTGCCTCTCTTGTACAAAATGTTTAAAAATTTGTCAAAAAAATTGTCAAATTTCATTTTGAATTTGAAGCGTTTTGTTGCATTAAAACAAGTATGAAACAATTTTTTGGAAGGCTTTGCTAAAAATTGAAGGATGTCTGTCTGTTATTTGCTGGAATATTTGAATTCGTACTGAATAAGAAACGAAATATATTTACCTAAAAGACAAATCATTGAAAATTGTACATGTAAATTGTTTTTAGCAATTAAAATTGTGTTTTATGTCGAATTGCGTTTTAAATTCACGTTCATTCAGTGTGAATGTTTTAACATGAAGAAATTTCATCAAATGTGTTGCCAGAAATCTTTATCCTTATTACATTAATTAGATAAACAAGAAAATATTAAAATTGTCTTTTAACTCAAAAGTTTAAATTTAAGAAAATAGTAAATATTTGAATTATTTTAATCAATTCTTCAATTATTAATTAACTCCGATATCAAAGGCTTCGTCGTATATTATCCCAAGGAATTTCTTGAGTTTTCTCTCAATAGCAATGTAAAAACAAAATTTAATTTACATCCCCAAATTTTGAACAAGCTTCGTCTTGCTAATTCGAAAAATAAATCTTACTTTTTCGTCCTGAATTCCTTGAAGTTTCACCTTTTCAATGCAAATGAACGTCGTTTGGAGAAGGAATTCGTTCAGAAAGTTGCTGCAGTTTTTAATTAAGAAGAATCATAGTATTGCGGTTTTTGTGATTTATGCTACTAAGAAATTTATTAAGATGAATTGCTGCATTGTACAGTTGGGATTATATATTAAGTTTGATTTACAGCATAGAAGGTTTAAATTAATGAAAATATTTACCTTTTTCCGAAACGAAGTTACACACACGAAAGATACACAAGGATAAGGCAGTGGCTGAAATTCTTGGCTGCACAAGAATTGAGTGGGTTGTTTATTTTATACCAATCAAGACATTATTGTCTTACTCACTTATTCATTAATTTAATTAATTTCATTTGTGATCTTTAATTAAACTTGTAGATGTACTTAACATTATGTAAACAGTACTTTCATGATTAAAGAAAAACAACAGGACATTCCGCCTGACAAAACGTTTGGCAGATGAAGGATCATGTTCAAGTCTAGATTTTTATCAATAATACGTGAGTATCAACAAAGATATATAGAGTTACACCAAACTTGTATTCGTTTGGTATAAAAGTGTAGAGTAACATTGTAGCACTCAATGTATTCTGTCCGCCTCTGGCATGTGACTATTCTTTGGCGATCATGAGGTGACGCTTCGGTCTTTGTTTTAGTTTCAAAGCCAAACTAGCTGCTGTTCGAGGAAGACGTTAATTGCTCTGCTGTCGAATTTTGTACAATATATGAGAATAAAGTCGATTATAAGAAGAGTTCACAATTCGGAGTGGAAAGCCATTTGAAAATGAATGTTTACAGTACCTACTTGGATTTCAGTTCTTTCACATGTAGTTATTCTCGTCCCCGGGTGTCAGATGGAGGCTATTAGCAAAGCAACTAAATCGTTTAGGACACATTGTAATTGTTCGTAGGCAAAACCACAAAATGTCCAAAAAGTAATTAACATGTTGCGTGTAGTAAACACCCGGACATTTCATGGAATTCAATACTATAACCTGCAATTCTTGTGAATGTTTAATGTACCTCTACAACAATTTCCCTTCTTATAATTATTAGAATAGCTACAGATGAGTTTTTACTGTTGTGGAACCATTCAAGATTCAACATTTATACGTTCGATGAAACAAGTTAAGTCAATGAAATTCTGTTTGTTAATCCAATTTGTTACGCATAACTTACTATCATGCCTGGAAATTAGGGCAATTCTCACGACGAAGAACCATTTTATAAGGTTCTACGTCTATACAAGAATCTGACTGACCTCTGAATAAGTTATGTGATCTCCGATGTGTGTTTAATTTGATTTCAAACTTCTATTTATTTTCAAAGTAAATAAAGTTGGGATGGAAAAGTTTTCAAATTCATAACGCTTACATGAGTTTTTGGTCAATACTTGGCTGTGACCCTGTTGCTTACATGTACTTTTATATAAGACTGAATTGAAAATCGAAAGTGAAAAGTTTTTGAATAAAACCATAATCAAATAAATATACTTTAATTTATTTCTCTTGTTTCTATATCTTAACTCTCTGTTATGCATTTTTCGTAACTAAAATTTATCAAAAACTTATTCGTGTTACATCACAAAACCTTGTGGATAACCATGTTAGTCCATTGGGAACGTGTAAACAAGAGGAAACCAGAAGTTCTTGGAAAAAATTGTACTTTAATTAAATGAATTATTTCTCTAATACAAAACAATATATATCAATATCTGTTACTTGGTGAGAACGAAACCACTTTCTGTTAGTTATCTCAAGGAATTTGAAAACTTTCTATCACTATGGGACTTCTCGAGAACTTAACCAATATTTATAATGGCTCCGTGGGGTAAGAAAACTGTAGAACTTTAAAATTCTTAACCCTAGATTCATAAACATTCGTCTCACAGACCGCACAAATCACGGAAACCGCTATAACTTTACGAGTGAAAGAGATAGAAAGTTCAACTCTTAGATAGTACCTTCCTAGATGAATTATTGTCTCATTTTACGCTGGTTTCATGCGAGGGCACACATATGTAAAAGGAATTATAGAAATTAGATCGTCTGACAGACGAATGTTTATGAATAGTGATACGATTGGAGATGGTCACTTTGTTACTCTTTTGGAATTCTGAATATGACTTTAGTAAACTCATATATTATATATATACGCAATACAATGAATAACAACCAGAAACCCATGTCCCGAAGATCGTATATAAAAGAAGTATCCACAAAACTTTGTGGTGCTTGGTTACTTCAGCTCCGTGAAATGCCCACTTGGAAGCGATGCCTAAAAGGGAAGATTGCTGAAGTACTGAGGGAAACTTCGTCCACTGCTCAAGCACAACCCACAAGATCACAGAAAAATAATTGTGGTTTCTGTGATTATGAAAAACAGTGAATGACCAAGTTTTGTTGTACTCAATGCAAAAAAAATCATGTGTTTGGATCGTCGAGGAATATTATGTGTTGATGGCTCGGAATAGCTTTTTTGCTCATATCAATTTAATTTTATTATTGATTAATAAACAAAATTTAAAATTCAAATGTATTTTGTTGTATTTTATAACGCAGAAATCTGAAATCATCAAAAATATATGTACGTCTGAGAGACGAATGTTTATGAATAGTGTATCTGCCAAGTATGTTTATGAATCTAGGGTTAAAAAAACGAAATCCTTACCAGATAAAGATTGTTAATTAAAATTACCGAGATTTCGTTCACAATATATTCACTTGAAATCTTCACCTGAATTTTCCATGTAAGAAGCAGTATTAATATTAAGATGCATGAAATTGAATTGTTCTTGCTACATGCCAATAGATGGCAGATCTATCTGGAAAAAGAGAGAAAGCACTTGTTTCATTGTACTCTCTTGTGACGTTATCGTCTCTCGAACAGATTTTGACAATCAACAGGTGATACGTATGGAAATAAATTTTGTTTTTCATGTTTTATATGTTTTATAGCATTAAAAAGTGTTAATTTTATGGAATGATATAAAGTAAATGTTTATAAAACAGAAACTAATTGAAGACATAAGAAAATTAAGTGAAGTTTGTGTATAATTTTGGAATTCAACAAGATACAGATAAGGAAGTGACATGGAGCCAACAAATGGTCTTGTGGCCGTGAATCCCAATTGCATTCAGCCTTATCCGTCGAGGGTGAATGTTAATGAAGTGCCAATAATTGCATTAAGATACAAAAGCAGATATCAACTTTCTAAATTGTTGAATCCAACGAAAATCCTTTTATCCGAAGAAGGTTATCCCAGAGACTGGAGAGGAATCGCTCATCTAGCTGGTATTGCACATGATCAAGGAGTTTTCCTTGATAATCACCACGAGCCTACTGCGAAGGTTTTACAAATTTGGGCAGAGAAAGATGGAAATTCTGCTACAATAGGGGAACTAAGAAAATTCCTTGGTATGATTGATCGATGGGACGTTGAATCCGACATTATGGAATCCCTTGGTACGTAGCTGGTGGCGGATTCAGTTATCCAATTGTCATTATTTAACCTTTCATTAAACTCCAATATCGCGAATTTATCTTTGTTTATTTATTCTAACACCATAAATGGTCACTTTCTTATCAATTAATTTTTGTATACCTAAATTTACCTCAAGTATGCTGCGCTCATTTGTAAACAAAACCGATTGCAGTGAAAGCGATCTAATCCCTAGATAAGATTGTACTTAGAGCTAATTTAGTTTAAGTAAATTAATGCAATCTATTTTAATATAATCGTTACTATTTTAAAACTTCATTAAGACTCTGGGAATTTGATAATTGTATCATTCAAACAAATTTCTTTTAGTTGAGGACGCAGCAGCTTATGTTCATGCTCTGCATGAACAACAAGTTATAGAAGCTGAACGAAACCAAATCCAACCAGCTGCTATTAATGCCGAAAAGGATGTTATAACGATTGATGATGTTACTCGCATTCAACAAGGACTAGAGCCACAACAGTACGATGCTTTCGTATTATTCGCTGACGAGGATATAGATTTTGCAACTGAGTTGATTGGACGAATGGAAGATTGCGGATTCAAAGTAAAATCCATTTGACTTTGATGTTGCAGAAAATATGTAAAGATTTTCATTAAATTTTAGCTCTGCGTTAAGGAACGTGATCTTGTTGGAGGAATATCCTTTGAACATGAAGCTATCTTACGTCTGATCTCAGAACGCTGTAACCGTTTGATTGTAATTGTATCTCCTGCTTTCTTGAAGAGCACCGCAAATACATTTTTCGTAAATTTTGCTCAAGCTTTAGGCATTGGTAAGGAGTGAAATTTTTTGAAAGTTGAAATTGTTTTGTATTCTGATTGTTTATAGAACAAGGACGTCGTAAAATTGTGCCATGTGTTTATGAAATGTGTGACCTACCACCGACATTAAGCTTTTACTTTCTTTTAAATTATCGAAGATCCGGACGTTTATGGAACTTTTGGGAAAAACTCCGCGACTCCATTCAAACAACAACTGGAGAGCAACGCATTTTACCAAAGTAAATAAAATATAAAATTTAGTTTAACATATAAACTATCTATTAAATTTTGATAGAATCAGCATTACGGAAGTTACTTCCCAGAGTGAAAGTATAACACCTTTAAAGGAAAACACTCCAATAAAAGTACCACGCAAAAGGCGTGATAAACAGAAACTTTCCTTTGCCGATAGTATGTCCTCCCAAAAATTAAACGAAGTGTCACTCAGTTCTTCCCCAGAAGAAAAACGACAAGCCAGTATAATGCCTCCCATGCCCAGATTGCGGGACTCGACTTCAATGGTAAATCTCACGACAATGACAAATCAACCAGACACTTCATGGCATAAAAGTAAAAGTGATCTCTCAGTCAATGGAGATGATAATAACTCCACACAAACACGTACAGCCAAACTCAAATGGTACAAAAAAATTCTATCCAGCAGTTCAGCGTCAAATTTGTTCATATCAAATAATCCCCCCAAAGAAAAGGCCAAGAAAAAGACATGGTTTCGCAAGAAGGCCGTGCTGGCAAATAGTTAGTAGTAGTTAGATTTTTAAAAATATTTTTGAACATGTGATCGCATCAAGTGCTTTAAAATTTTTACCATGTTGTTATTATTGAATGATAAATAAATATAAATGGTACTTTTAAAAAAATTTTTAATGAAATTCGTAACTTCACGACTAAGACGAGAGTAAATCAATTTTCTCCAGATATTAATGGTTTATCATTTTATCATGAAACAAACCCCAATAAATTTGAAACAAGTGAAAAATGTCAATGAAAACATTTGCAACAATACAACATTTGGACAACAGCCTATTATTAACTAAATGTGCTTTATTATTATACTCAATATTCAAATTTTTAATTTTTATTTTCTATTCTCTTCCATTATTATCATTATTGTTATTATAACATAGTTTTTTTCATTTATTCGATATTTTTCATATCAAACATTTTTTTTTAATTTTCGTTTATCTAAAATTTTATTTTTGGCAGTTTTTCATGCTTAAGTAATTTTTCCAAATAATATATGGAATATAATTAACAAAAAACATTATTTTAAAATTCTCAAAAAACAAAAATTAAAAATTATTTTGACAAAATTAAGAAACAAACAATTCATGACAATTCACTAACAAAAATGATCGTGTTTCGAATATATTTTTGTCGTATTTTTAATTCATTAATTTTTAGTTTTATTATTATAACTTTGTGTTTTTTTTTTTGTTTTTTCTTTTATTTTTACTTTTATAATTTACAATAATATGTTTTATTTTCTTCATCATTCGTCATTTCATCATTTCAATAATATTTATTAATATTCAAATATCTATTTAGATCTTAAATTGTGTTGCTTCATCATTTATTTGCTTACACATGCTCAATGTTCTTATAATGGCAGTTTGTTGTTATAATTTGTATTAAATGTCGTTTTGTTTTTAAAATTTATTAATTTGTTTTTTTTTCAATATTTTCTCTGTATGTGTATAATAATTCTTCATTTTTCCATTTTGTTACTCATTTATGACTTTTAATAAAAGAATTCTAAAATTTACATATTTATATATATAATTAAATTTATTCAATTATTGCTAATTGAGCAACTTTTATTCGATTTATATTTATTCCTTTTCTTTCTTCGACCTTTCATTTTAAATTTTCAATATATTCTTTTAAATTTAAAAGATAAAGAAATAAAAATAATTAATACAATCCGAATATTTGCTTGTAGTTTCAATGTCAGTTCAATCGCAAAAATTATTTTTTAATATATTTAATTTTATTTTATTTTTGAATTTTATTTCAACTTTCAATTCATTGAACCAATGTTCAATGGAGATTAATTATTTTTAATTAAATTGTTCGTTTGCTCGCTTATTTTTTTTCATTGATTTTCATGTAGAATAGAAAAACATAAAAGTAATACACAACAAGTAATATACATACATTTTTATACATATGTATATGTGCGCTTATAATTGGTAATTATAATTTTTATTCTTAATTTTGGCACAATTATATTGTTTTATATACATATACAATATTTTCGACTAACTTACAAATATTTATATATGTATATATGTATATATTTCATTTGTCGTTTTACTTATAATTCAAATGTTTTTAATTTTCATACTTGGCGTTACATGTAATACTTATTTTTCATTTTATTTATGTTGTTTTCTTCTTTGGAAAGACTTGTTGCATTATAAAAAAATTATATAAATCTCACTAAGTAATTTTATTTTCGTCATATTGTATTTTAAATTAATTCTGCTTTATTATTTATTTAAATTAAAAAATGTTATTTATATATTTTGTGCTACAAAGTTTGGTATGTTTGTTTATTTTGTTTTAAAATTATCTAGTTGGTTTACCAAATATAACGATTTAAAATGATTTATTTATAGATTATTTTATGTTATTTTCAATCTAAAACTGTTAGTCACAGCGTATTTAATTGTTGTTAATTTATTAATAATAAATTGGTTGTTTCTTGTGTATTTGTATGTGTATTGTACGGTATGTTCCGCGGGTGTAGATAATTTTGATTTAAAAATTAAAATAGCAAATTAATGTGATAATTCTTAGGGAAAAATATGCGCAAACGCTATTCTAGATCCATTCATGGCCATTAAACCTTCTTCAATGCACTATGTTTTCACTAATAACAAGCAACTACTCAATATCCAATCTTAATCTGGAATTTTATCTTGAAGTATTTCTTCTTTTGAATAATTTTGTGGAAATAATGTTTTCCCAAATGGTAATATATTTATAACATTTTAAGTAATAAACTTTGAAAGTATTAAATGAACTATAAACAATATTTACAATTGAATAGTCGGTTAACTGTCTTTGTGATAAAAGAATTCTCATTTAAATTGAATTAAACTATAATAACTACGTAAAATATTAAACTAATTAACACAGTTCTACTGAAGCAACATGAATGAGAAAAACTTAGGCTTTTAGATAGATTCTCTTCCAGGCAGTACAGTACGTTCAACTTTAATGTAATTTGGACAATGCTTGTTACAACATTTAACACATTAATTACTGTATACTTAAAACAATGCGATATCTCATTTATTTTCATTGATTAATTAAACATCATGGAAATTGTTTTAAAATCGAGGAGCTGTCATCAATAGCAATCGGGTAAATGCAAATGTGTTACAAAAATTCAAACTACTCATGAAATTTATAACAAACTTCAACTCAACACTTTTCGAAGATTACTTCATTTACATTTAATATTGAAACACTTCTCTTACACATCAACCCTTTTTGTAATTCGCGCCTCAATAAAGTTTTACAACAAATGTTATCATCATGATAACATCTAATTAAACAACAAATATAACCATATACCTGAGAAATCGGAAATCCTTAAAAGATGGAAGCAAATGACAGATTGTATATTGTATGAACCTAATTCTGAACATGGGATTTTAGTTCATATCGGAAATATCGTGGAAAGTATATTCTAGTACCAATTATCAATTAACATAAAAATATACATCTTATAACATGTAACCACATGCTCGAAATACAAATCAAATCATATTATATATTTAAATGAAATTATTTCACTATGTTCGTGGTTTGTATAAAATAGACATTTAATTATTAAAATCTATCCAACCTAGCACCATTGATAGTTTAACGACACATTTATATAAGACCGGCTATTAATCATTTACGTATTGTAGTTGATTTGTGCGTGACGATTGTATTGTAGTAATGATTAAATTTTTGTAATACTACTTCAAATATACGCACGACAATTGGCATATATATTGATTGAATACAGACAACACTTTTATCACAAAGACATCACAAAACTAGTTAATTAATAACAATTAAAATTTAATATTATAAATATTCCTATTAATGTGAAATAAAATTAATTAATATGAATGTAGTATGTATGTTTAAAAAAGTTTGGTTTTAATACAATATCATCAAATTCTAGTTTTCAGTGATAGGCATGTTTCAGAAAATATTTTGTTAATATTAATTTTACCAATTTGGCTTTTTTCAATCATATGTGTATATATGTATATATATATATATATATTTTTAACATGTCCCTTATTCATATTCCAAAAAATGTTTATTTTGTTAATATTAAAAGTTTTTATCGTTTCCTGTTTCGTTATTTTTGGTTGATTTTTTATGTTTTACTTTCAAATTTGTTTTATCATTTAATTATACAATTTGTTGCTGCTATAATTTTGGTAATATATTCTTTTATGTAATATTTTTTTATATTCTTTTACATAGTCTTATATAATTACTAAATTTTTTATATCAATCTTTTTTTCGACTTTTTCAGTAATAGAATTTTATATAGTTCTAAGTTTCATTTACAATTTTTGGGCGTTGAGCATTCACAATAAAAATTTGTGAATTATGAAAATAAAAATATGACGCCAAAGTCTCCTTAACGTTTTTAATTGCATATTTCATAAATACATATGCATTACCATACATATTTTTCATCAATTTCAAATTGTTTTTATCTTAAATACGTTTTAAATTTTTGCATTCATTCGAATTATGCTTTTAATTTATCCAAATTCTTCAATAAATGAATACAAAATTTCTTTTTGTTTTTGTTTTTACCAATTTTGATTGTGTACATATAAATATACATGCATTTCTATACATTATATATTTGTTAATCTCGATTGAAACTCACATATCATAGCCAGAAATATATATATTATATATGCATATATATACATACATGCATACACATAAGACGATATATGATCATATATAATATTATTATTATATATATATATATATTCATTTGTATATATAATTAGAATAATTCAATAGTACAAATGTATACAAATATAAATAATTTAAGTATATAACGCTAGATGATACATATATACTGATGAAGTATGATTGAACTTCATACCATTATACAATATTATATTATAGTTTTTATATTATAATATTATATTCTTAATGAAATTAATCTATATTACATGCTACAATATTATTATATCATGTAATTTTGTAAATTGTTAGAGCATGACCATACATGTTCACATGTATGTATATACTTTGCATATATGGAAACATATACGAAAATGCATATGCCTATGTATACATAAACAGGTATGTATCTCTATTATGCGTTTATTTATATGTACGTATATATTTTGAAGTGTGGTATTTTGACTTTATATTAGTTTTTAAGTTTTTATAATTTTTTTTTTAAGTTTTATTTAAAATCACAACATTCTTGAAATTTCGACATTATATTTTCTAAGGTTTTTTTTTATTAAGTCCTGTTTAATGATCTTTTTTCTATTTTTTTTTTAATTTTTTTTAAATATTTTTCATTTATTCATTTATATAGTCCTCAGTTGAATTCGTTTCATGTTGTTCGCGAATACCTTTCATTTTGTGTAGTTAGTAATTTATTAGTAATGATTTTAATATGTTTGTGTCACTTTGTGTATTATTAGATATTTGTTCACTCACGGAAACTTTGTTACATAATTTTCTATCAAATTTCATATTAAATTAATTAATTTAATTAATTCACATGTTTTATGCATTTTATATATATATAATTATTTGTGTTATGGTTTATTTAATGCTTCGTATACGTATATTCATATACCAATTTGAAATGTAATGAATACACGTATATAAAATTTATTTATAATTTGCTAGTAATTTAATATTTATTATATTTTTTCTGATAAACTATAAATAACAAACAAATTAACAAAATTATTTAAATAATTTTTGTTTCAAATTTTCGCTTAAATTTTTTTTCATATATTTTTTATGGTTTTTCACTTGTATTTTCATGTAATAAAAAATTTGTTTTTAACAAAATAATGTAATAAACATCTTATTTATTAATTTTTAGTTATTTTGTGTACTTTTTAATCTCTATATATTTATATATATATATATATATATATATATTTATTTATATATATAAGTTTATTTATTTACTGTTAGTAATTTTTTAAATTGATTAAAGCCTATCCTCATCTTCTTCTTCTGGCTCATCACCGTTTTCTTCATTTTCTTCTTTATAGCCAGGGTGTTCTGATATAGCATAGTAATTGCCATTATATATAACACCTAATTCACGTAGAGCATCACCACGTATTGTGGCTTTTATCGTCCAATTATAACAATCATCTGATTCGGATTCACGATCTAAACGTTCAACATCTAGGATTTTTGAGCTTAAACGCTCTAATATAATACCAATATCCTTAATACTTAAATGACGTTTTTGATCTACGGATAGCTGATCGATTAACAATAGGAATTTCTCTGAGGTGATTGTTTCATCTTCCATTACTGTATTTTCAGTTTCGCTTTCGGAACTATCTCGTTCTGGTCCAATATCCAAGAAACGTACATGTCCCTTAGCTGCCGACGATCTTCGTTGCATACTACCGACTGCTTCACCAGCTAATGCACCCTGTGGCTGAGGACTTGTCGAACCATCTTGTATTGGTGATGTTGCGACACTTTTGTGTACAGCGATTTTTCGCCCTTCTTCGTGTAGGGCACAACAATGAAAATCACATTCAGCAGCACTAGGGCTACCAGCTCGACTTGGTGTGTGAACATGATGTGCACACTCCGGTGTATGTACGTGTACGGCACCGACGGTACTATCAAAAGAACCACCCTGTTTCGATAAACGACGACCAGGATGGTATGCACTAGATTGTGGATCATCATGATTGATAACGGTTATTTGTGGGCTAGGATATCTTGGTGGTGCCGACGACGATTTATCCAATGAACTTTGTGCCGACAAACCTTTTTTCGATGGTGAATATTTATCTGTTGGTGGGCCATTTGCTCCGATGCCACTACCACCTCCTCCCCCACTTCTTCCTTCTCCACCTTGACGTTGGTCCCAATGTAAGACCACCGTAACTCGACCCTTGTTGTCCATAATTTTCCACGATGGCGTCTCATCATGGAGTTCCAAAGCATGAATCGTCTCGCAGACGATTTTCGGTATAGCTGATAACGCTAAAAACGTGTAATTTTTTATTCAATCAAAAACAAATTATTTCCATTTCAATACATACCAGCTTTTATGACATCTACTCCTGTAGGATACCACCGTTCACCTTGCCTTAATAATAATAGAACTGTATTATTCGCCAATGTCCTAAAATATTCACCATCCTCAATTTGGGTTCCATCGCACTCGAGAACAACACGTACTGGTTCTGAGGCAGGAACCCCTAGCTTGTCTTTACCTAAAAATGAGAACAAAAATTATATTTTATCCATCCTTCATTATATATATACAACTTACCTCTAACAATTAACTCTTCAAAACTTCCAACCACTAAACCTTTTCGTACATTTCGCCAACTGTCCCAGATTTTAAGGGGTCTCTTGCCGCGAGACTCCTGAAAATATTGAATACATTAAATATATTATATTTTTCACTAATTCTTAGATAAATTTGTTCATCAATGTAATGTGTCTCTAGGACTGTACTAGAGAATATTTGAATATAGTGTATGTAAGCATGTTGTTCAAGAATAGCAAAAAATTCAAAAGTTCTAAGATAGAAGTAGATACACATCATTCTTCACATCCTTTATCATCAACATGACACACTCATTACCTAAAACTTTTTAAACCGATCGCATCTGCTTCAGTTAGAAGGAAAAGATATTAGCCGTGTTCTTTTGCTCATCGCTATCGTGTACAAAACCAAAGTAGCAATAGAACGCGCCGGACTTGTTATCGATAGATTATAAACTGTTACCAACTTCACTCCACATTTATATGAACTTTCTTCGATTTTTTTTCCATTTTGTTAGCCCTTGGTTGCATAAATTCCTCGCATATTACTTAAATTTACATTTTCAGATGAAATTAGCTGAAAGTTTTGAAAAAATTGTAATTTTGTGGAATTTAAAGAAAAACTTAGGTTCGCGTCAAGGAAATGAATCATGTCGCTATCTGGATATTTCTAGCTCAACTATTCTGTTCAGAACAGAAAATTAGTTCCAGTTATTATCGAGAACTAAACTTGGTCTGTTAAATGTATGTATGTTCTGTTAGAGTGACCAAAAGAGCACGGTTATTAATACAATAACTCACAGATCTTGAAGATTTGTCAAACAATCCTCCATTTTAAATGGATACCTATAGTGGTATAATACAAAATAATGTCGTTGAGCTTCTTTCTGTTACTTGCTAATTGCAGTTTCCATGTGAGCTAATTGTAGATAATAATATTATCTTATATTTTCAGGAGATTCAAATATTCATGTTAAGACAAATTAAATGTTTGATGAAAATTTAATAAATAAATTAAATTTATAACTATTAACTATTTTCATTGGAAAGGACTTGCTGTATAGGAATCATGATCCTGTTTTCGATTTTAACATGAAATCAAAGAAAAGAATTCTTTTTTGAAAATTTTATATCTTGCAGTTTCCTTCTAACTAATTGAAATTTTTCAATTGTTCCATGACACCCTTAAGAAAACAGTAAACTTCAGTTTTGTGTCTTTGCTAGTTATTTCCTTGTGTCGTATTGTCAAGCTTCCTCAATAACTAAGTCTTTTCACGATGGTGCCTGCATCACTTCCTTGTTTAATTTATTATATCAAATAAACTATTTCGTACCCGAGACTCAGTTTAATTGCTCAAGTAGTTTCTTTCAGACCTTAAAAACTGCAGAACTTCCATGAACTACCAAAAGACATCTCACAACAGAAGAAAAAGTAAATAAGAAGAAAGTATATCTAGTGTTTGATATTGCAGTTATATGATACGTGTATAACATTGGTAAATGTATTTGTCCCTAAAGATTGTATCTGCATGCGAATAAAATGAGCGTGTGATAAATAAACGCAAGCTAACCTATCCCAACCAGTGAAAGTGTATGCGACCATTTCGAAATGGAGGAGTACCAACGAAAAGTCAAATTGTTATAAGATCTTTTGGAGTATATGGATTTCTTTTTAACAACTATCTATAACTGCAGATATGTACGTTTCTTAAAAAAACATGGATTTTACCAAATTATTGTTGGAAAATATATGAAAATCACTAAACAAATTCAAATTTTTCCAGAAAAACTGGTAACTGCTGAGTAGGCAGATGATCAGAGAACGGTGTACAACAAAAGTGAAATGTCTCTCTCAATATATAAGAGCACACATTTTGTATACATATATACTCTACAAATACGAATACACAAAAATAAGGCAAGCTCCTCCAATGACCTAATAAGCTTTGAAACTGTTATACGCAGGGAATATCCTAACTAGGCCACGAAACAAATCTACCTCAAAACGCACCCAATTTGGCACATATACAGGATGAGTATATAACATTGAAACACACACAAAAAAGCTGCGAATTTAGTGATTATTAATATACAGCCATACATAAATTGATATGTATTTGCATACAAGTAATACCAATACTTTTATATACACTCAAAAAAAGGACGACCCCTTTTACTTAAGGATATCCAAAAACATATACATATGAAATGTGTGTTACATATAACTACGTAAAATTACTATAAACAAACAGTAGTAAACAAAACAAAAGGGAGTCAAATGGTTGATGCAAAAGAAAACGATATTTAATCATAACTATAAACGTTTTTGTATAAAGAATATATAATAAAAGCTCCTTAATTTGTTTCTTACAAAACTATATAATATAAACAATACTATTTTGATATTTCTTAGTGTATGAAATAATATAAATTAATAAGCTTTTTAATATATACCGCAGCCACTCCTTGGCGAAAACTCAAGCAGTTACAAATCGGCTTTGTAACACCTAAAGTGCACAAAGCAGCTGACCACATGTTCGTCAATAGGTAGCTTCTCGTACAAAGTTATCCAAAGAGATATTGATTACCTCGTTTAATTATTAATTATAATTCATATTATTTCAGTTTTTAATTTGAATTTACATTTCTATTGTAATTTGTTTGGCAGTGACATGTAATTTTATAAATTTTACTATTTATTATATTTGCACTTTAATTTTATCATTATGATTTTATTATTGTTAGTATTAGATTTGTAGAAAACCGATTTCAATAAGGCAACAAAATTTTCAATGACATATTTCTAAAATATTGTTATAGAGTAGTTTTGCACAATTTGATTATTTCAATTTTAATAAACTTTTATTTAACATCAAATAACATTCACAATTAAAACATATATTAGTTGCATTCGGAGGCAGTGCTTAAAACGTAAATTGGACACAATTACTAACACTTTCCATTGAATATTTTCAACATAATTTTACTTTAATTCACGAATTCTAAACGGCTGTAATAAAACATTTAAAACATAACATTCATTACATATACTATGTTATATATCACAATTGAATATTTTCTGGTTTCAAATTAAAATCTAAAGTATTTTCACTCTATGTGAGTCATGTATGTACGTTTCGTTAACTTGCAATTACAATTACAACATTAATTTATTTCAATTCAAATTAAATGCATATTTCATACATGTATAAATGCATCAATGTACAAATTCGATAGTTACCGGTTATTTATAATTACACGTTTATTGAAACCACGATTTAAAACACTTATTCATTTAATATTTTAATTCAAGACGACGGACACTTAATTTGTTTATTATTATTATTATTTAATCAGAAATACAAATTGCCTTTATAATATTGTTATATTAATTAATGGCAGTGGATATATAAAATTACAAATTGTGCATTTCAATCCCGCGGCACAAAAATTTTCATATTTGTATATTAGCAAAGTTAATATGTCCAAACCGTTTAACTGCTTCATTCGTTATAAAACATGGTTTTTGAATGCCATATAATGCATATGAAACGTACTGATCAAGTGTTTTGACATCAATGTTGACAGCTGTGTTTTATTGTAAAATATATTAGATATACATATATTTCTCCTACATAATATTTATTATATACCTTATGTATAACGAAATTACATAGGTATTCCGTTTAGACACATTCCGATATAGATATTTCTAGTTATCCAAATATTACTTCATATAAGTGTATGAATGTGTATGGTCATACTTTTTATTATATGGTTATTCGTTATAAACACACATACTCATAAATACGTGGCCTATATTTCTCAAAACCACCAAAAATGTATCAAATTAGGACAGCAGGTAGGATGTAAAGAGCACCGTAAAAATTCTTATACTACCTACTCGTTACATTTATCATCCAAATTTAATATAAATTTTGTTTAGTTGATTAAATTTTAAACACGTTAAAAATTTTGTTTGAAAGGATAAACACAACTGAATATATTTGCACTTTACGAATTTCAATATATTTTTCAATCACTGTAGGTACTTTTTATCCTGTATACTTAGATTTGACATAGAATTGAGTGTACCACAAAATTCAATATTTTAAATTTAACACTTTAATAGCAATTTATATATTATTAATGCAATTATCACTTGTAAATAGTAACATCGTTGAAAAGTAAGAAATTTATTTAGTTGAAAGAGCAAAAAACCTTTTTTTCACAAAAATATATTTTTATCTGTTTAGCAAAAATGTGCATTTAACAATTAAAAACAGTTTTGTGTTAGCTTGTTTTAATAATAACATATCTACTTGTATGAAATATTTTTTATATATATTATTTGAATTGTTTTAAAAAATATAATTAATTTTTATGTAATGAAGTGTTCCGTTCTGTTCAAATGAAAATCGTAAAGTGCAGTGCCCTCCTGACCGATTGACAAAATCGGTACTAATCGTTGTACTATCGGATGACCTCGTTTTCGAATATCTGCTCTATATACAAGTTTATCTTGGTGTTATATAGAATGCACTTTTAATGCATTTCATATGCATGTATGCATGTTTGATGGTTTTAACGAAGAACCTAGTAAATCTCGTATTTTCATATACATATATAATAGTCGGAAGTTGCGTTGAAATACAATAAAACAGATATAATATTTTATATAGTATAAATTTTTAAAAATATAGCAGTACATGCATTATAATGTGTGTATCGAATCTTATTTGAACACTTTCATTTTTAACCACGAAACAAAAACACTTTCACAATATTATTAACAATAAATTTTATCATTTATATTATTATCCTTATTCTCTTCACCATTGTAGGTTTTATACCGATTCAGTGTCATAGCATATATTGGTTACATACAATTGTCTTGACCTGTTTTCATGGTAGAACTGTGTATTAAATTCTTTTGTATTTTGTAATAGCTTCAACATCCCTTGAACAAAAATCGACATAGAAAGCAGGAAGCAAAGATATTAAGAAAATAAACTTGAAAAAAAAGCTTTTCTGTTTTGACATAACAGCACAAACAAAAATTGTTTCTTATGTGTAACAACAGTTTGTATCCAATATGGCAATCCAATGTAGTATACCAGTTGTTATGTAACACAAGAGTAACAGCTCCTTTTTCGATTCTTTCACTTTTTGTTTATATTAAATACGAGTACAACAATAATCATTTAATTCAATATTATTTCAAAAGTTTATAGAAAAATCGTATTAGGATAATTCACCTATTTGTAAAAATTTTACAACTCATTATTATTTTATCAATCAACAACGGCAGCGTGTAGGTAGATAGGCACGAGCGAGTAGGTGTACGAGTACAATATCGAATTTATTTGCAGAGCACATTTGGTGGTCCATGCTCATTGACATAAGGATAATTATTGAAAATACTTTTTCATGAAAAAGGAAAATTCTTCTCTCACTAAACACATACATACAATTGCATACTTTTCATCTCTATATCTCTCTGGAAATAAGGAGAGTTTTGCTGCACAACGCCCACATACATATTAAAATGTCGCCTACGTTTGCTGGAAAAATTTTTGATTCCTTCACATACGCAAAATTTACTCCCAGGTATACACTTTTCCAAATGAAAGCTTGATTGAAAACTTTTCGATATCCACTTTCAACTATTCTCACTACTACACACACAAAAGAAACACATCGCAAGTATATTGTTACATATCTTTTTCAGAGTCACATTCAAATATGTAGGTAGACATCAAGTATAGCACAGAACTGAAGCATGCTCTGTAGCTTTTTCAGTCCTCCAAAAACTTTATGAGAAACTGAATATGGTTTCTCCTGGTACAGGACTTTTGGTTAGATGTACATCTTTCATACACATGTATGTGTGTACATACTATATATTTTTTTCCCATAATAGATTAAGTCGGTCACACGCAATATAATTTTATATGTGGGTCCGAGCCCACATATTTTACTCCTTTAACTACTCAAAAATGTAGGCTAAATGGTAAAAAAACCGCCAGGATGAACTCAATTCAATTTATATTTTTCTCTTGTAATATTTAATAGAATTAATTCAAGGATCAACAGATACGATTTCACTGTCTTTATGTTTTAAGGACTAAAAGAATTTGGATCAAATTCATATTCGATTACAAACTTCAAGTAAATAAAACTTTCATTGCTTTAACCACACCACAAACTTTTCTCCCATGCAAATCGGACTGTTGTTTGTGGGTTAAGTGATATTCAACAAGTTATCTCGAAATCATCAAATGCCAAAATTATCGTTTATAAGGTTATTAAATTGTTATTTACGTTATTGCTTTCACTTTTTTCGCATCAGAGCCAAAATTATGCTTAAATATCGAACGCGGGTGTTAATGTAGTCATTATCCTATCGATGACATTGTATGTTTGATATTTACTTAGATTTAAAGGTGATATGGTACAACATGAGATTTTTGGCATATTAATCTAATAAATGTGCTTCCCAAAGTTTAATTTAAATGCTTCATTAGCCTTCGTAAATAGCTTAGACTCATCTTAAATCGTTTATCTTACGTACATATATCAAAACAGATAATAACAGAAACGTTGTGAAATTTTTAGAGGTTTGGAGGTTTCACTTTTCATTTTTAAAATTCAAAGCGAGTATTGTTGATGGGGGCAACTATTCTATTCTACCGACAACATATTTATAAGAGTATATTGTAGCACTTCGCCCTTTTACGCGAAAAGGTCAACATTCATCATGTTTGCTATAGGTGTGGTCGCAGAGGTGGAGTTGCCTGCAATGAATCATTCATCCCACATTATCTGATTTTCTATACTCTCATCTCTCAAGTCACAGCACTATGATGATTTAAGGAGTTTTCGAGGGATTCCCAAATTGTTTGTAAAGTGATACAACAACATGAGTTTACAGATTGGTCATGAATGTAATAAACACGCCATCATAATAAGAACGGTGTTGTGTGAAACCTCTATTTGATTCAGTCCGTCATCTTGGGTTTTAATCTTGGTACATACCTGTAAATGAGCCTATGAGATACTACAAAGTTTAAATGCGGGTAAATTGCATGTAAAACCAGAATCATGAAAAGAATGGCAAATTTTCTGTCATTTTTTATTTATTTATCAACGTAGATATATTAAATGAAACCAACATACATATTACATCAGCATGTATCATTTGGTACATATATCCTTTCACAAGCATGTACGCTAATAATATTAGATTGCAGTGCATCAAAACCTGGTTAGTGTTATTGCACAGGCAGTGCAAAGTACAGATCTGCCCTGACCTCATTACAGAATATAAAATCTAGGGCAAACTAATACGAACACACTATGATGGCTACTATGTCCTTCTGTAAGGGTTCATTTATGGACCAACAAACTATTCCTTTTTTTATTTTGTTGCCAGTTTTTCCTTCTTTCTCAGGACATTTGTTTATTCAACTGAATATGAACATGAACATATAAAGATGCCCGTAATTGTAAACATACTCAATTTTCTGTTGTAGAAAAATGCCGAAATATTCGTTGGGATTTGATGCACATGAAGTCGTGTTTACACAAATACAAGTGTATGGAATTGTTGTAAAGGACTTTGCCAATTATATGTGTTACCCCTTCTGGAAATGAGCTTTTTAAGCTTTCTAGGGTTGAAAAGGACAAATTGGTATACTTGCATACTTGAGAAGAGATGCACAGCCCCGTTGCCCTTAATTCGAAATTATTGTTGAACTGGGTGTGTATTAACTAGCTATGATCATGGATACTGCATTTCAGTCGGATTGTAACTCAATATTTGGTTTTTCAAATATTTTTATAATCAAAAAATTACAATGAGGATATCTGTAAATTCTACAGGATCTTCAAAACATTTTCAAATTTCCAAAAATCAGATTGTTTATATTTTCAAATTTCCAAAAATCAGTTTGTTTATATTTCATTCAAAAATGTTTGTTTATATTTTGTCTCATGGATATAACGCCCAAACCTAGTTAATAAATAGGTAATTAACTGTGAACATTGCCCTTAAACTTCAACCCACATCAGTTTTATGGAACTATTTATGAGTAAATCCGTTTCAAAAGTCAAAATTTGCATATAAAAACATCTAAAATTGTATTCAAAAAATATACTACATAAAAATTGCATTAATTAAATGCTCACCATTACAATTGAAATTTTTATAACTTGCAGCTGGCAGCACTTTCATACCATCATTTAATAGAAAATACTACGTACTATATATTAAACAATATAAAATGTAGACACACAAACAAACACATTCGCGTGAAAATAATTTATCAATGGAAAGTCAAATACACTTGCGAAAATTTTCAGAATATAAAATTTTCTTTACACATTCACACATGCCCAGCATTATCCTTTTAGCTATAATACTAGCTCGAATCATACACATAGATACAAATACACACCCATCAATTTTGAAGTAAACGAAAGGACATTATTTCCTTTGGTTTTTCTTAAAGTGGGCGATTATAATAACGAAAAAGGACATTTGAACAATAAAAAAAGGATTAAAATAATATAAACAGACATTAGCGAATAGATGACTGAAGTAGATGAGCGTAACATTAGCAAATACTGAATTATACTAAATAATTAATTGAAATATTTTAAAAAGGATATTGAAAACTTCTTTTCGAACTGACCAACGATGTATATAAGAACATCTTGATGTGATATTAACTATCATTGTATTCGCATGAGTGTGTGATATATTCATGCAAATTGGGATACCTTCATTATAAATATGCATATAGTATAAAAAATGTCACGTAAATACTGTAGGTATATATCAAAATGTGTATAAATTATTGTAAGTTATAAGTTAATAAATATATATATTATATGTATATATGTACTTTTGGTTATATTATAAATACATGTTTATATGTTCATGAGAGGAACACGTTATTTTGAAAACGTTTCGAACCGATACAAGATATCTTTATACATACGCATATATTATGCAAATTGGATATGTCGGCATTTTGGTTGGAAACAGGAATACATGATAAACATGTATTTATCTATTAAGGCATAAGCATATGTATATGGATTTATTAGAACGATATTTATTAACAATATTCATAGAAATTCAAAAACACTTGACATCATATAGTTTACGTTATTTGTGTCATAGATTTGTGATATGATGATATATTATGATAACCTACCTCTCTTGCCATTACGACATGCCTCAACAGAACCTAAATGGGGGCTCTGTCTGTTGCCCCCTGCCTTCATTAAAAAGCCCGTCTAGATTGTGTTTCGGCATTAATTTATCTAATAATAAACTTCACACCGCTAACTCGCTTATAACTTTGATAATATTATAACTCCCTTATAATATCAGTTGTCTGCTTAGTAATAGATGATAATATTCTAACAATAATAATCCCTTATTATTATATGTTTGTGTGACGATGATGCTAACCATGTGATCCGATAAAAACGATTTTTATATATCAATATATTCGTATAATATTAATTTGCTTTATAACATTTCAATTGGAAAATTTTCGTTATTATAATTTGTGCACAACTATTTATCAATTTAAATTTTAATATTAATTTCAAATTTATTTGAAAACGAAATATTTCATGTGTACGTTATTGTAATTTTGATTGGTGCATTCATATATACTTTATCATTAAAATATATACGTGCACTATTAAATATACCCATTAAATATACATATATGCAATATACTATACTTTATATTCAATCCTTACGCAATCACAAATAAATAATAAATACCGATTGAAAACACTAAACAATTATTATTAGTTAATTCATTTGATTTTTTAGATAATAGTAGTAGTTTATTTTATTTATTTTGAAAACTATTTATATTGTAGAAACATTTGACTTAATATTTGTCGATTGTAGGTATTCAACTATGTATTATATTAGAATTTTATATTAAATTCATTTATTTCAAACACCATTTTCATTATTCATATACAAAAATGTTTAACTTTATTTTATATTATTAATTAACACTATTTAAATGATGATTAATTAATGAAAATATATGATAAAAATTATACTTGATTTGATTTTTATTTAATTAATTTAAATTTTTCAGATAAAACATTCGAAATTTTTATTAGATTTTATAATTTATTATGCTATGTTGTATGCATATGTATATATACTTTTTTCATATTACGCCCCGTTTGACCCGAATAGAAAAACCGAAACTGAAACAAGAGTTTGCTGAAAAACATTTAACTAGACTTTTTCTTATATTTCAAATTTTGTTTATATCTTTTTACTGCAGATATACTCTCACGAACTTTATTAAGTCTTTTATTTGTTTTAATATTTTCATATATATTCGTATTAATATAAATTTGATGTTTAACTTTTATCATTTGTTAGTTCATTGATTTTTAAAACTGGGAAACATTTTTTCTTCATTAAACGACAAAAATTTAACTTTTCCGACATTAATAGAAATTTATTATTTTTTTATATTAAAAATTTTCCATTTAAGGGTGTAAAGAAAATTCCGATAGAACACAAAATAAATTTGAGAAGGAAAAAATTCTCCTTTTTTCACACACACATTCTATATATTTTGAATTATTATGGAAGTGAATTTTCTTTTTCAATTTATCCTCGTGTATATTATTTTGTTGAATAATATTTTGTTTATTTAATTTGACGAATTTGTATGCGATTTTATTTATTTTATGTAAAAACAACCACGGCAAACCGAAATTGCTGATTAACGAGAAAAATAAAATGTATTTGATGTCACCAATTTTTCAACTTTTGGCAACGAAAAACACCCTCCATGTCGCGGATATGGAAAATTGACTTTTTCCCTAAATCCGTAATACACATACAAAGTGGGTAGCATCAAGTTTTTTCCACACACACACACACACACATTCACAAAAATATTCGAAATAGGGAAAAAATTACCATAGACAGATATATATACTACATTGCCCTTTGTGTCGATATTGCAGGTTTTTGGGTATACAATTTAAGAAAAAGGACGAATATAGTATCAAGGAGCGTCCAGAAGTTGGATAATATGTGGGTATAAAAGAGATAGGTACTTGATTTGGGTGGCAAATTTGTAGATCTAGAAATTATCACGATACACAGAGGCAAGCCCAACACGTGTACAACTAACTTAACTACACCTACACTTGACTGCTGTGCGACAAATCTGCCATCTAGAGGAGATATCCTTATATGTTCTTGTACTTTCCAGAATTCTCAACGGAAAAAGGATAACGTGAATGCAAGCATGTTTTCTTATATTTCTAATACATTTTCTTATAAAATATATTTTCTTCTAATATAAATCGTACCCAAAAAAGCGTATCGATGATTATCAAAATATTTGAACGAATATTTCTTCCTGTATATGTTTGTGTGGGCTGCAAAATTTCATTTTTCCTTCAGCAAAGGCATGCGTATATTCAATGTTTTGAATATTTGCATTGCGTTTGCCTCTCTATGATTTCGAATTTCGAAATATTTCAATGAAGATAAGCTAGAGTGTCGATAAAATTCAATTCGCAAATGCTTTCGACTGCAAAACATAATTGCCAGCTAAGGACTATTATCTGCGAAAACTCTAATAAATGGAGTTAAATTTGAAAGAAGTTAACCACGAGGCTGTAAATGAGCAAATTGGGAGGATGTTTCTAAGTTCAGTCTCGTTACTCGAACAGTACAAAAAAGAATTTGAGTAACCTCGAGCAACTTCATGAACGAACATAAACAAATTTGTCTGAATCTGTTACGTGCACCTGTCAAATGAACAGGATTTTGCAAATTTCTCGAGTAACACCCAACACTTTCAAGCATATTTTCCCACCGCTACTTTTCGTCAAACTCTCTCAAAAGAATTTTTTGGACGAGTACAAAAACGCCCGTTTCGTGCTCGAAACATATACTTGAACATACCTATTATTAGATTCAGTCTTAAAACCCAGAGGCATCAAAAAACACCAGACCAAGCTCATAACTTGGTTCATTGTGTTTTCGAAAAAACAACAGAAATGCAATGGAAAATAGCAGAATCTATTATGAACGACCAGAATAGACCCCGTTATTTGTATCCGATAACATTAACCATGCTACTATCATCAAATCAAAGCCTATTTCTAATTCCGTTTCTGAGTTTTCACAATAATTTCCAGTTTGAAACTATTCTGCAGGCTAGTGTCTTCCTGTTTGCGGAAATGAATGTAGCTGAATCCCGCACTGCCGGCAGGAACTAAAATTTGAGCAACCTATTCGGGTGTGGTAATGCCATCACTTGTCAATATCATATGTAGATTGACGACGAATCAGTAAGAAAAATAAAATAAAATCCAAGGCGATCTATTTTCTTTAATTTTCGGTTTATGTGTATACGTAGATTTGAGAAGTATGCCTTATAGAATTGAATTGTTGAAGAAAATAACAAATGTGTGATTTCCATATGAAATAAATCGAAAATCATCAATAAATATGGTTTAAATGCGGATCGCCTGTACATTGTACAATCGAAAATAAATGGACGAGACAAAATTGTCAAATGTCTGCTAGTTTGGGCTTTTATCAAAAACCAAATTCGTCGGTGTGGGCTGAGCCAAAACCAGCCGCACCGACTTCTGTAACGAAACTTGCTACAACGAGAGGGCGAAGCCAAAGAAATGTAAATATTAGTTATAACTAAAAGTTTTATTTCAATTTGTTTTTAGTAGAGCAGTGGGTTTACATTGGTGCTATCTGTTCTGCAATAAACTAGATTATGGGATACTTTCAAATTGTGAAATTGTACTCAAGATTAACACGAAAACTTAGTTGCAAAACATGCAGGTATTCAAGAGGAAGTAAATCCGCTTAGCCTAAAAATTTCAAACATATGTGATGAACAAATATCTAACTCAATTAAATCAACATTTTCTTATATCAAATATTGTCCCAAAGAAGTTCCATGGAACACTAAACTACATGAGAAAATTTTGAAGAAACACTCAGAAGATAAGACAACAAACACATGAGAATATTGAACACATCTCTGAAATAAAAATGTAAATTTTGATAACGATTGTTCGATAAAAACAATTTACTTACACTTTACGACGAAATGAGATGTGAAATTATAATAAATTTTAAATTAAACAAAAATTTAGTGGCTGCTTGGGACGAATAATATAGTAGAGGTAATGAAAAGTATACAAAATTCGAGTAAAAACCTGGTTTAAAAATAGATTTTGCATCATAGGTTTGCTAAGATATCTATAAAACAATATTATTATCACGTACAAAGTTATCAAAGTCTTCGGTACCAAGTAGATTTTTGATTTTATATAAATAACTATGTAGTAATATGATTTTTAAAAAATTATTTGAACTAAAATCATTACTTCATTTCAGCGAGGCCCTCTTTTCTTCGTAATAATGCGGCTCAACTTAAAAGCAGTTTTAGTATGTCTGTGCACAGCTGTCTTCCTCATCACATTATCGGTATACATGAGATGCTCGGATTTTAGTTTGCCTCATGGATTAGTACCGCGATGGGAGCGACAAATTTACAATGGACAGTTTGATGGTTACCAAGAAATTGATTGCAATGTAAATCAGGAGTACAGTATAAGGTGTCGTCGAGAAAATGATGAAGTTTTCATACCATTTTCATTTTTAAAAAACTACTATGAAGTTTATGGTACTCTTAGCACAGACAATGGAGTGACAAGATTCAATTGGTCACATAGCAATTCAAAAATCAATTATCCGAAAGGGAAATATGATCCCAGGGGTCTATTTATGTATTTTGAAAATTACAATGTAGAGGTACACATTTCGAAATTGATGTTTAAAATTTTGAGATTTGGAATTTTTTATTCTATTATAGCTGCGAGATCGAGTTAAGTGTATTAGCGCTGCAGAAGGTGTACCAATATCTACTCAATGGGAGAAAAGGGGTTATTTCTACCCTACCCAAATAGCGCAGTTTGGCTTATCACATTATAGTAAGAATCTAACAGAACCTGAACCTAGGAAAAAAGTAACTAATTTTTCTGAAATTCGTATGAGGAAACTATTAATTTCTCTTCATTTATTTTAGATAATTGAAAATGGAGATTCAACTCAAGTTGACTGGGTGATACCTTTAAGCAGCAACATAACACGTATGTGGCATACAAAATTTAACACGACCGTCTTGCATTTTTCTACGAATTCTCAGTACGATAGTGCAATATCAGTTCAATTAGATCATGTACTAGATTTGGTTTTGAGTGTAGATATACTTTTAAAAACGAATAGTAGCAGTTTAATGGTTACTTTACAAAATCGCGAATCGAAACGTACCTTTAATGTATACTATATAGTAGCTGATTTGTTGTTAAGTGTTCAAGAAGAAAATATTTACTACGGAATTGGTAGCAATTCACTTAATACGTGGAAGCACTTAACTCGTGATATGTTAGTTGATATAATAAAAGGGCTCAGCGGGCCTGAGAGAAAAGTGAAAATTCGACGAAGTGAATTGAAAATTGTGTCAATATCATTCTTAGGAGTGGGTTATTTTGATAACTTGACTCTGTCAACACATGAGCATATAGCACATTTTTATGATGCAGCAGAATGGTTTGTTCGCCATCAAGATCACAAAACTGGTGGTTGGCCGAATCCCGTCCGAAGGAATTTATCTGGTTTTGTTGAACTTCAAACTGGATGGTATTCAGCAATGGGCCAAGGGCATGCGATTTCATTGCTGGCTCGAGCTTATTATCATTCTAGAGGGGATAGAAGGTACTTAAAAGCGGCTGTTAATGGTTTGAAACCATTTAAAGTTCTTTCCAAGGATGGAGGTGTTTTAGCTAAATTTATGGGACAATATGATTGGTAAACTTGCAGATCATTTAATGAATGTCATATTACTTATTTCATTTCTTAGGTACGAAGAATATCCAACAACACCTCCTTCGTACGTCTTGAATGGATTTATCTATTCGCTGCTGGGACTGTATGATCTAAACAGCACAGCACCACCATCAATAGCACGTGAAGCTGGTAAACTGTTTCGCCAAGGAATGCTGTCATTAAAACGAATGCTTACATTGTACGATACAGGATCTGGCACAATTTATGATCTACGTCATTTTTCCTTAGGTAGCGCTAATGAAAAACATATTTGAAATTATTCTTATGAAATATTTTTAAGGTGTTGCTCCTAACTTAGCACGATGGGACTACCATGCTACACATGTAAATCAACTCTTACTTCTTGCCACAATTGATAATAGCCCAATCATAACACTAACTGCTGAAAGATGGAAAGGATATATGCTTGGCAAACGAGCCAAACATAACTAATTTATTATCTTCCTGAATGAATTACAAATTGCTATTTAAGTTTTTGTTTGTTCTTGTTGTTACACAATATCTCATAAGAAACTGTATGGAAGCTAACGTATTACAGATGATAAAGCGTTTCAATAATTTCTTAGATCTCCAGGCTTATAAGTGGCATAACAAACTATTTAAGTTGCAAATCATTTTCTTTATATTTTTAACCTAGAGTACAATTGTACCTTATTTGTAGCTAACAATTTGAATTTTCTTCACTGTGAAAATCAAGAGCACAACTCTTGAAACCAACATTATACTATCAATCATAAAAAGCACAAAAATATTAAGTTTTTTAGAAGCCTGCGAGTGTTAGATTATATAGAGCTTACTAGAAATATATTAATATTAATAGTGAATTACAAATATTTGTTGTATAGTAAAAGTTATTTATGTAAATTAACTATAAAGTACATAACATATTTTCAATTTCTGTTATTTGCTTTATAACAAACTCTTCATCCAAAGGATGAGAATGACTAACATTCCATTTTACGAATAAGTTTTAATTAAGCTTTATTAATTTTAACATTATAATTCATGATCGAATACAATTTAAAATAAATAGAAAAATTTATCCTGCCCAAGGAATCGTCAAGATAAAATTTGTTGTAATTTTATAAATGAAACTAGCAGAAACATTTTAACGTACTTAAAATACATTTAATTTTCATAATTAGCCGACGGGAATTTTGTCTTGCCAATCTAGGCTTTGAAAGTTTGTTGCCTGTAAATAGTTTAAATAATTAAAAATATTAAACACTTAAAATTTACCTTCACATATAAATTTCTCTTGTATGTGAGGGGATCACTGGTACAAAACGGCAACATCTACTAAATTGGAAGTCTGAATCAGGAAAACAGTACTTAATTAAATTCAATAATATATTATAATTAAGAACATAAAAATTAGTGTTTTATATGGGACTTGTACAAAACAAAATTTTCTAGTCTAGACTGCACTAGTACATCCTGAAAAATAATAACTTGTATTCGTGTATCACGCTTAGATAATAAACCTACTATTATTCATAGAATTGAAAAATTATAACAAAAACTATATTGTCGAATCAAAGAGTTCATAACCATTGTAATATAAAGATCGTTGTTTTGTTAATTTATGTCTTATTTTGAGTACATAAAAGTTTACTAATCTTTGTATTTTAACACAAATTTGTGATCTTATAATTATTAATAATTGAACTACGACTAAAAATATTGATTAACTTTGTTTTGTAAATAATTGTGAGAGACAATAAACGAACTCTTGTAAAATAATTGTAAAATTATAAAATCAAATGCAATATAACAAAAAAATTGTGTAAGGACATTATATAATATAATGGTTATTGTAAAAAAAAAGTTATTTCAAGAAGTTCTTCTTAACAACCAGTTATAGTTTTTATAGATCAACTTTTCTAACCATTCTTGCTATAAGGCCATTGTTTACTTTTTATACGTAAAGAAATTAATCATTGTTTATAAAAACATCACACAGAATCCCTCAAGCTGGCCCCGTTGCTTATTTTTTACATTAAATGGAAACTAATAAATTGTAACTACTAACTTAATTTTAACTCAGTTTCAATTTAATGAAAAATTCTGCCAACCTGTTATTTAATTTCATAATTTTTATTAATTTAAAGGAATCCATTTTTATTGTGCATCTCTAGCTCATTATTCAAAACAACTTCTTTTCCACTATGGAACAACACGCCTACATAGAAGCAATTAAAAATATAAATAAGATGTTATTAATGTTTCTTTCATCTCACTGTTTTATTTATTACATAAAATTATAAATTATCTTCCCTGTAATATATTGAAATAATAAAGTATCTATGTATACAACGTCGAACGTTTCTTTTAATGTACATTTTCGATGTGGTTAAGTTTAAGGTAATGTCGAACTCCTAATAGGATGTCATAGCAGGAACCAAGAAAACTATGATGGAGTACTTTTCCTACATAGTAGAATTGCTTGCTTAGTAAATTGGTATAACAGATTCATGGAAAAATTGAAGGAAAGTCTAGTTTTTTGAAAGATATAAATATGTATTTTTACAAATAAAATGTATAACAATAATGACTGTTTCCTGCATACAAAATCTCGATATTACAATAAATAGAGTGCGTTTAGATAAAATTATACTGTTATCTACAACTACGATTTTCGTGACCATAAGATGTGACTACGAATTGGTGGGTAACCGTATCGTCTACGTGCCTCTTGGATAAAAGCCTTCTCCATTTGATCACAAATTAAGTCAAAGAACAAATTTGCCAATTGACTATGAATCAATGATTTAAATTCAAATGTAACTTTAAAATCAATGACACACGATTGTGGAATATCCTTCAATCCTGGGCGAAATTTCCAATCATTGAGTAGATATTTAAACATTCTCCCATCATTGCATACTGACTGAACCTGATATGGTGTGATCAAAGTGACATGGGAAGTATAACATTCGTTTAAAGGCGGGAAACCAATTATGAGATCCGCTTTGAAATCTTCACCTTTCCTATGATGTACAAATGACTTTTTAACATATGGTACGAATTTGTAATAATTTGAAACGTCTGAAACTACTGAAAACATTTGTTCCATTGAATACCTGAAAGCAAACGTGTCAATAAAGGATTCTATTGCAAATTTTAAGATTTACCCAACGAGTTCCTTCTTGACATACTCTTTCCGTTTCGAGTGAAGATCTGTGAATGTGAAAATCTGTCGAGCCCTTCTATGGTGAATGCTACTGAAACGTAAAAATTAAGATTACTATTAATGCTATTTGTTTTCCAATTTATTTTGCACAAAACTAGTTTTCAAATACAAAATTATACGACATTGAACTTCGCAGTTTGTTTTCATTCTACAATGTGGCTAGTTCAATGTAAGAATCTTGAAGGAATGCCCTTGAGTTATGTAAGGAAAACTTAATTAACTGCGTCTCACCCAAATCCAAGCGGATACATGAAATTATTAATTTTAGATGTTATTAACAACACGCTGAATCTGTTTGTCATTCCGGATTCCCACTATCATCGAAAGCCTTCCCAGCCACGAAAACACATCATCTACGCGAGGGAAACTATGTGGTACTGTCAAATGAGGCAGACAGAATGATGCAAATCTTGAGTCATCTTGATGCAAATCATATGTTCGACATTATTCATTTGTTTTGACAAAAATCGAGGAAACGTATGAAGCTATCGGGAATTCTGTTTTAGGGGTGGGAAATTCATAGTCTGTGCTCAGTTTTTGGCCTGCAATGATTCTAGTGTACATTTTTCTAGTTACATTTTAATAAAGATGTAATCGAGGAGTACGGACTGGACAAATGGCTAGTTTGAGGATACACATCTGTTTTACAGAATATTATACTTTTGATAAGTTACCGGATACATCAAAGCTTGTTACTGTAATACGGTTAAATTTTTGTAAATCTATTTTATTGATTATTTAATTGCAGTTTTTAACAAAAATTCACCTGTTTACTCGAATATCTAGTAATAACATGACCACTGAACGCTTTCAAGTTTATTTCAACTTCTGTGAGTTGGTATTCATGCATGAATCCAAACAATTTCGGTAGAAAATGTCATTGTGACAGATAAACAAAATTGGGTGTTTCCATATAAAATCCACCGAGGAATTTAATTATTGTCTGCAAAAAGATTGCAAATATTTTAACATGATTTGGAGCTAGCTGAACTTGAGTATATTTACAAATAAATCAAGATCTCATATAAGTTTGAATGGCTTCACGTATTACTGAATTCTGAATTCAATAAAACTATGCGGCTATTGGTGATCACTATATTTGTCTTCCTAATTAACATCCAATGGACTAAGGTTGAGGCTTCTGGTGGCGACAGGAGCCAGTTTTACGTAAACTGTCGTCACTACTGTGTTAAGGAAAACTGTTCTGAAGGTGATATCTAATGTTTCTGTAAAACTTTTCCTTGATAATCTGTTTCTATTTTCAGATGGAACCGCATTTTTACCTCATTCGAAAGAACACTACGATCAGTTTTATTTCAACAGAATTTTATTTTGGACATGTACTGATGAGTGCCAGTACAACTGCATGTGGCGGACGGTTGATGCTTTCTTAGGCCGAAATTGGCGTATACCACAATTCTACGGAAAAGTAAGGGATAAATATTTCAATTTAGTTATTGATTAAATTTGAAAATTTTCAGTGGCCGTTTTCGAGGTTCCTTGGACTGCAGGAACCAGCCTCTGTTATTTTTTCAGTTATCAATCTGTTAGCTCATTTGTACTATCTGAAGTTGTTCCGACAACAAGTGCGATACGACAGTCCATGCTATAAACTTTGGCACATTTTTGCAATAGTAAATTTTGCAACATAATCAATGTAGTTCTCCTCACAGACTTTATTGTAGATTTGTATAAATGGATGGATTTGGTCGACGATATTTCATGCTAGAGACTTGCCTGTAACTGAGTTCTTGGACTATGCTTCAGCTTATTCCATGGTGTTAGCCAGTTTGTACTGTATGGTTATGAGGTAACATTTTTCCATGTTTTACTTTACTTACAAAACAATATTTCCAATACATAATATTTCGCAGAATGTTGTACAATAAATCCTTTATACTAAGAGGTATACTAACCGCTTTCTGTCTGTCGTTCTATTTAAATTATTTCGCTTATTTGAGCGTAGAAAGATTTGATTATGCTTTCAATATGATAACGAATATAGTCACAGGTAAAGAAAATTTTCGTACATGATCAACAGAAATGAAATAACATTATTGGTCAAGGTGCAATAACTGGTGCTGGATGGATCATTTGGTTCGCTTTTGTGAGAAATAAGTTGCCTCATGCTTGGAAAATGTTCTGGTTTCAAGTGCTTCTGGCAGCATCAATTAGTCTTGAAGTTAGAGATTTCCCTCCTTTCCTGTGGACATTCGATGCACATTCGTTGTGGCACTTGTCGAGTGTGCCTCTAACAATGCTTCTTTACAGGTACTACAATATCTTTGGAAGATTTTTAAAACCAACATTTACTTTATTCCAGTTTTATAATTGACGACTGCAAATACTTGCGTAAAGCTCAACAGAAAGAGCATTCTGAATCAAAAATAAATAAATCATTTTAAAGTTTAGTTAATTTTTGTTAGATGCTCCCTGCCTTCTTCAAAATATGTAGAGACATGTTGGCTGCTATTAAAATGTATAATTTTTATATTGTTGTGACTTAATTAAGATGAGAAAAATAGTACTGTAAACTTCTCAACTGTATTAAATATTTTAAATCCAAGATAAATGATTTTCCGTGTTGCATTTTATAAAACATGGATTTGAAGATACAAAAACTTTATTTACATTTGTCCACACTGAGAAATTGTCACAGGTAACTTCGGCTTGTTGTTTGGTCCTGTTGGAACGTTTTCAATTTTGCGCATTATCAGTAGCCCATCTAATACTCGACCAAAAACAACATGCTTATTATCTAAAAAGTTACATTTCGCACAAGTTATAAAGAACTGGCAGCCGTTTGTATCCTTCCCACTGTTAGCCATGGATAGTAGTCCAGGAGAGTCGTGTTTCAGTACAAAGTTCTCATCAGGAAAGCACCCACCGTATATGCTCATCACGCCAGTACCGTCGCCCTTAAATCAAAATAAGGTAAATTTTCCGAGATTGGATTTAAAATTAAATTACATTAACAAAATCCCCTCCTTGTATCATGAAGTCTTTAATAACTCTGTGGAAGTTAGCCCCTTTGTACCCCATGGGAACGCTGTCCTTTTTATGTTCTCCAGTGCAGAATTTTCTGAAATTTTCACTTGTTTTGGGAACAACATCGGCAAATAGCTCAAATATCATTCTTCCTATTTCCTGCAATCAGCAAATTTATAATCAATGAAAATGTAATTCAGAATTCGTTTTTAGGTGAAGTTATTTTCCTGGGATACATAACCCTACTTACTGTAGCTCCAACTGAAATATCAAAGAAAACCACTGGGTTATTCGGATGCCGAAGTTGAGCTTGAATTTGATTCCATGTGGGCATTGTGATAACTTTAATTTTTCCTTTTCTTTTAAATTAAAACTTATTTTTACTTGTTTTAAAACACTTGTTTATGTTTACAGCCGGTTGAAGGACTTGTCAATGTTTTTCGCTAGATGAGAAGTTTCTTTGTGTTGCCTACACTTTTCGGCGAAGTTTGGAACATCAATTGATGGCGAAAATAAAGTTCACGTGGAAAGTGACAGGCATTTGTTTACAAATTTAGATTGTGCCGTGTTGTGAAATTGTGTACTTTCGGTAAGTGGATATAATTTCAGTTTTTCTTAAAAATATTTTTATTTGAATCATAATTATATAAAAACAATATCTGTTAGCCTTAGTAAGTCAATGTGCAACAAAGACAATGTTATTTTAAGCAATTCAAACATAAAATTGAATCCACTCATATTGTACAGCAGAGTTGACATTCATTTAAGCCGAAAAAAAATTGCATCCTCATCCAAAATTATTTCCTTGTGATTAATATTATTATCATCTTATGAAGGTACAACACTGTAGAGAGTTTCCATCATTTAACATGTGTTGAAGGATAATTGTAATCTAGTGCTATTGTAAGAAATATTCTTTTCTCAAACTACAATTTCTATTTTCAACTTCAATATTCTAGGTACTGAGAAGTGATCCTTAGATACAACTCCAGTCGTAGAAATGTCTTGGAGGATCTTTCAACATTGAATGCCATTTCGACCCATTCGCAACATGTAGACGAATTAGTTATCATTGAAATCAATTTCAAAAACGACTACGTGAGAAGCTACAGCTTTTTCATGATAAACATCTTAGAGAAATTTCCAAAGAAAATTTAGCCTTGACCACTTATTAACAAAATTCAAACAAAAAAATTGTTTTAAATAGCTTTTTAATAAATATTACGTAGTTTCTCGTACAATCTGTACAATAGGAACTTATTATGCTTAGACTAGTTTTAAATTCGACACTTAAGAGCTAGAGTTTTATAAAAATCGTTCGATTAAACTTAGAGTTATTAAAATGTATTCCATGAGATACTTGGTTCGTTATAAGCAGTGCGAGGGGGTTTCAATTTTATGTACAAGGAAATAATTTAAAATGGGGAAAATCAAAGTTAGTTACTAGCTTCATCTGTACTGTCTGATTCTAATATTTTATTTGATGAGTTACGTTTTGATGCTGCATTTAAGCTAGCAATGATATCATCTGTATCCAATACGATAATTGGAGTACAACCATCTGTAAGATTTGATCGACTACATTGCCTTTCGTAGATCTCTTTCGAAACACTTCGAGTGAAGGAGAATCTGGACGACATTGTTCGGGTTAGCTTCTTTGTTTTGATATTGACGATCTCCGGTGGAACAGTCTCGCCACGAAAAAAACTGGTCTCCTTCGTCAGTTCGTTGGCGTATTGTTGGATTTGTTTCCATGCGAAGTCTATCTGTTCCTCATTGGCATGCTCGTATGTAACACAAAACCTTATGACATAGTTTCCTCTGAACATTGATGGGATCATGTGCATTTTGCCTGATGAATTTATGAGTGCTAGAAGTTCTCTGTTGACTTCATCTGGAGCTCTGGAATTAAAAGTTAATCCAAATTATTAGAAATGTGTGTCCATCTTAGGAGAAATTTTATACTACCTTAATCTAAAGCAGACCAATCCGAGATGCACCTGGTTACGGACTTCAAAGCGACTGTCTTTGTGAACGAGTGTTTCGAAGTATTTAGCTAATTTAATGTGATTACGAATATACGCCTGCAGGCCTGAAATTCCATAAGTGCGGAAGACAAACCACAATTTGAGTGCCCGAAATCTGCGACTCAAGGGGATTCCATAGTGTCTGTAATCAATCGCACTTGAGTGCTCGTGTTGCAAGTAGAGTGGATTGACTGTGAGAGCTGTTTTGATTTCCATAACATTTCGTACCCACATTGCAGACGCATCAAAGTTTGTTAGAAGTAATTTGTTGGGGTTTGTGTTGAAGGAATTTGCGTATTCCAATCCTTTAGCGAAATGACGCATTTCAGGTAATATAAACGAATTTCCAGCATAAGCACCATCAACGTGGAACCAAACACTAGGCACTTCCTCACAAACCTGTCCGATCTCTGTTAAATTATCGAAAACACATGCTCCAGTCGTGCCTACAGTGGCTACCACAAAGAATGGTGTTAGTCCTTTAGCAATATCCTTCTGCATCGCTGCATGTAGCGTTTCTCCACGAAAAACTCCATCACTGTCTGTTTCAAGAATTCTCAATTGTACAACAGCCATCTTTGCTGCTTTTTCTATTGACGAATGTGCCTCCTTGCTGGCGTATGCCACGAGTTGTGACAAGAAGAAACTGTCGTGAGCGTCAGTGTCCTCTCCTTTTAATTGTTGTATAGCTCGTGCACGAGCAGCCATCATGCAAACAAGTATACACTCAGAAGCAGATCCTTGTAGGGCACCACCACCTGTACTTCCAGGTTCATCACTGTAGAAGAACGATGGCAAACCTAGTGCTTTCGCATACCAGTCTAGAACGATTGTTTCAAGTTCTGTGGCAGCTGGACTGGATGCCTGCAAATAAATAAATTTTATTTTAGTTTTACTGATTCTGAGACAGTCCTGATTTTTATCACATACCCATGAAAATCCAATAGATCCTATAGCACTACCCAGCATGTCTCCAAGAATTGATGGATATGAATTTCCAGATGGGAAGTATGCAAAAAATTGTGGATGATTCCAATGAACTACTCCCGGCATGATCTTATCTTCCACATCATTCATCACGTTTTCAAATTGTTCACCTTTGAGCGGTGCCTCGTCTGAAAATAGAAATTTTCGCAATTGTTATTACAACGAAATGGATATTTTTTAATACATTACATTATAATTAACACTTTAATGATGATATTTTGATTTGTTATTTTTTGTGTTTCTTAGTTTCAGTGATCGATAATTGAAATTGTTTGGGAATTTCCCCCTCAGTCACACTCAAATCCGTTTTGAATTGTATTTGAACAAGACATGAGGCAATGATTGACTGTTTCAATTACCAAAGTTAACAAGTGTTCTTAGGAGAAAAGTAAATACTTATCTCGAATAGTATCGAACAGTGGCCTTTGAACACGTATCTCCATTGAATCATATGAGGATTTACATTGATCGATTATATTGATGATGATACTATCATTTGTTTACTCTATGACTTATTTAAGCAATTAGCAGGTATTTAATATGAAACCAAAATAGTAAATACTTTTAACTAACCTTTGACTCTACACACTATTGGTTACTTTTACTTGACTCTTAAAACGAATAATTAAAATTTTTATCAAGAAGGAATATTTGAAACTTTAACCCAAAACAATATAATGAATACCATTAAAATAGTTAAATTGTTTAAACATCAACTTGAAATTTTACCAAGAACATTAACTCAGAAATAAAACAAAGGTAAATGTGGCAATAAAAATTCTAAAAGAAAGCACACCTTTATTGTTTTTAAGAACAATAACAATAGCACTTTAAATGGAAGAATACAAATATAACCCTAGGAATTCGTGGATTTTAGTAAAAAATTTACTTCTGCACGAAAAGGTTTACAGATAAATAACCACACTCTTTGACAAGTAAATAGCACTAAAAAATCAAACATGACGTTAGTTCAGTGCGAAATTAAGTCATAAATGTTCCATATCCTGATCATTATCAAACGACAAACAATTTATCATGGCATAAATGACCTACAAAATCCGAGGAAGAGATAATTCTTACTGATTGACAAATTTCGATCGAATATTTTCGATCAAGGCCAAGAATCCGGTACTTCATTTGAGTAAAAGTGTTTCAGGATTTAATCATTTTGTCATCTTGTGGTTTTCTTAAAAACTTTCCAATAACAACATACTTTTTATTTTCTTTGAAATGCATTTCCGCAAAATATTCACTACACAATTTGTACTGATCTCAAAATGATTCTCTTTCTATTTTTAGGAACAAAAACTAATTTTTGGCACTAAGACAATAATTGTTTATTAAAAACTAAAAAATTTTCACTTAAAACTTGTGACACTTACCAGGAACGAGTTTCTTTAGATATCCTGGATCCAAAGTGGGTGCAACATTTCTTGTCCCAACAGTGTCCATGTAGTTACATATGTAATCAATCATATTTTTTCCGTATTTACGAAATTCTTCAGTATTCATTTTAGTAAAGTTTCAATAAAACAGTTGAGTCGAATTAAAAATAACGAAAATTTTTCACTTAATTTCACTTTAAAACAAATTGAAAATTCAAAATATTTTGTCACTATTTCCACAATATAATTCGATATTTTCCAAAAACTTTTATTACACCAAATGAACTTGTAAATTGAAGCAAGTGTACTTAACTCTTACAATTTCTGCGATTCGATAGCATTCGATAATTGTATCTGATTGATTTGGAAAGTAACGACGAGCTCTTTTATATACAACTGAGTTTTGCAGTAGAGCTTTCCCGACGACTGGATTTGCGAGCTGAGATACAACAAACGCTAACTAAAATCCGCCACCAATTTTGCATACATTACCGGGTGAGCCTCTCATTGGCTTGTTTCTCATAGTCAGGCTTTAAGTGTTTCTTTTCTTCGTCTTATGCTTACATTTTGTTTACAAACTGATTTAAGTGTGGCTCCTCACTCTCTGTAGGAGTAGTTCTCTTGGAATTTTGTCTCAAGACTAGATGAATATGTTAAGATACTCACCTGGATGAATGTTGACTGACTCATTGCCTACAAGAACTTGGCCATCATCGTGGAAATTCAAATCACCTTTGCAAAATGCAACAAATCATGCTCTTTGGGTCAAACTCCAATGGACCTGGTTGATTGGTATGCAAATCTGCATGTCGTGGAGCTGGTGGAGAACCACTTCGAAAGTGGGGGTGTGTCATCTGTTTATTCATCGTTTTGGGGGAGCGAAAAGATACCGCAGAATGAATTTTTTTTGCATTTGATGGACAGACTCAAAGTGGAGTTGAAGTGCAGAACTCTTTAGAGTACAAATGTTGGGAAATCACGGGTATGCAAGTGACGCACGTGTTTGCTGTTAATGAATTCAATTTTAAAACATTTCCCAGGTATGTAGTAACGTGGAAAATACCAGTTATTTTCTTGTAATTTACAATTATCATAAGGAAAATGTGAATGTTGTCTTGGTTAATGATAAAACTTTGTGTTTGCCCACATTGTTAATGTGTTTTTGATTTGTGATTTTCTTTTTGCGTATTTAAGTAATAAATAAATTCCCCTTTTTTGAGGTTTAGCGAGTCTTCTCAATTTTGGACATTTAATTTTTTCTGGAGTCGTTATGAAAGAGATACAAATTTATGACCTATTTGTTAATTCTTTGAAATACTAAAAGTATGTATATAAAATTCACATTTGAAAGTGGTTTGTTTGAATTTCAAAGCATCGGGAATTTCCTCAGGGAAACGGTCAAATCCCTGGATTCGAATTAGTCACTTCTGCTGATCTACAATATTTTGTACGTGAACTTTGTACTAATAACAGAATAATGCCATATTAGTGATCTGAACTGTACCAAGTCATCTCGAATCTGATGGTCAAAAACATCATCAAAGCTTTTGCCATTTTTGCACTTCAGCTGCTATAAATAGCTATCCACCTAATGCTTCTATAACCCAAGGAAGATAAAGAAATCTTTAAGCAACAGAATGAGGGCGAGTCTCAACAATGATGTTGCTCTTAGTTATAATAAACTAATAGATTTGGTATGAAGAACAGGTCGTTCATTTTCTATACAATTGAACTAATGGTAACCGATTAATCTCCGCTTCTTGCATCGACACCTGTTAATGGCGGATTTCTTAGGAAATTTAGTCATACATAATCTCACAGCTTAAAATAGAAGTATCACTTTTGGTCAATGTCCCAAAGAATATTTAACCGTTAAAGTTTTTAATTTTATAAAACAAAATTGGAAATAGAAGTCAAAATCGGTCAAAGTTTCTGTTATCTCTTCAAATATCTTTTTGTTGTATGTTATCCGATATGAGAATGGATTCGTCCTGGTAAAAGTTTTCACATCATAATACGTCCATATCTCAAATCGATTTGATTGCGTTACAACGTTAATTAGTCAATTGTTCAAAATGTGTTATTCAAAGTGGTTTTTGGCATTGTCTTGTGAATTGATCCCATATGGTGTGAGAAAACATATTCAAGATCATATTGAAGATACAATTTTAAATTAATATTGATCTTATCACCAGAATGGAACAGAACGCAAATAACTTTCGACACATGACGAAAAATTTTCACTTTTTATTCTGTTTCCGAGTGAACGAAGATCTTTTAAATTTAGAGGATACAATTTATGAAACGTGTGATCGTCAGGTGCTTCCACGTTTAAATGTTTCCATACTTATAGTCTCCAAAAGTGGCACAACGTTGTCTTCTTGCCATCAAGGCTTACCTCACAGTGCGAATTTGGGCTACATGAATGATATTTTGAAGATTTACATATGTAAGCCTCATACCAACTGTGGGTACATTTTGACTCAACACATATAGTATACTAAGAGATGCTGGCTTCAGCAAACAAACACGTCAAACCGCTATAACGTCTCCTCTCGTGTTGTGACTTTTAAGTTAGCTCACGTGTTATAGCGGCTGGTCGCAAGACATAGTGTAATCATATCGGGTTACTGCTTTTAGCATATCATTATTATCTGAGATCGTTAGGTTATCCCAGGAAACACGTTTTGGATGATGGCGCATGAATAGTTTTGATCTTAGTCTATGTGAAGCTTAAAGTTGGCGTAAAAATAGTTTTAACATTACTATTAGCTTACATAGCGTGTATCCGCGAAATTTCCCATGTCAATATTTATGTGAATAATTTTTGTAATATTTCGAAAAAGAATATTGGAGAATCAAGTGTTGGAGGTATAAAGTTTTGAGAAAGTGAAATCGCATTTTGACGTCAAAATCTACGTCATGCTTTCAAAATTTGCTTTAACCAAGATAACCACTCCAACAGATACGAAGCCTACACTGGCCAGGCCTTCAAAATTCATTCAAAACGTAAACAAACGTGAAATTTATTGGTTTTTAATCAGTTAAAGATGGATTTACGAGTCGACATTTATGGTTAATTATATATGTACGATGACATTAGCATTTCATATTGTATTGCAAAAATCTTTATTACACGACAATTTCATTTGGGATTCACCAGATTTCTCACAATGACGTTACATGTTTAAGACCATAGTTAATTGAAATGTATATTAAATAAATTTCGTACATTAAGTTGACTTCAATCACCGGTGAACCTTTAAACCACTAAATGGTTGACTGAAATCAACTCCTGACCGCGTTCTAGAAAAATTAAATCATACTTTTCGTGACTAAAAATGTGGATTTTTCCAAAATAAATCAGATTTGATATTTTGTTTATCATTCGGTTTGAATTGAAGCAAGCAGCTGCCATGTAGACAGGTCATGGTTTCGTAATCTTCTGGTCACACGAACATAGGTGGCTCCGGTTTGTGATGAATCTTGCAAAAATTATGCTTCTGCGAATGATGTCCAACGTAATGGAGAAAAAATTCAATTTGTGGACATTGGAATGGATGCTTCTCGTGTGACTAACGTTTTACCAAATTTTTCATCTAACGAGTTAAGAAATTTGAGTGTTTCAAGGGTGCGTCATCAGCTGCCAAAAGGCGTAAAGTCACTATTTCACAAAATCATGAATACCTTGCGAACTTTGAAATTTGGCACGTGAATACTTTAACATATTTCTGGCAGACACCTGTTTTATGAATAAAATCGTTAACACTATTCAATTGCAAAATCTTAATTATGTCTTGTGAAATTCTACGCATGCCTCTTAAACACTTCCTTCTACTTGTGATAGTAAGATCAAAGTCAAGGTTGAGTGAACTTGATCTTTATCACGTTGACGACGGGTTCGCAGAATTCCAAAAAATGCTCATTAGAAATCAGAAGAGCTACCTTCAGACGTGATATTTCCAAATCATTCCACATTGGAGTCACTTGCATCACCATTTAGGAATGCATCCTCCCGAATCTGATTGTTTCTGGTTTTAAGTAGCACAAATTTCGGCTAAAGAACTCATTGTGGTTGCGCAGATTTATGGATGCTCATTGTAGGTGAATCTTTGGTCCCAACTGCATTTCCTATTAAAAGGTTTTGATAAATGTGGAATCCACAAGAAAACATTTCAAGAAAACCGAATTGTCTTATGCAATTCCTTGAATTCTTGCCTCATTTTCCCGTCAATATAATTGATTAAAGAATAATTTTCTTTGAATGCACATACTTGAAAAGTGGAATATCAATTGCAATTTTCCTGACGATTGATCGAAACATCTTAACGTTGTTATTTATTGCAATTTTATTTTATTCAGATGATAATTTCAATCTTATGTTTATGTAATTATGAACAATTAAAGTAATAACAACTGTGGGATTTGGGAATACCCAGCTTTTCCAGAGTTATGCTATGACATCAATGAAGTGAAAACTTTTCTATGACATAGCACAAATGAAAATTGGAAATGTTTTCCAACTACTCATAAATGAGTCAAAGTATATTCATTTGCAGGTTAATGTCCTTAAATTTAAAAATGTTATATACACTAGTGGAATTAATGCTGGACACTTTTAAAAAAAATTTATAAATTCTTCATTTATTTATTATATATACATTATGATTGTATTTATTTCATATGTTATTATTTACACCTAACTTAATTCAACTAGTCAGTTCAAAATTCAAACACATAAAATGCAGGGAAACAAAAAATTTGTAACTACATATATCAAAATTAGTAAAAAGTGAGCAAAAATAAGAAGGCATTCCCAGATTGTCTCGTTGAGATAACGGGACTTTTTAGTGTTGCCGTTCCTCACAAATTTCAAACGAAATATGCTTCTTAGAGATACGCACTGTTTTCAATTTTTTTAAAGGAAAAACTGAAAACAAATTAACAGAAATTTATGTTCAAATAATGAGAAAAACTATCATAGTTTAAAAGAGAATAGTCAAAGTATTAATATATATATATAGTGTAGCAGAAGAGCTTTGACCACTATACACTTCCACGCCCCATAGAAGCCTGCAGTAATGGGAGATTCCCAAACAACAGGAAAATAATTACAATCATTTAATTACCAATTAACTTCATTAATTCATCAGTGAGACGTTTCAATCAAACCTCCATATATCATACGTGACGATTTTCAACGTAACCATGATTTGCAAAATAAATTTTTTGCTTAATCGCTTTAAATCAAAATCAAGTTACTTGCAATTAAACGAATAACTGTCATTTAATTAATTCTTCCATTGAGGAAACTTTTTTGCTTACCTAAAATTCCCGGTACGTTTATGTGGAAAACTATTGATTGGTTAAAATCTATTGAACTAATATTGAAATGCATTCAACCAGTTCTATGTACTGACGAGTACTCTAGCACGTTTCGCTAGCCAGATCGGAGATTTCTCAAGTTCGTGACGCAAAATCTTAAAGATTCGGAAAGTTTTTTCACGACGAAAGTAGATGAATAACCAGTAAAAAATTATTGAACTTGGAGGTAGTTTTTTTAACAGGATATCTTCATGAGTGATTGGGTTTTCTAGTGTTGGTTCCGCTTAGAAGGTAATTACTTAGAACAATGAGTATATTGAACTGGAACCAGTAGGAGCGGTTAATCCGATACCGAATTCTTCTATCCACTAGTGACCCATATATCATTATTACGTAATTTTTGGCAAACCTTTTCCTACCACAAGATCTTAAAGTTATTGATCAAGATGCTTGAGAATTCAATTTTATCTGAAAATGTGTGGATATGAAAAAATACGCAGTTCTTGTCTAATAAATTACGATTAACAACACCGGCCTACACAAATAATTCCTCCCTAAGAATTTTATAGATCTCATTAAAAACGTTGTAAACTCAAAAGTACGTTGTACTTTAACGAAAATTCAATTTTTCCTCAGTCACAACAAACACACTATTTAGTATGAATACTATATTGAATGTGATTTTTATTAATTGTATTAATTCAAACATTAAAATTCCAAAAAACCTACGAAAATTCGAGTAGATATACATTTGTGGATTTTATTCAATTTTTATCAAGATACTTTGTAAACATGAACTGAAGATGTAAACGATGAAAGGAATTTATCCTCTCTTTGTGTGATTAGTCTCGTGGGAATGCAAAAATCAGTAATATATTCACTAAAAGATAACTACAAAATAAACAACTTAATTAAATTGTTCGTTCTAAAAATTTGTTTTGATTTTTAAGTTCTACTTTTAGAACTAAATAAAACTACAAAATTTTTAATAAGTCCAGTAATCAACTATTTTCGATTTGTTAGTATGTTTAGCAAACTTTGGTTATTTTTATTATTGTCGGTTTGGTTATGGGAAATTTTTCAAAGAAAATAAATTAATTTGAGTAATTTTTGTGTATCTGGTAAAGGAAAAGTGTAGCACAAATGTTTTTGATGTTTTCACTCAATTTAAGTGTATGGTATTTCCAGGTATCAACAAATATACATGAAGTTATTTTAATAACTTAGACTAACCATTTATAAATGACGCAGGATTGAATTCCCTTTTACGGGCAATTTCGAAACGATGCAGGAGTCTGAATATTAGATTTAACTGTCTAGATGGTGTCAGAGATCTGTAAGCAATTCAATTGTATTAAAATTCAATTAAAAACATATGAGATTGAATGAAGAGTTTATTTTAGGTCATGATGATCATTTGCGATAGTAGCAAAACAAAAACATGTTGCAAAACACGTACACAATTTTTGGACAAGCTGCAAAACATTGATTGTCTCTCAAAATGAAAATGGTTTATCTGATGAAAAATCCGAATGAAATTCAAAATGTTCCCAAGCATCTTATCACTATATGAAATATCAAAATGAAAATCTTATAACAGAGATGCATCATTTTGAGGAACTTCCTTCAATCTGATGGTGTCATCGTTATGACGACCCACAAGATGTTGTGACATCACTATCAAATAAGTTCTAACTAAAATGATTTACTCATGTGTAATAATTTTTAACCGTAATTGAATCCCAAATGAATTTCTGTGTAACATGTCAATGCGACTCCCACAATATGGCACGCTTTGTGTCTTGTTAAAAATGTTACTTTTCGGATTAAAAGTCAAGTACTGTTTTTGGATATCTCTTGTTTATTTTCACATGAAGACAAATTACGCAAAGACAATGATGATTTGTTCAAGAATAAATTACTTATTATTTAAATAAGTGCTTTGTAAAATTGTCTGGCTTAATAATTTCACATTAATTGGTGAATTATAATTCATTTCCTAGTTATTAGTAGGATAGCTATTATATTTTTAAAATGAAATTGAGTCTGATATCGTCTTAATGTCGCCAGTGAGATTGTTTTGTTTTTTGTCCATTTAAAAGTTTTGTTAGAACACTGTAAAGCTTGGGATTGAACAACAACAATTAATTTGTCTAATAGTAGTTTTCTTAGTTTATAGGATTTTTGGTCTAGTCACAGCTAATTCTGTGCTTTTAATTTGTTACTTATTATTTGTATTGGAAGACGGCAAAGTCTTCTTTGTTGTCGCTGGAGATCTCTTTGGAGATTTTGAATTTGTATTTGTGATTTCATTCTCCGGGGAAGGCGATGATCCAGGGCCACTAGCTGAGTTGCGACGTGATGCTGATAGACGCACGTTTGTATCTAAATGACGAAAACTGAAGGAAACATATTTAAATTAAGCATAAATTTGGAAAGAATATGAAATTTGACTGCACCGCAATGAAACGTTGCTCCTTGGTCCATCATCGGAACTTGCAAACAGAAACGCCAAAGGCCAGCTGATCCACGACGATGAATTCTGTTTGATTGGTGTTTGAATTGTTGGAGTTCCTTCGTATACAGGTGATATCATTTCCGTGGAAATTCTTGGTGTACCAGCTTTGTTTATAGTTGGAGTATATATTTTTGGATCGCTGACCATGCGTACAAAAAACGATCGTTTTTGTTGTAAAGTATGGCCACGTTTTCTATCAATGATTTCAGTAACCTCATCTGCTTGTTCCTTCTCTAGTAGCTCTGATGCAAAATCTTGTATAACATCCCATGCGAAATCAATGTCTGCGTCACTTGCATTCTGTGCTACTGCACAAAATCTTATAACGTATTTATCATTGACTGATGCTGGTACCATATGCAATTTTCCAGATGCATTTATTCCTACCAAAAGTTTTTCGTTAAGTCGATCGCTTCCATTAAGACGAAAGCACACAAGCCCAAGCTGCATTCAATAGCTGATAAGTTCAGATGGGATAAACTATTGAAAAATGCATTCCTTTACCTTCACTTCGTTGCATATTTCAAATCTCTTATCTGCCCGGACAAGTTTTTCAAACCTTTTTGCTAATTGAATGTGATGCCGGATATAAGCCTGTAGTCCGGAAATTCCATAGGTTCTGAGGACGAACCTTGAATAATCACAATGTGTTATTTTCTATTTCACTTAATTTAATATAATTTCATTGTAGATAATTACCACAATTTTAGAGAACGAAATCTTCTACTTAATGGAACCCCCCAGTGTCGGTAATCTATAGCAGCATCAGAATATCCGTGTTTCAAGTAGAGTGGATCTACAACTAAAGCGGATGTCAATCGTATTCTATCACGAACCCAAAGTGTTGAACAATCGAAATTGGTCAAAAGCCATTTATTTGGGTTCGTATTAAATGAATCAGCATATTCAATGCCCTGCAAAGCATATTTCATCAAAATAAAATATGTAAATTCACTTGGAACTTTTAGTTTTACCTTCAGAAGATATTTCAGCTCTGGACATATAAAGGAATTACCCGCATATGCTGCGTCGACATGAAGCCAAACACCTGGAAATCTTTGTAAGGATTTTCCAATTTCTTCAAGTTCATCAAAAGAACATGATCCGGTTGTGCCTAAAGTTGTGGAAACAAAAAATGGCACCAGACCTTGAAGTTCGTCTTCTTCCATTGCCTAGAATAGGATGTGATTTGCTTATGATGATATCCAAACAAAGAGATTCTAATTCATGATGTAATACTTCTAAGAAATCTTAACGTGAGATAATTTATCTATTTTCACTATACATTGTAATTTCATAAACAAATTTTTGACAAGCTATCACTTCCATTTTAGATGAGAACAAGCATGTTAAGAAGTTAACATGATTTTAAGTTTGACACAATGTTCTTTAGCGCATCTGAATTGAAATCCTTTAGAATCTATGACGGAACCCATGACATCACAATTCGATGACTCAATAGATAAAAGTAAAGTCTATCTAAGAATTTTTCTGATGAATTTTATAAATGAATTCTATTTTCAGTTTTAGACTTCAACAATAATAGTTACAATTTTAGAAAACTTGTAAACAATATTTTTTTTCTCCCAAAAGCACAAGCTCATGTATGATTTGATTTGACTTGATTAAGATTTATGTCCATAATTAATATTTGAAAGTTTACAAACATTATGATTACTAGGAATTCTTGAAATCCTACGTTAAATAGGACTTGCTAAAGATTGAAGCATCATTTCAATTGCGCAGAATATTTACATCTTAAGTAATTGAAAAAATAGTACGTAATGTTTAACTATGAAGAATTTTTAACACTGACTATTAGTGTAAGTATAGATCTTACCTTAGCTAAAGTATCTGCTCTTAGAACACACTTGTTATCTGGCTCCAAAATACGTAATTTCACGAAGCAAATCATAGCAGCTTTCTCAACGCAGCTATGAGCCTCTTTAGAACAATAAGCCATAAGTTTCGAAAGAAGGTGACCCTCTTCTACAAAAGGATGCTGCTGTTTCAAGTGTTTAATGGCTTGAGCTCTTGCTGCTAACATAGTTACGAGGACACATTCAGAAGCGGAGGTCTGTAAATAGTATTTTGGTAACATTGACTTTGAAAAATATGTAGTTCTAAAAAGTTGTTTTGATTCTGTGTCGAGTCCGGAAGTTTCACAGAACACACAGTACCTGTATAACGCCTCCACCTTTGCTTCCTTCCTTGAGTGCCAGAAAATCATCTGGAAGTCCAATAGCTTTGCCTTAAAATAGAAAACGTGTGAAACGCGTAATCATAACACAATATTGTAACGTAGAATATTTTGAAAACAACCGCACGAATTTTCATGTTTATGTTATCGGCTGTCAGCTTAAAAATATCTCTTCGTACTGTTAAATAAAAATAAACGAATATTGAAAGCTCTAACGTTTAAGAAAATATTTTTGTTTTTCAAACAAATATAAATACTTAATTCCGTTTCCAGTGTCTTACCTAACCAATCCAGAACGATCGTTTCTAGTTCTGTGCATGCTGGACTAGCAGCCTTAAAAAGGAAATGATGTATTTAATCAGCACGTTTAGGCAAACTGAACTTTGTTTTACCCATGAGAAACCAATACAACCAATACCATCACTCAACATATCACCAAGAATTGATGGATAGGAATTTCCGGCTGGGAAATATGCATGGAATCTCGGATGTTGCCAGTGTGTTACTCCAGGCATTATTTTGCTTTCAACATCTTCCATAATTTGTTCCCATGGTTCTGGATTTTCGGGAGCTTCATCTATTTGTTTGTTTTTTTGTGATAGGATAATAAAAATTCATATATCCGAACAATCAAGTGGCTTACCAGGTAATAAAAAACGTAAATATCCTGGCTCCACATCTGGTGTCACTCTCCTCTGTCCTAGTGTCTCCATGTACTTACAAATGTAGTCCACCATTTCTGTGCCCCGGCGTCGGAATTCGTTACTGTCCATTTTGGCAAAGTGCTAAAACTGCAACAAAACACTTTCAACTATTCTTATTGCTCTCGAATGGAATGGAAATTTATTATAGGGATAAATCTGGGAAAATTTAAGCAACTGAAGTGTTCATAAACATTTCACAGTAACTTTATTCACAATTACTGTAGAATCTCTTTTATCCGTAAGGCACAAGACCAGAAATGGAATAGGCCAAAAAGAAATATTTGAACCTAGATTTTAAGGAAAACACGACATTCCTAAATAACAAATTTAACGAAAAATATGCTTAATTACGAATTAATAATTTTATACACATGTACATTGCAAAAAAATGAAAAGAATGGAAAAATGATATTCAATGTGATGGAAAAAAGTCGGATAATTTCGACCGCTTAAACTGTGCTTCTCTTTATTGCATCGCAAAATTGTGCTATCTTCACAAAATCAATGTGTCCGTGTTGTTAGCTTCAACTTATGACCTTCATACCAATCTATAATTTTTTGAATGTTGTGAAGACGTTTACAACATTTTCGATGACGGATAATGGAGTGTTGGATGAAAGAGTTTCTACTGTAATTAAGTTTGAAGAGAAGTGCAAAGTACAAGAAGATCAAAGAGTTATATTGGATAGTTTTCTAGCTAATGAATCAGATTTTGTGGTTGAACTATAAATTAAAGGCAGACGCTTTCATGGGTTACTGATTACTATATTTAAAGATTATTTAATTCAAGCGGTTCAACGGTAAATTGAAAAATTTAGAAAATTCATTTTTTCCAAGAATTGCTCAATTTTAGAATTATTTTCTGGAGCTCCAAAATTTTCCAGAAATACAATTAATAACAAACCAATACTCTAGAATTTTTATTCAGGATACTTAAAGTACAATCTTTGTGTCTTTTTAAAACCAGAGCTTTGTGATGAAGCACTTCATTTTAAATTGTCCTCACGTGTTAAGTATCCTTGTTTTTAGGATTTAAGTTTAAAGGCTTGATTTCATTTTAATCATTTAAACGACTGAAAATTCAAGATCACTTGTAGTTTAAATTTTGATATATGTACATGCACTACGGAACTTGAAGAGACACTTTTAAATATTCGATATTAGTAGTCTTTATTCTAATCATGTAGCGATTACTTAGTTTTTAAAGTAAGTCTTAAAACTCCTCAAATCAAAGTGTGAAATTAACGAATTGCTGATTAATGAAATTGTGAAATTAATGAATTGAATATTTTTTGAAGTGGATACACTCAATTTTTTTCAAAATTTTATACATTTTGTAATTAGTTAAAATTAAATTATTATTTTACTATTTTTCACTCAATAACACACTCACTTGGTTGTAGCTTAACAAAAGGAGACGCACCAACCCGGAAAATAACGTTCAAAGGACTTGTATCCTCCTTATTCGAAGTGACTCTACCGAACTGAAACCTTCAACTGATCATCATTTATGATTTTCATCAAAGTTCTTACATCGGGTTATGCCCTTTCATCCCTCATTCGGTTAACAAGAATTATTAAATTCTGTGATGCCTTCCCCAGTATTGCAAACATCATCAAGTAAGGCTCACCATTAAAAGTCATAGATGCTGCGTTGGTGGTAGAGACATTCGTGCCAAGAAAAAAGGTTTTTATTATTTCACACTTACCTCGTGTCAGCCGCATTAGACATTCCTTATTGTCCCTAGAAAACCCAATGTTAACTACACACACAACGAGGCAACGAACATTCGACATTCATTGAAATGGATGAGTCTCTTACACATCTCTGGGTGATGCTAAGGATCTTGGAGAATTCTATTTCATTTCTAGTCTGAGTGGAAATATTCCGACTTTATTGTTGTGTTCACAACATCTTAACGAATTTTCCACATTGTATACGCGCTCTGGATTCAAATATTTTCACTAAGGACCTTCCAAGTGAAAAAGGAATTATTCAATAAAGGAAGTTCTTCAATTAATTTTGCACCCTCGTATGAATGACGCGATAGTTGAGTGTCGTCATAAACCTACGTAAAAATATTTTCTAGTGGTTGTAGCAATTGATTCTTTGACTTAATCAATGAATACCTACATATTTCTGCAATTTAAATTTCGATTTCTTCTAAGTGTGGTCGAAGAATTCAAGAGTAAAGATAGAAATTCAGTCTTCAAAATGGACGGAATTTATATTCACCCTGAATTCTAACCATGTGTGTGACAACAATTTGATTTATTATTTCCTTAAATTGAATTTCCAGGAAATTACCAATACTTTGAATATAGCACGTTTTGTTAAATGGACCAGAAGGTACTGCTTACAATACAATAATAATTTTTTAACTTAGAGTGTCATATCCAAAAACACTCAACGTGAAGTGGTATTGAACAGCTCACTCCATGATTCAAGTAAGGGTTTAATAGTGGACAACTAAGTCTTATATTTTGTTACAATTCAAACTCATACAAAATATATAACACTATAATTCTCTAACAAAGTTACATCTCCTAACTTTCCCATTAATTCTTTAATCCAATTCTTAAAGTCATCTAAATAATGTCGCATTCCAATTAATCTGAACCACTTCGTTAGCATCCAGGTCAAATTTAATCGAATACAACTTGTTGGTATCATCCATCTACTATCGTTGTGGAAATTTTAAAATCTAAACCATTCGTCCTTTTTTCATTTTCAAGCAATAAGAAATAGACAAACCATACTTTCATTCGTTCTTGAGTATCATGACTTTAATTAATTTGTCATTAGCACGCTTCATGCAGTATTGAATTCTAATAGAACCATCGAATCGATCTACAATATAATAAAAGTTTGTCTGCAATTGAGATGGTGAAAATTTTTCGATTGATTAAACATAAATTTTTCTCCCCAATAGTATTTTCCCATTCCCCGTATGTACTCCATCTATTCAACAGCTAAGACGTGATCAACTTGTTGATATCTCAATCAAGTGTGTTGCCAACGCATTCATTCATTCATAGCCACGAGTGTCACATGATTCTCATACCTAGTACCTACTACATTTGAGCTCTTAGCTTGTTCTAAACTCCGGAGTTTAGGATATATCTGTGGTAATCTGCAAATCCCGGTCCGGATAAGACACACACTCACACAATTCACCAATTTTCCGATGCAAAGGGATAAGTATAATATACTGATATACATAGTTCCATTAATATCTTCATATAACATCAAACGTGATACTTCCTTCCGTTAAGTTGTTCTATATGTGTGGATATAGATTTTGTCCTTAAATATCTTGGATAAATTTCTAGCATAAAAAGGGCATGAATGTTCAAGGAGCGCTTAGGAATTCAGGCCAAAACGCCATGATGAATTCCATTCAACTTTTAGCTATAAAAAGAAACTTAGCAGCTTTAATGGATATATGAGCCAGAAACGAACTTATAGATTTTTCTTTCTTTAAACAAAGTTGAATTTCATTTTGTATAATTTGTTGTTGAAACATAATTTTTAAATCAATATTTCAGTAGATACTCGGAAATATATTCATGAAGTCCTTTATTTCAGATTAAAGTATATAGACGTCTCACAATGATGCACTATAAAAAAGGTAAAAACGTTGAACAGGAGCTCACCAAAGAAAGTATCCCTATCGATGTTCTTCCAAAGAATTTTCTGTGGATGCATGTAAGACTGATAATTTGATGATCATAAATTGCATTTTAAAACAATTATATATAATTTTTTTCGTAAATAGGTTAAAGGAGGAACGAAAATTTCAAACGTAATTGATTTTGCTAAGAAAGCACTGGATAACAAAGAACATCGCAATGTTGTATGGAGTGGATCTGAAGGCGGTGTAGTTAAAACAATTTCATGTGCTGAAATACTGAAACGAAATTATCCTATCCACCAAGTCACTAGAATATGCTATCGACAGTAATTCAATTGATTTGTATATCACGTTCACTTTTACATATTCATTTGTGATATTATTTAAGAGTCGAAGAATTTTGGGAGCCGCAAGTGGCCGGACTAGACAAGATAGTTGCTACCAGAAAAATACCTTGCATACATATACTCCAAAGTTTAGATAGTATAGACTCAAAATCTTTAGGGTAACTATTACATAATATAATTATGAAATGTTTAAAAAAGTTATCATTTTATACTTTTAGATATCAAGCACACAATGAGCAGACAAAATTTTGGACAGATCGAACTAAAAAACAACCACAAACAAATCCTGCAGGTGAAGGCACTAGTGAATCAACGAAGAATCACTCCCGAAAGAAACAAAAAGTTGACCAGCAGAACCAACAGAAGCCACAGAAAGACAAGCAAAAGGGTCGAAAGAAAGCGCAATCGAGCACTGAGTCGTGAAAGCTTTTATTTACTTTTATAATTAGGGAATTAAATGTTTTTAATCTTGTTTGTCGAATTTTACTTCTTTTGTGTTATTGAAAAAATTTCTCGAAGAAGGTGCTATTGAGGTGAATGCAGTCCCAAGTTGATCATGAATGATAAGTAGATCCTGTCGGCAACGATGTTTTGGTAATAACGTAACGTTATTGCACGTGTGAAAGCAAGTAGTTATCACACATGTATTTCATTGTGCTTATGAGTTATTATAGTAAGTAACTTTTGTAACATTTACTACGTTTCAGCTTCGAACACAAAAGATCATCAAACAGACATTTTTATTTTTATTGGGAATTCAAAATCAAATGCTTATCTCCTTCAATACACACAAAAATTTTATTATCCATAAAACTCATCGTTTATTCATATATGCATTTAATGACTAATAATTTGTTTCCTTACTTCATATATTTTTAAAGATATTAATTTCCTTTCTTTGCTTAAACGTTCTTCAATGACATCAATTACTCTCATGATACAAAAAGGCAGTTCAATGTAAATGGTCAAATGCTTAAAAGGATGAGTTAGTCCTTTACCTAACAAGTTTGACTGCAGAAAATTAAAAAACGCAAACCATACGCAAAAGAAAAGGTTTCGAAAAAAGGTTAACTTTATTTTATTGTTTCTTTCCTATATATATCGCATCATTTAAATACTAACGAGATAAATTACATTATAAAGAAATAATTTAAAAAAAAATTAAAATAAACAGACATATATTTAAAAAAAATGTTTACTTTCCACTCGGAAAATCATTGAGTGTTTCTACTAGAGTCTTGTTTGTGATTGCTCCAAAGTAAATAACTGCTATTTATTATTTTATAAATCTAGAATTTATTTGTTTATTATACTTTTTCTTGTATTGTTCTTCTTATTATTGATTTAAATTACTCTCTTCTTTCAATGTTTAAATCTATTAAGCTTCACTTTCGCCAGGTGTCGCATTCTCCTCTGGTGCAATTGGAACAATTAAATTCTCCTTAGACATTAAATTGTATTTGGTCACAAAGTGTGTGAAACGGTGGCACAGAAATGTTTCTGCTTCAAATTCATCGAATATTCGTCTATGATGGAAATATGCATGAGAAAAAATTCTATAAACGCGGCGACACACCGATGCCAATTTGGCAACTGAAGATTCTTTAATAGATACTCTAAAATAATGAAAAATTATAATGAGTTACTATATGGAGAAAATGGCATTTATTTATTTATTAATTACCTGCTGGGAAAATATTTATTGCTATTTAATAAACAAGCTGCTCCGTCAAGTGTATGTCGAGTATAATCAATGGCAGGACATTCTTTTGGTGTTTTGTGTGCAGCACAAAGAAATATCCATTGTTCAGTTGCTGTCATCTGCGTACATGTTGCAGGAAAGCATTGAGTTTGTAAGCGGACAGCTAGACCATTCAATTCCATACAAAACTGCCTGTAAAGTGAATCAAATTCTATTAGTGGATTAACTTTCTAAATGCCTTTCACCAAGTTCAACAAAATGCAGAACAAAAAGATCCATATGCCCTTAACGTGGGTTAGGTTTTCTTACCGCAAATGCTCATATTTCCACACTCCTTCATCCTGTGCTTCAGGCATAGTCAATATTAGCTCAACATTAGATGGGTCCCTTTTTATCAGCTGTTGTATGTATTGTTGCACTGCAAGAGTGCTGTCCATTTCTTCGAGTGGTTCATCTGGCCAACGGCAGAAATCCTAAAATAAATGAAAAACATGAAAATTTTTCATTTCCCATAAAATTTTCCTTCATTGTGAAAATTGGTGACAGCTGTCATACAGACAATCAAATAAATGCGAGGTTACACAAAATTGACAGCCAAGCCCAATTTTCCTAACTAGAATTTTCACACAATTCCTCCATGAATAAATTCACCATTTTCCATTCCACACGATGGTGGGTAGACATTTCCAAAATTTTCATTTTTACCTTTGCTTTCGTTCCTGGTCGATTTCTCCGTAAAATAGTAGAGCCGTCAGCCATCTTCATGGTTGGGATTACTACACGACAACTTCACTTTGATTTTCGATTCAGTTTTTTGGAAAATCTTTGACAGATTTTCTCTTTCTTTGTCGATTTTTTTCTACTTTTCATACTTGAACAGGATAGCCAACAATTGCGCATAGAAAATTTGACTCTGCTAGTGTCACACAGGTGGCACGAAAGTGTCTTAAATGCAAAATTTCATTCATTGTCCCTGCTAAACTAGATTTGTCGATAAGGTAGGGTAAGACATTACCAGTGACGTAGCTTGAAGTCTTGCATGAATTTTGTGTAATATATAAGAGATTTATATAGTATAATATATATTCAGATTTATTATAAAAATTCACGTCTTTATGGTATACTTTGCTGTTTTCTAGTTTCTAGTGAGTTTAGCTTGACATTTAAGTAGTCGAGTATAAAGTGAGAAACGTGGAGTAAAATGTGTACTCTATGGACATTTGTAACTGTTGTTACAGTGGATGGGAAATAATGAATGTATTTATTGACACATTAACTTTATTTGAATTTATTATGAACCAAAAAAGTTTGACATTAACTTTACTTTCGTAAGTAAGTAAAAATGAGTCATAAGGAACAGAACAGAGTATGGCAATACACAAGTGAAAATTTACCTATTTCATTATTGGCAACAATTTTAAATTCTTGTACTCCAACAGTAACTAATATGTTGATATTTCAGAATTATTTTTGTGCCAAGAACACTTCTGGTATGTTGGTCAACATGTTTGGTTTCCTTGACCACGGAAAGACCGTTTAAGCAAACGATTAACAAATGGAGCTTTCAAAGTCAAATGTTTATGTCTGACAGTTATAAGCCACTGAACTATATATTTTGTTTCGGTTTTTGGAGGAAATCTAAAGAAACCCAGTTTGAAATATATCCAATTTAGGATTTAGGACCAGACTCATTTAAATCTAACGTCATTGAACTAGTTTAAATGATCCTAAGGATACCAGCAATTTTAACCGGAATTTATCTAGTATAACGTCATTGTAAGGTGACACACAACGTAGTATTCCTAAATCATGCTATCTTTATCATATACATACTTATCTGTATATCACTAGCACCAGACAGTATCTCTTATGTGAAGACTTCCAGAAGAAGCATTTTAATCCTTTAAAGAATTACATGAGGTCAAGATATTGTCGTTCACCGCAGATAAAGATACAAGGATCTAAAGATGAAGCCTGTAGAACGATGTGTGTGCATGGTCAACTTCATCATGTTGCCGTTAAACGTGATATTTAGTAAATTAGTTGATATCATGCAAGAGTGATATCGTCCCGAAGTGATCAAGAAGAATATGCCTCGTGGTTTACATTTATTATACACAAGGAAGTGAATTTTTTGTAAGTCAGAAAATAAACCTTTAAATGCTCCTAAAATAACAAGTCCAGACTGTTTTTAAAGTACCAAAATATTGTAACGAGCTGGTAAACTCATAATTTTATCGTCTGGATATTGTCAAACGTCCTTTTGTGACACATAAACTTTGACTGTAATTTTAGAAAACTCTCACAGAACTACCGTCCATCTTCTTTCATTTCCAAAAAACCGAGGCTTATGAAATTATGAAAGTTTTAATAGAATTTCAACAGGATAAGGCAAAAGGAAAATACAACAAACAGAGTAAAATATAATCTTCCAAAAAGCAACAATGCTTGTTAAATTAAGATTTGTATTCGTTGAAATGAAAACAAACAATTTATTGAACGGGATTACAATGTTTCCCGGCTGGATGTCGGGATACTGGAATGATGGGATCATGGTTTGGTCCTTAGGGAGTTTTGTTTGCTTGAATAAATTGCAAGTTATTCTCTTATGACGTTGTTGTTTCTTTGTGATATTTTAAAGATTTGTTAGTGCGATTCCGAATTTGAATGATTTCAAGATGAAAATGTGATTTTTCCCTTTTAGGAATTTAAATTTTTCAACAACATTTCTAATATGATGAAAAGCAGATATTTCTTGGTAACTTCAAAGTGCTTCTATGAAACAGATTTTTACAATTCAATATATATAATGTTTTTCGTGGTTAATTACATAAGGATATCCTGAACATTTGGAAAAATTCCTTACCAAATATTGGTTCTGTATACATCAAATAAAGATGCAAAATCTACTAAAGTGATAAAGTATAGAAAGTCAATAAAAACAAAAGCTACTTTTATAAGTAAACATTTTATTTAACAACAAACTCATAATTTAAACCAAAACACGTGCTCGAGGTTCACTAGATATCCTTAAATTGCTAGAAAGCTTGTGATGAGGTGATATCATGTACATCTACTATGAACATGTGTGGATTTTATGAACAATAAACACAAAAGCATGGGTAGTAAATATATATAACGACAGGTAACGTGTGTCTCAAGACATTAAGTGGGAATCATTAATTTGGTTTTGCTTTTAACGAGTTTAATTAAACGCCCTGAAATGATTGATTGCGTGAACGCTACCGGGCTTCTTTAGTGTTTAGAGAAAAATGTTAGGATTTGAAGGAATCCTGGAACAATTATAAACCTGAAACAATTATAACTCTGGCGAGGGTACGTTTATAATGGTTTTGGAAACATGATGTGATCCCTCATGAGGGAGTAATGATTAAGACAAAATTTGTTGCTAAAAACTGAGTGCATTGCACGTATCCCTTAATGGGTTCCAAAACTCTTGCCTCGTATAACTCATTTTCTAAATTACTTTCATGAAGCATAGCAATGGAAGTTCTTCTAATAGCTTCCAGTTTTAGTAAACCTTGACTACTCATTTAGAGCAGGTGCATCGATTGCAATTTCACATTGCAATAAATCAATACTTTTCTGCATAATTTATAGAGGCTATAAGGTTACCATGGGATATGTTCTATAGTAACAGTGAAAATTCTCGATGGTTCAGTATCGATGGATGTTCATGTGTTTATAACGTTTAAATCCTGCGGCTACACACGGAAATCATTACCATAATTCCGCATTTACCAGCGCGTAAACTCGGTTATTGGTTGCTGTAATTCCGGCTATAAAGTTGTACTTGTAATAACTTATTCATACAGAGAGTCATATGCAAAATTCAAAACGTTGTGATTCCACGGAACTGGAAGTTTAATGAATTTTCATTAAAACTTCAGACGAAGGATCTGCAGGATTTCAATTCAATCTTCATTATCGGAAGTGCATACACGCGTACATATATATTAAATTCCGCGGATATGTCGGAAATCAATTTGAACGGAAATTGTCTTTGCATATTTCATAGTAATTCACTGTCAGTTCCTGCATTTTCGTGTATTCCATTTCAAACCTTGACCCACATCCTTAACAGATACAGGACCAGTCAATTCATGAAATTCAACGAAATCACTATTTGGCGAGAAGATATTCAAGTCTGCGAAAAGGTTTTCGAGAAACCTAAATAAAGTTCCTCAATTTACCACACTGTTATGAAAATCTTGAATCCACAACACAATGAATGAACTGAAATTCCAGTTTGAGTTTATGCATGTTTGCTCATAAATTAAGTTATCAAAATGTCATATAAATACACGACGACGATATTGCTTCCACCCTATAATGAAATGTCATTCCAAAGTTTATGCATAACTCCAGGGCAGAGTTAATAGACAACCTTCAGTGATGATAACAGATAAGTGATATCTTTATTATTCACGAGGTTTAACTTACCAAGCGTCTTTGAATTTGATGGCGAATATAACATGAATAGAATGGAATAAATTGCTAAAGTTTCCCTTAATTGTTGTGTAATTAACCTCTTTCCAAGACAACATGAATGAGGGATTTGACGTAGAAACTATCTTTCGAAACTTTAATCCATTCTAGGTAAGCAGCAAGAATCTTTGGAATGCATACAACAAAGTCATCCAAGAAGTTCCTTACCTAACTCAATAAACTTTTCAAATTTTTCAGATTTGGATATTATCGTTTCCGGGTAAGTTTTTGAGATTTTCAAGATAGTTGTGCCATCACTCCGACTGTCTCGAATTGAAGCAAACAATGTAACACGTGAATAACCACATAAACCACAAAACTCATAGAAGTTAATAATCCAGACTACACCGAAGAGAGCAATTAGTTTATTAGGTTAAACCGCATGCTAAAAACTCAAATTCCAAGTAGGGTTTCTGAGCATTTACATTTTCAAAAGGATTCCTCTGGAACATTTTGTCAAAATTAACGCTTCAAGCACTAACTCACCCAAAGTCTACGGGTTTTATAATTATAGTGCTTTTAGCTATATTAACTTACTTTATTGCAAATAGTTTCGTAATGAAGTTCATGATGATGTGGAGGAAATAAACAAGGGAAATTGTAAGAGTCAATTTTGTTGAGTTGTCATACAGACGCAGGACTTTCTTAACATGTAATTAATTGATTTATCAGCACACGTGTATTGCACTTGCAAGTTCAATGATTAATGACTTCCTTGTGATGGGAAAGTGCACTGGTAAACTTAATTTCCTTTTTGCCGCAACGAACGTTCTGTATTTAGTTTGCTTTGTATCCAAGATTGTATTTATTTTGCTGAAAATCGTGAAGTGTGAAGTCCAAGACTAAAATGTTATTTTCATGAACTTTGTTAGAATTGAGCGGTCCCAGATTGCTCTACATCTTGCATCCTTGATATATGGATAAGGATACATAGCTCCATCCGCAATCTCAGTTTTTAATATGAAGCAATCCATTATCACCTGATTTTAATACATATTTCCCATTAACAAAGGAACTCTTCTAACAAAAAGTCATCTTAGAAGTTTCTTTTAAAAGTTTTCAATATGAAACGAGCATTTAAAGTTTATAAAAAATTGAGTAAATAAATTCAAAATGTTTTAAAACTTTTCCTCATACCATGAAAAAGAATGAACGAAAAGCATATTCTTACAGTGAAATATCTTGGTGTTATCCTTTTAAAGCAAAAGTCAAACTACAAGCGAAAATTTCGTTGAAGTTTTCCTGGAAACTCGGTCATAGTTAACTTAGATATTAGTTACATACGAGCTTTGCAGCTAGTTTGAAGGTCCTGTTCGTGTTTTTGTTGAGCATAGTTGAACTTTAAAAAAGATATTCGGAGTCCGTTCGCAGGGATAATCTTGTATCATCACAAATAAAATTTTGTTCTGTACAGTTTTATCAACAACATGTTATTCGATGATATAGTATGAATTCGTGAAAGTATTAAGAAGACACGACACAGTTTGATTTGAAAAAAGTTTACAGGGATACTTCATTTAAAATAGAAATAATTTGAGTCAGATTTGTATTTGTAGAATTTGATCTACATATAATATATCTTATAGCTGATATCTCCTAAGTGGAAAAGCTCATAAGGACTTATGTACAAGCTATCAATCTAGAAAAGGATATTTTTGACGTGGAAATAATAACTTCTGGGAATAAAGTTAATAAGATTGTTGGAAATTGTCCAAAGCTGGGATATTGATCGTAGCCATATCTGAATATTTGTTATATTTGAATTTCATATGATCCCACTTGCTGACTGTCACATTTTGTGTAATTCCGTTGTCACAATCATAGACCCATGGAGGATTAAATAATATCGAATGTTATATAAGCAAAAACATCTAATAAATCACATCAGCTAAGAAATCGAACTAAATGTAATCGATATATTTCCATTTTCAATTTATATATTCGAACATAATCGAAACACGACAAGCCAATTAAGGATTACCACTGGGACTGTCTAACTTATCTCTAACAGCTGACTGTTGTGAATATGATAATCGATATAGATATCAATACGTTAAAGACATGAATAGATAATATTATATATATATTTTTATGGATATTTTTCTTCAAATAAATTAGTAACCATAAAACGAATATATGCGAAATTCATGACAGATTGAAAGTCGGCAATCGTATAAGATTGAATTCATCAAAATTGATTGTTGGAATATGACTTTGTCGTTCAATATGATATTGTGATTTGAAGCTATTGTTAATGTTCTATTTTCGTAACATTTTGCTCAAAGATTTGTTCAATATTGGATTTCCTGCAACATGTGTCTCTTGAAGTCATTTATTCAAATGACAAGCGAACCAAAATCACTAATTTCGTTTTAATCCTGTAAATCCTGATATCTTTGACGTAATGGAATTGTTGTCCAGGATCAATCAAATCAAATGAAATTATTTATACTAAATTCCAATTACTACAAACTATCAGAGGTTCAAAGGATATTCAACCTTTCAAGCCTAGAAAAGGTTCTACATATACAAATTCTGTTCAAAATTTTCAAGTGATATTGAAATATGATTCTGTCCCAAAGAATCGTTGGGGATAATCGAACACACAAATCTGTGTTAGAAACATATCTAGATACTAATATAGAGAAGGGTCATAATGAACCTTTATCCCAGGTTCCCTTGTACACATTAAACATTAGCTATATTTGTTATAATAAAACCTTCGTAAATTGTTTATATTAGTTCTTTGCACATATTCCAAGCAATAAAATTTCAATAATGTCCCTCAATCCTGTGGAATATGAAAAATACAAGAATAACCTAAGAATATCCTTTCACACACGAAAGGGTTCGTCATTGAGCTCTGTGAGCAGTTTTGTTTTATTTCATCAGGATTTAGGATGATCGTTATATGAGAAAAGGTGACCGTAAAAGTAAATATTTTATTTTACTGCAAATATCACATGGACATGTATTTTTATTTTGTACAAACATGGTTTTTCAGTCATATGCGTTGCATTCATCTCATTGAAATAATATGAAATTTTCAAAATAATTTTAAACTTGTTAATCGTGTTAGGAAGTTTTAATTAAAATTTCATAAATTAATCACAAATTCCGTGTTTCAGTGAAAACGTTGTAATAGTTTAATTTGATTAAGAGCAGTAGGTACTTGGTAAAAGAGCTTTGTTTAATTTGATCCTGTTTACACAAAAATTACTTTTTGATTTATTAAATACCAAATTTTGGTGTGTTATACAAGTATAAAATATTCTATTTCGCAACACTTTCCAATGCAATTATCCTGAAACTACGAAGAGATGGAGTCATGTTTACAAACATTTTGATTGATTTAATCATGCTCTTGGTGTAATTAATGCTGTTGGACAAGCTTATAGTACAGATTACAGATTTTTTCGTCAGATAGAAGATAATGAATTGAATAATGTTTTTCGTGCTTCTATCTCTGAAATGCATTCAACGTCTATCCTGTACACTTAATGGAACTGGCAGAGACACAGAATCAAATTGACATTTGCTAAGTATTGTTAAAGTGAATAACGTTATAAATGTGATTGGTTGTTTGTAAAGGAGAACAAGACGTCATCAGTTAAACTAATCTAGAATATCTGCTGATGCAATTGATTCAATTTACTATGACAAGAAAGCCCACAAAAGCCTCTGACGTTCACAACAAATTGGTTAACCACAATCCTTGTCATCACATAACATGTCGTAACAACTCATCACAATCACAGATAAAAATAACTTTATCTTTTATAACACCTTAGTTAAAAACGGAATTCATCAGGATATAGACATTCGTGAGCAATTCTATTTTCATTCTCCTACGTAATAACGTGGTTAATTGAGTATCAACTCTGGGATTCTGTTAATCAAGTGACGTAGGCGAACCTTTGTAACCTTTTGAAGGAAACCCAGCAAAATATCAACAGGTACACGTTGACATTTTGGCCAAGGTCGTCCAGTCTGGCCAAATGAGGCTTTAATGCATTGCCTGCCTGACGTCTACTCCTATCAATAACAGAAATTTAAAATTTTTATCCCTTTAAATAACATTTGAACTTCATCCCTTATTTCGTTTTTCCGTAAAAACTTTCCTACACAGTAAACTTGTTAGTAGCTTAAATGTTAATTCTTTTATCCGCAAAAAAGTCCTGCAGATTCTTAATAAGCCCCATCGCCCATTAATCCCTGAGTTGACATAAGCCAGCTGCGATTCAATGGCTATTGAGGATTTTCTCATTCCTGTATTGATTTTAGCCACGTCCTTCGAGTGTCCGTAGGGAGGAAAATTTTAATTACTCAGTTCCTGCTATTTAAGTGGCTAATCTCTCTCCTTCAAGGACTGGAAGTTCCCGAATGGGAGTGAAGTCAGGCCATAAAAATCGGTTTTACGTATCGATTGTATCGAAGAACGAAAATTCAAATTGCGAGAATTTTTATTACAGCTCTCGGCTGTATTTATAAAAGTAAATCATATCGCTTAGGAGAGTTGTTTTTTGGGATTGAAACCACAAATCTGCATACATTATTCCTATGAGAGAACTCTGGTATTACGAAGGCCTGTAAATTGAATGAATCAGTCTCAATCGAGCTCTGCAAAATGGATCAGTTAATAAGGTGATCAATTTCACTTTTAGCCCTCTGTGCAGGTGTGATGATTGTTTCACAGAAAAGGTAAGTTCCCAATAACCCACCATGGAGACTCAATTTAGGTGTTATGATGAAAAATTACCCACCGGGTTAAATTTATCCGCTCTGAAATATTTTAAAGTGAAAAATTTCTTGGATTTAAGAACAATGAAACCTTTCATTGGCAGACTTTTTTCCCCGAACAAGGTTTATTATTTCTCGAAGCAATAACAATTCAATTTAAGTTGTTCGAGAAACTCGTAAAAACAGAACTTTATGAAAAACACGAGGGTTCGTTTTTTGAAAATTTCAACAAAAACTCTGTCCCTTTTAACTGGAAACTTTAAAAAAAAGGTGTGGAAAAGTTTCGCATAACTCATTTACCCAACATTTGAAGGGTGTCAAGTGATCCAGATTTTCTTTGAGGATAATGTTATGACGAAAATACATTTTCTGAACACATACCAATCCCCGCACTTTAACCGGGTGCTACCCGATTTAAACGTTTTCTGAAAAATTCTGATTCCTAGTGTTCTTTTATTAGTTCAATTTATTTTTCGACTCAATTATTCAGATGTGTGCTATTCCAACCCCAATTGATGGAGGGTGAAACACTGAAACGGCTCAAAATTGCGGTTAAATTGTCTTCTTGGGATTGTTAAGACATTTTCTTATAAACTGTGAAAGGGAAAAATTTCACTTTTGAGATTTCTAACTTTAAGTGAATGGAGAGATGCTACACAAACTTGGTTTGTGACAATTTTATTTTGTAACAAAATGTGATTGTTTTTGAAACATTTTCAAATATTTTCCTTAAATTTTCATACAACCAGGGAAAATAGGGATGATGTTCTATGAAATAAAATTTATGATGTGTCGACGTCACATTTTCAGTAGAGGATTACAAAATTACGTTTCTATATGCTGTGGAATTCGTATAGAGAACAGAACATGTGAAAAAGGTTTAATAATACATTTCTAAATCTGATGACTAGATACCTAATGTCAATTGGGATTTGGCTATTTTTTCGGATTCAAGGTAATATTCCTTGAAAGGATTTTCGTCTGAGATAATGTTTGACAAAAATGTCAACTGGTTCGTTAGTTGGTTATATTTTGTTGAATGTCATGCATCTTTCCAAAAAGTATTTTTTCGGATTAGCTTCAAGCCGTTCAAGAGAAATTGATAATTGACTGTTTAACCTATATCGAATGACATGCTAGACATTAAGGATGATATTGAGTATAAGGACTCTTCTTGCTTGAACTTCATTTTCACAAATCATCCTAATTAAGTTCGAGACGAATCACATTAAGAAATAAACAAAAACAAATTCTTGAAAGAAAAGTTTCACCTTTTGTTTTACCAACAGTTGATGATTAATTTAAGAATTTAATAATCACCCAAACGGAAGCTTGACATTATTCCATCGAGGATGATCTAAATATACAATGAGTTTCCGTTTAAACCTTGCGAAATTTCATTACTTCCAATTGATAATTAATAAACACCAAAGATTTTAATTAACTGGAAATTCTGATAAATATTACTTAATTATTTGTACGTTGGCATGTTTTCAACGCATAAATTATTCATAACTCAACAACAGAATTCAGGATGCTTTTTTGAGCTCTTCCATGTGTATTGATTATTATTCGATTCGTTGAGGATAATGGAATCCATCAAAGCATAACCTCATCTCTGAGCGTTTACCCAAAAATTGATGAAAAGTTTTCTGATGAAATCATTTAGGTCGATGAGATACGATTATTGGAAATCTTGAGGCATCATGTAACGACACCACATAAATCTTATCTGGTTATATGCCTTAGGTAGCTTTTTGATTGATTTTATTCCGTCTATTGATATCACATTGAGAGTATCTTGAAACGAATTTGAACGAAATTCCTGTAAGAAATTAAATTACAAAATATGACACATAAATGAACATTATAGACAAGAAAACTTTTCATAAACTTTTAACCTAATACCTTCAATTCAGGTTAGCAAGTCTTACAATTACTTTGCTGTGTAATCGTTCATTTGTTGTTGAATTTTAAATAAGAAAATTACAAAAAACTTTCTCCAATAAAAATATAAAACTGATTGTTCCTTTTAAAAGTTTTAAATTTTTATTTTCAATGATGGATTTTTCTCAAACTTTAAGTGTGCAGTAAAAACTTTCAACAAATCTTTGGAAAGTTGAAAAGCTGGAAAAACTTTTGTGGAAATTAAAAATAAATTGTGACTTGTCTAAGGAGCAGACTGAGTCATATCACTGAAGGCTGTCCGTCTTTTCTCTTCAAGCATAATTTATTATCTTAATAACATTCATTTATTTTCACTGGAAATAAAATCATCTGATATCATAACTCATCTGGATTAAGGTGTCTCGTGCTGGCTTCCGCAAAAGCCTGAAAATTAATATACATGTACATATATAAAGAAATTCTTCTTATCAACCCGAAAGTTTGTTTCCTATTAGCAAGTAGTTAATTTTATTCTACGCATCGCATCGCTACGATGAATACATTTTCATCCTTGAATGTTTTCTATATTAAAACAAAACTTCTCAACATCCTTGCATGGACCAATGTCATTGTACGTTGAATTGATTCAAAAGTTTTGCCATAAATATTGAATTAATATTATTAAGTTCTTTCGAATCTTCCCAAGGCTACTAAAAGTAAAGAAAAGGACTTTGTCTGCAGTTGTTTAGTGTAGTCATTGCTTTTTCCTGATTAAGAATCAGCTCTGGATTGATTTATATTTTGCCCGTGTCCTTTTTTCAGGGGACAAAAAACTCTGTACCGGGATTTTCCAGCTGCTGGAATGTTTCAAGGATTTATTTATTTTTTTGTTGACATTTTCGCCAAATTTATGCCTACTTCACAAGTGGTGTCCCCAAAAACAATTTACCCTCGACAAAACCTTTTCTTGCAAATTCACTCTGAAGTTAAGGTTTGTGTATAATTCACATTAAAACGTCAACTTTAGAGCCCTGAATTGGTCCTGCAGACCGATACTTTATGTTCTGGTAAGAGAAGGTTTTCTTGTAGAACCAATCCCTTGATAGCTTCACGCTCCATCTTACAGGACCTTGTCAGAATGAATCATGTGGTTCACTTTTCTCCGCCTTAGGACATCAGATCACCAGCCACGTTCCATGGACGTGGAATATGTTTTCTTTAGATGACTCCCTCAAGCGCCAGGGAAATGTCGAGTGTCCTTAGTTCCACAGCATATTATTTGAAACTTTCATTGCGTCTGTTACTGTAATGAGTTCCATTCATTTAGTTCATAGTGACATCCTTAAATGGACAGACAAGTTAATTAAGACACTTTAATGACAACTTTCAAGCAGTGAAATTAAAAGGAAATAAATAATTTTACTCAATTCAGTTAAATGGGGAATCCAACAGCGTTCTGAAGCAGATTGTGTTGATTTTCAAAGTCCAAAATTTCATTTATTGAATGCACTAAAACAATATATATTCAAAGGAAAGTTGTAGAAGGACATGAAAGGATTTGGTTTATTACTTCATATTAACATACTAAAACCGTATTGAATAAATTTATACATTAAAGAATAAAGTGTAATTTGATGGAACAGAAAAGGAAATTACTTTATGCTTTTACATACTGAAGAAACCTATATCCCTCCAGTCGATTAAATCCTGAACATTCACTTTGGAAATAGTCTATTAAGTAATAAAATTACCACATTGTAATTAAGGTAATGTGTTAAGTATTTATTGAAACATTTCATGTAAGATATTTGTACGCAATAAAGTTTAATGCGGATATCATGGCTTCTTAATTAGCTTTGAGTTTTCATAAGGTCACAAGAGAGTTGTGTAGAAATTACAGGGTTATTCTTCTAGGAATTGGTTTGATTCTTAAGTGATTTATGTAACACGACTTTTTGTTCATTGCAGTTCAAGTTTGCGTTTCATTTCTACTCAACCCTCGCAAGGTTCATAAAGAAACAGTTTCCACAGGTTTCGTGGTTAAGACTGTTTGGTTAAGTACGAAGGAACATAAATTGGGTGGATTAGCTTCATCGTTCGATTAAATTAAGAGACGTGTCTTCCACCTCAAACCGGTGCAAACAAGCGAACTAGCAGTCATGTCGTGCGTATCTCTAACTATGAATTGATTCCATCATGCGTGGGAGAACACGCTTTAAGATTTTCTGTGGGTTGTTGTTTCCATTAATCCCAGGTTTATGCTGCTCCAACTATACAACTCGCTGCAACGTGATTTCTTTTGAAATCTGTTCTCCAAAATTAGTCAGAGAATCGGCGGAAGCTAAACAAGCCGTGTGTCAACTGTTTTGTCCGGAATTCTTTAGAATAACCAAACAAACCGAGTGAATCTATTCGTGAACGTGAGTTGCACAATACGTTCCACCAAAATACGCACTTTCTTGTAGCTTTGTTGTTTCTGTGTCAAGTGAATCGTGAGTTGATCGATTTCGATTGAAAAAGTATTGATCAATTTGTAAATAAATTATTCAATTCATTAAGACGATACTCTCGTTCTTGAATCGACTTGTATCAGAATTCGATCGATTGATTATATTTTGTATCCCAATTATCTGGAGAAGTTTAGGTACTTCCTCGTGTTGGGATTCATTGTGTCGCGGAATGAATAGAAAATGCTGAAGTGAATATTCTTGGGATAATTAAATTCAATTCAATCTCATAGGGAGTGGAAGTGGAAGTGAATTCTATAAAGATTGAGATGATAATCATCCAAAATCATTATCTTTTCGTCCCTCCATCGTCTTGATATCCATGTAAGCAGCATTCTTTTTTTAAAGCACGAGGGTGCTCCATTTTTAATCATAAACATTTTATCTCATTCTTCGCATAGAAAAGAAATGTTTTGGAGCATCTGCTCCCCTCCTGGTTAAATTTGAAATATTTTAGTGGAATCGTTTGGGAAGATTAACGGGGAACACTTTGGATTAGCTTGAATCAAGCACAGATCTGCCATCTTTTAGGGCTACAAGGTTAGGCTAATTTAAATGCTAGATTCGTTCATTCTTAAACGTAATTTACGTTACAATTTACGAGTGTTTAAGACACTTGCTCACACTTTATCCATTTCCACTTTTTGACAAACAGACTAGTGAACTGTGGAAAACAACCCACCTTATCATGGACTGATATGACCAGCTTTTGGAGTCGATACTTTGACTACTTTTAACCATGAAGCACTTACGAATACATATCAGTAGAAATGGCAGAAACATACTGTAATTGAATGATTCCGAATAAAATTTGATTACATGTGCAACATACTGACAACTTTCAAGTTGATTTGCAACATTTCAACCTGCCCACAACTTGTGCCTTATTTGGCAAAACATTTTAAGGCTGCTCCCTTGTGAAAACATTTTTATTCGATTCATGTTTTGCAGTGTTTCAAAATTTCAAAACAAAGTTAACAATCTACAATATACTCGTATGCATTTATTACTTGGAATTCCATCAAATCAAATTTCAAAAATTCAATTTTTTCGTACTTCAACATAAAGTTTACATGCAGCTTTTGCCAAATTAAGTAGATTCAACGAGTTTTTTACGAGCAGGTCGTGGGTGAATTTTTAAGTGTCGGAAAATTTAACATTATCCATTTTCGGATATCTTTAATAGTAATAGTAGAAACAAATTTTTCTATTGATAGTGAATAGCCACTTCCATGTATGGAAGTTTGACAAATTTGGTGATTAAAACCGAAAGAACAAAGAATTTCAGCTACTGGTTTTAACTAGTTCTTCATCTTGATTCTATACAGAAAGTTGCATAAAACAAAAGAGATTTTCTTATTCACTGCACAAATGCCGGAACATCCTTAATTAGCCCATTTTCTTGCGTACAAAACATGAAGCATCAAATTTTTAATTCCTCATTCTTTCCTTTCCACTCAAAGCTTTCAGTTTTCATAATAACTATGCTGTATAAAGCTTTAGAATGCAGTAATTATAGTGTACGGTGGTAATTAGACACGAGAAAATATACTGCCTGCAGTGTAAACAAAAGGGCTTTTTTGTTGTCCTTTTAACAGTACAAGACAGGATGTCAGCAAGGAGCTTTACTTGTAGACATCATAAAAGATATTTCAAAAGTGAAGAAACATTTGTGTTTACGATCTGTTTTGTACCACACAAGGACTGCAACGGATGATAGCTGTATTACGACTTCTCATAAACAAAGCTATATACTTCAAAATTGCATACTATTAGTAAGTAGCAGACAATTTTGAAAGAAATTTCAATTATTAAAGGAATTTTCAATGGTATCCTTTCAACTGTATAACGAACAAAATTTCGTTAACTGCATTCTGCGCAAACTCAAAATTACCCTGTTGCTGTTGTGATATTTACCAAGGGTTCTCCTTTATGGCATCTATGCAGACAATTAGATTCCTTTAGGAAATGATAAAGTTAACAAATCTCCCCTGGAGGAGAAGAGCTCTTGTATACTCCTCCAACAATAATTTTATGGATATCCATCGTCAGGAATTGTTGATAGCGGGATTACTACAACCCTTCCAGATATCGTGGAGTCATGTGCATCGAGTACTACTTTTTAGGTTACTAAACTTAACGAAGAACAAGCACGAGCCAATTTTTGTATAATAATAGTAGATTTTTTGGTATACCAAGAAGCTGTCAGTTTGTAGATACAATTCCTACCTCGGTTTGGAGTTCCCTTACTGCTCGTGCCTTAAAGCTTCGTTGCTGTAGATTCTACCACTGCATATATACCTTAACGTTATCCGCAGAATGTTACTTCAGGATTTTAAGTGACATGAGTAACAGCATGTCTTATACAAAACGAACCATACAATGAACGACATTCCTAAGTGGTACACAGATCCCGACAGTTTACTTCGAGCTTTTGCCAAGAACGGACGCGATTCGTGTGTTTCTTGTTCTGTTTGACCTGAACATTTGGACATTTTTCAGGACACTCAATTGAAGAGAACAATTTTTTTAAAGATTTATGTTTTCAAATTTGAATGTGTGTACTTTTTTTTAAGCCTGTGAATCGGAAATTAAAATTTGTGCTGAAGTGAAAATTTAATTAAGTTCAAAAAACGAATTTGCATTTCGCGATTGTATCCGCTGTGGCGCCAGTTTTGGTACGTGAAAAATGTTATTTTAGGGAAAGTTTTTGCAGCTAATCCATGTATACAAATGTGTGTTTTTATTTAGGTATGTGTACATCAAGTAAGGAGATAAATTTGAATTATTGATGAACCCAAACAAATTTGGGTATAACAAGCTTGTGGAGTGTGTTACTTCTTTGTGAAGATTAAGGGGGATTTCCGAAGTAACCTTAAATTAATTCTTAAATTTCATGCTACAAAACTACATGGAGTAATTAAAGTTATAAAGAAATTTGCCTAGTTAATCTTATTAAGCTAATCGTGAAGTCTTGTAGGCGTTTTGTTTTGTGCCAAATTAGATTTTGTCGTTGGGATATACGCGAAAAGTTCCGTCATACGTTGGCGATCCGGTAATGCTAGTTTTGTGTTACATGCAAACGTTTTTATATAGTGTTTCTATTCACTAATACTACATATTTACAAATCTTGCGTGATATCGGCCTACTGTAATTAGTGTTTTGCACGATATAAACAACTCGACATTATTCATTCATTAAAAGTTTGTTTATAATTTGTTCTGAGAAAAAATTTGATTAATTAGTTGTGTAGAGTGTGAAGAATATTATTGTGTTAACGATTTGTGATTCATTAAGCTAAACTACTCATCACATAATTGAACAGTGAATGTAAGTGCGATGTAATTTTTTACAATAAATGTCCTTAAATTTAGCAGTCACAATCAATAACACTCAATGTAAATTGATCACAGATATACCTATAATGATAAAAGCTTCCATAAGTCGAAAAGCTAAAGGAATCATGGACCATGAATACTTCTCTTTAAGAATATCCAGTTCTTCGAACTTTGTTCCCAGAATATCCTATTTTGTCTAAATGGCCACGTAAATGACCTCTATCAAAACAAACATTCCATCAAAAACGGCAATTTCCCCCGAATTTTCGTGAAGGTTTCACTTTTATCACGTGATTTTCACGCAAGCTATTCCAAATAAAAGAGAAATCCTAGAAAAAGGATACCATCTCATAAACCATGACCAGGTGTTTATTTTAATTAGACTATAAAACATTTTCTTTCATTGTAACAAGAAATTTCCTCAACAAAATTTTGCTAAACCTAATAGAACGCTTCATTAACTGATGGGCTTCTGTTAACGAAGCCATTTTTTCGTGATATATGATATAGTGTCAGTTACCCGTTTCGAATTGTTTGTATCCCACTTTGTTGTATTTCTCATTAATATCAAACACATCAGTGTAACATCTCCCATTAGAAATAATGTTATTGAAGTTGTCAGCAGATATTGTCATCGTTTTCTTGTGGTTTGGTTTTGCCTGTTTGTAATACAAATGAAAATGGTTAAACATTAACTTTAACATCCTCTAATTAAGTAAGTCATTCAATGGTTTACAGGTTTAAGATGTTTCTGTTGTGGTCAATTTTGTTTGATTGTTATTGGTAAAACAGAATATAATATTATAGTTAGATAAAATTTAAATTAATTTAAAACAAACTGGCCTGTTGCACGAAATAAATGAAGAGACAAAAAATTTTAAGGATGCATGAATGGCTACATTGTCCTGTTTTCAATGTATGGACGCATTTTCATGTGGAGAGTTATATTGAAAAGTTTTCCAAACAGTTTTCTAATGTTTCAACATTCTGTAAAAATAGATGACGCGTGCACGTTGTTCCATTTATCAGGATAAGTACAAGTCTACACAGGATGTTTCTTTTCAAAACTAAAACCAACACGCGATACATATCGGAAGGATATACAGCTTGTGTTTAAAAGTTTAATAGCGATATAACAACTTACAGCGGAAATATTAGATATCAGTAAGGACTAACAAATCCTTAGCAACAATTGAGTTCACGTTTCTGTTTCGTGGAGCTTACACGCTGTTGAGCAATCATTGGGAAACTCGGGGACGTGTAGATTAACGTAGGTTCAGGTTAATATTCGAGGATACACGGCTCATTCAAGCACGTTCTCCAACCTTCACATTCTGTAGAAACGGCTGGATAACTGAAGTTTGTAGGTAGAATGTTCTGACAATGCACCTTCACTTGTTACGAGCTTCTTTGTGGATCCACCAAATGAGATTCCACGGCGTGCAAGTGACATGTATACCGTAGTTTCAGTGGAATTATCCAGGCATTAAGTGGAAAACCTACACCATTATTATCTCCTAATAAAGAGACATGATTGTGACAACGTCCTTATTCAATTGGAATAGTTGATTAGACATTCCTGGGCGTGAAGGATAGCAGGAATGGGTTATCATTTTACTTATCAGAAACCTGAGTACATTCAAAGAGCTTCATAACAACAAGATTCCCTGAATCTTAAAAGGTCATTACGAACATTATAGTGATATACGAGAAAATGGTTTCGTGTATTCTATAAAATATTAAGAAAATGTAAAAAGTTTTTCACAAAATTCTTTTTTAAGACGTGAAAAAGTTATCTAAAGTTACTGAAATTTTCAAAACTGGCTGCTTGCTAGAATAGGTCTACTCCCAGAGGTGATATAAGACTGGATGGTGAAACGATACAGCTGAAAGTTGAGGATTTGTGTGAGTTCCCGGGAAACTTTATTTATATTAGAGCACGTTATAATGGTTTATTGTTACCCACGGAACTGACGAGATATTATGACGAATTGCTCTTCTGGGACGTTTTATTGTATCTGATTGCGGAATGGAATAGAAGATTCAATGAGGTGCTATTCTGCTTGATGTTATTCTAAGATGTTCCGGTTGGAAATCATTTAACCCGACAAGCGAAAAACTGCCAGATATAGACACACAATTCTTCTATTCAAATCTTTCAAGCAATCAAGGCAATTTTCCCTGAATGATATCAGAATAAGGACTTGATAAAGGAACCCAAGTTATTCTAACAGAAAGGACAACAAAAAGGCTCAAAGAAAACCTAATCGTAGTTACATGGAAAAAGGCTTCATTACGTTAGAAAGTTTTATTTCGTCCTAGTGTTTGTTGAATAACACTCACATGGCAAAGCCGAAAGTTTGAAAAAAGGCAGAGTTATCTTAACCAGCATTGTCGGCCAAACAGTAAAGTCAAACAAATACTCTTTTTCTTTTATCCAAAATACTAGGCACTTACACCCTGAAGCTTACCCTTGAGTCGTAAAACAACAAAAAGTTATCTAGCCCAGGAAAAAAGGGCCGACAACCCTATCCAACCCGACCTTCAGACATGAATAAATTCAGTTAAATGTATCCCTAACACTAACACATGTACACATATAACACATAAGTTTACCATAGAAACCATCGTACAAGAACTAAAGGGACTTTTATGGTATTTGGACTTCTCCAGATTTGAGGCTTCTAGGTTTCCTTGCTCTTTGGGCTCTGCCAGTCTAGTCCATTGAACGTGTAAATAAATAAATAAATCGATCGATTGAAATTAGTTTTGTATGTGTGTTTGAGTTGATATTGGTTGTAAAAATAAACGTAGAATATATATTTTATACATGCTATAGAATGGAAAGTGTTAAAATGCTCAAAGCACTTATGACTATCGTCTGACTTTATTTGGTTAAAATTAATAATTCAAAATGAGCAAATATCTGTAGCTATTAATGAGAGTATGGTGCTATAAATCCCAGTAACTTCCGGAATAAGCGTAAAAGAAACCTTTTCAGAAAATCAACGAGGTCATTGAAAACACCTGTGAGGATGTTTGGTTTCAGTGCTGCTAAGGACAGGTTTAAAAATTTTATATTAAAATTTAACAAACTTTTAAGTTCTCTGTAGCTGGAAAACCTGGAAAAATGGTTTTGGTAAACGATGGTGTTTATCTTCAATTTATAGGCTTCGGTTTCATTATTGGTGTATTTTCCTAATGGAAAGGTAAACGACTTTATCCTTACACTATAAAAGGAGATACCTGAATGGGCTTGTCTTGTAATTAACGGCGTGGAAATTTAGAAGAAAATTTATTTTTAACGTTATTCTTATTATGCTGGTGTTATAATCGTATCCATATCTACTGTGATCTATTTTGACTCACGAAAATTTGCTGACATCATTTGCATCAAATAGAAATTAATGATTTTAAACAATAATTTTATTAATGATATTTTGTGAAACATTCTAAGCAATTCGGGACGAAGATTATCTTCTTGATATCAAGACAAAACTGAAATATCTGTAGCAGTAGAGGATATACAGCGCTGCAATATGAACATTGTTTGTCAGCACAAAACTGCACAAAAACAACAATTTTGTGTACTTAATGTGAAACTGGTTTCTCACTCCTTCTCAATGCATCTCAAGTGAAAGTGGAACAGATTTAACTTTGTCCGTTCTCACTTTCGAAAACAACCTTGTTTTCGAACCGAAGAAGTACTTGATACCAAAGATGGATTTTTTGACTAAAATAGAAGAATTGATGCTTCACTCCATATGTGAGGAAGGGATAAAAAATCACTCTCACGGTGTCCTAGTGAAAACGCTCTCTGAAGAGCTTTCACTTGCACGTCCACGTTGGGATTTGAACTTTCCTTTATTCTGAACCGTTTAAAAAAATTTAAAATTGCTCTGCCGACAGGCATGTCAAACCGTAAAAACACGTTCATAGCAATACGCTTGAGTTGGTAATAAACAAAGTACACGTGTAGCACGCAGGTTATAAAGGTCATAAAGAAGGGGACATGCAATGATATTGTAAGCCAAGCTAAATTTGCGGAAATCGATTAAAAGTTTGTGAAAATAAATTCACAATGATGAATCTGTCACCGCAGGACAAAATTTAATTACGCCACGAATATCCTGACCAACACAAGAACCATCGTGGCCTTTGTTAGCATTTTTTCAGAATTTTTCTGGTACTATTTTTGGAACCCGGAAAAATGTATTTTTGATCAAAATGAAAACTTAATTGAATTGACCTGATTCATGTTTTTGTGCCAAGCGATTTGGTATTATTTGGTACAAACGAAAGGAATCACTTCAAACGCGAAATTTATTTTTGAAATTCAAAGAAACGTTTGAAATTGATTTTTATATGGAACATTGGTGGCTTTAAGGAGCAATAACTTCTTTTACTCTTTGAGGATTATTATCACTTTGAGTAGTTTTAAGGATTTCAGGCTGCGTCCCAATGTGTCACATCCTCAAAAGCATATCGAACTCCATAGCTGCGTATCGCCTTATAATCCAATTTTTCCTTTGGCAAATTTAATAGAATTCAAAGTCGAAGTCGATGTCGAAAATTAATAAGAAAATTAAATGGAATAAACTTTGTTGATTCTGACACTAACTCAAATTTAAAAGGATAACTTAGCTCGAAGTTTCGGGTCGGTTCGTATCGATTTGAATAAGGATTAGATTAACTCATGCGAAAGTTTGATATAAACTTTCTGTTAACGAAAAAAAATTGAAGAAGATTAAAACCTTTTAGAATGAAAAATTCACTGAACCTAATTTATTGCCTTTGGAAAAACCTTTGTCTGTAATCCCCAATCAAGGTATCAATTAATTTTAGCATTATATTTCATGTAACCTTTTTCTCGTGAGAGAGAAACCAAAATAAAACAATTCTCTCATCTCGAACAAGTTAATTCGACTGTGAAATCCAATACGAGCCTTTCCCCAAAAAAAGAAACACTAGACCGAATAAATAAATAATCTCAAGGCTAAGACAATCCAGTATACACTGACCTGTATCCTGTATCGCATTATTATACGGATAACCTTCTCATGTAACAGGGACGAACCTTGTCTGCAACTGAACGTATGGAAAGACTCTCAGTCAGAAGAAACCTCATCCATATGCCTAATAAACTGACGGACTGAGTGGTGTATGAAGAGGTCAAGTTAATTTATCCTTCCAGGATACAACCAGAAAGGATCGTGCTCTTGAAGGGCACAAAGAAAATCGATACAGCTAAGCTGGGCAAAGTCTCCTTATAATAGGGAAAATATGCGGTAGCCATGGGTTTCTCACAAAAGAAAAGGAAATTTTTTTTGAAAAAAGGATAGCTAGGGGTAAAGGTTTTTGTTTAGCTTTTTGGTGTCCAACTCAGAATGCTGCTTGGTTTTTCCTTATTATTTCATTTAAACGGCACTTAATGAAAGGTTTCTGGTGTGGTTTGTTGTTTCGAATACCTTCAACATTTCCATTAACATGAAATATTAATGGTTCTAGTTCTTGTGGAATTTTTATAACAGTTTGAATTATTTAAAGAGAAAGAAATAATTCCAAGACATTATGTCCTTTTTCTACATTGTACAACCTTTATCCATCTATTGTAGGAAAACCTTGTTCCGTTGAATCACACTCAGTGGATGAAATGTGAAACAAAAATAATGTTAATCCTTTTTTGATTAAAAATTTCCAGGACCTACAAACAAAAAAACCTTCATCCTTCCGCTACGGATTTATTTCGCACACTTGTAGAAATACCTTTTTTTAGGAAAAGGACGCTTTTTCGAAAAGGATGTCAGCTGGTGTTAGATGACAGAAACAAATTTAAGAGGATTATTTAAATTGTTGGAAAATTTCAGTTGACATTTTCTTTTTAAACTTATTAAAGTTTGATCTGTGTACCTGTAACGTGATTTTAAATTCTCAATTTGAAGAATGTTTGGATAAATTGAAACATGCATTTCTGGAAGAAAAGTGTCACTTAACCTCAATCTTTCCTTTGAGTTAAACAAGAAGCCATTTAAGGCCATTTGGTTGTGTCATCCCTTTTAAAGGATTTCTATTCTTCCCTTACAATGTAATATTTAACCAAAAGCCACACCATATGACGATCTGTCAAGTCTTTTCAAAGGACAAATTGTTATTTGACAAATTGCACGACTCCATTTGCTCTTGAATATCCTTTTTGAGGCGGCCTTTTAATTCAACTCATTTATATTTCATAACAAGTTATTATATGACCTTTTTTCTCGTTTATAGAGCCTTTCATAATTCCTGAATCATCCTTGTATCGTTTTAATGGGTTGATATCCTTGTCATCACCATTTTTCTGCTGGAATAGCTATGATATTGTTGTATTGTTGTTGCGTGTAATTGAAATTAATTAATCAATTGCGCATTTTGTCCAATCAAACACTGACAAAATTTATTTTTAGCCAAACCCTGTGTGATACTCTTACGTCAAACGATTTATCAGTTACGACGCGTTGCGACGAGGACTACTCAAATAAATTAATTAAAAATAAATTGGAAAGTGGTGCTATATGGACATATTGCTTGTATGACTGCTCAGTTTATGTGACATGATGAACTTGATCATGTGAGGGAGTAATCAACGAGAAGACAAATTTGGTTGATGACAAATTTGGGGATTTTGATTTGATGTCATTTGCGTCATTTGGTATTGTCAGTTGATTCAACATCAAAATCTAAGCCTCCCTAGAACAAATAACACGATTCTGCGATCCATTCACATCAGAAGGCCTCCCGGATTTTAATGTCATTTCAAGCTACTCAAGATTCATGAAACAACATCTGCAACAGTATGATATAAAACAAAATGTGGTTTGAGCTTTGTGCTTTATAAATGATTCATGAAGCGAGAGTCCTTTTTATATAAATTCATGTAAAAATAAATCAGGACAAAAACTTCCATGGAACTCGACATTACTTTTAGTCCATAAGTGCTGTGTTTCTTGAGCATTCCTCCATAGACAAGTGACCCGCAGGACTTTAAATATTCGTTCTGGGGGTTTTTCATAAATCATTCGTATAAAAATTTTCTCATGATGAAAAATATTTTCCACAAAATGGTAAAAATACAGAATATAAAACAATTTTTGAAGTTTTCCTTTAAGGAAACCTCATTTTATATCACAATTCTGACATTTATGAGCAGTTACTCACTGCCCCATAATCAACATTTTCGATGATGCGTTTGTGTTTTATGGCAGGACTTTTCATCCCTCGTAATTCAGGATTCTCTGAACCGTATAAGAAATGTTTGTAATAAGGAAACATTCCTGTTGTTATTGTAGATAAACTCTTGTGTGTACTTTTATATCTTTCTTCTTTATATTGCAGGTTACGTGGCACAGCTGTGGACTACATTGACCCCGAGTCCATGAGGAAGACAAACCAGAATTGTGGTCCGAAAGTAGTTCTTAAGATAATCCCAACAGAAGCATTCACCGGATCTTGTGGAATATCCTCAAGGACAATCGAAGAATAAAGAAAACCGAAAGCTTATTTACACTACAAATAAAATCACATCTATGTGTTGGTTCAAATGATATCCTTCTTAAGGACTTTCAGTCGCATGTAAAACTCAGACCATTAGCGTTTACATAAGAAGGTGTAAACGGTGTCTTACCATCCAAAAATGGCAATGGAATGGATCACAGCCATTGATAAAAGGTGAGTCAGGATATTTTTATTATTGTTTTATTATATTCCTTTTTATTCGTATAAAAATTCCACTTGCTTGCTTGAATAAGATAAGAAACATTTTCTTAAAGAATATACAGATTTTGTTGGAGTTGTTGAAGACTTAAAGTTGCATAAAAAGGCTTTGTTCATGATTCAAAGGACTTTTACGTAAAATCCGTCTTAAGATTATTTATGAGACTGTTTTCTTTCATATGCAAGGGTACATGGGAAATAATAAAATGAATTTCTTTCCTTTATATCTATAAAAAAATTTAATCCTAATTTTCATGCTGTCTGCAAGCGGTTCCGAATTAGCAAAGACTCTTGGTTATGTTTGCAATTAAATGAAAATTATTTTTCACAATGGAAACATTTTGAAAAGCAGTGATTAAAATTTTCAACTCAAAAGCCAATTTTCCATCACAAAGCGAGCGCAACATTTGGCCCCATTGACCCACATGTTGGGGCTAGAGCTTCGTGTTTGTGGCAAAAACAAACCGAATTAGAAGGATTAAGACATTATCCTGGAGTTTGTTTGCAGACATACACCATTGTTTTCATGTTCTAATCTGTATCCTTCAAGCATATTATATTGCTGCAGGACTTAATCGTTTAATGTGTGCAAATTATATTACATACCAATGAGGTTTGTGTTGGTGCTAGAGCTTTGACCTTTTCTGTCGTTTGGATTTCGTTTTATAGTTTATTCCCTCGGGAATTCTTCTCGGTAAATTGAATCAGCAGGACTGCAATCCTTAAAATCCTTTTGTATTTGTTCAATTTTTTAGTCGATTTAGTTTCAATGTTTTCATAATACCAAATACATGAGAAATTTCTTATAAAGTTGTACTTGATTTGATTTTCGACGGACAAACTTTTTCGCAACAAGGATTTGGGTGATGTTACGCTTTGTTAGAGTTTGTTACTCATGAGGTAAAGAGGATTTCTTGGATATCCTTCCACAGTTTTAATGAAATTACTTTTCAAGTTTAAAACAGTTTAAACTCTAAAATGGCGGAACGAAACAACTGGATATGGTTTTAAATTTAAACCTTATTGAGATATTACCGCTTCTAGGAGATTTGTAATCTTTAACAAAGAAACATCCCTTACATAACTTGCAATTCTCTACAAATGAGGTCCTGTAAAAGCAATTTTCCTTGTATTGTTCTTTACCTGATGTACTTTGCATCTCTAATACAATTTGCATTGTCACAGAAAGGTTTCCCTAGGATTTTGTGGTGAAATAAAGTTCATGCAGATACGTACCTTTCATATAATTCTGAAAGCTTGAAAAATTTTCCACACAACTTTCAATGAACTAACTTTTACTGTGAGCAATTCAATACAAAAGATTGAAAGTTGGGGTCATTTGTGCTGTGAGACTTTGAGTGGACTTGAGTCACCACGCCAAGACCGCTTATGTTTGAATCCTGGAGTAATTTTGTTGATTTCCCAGAAGATATGTGGTATTTATGTGAAAAACTCCTTGCTGCAAATATGAATTGCAAATATGGTTGCACAAGTTGGCAATTGCATGAACCATAAAAACTAGAAATCCCATTTGAATATTTTCCAAACATTCCTGAATATTCTTCAAAAGGATCTCCTGCTGTTGTGGTAAATGAAATTCTGTTTTAGTTGTTAATAAATTTAAGTGTTTTTGTTTGCTAAATGAATTATTAGTTTTGCATTTTAGCTAGTCTTGCTATTTAATAAATCAAATCTATGCTGACCTTGCTACAAGGTTAAGGATTCTGTCTCCTCCTGGAGCAGTCACATTAAAGGCTTATAAAACGCATCATGATTGAGTTACTTGCTATTTGTGTATCCTCATGTTGGAATTGATGCATTATTTATCCAACAATCAGGACAAGATGCGTAGTAAAATTTGTATTCCCTTCGAATAATGGTGTACGAAAGTGTTATCATTTAATCGTGAATAGATATTCTTATTTTGAATACATTTTTCTAGTACCTACATATATATTCAATAAAAATTCATTTTTATTATTCATGACATTTAACGAACATTTTCATGTGACTTTCAGCATTCAAATCAACAGCAGCACTGAACATCATTTTTGATGTCATTCAAAGTATTAGAAGTTAATTCAGTGACAGTAGACACGACAAGTGAAAACCTACTGTCGTGTGTGTATGAGCAATTCATAAAACCGTCTAATCTTGTTGCTTATGAAATACGAAATCTGTCATTTTTGGAAATATTTCATCAATCAAAGTCTTTCAAAGTAAATGCTACAAACCGTGGGAGAGAGAATTCTTAGAATTAAAGAAATGTAAAAATCTGATAATTGTAAATATCTTTAACACAACCCTTTAAATATTACCATACAAAACAGTATTCCAGAGAAGTTACATGATTTCAATTATTCTCTTATGTTACAGTTTCTTGGTAAATTACTGCTACAGTTTGTTACAACGTACTATGGTTCAGAATTTAAGAAAAATCCAGAATTTAGGAATCACACAGTTTTGATTATTCTATAAACTACCTAAGAGATGACTTCGTACACCACCTGGTCCTAATTGTAGTTCATTTGTAAATCCCTTCACTCACATTTGTGCTTTTTTATGGAATGAGTTCAATATAACCATATACAGATATTAATTTGGCGTCGTAAAGTAGACGTGATAACGTTACAATTTAACATTGAATAACTCCACATTTTCCTATTACACTTACAGTTGTATTTCAGTACAATTTTGTTAATTTAAGTACTGAGATAATCGCATACTTGATATTCAAAATTATTTTAATGTCGTTTCACGTTATCACGTTCAGTAATCTTGAAATGAAATTTATCTTTAACCAAAATTCATTGGATAGCATCATGAATTTAAAGACTTCTGTGAGTAAAACCAACGTGAACAGTGTTTTGAGATACTAAAGAGAATATGAGTTTAAACCCAAAAATGTTATATACATATATCAATTCGTTGTTTACGTTATTCAGAGATGACTTGTTTATACATACATAAAGTCATAAAAATGTTTCTGTTGCGATTCCTATCCAAAGCAATAAGCCAACCTGCATTGAGTTATGAATGGTGATAAAGTTTATTGTCATATCTTTCCAAATAATTTGTTTTCCCCACCAGATTCAAGTGCTGTAAATTAAGGGATAAAAGGAAAATACGTGCAAACACACAGAGGTACACGTACTTGATTGCGATGACGACATTTTTCCATATCAAGTGCGAGGGTGTTATTCAGTAGCTTTGTCAAACCTCCCTTAATAAGCACAAACTGTATGCTTATGAATGAAGCATATATATTTATTTATTCAAAATACCCCATTCCTGAAACAAACCCGTTTGAAATTAGTTTATATTCCATACTTTATATGCTAATTTATTTCGATGAAATTATTTTTCAGTTAATATTTGCGCTTCTATAGCTTCCTCTATATCGTCTATGTGAATTTTGTAAGTGCTATGTACATATCTACCTTCATGATTCTGTTGTTATTAAATTACTTACACTCTGGAGAATTTTAATTAAGCTCTTGGCTAACAACACCAGTACAAACAGTAGAAGTACATTATTTTTAATTGTGTACAATATTATATATAATATATAGTGTATGATGAACAAACACGATGAATTGATTAATTAACAAAACAACCTATTATTAATAAAAATGTTTTCATTACTAATTATGTCGTGGTAAACAGGTACAACATGCTAACGAAGCGTTTAATTGTGATAACATCATTTGACTGTTTGAATGTGACCTATGACATTGTCTTATAAAATAAAACCATCCTGTGACAAAGAAGCTTTCAATTAACATTTCAAATAATCAAAGCACAAATTGTAACACAAAACACAAAATTAGAGTAAAAGTGGACAATGTAGAAAGCACTAAAATGCTTTTGTTCTGATAATCACTCGTAATTGCATTGCTAGCATGTGCGAAATTTCCAGGACATACAAGAATGTATTGAGTTTTAACTTTTCACAACAATTTACAGAACAAAGTGGACAGCAACTTTTAAATACGTAAAAGGATATTCGATTGTAGTCCATTATTACGCACGAATTAATATGAACTATCGACTTGAACAAATGTCCTTTACGTGGAACATGGTAGAAAGCACTTAAACCACCTGTCGTGTAACGTTAACATTTCAGCATATTCCATTTAAAACATTTCTGTGTAATGTACATTCCAGGATGGCTCTATCCATATCTAGAGCAGGCACAAAACCACATTGACTGCACAAAGTGTCAGCATGTTATCATGTGAAATTTTACTGTAGCCGTCATTTGTGGTTTGGATTATCCTTCTACGTGACTATGACATGTTGAACACAAACACATGTTTTTTGATACCCCTGCAGGCTTAGAGCGCTATAAAACTAGTTGTACATACAACCAGTAACCTCAATATGAAGTTAACACGTTATTATATATGGAATGCAGCTGAAACTGTTTAATGGATGTTGTTATAAAGTTTATAACCACGACGATAACAACTCCTCATTTTGTGTTAATTAAATTTAATGTTGGATGAACCTTCAACTCTCCGCAGAAATTTTGTTTTAAGAGATTATCTACATCCTTGATTGGTTAAACTCAAATTTATCCATATTTATCCTCCTTTAAAATATCTGCTTTGTAAATCCCTATCAGCTTAATAAAATTGCAACTCAGTAGTTGAATGTAATTGGTTTCATTATTACAAGGATCAAAGTCATAAAGGAAATGATCCTTATGCTGTGATTATTCGATGTAACTACTATCGTCTTGTTCGTCTGAACGAGTAGACTTCTGCCATGGAATTAGTACATGTAGTGTCGTTTAATGTCAGTTTAACTAACCAGTCATTGTAGCAGAGTAGCCAGGATTTACTCAGGACTTACATGATCCACACAACCTGCAGGAGTTTCCGTACATAGTCAAAAGGAGGTCTGATACAACAGAACCTTGTATGTGCATTGGAGATAAACATTAATCTCCCTGATAGCTTTCTTAGGATATATAATAAAGACATACGCCCATACATACGCAGACAACGTCCTTATCCCGAATTGAATTTTAAATCACATCATCGTACTAAAGGATTTCAACATAAAACATCCTTTTTGGACATGTGAATAATCTGCAAGTTATACTTTCAGTCATAAACTTACAGGACGAGTGTATGATTCTATCGTATCCTTTCAAACGCGTTCACAGACATTTCCTTAAGTCTTCAACAGGTGCGCTTTCATGAAATGAACACATAAAATGTTCACCAAACATGGATCATGTGTTACTTTGGCATTAACAAATATTATCCTTTATTGGTTAGTACACTCGAAACAAAAAAATAAACTTCTGTATCCTTTTCCCTTGCAGACCATGTGATCGAAACCTTCGCGATGCAGAATTAATTTCATGTCGTCTACGTCGTGTGGAGCCTCTATGTCGGCTTCCAGGTTCAGCTCTTCAGCAACTGGCTATGTGTGGATTCTACGAGGATCTCGAGAAAGGAGTCACACGTGAGTAAATAATGTCTAACACAAAACACAAAAAAAATTATTAATTTTCTTGGAAAAATCCAGTCTATTAAATATTTGTTATCCGTTGCAGTTTTTCGCGCCGGTGAACAAGGACGATTCTGGTATGCAGTACTCGGTGGATCCTTAGAAGTCCGATACCATGCACCAGATACAGAAAGCAAGGTAGGTTCAATTGCAAGTCACATACTTTCCTAAACATTAAATTTTCCCTAGAATGTTGAATGTGAAAACTTTTGTTGGCTTTTCCTTGATATACACATAGAAAAAATTTTTATTTCCCGGAAAATCTATAAAATTCTAGCACTTTGGAACTTTGTCCAAGTCAGCAAATTGGAAAATCGTTTTTTTATAAACCCATAAAATTTTTATTAACTCGAACAACGTCAAGTTCCTACAAATAAAATGTGAACTTTGTTGAGGAAAAAGTGAACGAATCCCTTTTCATTCTGCACTAATTTTAGTTTAAGCTACGAACACATTTAGTACGATTATCTTATGTCACATCACACTGGTCATCCCTTGACAGTTTTACAGCTTGTCCCAAATATCCTTTCGAATGTCGTTGCATAATCCCTGCCTTCGTTTTATGACTTCATTGCATTTTCATAGAGAATTTTGTAGTTTTACTACTTGGGATAAATGTCCACATGTCACCAGAATTACGATAGTCCAGACGGCACCTTCTCGTGTGGTGAATGCATGTCTAGAACAATTTTGTTTTTAATATTTTATTGCACTATCCACATTGGGGTATTGGGGACTAATAAATTATTAATGGTTTTGAGGACTTGCAAATCATAGAAAAGGAAATTAATCAACTTAAATGCATTTTGAATCCGTAGATCTACTGAATTCTGAATGTACTGCAATTCACATTGGTTAAATATATAACACAACGTCATATCATAAAACACTCAAGAATGTAGTTTAAGTTACAGCGTAATGTGAGCATCACTTAAGAAACTTTTTGAAAATAATGACTCAATCATTACATTTACGAAACATTTTACAGAATGCATTCATTCGTGATTCATAATGTTGTAAAAAGAAGAACAGTACTTTAAACGTAAAGTGTACTAAAATATTTAGAAGTGTGTAAAACACTCATTCATGTCATACTCGTAATGAACATGATGTTTAACCTGGTTACTTCAAACTTCTGGTTACCATACACAAAATGCGACAAAGTCTACATTAATTAATTTTTATTTTCGCACCCTAAAGTGTCCTTAAAATTTCATTACTGATCCAGGTGAGTGGCATGTGTTAATTAGAATTTCGAATAAAATATTTAAGGGAAAACGCATTCAAACGTTGAACACTTCGGAATGGGTTTACTTCCAAAGATGACATCCTGGCACAGTGATGAGTTAGAATATTGAGCTACCAATAGTTTCAGAATGTCAATTACATTTCAAATGTGACACAACATCATCTTGAACAATCTCATTTGAGAGTTAATTAAATTGCTTCTGAAGACATTCTAGGCAGATGAGACGTCTATTCTCAAAAAGAGCCTGCGCGTTGTATCAAATGTGGTGGTTTTATTTGAATCTAGGCACAGTCAGCTCGGAATCTTTAATGATGTACTATCGATATCTTCTTTATTAGTGTTCTTTGTGATTGTACGTGATATTGAAATTCTTACAAACTTTGTGAAAAGTTCGCACAACGTGAGTTAACACAATATTAAAATTTCGTTTTATCACGACGGGAAGAACATGTTCAAGTGTTACAACAATAACATTACATTCTGTAAGAGTATGTGTACAAGAGTCTAGACCAGGGATAAGGAAGTTTGTAGCAAGTATATCATCCAGTCAAAACAGTCATGGCGGAGGATAATAAAACAACTGGGAATGAGGTACTGTATCAGATATGTAGGTGCACATCCCATCTCTCCCCATATCCTCACAACTTTCAAAAGAAACATCTCAGAAAAAGTACCACTATCTCTTATTTATCTTGTTTTATTTTCGGTTAAAGAGGTGAGAATGTATCCTTCAAAACTTTCATTATTTTTGCGCAAAATGTGAATGATTCGTTGATAAATTCTTCTCAAAAATAACTCCACAATAAGAAGAGAATGAGTGTTTCTCAACAGATAATGGGGTTTAGGTTACAACAATAGTATTTTTCGGAAATATGTCAAGAATTTCTGATGTATGAATTCCATTCCAATTATTTTTTCATATCACATATCAAAAGACTCTGAAAAATCGAAATAAAATCGATATGAATGATAAATGGCCAGTAATTTGGTTCGTGTTTCCTTTTTGAAAATAATTTTTTCTTCAAACCTCTGATGTTTAATAGTCCTTAAGGAACGTAATAAGAATGATTAAATCCCTAAAGGTTGTAAGTAAAAAAAATGAAAAATAAGAAACAAAACACAAAAGCGTGTGAATATCTGAAAAGCACAAATAAAATGAAATATCCTTTTTTCTTTCTTGAGAATATCCAAATTGAGGATGAAAAAATTCCTTAGATTTGTGCTGAGATATGCCATGCAATATTCAAAAGGATATATACATCTTTCTGCTCATTCGTCCTTGCATCTACGACAAGAAACGAGTCAAGATATAAAAGGAGTTGATGCTTTTATCATGAATATAAATTTTGTTTCTTTCAAGAAAATTTTGTCACAGTGTTCCTTTTGGTTCCTTGGAGCAACCATTTGCCTGTGTGGGAGTTTAAGTGTTACTGTTCTCGGAGACATCCTTTTAAAGTTGATGGTTGCTAGATATGCATATATAGCTTAGAAAATTTTCCTCGAGGATCTGATACTTTGAGGCAAATTACCACTTCCGTTTCCCTCTAGCATATATCCCTTTACTCGTAATATAAATATCATTTCTCAATTGCTTCAAAGCATGGTCAAGTAGTGAAATTTATTCCTTGCTCCTTATCCCGAATTGGTTATTCGTTAAATTATTTCAAATATGAATGACACGTGTGGGAATTCTTGTAAAAATTTCCTTTCCTAATCATACGAAAAATTTGTTATTTTAATAAAATCGCAAGAATCAAGGATATTACATTGAGGAGAAAAATGTTCCTTTGATCATATTTGAACTGATTCATGAAGATGATATTAGATTGCTTTCTTAAAACGAAAATTACTTTTCTTTCATCACAACATTACAACAAGAGAATTTCTTATATTGAAGTGGAACTTTTATCATTGCAAAATTACTTCCACTCCATTATTTTTCAATATCCTTCTTAAGCTGTTTTGTGCCTTTAAAACGATGTCGAACTTGAGATGAGTCCTTACAAGGATATTGTGTTACATTAAGATTCATGACTTTTTCAGGATCATGGTCAAGCGATATTACCTTGTTCCAGTGTTGTGTTGTGTGTTGAAAACGTTTTAAAATGATATCGAAATTAATGTTATGAGATAATCCCGTGGGTCAAAACCCAATAAAAGGCTTATCATGTAAATGATTCAGCGAGATACTCTCAGAGAATAATGTGTTTAAGAGGTTTCAATGACAGACCAAAACTTCCGTCCCATTTCCGTTGATAGTTCCGAGTCTCATCAACGTGTCCTTTCAAACCTTATCAATAATATAAAAGCCTAAATAGAGTCCTTCACTCAGTTGGAAATCCACCCCAAGAAGATATCTTGAGTGCTTCTCAAGGTTTCCAGGACTTCCTCCCCAGGAGCCGGAAGACTAACATTTTCGTTATCAGGACAAGGTTTCACAGGACCCAATGTGATTATGCTGAACGACAAAATGAACCTTTTTAAGGAATTGGATAACACACTTCGTTTCCTTGTTTGGAAGGCTTTTGATACGGAAGTTCGAAGCGACTGGATGTCATCCTTGAAAAGTAAATGAAGTTCTGAAGAATCTCTCAGACATTTATTTGGCACAAAAAAGAGTTAAACTTAATTTTATTGCCAAACTGATTGCATTCCGAATTAACAATTAATTCCAATTGCCAAAGTTCTGTTTGCTGACTGTCTGTACCAGAAGTAGATTGTCCACTACTTCTATTCAATTAAAATTCACTTCGGGTTCGGGATAATTTCCTGTGACAATGCACTTTTCCAATTAAAACCAAACAACTTTTACTCTACAAAACCGTATCCTTGTAATTCAACCTTAATTTATGTACCCTCTTCCCGACGGTTGTCCCTTTAACTTCTGTGACCTGAAATAATTTTTGTGGCCAATGATTTTGAAAAGGATTTTTGCTCGACCTTTTAACATGAGCTTTTAGAAAACTAAAATTTCTCCAAATTGGAACATGCAATTCAAAATTTTCGAAGCGTTCTCTGAAATATTGCGGTGGATTTGGAGCATTCAAAGGTCACTTTCCTTCCAAATAATTAAAAGTCACTTGAAATACAGAAATAAAAATATTCACTATAAAAGACGTCCCATCGTCAAGCAAAATTAAAATCATTTTTCTCATTTTATTAAGAATTTCACCGCATCCCAAGCATTTTATTTTACGTTACTAAATGTAATTTAAAAATTTTAATTCCCATTTTCCACAAACCAAGACTTTTCCACGAAAACGATTTTTGATTCCTAGATTAAATGAATCAAATTCAATTTCTCGACTGATGCCGAGATCAAAAGGACGAAAATTATTTCTCCACAGTATTCGATAGAAGGTTTTTGTGGAATTTAAAATTAAATTTTTGTGGCTTGAAACATTCCACCTTCAGGGACAGGTGTATCTAATTAAGTGCGACCTTATCAAAAATGAATGTCTGCAATCAAAGTATGCTTATTTCGTGATTCACGCTCTTTGATGTAACGTATCCTAACGTGAAACTTTGTCCTGGAAATGCAAATGTATCTGTGGAATTATTCATGAGAGGATGAATGTTCAAGAGATTCTTGGAACTTTATGAATTGCGTGACAAAGTTTACTTAAAGCAGCACGTGACTTATTTATAAGGACCATTCCTGTATTACACCCACGATGAATGTGACACGGCATTGGATTTTTGGACGTATCTAAGCTCCATGAAAATTGAAAAGAAACTTTTCCGGTTCATTTGTTGGAAGTCACCTGGAAATTTTGAAAAAAGGTCATTTTTCCCTTTTTCGAAATACGAGAAGCGTTAAAAACTTTTCAAGTATAAAATTTTCAAATTGGAAGAACATTCATGCGGAAACGGAAACATGAACTTGGGCAGAAATACATCCTGGTGCGAATCAAAAGGTTCTTTACCTGATTCGAATATAATTGTTCTTTCAAAAAGAGAGTGGAATTACTGAAGAAGAAAGTTTTGGAGTTCAAAGGATGTGTGTTCTTAAATTTTATTGCATATGTTTGCTACAATTTTTGTTGTCAATTTATTCGCCGACTCGAAAATGAAATTTCCAAACCGACATTATTTCTCGGTTTTTATACTTCTTCCCGAAATTCCACCTCATGGCAATACCATAAATGAGGACAAAAGTCCTTGTTCATTGGGAAACTTTTAATGGACACTAACTTTGCTTAACACAGCCCATCCCCGTTCCATATTTCACCCAGTCTTTAGTTAAAAGTAATCAAATTTATTTCTTCTTCTTGTAAATAAGAAAATTCGAAGAAAACACAAGGACAAGCCCACAAACCCATTAAGCTACCCACTGATTGACTTAACACCCGAAAGTTACCCTTAAAAATGTCGTTAAAACAACAGAGTTTTAATGGTCTTCTTAACTTTTTGTTGATGAACTTGAAGCCTAGAAATGGGGAAAAGGTTTAATGGAAAGGATCCTCAAAAGACAATTGAACCTTGTCTGAAGAGTGCACTTTTCCCGAAAGAATTCCGAATTGTAAAACTTTGATTACAGCGACAAAACATTCAGTACATTCACTCAGGTGAAACACACATTCCATTCCGGATCACTGTCCCGTCGCGTGAAGGAAATTGACTGACATCCTGACTCCTTGTTGTCCTCGTGGATTTGTGATTGCAAAAGGAAACGCTATGTAAAATGTATTAAGAAATGCAATGTCAGACATGAAATTTAAAACTTCGAGAATCCTGCGAGGGAGCATCTCTTAGCCAAAATTATTCAAATTCAGAGAAACTTTTAAAATGTTTTGCTTAACTTGAAATGATATAATTGTTTTTCGTTTGTTTAAAATATCCTTACGCCATATCTTGCACGTGACATGGATTATAAACGTTTTAGAAGCGTGCAAAAGAAAAAATATTTAATTTTCGCAGTACAAGGATATTCAACGTTTGTCCTCTCATACTCAATCCCAGGCGTAAATAGATATTCCTCAAATAGTGACTGGCAACAATTTTAGAAACCTATTTAACCGTTATTGTGTTGATGTTAATTCCATGAAAAGTTCTAAAATAGCCTCAAGACGTTAGGTCGTATCCTTGTTTTCGAATTGAAAAGTTAAAACTTCTACTGACCAAAAGAAAATTTATTGAAGAAAGTGCTCGAAGTTGAATTGAAAATTATGAAACTTTCTAAAGCGAAAAGGACATTCAAAAAGAATGTTTAATTGATTTACATATTTAGGAAGTTCCTTTTGTCAGCCAGAGATTGTCATTATCATGATGTCCTCTTTTCAAGGAACTCAATCTGAGATGTCCAATAGTAATATTATTTTTCATTTTGTTGAAAATAATTGAAATGCAGCGCTCACGTCTAATTGTCAAGTTTTCAAACTCAAATTGGGCATGTCACAGAACTTTGTCTTCTGATTTTGAAATTATTTTGAAGGCAAACTAAACTCGCTGGAGGATCAGGAAGTTGATTAAAGTGCAAGCAATTGTTAATTGCATCAACTATTGCAATCTAATGGAAAAAGTTCTTCGATAAACACAGTTCAGGATAAGGTCAACTTTTTGCCAGAGAAGTTCGAGGTTCACTTGCATTGTGTGACTGATGGGTAAATTTTAATTAAAGCAAACGATTGCAGTAATTATTTCTTAATATTATTAAAAAGTTTTTTTTTTCATAATAAGTTGTGTCCTGTCAATACAACGGTAAAATGATCTTGCCTCATTTTACAAATGTTTCTCAAATTGCAACTGGATTTGGAAATAGTCCAGAAATTAAATTTTTAAAACTTGTCTATGGAATGAAATGAAAGTTTCAATGTCTGAATTAAATTTGTTTCAAAAACTTTTCTAGGATCTGTGATGTTTGAGTTTAAAATGTGCAGTTCCTCGATTGGAATGATCTTGCACCGTACGGTTTGCGAACCTGTGCTGTACACAAGCATAGTAAATGTTCAACTGTCTCTTCTTCCTCTTCGCACTCTTTTGCGAGGCTGTCGTTTGTGAGAGTCATAGTGTCGTGTGATACATTGAGGATTTCTTTGATTTCAGATAAAGCCGAATAATTTTTTAAGAACTCAAATGTTAGAAGAGAAATAATTTAATGCAATTGCAATAATGCAGTCGTGCATCTCAATTCAACTGAAATCAATCATCCGAGGTGATGTCATTCAAATGAATTCTGTGATGAAAAGAGAAAATTTACATTTTCTAAAGGTATCAATGAATTCGATGAAAATATAAGTCAAGTGGAAATCAAAACTAGAATTTCATTTCAAGGGCATTTTTATGAGTTGCATTAGAAAAAGAATATTTTTTCCTTCACACTGCATTCGTGTAGAAGTGATTGTGCTCAAAATGGTGGAAAATCGGGTTCAAATTTCAAAGAAGGAATCACGGAAGTGGAAGTCGTGTAGAATGCAAGGATAGCCGAGTTCCAGTTACAGAGTTTGATTTGGATATTGATTGATATACTTCGAGTAATCCAAGAATGTCCTTCAGTAGAATGCACTCAAAGAATAGAGTGTCGCACTCATTTTTCTTAAGAACATCCCACAATTTGTCACTTATTAGTAAACGCAATTGTTTTGAAATTCCGTGAAATTGTTTATTTGATTTTGTTTGATTTCAAAAGAATGTTTGAAGTGTTGGATGCTGCCGTTTAAAACAATAATTAAAAAGTAATCCGACCCGGGTGAACTTTTCATCAGCTCATTTCGTTGAGATGCTTACCATTTGCATGCATTGTGACTGGGTGTTGTTTATACCGGAAACCGGAGACTGCATTTGGTGAGATGAAACATCTGTTGAAATGGATACGATGAATTGTTTGTGCTCCTTGAATATAGCACACCTCATTCTGAATATAACGTCTTTCACTACTCATGACAATGACATTAATTTTTGTGACTTTGAATAAGAAATTCTTAATTCCAACAGAACAAGTTCTTATGCTCAATTGGCATTCATACAGCTTTTTGTAATTTGAACCTCTTGTATGATATCATTGACGTTCCGAGGACGTCTGTCGAAAGGTCATTGCAATGCTCATCAAGCTGCTGTTTGTACATTGTGTGTTAAATGATTTAAAAGGTCAACAAGCTATTCATATCGTTATAAAGTGACACTCTTAAGGACGTTATCTCAAATTACTTTCACCACAAAGAAAGTTATTGTTGATATTTAAAGTTTTGTGGCTTTAAGGGAACAGGATTCGTTGATGCGTTTATGATGTTTATTACCTAGTTGGCATGAGATTGAATTGCTTAACCGTCTGACCTCTTTAAACGCTTACAATGATAATGATGAATCAATGAACACGATTTGTCCCTTACTGGAACTGACAAATGAGTCACAGCCATTAACTCCACCATCCACCCTTTTGAAACTCGTTTCCTTCGTAGTTGATTTCGATGAGTAATCAAAACCCAAAGTAACTAACTGTTGTTGTGCGGATATAAACAGGATAAGGGATGAACGTAAATGTAAACTAAACTAAACATCAATTATACCGGAAGTAAATTGATACTGCACTTGCATTGTCATTATGCAATCGATAAAGCACACAAACCCTTAATTTGACTGCAATAATCATGGACATGATTTCATTGAATTTGCACAAGTCCCCTTACAATATTCTCATATCCGTGGCAGTATTGAAACCCTTACTGTACAACCAATACAAATACAAAATCATTTTGGGGTTGGAATCAATTAAAGTCGTTGATTTCGTGACGTCTTTGTGCATGGCGCGCGATTCAAGATTGGAAAATCCTTTTGAGTCATTCAAGTGGTTTCTTTGTGTGGGTGGATTCGTGTTGTAGAGGAAAATCCGGAGAGAATTTTAAATGTGTTCGTTTCCGGTGTTAGACTTGACTACACCACTCGATGTTTCTTCAAGTGAAAATTTGTTTATTCAAAAGAAACACAATCAAATAAACCCAGCATCCCTTGTTGTATAAAACAGAAATTTTTGTAAATGTGTGTTAGTTTTATTACGAAATCATCCACACTTTCATTGAGACACAAATCCAAAATCCCAAACGTCTCGAAGACGTCTCGAACGCCTTAAATTCAAAGGAAATCGATTAAATTTCTTTCGGAACAAGTTCGAAGATTTCCACGTAATCGGAAAAATGAAAATCAAGAAAATCGAAAAATTCTGTGGACGATTGGCGCTGGCTAGCTGCTCGTAGATATACCCTTGGTGCCTGGGTTGTGTTGACTTTTTGATTGTGTTCGCGCCGGATAGTGGGCACGGAAAATCCGGAATTTAAATAATAAACAGAGCGGAGCGTTTGCTATCTGAAAGCAAACTAATAAAATTCAAATAAAATGATTTGCTTTTTATTTTTACCCAGTATATGGTGTATTGTGAGTTTGTAGTTGTAGATCACAATATCTTCATCGTGTATATCATGTGGGGGTGGGAAAATGAACAAGTGTGCAATGGATATATGTGTTTCCATTATAGAGAGTCCGTGCTTTAATGCGGGAATCGAAGCACGACGACGGCGACTATAGCCGCAATGAGACTGTAAAGTTTATTCGTTAATACCCGGGAACGGGCACGGGCACAGGCACATGCACGGTTACGGGCAATTCTTGCCACTTGCCAGTCAGTTTGATGTTGCTACAGCTAAAGCAAAACGTGATGAGTTCTCATGTGGTTCGGTTGAATCGATGTTTACGGAAAATTTTAAACGTTTCGGTTTCGAGGTTCAGTTGTGGATAATCAAACTAAACGTCAACTGTACGGCGACACCTTGTATCAGTCATTTGGGAACCGTATCACAGCCCACCACGTGGATGGGTTAACGTTAACCCGGCAAATAAATAAAACATTTGTAGATATTCAATTATCCAGTGAGTTTGTTGTGATTTTGAGTGATTCGAATAGTGAGTGACAAATTAAAAACGATTTTCACAAGTTTTTCCTTAAAAGTATTTCTACAACTTCATTGAATGTGTATTGTATTTTCATTTTAACTATTTAAAAACAGAAAAATCATTAATTCATCATCTTCCAATGAACCTTGTTCCGTTGATTTGAACATTAACCTGTGAAATTAGCTTGTACTACCAAGGTAAATCGGATGTTTGAAATTTTTTCATGTTATCTTATGTTTTATTGCGTTGTTTCGTGCACGAAACGCACATCACTGGCATGTGAATTTTGAATTGAACATTGCTTCATCATCAAGTGGATTTTTATATCTTCAATTGACTTAAAACGAATGTGCGTCTGTTATTTGTATTCCGGGAATTTGTTTCAAAATGTTGTTATTTGAATAAGTTCAACTGAATCCTTCAACGATGGTGGATATTCTCCCAGAAATTACCCAATTTGTGACAACTTGCAAGTTTCATAATTAACTAATTGACAAGTTACTTTAAGATGTATCTCAAGAAATTGAAGTTTTAATGAAGAATGTCTGTAGAATACTTGATGCCACTGTAACTTCTCTCGTTCTACCTTTATCAATGTTTGCTAGGTAAACTCAGCTCAGCGACATTGGCGCGTCGTCTATGACTGTTTGGCGTCAATCTCTATTCAAGATACGAGTTCTATCATGATTTGTTACAATATCATCTCTCTTTGACCTTGTGATAAGGTAGCTTTCTTCATCTCTGACGAAAACAGGAATAAAATTGAACCCCTTTTACGATATTTTGATCACATTTCCATAAAACACTCTTCATCCCAGATGATTGTCGGGATAAGTATATTCCAGAATATTGTCATCGATATTACAATCCATAAATTGTAACTGAAATTTTATTTACAACACATCAAATTGTAATCCTTCGATTTCTTTTATAGTTTTTTCAATAACTTTTCTATATTAAACATCTCAACCAGATGATATCTACTAAACTATTTGCACATTTTCATCATTTTTCATATCATGGTATACAAGAATGGAAACTTGAAAGTTTCAACAAGGATCTTATCGTCATCAGTCCGGTCTTATTCACATTATCCTTGCCTTGATGGAAACCTCATTTCAAAAAGGATTCAGTTAGTTGGAGCCGAAATATTATGACAAAGAAAACAATTTAACTATAACATAGTGCTTTGGGTATATAATTAATGGTTAAAATTGTGAGATAATAAAACAGGAGCATAAGACTCTATGCAGCCTAATGGATATTTAATAGCCTCCCATGGACATGCTATCAACAGAGAAAATTTACAAGGACCTGCAAATATCAATTGATTGATTAATAATAAAATTTTTATGAAATTATCCCTCTTCAACTTCCTTATCGGTGTGCTTCTGGCAACCTTGTTGAAGCTATAAAGCTTTCCCACCGGATAAGTTTTATGATTAAACGAATTGGAAATTTATGACTGACATAAATTCAAGAAATTCCATAATAAAAACCACAACGTTACATCTTAACATTTGATTGTATAACTTCAAGGGATTATGAGTACCATCACATCCTGATGATAGTATCATGTGGATGATAGTAACATGCCTCCTCATAGTTGTGAGTAAGGTTTATCATATCCTACCAGAGAAATGGGCAATCCTTTGATCATGTTAAGCTTTTGATGAATTGAATGAAACCTGTAATGCTTGCATAAAGGATTAGACCCGTAGCCACATCTGGACCTGACACATTTCATGCTGTTTTATGTGACAACAGTATAACTGCCCATTGCTTATGGTTACTTCACCAATTATCATGTGCTACTGAAACATTCAACTCATATCTTCTGCACTCCTACTACAGCATCATTTACGATTACAGGATCAAGTTGTGGACTTTATCCTTTCGATTGCCATCAAATATATATAACATCAAATAGTCAGTCTTCAGCAATCAATTTCCAACGCACCTTAACCACTGAATTATTCCCACGAATCAATGAAAGCCGTTTTAATGGAAATTGATGGCCGAATAACCTTTGACAGACTCATCTCTCTTCATTTTATAGCGATGTTTTTGGCATTTACGCCATTACGAGAATAGCTATGATGATATCCATAAAATGAAGTATATTCCAAGTTGAACGTGAATCGACTGAGTCCTGGTCCAGACACCATTCACAGAGTTCTTCAAGTTACATAATTAGGTGTCTTCTTAATTACTGCTATAACTTTTCGACCATATCTCCGTCTTGGATGTTAATAACGAAACGCTATAGTGCGTCTGCTTGAAATCACCAACGCAAATCTTCAGCACTTTCTCTGGGGAAATGTGGTTATTATGAAATATGTATATCTTTTAGCACATAAATATCAGTTGAAGGGAATTATTCACAAATACCTGATGAAAAATTATTTTAAGACAATAAGTGCTTCGAAATGGGGACTTAAACAGGATTTACGGGGCAATATATTTAAAGGAGATAAATCAATATTCCTTTTTAAGGAATCAATCACCAAATTCGAGTAGATGTAGAAGGGGTAATTACATTACAATCCTGAATGATGTGGATGTTAGGGAATATTCTTTACTCAAATATCTCTTGAAATATAAGGAACATCATCATAAAGCTAAGTGATTTGATTTCGCTGGATTCCAAACTTCAATTTACACAAGAAAAGAATCGAAAGTTGTTGGATTGATAGAAACACATTTTTAACCCCCGACACAAAAAGAGAGGTGTTATAAGTTTGACTACTATGTGTGTCTGTCTGCCTGTGTCTATGGCACCGTAGCTCTTAAACGAGTGAGTAAATTTGGATGCGGTTTCTTTTATTTGAAAGCAGCAAATCCAGCGGTGACATTCTTAGATATGTTTTATCAAAATCGGTTCAGCCGTTTCAAGGTCATCAGCTCTTTTGTTAGTTGCGGTAGGTATCTTAGATGCATAATGGGTATTTAATTTATTTTCAAACATATGTGTGACCTACAGTTTGTTGCGTTTGGGGTTTTTTAAATTTTTAATTTAATTGTTATTAAGATTTTCATTTGATTATTATTGTTTCTTTCTATCTATGTTGCCCAGCTGTTTATAGTCAAAGTCAGAAGATAATTGTGCAGACTGCCAAATACTAGGGGTAAATTTGCGGGCGACTATGCTCAATGGTATAGCTCCAGGGAGTGATTAAAAGCAGCGGTGCATCTGAACCAGAATTTGGCAATTGCTTTTTTGTGTGTGTGTGTGAAGGGTAGCTGGCGATGCGCGAGTCTCTGTTGATTCAGTTGCAGACCAGACGCGTGTAGCTCTAAGGTCAATTGCAGATCTGACGTGTGTCGATGCTTTGGGTCTATTGCAGATCAGACGCGCGTTACTTTACAGGTCTATCGCAGCCTAGATGCGGGATGTTTATGTACATATATTGCAGGCATGATACAAGTTATTGTGCAATCAAGGCGCAGGCAGACTAAGGTGCAGTCGATCCCAACCGCAGTCATAACGCAGGGAAAATAGCAAACCCTAATGCAGTTGAACAACACAGAAAATTTTAAAACTGTGTTTCTATCAATCCAACAAAAATCGAGAAAATTGGAAACACTGTTTTATCAATATCTCTTTAAGTATGTATTGGGATACTTTAAGTATTAACCAGCCTTGACCCAAATATTTTGGTCATGATTTTTGTGCCAAAAAGTGAGATCACATGGGGTATATGTATGTGTTTTGTTGATTTTTCCGAATAAATAAGACGAATAAATCCAGTTGGCAATCTTTTGGCACTCTTCAGGTTTTCATTTAGGGTATAGAATATAAATTGAAGTTTGCTAGGTTATTAGTATTGATCAAATGATTCACTAAATTTAATGAAATCAAATTGGAGTCAAATGAATTAAAAATTCCAAACAGACTTTGATCTCAAAATGGTTCAATAACCCATTCATCCAATTGTCGTAGACGAGGAAGCATCACGAATCTTCTTGTTAAACAAATTCCAAAACAATTGGATAAAGATTGTTTCTACGAGATAATCCCTACGATAAGTAAATTTGAGGTGGAATGTTTCTTGAAACAAAATGCTGAAATACAAGCTTGACTTAATTAGCCGTAAACTTTGCTGAATTTTATTAACCCAATTTCATCAGAACAAATAGTGACTTCTGTTGTGACGTTTAACAAAATCTATTTATTATCTACAACGATTACAATATTCCACCTAAAGGCAATGAATGGATGCTATGGGAACATAAATAGAAAACTATCGCATGTGAAGGTAATCTAATGTAAATTGCTACAAATAGCCGCTCCAGAGTAAAATTCCCACAATTTATAGTCGCTATTGGTTCGAAGGTATAACTTCCGCTCGTTCGATGCTATAATAAACAATACATGCGTTGGAATTCACCCACCCGCTACAGTTGGGAATTTACTGTGACCTTGTTGGATGAATCTGTATATTAGCAGAAGTTTTCAATTGACGGAATCTGTGATTCAATGACCAGAAATAGAATTCAAAGTAAATTCATTTGTTTACATTCCATTGGGAACATTCCACGCTCGGTATCTAACTCATCGCATATCTTGAGAAGGGAACATGTTCCACACCTTCCAATAAATACAATCCACAAATCAATTAACTTTTTAATTTGTAACAATTGCCCTCTGACAGCTACTGATTCTCCATCAACACGCGTTATGACGCAAATTCATGTCAATGTCGTCGTGTGGTTCATGTTTAGCAGCTTCCAATAACCGAACGTTAATTAATCATATCTATCAGATATACGGGTAGAGTTCATCTCTAACTGCACCTTATTGATTCATGAATTTTTCATGAGATTGTCGGTGAATCTTTCATCTCAAAACGAAAATATTTTGTTTATCCATTTGATTTAGCATTCAGACAGTGGCGATAGACACAGCACGAGCCAGTCCAGCTGATAGACCGAATTCCATTACCGCTTAATTGTCCATGCGTCGCAGATCGGTCAGCATCCAAGCAAGTGGACAGTGGCGGAAATAGCTGGACCGGATGCAGCGGGTGTACCTGCGAATTGAATCAAGTCTGTGATGGTGCCACTGAGCTGCAGGCTTGTGCATCTTGTTATCCACATACTTGATTTACATTCAAAATATGTTATCCAGGTGCTACTGTAAATATTGATTGACTTGATAGAACGCCATTTTCCAGTTTTGTATAACCTGTTTCTTGTTTTTGTTGTAATAAAAGCTTTCGCTCGACACGTGTCGTTAACTGGCGGGAATTTTAAAATGATTAATGGCGCTAACTCTTGTTTAATGACGGTATTAGCACCTGAAAGTGTTATATACTTTTTATGTTCGCTTGTTACTCAACTCTCTTGTTTTGTAACAAAACCACCAGCACAAAGTCGTTAGTTTCGCTCTCTTCTTTTAATAGACCTCACAATTGTTGTGTTTTAGAGATAAATGCCTCATCGATTGTGTACTACATGTGATGCTGGATGAGTTAATTCATCATAAATCTTCATCGCTCTTCTAGAAATTTTCTCCTGAATGAGATATGTTTGTGCAATGAAAGACACTTGTTGACAGAAACCAAACAATCGTTAATTCCACAAAAACATAAACATTATTCTCGTAATAATTACCAGCACCTGCGCCTAGTAAAAGAACATAACTTTGAATTGTAACAAAGTAAACCCAAAACTTTCAACTTCCTCATCAACTGAAGCCGTAAAATAATTCATGTCAGATTAAAATTTCAAATTTTTCAACTTAACTTTTCGGTCATTAATTATTTATTAAAAAAATTTTTACTTATCATTTCACCAAGTTATTAATTAGAGTTAATTAAATCCGAAAAATGTCTGGTTGTTATTGTTGTGAACTGGTTCGTTTATGTTTTTAGCAGAGTTGATACAAGTACTAAAGAAGTTACATTAATTTATGAGATTATTAGAGTCAATTCTGGGAATTCGAAGAATTCTTTTTTGAAACAAACCGATTTAATTGATTTCAAGTATGTTACAAGGCGTCTAAACTTGTGGTGATATCATATCATGTTATTTACAAGAATGTCGGACTTCAAATCGACTGGACAATTAAACAAACACAAAAGAATGGAAAATAGGATAAACTAATCTTCAGCACAATTTGTTTTCTAATTAAACGATTATTATGCGAATATTTTTGTATATTCCGTTCGTTTAATTTCAATAATTTACTTCTCTTGTGGTTCTTTGAACTTTGTAATTATGCTGTTGATGATATAACTCATGACCTTGTGAATAAGTCTTTTTCAGAAAATGCTTTAAAAGCTAGATAAATTTGAAGTGATTTGGAAAATCTTTAAAATAGAAACTTAAAGTTTCTGCGAAAACCTTCAAAAAACTTACCGCATTAAAGAAATCAGAATCAAGGTTCTCTAATTTTGCTATTTTCCCATTAAACTTTTGTGGGTTATTAAAAGTACAAATTGCTAATGATTATGATTTGAAGATTTTGGACCACAACCATGACCCTGATTAGTCTGGACCAATTACAACAGAAATCAGAAAGAATTTCCATCCAATAGCTGTAAAGTAATTAAACATTTCAATAAAACTCCATCATAAATCTCGAAACAAAAAGCAGCTGTACAGGTAGCATAAATCACCTGGAAATCAGCAAAATCTCGTGAATCAATAGGAAACATATTGCCCAATAAATTTGAAATTCCTTGTGGAGCAATTGGGGAATGAAAAGTGATTGGCCTCCACATCCAGAATGGAAATGTTACTTTTCTTAACTTTAATTATCGCCAAGTCGCTTGGGAAATTCTTGTGCCTTAAGCTGATGAAAATAGAATCATTTTTTTGGGGAACCATATTGAGGAAGTTTCTGGAAATCTTGAAATAAATCTGCCTTAAAACATTTTAATCACTTGCAGGGATTAAATAGGGTTTTTCGTAATAATCATCTCATGTTAATTTGAGATTAGCTACTACTGGTTTTTATCGGCTGTTGAATTTATGCCAAGTTTTTTGGGAATCTTTAAGAAGTTTTATTTGCTAAGCCAGAAGAGTTACCAACAAACATGTCGAGGTCGTTTTTAATTGATGAAACTTTACTTGACTTGACTTGTTTGCTTCAGAAAATTCCAAGTTTTTGAGGTCATCAAACTTGAGGCCTTGTGGTTTCAACATACATCCAAGGAAGTTTATGTAAATAAAACAACCACTTATGGGAGCTTTTCAACTTAATCAACCTGAGTTAGCTGAAGGATATTTGTGTACTCAAATTCGGTGGTGAATTTGATTCGGTTTACCTCTTGCCCTTTTTGTGTCCCATTTTGCCCCAGGGGTAATTGCTTCAAATTGATTAAGTGAATCTCAAATACCTTCAAGATGTACAGAGAATTGATTCCTGTGCATTTGGACAAAGTTTTCCTACTCGTTGTATCCTTATTTCACTTTCTTCCTCATGGCATTCTTGGTAACATGTGAATGTTGTAACGAACATAACTATTTTGTTTGTGATAATCGGGGCAATTCTGTGCGCACTTAACAGATTCTGCTAATTTGACAGCCCGTGTAAATTGTTGTTGGATTTCGAAAAGTTTAGTTACGGTCGAAATTGGTATTCTGGGTGCCAAAAATTAACAGATTTTTGTTAAAAATCCTTTTCCGTAACAGGCCCGAAATTCTTCAACTTAATCGTATCAGGTTTTTTGTTAAGAAGGTTGAGAGATTTGGAAGAAAACCGGTTTCGTAAAAGATTTGAGAGTAAATTTTGACAAGAATACCAACTTAAAGAATTCTGTCAGAAACCAAATCTTTTAACTGTCTTAACAGAAATCTGTTAACTTAACGAAAGTGGCCAGAATCGCCCCGAATATCTCGTGATATACACCACCTGCTAATCATAACAGAATTTCATTTCTCCAAATCTCAAGAATTCTTTTCCAGGACTTTTCTCTGTAAAACAAGCACACCTTCCTAAGTCATGCAATGCCACTCACATTCCAAATTCAATTTTTAAACTTCTCAGAACGAGTCAGTCTCATTAACATGAAACGAAACTATACAAAATAAGATTGTGGATATCATTTAGATATGTAACTAATTTGCTTCTATTTTTTATTTCCAGGTAAAAGCCACAATAAATAATATAATATTCTGCAGAAATCGTAAGTAGATCTATGACCATAAACTGTGGCTTCGCATCAACGTTTGTTCTGAAAATAAGACTGAAAATCATAATTAACGATATAAACGTCAATTCCGATAAACCTTTTTAAATAGATTTATATAAAAAAGCATTTAATCACATTTTTAATTAAAATTCATTGTTAAAGTCGTTGATTAATCCTTGTTGGAATCCATTAATTAGAATAAGAATGAGAATAAGGCGTTTTCAATAGCACGCAGGGATATTAAAAAGTGAAAATTTAACACCGTCTTATGACATTCACTTTCAAGGAGGAAATTCCATTTGAAATTAATTACCTCACACTAACAAAGGTTTGATGGGTTTTGACTAATTTTCCAGCAGAAATTCACTTTCACGGAAATGATTTAATCGATATCGATTACACCAGGTTGAAGTAATACTTACGAATGCCTAAATAGCTGAACAAATGTTGAATGGCTAAACTAAAACATGCAATAGTTGAAAAATGACACCACAAACTTTAACCCAAATTGTTAGATATACAATGCACATAATAATGAAGTTGGTGATTGTTGAGCTCGGAAAGAACGTGCCTGTAGAACATCTTCAAGGATTTGCTGTCTTCAAAGTTTTATTCACATGAGCTATGGAGTGGTGTATTGAATTCTTAAATGATATCACTATGGCTACATAACTTAAACGAATCACAGAATCACATATACAAGTATCTGTATGACTTTGCACTGTTAACATTCTTAAGCCTCTTCGTATTGTATATCCGGTGAACGTCACAACACAATTCAATGAGCGTATAACGATTTTCTGATGACAAAAGCATCATCATAGAATGGACCATTTAAGAACACTTTGAAATGTGAAAGTGACCACTTCAGTTACATGATGGATTTGTAACAGAGGGGATTAGTCTGAATAATGGAAACTTCGTCTTTCATTGCTTTAATGGAGTCTTTTTCAATTTCAATAACTTGATACTCACTCGCATAAAGACTCAAGGATGTGGTGATTGTCTTCAAATTTATGTTAAGAGCTTCTTCGTTATTCGTGGCCAAAGATGTTCTTTCTTTGTTTGTATCATGGGGTCAATTATAAAATGACTAATTTCCATCCCTAAAAAGGATATTCTTTTGTTTAACAGAATCACCCGATAATGTTTGAATACTCACTCCATTCCAGAATTTTTTCAAAGAAACCATGGATATCGAAACAATAGGGAAATATTGTCAAGTTTGCTTGTTTGGCAAGATGAGTTCTGGAGTGTCTTAAGTTTGGCCAAACCAAGAATTCAGCCTGTTAACATGAAGAACACAATCGACATAGAAAATCCATTTTGCTGGAAGTAATTTTTTATGTTGAAGCTTCGATAGAAAATTTTGCTGTTTCTAAGCTTTATTGGAAATAATTTCAGAATTTCCACTTGTTCTGCTTGGCTTCGGATTTGTTCAAGTTTGTTGATGCTCAAGAAAGTGAGTAATGGAAGTATTTTTATGCTGACCATAAAACAGCAACGTCATTCAATGAATTTATTCAGTTTTCATTACCCGTTCTGGTATTTTGATTGCAAATTATATTGAATAAATTTCTACGGAATTTCATTACGTGAAATGAGAAAGTTTCTATGCATCGATTAATCGTATCTTGAATACGAATAGAAAGAATTAATTTCATTAAGACTCAAAAGTGAAATTTTTCTAATTTCTCTAAGGCCGGCTTCACACATGCGGCATTTCGTGAATGAAGAATATTCGTCATATGTCAAGTTGCTCGCCAAAGCTCGGAATATGCCGAGTACAGAGATATACACATATTCGTGAATTATACCCAAATTGTTTGTCGAACATGCTGCCACTTAAATGTGACTAAAAAACCGACAACATACCGAGCACAAACTACTCGCCAATGCGCGAGCAACCTATCCACACTTGTTGGAATTCGGCAAACCACTGGATGATACATATAACCAAAGTGAATCCTGTCAACCAAGAAACATACAACTTGTAGACACATTGTCTAGCATCGATTGCACAAAAAATTAATGAGATATCCTTGGTGTCTTTCTTTCTATGTTTAACTATAAATAACATTTACGACACATGTTTACTACAATTCAATTATAACTGAAACTAAGACCTTTTTCACCCATTTCCATAGCTCCAGTATAATCCAGGAAGGATACAAAAACACGTGCAAGATTAAGAATAATTTATTTAATAATCAATTCTGAGAAAAATTGTGACTAAATTTGGTTTCAAAAATCGAAACATTTGTTGCAAATTGTTACCCTGCTAAAAATATCTGTCAATTGTTTTTTAATCTAAGGTTTATTTTAGATGTTATCAAATATACACAACCTTAAAAGGTTACTTTGAAACGTGAACAAAATATTCAGTCTCAATGCCGGATTTCGACCCTATTCACAAGCAAACAACGAAGTTTTATTTAATTATAATTTCAAGTCAACTGTGACTATTCGAGTGATAACACTAACAATATGCAAAATATCACTTCAACTAAAAGTTCATTGCCATTATGGTGTGCACACCTAAAGAAAGAAGGGCAAATATTTGTCACCACTCCTCGAGTAACTGTTAACACTGCAAAGATGTTTGTGTAACCAGAGCTAAACCACGGAGGCGACAGTCTTTACTAATTACAAATGAAAGATGAACAATGCTCCCTTGAATCTCAGTTCCATCATCTTAGTGGCAGTAAGTAACCTTCCAGCATCGCTAACCATCACATCATGAGGTGGCCCCTAGTCACAAAATCTGTCATGCGCGAATTTCATGTTCCACCTGACATCCAGATCCGCATTATAGTGCAAAATAATTAACAATTTGCGCTTTGGTTATTAGATTGGATACAGTCGAAGGTGCTCCGTTGTCGCTTGTTCATCCGACGTAACCGAATCCCGCAAGGTTAGATTGCTCTCGAGTATACAGCCACCAAGATTCGTCTTGTAATTACATTTAATTAAAGCATCAATTTCGAACTCTTCGTTGCTATGAAGAGATAAGACATAAAGCAAACGACCTCCAGCAGCTACACCTTCAGCTTCAGGTGAGGGTGAGAATCGCATGTCGTGCTTCAATTCGAACTTGCCGCAAACAATATCAATAATGTTATAGTTATCTACCTTCTGTCGACGTGTTAGTAACTGATAAAGTTCCGGAACGTGTACAAGTACCTGGCGTTACCTGTCGCGGTAGCCAACGGAATCTATTGTGAAAACGGCAATCAGCTGTGCCGAGTTTGACTCATTTCTTTCTTGAGCGAACCTTTCAGTCGACAGTCGATTTGCAACGGTGGAAGGTCGACGTATTGAGCCAAGATTCGGTTTAATATTTTCCGCGTGAAATGCTCAACATCATGTCAAAATTCTCTTTGAGCTAATGCGGTTTGTCACGATACTTCAGGTGCAAAGTGCAGTTTTCAATCAATTGTGATGCGGCCAAGTGTTTTAGTGCAAGTGAATTCATTAAAAAATAAATAAAAATTTTAATTTTAATTAACACCGTGTGTTTTTGTGTTTAATAACTTCACCTGTTATCGATAAAACCGAAAGTGGTTTTTATTTAATCTTTCCACATAATCAACCCAGTTTTCTTGTGGAACCATCAAGATGTGGTTACCTCAAAAGGGGATCTACGAAGTGCAAAAGCGGTTTATACAAAATGGCAAGGTAGGACCTAAGAAAAATTTCAACTTTTAATTGGAAGTCTCGGATCAATATGAATCTTTCAACACAATGAAAAGTGGTTTTGTTGAAATCGGGAAGATATCAAAATCATTTTCCTGCAAAACAACAAAACAGGACAGCTGAAATTTTCCTTTGAGATTAGCAACTGTCAAATTCCATACATTATCCAGTGCAGGAAACAACAAAAATTCAACTAACTGCAAGTGGAATTGCAATTTTCACTCGATAGCGATTTCCAAAAGAGTACGGTTAGCAAGTGATAATGGTATCATAACTGTTCCTGACCATTGTCAGTTGACAGTGACATCTCTTTTTGAAGGTAGTAATGAATTTTGAGGATAACCGGCAGCTTTCGTCGGAATGTTAATCAAAACCATGAAAATTGTCTCATCACTTTCATAGCTCTTTCAATCATAAAACCAAACAAAAGCTCGCTTTGTGCAATAAAATTACCATATCCCATCCTTGTGTGTCAAGTACGGCTCGATTTGATTTGCAGCTATAAACAAAGTAATTCATGTAATTTTTTGTAATTTCCTACAAACACTTCGGTTTTTTTGCAAGTTTACGTGCAAAATGTGTGTAGGCAGTTTTTTACATGCGAGACTTGTCCCAAAGTCTGATATTTTTTGCAAGTAGCATGAATCCAATGTCGTAATGGTAAATGTAATTTACACGATGTACATACAGAGCAATGTGTTATGTAATGCATCAAAAAAATAAAAACAGTTCAAGTTGTTCGTGTTATAAATTACGTACGTTTTTATAATGATATTTTTAAGTTTTGTTGATATCCACCACACGATTTTCTGCGCTTTTTCCGTTACCTTTAATCAGAATTGCGGAACCAATTGTACTTGAGCAATTCCATTTGATTATTGCGATAATCTAAAGATTCATCTCTCAAGATTTCAGCGTGAATTGTAGTTTTCAGATCAGAAAACTGTAACTAAAATGAGCTTCTGTCGGTTCATGTTACACTAATGGAAATTACAAAAACGATTTATCTGTTAGTACTGCTCTGGTTAAGAGATTTTCAAATCTTCTTCATTTCTTAACACGTACGTACGTTTGAACGAATGAATATCGTTGAAGAATTTTTTAATTGTGTTCTATTTCGTATGTGATGCATGAAACTGGGTCTGTAAGCCAAATCACTATAAAATTAAAGATTTCACGCCTAACCTATCTAGAGGACAGACAACAGACGCCTGAAATGAGAAAAAGTCTTCAAGATATAAAAGAGATCTAATATCACTTTAGACACGAAAATAACCGTTCTTACAAGATAATAATCTCCGGATATTGTATCAGTTCCCTAAACAAGATTGATTCAAGATAAACATGAAGGACCGGAAATGAGGTAGCCGTCTGATTTATCCTATATCATGTTGCTTGAAAGGTCAGTTAAGAATTGTTGTGCTTTGAAATTCGTAAGGGTCATTCTGAGAATGTCAAGTGAATTGATATTTAAATAACCCAATAAGTAGATTGCCCCAATTTAAGGGTTATGAACCTACCGAAATACAATACAATTTCGACATGATGGCTTCAAGCACAAAAATGGCTGACATCGTTTGATGGATAGAATGAGAATGACATGAATAGGCCAGGTGAACTGTAGAAGTTGTAAAGTGTTTTAATTTATGCATACCGCGGTGTTGATAGAAGCATCAAAAACGGAACAACGCGTTTTACGAGCATGTAACGTTTTTAATATCTCGTTGTCTATTATCGTCCGGAAGAGATTGTCAGCATGAATCCCATTTGGGAGCTCTAATTGGGCTGTCACCTAAAGTGTACAGGTGAATCAGGTACACTTAATTCTATTTTTAGACTTCACGTTCATATGAAGTTTGTTTTGTTTCTAACAAATTCTTTGAAACATGAAGAAACAAAATTCCTCGTAATTTTGTGGTTTACAAAAAATCCACCGCCAAAACCACTTCCAATATCCAAAACAAACAGTTTCATTGACTCCGGCAATCTAAAGTTCAAAGGCAATAAAATCGATTTAACCATGTGGGTGTGGTATGTGCGTTAAAGTTTTCTTTTCATTTTTCGTTTTCATATTAATTTACATAATTCAACTTGAAAGCTCTTATTTGTGTTACTCTTTTCTCAAAATCGAGTTATCGAAATTCGAAAATCTTTTCAAAATCCAATTATTTCCGGTGGCTTTGATGGAGGAAAACCCCATACTGGGAAATTGGAAAAATGATCGAATGTAGAGAAAATGGGGAAGAAATTAAATCAATTTTTTCAAATTTCTTCAATGATTTATGAAATTATTTTCGCTGAAGAAAAGTGAAAGTTTTTGCGTTTTCGGAATATACACATAATCGTACAAAGTTCCACGAAGCGGCAGTTATTTTGTTTCTTCCAACCAATTACGACTTCGTCAAGAGTTATTTGATCTGATCAAAAGCTCATTTTTGAGTTATCCGGATTATACAAAGTGACACCCATCTCTGGGTCAAGGAACCACAAATTGCCATGGGCCAATTTGCGTGTGTGGGCGGTATTGCAGGAATTTTTGTGACTGGGTTTGTCCCTAAAGCTTTTGTTGACATTTAAGTTAAATTTTACGTAGGTTTCTTAATATGTTGTGCAATCGATGATAAGTTTAACAAATTCATTTTCTTTGAACTAAAGGTATATATAAATCTTTTGAAAACTGAGAAGGATGTCTTTTGAACACAAAGATTTTCAAAGAATTTTCACAAAAATTTTAATTGAAGGTCACCAGGAGTGATGGATCGTTGGCAAATCCTCTTTTTTCAGAAAAATGTTTTCTATTACAAACTCAACTTGCGATGAATACCTTTAAACGGCAACAAATTGATATTTATAGAAGATATCCGTTCAACGTGAAAAATTACCCTGGAAAATCCTCAATTCTCAAGAGATTTCAGAGTTTACCGTTTTCTGGGTTAAATTCAACGAAAGAAAATTGGCCGGCTTTGATTGTTGGGCGTAGAGGAAATATCTTTTAAATTGGAAAATGATTTGGTATTTGGATAATATAAAACACCCGGAATTGATGCTAGGAAAATAACAAGGCTATTTGAATTGATGCCAGCTAAGACTGAGATTGATTTCCCAAATGGATAGGAAAGTTAACAAATTTTGATTTATGGTTTTCAATTTTTTATCCCTTTTTTAAGGATTTTCAATTTCCACACATGTGGAGAAGGAAGGATTCTTATTTTTCACTTGAAAAAACGTAAATTTCCCTTTTTAGCACATCCTGAGGATGTTTATGAGGTCGTGAAATCACACGTTTGATGTTTAACTGATGTGGAAGTAAGCCACCGCAAAACACTCAGAACTTGATCAAATAACTCTTAAATCTTTGGAAAATACCTGAACCGTATCTTACTGAAAATATTTTTAACATAATTTGATAAACAAGTTTGTGAATATATGAGAAAACCTTTTTGGGAAAAATATGAATATCTGCTGAAGGTTTTTGTCAAACAATCTTATCATCACGTGAAGATAACAAATGAAGACTTCACTATAATCTAAATCCCACCGGGACGAGCCAGATGAGAGGTCAAAATGACTCTCAATTTGTCACTACAAGTGTTGCTCCAGAGGACACTTCTTTCCCAAATCACTTCTAATTCACCAAGATGCTTAAACCATTTATCTTGCCAGTATAAAGTTTTCGTATGAAATATCGTTTTAGCGTTTATGAAAAATGAATTTGTGACCGATGTGAAAATTGGTATTGATTTATCGATAAATATCCGAATCTCAACAACAACCCTCACCCATTTATCAAGTGAAATTCGAAAAAAGTAAATTTTAGTAACGTATAACTTTCAACAGCAAACCCTTGACACGATGTTTGATAGTAATTATAGATCTACAACTACTTCTTTATATCAAATAGGATATGCTCTAGTCTAGGTTAGAATCAGGACAACCCTTGAGGATATATTTCATATATATCGGATGTCATTGAAAACCATTTTCTGTTCAAAATATAATTTAATATTTCTTTCAAATGTCAGATTGAATTATAAATCAAAATCGGTATCGGGTTGGATTTATCCTGGTTCTGGTGGTGACAAACATCCCAATATGGATCGATGGTAAATAAGTTTAGCCCAAAACGCCAGACTGTACAGTGTACGTGACGTGGCTGTGCAGCACGAATTTTGTAAGGGAAATTGCCAAAACGTTTATTTGAATAGAATGAACGTACTCCACATTGCTCGGATATTCTTTTGAAAAGGAGTAATTCTTATTTAGCCAACAACTTCCGGTTGGTATCAGAGGAAATTTCGATCAATAAAGTTTTTAGCTAAGTAAATACTTCCGAGGGAATTTCATCATTTTGTAGTTCGATTCAAGATTCCAACAGAATGTGCCTGGAAGTTAGGATTCTCGAGGACAAACAACGATTGGTGATTGCGTCCAACCCTGAATTCTGATCAACATGACACGATTGTTGTCCACTCAAACGATTTGTCGAAGACTCAAAATGTATCTTAAAATCCTAATGGTCGTGAAGCAGAAATTGAATTCATTCACCGGACAACAGGATTCACTCTCACAGAATGAACACAGAATGAATTTCTCTCCGCTCTCTGGAAATGAATTTCATTCACCGGAGAATGAGGTTCACTCAAGCGGGCAAAATTCATTTTCTACATACTTCACAAATATCTACCAATTTTTATTTTTTTTTCTAGTCTGGAAATAATTCCGCCGTACGATTTTCGATCAATAATTGCCCATTCCAGTGATTAATCCAAAATTCAAGATGTGCATGAGAATTTTGGCAGATCAAGATCAATGACGAGCAAGCCAGTGATCTGTTCTTAATTGCTTTTTGATCATCACGAGGCATTAATCGCTAATCGGCTCATAGGCTTTTAGGCTTTAAGCAATTCCTCGTTGGTTTGCATCCACACCGCCAAAGTGATCGTAGAAAAAGGAGTATTAGCACGTTAGGTAACGAAAACTGAAAGATCTACTTATTTAGATGGTCTAGATGCTAATCTGTGAATTTCCATTAAAGAAACATGATTTAATTTTTGAAGAGCTGTAACAAATTACATCTTTGAGTTAATCAACTATTTGTTTTGAGTGCTCGGGAGCGTTATAAAATCATTCTCTTTGAATTAGCAAAATTTTAATAAAACGATTTAGCCCAAGGATGAAACAATTTCCTCATCATTAGCTCATGTCTTAGAGCATTGGAATGTTGTCCATCAGCTTTGAAGATTTCAAGTTTAATTTGATCATAATTGAGACATTGAATGCTCAAGGCTAATATAACTTACAGTTTAACCCAGAATTTTCGATTATAAATACTTCAGGTGTTGATGCATTCAAAAGCCACATCCTCATTTATAACATCCACAAATTCCATACTGAAATTCAAGCTCACTTACAAGGTATCCCTATGACGATTACTTTAATAAATCAACTTAAACAATTTCCAATAAACTCTAACCTTGTCCTTAATTAATTTCCATCTTTCACACCTGGAAAAGATCGTTTCCAGTTCGGCAACAAAAAGCCACAACTTTTTGTCTAATATATAGTATCTCTTCATTTGTATGCGTAAACCCATGTTGGGTTGGTAATATTTCAAATGAGATATTCAATTATCATTTATTATACACTGTTGTGGTGGATACCAGCATACTTTAAATAAGCAGAAATCGATTTTTCCTGGAAAACCAGGATTCGTTTGTTGTTTTAATGGATGCTATAGTTTTATCTAGGATTTCTGATACCTAAGAAGCTTATAAATATAGCATCCTCATTTGTGATTTATAGTCTTAGCTTTTCTTAGAAGTCGGGATTAGTTCATATTAAATAGAAATGTGTTTCATCTGCAATTGAGACAGGTGATGGACACGAGAAAAACACAATCAAACTTTAAAAATTTTTATTTTGATGAGTTCAAAACTTGAAAGCACTTCTTAGGGATACAAAACCTTGATTCCAAAAAACACGCGCTGAATATGATTTTTATTTATATCTGCCATAACTGAATCTGTGGTTGCCATGTTCTCAGGTCCTTGAGGTTTTTGCTATTTCTACAACATCCTTAACGATGGTTACCGCGAAACGAAAATCCTTCATGTTTTGGTTTGAATTTGAAAAGGAAAAAATATTATCCTTTATGTACAAAAATTCAGGTCAACCGATCCTTAAAGATTAAATATATTTTGAATTTTTAATTTATGTAAGTGTTTAATCAAATCCTTTCCTTCCAGATTCCTGTAACTCTGTGTAACCTAGGAGTTGGTGCCACTTTTGGTGAATCAATATTACATGATCTTCCACGTGACAGTACAGTAGTTACAAAAACAACGTGTGAATTGTTACGTGTCGAACAACAGGATTTCCGTTTAATTTGGGAGGTGAGTAGACATGAGTTTTACAAATCATCAAAAGCAATTAATCACCTGTTATCAATGTGATAAGAAACCCAATACTTTTCTTGCTTTTCGAACCCTAAAACCATTTTTCATTGTTCAATTTTTCCACAAAACCATATAATCAGATTCAGGGTTTCACCTTATTATCCCAAAAACACGAATGGACGGTTTGGTACTTTACCGAAATGATTATTTGATTTTTGACTTAATTATTCCGGGTAGAAGTTGTTAAGTCTTCAACACTAGTAGGCGCAAATTAATTAGTATTCTTAACCATGGCCAGAGTTAAATTTACAAAGAAATAAAGTTAAAAGAAATAAGACCTATCTCAAACTAATCTGCATGTTATTTGAAACAAACACTCCTTCGGAAGTCGGTCTAATGAACTTCAAAACAGTCTCATCTCGACGAGCTGTTGGAAACTATAACAAGTAAATTGTAATTAGGGACAAATATTTACCTTTACTCGAAAAGTTTTCATGTTAATTGCTTGCGGCCCTCCAGTTTTATGTTTGCTCGACATGGTAATTAACCTAAAAGTGAAGTGCTAGTGTTTATATTATACATGAAGGATAATATCCTTTCTTATATTTGGTTGTTTCTTTTCTGGAGAAACAGATGTTCTATTAATTGATGACGGGTCTTGTTGGTTGGTTAACACAAAACCATGTTTACCATTACAAATTGAAGAGGTCACATTGTCAGGTTGGCAATAAATCTAAGTGATACCTTCTTTAATAATTAAGATAGAGAAAATTTCCTTATTTTCGTTGAAGCAGGAATTTTTCATGAAAATTGGTTTTGTTTCAAAATTCAGTGTCAAAAAATTCTTCTAATGAAAGCTTAATGTCTTATAAAGACAAACTTTCCTTGTTCACAAAATTTGTTGAAACCCTTATTTTATTAATTACATATATTCATGATTGTCTTTAAAGTTTACACAGAACCGACATTTGGCGTAAGGAAACAATGTTAAAGTCAACATGTAATTAAATAACAATTCTAGCAACAAATTTTCCTATTTACTTGACAAACATCCTTTTTGAGAAGACACTCTTGAGTAACCAAACTCAAATTGAAAGACGAACGTTTAATTACACTACAAACACAGAATACAAAACTTTTCTGAGCTTTTATGTGAAATTGTTAATTGATTAAGAAAAGTGGAAATTGCCTGAAATCCTGGAAAACTTTACAAGACGATACACGGGTAAATTGTTATGCTTGGATGTGTTTTCTGGAAATTGTTTCTTTAGTAAACTTGAAAAGCAAATAAACAAATTCTTGACATGTTTTCAATTGAAGGCTATTGAAACTTGAAGTACACGCTTTAAAAGCAAAATTAATTTACCTCTGGTACGTCAGACTTAATCAAAGATGCATTGATCCCATCCCCAAATGAACATTTTCTGAAGACACTTCTGAGGCCCATCTCCAGCTCATGATAAACCGAAAGGGGAACTCACGAACCATGCCATTTCCATTAGCAGTTTTATATGTAAAGAAACGTTCACATCCTAAAGTTAAAGTGGAAAGTGGGTTTTGTGACTTGCTTAGATATGGAGTGATGCATTACTCCTTCTCTGTACACCTAAAGTGAAAATGGAACAATTTCCCTTTTGTCCGCTCTCACTTTCCGAAAAAGTAATCAAAAAATCAAACAGATGGATTTTTCAGCGAAAAGGGAAGGGTTGATGCTTCAGTCCATATGTGAGGAAGGGATAAAAAATCATTCTCACGTTGTCACGCACATAACGCTCTCCGAAGAGCAAAGAGATTTCACTTTAGGTTGTGATAGTTCCTTAAAGGTCTCTTCTCGGTGTCATGTTATTCACCGTATAAAAGAGAGTCTCCCGTGTATCTTATCTTTTACTGCATTGATTCCATCCTGAAACTACATTTTTGGGCTACACTTTATAGGCTCATCACTAGCTCCTGCTGTCGATGGTGTATAATAGAACATTATACAAACCATTTCCACTAGAGGTATTATCTAGTCGTTACATCGCTGTCCCGGAAGTTTGAAAAATCAGCTTTTAAGCTCCAGTGAATAAAGTCTTTCCGTATAAAATGAATATTTTAATTTAATTTCGTTTTTGCATCGTTCATGGTCATTTGAAACCTTTCAAAAGTGCGAATTCACGGGAATGTTTTCATTGCGTCACAAAGCTCAAAAATTTGAAACTTTTAAAAACAACGAATTGAGATATTCGGGAACAACCGCAGATGTGAAGGTTGGCGCGTTCCGGCTGTAGTGCCGTTTCCATTAAAAATTCACAAACCAAACCGTCACTTTTGTTATATAATTTAATAGGTTAAACTTAATTTTATATCTCTTATTGTTATAGTTTTTGATGATAGTTTGTGAAGTGGTAATAACACCATTCCGATTCCAATCTAATGGACTTGCATAACCTTACTCATTTAGAGGGTATGGGAACTTCGAAGATACTCTTTCGTATCTCATTCAATAGCGTATGTCGTCAACATGAAATCGCTTTTTGATTATCAACAACAGGATGCAATAACATTGATTTTACGAAATAAATTGCATGAAAAGTACACACACTCACTTCTAGAACTAAAGAGTTTTCCGTCTACAACTTCGATGACCATACCGTCCTTTCCTGTTATATATGCATATATAGCTATATGATTACCTTGAACGTAACAAAACCTCTTCATTGGCAGCAGGACTTGCCTCGAGGAAAGTTTACTTTGTGACAAGTTAGTGATATATCGTTGTGCACGAGGAAAGAACAGGTGCAAGTTCATGTGAATGGTCTCGCACTTTGATAAGGTTTCAATGAAAACTTCAGCCAATGACATTTCACCTGAGTAGTACGTGTCATTTGAGGTATGTGTGGGCAACCTCTACCCGTATCTTTGTTCTGTGAAACTCTACTTTGTTCAACGGAAGCCCTAAGCTTTGACCGTGGTCGGTCTTTATTGAGAACTGACTTCCGTTATAGATATACCATTGGAATGAATATAATATAAAATTTCAAGCACGTCGAGAATGAGATATTAAAATCGTGATAGCCCATTATCCATTAGCCTTTACTGGCGAATCATTTGTGGATTATGTTATAAGTGTCGTAGATGCATTTTAATTACAAGTAAATTCTGTTTGTTTGCAGAAAAACAAGGAGTTGATGACCGACATAATAACGAACTGCAAACTAAAAAATGGTAAGTGATAAATGTAAGCAGCTAATTAAACTGATATTTAACTAAATAACCACGTGCTGTGAGATAAAAGATTTTGATAACAACCCAATTCGGTTGAGTTCAGTATTTATTATGGAAAATGAGTCATTTTCCGCTGATTAACCTAAAATAACAAGTTGAACATTGTTTGCTTCGTTTCATGTTAAGAAACAATTATTTTTCTAATTAACACATTCGCTAATACTTTGGAAATCATCAACACGCAACAGGATAATTGTAATTTCTAGGAAATGGATCCCGGTAACGCAATATAATTCGTATCTACGCGATTGCTGACATGGAGATGGCGCTGTTTGGTACATTCACAAATGTCATCACATCTTTCTTTCCGCTTTCTGGAAATGAATTTCATTCATCGAAGAATGGGATATAGTCTCTGAAAGCGGGGAAAATTAATTTTATGTATATCAAACACAGAATGAGTTTCTCTCCGCTTCCTGAAAATGAACTTCATTCACAGAGAATAGGATTCACTCAAGCGGGGAAAATTCATTTTCTACATGGCGTCATAAATATCTATCAATTTTTATTTTTTGCCCTTTTTTCTAGTTATAATGATAAAATTTGTCGTTAATCATTTCCACGTGGTGTTATTTTTTTGTAAACAACACGACCTTGCAAATTGGCCAAGATCCTTCACCCTTAAAAAGTCCTTAGATATAAAACTCAAAGCAGTCGATGAATATCTTATCAAATCGTTTTAGACAATCTTCAAAGTTCGTTGAACACTTCCTTAAGGACAATATCCTGCCGCATTAAGATCCATTAAATGGTGAAATTCAGATGTTTCCCCAACTTTTGAGGGCTTCAGTTGTAATGACAACATAAAAAAAATTAAACGAGATAGTTAAGTACTTTTTGAGTCCTTTTTAAAATTGTACTTTGGAGGATACCGACAAAAGGAATTGTGAATAAATTTCCTTAATCAACTTCCTTAAAGTTAAAAAATTTCATTCTTAATGAAAATTCCTTTTTGAACGTCGCGTTTACTTGAGAATTTTTCAAAGGGATTCCAAAGGAATTTTATTGCTGCCTTCTTTCGTTTGAAATGCTACTTAACTGGGTAATGTCATCGAAAGTATTTGTAATTTAGTTAATTTTAATTAAAATTGTCCAAGACGACAATTAAAGAGGCACTCGTCTCTGCATCGTTACAATTACAAAAGCTCAGATATTTAAATGTCTAGAAGTCAAAGACTGCTATTAAGATGTTTTACAAATCGTCCTCGAAACCAAAAATGTCTTGAAACGATAGCATCACATTGAAATGGTTTTGAAGTAACGCACTAAAACTCCTTGTCTTTCCCAAAAACTAGCCAACACATGTAATTTATCATCCATGAAATTGCTGAAACAAGCAAAGTGGGAAAGGAAAAAATAATAATGTTAATCCGGAAGGAATCGGTCAAACAGAAGAACTCAATTACAATCAAACGCTTTGGCAATTTCCCTTCCAAACGTTTGAGGGACAAAATACATTTGGTTCAACTCAATTGGAAAAATGTGAATGGATATCACATGGAAATGAGTCCTTTGAGAGGAATTAATTCAGTTATACTCACATATCTATTTCTTCTCTATGTCTAGGTTTTGGTCCAGGTGTATCTCCAGCACCACCTTCACCAACAAAGAGGCCTCTAAGTCCGGATCATCCAAATCCGGCCCTACCAATAACTGAGGTTTGATAAAAATTGAAACGTTTCTTGAACTCACATTAACAATCATTTTTGTTTGTACACAGTCTCCAAGTCCTGCTATGTCCCGGATGGGATGGGCCCTTAGAACGTTATTAGTATCAGATAACACGAGCTGTCTTAAAGATAGAAAGGTAAATGATAAAACATTCGTTTTATGTTAGCAACATAAGGTTCATTCTGATAAAGCCAATTATTATTGTTAACGTTATTGTTATCCCTCATATGGCTATTTAACACAAAATTGTGTTTTTCTTTTTCATCATGTTATCCTTTTTGGGAACATCCTTAGTAATACATGTTCTTTGTTTTAGGTTTCGGGAAAATTAATTAGAAAATGTGCGCCTGGTACAGAATTGGTTGACTGGCTGATGGGATTATCCCCAATCGTTCATACAAGAGCACAAGCAGCTGGTATGTGGCAGGCATTACTGGAAGAGGGTATAATAGCACATGGTATGCATCAACTCATAAGTTTGTGTTATCCTTAAATTAATGTAATTTTATTATTACAGTTAATAAGGAACAACCATTCAAGGATAAGTGTTTCCTATATCGATTTAAGGTCGACGAAGAAGGTACTGGAGGTGGACCACCACAAGCTGATGATATAAGCGCTGCAAATGACCAAGTCAGAGAGGCATTGGCAACATTACTACATCGAGGCCCAGACGCCACATTACGAATGATATTAAGAAAACCGTAAGTCATCATGAAACACTCAAGAATGTCGTTGAAGTATTTCTTCTGTTTCTTTTATATATAAGACTATCATGACATTTACATAAAAATTCAATAAAGCTTCAGTTGAAGTTTGTCGTTTTATATTGTAACTAAACTTTCATTCTAGATCGCATGAACGCACTCAAGAAGAACTGGAATTGGTATTCGAGGAATTACTTCATATAGCAGCCCTATCTCATCTGTCCACAAGCATCAAAAGGGAATTAGCATCGATTATAGTATTTGAGGCACATGCCCAAGCAGGAACTATTTGTGAGTAGCAAATTGATGTGAACCCTTCGGGTTAATTGGATTTTGTGGCATTTTGTTTACTCAAGCCTCTATCAAGGTGTGCCAGCATTTTTCTTTAATTCCTTCTTGACTCGATTTTATTACATTAGCAAGCCACAAATTGTCTTGATAGAATTTACCCCATTTAAACTTTCTTATTAAGAAACGTTTTAACACCCGCCAAAAACAACAAAGTATTGTTATACAGTGATAAGGTCTAATTAGGGATCTAGGCCACGATGCCAGTTCTGTTGAAATACGTACACTAATTAACGACACTTCGAGGGATATTTGTCTTAACAACTGATGGATTAAGCTAATTTCATTATAAGGGTTTCGTTTCAAATTTCCTTCGAAGGGTGACAAAATTATTTTGAGAAGAAAATTTTCTTCTATAGAAATATGAGGGCATGTCCTTATTATGATGAGACGCACAAGGGTTTAGTTTAAATTGTAGTACAGTAGACTCTAATTTATCCGCGGCATGGAAAAGGGAGGACTACAATCCAAGGAAAAATGCATTCTTGTTCAGTTTAAAATTGGCTGATAAAAATTCGTCACGAGAAAATCCCTATCGCCTTTGCGGCCGTTGACCATAGTCTTTGTTCAATGTTTTTGTTTATTTCTTAATAGTCAAGTCATTCTTCTGTTGATATAAACCTGTTTTGAGTACTTTGTGGGTTATACGCGACATTGGCTTATCCGCTATCGCCGAGCCACCCAATACCGCAGATAAACGAGCGTCTACTGTAGTTTCATATATTAAAATCACAAAAGCAAATTCCACAATCATTCTGTTGTACTATGTGTACTCAATGAATTTTTGTCCTTAATAAATCTTGTCTTTGTGCAGTGTTCAATCAAGGCGACGAAGGACGATCTTGGTACATTTTACTAAAGGGTTCTGTAGACGTTGTCATACACGGCAAAGGCACAGTGGCGACCTTAAAGGAAGGAGACGATTTTGGGAAGTTGGCTCTAATCAACGATGCTCCAAGGTGCATACATTTATTAATTAATATTAAATAAGAAACAACACTAAATCGGTACTAAATCTAAATTAACAAAATTTTAAAACAGAAAAACTTTAATTTGGATTTTGTTTTTTAAACTAAATTAGATTTATTGCCAAATACTAATGCTTACATTAATAAATACTAAAAATTTATTTGCTTAATTAATTTAGAGCTGCTACAATAGTACTTAAAGAAAATAATTGCCACCTGCTAAGGGTGGATAAGGAGCATTTTAACCGGATATTACGAGATGTTGAAGCAAATACTTTACGCCTTCAAGAGCATGGAAAGGATGTTTTAGTATTGGAACGGGTTGCCAAACAACGAGGACATTCTGCTTTTAAGTATGTTATAGATGATTATCACAATTCCTACAATTATTTTCGAATGAAAACACTTTTATTTCAAAAAGATAAAATGATTTTTGCGCAAAAGCAGCTTATTTCATAAATATTTTCACAAATCTTTCATATATTGATTCATAAAAAACAATATAACCTAATAAACTGGTATAACCATTCGGTTTCAAGTCAAATATATCGTCTAATTTTTCAACAATCTTTAAGCTGCATGTGCGTAAAGCGTCCAGGTTGTCTTAAATACGGAAATAAGAAGTCATGCAGGTTTGTTCCGTCAACGATATCCACTGAATATCACATAGGGAGAGATATCTCTTACTAGCGCTAGTGATTTGTTTTTTGTCCATAAGACTTCATAGTTGTGCAAATCATGTGCACACATTTCATTTTGTATTAGTCCGAATGGATTGATCTGCGTCCTGGAGGTTTCTGAAAGCCTGCACTGTCATTCTCATGTGAGCACATATCAAAAACACGCCAACATGCACTGTAGTTCTCTTTAAGCACACTCCACAAAATCATGACTTTTGTTGTCATGTAGCAAACACTTTTAATAAGAACCGATTAGATACTACATCCTCTCCAAATTGTATCCTGGAATCAAGGAAGATTTGATTCTAATAAGTTAAGTGCGAGCTTAGTGCACTAGAGTATTAGACAGACACATGCTACTGGTGAATAGTACTAAAGTTGGGATGCTTCTTAACACAATATCACAAACACATTCCTCGAATTGGCTTAATTCATCAAATCACTTATGTAAATTAATTTTCTCCTTCCATCAGATATACCGTGATGTCTGGGACACCATCAAAGATGCTGGAGCATTTACTTGAAACACGACTGGGTGGACAAGTGGGACCAAATGATCCATTTTTAGATGATTTTTTACTTACTCACATCGTCTTTATGCCAGTTCCAACACTAGTCGACGAATTAGCTAATTAATATCCTTTTTGAAAATGATAATCTAATAAACATAATATCCCATGTTGATATGTCAAGGAACTATATTTGGAAACACGTATTCCTTGAATATCATATTGGGATATGTCCGAAATTCATTTACTAAAGTATATTTCCTTAACCACTGTGCAATTTTCATAGTGATACTGATGGGTCGCAAAGTCCGGAGGATCCGGAATATATATTAACATTTAAGAAACGTGTCGTACAATTCGTTCAAAAGTGGGTTGTAGCTGTTAGACATGCAGTCTTTGAAGACCCAGCAGCCTGTGATTTTATAGAAGACCTCGCTAGTGAAGTTGAAGCTGATCCAGAATTGGGTGAAGAAGCTAGTATTATACACCATGTATTGACACAATTATCACGATATCAAGAGGATAGAAATATGCACAATGGACAGAAATGGAAGCTACCACCGAATGGTCAACCAATTTGTCTGTTTAGTGGTAATCCAACTTCGTCGAGGACTGTGATTCAACCGGATGATGATAGTATGTTATACCTCAGACATAAATTAATTATGATAACAGCATATTTTATTATATATTTTCATTGCAGTTATTTTCCGTGTATATTGTGCAGATCACACATACTGCACACTTAGGTTTCCATTACATACAACAGCAGAAATAATTAAAGCATGTGCTGCTGATAAATTACAATTGAACCGTGGTCCAGAGGACTTAGCCCTAGTGGAGGTTAAGTCCAATGGCGAAAGGTCAGTTTTCAAAGATACCGATGTCAGTATACCAACAGGTCTTAGTTTAAATGGTAGAATATTTGTATCGACAAAGGATCACCTCGATGCTTTGGTAAGTTATTTAGATATTATTAAAATGTAAATTTTATTCTAAATATTTAACATATAAATCTGCTTAGACACCATTACAAGAGCAGGAGGGAGCTACAGAAGGTGTTGACATTGACATCGATGTACTTAGCACAAAGGAACTTGCTTACCATATAACCTTGTTTGACTGGGACTTGTTCTGGGCTGTTCATGAATATGAATTACTCTATCATACATTTGGTCGACATCATTTTGGAAAGGTAAATGTGAACATAAATTCAGGCTTACCCAAACCTTTTGCTTCATGTAAGGAAATTTATTGGATTACAACCACAGACAGACGCAGTTACCTGCTGTTATCCCTAGGAAACTCTTACTTTGTTAGATGATTCTTCGGAATGTTATTATCCTCATTATGTATGCAAAGAGTCCTAGTTCTGTTGACATCAGGTTATAAGTGAATTTCCAAAGTTAACTTTAATGTATTACTGAAAATATTTTTCTTTTTGTATTCGTTCGTAATCCCTTTTCAACTCAGCTGAAACATACATACAACAAATATTTTATATTTTTACGGTCTAATTGATATTAGTATCACTTTGAATGAAGTGATATTTCAAATTTTGAATTCCAAAACAGGATTGTTAGTTTGTAAGTACAGTAATTCCCCGAACTAACGCGATAGGTGGGAGTGAGCGGTGACGCGTAAATCGGGTTATAAAAATGTAATAACAAACACGCACTCCGTTCGAAAGAAATAAATACGTCGTTAACACAAAACAAAATATAGCTATGAGTTGATTCCGTGCGACAAGTCAATCATGTGGGGGCAATACCTAAGTCTATTATCGATATTCGAGACTTGTGTGACGCTCAAACAAAATACGAATCGACGAGATGGGAAAATCTTTTAACTCCGGGTTTGCGTAAGTCGAGGTAGCGTGAGTCGAGGCATTACTGTAAATCATAACAGTTGAATTCATAAAGCAGTCTAGCATATTTTAATTTATAGATATAATACCATAACAACATTTTCACTTTAATTCTCTTCTATTCAGATAACAGCAAATTTGGATGTATTCATAAGACGTTTCAATGAAATCCAATATTGGGTAGTGACAGAAATTGTATCAACACCAAGCTTAAGCAAGCGTGTCGGGCTTTTAAGAAAATTTATTAAATTAGCAGCATAGTAAGTTTGAAAATGGTTAAGTCTTAACGATAAAACAAAATCTATATTCTACTTTATCCAGTTGTAAGGAATACCAAAATCTCAACGCGTTCTTTGCCATAGTAATGGGTTTATCGAATATGGCATGTTCGCGATTACAACAATCATGGGATAAACTTCCGTCAAAGTTTAGAAAACTTTACCAAGAATTTGAAGCTCTCATTGATCCAAGTCGAAATCACAGGGCCTACAGAGTGTTTGTGGGTAAACTTCAGCCACCGGTAATTCCATTTATGCCACTCTTACTCAAAGACATGACCTTTGCCCATGAAGGCAACAAGACGAGTCTAGATGGTTTGGTCAATTTTGAGAAGATGCACATGATGGCTCAAACAATGCGGACAATTAGATTTTGTAGATCACGACACTTAGGTAAGTTTAAAAATTTATTTTTATAAAATTTTCTATACTTTTTAATTTTACACAGTACTTGATCCTCCATCCCCTAAAAGTGAGGGAGAAGTCCGGTCATTTATCAGTTGTCTTCGGACAATTGACAATCAAAGGGTGCTAACTGCAATGTCACAAAAAATCGAGGCTAGCCGTAAACCGTAGGAATGAAATTTAGACTTAAATAATTAATTGAAAAAATAATTAAGATTTTAAAAACAAACACAAAATCATCATTTCATTTTTCCATTTCTTCACTTCCAAAGGTACAAAATAAACTAAGTTTAGAAATCTTTTGTTTTATAATATTATATATAGTTGAAAAGTATTGGTTTTATTTTTAAAGCTTTTTAAATTTAATTTCTATTTTTATACACATTTCTTCTTCCACGTAATCCCGCTTCATCGCTCTTTGATCGTCAATTCATTTTTATTTGTGATATCAACATGTTTCTCGTATTTATGTAATTGTATCTGAATTTTTATATGTAATGAATAATATTTATTTGTGTATTTTAGTTTTTATGGTATTATTAAAATAAAATAAATATGATTTGTTCAATAGTGTGTAGATGAAACGTTTTTAAAATCAAACAAATGCGTGTTTAGCGAACGAAATCAACAAGGTCTTATGAAAAATTCAAAAGGAAACAAAATGCTAAAAAAATACAATGTAATACAATGAAACTAATAATTAAAAAATATATTTAAAATACATAAATCGTTTGGTCACAAGGTATTTGAAAGGATATTTCAATATCATATTGCGACTAAAAGTAAATTAAAGTTTAGTATTTGATGCATAAGATTTAACCAAAACATAGTTGTAGACCAATTACCAACCCAAGAAAACTAAAAATTAAATGTATTTTCAAAATAAAAATAATTATTGGAAATTTAAATAAGAAAACAGATAAATTTTGAGAAATATAAATTATAGATAAACCTTTGAATTGTATCTGTGATTGGCCAAAATATATATATACAAAAATAAAATGGAACGTATTAAAAATGAAAACATCACTCAAATTTTAAATGGTAGTATTAAAAATTTTTATTGTAATAATTCATTAAAAATTTTTCTTTATGTTATGTTTAGTTTAATTTGGTTTGTTTTATTTGTTTGTTATTTAATGATAAAACCGTTTTGGTCCGTTGAGGGTTAAGACATTCGAAAGATTCCTTATTTGTGTTTTGTTCGAAATTGTTTTGGAAACAAATTCCCATGAGATGTTTTAATGTCGTGGTTCCAAATGTTGATCCAGTATCATTATAATGTATCAATATTTCATTCATCTATATAGCTTTCTAACATTTTCTAGCTTGAACGGATTGAATCAGGATTTTATAGGTAAGTTTTGCCTTAACTTTTACATACATTTTCTTGAATGAAACTAATTTTGAGAATGTACACTCTGCCATTTAAGTCTTATAAGAAAGAGGATCTACCCTCTGTCCATTGACTGTCACGAAAGTCCTTTAAATCTGTTCCAAAATGCAACTAAATAAAGTGGTTTATATGGCATCAGCAAATCGTGAATCCTTCCTTTCACAGTATCTAAAGTTCTAAGGGCATTTATTACATGAAAGGGTTACAACTGAAAAAGGTCAATGAAAGTAAAATATGATCTACCATTGATTTCTGGTCATGATTCTTGGTGAAATATTCCCTCAAATTTACTACGAAGGCAATCCACCACAAATCCTGGTCCTTTTTTCTTTCACTTGGATTTCGATCCGTAAGCGGATACAGGATACAATCCCTAAAAGCAAAAAATGATTTTTTGTGTCTTCTACAATAGTTCAAAAGCACTATCCCCATGATTGTATCAGTTATATCATATAACAATGAATACGATAGAAACGGACCAAATCGGTTTAAGGGGATAACTCTCAAGCCACTTTTGTGTTAACACATCGACCATTATATCAACGATACGTTGTGCATTTGATACAATAATACCCGGTTTCCAAATAACTTAACATGTTTATAAGAGCAGATAGGATTGTAATTGGTTAAGAAAATGATAAATTAAGTATTTTTGTATTACATAAACCAATTTATTTAATTTTCCCTTCAAATAAAAATTTCATTCCAACGTAAAGAGTGTCCAAAAACTTTGACCAAATTAATATACAAAAATCTTGATTAATTTAAAACATAACATCACAAGTGAATTGATTTAAACCTTTAAGAAATGTAAATAATTTATTCATTTATTATGATCGACATTAAGAAACAAAGAAACGAAGCAATAAAAATTGAATAAAATTTCTACGTTAAGTATAAATAAAATAAAGATATATATTCAAATAAATATTTGACTTGAATAAGTATTTAAGAAAATTGAATTGCAAAAATAATAAATAAATAGAAAAATACCAAACATTCATGAAATGAATACATTCTTAAATAGAAACCATAGAACTGCGAAATATTCTCTATGGAATTATGCATAAAAATTGTTGTGTTTATTTTCATCCGGATTCATGGAAAATTTTATCGGATTAATTTGAATATGAAATATGGAAACGTGGTAAGTCCTTTTTAAGTTTAAATGGCTATTGTTGATGTTTTTAAATGTGTATCCTTGATATAAATGAAATTTGATGTCAGATATTCATATTTTTGTGAAATGTTTATCCTTATCAAAATCTTAGAAAAATGCCTGGGTTTGATATATAAATCAACTCGTCAGTTCTTCAGGATATTTCGTCTGGTGAATTTCTGATGGATTGCAAGGAATCTTGGCTCACTGGCCTCCAACATTTGATTGATAGCCACCCTTGCTTTTGATAGGAGTTCATTTGAATCTAGGAGGTCGTTTTTTAAATTTTTCTTTGAAAGATTTGAAAAGTTTTCTCATGATGAACAAACAGTTCTTATTCAAAATTGAAAATCAGTGTACACCCAAGTTGATATATCTATACTCTTGCTAGTAGAATAACTCAGATAACTCAATTCCACAAACCACAATGTTCAAGTAGATACTATTGGAAATGCGATTAGGAAAAGTTGATTTTCAGGATCAAACCCAGACCCTTTTCATTTGATGTACCTGGGAGCAGTCAAAGAAGAGCTATCCTATAAAATCCAGAATAATGTCAGATTTCGAAATTGCATGTTATTCAAAAACGAAATACGAGGGAGGTGGATATAGAACCTTCTGTCACATGTTCATTGGGATTTTCATTTTGACATTATCCTTCTTTAAAGTACCAGACACGTTGACTATAAAGTCACTGTGAAATTAGTTCGACGTTCATATCAATATCCCTTTTGGGTCATGTAAGTGTATAGTATGTCTCTCAGCTGAATTGTGTTCGGAATGTTATCACTTTTGGTTGACAATGTCCTGTTTAAATGAAGTGTCTGTAGCCTCATCAAATGTGTCAGATCCTTCCTGCGTTTGATATTTGAAATATTTATTAAATTCTCACTGAAAACGGAATGTAGAAAATGGAAATGTGTTAGAAATTCAATTACAGTTTTAGAAACTACAAACACGTTGCTTGGCATAAATTGTAATAGTTACCCTGAATGGTGTTTCAAATTTCATCCTTATCTCTCCAATAATTTCGGTTGGGATGAGTTAGGTACGCCTAAACCCTTGTGAGAAAGGTTTGCTATTGACCCATTTGACACATTCAATTCTATAATTGAACGCTTTTATCTCAGCATTAATGTGACATTACGAAATGATAAACTACGAGTGGGTTTAACTGAATGAAGATATCACTGTTAATAATGTCAAGACAAAGCAGATAAGGTAAAGGGATAACCAATACCCTAACACATACTGTTTAACATACCCTCTACCATTTATAAATAAAGCCACGAAACCAATATCACTAAGCCGTTCCATTTATATTCATTAAATTTATTGCTACACCGTCGTATATCCTTCCCGGGATAATGCTGATTTTATTGTAATAAAACAAATCAGTTCCATCGGCTTTCAAAAGGAGATAAACGTAATGGACGTTTCATATCTCATTACAATGTTTCCAGAAACGTTATTTATATTGCATTTCCTTTATTGGCAGGATGTATATGTAAATATGAGGGATTTTATTGCACACATGATATTCTCGTAGGCTATTTGTATAATGAAATCTGTCATAAATTTGTTCAAGTTTTTGTCCATCTTGAAATGGAGGTATATCTATCTTCTTTTAGTACAAATATATAAAAATGTCTGTGCAAATTTTGAGTATTTTTGTTGTTAATATCCCAACTTTAATGATGTACTTTTCAAAGCAATTGAAGGGATTTCCTCGAAGTTGCACTTTCTGTGCTTTGTTTAAAAAGGAAAATTGTGCATTCAGTTTTGCAATAAAATCCCTCATTGAATAAAAGTACTTTCGAAGGGTTCAGAAGATATTACGGAAACGATTTAACTTACAGAAATTTTCGTTTTGAAAATAAAATTACAAACCGTTTAAAATTTAAAATTTATTAAATTCAAAATCGATTTGCACCGCAATTATAATTATTTTCTCTACAGTACTCCACGCTGGACAATTTAAATACAAAATGAATTGAAAACCAATTTCGAATAACCGGATACGGAGGTGAAAAGAGGTTTCGTAATTATTTCCATTAGGAAATGGTGCCTGAAAGGCTCGTTGAATGCAAGCTACAAGTATTTAACCCCAATTCAAGGGAGTCCCCTTGGTGGTGTTCAACAAGTCAACCTTTGTTGTTTTTGTGCCAACGGAAGTGCATTAATTAAATTTTCATAACTAACTTTAAGCTCAATTAAAACTTTCGGGAACATTGCATTGTCTCAGAGTCAGAGTATCCGATTTTGTTGTTTATAGTTCTCTGGCTTAGAAGAGCCCAGGATGAGTTTCTGTAGATCGAAACACAATGAAAGTCAATGAGTCGTAAGGAATGAATACAAAAGTCAAAATTTTGACTCTCCATGACTTCTAATGGCATTTCATGAATGAAAAAAATTTAATAACGATGGAATGTTTAAGTGGATTTTGAAGTAATCTCCATACGAAAGACGGCCTCATGTCTAGTTTGAAATTTCTCAAAATCACTTTGCAGAGGAGCACCCCTAGTGATTGTGGAGTACACAAAGTCTATCCTATGGAAGTGAATAAAAAGCAGAAGGAAGTAACTCCATCCTATTCAAAGCATACTGGAATAGATACTCTGCGATTTGGGAATCTTTATTATAGTCATAAAAGGGAAATGGCTGAAGTTAGCATCTGATATTGCCGTGTTTGTATTCGTGTCAGGTTCTCGAAGATGTCGTTTTATTTTCTGTTGTCAGTGGCTCTTGGTGTCGATGTATAATTATCAATTTATCCCAGTGAGTTCGTTTACTCACTTTTTATGTTACATAAAATTAATCCTGAACGACTAGTCATTCTGCTAATTATTGGGGAGGATTTACTAGGTTTTCTTAAAGTGTCATACGTATATCACAAGTTCTGATGCTTGGCGTACAAATTTTACAATTTCAAAATTCAAATTTCATGATTCTTATTTCACGAGCTTTTCTCTTGATATTGAAGTAAAACTTTTTATGGGACACTATAGTAGTTTTGGCCTGAAAGTTAACTCGTAGCTAAACTCCTTGTCTTTTTCTAATTACCATTTACTTAAGCAGATTGATAAGGGCGGAAAAGGTTTACGAAGATCTGCACAAAGCGGAGGCGCCGAGAATACTCGCCGGCATTGACAGTTTTCCAACAACATAAAATGTTTAACTTCTGACGCTGTTAAATTTTGACTGACGCATACATTTCCTTTTTTTACCACTTAACAAAGAACTTTTATGAGCTTTTTAATGTTTTTTGCGCGTTAATGAACGCTACTGATAAACACAACAATTTGTAAGTCCATAATGTAATTTTGTGTCTTCAAACATATTTGTTGTAGAATTTTTGGACATGAAATTAACAACACAAGAAAATAAAACAACGTTTATGTAATTGTTAGAAGATAAATATAAAATTTAAGTCAAGAAAAATGTAGCTTTAAAAATTACGTGTTTCATTATTTGTAGATAAATTTATTACATAGAAATAAGACACTCAATGAAGTAGATAAAACCTAAAATATTTGTGTATTAAAAATGAATTTTTATCTCTCTTCAGAAGTAAAAACTTGCACTTTATACTCCGTATTTAAAATCCTTAATCGCCAAATGTTTAAAAATGAAATCTTTAAGAAAACCTTTTGTATTTATTAAAGCCGCTTTTTGAAAATGAATGAAATGTGGAAAGAAACATAACCAATTAAAGTGTCTGACACGAAGAGAAGCTTTAACTTTATCACGTTTATCACATCACATAAAAACAGTTCAAATTATTATAGAATATGTTACATAACATAAAACACTTCACAACATTGTGCAAGGCAAATGTGTACCACTACGAAGTTTATCTGAACTCAAAGCAGAATATCCTTTGACAAGGACTTCTTTCAGCAGATCTAGATATAAAGTGGACTTAAACCTACAAAAGTGGCTTAAATAAAGTTTAAATTCTCCCCTTCAATACACATTCTATCCCTCACATAATCCATCACGCCCTGATATAACATTTTATAGTAGATTCAATCGATGTAGGATGATATGAATTAAGTTTTGTATTTGGATAAGTATAGACAAAGATGAATTGTTAATGTGATTAGAAGATGACAATCTACACGGATGAAATTTGTAGTTGAATTCATAGAAATTGTATTCATACAATAAATGTAAGATTAATTGAATATTGTTTTATTTATATAAACAAATCATGTAGAATTACACCAATTAGATATATTGTTCCCTATACTTACGCCAAATAAAAATATATTTCTTACAGTTTCTCTTATAAAAATAAAGCCATAATTGGCGTAATAAACTCAAACATCATTCAATAAAATTTATATCAAACAATATGAAATATTAAACACTTTTGAGAATTTTATCAGAATGTAGCATTGTATATTTGTGGTTTTGTCAATAATTTATGTAAACGAACACTTTATACCAATTGGGGATAAGAGGAAATTTACGATGAATACTTTAACCATATTCCATCAAAGACACTTTTATCAGTTTTCTGTCTAAGTGGAAACAAAATTGAACAAACAAATTTTCGCAATGAGAAGGCAAACCTTCAAAAAACATGTGCCAGACCTATTCAAGAGCACAATCTACGTGAAATTTTACCTATAAGAACATGTGCTGAATATTAATATGCCTTTAAAGAGTTTTTAACTCATGGAGTATTGTACCTTTTTTCACATCCTAGAAAAGCTTTCAATGAATGCATGTGTCCTAGAATCAAATTAGCAAGGATAAGATGGCTTAAATCTAGACGACATGTTGTTTCCAATACGAAATCTAACTTCAAGGGTGGAATCCTTTAGAAAGAGTTTTAAATTTGAATTGAAAACTGTTGAAACATCTGACGCCGACGTGACTTGGTGTTGTAATACACGTTAACATTGCAATAACCCATGTAACATGGAAACCATCATTCGTGCATAAAAGGAAACAAGTTTATGAAAAATAAATTTCATTTATCAATTTATACCAATTGAACGGATTTGTAAGGACATCGATTACAAATTGAAAGACATGAGAGTAGATGAGTTAAAATAAATCCGGAAATATACAATGCTTAATACAAATTTTATAAAAATATTATCACTGTAAGATCTAAAACTCCAAATATAGACGCACTTATTTTTCATTATAAAAATAAATTACACAATTTTGAAACTTATAACTTTTAAAAAACTCCTTTGATAACTTTACAATTTCCAGACCAATACTACAAGTAAGATGATATAGTAGATGATAAATGTTAAATAAAATCAAAAATAAATTAATCAAAACTATTATATACTGATGAAAATGTTAACATTAGCAACTATTGTATTTTCCAAAATATTCCAAGCCATTTTACATTCTAATAAAATTTATCAATTTCAACTTATTACACAACTTGAGTGTGTAAATGTTAATTGTGTGAAATGGCTATAACGTAGAACACTTACATGTCAAATGCTATCTACACTTAAAGATTTATATGTAAATAAAATCTATTTTTTTCATAACTAATCTGTACTCAAAACGTATCTTAATAAACCTCGATGAATAATATGGAAAATCGTGTTTTATTACCGACCTTATTTTTAACGCTTACTCGTTGTATTATATTTTGTACATAAAACAGATTGGAAAACGTACAAAGCAAATTCGCAAAAATCATTGCAATGCATGACAAAGTGCACGAGTGTTTCTTTCTCTTTTCGTTCTTCACAATTTGTAATTTGAGTTGCGTGGACTTCACGAAACGACTAGGTATGAGGAATTATACCAAGAAAATACTCATCGAAAAACTTTTACATTTAAACGATATTAAACTCAATTTCAAATCCTAGTTATATTTAGTAACCTCCTTTCACTCAAACGTACTTCAATTATTTTTAATCTCAATTTAATGACAAGACTTAAGAATAAAACAAAAACAGCAGGAGATCGAAAACATCTTGTTTGGCCAAATATAAGAAACAAGACGAAAACTCCCTCAATATTGAGCATTTGAGGAAAACGTTGACGAAATTGAGTTATTTTTGTTTATTCTAATTTTGGTAATCTCTGTTGAAACAAGCTGAAGCCAGAAAAAGCCGGGAGCATATTTTATATAACGAATACTTCGTTTCTACTTGTTAAGGCACGTAAGCAATGAGGGTTACGTGATGAATATATAATGAGTTACAATCGATTCGATTTCATTGTAATCACAAAAACAAACACGTTACATGGCAAAAATATTATCCAAAATTATATCGTACTTTACCTTTTAAAGCTTTAAATCTTAAGCGATTAGAACACAATTTTGCCATAAATCATATAAATAGCACAGATTGTTTTCATTTAAGGACTCTTATCCGAAAATTTATTTCATTATTAGTTCCACAATGTCACTGTATGTCAGTCAGTCCTTTAGATGTAATTCAGAACACTGCACTTAAATAAATCATTTAACTGATTCTGTTGCTTGAACCATATCACAATCAAACATCTCGACAGGATGATAAGGAGTACTTGAACTTTTGACGATAAGGGTTTCATTCTAATTCGGAAACCATAGCTCCTACATATCTAAGTGTCATAATGTAAAAGGCACTCGTCCTTTCAGTTCATCCACTATAACCCCTTAAGCTTAATTACTAATTAATGACATGCTTATTACACTCCATCCCTTTATTGATTAGAAAAAGCAATTAAATTGTTAATGATAAGTGATATGAAGGACTGAGATCATGAAATTAGTGTGTTATCAAGTTATAACAACCGCAACGTGACAGTCATTAGTCCTTGTTTTCATGATTATCTCTTAGAAATGGCAAACGAAGCTTTCAAGTCAATTTAATTCGGTTAACAATTGAAAGTAGTGCTTCTTATCTTTTTAATTGTTCGTCTTATTCCATCTGATACTTTTTCCATTGTAAACCTTATATTGATGTATGACTGTAATTTTTTAATTTACTAAACATAAAATCAATAAAACATGAACAAATTTTGAATTTCAAGTCAAGCTATTGGCTTATTGAATAAATTTTCCATCAAAGAAAAACGAAAAACTTGAGACAGCTTTTGTCCTGAACAGGTGAAAAGATTAAGTTTGAAAAAATTTTTTAAACTCGTGTTTTAATTTCATAAAAGTTAACTTGAAAAGTTTCAATTATTCTATGTCACCAAACACCGTCAAAAGTTCGAGGGTCCATTGAATTCAGCGTTGAGTTACCTTAAGGTTTTCCTCAGCAAGTGGCGAAATCCAATTAACCTTTTTTTGTAGGGAATATAAAATCCACCTTTCACTGTTCGTAAATCGTATAATGCACAATGAGCCAGGTAAATCCGAACAAATTAAAAACTTTCCAACAACTTTCATTCTCTTCTTCCTGAGTAATTTTAGCGAAATTTTCTTAAATTGAATTTCATTAATCGAGTCCTTTTTGTCACATCAATGAAAAGTTACAGGAAATTATTATAAAGAAGAAGGGTTTTCCACAAGTTTTTCGTTTGATTTAATTGATCAGGATGTGGGTCCGGTTGTAACACCAATTTCTACTTAAAGGAAACACTATTTCGAATAACGTTATATGTAGTCTGTCATTTTCGCGTTGACGAAGTCGCACAAGACGAACAAGTGCTACCGCCAACAATCTCGCATGAGATGATAAAAGGAGAGAAAACAACGACGCACAAGATTATCAGGAATTTGTTATGCAGTGCAACATATTCTGCTTATAAATAAAGAAAACCAATTTCGAACTCCGCCAGTTGTCGACCAGAGACTAATAAAATCAACACGGATCCTACTAAATGTTAAAATAATAATTTCCAAAAGAAATCCACAATAAATATAAGAATTCCTCAATTAGGACATACTTCCGAAAGCTATTTTTGTCACAACTAAATTAAGAGAAACATTTCAAATTTAAGCTTCAAGCCACAATAGCTACACTTAACAGAAATTCTAGATAATCCAGTTGAAATTATCAAGTGCACAAATCCGATTGGATAAAGTGCATTTGTATCCTGAAGCTTTTGAAAATTCAAATCAAACAAAAAATGAAAAATGAATATTTCATGAAATCCATTTTACAATTTCAAATATACTATACTTTAGCTGATGCATTTCTTCGAAAATTGCTTGAAGATTTGAAAAAATGAATAATGTATGAGAGAATGCAGTTAAAGAAGCAATTGAACTGTGTTTAAAATGGAGAAAAATCCTTGGTTTTTAAGAAACCTTGAATGACAGCATTCTATATAAGACAAAGCTTTCAAAATGACAGTCTGCACGACGAAAATCAGACATTTCAAATTTACATATTCATAGTAAATTGAAATGCAAAAAGATTTTTAAATTTGAAATAAAATTTGTACCTTACATTAGAATTACTTGTGTGTGAAAGGATTTAGTGTTTCATAACTTGAAGATAATTTTCAAGGAATGCAAGTAGAGGTATGTAAGTAATTACTGTAGCATCAGAAATTCATACAAGATTATCATCAATTACGTTCAAATTCCCCAACGGCCTGCAACATATAATACAATTCACATAATATCTGCAACAGATTTTGTACATTGTATAAACTTTCGAAGTGAGTAACCAAGCAACTAACCAAGAATATATAGCCTTGTACTCGTCATTCTTCAAAAATCTCAATAAACTTTCAAGATGTTCCCAACAAAGTTTGTCTTTCAACTGAACAAGCAGGTAGGGTATCATAAAATCATAAGCTGCTTGATATGAAATACTCTTTCTATACAAAAAAATGAATCCTATTCGTGCAGAGGATATTCAACATAAAAACTTTTCTTATTGACTTTTTTGTCCAAAATACTTCTTGAAGTCCTTTCGTACGTGACTAAATTTAATTCACATAGTGTAACCGGATGTATCATATAAAATCCTTATCAAATATTTGCTGGATACATCTGAGTATATATGACGTGGATACATTGAAATGGATAGCCAATGCAAGTAATGCAACGTTTAAAAATAGTCTTACTACGTATCCCTCATTGACGTCAAACAAGAACACATTCGACGTATTTCACAATTCCAACACCTCTTCACATGAATTTCCTTATGTCCTTCTTGTTAAAGTTTAACCTTTCTCAAAGTATCATTTTAATCATTGATGTCATCCTAATGTGTTTCACACTGCATTAATGGTAAGGATTATTACATATAATCTTTCCTTTAAAAACCCTTTTCCTAATATTTAAATTATTTTCTATATCAAAGACAGGTGAGTAATCAATTTTAGTTACTTTACATCTGTATCTTTCTAGTTTCTTAATGTAATAACATTCACAAAACCTTTTCGAATGTAATACCATCCAAAATTCGTTTATCATTCTGACAGAAGAACCTTTCTACCAAAAGAAGAATCTCAGGTGTCACTAACCAAAAAAGATGAAATGTGATTCGGGTAGTTCTTTAACAAAGTTTCAAGTGAGACTTTTCTATATCATTCCAAATGATAAAAATCTTTTGCAAAAGTAAGATCTGTTTTTCGAAACATTTCTAAAATTCCATATCATGTTTCAGTAAATTCAAAAACTTTCCATTTCCATTTTGATTTCAAAAATCGACTTTTCCCTTCACAAACATGTGTTCCCTGTAGGCTTTCTATCTCTGAAGATGCTATGGAAAAACTTGATATCTCACTTGGTGTATCCAAATTGACAAGGAGATGCTATCAGAAGGGTGAGGAATTAAAAGGACATATTCATTTATCATCTTACTTTTGTTAATGGAAAACAACGTGAAAATTCCGATGGTGTTTTGTTCAATATTTTCATACTAAATATTTGCATCTGCTAAAAGCACTGTCAAATACCATTTGAAATTCATGTAAAATAGGGATGGAACTTACTAAATTCATTTTCCAACGGAATTTATATTGTCTAAATGATAACGCTATGGAAAAAATTCCATTGAGCACAGAAATATGCCAATTTGAAATTTGATAAATACCCTAGAGGGGGATTTCCAATATTTTGAATAAATAAATTACAATATTGTATCCAAGCACTTGCCGGAAAATATCCCGAAGGATCGAAATAAATTTTGTCTTCAATTTGATTCTGATTGTCTGTTCACATTGCATTAACATATTTAATTGATTTCAATTATCCTAAAGTAATTTGTGACACACTTCGACTTATGAAACATTCAAAATTGAAAACAACGCCTGAGAAATTCTAGTCCTCGTTGTGGAATGCAAACATTCCACAGGATCCTGAGAGACATTCTAGAATACTAAACTTGCACTTTGTGCTTATTCCTGTCTTGAATTTTTGATGCACTTCCATCAACCTCACTGTGGGGTGAAAAGAAAACCTAACCAAACCTAAAATGAAATTCTACATTTGAGACTTGCCTCAAGTCATAACTGAGGGATGAGGAATACCTTGTTGCATTATTAACCAAAAACCTGCATGATGCTGGAAAAACTTTGTCGAGCAGTTGCATTTTAAACTTTGAAACAAAATTTTGTTTGTTGGCTTCGATTACATTGCAAACTTCAGTAAACATCAACCAACATACCTCAGGACCTCTGATCCTTGCAAGGATGTTCGGGAATTCATTGAGCATCTACAAAGCACATAAATATACTTCGTCAGAATCAAAGTTTATGTTTTCATTCTCATTTACGACAACGTCGACTGTGTGTATTGCTGAAAACGTTTTTAAAGTGTTAACAAAATTATCGAGTCATACTTGCAGTTGTTACATTCAACCTTTTACCAAATCCTTATATCAGGTATAACACTTCGGAACAGTACGTTCAACATCTTTACTATAAAACACTCTCGTGCAATTTGAGTTGGAACCAATTTCGACTGGTGTAAAATGTTAAAATGAATGCAAAGTGTTGTATGTATGATTGTATTTTGTAGATTGTATTGTATGATTAACATTTTGTATCTTATTTGATTGTTAAGAAGTAAAACGTATACATCTTCTCAAACTCTTTGGTTCAAATTAGATATATCTCTAGTTTAATTCTAGACGGGAATCTTAACAAAATTATTCTACTTTTAAGGATACGTGCATAAACATTGAAACTTCATGTATGTCGAATGAATACGAAAAACTTTTCCATTATCCACACTTGATAAGAGAACCCGAAATTCCCACGAGCCAGTGATATCATCTATTCAAGTGATAGCTTCTAGAATCAACAACGATTCAACGTTTTTTCCCGGAAAAACAAAATTTTGTCAGTCCTTTTGTGGCTTTTAAAAGCCATCTCAGCTCGTGTCTCTAAAGGCTAAAATTGTGTTTTCTTGTTAGAGGAAGTTTTTCCAAGCCTTTCAAACCATCATCGACATCAGTGCTTTCAATAATCATACGAAAGCAATTAGGACAAGTAAAAATGGGTAAAATCACTCTACGCATTAGCAACAATGTTGCGAGACGATAAATTCCATCACCTACAAAATCGCACAAGACGAAGATACGCTATCGCCAACAAAGTCGCAACAGACGATAAAAGGAGAAAAAACAACGTCGCACAAGATTATCTGGAATTTGTTATGCGCGCCGATAATGAAATTGTCCAGTCGACCGCAAGAAACCTTCCTTTATGGAACGGGAACATATTCTGCCAATAAATAAAGAGTTCCAACTTCTAACTCCACCAGTTATTGGCCAGGGACTAACAAGATCAACACAGACCCTACTAAATGTCAAAATAATAAAGCTGTAAAATTGTGTTTTCTTGTTAGAGGAAGTTTTTCCAAGCCTTTCAAACCATCATCGCCATCAGTGCTTTCAATAATCATACGAAAGCAATTATATTTGAACAAGTTTAAGGATTGCTTGGCAAATATGAATTTTGTTAGAAGTCCAAAATGATTCTGGATGTAGTTAATGTCTCGGTTATAAAGCTTTAATTTCGCCTCATTAAACAGCAAAACCATAAACTCTCTAGACAGAGAGTAAATATTAGAAACATCTACTTTTTCATTGGACTTAAATGACTTCAGCAATATAAACTTGATGATTATCTGCTAATGACTCGAGATACATGACTCGAAAAGTAGATTTATGAAGATGAGATGTAATTCAAATATGAATTTCAAGTTGATAAATGTAGTTGAAAGTCCCAACACTAAATGGAAATGCAAATCTACAAAATTATTTCAAAAATCCAGATCAAAAATCTACACACTTGCAAACATGTTTCTTTAAATTTCTACCGACTGTTTGCAGGGTCGTCTGTGAGAACCTTGGTGAAGAGATTTTTACTTCTTTGTAGAATAATAATTTAGGATAATATCTAAAGGATTAACAGAATTCATCCAGAAAGATTTCTTCATTACCTTCTCTTTAAGTTACGGGATGTGACTCGTGTTCTTCAGAACTCGTCTATCAGGATAAAACATTTCGATAATTCTTAATGTTTATCCAAATATCTCTTAAAGTAAATGCAGTGAAAACTTGCTGATATAAAGAAATTTATATTTTCTACTCAAATCCAAATGGTTGATCCAAGTAAATGAAAAGCTTGTGAACGTAGTGAGAGATAAGAAATTTTTCCTTTTCATTAGCTTTCCATCATGTGGAAATTTTTGGTACATGATGTGAAACTTTGAAAAATTCCTAATACCAAGATTGGTTCCAGTCATGCAATGTCACATACTCGTATCTATGATGATAACTCATGTCTCATGAATGTCAAGTTCTACAAAAAGCAGCATAAATTTTTATTTGGCTAAAGAATACAAATTTTTCATTTGGAGGTATTTTCCACAGATTTTCCATGTCAACGAAGACAAATTTTTGCTTAGCTTAACATGGGTTATTCATTTTTTGTCATTTTACAACATGGGATGACTTTAAAACAGTGGAAATCTTAAATTCAAACTTATCTTCAAAGTATCTCTTTATTATTATATGTTTCGCTTCAATAACAAAAGAATCATTATTCATATCACCTTTGGATATCTGTTCAAGAAATGGAGCCTCATTCGACTAATGTTAATTTTTTTCTAATTCAATTACGAAATTTGTAACCACAGACAGGACATAAAACATCTAAACTAAGAAACCTTGACTCACTATTATTAATCAACCAAATAGTTATAAGGTTACTGTGTATCAATGTTAAGTAAAAGAAGAAACCGGAGCTTAACGAGTTAAACTAAATGAAAACATGGAGTTCAAACTATCTTCAGCATAATTGATAGTGTTTCCAAGTATAACCGAGTACATATATAACAACGTTATTAAATCTTTCTTAAGCTTCTAATTTAAATATGTGCGACGATTTAATCAAGGAAGTTTCAAGGGTTTTCGGGTTCAAATTTACACAAGGATTAAGAATTTTGTGTTTCCTATAACAACTTACAGCTTTCGTAGCATTTTATATTAATTAAACGCAAACTTTAATAAGTTTTGAAAGCAATTATAGAAGAATGAAAGCTGGTAAAGTAGTTTGACTAATCCCTATTATTAAACTTGATTCCAAAATCGATAGCTCTAAACAAGCAAAAGACCATGAGCTCTTGAATCACAAATATAGTATTATATACAAATCTCTATTTAATGATGAATGGCGTTTCACGTGCAGGTTTCTAAAATTCTGAAAATTCTGGAAATGAAAATATCTCTTACCCATGTCAGGTGATACAGAGCCTTGTCGAAGTATCATTTCAACGATTTGCTAAAAATAAATTTATCAAAATATAAACAAAACTTTAAGAGAATTATAGTATCTTTAAGACAAAAAACATTCCAATAAAACCTTAAGTTTGAAACTTCTTGCATTGATCAATTAAACCAATTTTGAAAACTATAGTTCTTATCATTTACCATAAAACGCTCTTATCCTAACCATGATAAAGTGTGTGCTATGGAAAAAGTCATTGTTAAACTTGAAAGAAAACTCTCAATTGTTAAAGTTCTCCAATAGAAACGTTGCCATTCCAACAAGTGTGTGAATTCCTAACTCAAAGATTCAAGAGGAATTTGTGTGAATAAAAAAAAATATCCTTACAAGGATTTCAAGCTCAACAATTTTGTGGTAAAGAAAATATTCAAACTGAACATGTTTGAATCGAAGTTTCAGATTCAGGAGTTTCCTTTACTTTAAACAACTTGTTGATTTCCAATCATCTGTATTTTTGGTAAATTCTACCAAGATTTCCACATCTTTCTTCCTTGTTCCATAAGACATTTCCTCAAATTGAAAATCGTGAATTTGAAAACCTTTCAGACTAATACTACAAAATTAGATTGAAATGATTATGTCCTGACAGTCTTTTTGCACACTTTCAAGTCGGTTGGATTTGGGTAGTTTAATCCATTAATAAGTTGTTAAAACTTGTGTAATATTTATCATTCAATATTTATTTTAATTTTTGAGGTTTGCAAAGTGGTTTTCTAGAAGCAAATACCACGAGTCAGTTACAAAAAACTTTTGTATATTTGTAATTTTCAATTTAATACCAATTTTAACGGATATTTCGGGGAATATTTTTATTGTTTTCTTGACACCCAAATGACACCCGAATCAACGTCCTAGCTAAACGCGTTCTCACGGTAATCTATTTTATAATTTTACACAACCCTAATTTAAACATTCACGGGCAAAACAAACGATACAGATACGCTCTTTCCATTGTGATTGTTCACAAATGCCTTACGTTATTGTACCTGATGACCAAATATTTGCGTACCACAGTGTACTTCTCACCTGCAAATGACATTTTCCCGACTCGTCAGCGAATTCCGTTCGCAACCAAACTTACCTTCCACTGTGGGATCATCTTTCCAGACGGTCTTATCTTTAAGTTATGCACATGTTTCTAATATTTGTTAGTCTTACCTGTAACAATTTATCCTTCGTCAGCACCTTTTTGGTATAAATTCGTGTAATTTGGAACAAATAAATCAGTCATTAATTTGAACTCGAATCTTTCACTTATCCTCTTCTTCTTGTGTATCGGTCTAAGACCTTTGCACACTTTACTATAAATCTTGGTGTAACACCTAGATTTGCCCATCAACTTTTTCCCCTGAAAAGGGGTCTATGAAAACTGAGTTGTGGTGATACACCTCAACTAGTCGAAAATAGCACAGACAAAGGAGTCTGCGCTCAACAGTGATCTCAACCGTTGTTATCGAATTATTAGTCTCGTAGTTATTAGCGAGTGAAATCTGACGGTATTTTGTATCGCAAGAAAGTTCGACTGGCTATCACTGTATTTAACGAGCGAAAATACGTTTTCACGTCAAAAAATATACATACATGAGTTTGGTCACACGTGATTTATGTGACGTAAACTTTAAAATTAAAGTGTAATTACAGTCTCCTGGATTTATAATACAATTTCAAAAATAAACAGCGTCTTTTCCTTTAAGTTGATTCAAGAAATTTAAAAGCAATTTACGTTTCTCTGAAACAAGTGTACCAAGTCTCATGATGTTGTCCCAGAGACGTGTATTTTTGTGTGTTTTTCATAAAACTTTTGAAGGAACTTTTAATAAAATTTACTTTTCCTTGCAATTGTTTGTGGCATTTCAATTATTTTAACATTAAATTTACTTTGATTTGTATATGAAATGAGATGAGTATTATTCTATAACAGGTACAAAAGGTGCTGTTGCTATTCCGCATGCGTTTCGTCGATTTCTGGCTATTCTACCATAACCATTTTTCCCCCATGATTTGCCCCACGAATTCTTGATAATCCAAAAGTCTCCATCAAAATTGTTAGAGCCGTATCCTGTTAGAAGAACAGCATGATTCAAGCCGCTCATGTCCTTTGAACAGTTTTTCAAGAAATACACTCCACTGGAGTATTGCTGGAAGCTACGATCGCTAGCGTCTATGCCCACAGCCACAGGGCCAGATTGCACTAAAATTTGGAGCAGTTGATTTTCAGTAACTTGTCCATAGAATTTGTATCCTTTGATTGATGTGGATTTCATGGTATCGTTGAAGGAACATTCCTTCTCGTCACTCGTGTAGCGATACTTAGCATTTCTGGTTAAACCATGTTTCTTAATATATTCAAATGTTTCTGTAAACCATCCACCAGTACATCCCTCATTACCAACATCTCGAGAACAATCAATTAGTTGTTGTTCGGAAAACTTAAGAGTTTTGTTATACTTAAGCCGATATTGTGCTTCTAATGCTCCAACCACAGCAAACGCATAAGAAGACCCACAATCACCTTAAATTTAGAAAATCATCTTTTATGTGCACATGAGTCTTATCTGTAGAAATACCTTGATCCTTAATACCACTCACGGCATTTGTTTCACGACCATAATTGAAGAATTTTGGTAAATTCGTTTTAAAGGGGCGCAATTCGTCTATATTCGAAATATCAATGTATGCTCTGCAATTAAAGTATCCTTAAAGTTTACATCCTTCAAGATTAAAGCTTCAAGACTTATTCACCTTTCTGATGGAAACCTTAAACCCAATCTCCTTATAAAATCCCTACGGGGTACGTCTGAGAATTCATTGTGATTAACTCTGAACGTGCTCCTTTCGTTGTCGAACCTTTTATTATGCTGCATAATGAATTGGTGAGTTTCTATAAAAGCAACCTTGTGTTTGGCCTCCTCCATTGGATCCTCGAACACTCTTTTGAAAGTTTTCTTCCAAAGGAGATGTGCAATTGAAACTTGACGCTTCTGAAACTACTTTAATTACATCAACAAACCTTGTACTTAATCCATTTATCCTCGACAATCTGCAGCTTTACATAATTAACACAGAGCACTATCAAGACACCAAAAGACCAAAACTTCATTTTAATCACTAACGGAAATCAGTTAACTCTTAAGAACAACAGAAAACTACTTCGACTCACAGACAACTGTGGACTGTAGCTCGTGATTTGTCTTTCAGAATAGCAATTCTGACGATAATAGTTTTGTGGGTCAACTCTGTAAAATCAAGAAAGTTTCATTTTGATTTGCATATTTTAATAAAGCAATTTGAAACATAACTCAAAGCTAACAGCTTTCTCTGGATCCGCGAACCTGTTCACAGATTAAGAGTACTCTGTAAGAACTCATTCTAGATTGATTTGATTTTGATAAGACGATTATCGTTGGAAACCAGAACAACTTCTTTACTGGATCGCGGTTATGTCAGGTATGGTAATTCTCTAGACAAACTCGCTTACTTTCTTTATTACTTCAATCTTAAGCTTGTTTTCTGAATCCATTCCAAGAATCCGAGGAATTCTTCTCTAGAACCATGATTACATGCATACCATTAGGATGGAAATCATTTTAAAAATTTCAAACCCAGCAATATTCCTTCATGCAACGCTTGCTTCGAAAGTTGAATTTTCAATGTGCGTTTTGCGTGCGTAAGGTTTTCGATTGCCTAGCACCCTGAACTCTTATCCTCTTTTGCCGCACTAATCTCAAATTCAACTTTCTACGAATTTGTTGCATAAACTTTTGTGGCTCCGCAAGTGTAAGATAACTCTTTCTTGCAGTCGTTGCTGCATTTGCGCTCGGTCATGACGCTCACTTTGTTATGCATGCAACAGGACTTTACCCTCATGCTGCAATCCACGATAGATACATAAATAGCTATTTCATGGAGTATTGTAATTGTAGAGTGTCTATATAACGAATTTCAATTTTAAGTAAACCAAAAAGGACACTATTACCCAAACGCGATGACCAATGCTGATAAAAAGTTTCCACTCGTCATAGTGGCTACATTTACAGCAACTTAAATTCCGGTCTTATGTTTAATTTTGTGTAAAGTGTAATGACCCATAGCGTTATATACATTAGAGGGTTTTTAATATTATGACACTTTCTAAAGCTTGACATGTTACAGCTATTACGACCTTTCTCTGGGCAGCAGGAATATAAAAAAAGGACAATATCCTCGTCGAACCTCCATTAGTCTGGAGGATTTATCTTGTTGATAATAATCATTTTGATTACCCAAAAAAGGGTAAGTAGGTCCATGGAGTACGGATATTCTTTAGACAGAAACGTACGAAATTGGTCTCGTTTCATATTTCAAACTATAATATACAATATGACTTGGAATTGCTACTCCGCTTCTTCATGTATTCCCTTCAATCTATATTTGATACCTTATTCTCTGTAATATTTTAGTAATACTATGTAATATCACAGTTATCATCTGTCGAACCTGATAGGAAAATAGATGGAATCCTGAAAAAGGATAACATTCAGAAGAATTGCAAACGACTTTCATAGAATCTGGGACTAGACGTTACATAAATGAAGGAAATGAGCATATTCGGAGCGATTCTGGCCACTTTAGTTAGCTTAAAGGCTCCCTGTTAAGAAAGTTAACAGATTTGATTTTAAACAGAATTCTGTAAATTTGTGTTCTAGGCACTTATGTCGAATCCTATTTGAAGCCAAAACTGTCAATAAACATAACAGAAGCCCTGTTAAATTTAAGTCCACGAATTTCGGGCCTGTTTCGGGAACATATTTTTAACAGACTTTTAACTTTTACAGATTTCGACCGTAACAGAAGTAACAGAAATCCAACAACAATATACAAGAGACAAATACAAGAGATGTCAAATTAACAGAATCTGTGGCGTGCATTCAGAATTGCCTGATTCTTGGTGTAGGCCTGTTAATCACTGATTCACTGCTTGAGATTCAGTAACTTTCTCAAGACGAGGTACTACTGCCATCGTCCTTTGAACAATGTCAAATCACAGCAATTCGACGCATTCTCAAGGTATGTTAGGAGCACCGACTTCCATAAGGATTTAAAATCAGAAACAATAGACAAATACATAAAAGACAAAGCATTAAAACTACACGCTGCACACGCTCCACACGCTGCACAAGCTCCATAGTGTCCAGATTGTATATAATTCATATATCACACACAAGTTTCTACATTTTCCAGTATTTACTGTGAAAAGTCTAAACAGTTTCATAAAAAACGTTCATTAATTGACACGCTTACACGAGGCTATAGATGTCGGTATGAATCTTTAAGAGTCGAATAAGAAACTTAACTTTTCTATCAGTCAACAGATAGTGCTGCTAAACATTCTAAAATTACACTGGAAACAGTATGACCAACTGCTCAATATCAAAAACTTTCACGCTTGCCGGGTGTTATCTAAATTTTTGACATTTCCATTTTCGATACTAAAGTGTTGTCACCCCCAAAGTACATCGACAAGTGACTTTGGGAAGAAAGCTTAAAAAACTTTTCTACGTGTTTGTGGTGTTTTCATTCAGGTGTAGTTGGAGGAATTTTTTGCAATTTTTCCATATAAAAATTTGTTAATTTGCCAAAAATTTTTAGATAATTTCTCTAAAGTGATAAGGAATGGCTTTAATTAACGAAACCAAAATGCTACTCTCACGAGGAGTGTTTGGACAGGTGAATATGATATATAATTTTAATGTTAGATAACAGAGGATTGAGATAATTGACTTCCAATTAAAGGCAATCATAGCCAAATTTATGTTACATAATATCTGAAAACCTTGGAAGTGACATTTGTGCTTCTCAACGTCACGAGTGGACGCTATGAAATTGTGAAAAATTTTTGAAAATATTCCAAAATATTTTTTATTTACTTTTGATAAATCCTTTCTTGCAGCTTCGTGCCTTCCATGCAACAGCTGCTCTTGGACAGGAAGCGAAAGTCAAGACTTTCAAAGTGTACAGATGGAATCCCGACAAGCCAAGTGAGAAGCCCCATATGCAGGAATATCAGATTGATTTGAAGCAATGTGGGCCTATGGTTCTTGATGCACTCATTAAAATTAAAAATGAGATGGATCCAACATTGACCTTCCGCCGATCTTGCCGGGAAGGAATTTGTGGTTCATGTGCGATGAATATCGGAGGAACCAATACGTTGGCGTGTATTAGGTGGGATATCATGAAGTCAACAATTTAAGGTTAAATGTATTAATAAATGATTTTAGTAAAATTGACACGAATGTGGCGAAACCATTGAAGATCTACCCACTTCCACATATGTATGTCTTACGTGATCTTATTCCAGACATGAATAACTTCTACAATCAGTACAAGTCAATTCAACCATGGCTCCAGCGTAAGTAAGTTGGAAATGATTAAAATATAAAAATATAAATTAAATTATAAAACTAAAATCTATTCTTGTAGAAACGTTGAAACCGAGAAAAAGGGTAAAGCACAATATCTACAGTCACTAGAAGATCGTTCGAAATTGGATGGCCTTTATGAATGCATTCTGTGTGCATGTTGTTCAACATCATGTCCATCGTACTGGTGGAATGGAAACGATAAATATTTGGGCCCCGCAGTTCTAATGCAAGCATACCGATGGATCATTGATTCTCGTGATGAAAGCACTCAGGAAAGATTAGACAAAATGAAGGATAAATTCAGTGTATACAGATGTCATACAATTATGAATTGCACTCGAACATGTCCAAAGGGTCTTAATCCAGGACGTGCTATTGCTGAAATCAAGAAACTGTTATCAGGACTTGCTTCGAAACCGGCTCCAAAACTAGAAACAGCTGCTTTGCACAATGAAGCTTAGGAACTTTTCATGACTTCGAAGACGTGTGCTCATCGAGTGTTTGAGATCATTCAAATTCTAAATTATTTACATTGTTTTATTAACACAAACACTTGATATACAACTTCTGGCTGTATTACCTACTCGCTCCTGGGGGCGCTTGTATTGCTTGTTTAATAAAATTGTTTTCAAAAAAACATTTTGCATTCGAAAATATGACATTGGTGTCTTATTTCTGGGAAGATGAGGAAAACATATTCGAGATATTGCCAAATTACGTTTTTGCCTAAATGTTTTGTTCTCAATACATCGCTTATGTTATTTAAAATTGTTTTGTAAAACTTCAATTAAATTAACTTATAATTTGCGGCTTCTGAATCCAATTCACTTCTGTTGTTAAATTAAATTTACCAGAAACTGAGGACAGTTTTTCGACTTAGCTTCCATATTTGATTCAAGGCTGACAACAGAATGCAAATTTTAATCAAAACTTAAATTTTTCGAAATTAGAATTTTTAGCTTATCCTTATGCTAAATCATAATATATTTTTACATTTAATTGTGTTAAAATGAAGGAAAATTTTGAATTCCACTACACTGTTTCACGTTCCACAAAACCTAACAAATGTCACGTTGAAAAAGACGTTACAATGACTAATCCAAGCGAGTATTTATAGACGCGTCGCTGACGTCATCTGTACTCTCTCCTCTCAGCAAGGGACTTTCGTTTATCACGCTCTCAGTCTCAATTGATTTTGTGCGATGGTGTGCTATGAATGTTTGCACGTCATTCACATGAATAGAGATGTTTATTGTAAACATTGAACTAGTGTGCATAGTGAGAGAGAGCATAAGCGGCAAATGTAGTAAACTTGTGAATCTCATTCAATATTCAATATTGTCAATTGTGAAACTTAACAACTCCTCGAGTTTTGTTGATAAATATTTTGGAAAAATTGGAAATTTAATTATATTGAGTGCGTAATAAATAAAATTAATTATTTAGTTTATAATTGAAACAATTTAAAAGGTAAAAATTAATAGTGTACTGTGTAATTCCATTATTTACTATTTCATACGCGATCTGATTTCATACAATAGTGTAAATCGTGTCACATTTCTATGTATTCAAACTAGAAGCAGATTTTGTTTGCTTTACACAAGCTTCAGGAATTTCAAGTCAAATTTAAATTTGTAATTTACAAAGTTTGAAACTGGCAAGCGTAATTTTTCTTGAGGCTGTTCTATTTTGAATATAATAAAAGTATATTTTTGAGCATAGCACCTTTAACATTATGCAACATTTTTGGTGAAATTCGTGAGAAGCAGTAAGGCATAGTGAAGCATTAAAATTTGTGAATAAATATAGCGTACATCATATTCGATTATCACGTAGTGGCGTAGACAAAATCACGCTAAAAAATTTTCATGTGACTAATAGTTTTGAAAAATATTCGTTAAAATTTATGCTTATGTTGGTTTGCAGGCATTCAAAACTAGTTTTACGTTATTTCAAGGTTTCAAACTATTTTTAATTTAATGTGTTACACATTTGTGGTTGAAATAAACTTAATGCTCTATTTGTTTTATAGGAGAATAAAATCAAATAGAAATGGATAACTCATCACCGCCCGAGTCGAGAGGGCGATCTCGATCCAAAACACCGTTCTTGAGGTCAAGTTGTGATCGTGAATTATGTGCACTGGCTGGAGAAGATCATGATCATGTGCATGAGCACAAGAAGTCACCCATTAAAAAGGGTCAAAGAGTACAGTAAGTAACACAAATGAAATATGTGAAATGTTATGGTAAATTTAAAAATTATTTTGTTTTAGAACTATCATCGAAGAATCCGTACAAGAATCGCCAGAAGTGCGAAAAGTTCGTACCACCCGCAAAGTTATCACACAGACTTCGGATTATTCGAGTGAAGACACAAGTCCGGAGCATAAAAGAGCAGAAATGTTGTCGAAGAGTGTAAATGAGAGTACAACACTTGTGTCAAACATTCAAACAGTAACCTCACAAGTTGCAGCAAGCACTGAAAATGTCCAAGAAAACATTGCAAATATAGTATCACCTATTTTCGAGACAAGCAGTCGAGGATTGATATCGAGAATCAAAAGTATCCTTGCAAGTGATTCAAAAACTAGTGGATTTGAGACAAGTACCCCCAAAAATGTAAATCAAACTAAAAAATTAAGGGAATCCCAGACGAATGGCAGCACAGATCCACACATCAGCTATAAAGTTTATAAAGAAGCCGGTGAATATTGGAAGTAAGCGTGTTTATAAATTTTGAGTGGTTCAAATGTGATATTGTTTTATATTTTCAGCAAATACCCTAAGACGGACTATACATATTCACGTTTGTCTCCACATCGTCGAGAACTTGCCCCGGGTATAGTTGCAATGCCAAATATTTCCCGTCAAAGCTTGCTGAAACACCATGAAAGGGTGAATCTGATGGCACAACGTAATCCAGAACTGGAGTCGTATATACGTAAGCGATACGAATCAACATATCATACATCATCTACTGGAACAAGAAAAGACGCTTACTACTATGATTCACAAGATGAGGTTGATTTAAGTGAAAACAAGAGATCTTGGAATTCACAGCAAACAGACAGATACACTGTTAGGTCGGAAAGCATTTTCACGCGATTTTTCACGTCAATTTTAACAGTCTTCACGCGTATAACAAGCGTGTTTTCAACAAATGAAAAATCCATTTATGTTTCAAGGTTGGACAACAAGAAAGGTGTGTTATTTGTATCGAGTAAATAATGTGAAATTAATCAAACAAATTTTTTAGGATTATTCGAGAAAGTAGTGTCAGTCATATCTTGGCCAGTACTTTACGTGTTTCGTCATCTTTACACATTAATTTCATCACTTTTGTACTTGGATACACTTCTATTGAGATCTTCATCCGCTGATAACGTCAATAAGAAGAGATTTTTGTTATTTTTGTTGCTGTTATTACCATTATCGATTATCGGTGGTAAGTGGATATTGAAAAATCCTTTATAGTATACAACATCTATGCTTGATCAAAATAATAACTGATGATTGTTTTACATATTTCACAGGAACTCACTATTATCTTAATCCTTCCGAACCATTTCCTCCTATAGCCTTTACTAACTACATTAACGACATAAATCTAGACGATATTAAGTCAAGTACAGTTCTCAAAATCGATGATATAAAAGCAAGCACCTTAGAAACATTTGATGACATAAAGTCATTCTCAGAAGATTATTACATATACTTGAAATCTTTGTCACAAAATGCTCTAACAGATGTACAAAATTTGTGGATGCAAAATTCCGTCAATTAATATCTATCGGCAACAGGAGATAAGAAATTTTTAAAATTAAGTTAATTAATCAAAATAGAACTTAATAAGTGAATGTGCAATTAATTTTTTTACTATTAAAGTTTCATTTAATTTGCAAAGCAACACAGTTAACTTAACGAGTAATACTCATTTAAAAACAAAACATTCACGTGTTTAGCAATATGTTCGAAATAATAACGAGAAAAAATTTGAGTGTAGTTTGTACAAGGCTTCCAAATTAATAACATCCTTTCAATATCCAATACTTTTGTGCTTTCCCCTTTCACCAGTATGAACGGCTCAATGGAGAAGGATAGAGTTTTAGCAATAGTATCAACAAAATTTAGAAAAATATAAAATAATGTTATTGCTGTTGAAAATGATATAAACTTTAAATTAATTTTTGTAGAGAATTGTGTTAATTATACATTTTCTAATATCAAATCAATAAAATTTATGTTATCATAAAATCAGAAAATTTTTCTTTCACAATGAATTACGAATTTGTACAAGCTAGGTAAGTATTGTTAGAAATAGAAATCGTATCTATCCTTCTTCATTTGTGTCACAAATCTTAGATTGTTCATATCATTAGGATTCTAAAGCTTGAAGTTCTATCTTTAATATTTTTAACAACATCATTCGATCCATTACAAATGAAGAAGTGATTGAGCGAATTTGCAATTAATGTTTTGATATTTCATTTAAGTTACTAAACTAATAATTGAATCACGTTTTCTACTTTTGCTTTGAATAAATTCTTAAATTATCTATTCGGTTTATAACTCTATGGTACGTTAATTTTGCAGCATCCTATTTACAAAAGAATGAAATGTCGGAACTTTCTCAATTACGTACAATTTTCCCTGAATCTGTGATAGGAATGCAAACTGCAGTTAAAGAAAATTGGAATAAAGTTCTAGCATACGATTATAACAATATGCTGCCAAGCTTGAACTGGTTACCAATGTCTAGTAATGGAAAATATGAAAGCGTAACTGACCGATTTGAAAAATCACTTGATCCAGAATCATTTTCTAGTTTGAAAAAGCATATTGACGGTTATATTGAACAATTAGTTGAAGAGAAGATATCAAAAGAACGTGAAGAATCACTTCGCAGAGAGCAACAAATAAATCAGAAAATTAGTTTGCTTATTTCAAAAGCAATCCGAGGCGAGATAGATGGATTGAAACAATCAATAGAACTATCAAATCAAGGTTATGAACCACAGGAGTCATATATCCAGAGAATTGTGGATCTTGTTAGAGTACAAATGGAAAACTCAGAACAATTTTCTAGTCGCTATACTCTGTCACAGGAAAACATGAAACAAATATCTAATTTAGTCAAATTGGATATAGCAGACAATTTCAATCATGTAAATATTAGTGAAAAATTTGATGTTGAAAAACTCTTGCTCCAGATTCTCAAGTCACCAGCGTTGGATGAGTACATTATCATGAAATTTGATAATCTTTCACAGCCCAAACAGGAGGCAACTGATCGTCTTAAGTTAACAATTAACCAGTTAACCAACGAAATTAGTTCCATAAAAACACTACTTGCTGAAAAATTATTGGAAAATGAAAATCTACAAAATTCTATAAATTCATTAAAAGAAGATCAGGACGAATTTCTGTTGAGACTTAACAGCGTAGAACAGGAAAGTAAATTGAATTTTGCAAATTTGCTTCTTGAAATCGAAACTAAAGTTGCATCCTTGCGTGATGATCAATTTTCGTTAGTTAATAAGCAGATTAAACTGGCTCTTGTTGAAATACTTGGCTACAAAAATGGAAAGAATATCAACGATGTTGATTTGCAAAACTGGGTTCGCAACATGTTCGTTGCTAAAGAATTTTTGGAAGCTCGTCTGCTAGAAATCAGTGGAAGAATGGATCAAAACATGAAAAACGAAATAGATCGGTCGGGAATGATACTGTTGAAGGAAATCACAGATAAAGTAAAACAAGAAACGTTAGTATTGATTGAGGATAAAAATAAGGAATTAGCAATGGGAAGTGGAGATACTGGTATGAGTTTATCAGAAATTCAAGTCAAACAAATTGTTAAAGATGCACTAGCTGTGTATGACGCAGACAAGACGGGACTTGTAGACTATGCACTGGAGTCAGCAGGTGGACAAGTACTGTCCACTAGATGCACCGAAACATATCATACCAAAACCGCACAATTAAGGGTTTTCGGTATTCCCCTTTGGTATCCAAGCAACACCCCACGTGTAGCCATTTCACCTGCTGTTCAGCCGGGTGAATGTTGGGCATTTCAGGGGTTTCCCGGATTTCTAGGTGAGTTTTTTTTACAAAATAATAATAATAAATAAAGCACCTGTTGAACTAATAAAACTCTAGTCCTAAAGCTGAACACAATGATTTTTGTTAATGGCTTTACCCTGGAACACATACCCAAGAGCCTGAGTCCGAAAGGAAGCATTGATTCTGCACCAAAGGAATTCACTGTTTGGGTAAGTCGAAACAATTTCGTTTTACCTTTGTTTGTGAAAATTGCAATGGTTCAAATTACAGGGATTAAACGATGAGAGTGATCAAGACCCCGTGCTGCTTGGTAAGTACAAATATGAGGACAATAACGTCGCTTTGCAATATTTCGCGGTGCAAAACAAAAATATTGCGAGACCATTTGACATCGTCGAGCTGCGGATCGAATCAAATCATGGAAACGATTTGTACACATGTCTCTACAGGTTTAGAGTACATGGATCACCAGCTGGATGAAAGTATCTACCTCTGTGTAATATAAGTAGATGTAAAAGTTTTCCTCAAGTGTTTGATATAAATATAAAACCATATGCGAACAGTATACGTTTCCTAACGCGATAAAGTAAAAAATAAAGTGCCTGTTTATTTTCAGTCGGGAAAAAATTTTAAAAAATTGTATAATATTTTTAAAGTTAACTGTACATGCATGACAACAAACCCCTTTTCAAGAGTTCAATACAAAATTTTCGTTATAACGTAAAAGCATTAAATTAAAAAACAATATTCTACCTCGTTTTACCCTTTCACGTTTGATTACTTAATTATTCGGGTTGCTAGTCTCCAACAAACCAAAACCCTATGCAAATTTGCTGCCTTACAAGACGCAAAACTTTTCAACTAATAGATCTACAACCATGTGATATTGTGGAATTCCAGGAGTCTCGTAAAGTTTCTACTTTAGAATCACTCAAAAAGTAGCTCCTTTCTCTTTGTCCTATTATATGTCCGGTGACTGTGTTAGTTTCAGTTGAAAGAAAAATTTTACTTTTAGTTGCATGAGCGATACTTAATTTTTGTTTTTGATTTAACTTAAAATTATGTATAAAACACATCTTAACCACGAAAATATTCACAAACAAACGGAGTATTAAGTGTATAATAATAATTATTGGTCGTATTTTGTAAAATAATTTATATAAAATGCCTCAGAACAATTTGCCTTCAATGCTAGAATAAAAACTGCAAGCCTTAGAACAATGAAAATAAGCTGGTTTTATCAAATAAACTATAATATTTAACATAGATAGCACAGATAACAAACTAATTGCTAAAAGAATCTTTGTTATGTAATATTTTTCATAACATAATCATATCAGAGAATTTAACTAACTATTTAGGTTGCTTATGGTTTAATATGTTTTGTAAAAACTTTCTGGATTGATTTTTAACACTTTATTTGCTTGATTGCTTTACAAATAATAGAACTTACGAAACAATTGTGCCCTAAGCACCTTACAAATTTTAGTCAAGGTTACCAAATCGTTTTAGTCTTAAGTTTTATTTAAAAAATGTTTTTTGTAAAAATTTAACATTGTAATAAACATATAAAAGTTATGTTGTAAGAATAAGTGTTTGTTGTGAAATATATTCCTTAAAATTATTTTCGATTATTCATGGAAAATTTGCACTCACCATACAAATGAAACTAGAATCACGAATTGTAAATGATATTAATTCTATAATCGTACACTACGTTTGGAACGTCATAAAAATAACAAAATAATGAAAGTGTCTATATCCCCAAAGCAATTATCATCTAAAAGAAATATAAAACCATTAAGTATAGTACTTAAAGTATCATATAGAAACGTTACAAAATACTAGCACTATTTAAATTTACGCAATTACAACAAGTAGAGACCGGAATAAAGTTCAAATCAATATATGCTTATGGTTGTCCTGATTCCTGTTGGACACGAACGGAATATAAACGGATAATGCATATGAGTTTTTCACAGACATTTCATGACTTTCCCATCGAGCAGAACAACTAAAGTGCATTCAGTTAGTGATGATAAAGATAGTGTTTTTGATTTTCTGTTTTATTCTTATGTGTAATTGTTTTCAAACCAATCTACATGAAAGACCATTACGAATTGTTGAAAATAACCAAATTATTGCGAAAAGTTATACGGAAAAATCAAGAGGATTTTTCCAATTTTTTAACCTTCCATGTAAGTATTTTAAATCTGTTATTATGGAAAACATTATAAAGTATTCTTTCATTAGATATAATATGCTTTTTTGCGGCTAAAGGAAAATGGCCTTTTGTGCCATCCTTTCTTCAAGTTCAAGTAAGTACAGTTGGTCGTACAATATTCAGTAAAAATGATGACTACATTAGAAAGTATTGTCGAGGACGTTTTCCTATAGTCCAGTGTCATCGTCCAACTGGTTATCCCGGTAAGTTAAAATCATCTGTATAGTTTAGCATATATTTTACCCACATAATATACTAAGCATTAGTTTGTATCATTATCATATGATATCGGTTTACTGAACTTGTCACGCAATGAAGGAACTAACAACGTGGTAACTGTACCAACAACTATGAGCACGCAAGTAGAAACATTTGATCCAAATGAAAATAATGGTGGTAATGACGGTAATGGGGATGGAGATGGAGATGGTGATGGTGATGGGGATGGTGAGGAGGTAGACGATGGGGAGGAAGTTGATGGTGATGATGATGAAGATAATGATGCAGACGATGAAGATTTTGCTAAGAAAAGTGTTAAAACTACTTCTTGCACTTGCCTTTCTAAGGCAGACAAAAGCGACACTAAATTTATTCTGCTTAGTGAAAATCAAATCAAAAACGTTAGCACCGAAACTATATTGAACACGATAGAATTTTTGAAAACGTTTTTGCCTCGTAAACCTCGTACAAAACTCAAATCTTCAAAAAAAGGCAAAAAGAAAAAGAAACATTCTAGAAAAAGGATATAAAACTTTAAATTAAGCCTTCATAGGAAGCTTTCGCATGACCATGTATGTATAGATCGTTATTCAAGCAATTATTTATTCATGATGTTTTGAGAGCTATTAAATTTTTGCTTTTTCTTAAAAAATAAATAATATGCTTTAATGTTTCCAAAACGACGTGCTTGCTATGGGAAAGAATACGTAAAGTTTCCCAGAATTCCATTCATATTAATCATAAGTGATTCTTGTTGCGTTCTAATAATCTTGGAAAATACCATGAAATTTTCATCAATTATAGGATTTTATTGCTACCCATGGAAACACCACTGCTACATACCCACTACCAAAACAACTCGGCCTACACTTATTTCAACAAGTACAATTACTGCACTTTCACCAACAACAGAAATGATGAACCCTTCTACAGTACCCGATACTACCAACATGATGGAAACTACTATGCAGCCCGAAACCACAGATGGGGAGACTGGGGCTGGTACAGGTACGGGAACAGGAACCGGACGTGCACTAGAATCCCTTGAGATAGATTCTTGTAATTTACATAGGTTTAACTCTTTTATCTATAACGGAAATGTTGTTTTTGTTTAGAATTTCATATAACATCGTGGAGGGGCGTTTTTTTAAACTTAGATTCCAGAAATTATTTATTTATTCGAAGCAGCTACTTCATATTTAAACGTAGAACACAATGTTCCTTGGATGGCCTTAAAAATCTTTGCACAAATAAGGTGTACAAGATACGAAGATCCCCTCTAAATACTGCACTAAATGACTGATACTGAAATTTAATAAATCTCTTTTGTGTGCTACTTGAATGGTTTCTTGTATTTATTTTAATTTTGAAAATTTTAAGGAATTTTAGTTTTTAAAAATGAAATGTTAGAAATTTCCTGCATGAATTTAGAGTTCAAAATCCTAGTTCTAGATTCTTTACGTACATACCTGTGTATTTTGTTTTCATGGGCATTTATAATAAATAGTAGAATAAATATGCAGCCATGCCTCATACTTAATACTCTGCAAAGAGAACACGATAATTATTCAGCACAAGTGATAAAATGCAGATGTGAAGCTTACCTGGCTTATAAAATGCTCCTGCATCATAGGTTACGGCTATAACTGGAAGTATAGAATTATTAGTTAGACCTTTTAGACTGAGGAACCGCCAGATATCCCGAAGAATAAGTCTTTACTGCGTTTCTAGAAGAATCATTTATCTGTTCGTTACCATAGCCGTATTCTCTCGGTCACTCTAGTAGTGTATCAAATCCCCAGAACAAATTAGTTCTCGATAATAACTGAGCTCCAAAATGAGCCGTAATTCAAGGACCCTTTTGACTTGATTCAATGATCAATCCTTGCTTTTAGAATGGGAGGACATTGATGTTTTGTGAATCCTGCTTGACTATTTGTGATAACTGTAAGTTCTTTTTACAGACATCTGGTGTATGTTAGATGATACCAGACTCTACCTAGTTTCTACGTATTTTCCAGCCCGGTACGATTCTCCATTCGAAAGAAGCAGTATTCCCAGCACCAATTTGATCACATCCGTCAACGTAACAAACTCCATTGAAACGATGCCAACTTCATGTGGATAACATGTTAATCAACGAACGAATACGCCTACGTTCACGAAACGTATGCGAGAATAGTGTGTATGTACGTACATACTACACAAATCGCGTGGAAGATTTTGAAAGCAGGGTGCAGAGCAGACTGCAAAGTGCCAAATTTTCTTCATTAGCGACAGAAAATTGCTTTGGAGCTGCATTAATTACTTGGAAGTCGGTACGTACGCGTAATTAGCGCCGATATTAGACAATAATAACATTTGAAAGTTTTTAAGTTTGATAAGAATGCCAATCTCTTGAATCAGACACATTAACCTTAAGAAATATAATATAGTTTTCCGAGTGAAAATATCTAGATGCCGACATGAGAAACATCACTTTGACAAGGAATTACTTGATTATCAATAATTCTTTCCTAATTCATAACATTTCTAGACAGGATATTGTAGCAGATATAAAATGCAATAAAGCATGTGTGCGAGTGAATGTGTAAATGTCATGTCATCATAAATAAACATTATTAGTATGCAAAGAATGAAAATGTGTGGTCTGAATTGTGTACAATTGTGTGTACTAAGTGTGCACGTGTGAAGCATTTAAAATGGTTTCTAAGACGGACTAGTATAAATTAGTGAATTATTTTGATTGTTAACTATTGTCTAATTTTGTCGATATCATTATTATCATTTTGAATTAAAACATTTTTGCAGATACACGGACAAGCCAAGATTTTCAAGCTGGAGTCGTTTACACACCGTCAAAACTAGGCCGGATTTTTTGGATTTTGCAGTACAGTAAGTACAGAATTAATTATATCATATAATAAACCATATTGAAATCGCTTATGCTGCAAATGAAAATAGTTATGCATAACCTTATGTTAACGCCAATATAACATATCACCAAAACATGTTCAAAATGAAGTGTCTATAGGAATTTTAATTGATTAGAACTAGAAGTGATATCAAATCCAGATGACCAATAGTACATATCATCAGTTTATCTTAGTTAATTGATGTTCTTGAAAATTTAGCCGAAAAATATAATTTCCTTCAAAAATTCATATTGCCTCTGATCGACACGTCTGCAAAACACGAACACAAGCATTAGGTGATATGTGTTCGTAATATATGTTCTATATCTATTACAACATCAACACATATGCATTTCTACGATCGTCAACGTTTATAGTTAATAATACTTATTACATGTGGAATAAATATGTTGAACCCAAAGCGCAAATGAAGTGGACAATTACTGTGTTTGCATATGAAATTGATGAAAACATGCTTTCCACTGTTATCAGCTGAGGAGACCGAAAGCAGATAACATTTTGATGTGATGAACTTTTGAAGAAAATTTGTTGCTACTTCAAACCGAACACACCATGTTAAATCAGCAATATCTGTTAGTTAATTGATAATACACATCAACGAAAAAATAGATGTACATATTTTAGAAAATCACCACGCCGGCATTGTTGAACTTGTCACTCTGGCAGGGGTGAGAGAAAGCTTGCTCTGCTCTGTATGTTAAATTGTTGCTCTAACATTCATCCGGTATGTTAAGTTGAACAGAGAAATTCCACAGTTTTTTTTCGGTTATAGCACGTTTTGTCTGTTCTGGTTGTATATGGTTTTCAGGAATATTATATGCCACGTGGTCAAAATTGAAATGCTTTAAATTCTGATTAAATAAAATTTATATTAAAATATATTATATTATAACCTTTTACAAGTATATGCTTAACATTTTCTTCTTACAGTCGTACTGTAACGACTTGGAAACGATAAACTTTGAGATTTCCCTAAGAAGACATGCAATCACCCGCAATGGAAGAACCAACTGGTAAGGAAATAGAATTTCCAAATAAACCAGAATTATTATTAATAAATAAAATTGAAATTTTAGTTAATGAGCAAGTTCAAACCACCGATCCTTCGCAAACTTACAGCTATGACGATCTGTTTCCTGCTCTACCGGAACATCATACAACACCGGCAGTTAATAATGCCCCTCCGAAAAGTATGAGAGTTGGAAGTTCAGTAGTTACACAGGTTAAATGATTGTATAATTTATATTTGTCAAAATCATTATTGAAAATTATTGCTTAGGTCTTTCGTGTTCCTTGCGAAGAACGTAAATGTTCTGATTCTGAAAAGTTTGGTGAAGGCGAGTCTTTGAGAACATGTCAGCAAATAATGAAAGAGACCGGAGCTCACATCGAAATTTCGAGTAGTAAGGATGAATCCTTAACCTTTTTGGTTAAAGGAAAAATCAATGAAGTTTTAGATGCGCGCAGAAAAATTTTGGTTCACTTTCAAACGCAAGCAAATAAGCAAATAAGTATCCCAAAGGAACATCATGGAATGATATTGGGTAAAAAAGCTGAACGTTTGAAATGTCTTGAAAAATTAACAGCCACCAAAATAAGCGTTCCTAATATGAATGAGGACAGTGATGTTATCACTATATCTGGAACGAAAGAAGACATTGAGAAAGCTGAACATGAAATAAGGGTTATGTCTGATGAACAATCGAAAAAAGCCTATGAAAGGATTTCAATCCCAAAAATATACCATCCATTCATCATTGGTCCATTCAGTGAAACCTTGAATAATCTCACTGAAGTAACAGGAGCTAAAATCGTTATACCTCCACAAAATGTCATGACTGATGAGATCCTTATAACTGGAGAAAAAGAAAAGGTTTTTGCTGCAAAGGAAAAAATCATCGAAATTTATAAGGATATGGAGAAGAAATGTTCAACAGTGAGCGTTGAAGTATCCAAATCACAGCATCGATATGTCATCGGTCAGCGTTTTTCTACTATTCAAGAAATCCTTAAATTAACTGGTGTATCAGTTGAAATGCCACCACCAGACTCAAACACTGATACCATAACCCTTCGTGGTCCACAAGCAGCTTTGGGCAATGCTTTGACGGTTGTTTATCAAAAAGCAAATTCTGCTAAATCTGTTTTTGTTGATGCTCCTGCTTGGGTACATAAATACATCATTGGTAAGAAAGGTGCCATCTCGAATTTCGAAGAAGAATATCCGAATGTGAACATGATGCGGATAGAAAATAAAATGAAACTTGAAGGTCCACCCGAAATGGTTGAGAAGGCAGAAGCCCATTTAGCAGCATTGGTTGACGAATACACCAAAACCTATACGTACACCGTCATGAATGTCGATCCAAATCACTATAAACACATCATTGGAAAAGCAGGTGCAAACATCAATCGCTTAAAGAATGAATTGAACGTTATGATCAATATTGACGATAAAGAAGATGAACACATAAGAATTGAAGGGCCAATAGAAAGTGTAGAAAAGGCTAAACAAGAACTCCAAGCCCAAATTGACAAATTGGAAAATGAGAAAACCAAGAAAGTTCAAATTGATAGAAGATTATATCGTTCGATGTTTGGCAATAAGGGTGAAAATATTCGTGAAATAAAAGAAAAGTATAAACAAGTGCAAATTCATTTCCCTGCTCAAAATGAAAATAATGACACCGTCAAGTTGTATGGACCACGAGATGATGTTGATAAATGCCATAAAGATTTAATGAAACTTGTCAAGGAAGTCCAAAAATCGAACTTCAGAATTGAAGTACCAATATTCAAGCAATCTCGTAAATTCATTATTGGCAAAGGTGGTGTTAATATTAAAAAGATTCGAGATGAAACCCAGACGAAAATCGATTTACCAGCTGAAGGAGACAGCAACGAAATGATTGTTATAACAGGAAAGAAAGAGAATGTTCTTGATGCTAAGGAACGTATTGAGAAAATTCAAAATGAACTTATCGATATTGCAACAGATGAGGTTCAAATTCCATCGAAATACTATAACACATTGATTGGTCCCATTAATAAATTAATTGAAGAACATGCAGGTGTAACCATTCGGCCGAAGTCGAAATCTGACACGGTAATTTATTTATGAAACTTTCTTAATTTAAACTTTATTTTAATATAATAATTTTAAAGGTAACTTTACGGGGACCAAAAGAGGAAGTTGAAAAAGCTAAAATTCAGTTATTAGAACTTACTGCTGATTGTCAACAATCCCTTGTAACACTTGAAGTACGTGCCCAGCAACAACATCACAAATTCATAATTGGTAAAAATGGTGTATCAATAAAGAAGATATGTGAAGCATCTGGAGCAAGAGTCTTTTTCCCTGGCAATGAAGATGAAGACAAAGAACTCATTACCATTTTGGGTAAAGATGAAAATGCTAAAAAAGCAAAAGAAATGCTCGAAAATGTCATCAAGGAAATTGAAGAGGTTACAGAAGATGAAATAGCAGTTGATCCAAAACATCATAAACACTTTGTATCAAAACGACGTGAAGTTCTTCATCGTATTACTGAAGAATGTGGAGGTGTTATGATATCATTTCCAAAAGTTGGAACAGACAGTGACCGTGTCGTTCTTAAAGGTGCAAAAGATTATATTGAAGCTGCAAAGCTAAAAATTCAAGAAATCGTTGATGATTTGGAAGCACAAGTAACAATTGAATGTATCATTCCACAGAAACATCATCGAAAGGTAATGGGTGTACGTGGAGTAAGAATTCAAAATATTACATCAACATATGACGTGCAAATCAAAATTCCTGATCGAGCAACTGGTGAAGAGCCAGAACAAGAAGTAGTAAATGGTGGAGAAGATGAAGTGCGTCAATGTGATATAATAAGAATAACTGGTCGCCAAGATAAATGCGAAGCTGCTAAACAAGCACTTCTCGATCTTATTCCTGTAACGGAAGATATAAATGTACCATTCGATTTTCATCGCTCAATTATCGGGCAGAAGGGTAACAAAGTGAGAGAATTCATGAGCACTTATGATGTTCATATTGAATTATCACCTCCAGAAATGAAAATGGATGTTATCAAGATAACAGGTACACCTGCTAATGTTGCTGATGCTAAGGAAGCTATTTTCAGAAGAGTTGAAGAGCTTGAAGTGGAAAGAAAAGAACGTGAGCTGAGATCTTTTGAATTGAAAATTGAGGTTGATCCACAATACATTTCGAAAATTATCGGTCCGAAGGGAAGTCATGTTAAAAAGTTGCGTCAAGATTATAATGTGAACATATCTTTCCCTCGTCGAGAAGACACCGATGATCATACAATAACCATTCAAGGTTATGAAAAAGACGCTCACGCTTGCAAAGAAGAGATTATGCGTATAGTAAATGATTTGGATGAATTGGCACGTGAAGTTGTTGATGTTGATCATCGTGTTCACAAACGTTTGATCGGACAACGTGGACGTAATATACGACGAATAATGGATGAGTATAAAGTTGAAATTAAATTGGCAAAACCAGGTGATGAAAATCCCAATGCTGTTACAATAATTGGCTCGGAAGAATCAGTTCTAGAAGCTAAAGATCATATATTGAATTTGGCTGAAGAATATCTACAAGACGTCTCTGATACAGTATCAACACCAACAAATGATTTTTCAACCATTTTGCAACAAGCATTTAACAAAAGTGGTTTTGTTGTTCAAGGTGCACCATGGGAACGTGGAAGTGGACATCCAAGCAACGCAGATGGTAATACAGCACCCAATACTCAATCCCATGAAGATTTTCCAGATTTCGGCCTATCTAACAACGTAAATAATGATCATACTGCCGCTGCTGTTGCCTCCCCATCAGTATGGGGTCCAAGACGTTAAGTTTGTTTTTTTGTGTTTTAATTTCGATTTTTTTGTAAGAAAAATTTCTTGTCTCTTCTAACTAGAAAAACAAAAAAGGGAACGAAAATTTTTTTTACATTTTCTTTAAGAAAAGTCTGTTGTGCAATTTTGGGAGCAACATTTCGTTTACAGCTATTTTGGTTATTTCATTTTTATTTTTTTAAAACTAAATCCCAAATTAAGTCAAAAATTAAAATCAGTCAGAGAGAAATTCAAAATGATATTGATACTTATTAGTTATAGAAAAATGGAAAATTACTATTTTAATTATAACATAATGGCTTCTTTTCAGCAATTGATAAAAAGTATATACATACATATTTTATAGATGTTTTGTTACATATCGAAAAATATGGCTATTTTTCAAAACTTTGCAATTCTTTTATTTGTTCAAAAAATATTTCTTTTGATATATAAAACAATCATACAAGCATCAGCAAAAAACTTTAAACATTTACATATCCCAATGCAAAAGAAAACATTTAAAATCTATAAGAACAAGTTCTGTTAATTTTATTTTATGAAAAGACTGAACTTAAAAGTGTTTAAATAATTTTTAATCACTCAATACCAAAATAAAAGACGATGATGAATTTGCTGATGTTTGTTAACAACATTTCTGTTTGATTGAGGTCTTCTTATTCTTGAATATATCCTTAACGTATGCATCCTATCTATAATATTTCCATTTTATTTTGATTAACTTTTTTATTCGATGCAATTTAGTATTGGATGCATAATTACCCCATGGACCGAGAAAATAAATTAAAAATTAGTGCTAGTGTGTTATACGAGTTCCATAAGAACATTAGTGAAAAATTTGTTATTAATATTTGTTTTTCTATTTCAATGATATATTTGAAATTTAATTTGGGAACATGAAATGTAAAAGCGGGCACAATTACTTTGTTTTAAATACTGCATCATCGTAAATTATAAAACATATATAAAGATATATGAAATATTATTTAGAAACAATTTTTGCGTGGTTTTTGTACATAGAAATTTATTAAATAATTAAACAATTTTAAAATGGATTTATTTAATAAATTTTTATTTTTACTGGGCTATAGTTCTGTGAACAAAATCGTCTATGAATATTTATTAATTATTACGTCCGCCAAAATGTAAACAGAAAATGAACTCAGAGGCATCTGGATTCTTCAACATTTATGCTACTTCATAAGAAGTAGTTTCCCTAAAAACACTTAATTAGAAGACATTTATTTCATTAAAGAAAAATTGAAGCTAAATTTGAACGAATTCACAATAATAAAAACGACCAGAAAATTATATCTAATATGCTTGTATTCTCAATTTGTTTATTACGATATTTCGAAAAATTTTATTAACAAATATACAATATTAATTATTCTTAAGGCAATTAGATTGCATTGTTGTAACAACTGTAAGGAAATGACTTAAGCACATATTAACCTGTTTACATATTATATTTTAAGACTTCAATCAATCAGTCATTTGAGTTACATTTCCCTGAATGTTAGCAACAACTCCAGCTAATATATGTTGGAGAAAGAATATAATATAAAAATTCGAATTTTTCCCATACATGGCGCAATAATATATTTTTCCAATGAGTGAACTTATTTTTATGTGCATAATTGCACATAATCAAAGCCACAGCTCATTATTCTTTCCTTTTATATACAAAACAAAAACATATTTGCAAAGAAAACAAGGTAGCGAAATTATTTTAGGAATTAGCTTAGTGCCAAAAACCGCAACTGAATTAAGTTTCAGTCATAATTAATTGAAGAAAATAATTGGAATCGTTAAATTTTTTTAAGAATTATAATATTCAATGAATGTAAAATGTTTTGCTCTCAAAGACAAAAAATCGTATACTGTATGTATGGTATCTAGACGCTAGACGAAAATTTTCTTGAAGGTATCAAATAAGAGGAAAACCAAAATAACGTAGTGTACTGCATGCAGCTCAATAGTTTTGAAATCATATTAAATTTAAACTTTATTCTAGACATTTAGCGAAATTTAATATAAGTGATATATTATGAATTTCTCATAATTGGTTTCAAAATTTCATTGCTAATTTCGCTTTTCCAAGTACATTATTTTCAGAGTTACAATATTCCTTCATAAAACACCAAAATTAACATTTAATAACTCCAATCTTCTGTTTCCTTAGCGTAAAGTACCGGAAAGACATACACATACATATAACTTTAGAAAATAGAACTATGTGAATAATCATTTAAGACTAAAACTATAAATTATAACGAAAAAATAAGAAAGGAGGAGAAAATTGCCTTAAATATATATGAAATGTAATTATTCGATTTCATTTAATACTGCGTTATTATTGTTTTTTGGTGATAGGTGAAAATTATGTTTATTCAATTCAAAAATAAAAATTAGAATGTACGACGAATATAAACCAACTAAAAAATATAATATACATTATTTTTTTATTAATAATAATAAAAAACAATGATATGGGTGACGCGATTGTTAATTGCCATTTTATAATGTATTATTGTATACATATTTACATCTATTCGAGAAAAGGATGCTTTTTCACTCACTTAGTATATATTTATATATATTTTATAAACAAATTCTTAAAATTCATAACAGTTGTTTATAACAATATGCATAAGGCGGATTTTATTTATGAAACTATCATTGTTAAATTAACATAAAAAAAAATAATTCCCAGTAATTGAAGAGTTTAAAAGCAAATTAAAATTGATTACTTTAAAGAATGTTTTTTAAAGGATAATCATGTTTTTAAAATCAATTTATCTCAATGTTCTTGCATTGTACTTTGCAGTGTTTGCACCCGCCATAATTTAAGGAACGTAGTTCTCATACATTTTTTTATTAAATTCCGTTTTAATAAGGAATCCAAAAAAGTTCAGTAAGTGTCCTCATGTTTTATGTTGTCTTAAGTTTACCACATAATTGAGTAAATAAATAAAAGTTAGTTTTTTGATAACAATTAACTATGGTTGACCCTAATCTACTAATGATTGAGGTTGTAAATACAAATATATACAATGACAAAAATTAATCTTATTTATTTTCTTCCATTTGTCTTCACAAATCTTTGTTACATGTTCAAGGTGCTCTTATATCCTAATTACAATATAATTCATACAGTGTTGCTTAATAGTTATATAACTTGTGGTAGAGGTTCCAAATCTGTACATAGCTTCTTAAATTCGTAATCAATTGGTTCATCTTTTCCATAGCACTTGCTTGCAAATACTTTGTCTAATTTCCTAGCTAAGCAGCGACTGCGTGTGGACTTTTGTATTAGATGAAGAGACCTTTGTCTAGGATTCATAAATTCCATACTTCTGTGCTGCACTATTCTTGTATGACTTTCACGTATTATATCGGAATAATTTTTCATATTTTTACGAAATTGTGCTGGGGATATTTGAATCTTCTTGTCCACTTTCGCTTTAATCTTTTTCACTAGAACATGTACGTCGCTCTTAATACCTTGAGTTGCCTTGCTTTTCTCGTATTGTGCCCATTGTATGTAGCTTCCTTTCCGTACTGATATCGGAGTTTTAATTTTTTGAAAAGCCCTCTTGGAGTATGTTCGAATCGGAGTCAAACATTTACGCCAATTCACGATACTTGGAGAACTTCCATAGAAATAATTTCGTTTTCTTACGGGTGTAGTAAGGATAAGTTGTCTGTTATCATTGCATTCATTCGGATTGACTAAGCTATTCTCCTTATTGTTCTCTTCAGTTATAGTTTCTAGTGTGTTGCTTCTGGCTTTGTCCTGATTAGCAATTTTAGTAACATTTGTAGCTTTCACATTATTGTTGATTTCAATTGATTGTCTTCGCTTATCCTGTGAGGAGTTGTTAATATTTGTTAAATTGAAATTTATTGGATTCACCAGTCGAATTCTATTGTTCAATACAACTGGTAGAAAAACTTCGGGCTTAAATCCTTCGGATTCTACTATAAATCCAGTTCCTTCTGGAGTTACTTTTATGTTGAACGTTAGGCTCGTCATCTTTGTGAATGTTTTTAGTTTTATATTTCTTTAAATACCTCAGGATACGATACAAATTCAACAAAACTACTCAATTCCGTAAGATAAACTGACACTTTGAATTTGACTTCTGAAGAAATAATGGCATCTACCCGTGGAATATAGAACTGCTTGTTACTACTAGTCACTGATAGTAGTAAATTATGGCAACGGTCGGTACAGTCGGTCAACTGGTAAAAATAAAAATAAATAGAAGGACAAATCCTCAATTTAGCTTTGTTTGCAACATTTTTATGATTTTATATGACAATTTTCAGCAAATTAACGCATCCTGCCTCAACAAAGTATTGAAAGTACAAATCAACAATCAAATATGAGCAATTAATATTATATGCAAAAACTCACAATTCGATCTAGGTTTTTGATATTTTTGTGTTTTTGTTTTTACATAAATATGAAGGTTGCGTCATGTAGGAGTCAATATCAATGGTGGCCATCTGCTTGTGAAAATAGAAACTTATGTGTTCGAGGCACCGTCAAAAAACTGTCAAATACATGTGTTTAGAGACGGGAAGTGATTGTGAGAGGAATTTTCTCACAATTTTCCTTATTTTCTCCGTACGAGAATGCAAAATACTCAAATGCAGTGAGATTTTCGAGAACGGGAACACACCCAGTGTAAATTCAAAATGAGGAATATTATTTTCATATGGCAATGACATTGTGAAAAGCACGTGCTCCAAATGTGACAGCTGACAGAAAGTAAAACGTCAAGAAGTGGAATTCAAAGTTTTGCGAAACGTGTGGCACCGAACGAGACTGTAGCAAATATTTAAAAATGGAAGTTGACGACATAGAAACAGAGGAAATCGAGATGAACGAAGATGGGAACTCAAGTTCTGAAGGTGAAGAAGAAGACAGCAAGAAGCCCAAGAAAGTGTATTTGCCGGGAAAGCCTCTAGAGGAAGGTGAAGAACTAGTATGTGATGAAAGTGCGTACATTATGCTACATCAGGCACATACCGGTGCACCATGTCTCAGTTTCGACATAATCCGAGATGAGCTGGAAGAGACAAGAGAGAAATTTCCTATGACCGCATACATGGTAGCTGGAACGCAGGCAGCACGGACACATGTGAACAGTGTTATTGTTATGAAAATGTCCAACTTACACAGGACAAGCAAAGAGAAGGATGAAGATGAAGAATCAGATAGTTCTGAGGATGAAGACGAAGAGGAGGAAGACGATGTGGCTAAAAGGCCACAAATGAGTTGCGCTCTCATAAGACATCAAGGATGTGTGAATAGGGTTAGGAGCACTAACGTAGGAAATAACGTTCTTGCAGCGTCATGGAGCGAATTAGGTCGAGTCAACATATGGAACTTGAGTCCGCAAATGCAAGCTGTAGATGATGTAGACATTCTTAGGAAATACGAAAAGGAAAACGTTAGCGAAAATACAAAACCTTTATTTACATTTAGTGGTCATCAACAGGAGGGTTTTGCTCTTGACTGGAGTCCCATTGTTCCGGGCTTACTCGCTTCAGGAGATTGCAGGTAGTTTATTGAATTTGACGTTGGTAAATTTATTGAATTTTGATTCAATTTCAGACGAGATATTCATGTATGGCAGCCACTCGAAGACGGTTCATGGAATGTGGATCAAAGACCTTTCGTTGGGCATACAGATTCTGTGGAAGATTTACAATGGAGTCCGAACGAGAAAAGTGTCTTAGCTTCATGTTCTGTTGACAAAACAATTCGTATTTGGGATTGTCGTGCTCCGCCACAAAAGGCTTGCATGTTAACCTGCGAAGAATGTCATGAAAGTGATATTAACGTGATATCATGGAATAAACATGAACCATTTATAGTAAGTGGTGGTGATGATGGTGTTCTGCATGTGTGGGATTTAAGACAATTCCAAACTAAAAAACCAGTTGCAACATTCAAACATCACACTAATCATGTTACAACTGTTGAATGGCATCCAAAAGATTCAACAGTATTTGCGTCTGGAGGAGCTGATGATCAAATTGCTATTTGGGATCTTGCAATGGAAAAAGACGTCGACCCGGAAGAGAAAGTATCCAATAACGAAGAAGAATTGAATAGTTTACCTCCACAACTACTCTTTATTCATCAAGGGCAACAAGATATTAAAGAACTACATTGGCATCCTCAATTGCCTGGAGTGATTCTGTCTACTGCACATAGTGGTTTCAACATATTTAGAACTATAAGTGTATAAATTTACAATAAAATTTTTTAAAAATTAGCACAAAATTTTGCATTCGCATTTATTAAACACCAAACAAAGTTTAAAATGAAGTGAGAAATCGAAATTAAATTATTTTCAAATGAAACAATCAGCAATGTAAACTAAAACTCAATTATCTACTTATTAACGAAACATAAGTCTTAATAACCTCATCATAAGGGAAATAAATGAAATTAATTGGTTTTATCATTTGCAGTCTTCTCTAATTGTTCTATAATCGTGGATAGTTCAGCAACTTTATCCATTTTGACATAAAGTGTTTTACGAACTTCATGGAAGACTATCCAATTTGGACACTCCTTTGCTATGAGTCGTAAATGATCTTCAATTTCTCTTGGTGTCATGTTGGTTCTGAAACTGTTACCAATCTTTTTCACAATCAATTCTAATGTTAAAACACTCTTCTTCTCCGTAATAAATACGCTACGCAAATGTCTCGCAAGCTCTGGTAGTCTACTGTATTTAATAGCTTCTCTGTCTTGAGATGGTCGTCTAGTCATTGCGTCTAATGCTTTAGCCGCTTGTTTAGCTCTTATTTTTTCGAGTAAAGATTTGGGAACACCTTTCAGAAGAGTTTGTGTGTGTTTGTCTTCATCTTTATTACCCAATAACTTTGAAATTTCCTCACTGTTTTCATTTTGTTTCTCTTGCAATCGCTGCATTGATCTTTCTCCTGGAGTCGAACAATTAAAGAGGTTCCTTGCTGTTGATAGAATATCTTTAGCTGATGAGTATTTTTCAATGTTTGGTGGTTGTGGCAAAACAGCTTGCTGAATTTCTTGACAATTCTCTAATTCAAATTCTGGATGCCAACGTGTCACCTTATCCACTGGAATAATAAGTGGTGGATCCAAAGATTTTAAAAATTTGTCATGCTCTTCTTTCACCTTGTCCAGTAGAATGTTGGTAAACTTTTGATACCGTTTTATAATAACCTGAAAAGAACCAATTCATTAAGTGAAAATTGTTTGAAAATAAATTCTTTACCTGTGGATTCATAGCAGATGATTCTGCTGACTTGAGTACATTATCCTCATCAATGACAAGACCACCATCCTTACGGGATTCAACATTTGGATTTATTATCAACTGGAAGTAGTCTTGCTTTGACATCGAACCGTAATTCCTCGTTTTCATTTGACTAAATGTGAAGGCGTCCGGATACAAAAATTTTATTTGCGCCAAATGCGATTCAGTGAAATTCTTCCGTAACATGCGCTGTACTGCTGGTTTCAGTTTCTTGAATGTGATCACTTCTTTCCGATTGTAGAACATGGCACACACCGAATCAACAGACTTAAACATTTCAATAAGACTGCGATATTTAAATGGTAATTGCAATGCTGGACGTCCGGTTTCAGTTAGATTTTGGAAACGTTGATAAGCTGGTGTGACAATAAGTTTCGATGGTGATCCGTCCTTACTGGGGCTGAAAAATATCTTCTTAGGTGTAGCGTTCTTCGGCGACATCAATTCATTTTTATCTGGTGGTGGTGGAACCGTTTTTGTTGGTGTTTTAAGTAGCTTCGTTGGACTGAAAATTATTTCAATATGTTAATGAACAACATAAGTAAAAGAATTTACGAGTGTATGTGCAGAAAATAAATTATTGCTGGTGATGCAAATATGAATTTTATATTTTGTTGACACAATTCTGATTAGCTTTCAATCAGATTATGCAATTCTTACGTGTATAGTATTCATTTCAAGAAATTTTACCTGGATAGCACTTCAAGTTCGATTGTTTTAAATTCTTTCAGTGTGACTCCAGACGATTTGGTCACACTCTCTCCATCCTTTAATTTCCTGTTTCTCTCAGCCTGTTGCTTCCTGATTTTCTCTAACTCCTGCAGTCTACCTAAAGACGCCTTCAGCTCATTAAGTTTAGCACTTCTGGTGATTTTTGTCTTAACTTCATCGAATTTCAATTCCTTCGCCACAGCACTTTTCAATTTCTTTTTATCGATAATTTCTGTCTCTTCCTTAGCCTTGCGCGGTGTCTTTGATCCTCTCTCCGAATTCGAAATACTTTCTTTCGATGCAAAAATGTTACTATCATCATGATTAACAGGAGCAACCCGTTTACGTGGCGAAAGACTACCAGCTTTAATAAATTTAACTAATTTCTGCTGTTGACTCTTTGATGAATCCTTCGACAATTCCTTGATAATTTCTGCTGCAATTTCAACACGTTTTACTGTCCTAGATGTGGAACTGAGCTTGCTTGGCGGAGGCTCAATAGAGGGATCAACCTAGTGAAAAATTCATATATATGGATTGATGCATCTTTCACTTTCAGAATGAAATACCTTCAAGCGTGATGTATTAACATCATCTACAGCTGCTCTTTTCCGTGAACTAAAATAAGACGCCACGGATGGTTGGGCCATTATCAAATGAATTTTATTTAACTTTTCACACAAATATTCTACAAATGTCCACGACTTCCAACCAAAGTGACAAACAAACTGGCGGGATAATTCATTGTTTTCCCTCCAAAAACCAGACTGGCATCGGTTTCGTTAAACTGGCAGCGTACTTAACGAGTGGTTGATATTTTGGGAAATTCCTGTCAGCTGTTCTCAGTACTAAATGTTAAAATAAAATATATTCTTAATTTTCGCATTTAAATACAATTAAAAACAGAATTATTAACGAACAAGTATTATTAATTTATTGAAATCAACCAAAACTTAGTACAGAAGAGTGTAGATATATTTGAGTTTTCGTTAAGTTCTGCCAACCTTTTCTAATCGAATCGTTGCAGATCGTCAATGCTGCAGCACCCTGTAGCTGTAGTCCGTGTCTTGTGTGAGTTGAGTTGGAGACGGAAGTTCTTTTCTCGAGTAATGTCGAGTTTTTCCATTTTACTCATAAATAAATTGCTCTAAGTAACCTGTCAATATCAAAATGATTTCTAATGTAGATTTAAAGTTTTATATTCAATGAAATTTGTGAATAATTTCCAGTATTGCCTTACTGTTAAAAATTTTAAGTGACAAGAAGTAAGGAGAATATTACAATTGGAACTTTACAAAATACCCACATACAAATGAATATATCTAGTATTGTTTCACGCATACCAAAAGACTAGGAGTGTCGTGTTTGATTCATCGTTTTTCATTCGATTTTGATTGCTGGCGAAAATATCAGAAAATCATAAAATCGAGAAAATTTCAATATTACCATCATAAACTAACTATACGAAAGTTCTTATATTAAGAAAATCATATTATGAACTCAAAAGCTGATGTTAATAGACGTGTAATGGCAATTCAAGCGAAAAAGAAACGCCATAAGGCAAACAAGAAGAAAGGAAAAAATAATGGAATTGGTGCAAATCAAAATGTACCACAACAAAACACCGGAACAACTAGCTCGACTACGTCTGGTACTGGTGTGGAATCATCAACGGGATATCGAATAAATGCAGCAGCATCACCACCAGATGAAACTCAACAAGCATTTTCGGTATTGAAGAAAACTTCAAGTTTGGGTGATTTAACAGAAAAACAGAGAAGAGGTAGTAAACAATTGAAATTCATTTGTATTAAATATTATTAATTAAATTTTATTTATTCAAGAACCGAGTTTACGAGATTGTGAAGAAGATTTAGCCAGAGGTAATAATTGTAATTTTGTGAATATCTATTATATATTTTTCGTGTTTTTTAGTACGAAATTTCAGTTCTGAAATTGTACGTTCACCTTGGCAACCAGAGCCATCCAAAAGCTCATCAAATGAATCTGAAGACTCTGATGCGAACAGTGAAGAGGAAGAACAGGAACTGAAAGAGGATTATTGCAAAGGAGGTTATCATCCAGTTAATATTGGTGATCTATTTCAAGGTAATAAAATTTATATCCTAACGATTTAACAAAATCATTGCAAAATCGATATCGTGCAAAATCATCATAACCAAACTTTTCCCAAATATGTGTGCGTATTTCGATTTCATTTTCTCAAGGAAGATGAGAGATATTGCGGCTAATTATATTTTTGCGAATGACGAAAATTAGCGAATTTTCATTCGTTTAATTCGATTTTCCGATTTTATTTGAACTTTAATTATAAAATTCAATAATAAATTGAAGAAAATTTTGATTCAATGTTGCTTCTTTATCGATACACGTAAGATTACAATTTCCAACATGTTTTTTCACATTTTATTTCTGTTCTTTTGGAGAAGATAAAAAATTCGTCGAATTGAAATTAATATTTTTGGAATAAAACATAAACATGATTCATCTTTTAGGTCGATACCATGTTGTACGGAAACTTGGTTGGGGTCACTTCTCTACTGTTTGGCTGTGCTGGGATTTAAAAGATAAAAGACATGTGGCTATTAAGATAGTTAAATCAGCAAGACATTTTGCTGAAACAGCTAGAGATGAGATAAGAATATTGAAAGCAGTACGTGATAGTGATCCATCAAATCCTCGCAGGAATAAGACTGTACAACTTTTGAATGATTTTAAAATAACTGGTGTTAATGGTACTCACATCTGCATGGTATTCGAAGTGCTTGGTGATAATTTATTGAAATTAATACGCAAGTCAAATTATCGTGGTATACCAATGGAAAATGTTAAAACAATAATAAGGCAGGTGCTTGAAGGACTTGATTATTTACATACAACATGTAAAATCATTCATACTGATATAAAACCAGAAAATGTTCTATTGTGCGTAGATGAAAACCATGTTAGATCATTGGCTAATGAAGCTACTGGTTTATATGTGATGAAATTTAAAATGTTTCCATCCTTTGTAAGTCGTGCTCCAAAAGAATATAGGGAACCACCTATTACAGGAAAAATGAGCAAAAATAAGAAAAAAAAGCTTAAGAAAAAGGCTAAACGAAAATTAGAACTATTTAAAAAACAATGGGACTATTTAGAACAATGTGCTGGAGAAGATAATAAAGAAGATAATAAGAATGAACAGCTAGATGGTATAAATAGTAATCGATTGAATGATATCGATGCTAGTGAGTTGTCTAATAAAAGTGATATTTGTAATTCAAAATCACATCAAAATATTTCAGGGTCACAAGATGATAACCAAAGTGCTGAAAGCAAGAAAATAATAAATGGTGATGTTAGTGGTGATGAAAGGGATAATGATGATGACGATGATGGTGAATCATCTATTGCTTCACCACAATCTTGTTCATTGCCATTAGAAATATTCGAACAAGAAAATCGACGTTCGAATAATAAAAATAAAACTGATGAAGAGAATCGTAATGATAGTATTAACCACAAAAGTTTGAGGCAATTTGATAGAGAACCAGAATCACATCAAACATTTCAAAATCATACGTGTAATAACGATGATAAAGATCTGTTTGAAGATAATAGCGATAATACTCAAATGACTCAATCTAATGCTAAGATATATAACAACAAGGAACAATTGTATGAAAATAAAAGTGGTAAGAATATTTATAATGATAGAAATAGACCTGATACACGACAAACATCAGCTAATATCATTTCACCAGATGATTTAAATTCTGATTTAGAATGTTCATCAAAACAAACTCCACAAATTCCTAAAAAAGATCCAGCTTTACAAGCATGTGATGTTGAAGTTAAAATAGCAGATTTAGGAAATGCTTGTTGGGTTCATAAGCATTATACAGAAGATATTCAAACCCGTCAATATCGATCTCTTGAAGTAATTTTAGGTGCAGGCTATGACACTTCAGCCGATATATGGAGCACAGCGTGTATGGCATTCGAATTAGCTACTGGTGATTATTTGTTTGAACCACATTCTGGTGATACTTATTCACGTGATGAAGATCATATTGCTCACATAATTGAGTTACTTGGTCCAATACCAAAACATATAATATTTCGTGGAGTTTATACACAGTTTACATTCAATAAAAAAGGTGAATTGCGAAACATTACTGGACTGAAACCTTGGGGTTTAGTAGATGTTCTGGTTGAAAAATATGAATGGGCTAAAGAAGAAGCTGAAGCTTTTGCTGATTTTTTGCGACCAATGCTAGAATTCGATCCGAAAAAACGAGCGACTGCGGCTGATTGTCTTGATCATCCCTGGATAAAGCAGACAAATAAATAATATAAATGGTGTTAGATAAAAATAAAAATGAAAAATTCAAATAGAGCTAATTAATAAATGATTAAACAGTAAACAGTTTCACATAAACCAACCAACCAACACAAAAATTAATCGCAACACAATTAATTAAATTAATTCAACACAGAAACCAGTAATGTTAAAGAAAACAAAAACTCATTATTTTAGTATCATCTATGTACTATTGATATTTCTCCTATGAAATGCTATCTCGTTTTATTTTAATTAATTTTATTTTTAAATATTTATAATCACAACACAACACAACTAAGAAAAATAGAAAATCGAAAAAAAAAATATTCTCGTCCTGTCCTCGAGGAAACCATGATGTCTATTTAAAATTTAAATGTTTACTTTGAAGAAAAATTATAACATAACGATGAAATATATAAATATAAGAAATATTGTAGTACTAAAAAATTTAATTTAAACATGCGAAATGGTAATTACATAAAGTAAAGTGGTACATATTAATACAAAACCCAGTTTAGATGAACTTGATCAAAACCTATAACAGTAGATTCCTCTTGCATGCGTATAAAAACACATTAATAAATGAAAATATCCCATCAAAATCAACATGAATTTTGTTCATTTAAAATTGAGAGAATGACTATAGTAGCAAGTGTGCAAAGAATTAACAAGAGAACTTATAAACATTTAAGCCACCTTCAAATTTATCAAATAGCATTCGTTCATACATACATCCAAAATCTATAATCATTTAAGATGTTACTTATTTTGAAATATTTTTATGAAATTTAAACACCAATCCAAATTCCAACTTTGCGCCCTAAATTATTCACATCATACACCCTAATAAAATAATCATATTTCCAAGATATTCGTTGCAAATCTTGTTATTCGAACAAGTTTCCAAACATAACATCATAATCCTTGGTTTCACTTCTTATTAATTATAAAATAATTGAAAAAGTTGGAGGTGCATCCATATAACATAACTAAAATATGAAATAGAGGCTTAATTTGCGAAGTTTTAAAGAAATTGTCTTTAAATATTTTTTGAATAGGCATTATAAAAATAAAATCCTTTAGAAGAGACGTTATAGTGTCTGAGATATGACACAAAATCAAATGAATTAATCATATAATGAACAAACAAGCATAAGACTTAATCATAATGAATAATGATAGTTGTATGTCATAGAGTGAATAATATAAATATATATACTTATATGTAAACAACAATAATAATAATACATGAAATAGCAAAAAACGTTAGAGAAACCCATTTCGAAATTTTTAATTAATAACCAAAGTAAATCATGGCTAATCTGTTATCAAGGAGATAATGTTACTTGTGTCAAAGACGAGAATAAGCTACATTATTGTTGAGATTGAAATGAAAACATAAAATATGCAAATGATTTAATGAATTATTGAAAAACAATGTAAATTAGTTGTCATAGAAGAAACTAATTATAAAGTTAACAATTATTTTGGTAACTAAAACTGCTATTTTCCAATTGTTTTGTAACCTTTTTGAAACATATACATACACCACATAAATTCAATTTTATTTATGATTATTTTTTATGATTTTCTTGTCCAGATTGAAGATATTGATTGTAATTCTATATAGTAATATTCTTGAAAAACGTGCGTTTGTCATAGTTCATCTTGTTTCCCTACAGAAAACACCAATGATACGCCAATCTAATTAATATTGAAAAACTTCCGAGCTTAATTGTTATAAGGATACGAAAGGGATGATGACAAAATCACAGTTTTTCGTAATTTAAGATGTCCATTTCGATCTGTACTAGTAATTTTTTAACACCTCTTACAAGAATTTACGTAATAGTAATAATAATGTTTAGTTTTGAATTTTATTTCTGTTCGTAGTAGATAATGACGGAATTGGTTGAATGAGCTATCATCAAATCTCATTACATTTGTGTATCTAGTAGCACAATTTTTTTCCTATTTTTGATTTATATTTTCAAGGTTTTTAGCTATACGTTCGAATTATATAGCTTATTAGCCGTCCATTAACACATCATAAATATTTCAGATTTATTTCTTACAATTACTATGAATATAAAAGCCTATATATTGTCTCTCTAAATTTTAAAATTCCTGCTAAAACAAGGACTAAAAACTATTTTCCTGCAAATAACCAAATCAGTCATTATCAACTTAAACACGTCCAAATATTTACAATTAATATTTTTAAATGAATTTCGTAATTTTGAATCGATAAAAACAGAACACCAGAAATTTTTATACTAAATTCAATATATTCAAAAAAGGTTATGATAAACCACAAAAAATCCAGTGAGAACCTTGGAACTATTGTTTCGTTTTATATATGATTTGTTAATAATTTTTTAAATAAAATGTTGATAATTATGTGAATGTATGTTTATATGATATAACACAAATATTGATATTAATATATATACATATATATATTTTGTAGAGATGAAAAAACATATGAATGAACCAAAATGCTGTTTTTCTTTGCTACAAAATGGACATACAGTGGCCATATCATTAGGGCCAGTCGCACTTTCTTCAACAGGGAAGAGGTGTCTTGTGAAATATACGCGTCTCTCGTAGAAACCGGCTTGTAATAGTAACTATATCTAATAAACTAAAGTTAAACTAGAAATATTTGCTTGTTGTCAGATACTCAGAATCATGATAATTGATTTTTAACCTTATAGTTTTATGGAGGCAAACCCGTGTCTCATGGAAAATAACTTTATATTTCCACATATCACAATGATTGAACATTATAGTTATCGCTCAAAATTGTTCGGAATATATCGGATAAAAGTTAGCATAGTAATAGAGAGAGCCATAAGAACCTTCTGAACCAGAGCTGGAAATCTACAAAAAGTAAAAGTGGCTCTAAAATTTTTATTTAATTGAACGAATGATTGAATCTAAAAGTAAGAAGTTGATATCAGTTCAATGTTGAGTTCAGATACTCGTCCTACAGGAGATAGTTTGCATACGTTATACTAGGCATCTTCGCTTCCCAAATAGTGCTCCTAAATCTAAGCTCGGAACACATTAAATGTGAGCTCATTGAAAGTAATAATGGTGCAATTGATAACAACACTAATTGTACTTTCAACGCACCACACAATTGGAAAATTTAATCAAAACGTGTATATATTACTTAATCTTCATTTTACTTTGGCTTGGTAGGGTATGTATGATGTAGCATGAGACGAAATATTTCTAAAATTATCACCACATCAACGTAGCACTAGAAAATGTACATATGTATGGGCTGGAACATTGCAGAGAAGGAAAATTGTTTACGTTTTAAGTCTTTAGCACTTCAAACTACCTTTAATTAAATGATTATCAATGACTGCGCAAGCTCTTGAAAGTTCATAACAAGATACAACAGCATTTCCAGTGCAATCATTCGTGATCATACGTGAAAAAGTGAATTTTAAAACGTTAAAATGAGTTTTGCGGTTGTTGGATCTGGTGTAATTGGGTTAACCACAGCGCTAGAAGTGAAAAATGAGTTTCCAAATGCAAATGTATCAATTTTATCTGAAAAATTTGGAGTGGATACAACCAGTGATGTAGCTGCCGGTTTGTTTAGACCTTCGAAAACATTTGCCGGTCCTTCACCAGAAGTCACAGCGTAATTGTTCATTGCTTCCAGCTTTATCTGTATGCATTAATGTAAATTTCAATCTAGGAAATGGATGCGAGATTCATATGAATACTGGGATGCTATACGTCAAAGTGAATATTCTGCTCATGCAGGTGTTTGCCAGTTATCTGGTTACATATTTTCGCGAATAGATAACAAAGTTGTGGAGGTCAGAATTTGTCACCTATCAATCATATAAGTTTTAATAATATATTTTTGGTATTAGAATCCACATATGTCGAATGTAGTACATACCTATAGGCCGGTTACTGAAGAAGAACTTGAATTATGTAATGGAGGTTGGAAGTATGGTTCCTTCTTTACAACAGTCCTCACTGACTGCAATCGGTTCCTTCCCTTTGCTTTGGAGAAGTTGGTCAAATTACTTAAAGTTTGAATACAATTGAAAAACTGATGTCTCTTTCAGATTCACGTCTATGGGTGGAATTGTAATCAAAACAAAAGTCCACTCATTTGAGGAATTGAGCCAAAATTATGATGTTATCCTCAATTGCACTGGTTTGGCTGCCAGAGAGCTTTGTTCTGACCACAATCTGATTCCTATGCGAGGCCAGATCGTTAAGGTCGACGCTCCATGGATAAAAATGGCTTTCTACGGAGACAACGATACATACATTATTCCAGGATTCTCCAGTGTCACTCTTGGTGGAACCTATCAGAAAGGAAACTTTAATACTACTCCTTGTCCATTGATTTCAAAAGATATTCGTTCGAGATGCTACAGTATGTTACCCAGTTTGAAAAAATCCAAATTCTTGTATGATCGTGTTGGCCTGCGTCCGTATAGAGACATTGTCAGGGTGGAACCAGAAGTATTTGATTCTTCTACCGGGAAGAAAATAAAAGTTGTTCATAACTATGGGCACGGTGGATATGGAGTAACGACAGCACCAGGAACAGCAAAACATGCTACGAAATTATTAAGAGATGTTTATTCTGCCACATATATAAGCAAATTATAAATTTATAACTTGTTTTAAACTTTAAATTTTTGTATATAAAATGTTAAATAAATTTTGGAGACAATAAACATTTGCCATAATGACGTATTGAGTGCAGTTTCAATTTTGGAGAGTTCCAAATTCACTTCAGGCAACACTGCAAACGCAGCCATAACAAATGTCAATTTTCAAACAAATAATTTCAATTTTTCATTATTTTCCTGTCAAAAAGTGAAACCGATCGAAATGTCTTCAATGACACCATCTGAGGTAAGTTATTTTGTTGAAAATAATGTTTTAAAGTGATAAAATGTTTATTATGATTCCAATATGGTAAAATATGATTATTAAAGTGTTGTGCAAAATGTTCGTCTGCAATGCAAGGTGTTGTAAATATCTTGTTTCATTTTTTTAATTTAATTTGAGTACTTCTGACTAATGAACCTAATTACTATAAATTAATAATATTTATCAAACTTTCATTCATTCCCTTTATTCATATTACCTCTTTCATGAATATTCTATATGCTTTTCCAAAAAATAATCAATGAATTGTGAAAATTTCCTTCCTTGTTTCAAAAGTCTCAATTCGATACGTACGCATTAAAACCTGCATAAGAAGTTTCATTTGGTCATGTAGGCGGAACAGCTGATGTTCAACACAGCTGTCAGGTGTCATGCAAAGTTGAATTTTGTGAGAATAAATTTTTGGCACAGTGTAACCTTGTATTGGTTCCATGGATAACCAGCCGACCGCCAATTTTGAGCCTACAAGACTGGTAATCCCAAATAGGTTTGAGACCGTCTCTTTGTTCTATATCAAAATTATCATACCGATAATAATAGCTTCAATGCTACTGACGTCACTTTCCTACGTTTGCTCTATGTGAAGTATCACTTGTCTTATGCCAAGAGCTCGAAACTGGTATTGTACCAAGAGTTAATTCAAAACGTGACTTGGATCACTAGCCAACACCTCATGAAGTGTATCTCTTGATAATTTTATTAGCCTTAAGTACTTTGTATGATTTGTTTGCCGCAAAATTGAAATTTGTCCTTGTAACATGAGCCACCATGAGGTAAAACATGAAAGTTTAATTCAAATGAATATTGAAAATGTTTCCGGATATTCTTAAAAAAATATGAAACAAATTCAAACTATGACGAGTGAATGGGCAATTTAAATAATAAAAAATTAGTGACCGACAATCGTATTTTGTAATTCGGCACTCAAAAGACAAACGGTTTGCTTTATCTACTTAAAAAGCACGATATTCATTGTTTTGTACACTCATCAGTCGCACAGTAAGATACTGGGGCCACAGGGACATTGTCCGTAGAGTTGTTTGAGATTCTGAGTAGAAAAGAAAATTTTTTCATGTGGAAACGTGAAGTGCCCCAACATCCCCCCAATTCAAACACATACAAAAACACATGTCACAATTCTGCTCCAACACAGTTTGCGTTTGTGCTGTGGAAGTGGAGCTGTTCTGAGTTTAGAAACTTCAACGCATTGCCTGCAGTTCTGTTGTCTCCCCATTTGGGTAACTTACGTCAAGACCAAGTCAAGTCAAGTCAGTTGTTCAACAATCAGTTGTACCCAGACTGGCGTGGGGAACAAAAGTTCCCGGAAAATTTTTCAATTTTAAATTTCGCGTAGTGTGGCACATGGAAGAGCTTTGTTTATGGATAAACACACGCTCTTAGCTTATAGTGAAACATAAAAATTGTTTAATTACAGTAAATATTAAAGAAACTAAATTTAGAACTTGTACCGAACACTTATTCGTTATCATAAAGCTGCCGCTCATTTGGAGCTTTCTGAAAGAAGGAATCGCGCGGTTTGTTTTGTGATAAATTTCAGTGATTTCAGAATAGAAAACTGTATATGTTGATTAGGGTTACTCATCGCTGCCAGTTTGTTTACACTATTTGAAAATTATAAAAAACATTTATTTATTTTCTTTTATAATGAAAGAAATTCGTAAGTTACTAAATGATTTTATTTTTGTCCTTTCTGGAAGAGGATACTGAGGAAATTATGCGAATAAATTTTAAATTAATTCAATTGCAATTGTCTAAAAATAGTTTAAGAAGTTGTTTTTCGCTTTGTTTCACACAAACCTTCAGACAAGGATAAGAATCAACAGTCCTTGGCCTAGTTGATTTTAAAGTTTTTGAAGGTACGAGTACGGGTTTAAGTAATTCCTTGATAAAGTAATGAGAATATCATTGAAATGAAAAATTGGGCGGTTTTAAAATTCCAAAATAACTTCAAACCCAGTTTTTATCTCATATCATATGTTAGCTATAAATGGTTTTTTCGCTTTCAACTAAATTGTATTTGTGACGGAACCAAGTGCGTGAATTACTTACACTTGATTCTTTCCGCAAAACAAAGAGACGCTGTACGAGTTGTTGACTCTTTGCGACCGGCAAAACTATACACTAGTCTTGCGTGTCTAAAAGAAGAATATTTCGTTTGAAATTTGTGAGGAACGGCAACACTGAAAAGTCCCGTTATCTTGCCTGCTTATTTTAATTCACTTTTTTCTAGTTTCGATGTACATAGTTACAAAGTTTTGGTTTTCCTGCATTTTATGAGTTTGAATTTTGAACTGACTATACTGTTTGAATTATCATATGAAAAAAGTACAATCATAATGGATAAATAATAAACAAATGAAGAATTTATAAATTTTTTTTAAAAGGGTCCAGAATCAATTCCACTAGTGTAGTCCTTTATATATCAGTCAGCTGTGTCTAATTGTAATAAGGTTAGAACAGGAAGGTTGCTCTTCCCATTACCTCGGCCCATGTTTTTACTAGACCTGCTTATGTTCCTTATTGTCAAATCAAAGAAACATCTTTGATCAGCTCTGATTCGTTCAGATGAACACTGGTGTTGTGGATTGATTGATTTGTAAATAATTTCTTGATTTAAGTTTTTCATTAATATCAACATACACGAATCGGGATAATGATCATTTATGCACAGTTTTAATTGTTTAGCATTATTTTCAGATTTCCGTTGAGTTCACATGTTCAAGTCAACATGTGCATATGAAATTCGCAAGAAAAGATGATAAATTAAACAGCATCAAGCAGCTATTTTTGGTTTCAAACTTCTTCATGTTCTTGTTAACAAATAACAAAACCATTCAAAGAAAAGCCATCATTTGGGGAAAGTGAATCTGTTATTGCTTTTGCCTATTAAAAAGTAAATTACTTTATTTGCAAAAGAACATTGAAGAAAGTTTAGTTTTCAAACAAGACATTTGATTGTTCGAAAATATGAAATTCTTTCATAAACAACATTTTACTCATCACTTCAGTTGAAGGAAATTCATCTGGAGAAATTTCTTTTTAGCACCTTTTACAGATATGACGCCGAGTTTATCTTATTCATCTGAATTGTGTCCAATGCGCTATGAATCACATGAACCATTTCCGCTTAACAAAGAACATCTGAATGTCGGGATTTTCTCATAAAGGCAGTTGTCATCTCGAGGTTTGTTACCAAATGTTGATACTATCCTTAGTTTCCATTTGATTTTCCAGAAAACTGCTCCCCAGATGAGTTCAACCAAAAGCGTTTTTGTCACACAATTGTGATGAATGCTAAGAATGCAAGGAAGTTACACTCATTACGTGCTTATAGTTTTTGCTACTAATCTCACACGTGGACATTTCAACTTCCGTATTGCACGGAACTCCCTTTTAAATTACCCAAATCCACTTTAGCACCCAACGTGACTAGGTAGTGAAAATTATTTTCTAGTTTCTATTGAATTTTAGCATTTGAGTCAATTTTTCATGTTGACAAAGGCAATTTGTTTTGTAGAAGGTTTCAATTAATGGTAGTATTGAAAATTCATTGTCACATGTCGCAGGGTTGTCGAGAAGACTTATATTATTATGTTATATTCTTCTTTATACTAATTCCAATTGCCTTAACGTATATATGGCTTTCACTCGTATAATAAAAAATTATAAATCATAGCTTAAGGTTTCTGGAGCACTCAACCGAAAAACATTTGAGCTAACACTAAACTTCTAGCTGATGTGGATCGTAATGATCCACAAGGCTCAGAAGGGTAAATACTATAAATCATTTTTAATTTTTATTTGTGTACATGACATGATTTTTGGCTAAGACAATATAATTATTTATTTTGATGTGCTCGAGCAAATTGCCTAAACAATAGGTTGTTGTTGTCACTACCTTGTTAGCTAGATAGTTTGGATAACCTCTAATGAGCTGTGAAACTTCTTGTTGACTGAGATCTTTGTTCTGTAAAATTCTGTTCTTCCCAACTGCAGGCAATTCCTTGGAACTTCAATCATGTCCAGTTTCTGATCTAAACTTGAGCATCTGTCTGAATTATACAGGACGAATAAGTCTTAAGTGTTTCCTTGTTTTTCTCATGAATTCCCTTGAATTGGATAATTACTGTTTGCGTTGGTTTTGTATCTTTATTGGACACTGCTTCGTGTTGTTACCCAAAGCACGTCAGAGCCTAATTGTAATAATGAGAATAAGGAATTGAAGTGGAAAAAATTTCATGACAAATCATACAAAATTCATGACAACATACGAGTATCACAAAGCAACAAATTTGCCTAACTGATAAATGCGCTGCCCACAGTATTAGTGATTCCATTAACTGGAATTATTGAAATATTTATCTCATGGATTCGTGTGAGTTCCATTACAACTCAAAGTACTTTCTTGTTGCAACATCATCATCAATCAATCAACAAATTGTTTCTAATAATTAAAAGTTTCAATTATTTTTCTTCATGTTTGTTTGATACAGGAAAACCATAACTTACGAGAGGGCAACGAACACTGAGTTTAGTTAACTAAAATTATATTTTTTAAGGGCATTACGTGAAGTATTGGAATTCTTTTGAATTGAAATAAACAAAAGGAAAATCATTTCATTACATGCTACATGTAATAAACAAACATTTGTTACAGTTTCCTTGTAAATAATTAGATCGTTCTCGGTCAAATAGTAAACATGCTGTTGTTCGAAATTGCTCTTATCTATTTACAAATATTCAACCAAAATATGTATTTTTATTGAAGATATGTTTACAACTTTATTACAAGTTAATGTGGGTAATGCCCTCACTGCGAAAATTAGTGGAAAAATTGTTTTGGTCGTAAAAATCAAAAGAACAAACTCTGAGGAATTCTGATCGTAAAAGAAGCATAAACTCCAATTTGTGTGGTCTGTAATTTGGTAACATTGTGTAACTATAATAATAGCTATTTCTGTATCAAGGGTGTAAAGTGACGCTTTCTTGGAGTCGTTGCAGCATTTGCGCTCGGTCATGACGCATTCGTACAAAGACTCGTGTAGTTGCAGCGCTCGACGTAAGAGTTTAGGGTGTTTGAGAATCGAACACTTTACGAACACTCAACTTTCGAAGCAAGCGTTGGATAAAAAATTGTCTTGAATTTCCTAGGAAAACCGTCCTAAGTCATTTGTTCACTTGTTAAGTCTTCATGACAACGACACTAACGAGAAGCGTGTGCCGTGTTTAGATGAATGCAAAGAATTAAAAATCATCTCAAAATAGTAAAGTCCACTTTGTCGATATTTGCAAATGTATAATTACCACAAGCTTGTTATATAAAAGAAACAAAACATTCACAAGGTGAAACGAATCAGTTCAATATGGTTGGCGTGCACCTAGCAAGTAGTAGGTACCTACAAACTTGAATTCGAGGAGGTTTTTGTGAGGAATCAAAACCCCTTTAAAGCACTGTGTACAATTGCATCCAAATGAACCTCCATTCTCGTGTGCAATCAAGAAAAAGCAAACATGAACAGATCTATTGTGCTCCATAAAGTATGTAGGCTCAATGAACTGGTTCGAAGGGCATGTTGTCCAATGTAGGATGCGCAGAAACCCGGACTATTATTTGCTTATTTCATTTCCATCTCAACTCAACATCAAACCGTGAAAAATTCAATGCCATTGCACAGGGTTTAATGAAGTAGGCGAAGCACTGTCTAGACTTGCTTACAAGAACACTAGCAGCATGTACGATAATGGAGTATTAATAATTTTACAAGCATAAATTGAAGAAATTATTTTATGACTTTTATTCATGGATAATTCTTTTTCTCACTTTGAATTATGTGCAGTGACTGAACAACAAACCGAAATGTAGTATGAAGACAATAGTGATATTGGTGCATCTCGGTTGACCATGGGATTTGTAATTTAATCCAAGCCAACTTCTGACAAACGGAATATTGATCGAGGATACAAATGTTTTATATCCTTGAAACATATCCTGGATTCATGAATTATGTCGAGCAGTTCATATATGATAAATATTTGGTTGATGTTGAATGTTGAATTCTTGCCTGAAACGATTTATCCAAATTCAATTAAATATGAACAGAATCTTTTAATATATAAAATCCTAATGGTCGTGAAGCAGAAAATGAATTTCATTCACCGGAGCATGGGATTCACTCTCTGAAAGCGGGGAAAATTCACTTTATGTAGATCAAACGCAGAATGAATTTCATTCACCGGAGAATTCATTTCTGCATGACGTCATAAATATATATCAATTTTTATTGTGATAATGTCTAATGTCATTAGATAGGATAAGCACTTATTTGAGTTCGTTTGTTGTCAGAATTTCGATTGCAAAGTACATTAAAATCAATCAATCGTAAAGTAGTTTTAATTTTTTCCTTTAATCATAATTAGTGTATGATTTAAAAACATGCTAAATTATTTTTTCCAACTTTAAAGAAAAACTATAAAGAAACCTATCAACATAAACGGGTCATGTAAAGTTAAATAAAATAACAAACATTGCTTTTATCAGAATTGAATCGATTGATTGATTGATTTTAATCAAAATTTTAAAAAGAAAAATATTTTAAATTTTAGTTTTCAAATTTTCAGTTTTCTTAGTAACCAATACAGGAAAAGCAAAATAGGTTTATGTGGCTCACAGCACAGTGGCCGTGATTGATAATCAAAGAGAATAAGTAGTTTTCCACGAATTTTCCAAGTTTCCCTTGGCTTTGAAAGCTATTCAAAGCCAATGTTTATGTGGTTCCGTAAGTTCGAAATAATCACGTGTTTTATGTATTAAAAATTTTTTCTTCTTATTACTTTTGTAATGTAACTTAAAGCGTATGTTGTTGATAGAACTTTCATTTTGAGTAGAACATAAACTTATGTTTAAGAAAACGAAAACAGAAAAATGAAAACATACTTGAATCACAGCCAGAATTGTGAGAAGTGTGCTGAAATTGAATTTAAAGTTTAATTTTGAAAAATAAAGTTACACTAGAAAAACCGGAAAGAAAATGAAAACTTTCCAAGGAAAACTTTGAAAGCAAAAGTGAGTGTAGGAACTGCTTTAAAATTCTAAGTAGCACCATAAAATCTGACCACAAGACAACGTCTGTCTGGCGACAGAGAGTTGTTAGAGCGATGGCGTTGACACGGATTTTCGTGAATCATCTTTTGACAAATTATGAAATTCAGTTAATAATAGTTTAAGAAAGCGGAAGTCTCAAGTTAATAAATGATTTTTCATGAATACTTAACATCAAAAGCAAAACTCCTACTCAATGAAGTGACAGGCGACGAGAAATTTCAGGTTAAATTACCTTTCAAAATTGTTGTAGGCAGGCAATTTGAGAAATTATTCAGGAATTCCAATAACCTGGTGAATGATTGTCGGAATATTGTTTGTGTCGCTAAGATATCATTGCACTTAACTTTCGTTAATTATAATTTATCTTTCTAAAAATATATTTTCTCTATATCACTTTAGCCGACGAAAGATGATTCGTTATCTTATAGCTTTTTAGTATTCATGTCCGATGTCTAAACAAAAAGTTAATTTTATGGGCAGTAAAGTTCTACTGTTTGCATGTAAATCTGTACGGCATTGGACCGTTCATTTTTATGAATAATTAGTTATTTTTAAGGAAATCCACTTTGTTCAATCGCCACACTTTGCCTTGACTCTACGTAACTACTTCCTTTCATAAAATGTATTTATTTACTTGTTTATATTTCAAATAACTTTCATGCCATTCCATGGGTTTCGTAGTAAATTGGAAATAATTTTATTAAAATATATTTTCTCCATTAACAGATTGTTAATTTCAATGTTCCAACAGTCATTTCTTCAGAAATCATCGAGAAATTCTTGCAACCAATTGAAAATTGTTCGAAAATTAAATAAAACCACAAGTGATTTTGAATTTAATTATTTGTATTTATCGCTGGTAATTTTTGCAAAATTTTAATAGAAATTAGAATTGTATTGACAGAAAGTCTACCAACATATCCACACATGGTACAACAAGTTGGTCAGCGATTGACTCCTCCCATCGAAAATGAAAAATTTTTGATTTCACCCTAACTCAACCGCCCACCTTGCCCGCACACAATCCAACCGATGTCCAACTCCAACCACATTGGCCAACATCTTGTTTCATGTATGGGACAGGTTATAGTGGTTTGAATTTCCTTCAACCCTTTTTCAATTATGACATTTTTATAATTTTCAATTTGCACACAACAAAAGAATGAACCCTTATCAAAATTCAACCGAATGAAAGATTGAAAGAACCTCTTCACATTGTGAATGGCCTCGCTAAAGCCAAAGCACTTGCAAAATGATTAATTAATAACAAGTTCAAGTGGCTCCTTGTTCTTCTGGTTGAAGCTGTTTTTATTTCTTAGATCGTCGAAACGAAAATAAATCATAACATGATATAAATGCACTTATGAATTCATAATTTATTTGTATTTATTTCGGATGAATTAGAACTTGAAAATGATTTGTACGGTTAACACAAATTTTGGTTGTGTTTAGTATTTACATGAATCAAAATTTAAGTTTTATAAACTTTGAAATTGTGTTCTACGAGGTTATTGGTTGACATGCATGCCATAGATAGATTTCCGACAAAACGAGGTTACCCTCATAATCATCAATTTGACATAGTTCGGTTTCGGGTAAAAATTCTCGAGAATCCTATTTCCATAAATAGGAAAACACTGCGTCGTTGTTGACCCACATTTCCATAAACTGCAACAATTTTCATTTAAAAGCTCTGTGAATAACAAATTAAAAGCAAATATTTATGCTCTGGTTTAAGTGCATAAAAGAAGGTAAGGATGCAAAAAATTGGCCATCAACGTTAAAAATAGAACACCGTTCGGGTTGGGGAAAGTGTTTGTTTGCTTGTTACCAGTAGCTTTTATTGTATACATATCTACTTAAAAATTCGAATCTGTTCTTGATTTGATTCTGTCTTTTATCCGTAAAACTTCTCTTTGTATCCGATATGTTTCGAGATTTCTACAAATGATTGACAAGCATTATGGCATTTCGGGTACTCCCTTGTCACTGATCTAGGTCATGAAGATCTAGGTCCAACAAAAACTCAGCTCATTTTAACAAGTTCTCAAGTCGTAAAATTAATAACCCAACAAATTGTACAAGTACCAATTCATGTTTCTTTTTTCCTTCAATTTTCTTGACAAACTGATATAAATTAGGCTTTTTCAAAATCAATTAGCCACGCGACATATGTTTTTAAATTTTGCCAAGTTACAAAAAAGTTCAAAAAGGGTCTTGATGTGCTATTCGTAGTGTGTATTTTTATTCATTAACACTTTGTGTTCTTAACGCTTTTAGCATTAAAATTTATATTTTCACATAGTCGAGGCGAAATCTCGAGAAAAGCCTCATTGAAAAGTTTTATAATTAGAAATAAAATTAAGCATGAGGATTCTATTTCTATGTTTGCTTATGTTGCCCATTAGAAGCGTGCTAATTTTATGGAAACGCCCAGGAGTATATTATGTCTCCAAGGTTTAGTGGTTTAGATTAGTAATGTTATGATTTGTTGAGGATATATTTTAAATCAAATCAAATAAACATGTTTCCCTGATGAGTCCTTTAGTCTGGTGCTTCAGAGAGATACATTTTTATTTAAATTTTGTGTTTATGTTATTATGAAACATTTAGTGCTCCACTTACTTACATGTTTGTTAAACACTAAATTTATCTGTAGAGCATCTTGGGCGCTTTAATCTCACTTGAGATTGAAATTGATATCCGGTTGAAACTCATTACAAAATTTTTAGAAATGTTTGTTTTCAAATTCTTGTTTTAATTGAATAATAAGTATTTTACATATTTTTATAAATGGAAAATTAAGTCAATGCTGACACTTACAATTGGGTCATATCACGTCACAATTAAGTGCTCGAAAATATTCTTAATTCAAAGATGATTTAAATGGATTTCTAGAGAATCCATCACTTGTCCTTCATTAGAATTGTAAAAAAAATTTGTTTTTCAAACCTTGGGCGAAATACATAGATATGTATATACACTAGTGGAATTAATTCTGGACACTTTTGGAAAACGTTATGTTTCTTGAAGTTAAGATGAAACTCCATTGTAATTTGCAAAAGTACTATATTAGTACTTTGACTATTCTTTTTTAAACTAGGTTTTAAATTTTTGTTAATTTGTTTTCAGTTTTTCCTTTAAATAATTGGAACAGTGCATCTCTCAAGGAAGAATATTTCGTTTGAAATTTGTGAGGAACGGCAACACTAAAAAGTCCCGTTATCTTGCCTTCTTATTTTTATTCACTTTTTACTAATTTCGATCGACATAGTTACAAATTTTTTGTTTTCCTGCATTTTATGAGTTTGAATTTTGAGCTGACTAGTTGAATTAAGTTGGGTTAAAATAGTACTATTGAGATCATATGAAATAAATACAATCGTAATGGATATATAATAATTATATGAAGAATTTATAAATTTTTTTTTAAAGTGTCCAGAATAAATTCCACTAGTGTACATGAATTGAAAAGATTATTTCAACATGATTTTCATAAATTCATAAAACAAAGCCTTAATCTCAGCCAAATGATGATTGTGTACGAAACAGATGATGCACTTTGCATAGAAGACCAAGCCAACATCCCTAACGACTTGTTCTAAAAGTGGAATAGTGTTCCCCTCTATTTCGAGCCCTTCATAATGTATGAATATTTGCACATATGCGAGTTAAATAAATGTTGCAATGAAATAAATTTTAATTACTCCCCTTGCCAAAGTGCATGTGACGTTTTAATAACCACTTTAGTTGAAGGTCTATTAATAGTATAAATTTTGGATGTGACTGCAATCATGCAATTGAAAATTTTGTTACAAATTCACACCATGATAGCAGTATACCAAATCTTTTGTTATTTCATATGCAATATCAATAATAAATTTGAATGCAAATTGAGAATCATTCTGAAGCGAAAATAATCAAAGTCGAAATGAAACTACCCAGAGAATCGCAGTGCTGCTCATGGTGATCACTGGTGCATCCAATTTCCCATAGTATTAGTGAATATTATTAACACTTTTAGTTGCATTCGCTAATGTTGCATGAAACCGAAAGGGAAATTGAATACCAAAAATTCTGAATGTACTAAGCGCAACAAGAATGCACAATGAGATCGTGCCAAGCATTTTCTTCATTTTAATTTATTCACATCAAATATTAATAAACGTCTTATTTAAATGAAAGGGGGAATGTAAGAGGAAATTCATACAATTGTCTGTAAAGAAAAAACGGAAATTTAAATTGACAATTTTATACATTCAGCCTTATTCACTTTCCTTATTACCCAGGAACAATGGTTATAAATAAATTGTTCGACGTATTTCATGTATTGATATTTTATTAGGTCGATAGCCCTTGCTGGGTGGTTGGATAAATATAAATTTCTAAAAATGTAGTTGTTCTTGTGGTCACAGATCGTGGTGTCGGGATAACTCACTGATAGTTTGATAAATGTTGAGAAGTTTCGAGAAGTTTTCCAAGCATCAATTGTGTTACAAGATGATTCAGTTAATGAATACATTTACTCATTTAATCGAATTGATAAGAATTTTGGTAATTGCATATTTTTATTTAAATTCTGCGCCAGACCAGACCGTGTTGGTTTTGTGTAATTAAAGAATACAATGATTGTCTTCCGTACTGTAGAGACAATGAATGAAGTGTAAACAAACTGAAAGCAGTGAATTAATTAAAATTGTAATGACCACGAATATCATGTATTTTCCGTATCAAAACTCAATACAAAACTCTTTCTTTCCGATTAGAGCGCCTAACAATTTCACATGATAAGCAGCAGCATTTCACTTTCAGTGTATATTGCATAGGGTAATATCAGCAAAATTGATAAGAGTGCTGTAAATGATTCAAGTTTATAAACAATTCGTACGATATTATTGACTGGTGGGAACGTTGACTTAAAATACCTACTTGAGAGCGCGTAATGTGCAATTGTTTGTGATAAAGCTTGTTTTTGTAAAAGTTAATTACAAATTGTTTTAAGTTTAAAATGTTTAAACTATCGAATAAAAAAGAAAAACCCAAATCGGAAATAATAACAATACTTCCTGAAGAAAATATGGGTAAAAATGGTAAAAAATTGATCTTGGACAATGGACGATGGGAGGCAAGTATTAGAAATATGTCGCACAACAAGTAGATTTGATAAGAAAATAAAGATTTTCATGAAAATCAATTTCATCATGGTTAAAAATATTTTCTTAATTGTAATTTACAGAGAAGGTTACACAAGGAGCTTATGTCGCTAATCAAGGAACCGCCTCCTGGTGTTACAGTTGACACAGACAGTATTAGTCAGAATCTTTCCCAGTAAGTGTAAAATTAATTTAATTTTGCGTTTCTTGTTATTAATCACTTCATAAATCTTCCAGATGGAAAATAAACATGGACGGTGTTGATGGAACGCTCTATGAAGGAGAACATTTTCAATTGTTATTTAAATTTAATAATAAATATCCATTTGACTCGCCAGAAGTGAGAATGATATATTGAAGTTTTGCAAAATGAATAATTTTATTAATTTTAGGTGACGTTTATCGGACCAAATATACCAGTGCACCCTCACGTTTATTCTAATGGTCACATATGTTTATCAATTTTAACAGATGACTGGTCTCCTGCCTTGTCCGTACAATCGGTTTGTCTAAGCATAGCATCAATGTTAAGTAGTTGTCGTGAAAAGAAACGTCCGCCAGACAATACTTTATACGTTAAGACGTGCAATAAAAATCCAAAGAAGACAAAGTGGTGGTACCACGGTATAACATTAAATTCATATAAATATTTGGTATTCAAATATTTAATTAATTTTCTATTTGCAGATGATTCGGTATAGACAAAAATTATTTTCTCATAGATGGTGAAGACTGACATGATAAGTTTGTGTCAGTATTTATGGAAAAATAACACGTCAAAAATATCTTTATAAAGTTTAAAATATAGCATATGAATAGAAAACAAAGAAACTAATTGAATCGGTGCATTACATTCCAAATATGAAATTTTCTCTTTAACATTTGAATTCTACACATTTTGAAAATATTTGATGAATTTATGTAGTGAATTCGATACAGTTTAGATTTAACAAATTTTTAACGAAATTCTTCAAGAATATTGTTTTCTTTATGTTTAGGATTTAATTAATTATCACTTCAAAATTTTTAGTTATAAATAAGTTTGACGAATTTTATATGTTTGGGGCAAGTCCATTGCTTCTCTGCTCACTGTTTTTGTGTCAAATTTTTATCTTTAGGCATTTTAAAAATTAAATTAGTCAAAAAACAATTGCATGTAAAGAAAGTAAGGAAATGTCTTTTTTAAAATGACAAATTGTATTGTATTTATGAGGGAAAGTTTCTCTGAAACGATAACAATGTAAGCAACAGTGTTAGCTACGATAATTGACTGTTTCAGTAGGTGAAATTCTTAAAACATTAAAATTATTGCAATTCAAAAAAACAAATCATTATTAGTAGTAAGAAATGTGTATATTTGCTAAATTGAAATAAATATTTATGAATTCCGACATGTGTTGTATATTTACAATTTAAGTTCATAATTTCATGATGAATATCTATCTAATGGACACACTGTTTATTTTAATTCAACGGAGATAGAATGAAAGAAAATAGAAAATGAATCAGAGGAAAATTTGTTTTATTTCACAAACTTTTTGGTTACACTCCATAGAAAAATCCGCCAGTTAACATAAATGGAAATCACGATGATAACCAATTGTCGGGAAACGTGGATATAGAAAAGTATAGAAATGGTTTTGAAACAAAATTCTGCAAACGAAAGAATGAATTAACATATTTTCTTTATTACGAGCAAAAGGAAAATTTTTATTTGATTAGTTTGTTAACTAAAGAAACCTGCAATTAATATAATTTATTATCATAATAACCATTATGTACTTTTAAACAATTACACTTTTATTTCGAAACATTTGAAATCGAACCAAACATTTGTTATATGTTTCGTTTTATCGATCCGTGTTTCGTGGTCGATTTTACATCATATGTAAGTATACATAACAATAAATGTTGTTTTAATATTATTCACAAATGTTACAATCATAAATGAACTATCATTAATATATTAATTTGTTTCTCTTCCATTTTTTTCATATCGAATCACTGTAAATATCACAATTCAGTTAACATACATACTTAATATGCTTAGATTTCCTCTAATAATATTATTTCTGATTTCATTCTTGTTATCTAAGATCGTTTGTTTAAGTATTTAAACAGACTTAAGGGTGATTTTAATGCATAAAATATTTAATAATAATGTTATCATTTACAATCATACGTAGTTATACGTTCAAATTTACTATTTCTAATTATTATATTGAAGAATAATATTGTATAATACTTAAATAATAACTATAAATTATATTTCTTAGTAAAAATTCTAAATGTTTGTAATCTTATAAAAATTTTATTAGATTCTAAGTAAAAAACAGTAAAACAATTTCTTTCTCAGGGCAAAAATTTTAACATTTTCGTTTACGACTACTGATGCTGTTTATATTTATTTATACAATATCTATTATGACTTTACCATTTCAATTCAAATTTAATCAAGCAACTTTCTAAAAATCATATAGTGATTTGTTTGTTTTATTTTAAATTAAAACAACATAAACGTTCCTATAAAAGAATAATTTATTTTACGTATTCAAAGAAAACCAAAATGTTCACTTTATCTAAATATGCGAATGAATGATTTACAAATATCCTAATTGAAACCCTTTTTTCTCGTTCATAAAATTTTCATGCCATTTTGGTCTTGTTTCTCATCGTATTTGCCAGCTAAATTTACTATTAGTATAACAATTTACAAAAGGGAGTCAGTATTTACATTCGTGAAATATAGAAAGTTCTACAATATTAGTTATAGCCCACAGAGGAGAATATTTAAGAAAATGTTTTTCGAGATAACAAAGTAGTACTTTATTTTACTTGATATAAAAAGAAAATTTATTAAACTAGTTGAAGTTCGTAAACGTAGCAACTCTACCTTTGCAGAGCGACTGCATCGTCAAAATCTGTATCGGGATCATCTAATCTACCGGATCCATTACATATGCGGCACTTGCAACAAATAATACACGGTGCAGCTAGAAGTAGAAGCGGTGAAGCGACTAAGAGAAGAATACCGAATCCAGCAAATATTCCTATGACTTGAGCTCTATGCCAAACAACGGAAGCTCGTGAATGTCCTAACTTATTCTTACATGGTCCTTTGTCATAGTGGCGTAGTAGAAAATCATCCTGAAATAAATGAATTAAATTATTTTATGAAATGCTTCTAGTAACATTACATCATCATCATCAAGTGGGCAGGTTCTAAATGGATTTTACTGGATTTTCGTTTGTCACCTTTCTAATTAATGTAGAAAATGATGAACGATGGTGCCCACGAGAGGTAAAGAATCCTTAATCGGATATTGCAACAATAGAATGAATGAATGTTTATTTTCCAAGGGATTCGAGATCAAAAATTTTGAATAGTTGACTTACATTGTATTTTATATAAGACAGAAAAACACATGAATGAGTTTGATTGTTGTAAGCTGAATTTGCAATTTTCTTTCGTTCATAACAAACCAACAAGTTGCATAAGATTGAATTCATGAATATTATAGTAAGTAATATGTACCACACGGCACAAATTGTGTAAGTAATATCTGAAACGTCCTTTGATTCAGACGTGAATACAAAATTAGAGTTTCGTAACGAACATATGTATACAATCACATCAGAATCAGAGTTAGGATAATGAAATGAATAACATCTGAACCACATTTCGTAAACTTACATCTAAACTTGCTAGACAGTACCAACAAAAAACATGTTTACATCTTTTACACATCATTTGAGCGCATCCTTCATCCTTCTCAATAGGTACAGCACACATTGGGCAATATTTTATTAAATCATTATCAAAAGGGATCCCAATGAAATCGTATTGCCCTTCAGCTGCTAAACGACGACTATTATCTTCACATGTTATGCTTGGATGCCACTACAAATCAAAAAAGCGATAATTTAATATAACGATGTGATCATTTATGTAACATTCATTCATCATAGTTACCGGCTTCTTACATCCCGAACAGAATTCCTCTTTACATGTCGGGCATTGTACTGAGCATAAAACCTGTGTTACTAAATTTATTTTTTCAGTTGATGATGAAGACGATGTTGCTGGTGCTGGTCCTACAACGCAAATAGTTTCACAACCTGCTCGTGGGCACCAAGTACGGTTTTTATCCAACTCAATTTCTACAAAGAAAATTAAAGTGTTTATTTACAACATTTCTAACTGAAACACAAGTTCAGTGTTGTAAAATTATGAAGCAATATGAGTCTTAAATAAGCGATTTAGGTAGATACATGTTACATAATTATTAGTAGGTAATGATCATTTGCTTCGTTTATGAACAAAGTTCCAAATGAGTCTTATGCACAACAACTTGACTACAGATTTTTCTAATGTTTCCATTTTGGATATCATGAAACTATGTACCATAATTCCAATCGATGTCAAAAGTTTGTTGAATTAGGTAAACTATTTCATTGGAAATCTATAATAGTTATTTGAAAGATAACTATTATAACAAAATAGCCAGCTAAGTTCTTAAAGTGGATTTTTAGGTTTATTGAAATGTTTGCCGTGTTTACTATTTAACTAAGCTTTAGTTTAGCGTAATAATACAATTCTAATCAAGAAACAAATTGATAAGCAAACCTGATAATATGAAAAACACATGCATGATTAAGTAAATTAGTCTACACTAGTACTTACCGTGATTCAATCGATACCTATGGTATTTTTTCATTGATGCTGGTGAAGCCAGTGAAGTTATTTCTGTTAAAGATACTATTCCTTGGTGTGGGCATTGAGCATCGGGACATGATATTTGATAAGCTCCTTCGGATATTTCAAATTCCACGTAGGATTTCATACACTGAAATATGAGAAAAAATTTGATTTTATTAAAACCGTGTAAGAGTCAATCAAGTTTTATATTTCTTTGAATACATATTTTTTCAATTTTAAAAATGACATGCTGTGAAACTCTCCTGATTCAAGTTGCGAAGATTCACTTTATGTTCCTTACAAATTGAAAATGAATTAGATCCGGAAAAATAAGACATGGATTTTATTTCACTTTGCGTTATCTTCCACGAAGTTGATATAAGAGAACTCTATTAATGGAGTTACAATTTGTCTGCAATTTCGATCTGTTCTAGTTTTATTTGATTAAAATCAAATACACGTAAGAATCTTCTCAGTTACGACACACCAAAAACGAATTTCCATTTCCTGTAACTTATCCGGCATCTAATTAATTATTTGATTAATTTTCCTACCACGTAATGCAAGAATCCTACAGTGATACAATATACAGTATCTTCTATCTAAATAAAAAACATAAAGTTCATAGGTCACGAAAGAACATTTTGATTGCAGATTTACATTTGTCGAAAATGAAAATTCATCATCAGAAATTCCGGTCTAGACGGATAATATCGAATTTATTTACTCATCCCTATTTTGATTTCATGTTTTCCACTCAATTTAAATCACATTTTCCGGAAAAGCCTGTCACGTAGTACATGTCCTAAGACATGAGAGAGTATGGGAAAATTGGATACTGAAATTCATTTGAAAAAGGATAATTAACCTAAAGTTACATCAGGACATCTATTCTGGGTTTTGGACATTAATAATTCCAATTGAAAGGAATACATTTTCCGTAGAATTTTTTAAATAAACCTTTTCCAATTAAGACAGAAAATCAATGCTACTCTCAAAATCGAGTAGAGGGACTTTGGTACAATTTGAACATTGCCAGGAAGCACAAGGACAAAACATTATTTCGCATTCTGTTGCAGGATAACAATTTAGACCTTGGAAAATCACTTAGCGAAGGAATTATGAATCTCCTTGAAAGATGATACTATTGAAACTGTAGACAGTATAATATTGCTACATGATTTACGAACAATAAAAGCTGTATGTAAATGCATTAAGCTTTAAAATTATTTTCCATGCTATTTCTAGAAAAAGAGTTTCCTTTTTTGTACACTTAACATTCGAAAGATGTTTAAATCGACTTCTTATCCTATGTTGTGTTATAGCTAGAAGTTTTACGTTTTTATTGCTACCAACAAGAGTAGGTTGGCTTAAAGTTACAAAGAAGAATAAAGTACTATGTTATATTATTCTTTAAAAAAAGGTTTAGAACTCATTTTTATATAGCACTAAGAAACATATTTAAGATATTCATCCTTGGGAATTTTATTGTTGAAGGGTCTTGAAGGAGAACTCCAAAGAATATGGAGTATTTCCCGATTAAATGGACTGACGAAAATTCAAAGGATCGTTTCAATGTAATGGAAATGGTCTTGTGGAAAAGGTATCAAGGGTTTTGCTTTTTTAATGTTGGCAAAATGGAAATGTTTCCTTAACGAAATTTTAGAAATATGTAAAGTATGACATAATACATAGACTTTTGTGATTTGATTTAGTTTTTCTTCAACAAAAAATTGAGTTTACTTCTTTGTGATGTTCGAGGGAATATAATGAAATGTCTGTAAACCTTTTTGGATAAGGAACTCTTTGGTTACCGACGAGGGTCTCTTCATATCCAAGTATTTATATATAATTTGAAGAAATTCATTCATGAAGAAAATCAAATTTTGTTTTGTGATTACGAGCACGTTGTCAGAACATTTCTGACCAAAAAACAAACAAGTAAGTTATACTAATGAACACATAAATGTAATGCCAGCAACACCATTTGTCATCCAAATGTGTTTTCAGGTCATATATCAATTGCACGAAGCCATCTGTGAGCGGTAAAGCTGCTAAGGAGGTTTTCAAGGGATCATAAGTTTCCACATTTGATCTCGTAATAAAAGTCACGTATGAGTAAAGTGCTTTAATGCTTCTAATAACGCGCGTTTTTTTACATACTTTTAGTAATAAAAATAATACAGAACCAAGATGTTAAAATTTTATGCCAAATGTCACAAATATTTGACGGAGAATTAAAGTAACAAGAACCTAATGTTTCAGGACATGCCTTGAAGGATTCTACTCACAATAAAAATTTTTCAACGCACGCAAGAATTTATGAAATAAATAAGGAAGAAGCTTTAATTACAATTTATACCTGGAGGACGTGAATTTTATGCTGTAACACTTAATTAGCTTTTATTTTCTTTTATGTTTCATCATAACAAATTTCATAAGATAGACTAAGTAGTCATTTTTTTAAATTAATAAGACTCAGGTGTTTGTATGTATGTGATATGAGGCGTTTGGTTTAATAGAAATTTTTTGGAATAAGGTTTTCATGTACAAATTTTTTACCTCGAGATACGAGTGCTCTAACATACGAGATATTTGAGATACGAGTCGTCGAGCGAGCGAAGTTTTGCTTTGGAATACGAACAACATTTGAGATACGAAGAGAAACCTCCTTGGAAAGTTTTCTTTTATTCGGCGAAACAGGGAAAGACCAGTGAAGAGAAAAGCAGTGACTAAAATTAAGCATACGGTTACACTTAAGTGACCAAAATACAAATACACTTTATTAAACCAGTTTACATTCTGTTTCTGGAGCTGGAACGGATTAATGGTATTTCAATTAATTTCAATGGAGAAAATTGCATTGAGATACGAGAAAATTGACATACGAGCAAGGTTACAGAACGAATTAAACTCGTATCTCGACGAATCAATGTAATTCAATTTTAAAGCATCGATTCTTGTAGAAATCTTCAAAATTATATCCGTCAAGAGACTGTGAAAAAACCACTTCAGTGTTATTAACAAATAACGACTACACCTTTTCGATTCAAGATAGTGACACAATCTGACACGATTCTACGTCAAGATTCTACGCCAAGATGATAATATTTGAAGATCTTCTCAAAAGTACTTGAAGACGTGGAAGAAACGTTGGTTTTGAGTGAAATATAATAATGAGGAGCGCGATAAAAAAGTCCTCCAGCTTTTGAAAAGAAGTTAAAGAAATCACAAAATCAACTGTCATGAGATATTGAAGAGGAAATTCTTAAGGAAAGAATCTTCTGTTCAGTATACTTGAGCAAGAAGGAATTGTGACCTTGTATTCAGAGTCTTCTTGACAATTAATGATACTCCAAGGAGTTTCAACTTATGATTTCGTGATTAAGAATAAGTTGCTTCTTATTGTAGCAAGAAGACAACCGAACAAAAGTAACAATCAGTTAACTACTCGATATTTGTATGTTTGCATGAGCTACTTGTTTCCGAAATTTTTGCAATTATTTTTATAGTTAAGAAGAACTCGAGATAAATCAAATAATATATGTATTATTAAAAAGAACATTATCAATGAACTGGATGTTCTATATCCGGTTGTGATTTCGAAATAAATTGAATTCCGGACAGTTTGGTTTGATCTGCAAAATGTTTCCAGTTGAACGAATCACACCGTAATTATTTTAATGCCAAAGGCAGACACAATAATACACTAAAATTGACTGTTTTATGTATAGTAATACGTTATGCATTTATATAACATTCATCTGGTTGTAATCATAAAATGCAAATTTCCAGTTAAAAATGTTGATGAAGTTCATTTGAATTTTGATAAAAGAAACTTTTTCTTGTATCCTACAACAATTCTAGTTTTACTAGCATATTTATGAATTTCTAATATAATACATCGAATATTAATTAATATAATTCGATTACAGTGCTTGTGTTACGGAAGATGCTTTAGCTACAGCAAAAGTTTTGCGTTTTCTTGTGAGACCGCAGAGATTTGCATTATCTTAATAACTTAAATGCAAATCTCCTTCCTTGAACCCATATTGTAGTTAAGTGATAAGCTGGAAAAGGATTTTCATTATATCAAACCGAATGTATAATGCACATGCAATTACGTTTCTAAATAATTTATTGGGGTTTTAATGTATTTATTTAATCGGATATTGTTTCAATCAGTATCGAACTGTTCCATTCCAATGGGTTTAATTGATAGATTTGAGGATTTCAATGTGATCCAATTATATTTATCATCATTGTAGCAGAATTAAAGTATAAGTAAGAATTTTAAGGATACATCAAGTGTTAATTGATGTTTTCTTGTGGTATCATCTCCATGACGTTTGCAGTCGAATATCTCATCGTTAACACAAATTGGACTGGATATAGAGAAGAAAATTTTCACCGAATCTACAAATTTTGAATGAAAAACAAATCTGAAATTTTCGAAATGATTCTGCAGAAAAGTCACGTTCATAAGTCAGCACCAAAAAATATGAGAAAATCACATAAAAATAAAACAAGAAAAACAATATTAAATTTGTGTTGTCTGCAAAATTTATCCTTCGGAATAATTGAAACTAGTTATCCAGTGGAATATTGCACTCATGAGTGAGTTAAACTGCCTTAATTATTGAGTTCAAGACCCCAAATGCACGACAGCTACAAGGAGACACCGTTGGCTATGTGCCAGAAAAGCAGGTTTGAGGTTGTGACATACAAGCCAAAAACATTTTGCATTATAACATTGAAAACGTCTCGCAAAGAGGTTACAGCTTTAACAGTTTCTGCTTTAATGCATCGATAAGATATTTTGATTAACTCAAATGGTGGAAAATTTGTAACATATTGTTCTCAATATCTACCGAAATACTGGGATTATCTCGAAAATATTGTACTGGTTTTAGGTAACCAAATTTTCATCAATATCACTTTATGAAATAATGAGAGTATTTACTAACGCATACCTAAGTGATAAACATGCACATGATGAACATGAACATAACACATAAATCAAAATAGTAGTGGGCACTTGCGACTCGGAACCACACACGACGGAGGTACCACAGTACACCGCACCACCGTTTATACTATTTGTTGTTATAGTGGCCATAATAGTACACACTTTGTGGAAATTTGATGAAAACGCATCAGAATGTAGGCTAAACATTGCCAACACTTTTCTGCGGATATTTCAAGAAATCTCAAAAGTATTATTGGCGTCAAACTGTGTCCTTCGTGTTTGGCAGCCCTTTCAATAAATTTTTCGATTAGAAAATATAAAAAAATTCAAGGATTGCGGCAAGGACAAATAATGCAAGAATCAACACAAGCGTAATTTTTCGGAACAAGGACAATTTTCATTTGATTGCATGCTTAAAAGGGAAGCCTCGTGCTTCAATTCGTGTGTCCTGGCGTCTTTGGAGGCTTTTTCAATTTATATTCAAGAACGATTTGAAGGTGATATCGATCTTTTAAATGCATGTAAAGAGACTGTGTCAAAAAACAATTTTTTTTTTTTGTAATTATTGGAACATTATTGAGAAGGAGGTTGCATGCTTTAGGCGATGGAGGCTTTTCCATTTTCTGTTCATAGCTGTGTCAGAAGGGATTTCAATCTTCAAGGATGATTTACAAAGAAAGCAAAAACATAACTACAGTCACTAGGTGTTGTATGTGATGTAATCTAATAACCCGCACGTAATTATTGTTAATACGGACAAAAAATAAAAATTTATAGATATTTATGACGTCATGTAGAAAATGAATTTTTCCCGTTGAAATTCATTTCCAGGAAGCAAAGAGAAATTCATTCTGTGTTTGATCTACATTAAATGAATTTTCCCCGCTTTCAGAGAGTGAATCCAATTCTCCGGTGAATGAAATTCATTTTCTGCTTCACAACCATTAGGATTTTATATATTAAGAAGATGATTAAGAGGAAGGTTTAACTGATTTGAGAAGAATTTTAAATACTCACCTCTGTGCAGAAGATACAGCCGCATTGTTCAATTGTTGTAGCAACGACAATTTCAACATCTGCAAGGCACAATTTGCATCGAAAAATTTCACCACATGGAGGCGATATAACAGCTGATGCTGTTATAGTTATAGCTGTTCCAGTTGTCGACGATTGTTGATAGAGATTTTGTTGTGACGAAGATGTAGATTTATTAAAAACCGCTTCGCCATTAGCACTAGAAGAATTTTCATGATTAGCAGCGCATTTACCACTGAAACGGCTCACACCATTGGTATTCGTAAGACCTCCTCCACTTCCTCCTACACCTACACCTCCTCCAGTTGTGGTGCTACAAATGCTAGCTGTACTCGTTTTAACTGTTGAAAGTTTATTTTGCTGTTGGCAACTAGTGCTGTTATCGCCATGTGTTGCATTGTTAACTGTCACAAATCCACTATTAGCGAGATTTAACGAATACCGTGAGCCTGATGCGGCTAACGACAGAAGACTAGAACAACGTGAACAGTTTGCATTTGATGTCGATGAACTATTCCTAAGTCGGTTTTGGGGTTTGATAGGTTCCACACTCACTGTGGAGCGGGATAGGGCTAGGACTGTTTCACATTTCCGTAATCCAGAGTATTGTACTAAAGGATTTGATTTTTCATGGTGCAAACTGGTTACACTTCCTTCGCGTTTCAGTAATGGAACAACATTCCACAACTTCTGTTGGACAGAATTCAGTGACAGAGTGCTGTTTGTGATTTTATCGTGTCCACTATGATTCTCCCGCAACAAGCTGTGCTCGGATGGACTGTGACTAACTTTTAGTTCTGGTGATGGAAGAAGTGCTGCGTTTGTGTTAGGATCCTTGGATGGCTTCCGACCCACCAATGATTTAAGAAAATTCTCAAAACGTTTTCTTCTTGGCAGTGGGCCCCCAAGCAATGATGTTGCATGAGGGCCCTCTGGTTCATTGTATACGATTTGTGTTTGATTTGTCAGATTAACGTTGTTATTAGATTTGGCTTGCGTCACTACTTGACTAGCTGAGCTGTTCGAGGTCTGACGTCTTATTCTTGGATGACCAATTGTTGTGCTGTTTGTTGATGGATTTAAAAGGGAGGATGTTTCAAGTACTTCATTTCCAGCTACAGATGTGTTTTGCGTTTCTGCCACTTTGTGGATAGGAGACGAGTCCTGGAATTAGAAATAAATTCCTTATTACATATTTGTTTAAGAAATAAACTCTTATAGCTATACACCAAAAAACCAGTATTTGCATAAGACCTATATTAACGTTAACGTTTACCTTGTTCACTTTTCATACAATCAGGTGAAAGTTGTACTTTAAGTGAGTTCAATTAATTAAAAAACAAACCGACACTTCAATAAATATTTGCAAATACTTTCCATTCATGTGTGAGTATTTATGATTTAAATGTTAATATTATTAAAAGCACAATTCCACATGATTTTGTAACCACATTAGTTGGAACTGAACAAAATTCTTCACAGCAGCTTTGACCACAATCTCAAAAGGTAATGAGTACCACTTAACCATTCTGGCATCGTGAGTCGTTAATGTCCAAACAAACTCCCTCAAAATTGGGCCCCCCACTTAATTTGTATCAAATTGAAGTAGATTTTTTGAAATGATTTAAAATTTTCATTTCCAGGTAAAAATTTTAATTACACTCAATTTTATGTCAACTATATTCGGGAAGCTTATGAGGTGTCACCGACCACCGAAACGATTAAATCATGAATTACAGTGTGTAAATTGTGCTCGCAAAAGTTTATGTAATGCTTTTAAATAAAAATGTGAAAAAAAATGTTTATATATTATTAACGAGCAATAAATAAAGCCCGTGTTGCGTAGTGTAATTGCAATGCTATCATTTGAATTCGTTTGTTTACAGAACGTTGTTTCATTGCAAAATACAAAATAATAATAAAAATACAAATGTTCAAATACCAAATGGCCATTTATGTAATTGACTTTTCAAGTACTTTGTTTACACCTTAGACAAACTGAGCAAGGTGTGTTTGAGAAGCTTAATTTCCTTGCTGACTTGTTACGAGGCGGACGTATGGACAGTTCGTGAATGATTCCTCATTATTGGATAAATTATATTTTTAACTTCCTGATTAAGGAAGGTATTGTAATCACCCCGATTTTCGAAATTTTATTTTTTGTGATATCTTCACGTTTTGAGTTGTCCTGAGTATTTCTAGAAACTTTTTAAGCAATTGTATGTGTGTGTATGTGAACAACTTTTTCGTTGCCTAATTATCTTGAGTTTGCTGTGGGTCGATGTGTCTTGAAATAAATTGGTGCTGATTAGTTGGGTACCGAAATCGGCCGAGTGGTTTTTTAGTTTTCGATCGCGATGGTTTTCAGTAGTTTCTTAGTTATTTTTGTAATAACTTCTTAACTGGAAATTTTACTTAGGTAAAATGAAGGCTAATCCAGTTGTTAAAGTTAAATAGTTTAAAGTGAGTCTTGATATTTCACCAAATTTCAAATAATCCCAAAACAGGATCGCGTGCCTAGTTAAGCTGAACCGTTGAACGAGATGATTATCAGCAAAAGCTATTAATCTGTAGACTAATTAAAATTACTCCACATCACTGAACATCCTATTATTGGTTGGTCTACAAGTTCAACAGGCCGTGGGCCTTTTCGTCCTTAAAAGGATAACCAAAATCATTTAATTTCCATAACATTTAGTCCTTGCTCATTCAAAGTATCGCATTGCATCACTTAACACAAATTCAAGGATATAATCTTTAAAGTCTAGTCTTTTTTTTTGGTTTTCAAATTAGCAAACAAAATATTTTTAAACCCTTCCCAACAAAATTGCCCTGCTCAACAAGTGAATGACGCCAATCCCAAACCCTCTTAAACTCGTGAAGATGATATTTCATTTTCCATGTTTTTTAAAACATTTTCAATTGTCCTACATAAAATATGAAATTACGAAACTTGCCTTCAAGGATCAACAAAAGAACCAGAATGACGTCTTTGGGAAACATAGCAAATTACTTCAATCAAATTTAAAATTACCTCAAGAAATTATGTCCTTGAGAAGGATAATGAAAACTTGTTAAATGAAAATTTGTTTGACGTCATATTTTGTACAGAATGTTTACACATTGTTTTCTTATATAATTACCACCTCAGCTAATCAACAATAGGGATGAATTCACGGATTCCGGCATTGAATGAATTTTCTGATTTCGAGATGAAAATTTTGTTTGATTAATTAATAAATGAATTAATGAGAATTTCTTATTGTATTTTTTCATTTCCGGTTAATTACATTCGGTAAATCATAGAAATTGTGAAAATCAAAATTTGAAATTTGCGGTAATCGAGTCAAAGAAATGGGAAACGAAAACTAAGAAACGCACACATGAGTCGAATAAATAAAAAATCGATTCACACACACGCACACAAAAGCGTAATTTCAACTTCACGTTGTATTTTGAATTTCACAAAATTTCTCCGTGTAATTTGAAATGATTCACGCAGGAAAACCTGAACACTTGAAGTGAATAAATCATTTTGGTTTAAAACAAGGAAAGGTTTAAGTGGTCATAAAGTGGAAGAGATATTTGTGAGTATTCTTAACCTAGAAAAATTTAATAAACTTTATAAACCATGAGATTAAAATGGAAAATTACCATTTTCATTCCAAGATATTTCCACAACTCTAAATAAACATTCGGAAAAACCACGGATTCATGTGAATATTGGAAAATATTTTAGTTTTCCGCCACAAAATTTTATTCCGACTTGAATAGAGATGGTTAAATGAAAATGTTTCGAGACGGTTTTCATTTATTCGGAATTCGAAAAATTCGAAATATTTTCCATCATTTCCGACAGAGCAATTCATGTAATTTTCCTTAAATTTTACATGGTTTCTCATCAAATTATTTTGAGTATGGAAATATGAATGGATTTATTCAAAAAGTTTTATTTACCTTCGTGGATAGGTTAGGGAAAAACTGAGATCAGGGTTTTTATCTTGAAATGCAGGAATGTCGATGATGATTCCTTGAAAATTCGCAGTGTAATCAAATTAATGGAACTTTTGTTGATTTAACTAATTTCAAATTTAATTTTATTCGACTTTTTGGCAAGTCAATGAAGTAGACACGAAAAGAAATTTTGTGGGAAAATTAAGAAAATTCATGGAAACGATGATTTTGTTACAATTTTAATCACGAAAATTTATTAAACTCAAGGAAGATCCGCACAAGTTGTGATTCCAGTTTCGGAGAAGCATAAACATGTATAGGCCACTGAATAAATAGCAACAGTAAATCGCCTCGGAGATTCTAGTTCGAGTCATCAAGCTGTCAAACCAATTGCTTTGATTGGTAGCTTTGTAATTGTAATTTTGCCTGAATGCTGCTAGTGGAATTCTCGTTACGTCAAACAAATTTTCAAAATTGCCTTCAGTAGCTCTACTGATTTTCCATGCCTCTAGCTTTCATTGACAAACAGAAGTTGAATGAGCTCAGTGGAAACAAGCTGTCAAAGCAATTTGTTTTGATTGGTCAGTTGGGTCATTTTGGTATTCACAAAACTTGTGTCAACTTCTTTGTTGATTCTACATTCTCAGTTGTTATGTATTCAACGGGTAAACTGGAAAATTTCAATTTAAACAACAGTTGCTTTTTGTAGTTTCTTGTGGAGTGGAGTGTGTAACACATCATCACAGGTGTTATGTATAGCAATTAGAAACTGCAGCAAACTTCAAAGCGCAAGAAATTCGATTAGAATTCCGGAAACCCTATAGTGAACATCGGGATTTGGTTTTTGTGTTATTTCGATGCGTAATCAAGTTAAAAGGAGAAAGTTTCGATTTGATTTATGTGATTCCCACTTTTAACAAAGCATTGTTTCATTATATAGCCTTTTGCTAGAAGCTTTAAATCATTCATGAAACTTTACTCATCCAATGAAACGCATTCGACTTGTTTTGTATATGAGTTAGTGTATCCTTAACAAAGTTACAAAGTTTCAAAAAGTTTTAATTTGTTAGCTCAAATAGAATCCTTGTTGTGAGCACGAATACTCACAAGGAATTAAGATGTTCAGTCAACATCGTAATTACAGCTAAACATTTCCGTTGTTCTACATAAGGAAGGTCGTCGGTTAATTGTTATACAAGAAATGTGAACATTTAAATGTTTTCCTTTAATTATTCTTACGTAGTTTTGAGCTTTAGTTGTCGTTAACAATTGCAGAATAAGAAACAACAAAATTGTTCAATAGTTTCTATAGACTCTCATGATTAGTTTCTGGTTTAAAAGGTTTCAAAGTGGAAGTTCTCCTGCCTCCTTTCATGACCTCTGAACCGGAAGGATTGAATAATGTTTCTTATACACTACACTGACGGTGTTCTAATGTGCCAGTGAACATCTTACTTGATTCATCAAGTTATACTGCTACTTCACCTTCTTAATTTGATTATCCAGCTCGAGGGCATGCTACCAGAGAATGAAACTTTCCTCGTTAAAGTGATTTATTAAGTTCAATTTCCGGGCAAAGGTCTTAAACGGATGCCCTAAACTACCCTTTACACTATGAATAACATGCAATTGTGGATGTTAAAGGAATATTTATTTAAAATGTATGTGTGCTTGGCAAAATGCAAATTTTTTACAAGAACAAGTTTCAGGTGCACACTTGTTTGGGACGGACATCATTTTGCAATTATATCAAAAACTTAGTAGTGATAGTAATAACTCATGGGACTATGGGACATTACGAAAAAAATTTGTTTAAATTTATTAAAGGATTGCGGATAGGTTGTTTGCGTGTTGGTATTTAATGATAATATGCAAATTACTTGGCTATTTTTCTTCTTTCTCATTTGTGTTGGTTACATTCACTTACCAGTACTGTATATCAACTTGAAAGTATTATACTTGCAGGCTATTTAAATTGGTTACACTTGTGATCTTGGTTTTGATTACATCGCATGCATGCAAAAACCCTTTTTAATGTTTAAGCAGAAGGCATGAAGGAAGTTTAGTTGTTTCAAATTTATAGATTTGGTCGTGTGCGTGCAGATAACATGGTTAATGTGGATAAAACCACTTGATGCTGTTCTATATCATTTAAATAGTGTTATAAATGTATGATTCCATTTATTAAGAGACTATCAATTAGTTAGCACTTTCCTATTTTCATATTTTTACTTAAAACTGTCTGAATAAAATTGATTAGGGGTTTGGTGCTAATTTAAATCATGTGAGAATTTGAAATATTAATTTCTCCATACAAAAAGTGTGCGTACGCATGTTCCATTTCACTTCAGATGGCGAGTTAGTAAACATAAAACAGTCAACACGTGCATGAAAAATTCATTACAATAGAGAACTGTCAAACTGTGTTGATCAAGTGGAGAGTTTAGAAAACTCATCTCAGCTCACATGAAGCATGAAACATGCATCTGTCAAATTTAAATTTGAAAAATTCATTTCTCCATACAAAGAACGTGCGTGCGCATGTTTCATTTCACGTGAGATGAAATAGTAAATTGAATTGTCAAATAGTATTGGTTTAAAATAATTAAGAATTTCGAATGAAAATGGCGGCACCTTCAACTTACCCTCGATTCCTGTTCGAACTCCTCCTCCAACGCACTGTAAACTGGTGCGTACCAAGAGTACGCGTGTTGTCTTCGATTAGTGGACGCCGTACTGGATCGATTTGGGGCACAGTTGTTAGAAGTATTATTTGATGAATCACGATTGATTATTGGAAAATAGTTGACTTGCAAAGATTGTCTATGTTGAATTTTTAAATTTGAATTTTGATTTCTGTTACTAATATTACTATTACTGTTATTGTTATTAACATTTGAATTTCTACTGATATTATTACTATTTCTTTTCGTTTCACATTTAGCACCGACACTTGAGCTATTGTTGTTAGTAGTAACACTAGATAAACGGTGTACGAAACTGTTTGAAGTGTTATTACTATTCTTATTATTAATGCTCGTTGCTCTATTACAATCTTTTTTCGTAAATATTAACGAGGCACTATTTTTGTTAAGACAAATTGATCGTTTCGGATCAGCTAATGTCGTTTCGATATTTGTTAATAATGGTGCAGTTTCTGATAATGGCAGGCTAACAACTGTAGCTACTTTATCTGTTGTAACTCCGTTCACTCTCACATTGTCGTTGTAGTTTCGATTGAAAATTTCAAAATTGTTAACAAATAAATTCTTGGGAACGTCTTCTGCACTTGTTAGGTTACACTTCCGATTGAATTCAGTTATACCATTACTTGATGTTTTTATAGCTGATGATGATATTGAAGATGGTAGTGGTGTTGGGAGAACTTTTAAACCATCAAATTGATTTTTCGAAATTTTATCGTTCCTTGAATTCGAATTTTGAAGTAGAGTGTCGTTGACGTTATCACTATAATTCTGACAGGATGTGAAAAATGTTACAGAAGAGTTGATGTCATCACTACCACCACTACTGGCACTATTTCGTTTCGCCAAGAATTCATCGAATTTAGCTGGTTGTGATTTAAAGCACAGGAAATCGTCACTTTCTGAATTTATAAGGGACGTTGCTTGTACTGGTGTTTGTTGTTTCTCCTGATTATTTGTTTGTTGTAAATTTGGCTTCTTCTTATTATCAACTAATACTCCTTTTTGACTGAGACTTGTCTTTCGTTGATTGTGCAATGCTGGAGTAGCATCATTTTTCGATGTTGCTATTGGTGGACGCATGATTGCTGATTCCAATAGTAAGCCTATTCTTGATAATTAACTGGTGATTGTTCGATGACGAACTTAAATTACAAAACCAGATAAACTCGTCCTGAAAATTATAGAAAATATCAGATTAGTACACTTTCAATTTAAATTTAACTTTATAATCCGAAAATATTTAAATGGAAATCGACTCGAATTTTGTTAATAATTTTTTTGACAAATGAAGCTAGAATTGAGTAGGCTACGAAATGAGTTATAACTTCTAGTAGTAGGTTAATTCTGATATTCAACAAAAATGTGGACCATCAGAGGACCTGTCAAGAACAACTATAAGCACAAGGAAATGACTCCCTGTTATGTTTAACAGAGCACAAAGTAAAAGTAATCGAGTACTACAGGAAGTGGATCTAGTTGTGTTTGAGTTTTGTGAATTCTAGTAGAAAATCTCGACCTCCTTCAAATGAGCCTCATCACAACTAAGTGGATAGACTCTCAGGACATCTGTCTGTTTAAGAGGAATGAATTAGTTTTTGTTTATACAGAAACCCGTATCATCGGAAATTGCTATTTCAATTTCGCATTCTTTATCAAATAAAGAAGAGAAAAGATTTTTTCATTTTCCTTATTTCTATCTACTTGACTCAATGTTCCACACAACTTCCGTTTCCTTGTGAAAAACAACAACCGACAAAATATAATATTGTTAACAAATAAGAGCACTCAATTCCAATTATTTCAATTATCCCAAGCAAAACCAGAAAAACAAAGTCAATCGGATGTTGAAAAAACATGATTCTGAAATTAACTTTTTACGGATGATAGACCCGGATAGAACCGGATCAACCCAACATCCCTCATGGTGGTATACAGAAAAAGGGCTGTTGAACTGACGTTTTTAATAGTCCAAAGACTATAGTGTTCTAGAAAGAGGACACTCTTGTGTTCTGGTATGATGGAACATTTAGTTAATTTTCCGGACTTATTCCATACATATACCTACCCAACATAACATTCCAGTCTTTCTCTGACAAGTTCTGGATTTATTATTGTCACAAGGAAAATTTTGTTCTTTCATTATCTGACCTTTAGGGTTGATGGCAAATTAAGTGTCATGGCCAGAACATTGTGGTAACAAATTAGACACACTTCAAATGGATATGTCTTATGTGAGAACACAATTTCGAGATTACAAATTCAATTTCTCGTTATATCCGGTGGTAATGATTTTTTGATTATTCAACAAACTTGCACAAACACAAATAAAATAGTAGTTCATTTACAGATCATCTACTTAAACTGTCTACTCTATGTTAGACCGCAATAAATCAGAATTTACGACCATACCACAAAGTTCTATGCCCATCAATTTTATGTCAATTAAAAATCTGTAGAAAGTTCAGTTGAAATTTTCTTAATGGACAGAATGATACTCGTATGTCCTTTATGACAATCCATTTCAACAAAACTTTGCTGAAAATGCATGAATAATGTCGCAATCCCATCAAATATTCAACAGACATAAAAGGGTTTTTCACCCGGAATCATGGAATTTCGTAGAATAGACAAAAATCGATTTTATTTGTTCGTCTCTTTCGAATAGTACTCGTAAATTATTTCAATCGATAAATTATTTAATTTAATTGATTAACAATCTTTTCACACTGTCACTGGGTAATGGATCTGGTTAATAATAAATGCGTCTATGAAAGTCCACAAATCAATTAGTCTCAGAAATGGTATTTGGATCAGGATCAGGATAATTGTCGACATATCAATGGAATTTTCATGAACACAATACTAAGTGACTTGAATTAGGAGTTTCTTGTTGGGTTATTGTACTCATGTCGGCTTTAGTGATTCAATCATTGATTGAACAGACGTTATTGAATCTTTAATACATTTGAGTGTCATGTTAGTATCAATTGGATTCAATCTTATTTTAGAAACATGTCTATTTTTGAAATTGTTTGCTACAATCTCTGCTGGGGTATTGAGCTGGTCGCGGAGATAGAAAATGAAATCACTGACGAATGCTTGATCGCATACTAATCTAGCGACACCCATGACACTAGTCAAGCATTAAACCTTTAGCCAGCAGAGACACGTTTATGTTTTTCACGTGTATCTGGGTATGTATGTGGTATTCTTTACACCCTCGAAGTATCCCAATCGATTAAACCGGTTTTGATCAATAAAGTGTATATCGATTTTTAAAATCATGTCGATAATACTTAGAGACGAAGAAAAATTTGCGTACCATATTGACTAGCATATCACTGAATAGTTCTTTTAAAATCGGGATAATGTTCATCAGACGATTTTATAGTGATAAGTTCCGTTTATGAATTACATATCTATTTAGTTGTCATATCCATATAACTAGCAAATGCAACTTCTTGGAAATCTTACCACAAAACCATATGTTTTGTTAATCGAAATCAATGTCCAACATAGAATTATTGACGTAGATAAACTTCTACAACAGCACTAACCACAAAATTGCCATCAATTTGAGTCTATTAAAACCAAAAGTTTGTTGATAAATTATTAGCTACAATTGCATTTTCCACAATCGAATCCTATATAGAGTTGTCACATAAATCCATAAGAGATAGTAGAAACCACAAAAGGGATATATGAATTGCAGGATTTTATAGAAAATTATATTCAATTACACTGTCCAACGATTTCAATTCGCCTTGTTTATATCCTTGACCATTTGAACCTTAAAACAGCCATTTGATCCGCCCATGTAACTATCAAACCGAAAAATCAAACTGAATAAAACCAACCCACATATGTACATAAACAGGATATTAAAGTCGAATCCTGATGGTTGGATGATATTGTAACAAAAGACGGAAGAGTTAAACTTTAAGGAAATGTTATTACTTCGTCCTTCGGGATAATGAAAGTTTGTGAAAGTTTTATGATTTCATTTACTTTTATTCACTGTATGAAATACATATAAAACAACCATAAGTAAGTCGTTTCGTTTACAGGATACTGTTCCCTTGGACTAAGCTTCTGTTCCTTTCAATATTTCAAACAAAAATGAAGCAAAATAGATTCCTTCGTCCTTTTTGATTGGACTTGGCAAACAAATATTTTCTTGATTTTAGCTGATAAGCGCATCAACCCTTGTTGTTGTTTTTTTTTAAAAGGACCATGGCCATTGCATTACGATCCCCTAGCCATTTCATCATATTGCCATTTCCGTAATATGACGGTGATATGAATCTAGTTCCTCAGTTCATTGAGTATAACAAGATTTTAATTTGGGATTACTTTGTCGCTCTATTTGCTTTCAATGCTTTCGGGTATGCAGTCCTGTGCTGTGTTTTATATCATGTTGTTTCTCTTATCTAAAAAAAAAACCCTCTAGGGTATAGACTTCTAACATTTCAAAAAGTAACAAATTTAAAACAAATATTTTGAATTCTAGTAGAAATTTTTCATTTTCCGCCAATGAAACAGAGATGTTGTTGAAAAATGCAATTTGTTGGGACATGCGAATGAAAATTTGTCCTGCATATGGAGATGCTTGCTTGTCCATGTAATTTGAGTATTTTGTCATATTTTTGAAATGAAGCTTTTTATGGGATGAAACACAATTACATAGCTTCAATATTTGTTAAACAATTTGTTCCTTTCTAATTATCGTATAACCGAACGTTGAGAGGAAAAAGTATACGAAGGTCCGCACAAAGAGAAGACGCCAAGAATAGTCGTTTTGCCATTCGTCTGCATTGCGCGTGTACGTACCATAATTCAATGGCCTACCGTTCAAAAATGCATTTTGAGATTCCGGTCGTATGTGCTCCAAATCTTTGAGTGGTATCACTATAATTTCATATATTCCATCAAACAGTGCAGAATAATCGAATTAAATGAGGTCAACTACCACATAGATAGAGCATTTTAAAATATCCATCATTCAAATATAACAACAAAAGCTAAAGCACTTACGCCTGAGTAATTACAAAACTAACTTTCTGACTCTTAGCACTCTGATAAGGTTAAAGATTTATTTATACCCTTGAGTGATTTTCTGGGGTAATAACCACCCCATCTACACATGATGAGAAAAAAAAATAATTTAAAAAGAAAATTCTCGAATTGACGTGGCATTTGACTTCAAGGGATGAGTGCAAATTGAGTTCTCAAAAGTGCAAAATTTCTTCACGTTCCCAACGAAGTATTTTCACAACTTTGAAGGTGAAGAAATTCTCCCCTAAGGATATGACTAAATTGAAATTGCTTTTTTTTGTCTCATTCGTTTCTAATACATGTTACGCAAATGTATCCTTTCTGACAAATTGATTTTGATCTTTGAAAGTTTAAAAAAAGAAATTAAATTTTAAATTTTATTTTACATCGATTACATTTCATTGGAATTATATTTCTTAAGATTAAAGTCCATTACAAAGTTGGTGAAAGTCAAATTAAGGACCCTAATTATGGAAGAAAGATACTGTCATGGTTAACCATCAATCTCAAGGGAATACTCGACATGTGTAACTGGTTACGTCTTACACAAAGTTAATAAAGCTTCAGACATAACCCTTCAGGGTTAATCAAGGAACTTTTTGTGGGCTATCAAAAGTTTGTGAAACATGACCTTAACTTGTCCCACTGCCAACCCACGCCTTGAGTTACACATTTTGTCAACTTCAAAATTCGGCAGTAGTAAATTCAAGACATAGGGTACAATTCACAGAAAGACAACTTGACAGAGAAAAATTTTTATTCAAATGTTCACCAACTTCACAACGGTTTTGGAATTTTTTTGTTTTTTTCAAATTCATGTTCGCTTGGATGCATTCTTCAATTTATTTTTATGACTTTTAAGCCGATTTGAGAAGCAGGAAATCTTTCACCCTCTAGGGATTTTGTCGTGGAGTATCTTGGCATCTTGGAAGGCATTTTCATTTTAGTTCTGGTCTATTAACCAGCACGTGTTTAATATCCTTAAATATGATTTTTGGATAAGTTAACTTTATTATGCCGATCAATTTCGAAACGAAGTCGTTCATTTTTCTTCCCTTCACTAAAAAAAAAAATATATAAATGATTCCGAAGGCAGTAAATATGCTTACAAGAATTTTCAATTTATCATGTCGCAAAAATGAGCATTAAGGATAAAGTTCAATTGAATTAGACGACAAATATTGGAAAAAGAGTATTTGATAAAATAAGAATATTAAAATCAATAAAATGATAAAAGGAAAACCGTTCGATATCAATTTACTTATTGGCTTCATTTATCTCCAGAGCATTAAAGAAATGTATGTATTCCCTCTGAAATGTATTTACCTTTACATATGCAGGGGATATTGCTTCCATAACATCTGAGGCATGTCGGAGAAAATTGAGAAAAAGAAAAGCTGCGAAATATTTTCCACGACTTAAACTTGTGAAATAAAATTTCAAATAAACTTTAACAGCCAAGTGTATATCACTTCTGTCTACTGTATTAAGATAAGGTGAAAAGTTTTACCCTCTTTTATGGATTCGAGGAGGTAAAGGACATCTAGCATGTGCGTACGAAAATTAAGAAATTCTCATTCCTTTGCATTTGCTTTAGTTATGGAAATTTTATTTTTTCTCCTTGGCAAAGGATGAGTTTAAGGATCATGTAGGTTCTAACATAATGTCCCAACATTCCAAGTTATGGCATTGGCATTTCAAATATGTCAGCAATTTTTCCATGAACAGGCAAACTGGAAGGTTCTGTGGAATTTCGGTTCCAATAAGGATCAAAAGTACTGAGACAAATTTATTTCTTCTGTAATGAATTTAATTCCAATCTTATTTATTAACTTTTGTCAAACTTTTTAAAAAACTTACCATTTTGAACAAGAAATATGCCGTTGAAAATGAGGAGAACTGAGGTGGTCGACCTGTAAAGACAAAATTGCAAGAAATTAATTTTATTATTTTATCTAAATTTTATAAATTATAGCGAAACTATACAACATGAAGGGGTTTGGTAAAAAGGTCTTTGTTACAGAACACTTTAACAATTGTTAGAAACGTCTGGCATTTGAAGCTAACTTTCCGAAATTGTAAAAAAATTTATCGGAAAATTGTTAATAACAATTGAATCATGTCATATAAAATAAAACTTTTTACGTATTTTTATTAAAACAATAGTTCAAGTCAATCGGTTAAGGTTTGACCGAGTTATCTGTTAGCACGATGTCACAAAAATTGTTTCGAGAAAAACGCGTTCGAAGTTTAAAGTTCACAAGGAGCGTACGTACATTTGATAAATTTTACATTCGAAATTGGGCAACTTGCAGGGCCTTGCTGTACACAAACTTTTGAGATAATAGTTTCATAATATTGTGGTATAGTTTAAGCGTAAAAAATTTTTTTTTAAAAATTTTAATATCCATGTAACAACCTAGTCACGAGACAATTAAACAGTTGAGAACTAAAACTGTGTGCTAAACGAAGTAATTTCAGTACAAATCGCATTTTTATTAACATTTCAGTGAAATGCCAATTTCGAAAGGTTTGCGTCTCAGAAAATTCTAATCTGAACTTGGCATTTCATCGATCATTTCGGAGACAGGTGTGCGTCGAACAAAATGAATAGCCGTAACTATATGAAACGATGAATATATTTAAATTAATTTCTTAATTATGATAAATAACATAATTAGATATATGCAAAAAATAAGTTTTAATAAAAATTGTAAACTTTTTAGGAGTCTTTTGAAAATGTCAATGAAATGAAATGCGAAATTGGATTAGCACACCTACGTATTTCAAATGTGAAAAAATCTTCGCAATGAAGTGATTCCGATTAGCACACAACCTAAGAGAGGAAACTCACTAGACCCAAGTGAGAAGTGCGAGAGTAAATTTTCCTCCATCTCTTTTCGCTTCTTTTCTGTTCACTGAAAAATTTTCTGGAAAATAAGAAACTTTCCCATTACATTTCCCGATATAATAAAAGTTAAGTTTAATGGAAAACACACTTTTTTCAATAATATAAACATTCAGATTGATAAAGTTTCAATATCCACTGGCAGATGTCCATAAATTACAAGTTATACAAGAATAAATTACGCCCTCTGTTGACACATATACGGAACTAAAAATAGTTTCCACAGAAATTGTGTAGATAAAAATCTCACAAACATGAAGTCCAAGGAAATATTCTCTAAAATACAAAATACAAAAACAAAAAATCTACATGAACATGAAGGAATTTCTAATTTATATTCACAGCTCGTAAAATTTTCGTCCTTGTTGTCGACATCGTAATAATTTTTGCCAAATCTCAAAAATATTTTCATCTCTACAGTCCGAAATGGATTTGCAAAAGCTTTCACACGAAACTTATTGGAAATTCTATGCTTGGAATTTTCATTGAATTGATTTATATCCCCCCGAAAGTAGATAAGATGTGGAAAATAGCCTCTAAGGAGTAAACATTTACAATTTGTGTTTTCCTTTGTTCAGGATCTATGGCCAGTTTTTTCTTCTATTTCGAAGAATAAGAAAACTTGGCGAACGCTTTTCTTTGATTTAATTGAATCCTTCGTGTGATATTCAACAGGGGTATTTCTGTATATTCTCTGTCTGCAAAGGGATGAAACATAGAAAACCACTTTAAGGGTCTCTGTTCCTTGTCCCTTCAAGCACAACGTGTCAGGCATTTGATTAACCTGTTAAGGTTGAATTGCTTCGATGATGATGGAAAATCCCTTTCAACTATGTAACTATTCGTAAATCGTTTATACGGACGATGGAGTAACTTTTACAAATGAAACAAATTTTACAAATATCTCTAAAACTATTTAATATGATGGGTGTTAATATTATCAATGCTCCTTGAAAAATATGTTTTTTTTTAAAACATTCAAAGCAACACCTTCAGAAATTCCAAAGAAAAACTGAAATCGAAATGAACAAGAAAATTCGATTCGGTGTAATCGAATTTGTGGGAAAATCATAAAGGGAAAGCAATTTTTATTGATTTTATTTTCTCCCCCAAATTCATCCCTTATGATGGTGTGCCACATGAAAGCGAGTGAAAGGTGCAAAAGGTAAAGAAGTTGGAAACCCTTTTTTTCATTGACAAAGAAAACAGCTTTGTGAACTTTGCGAGCTGGAGCCAAAGGGTAGGGGATGAAATTGTATTCCAACCCCCTCAAAACAAGAAGACCCCATTTTGTTGTTCAAGTGGTGAATTAAAAACATCAAAGTGACATTTCAACATTGAAATGTTTGTTTTGCGTTTACGATTACCTAGGAGTCACATTTACCTAAATTGTTGTACCCTTATAATCACATATTTTAGGTTCATTAGTTATCAAAACCTTTACTTTCGCTAATTTATGTCGTATATGTGTCATACCTGTGTTAAAATTGAAACCGCAGATGATTATATCACTTCTGGTTCTGGGTAAAAGGTAAAGGATATTATGTAATAAATCCTCGTCCTTGTTGGTGTTATTATTGTTGCTATGTCACGTACTCATTAAACTAAGTCCATGTATTATATTACAATTTGACATCATTTGAATGTGCTTGGTTACACAACTTGATCCATTGCCTTAAGGTAAAGGATATAATGTGGAGGCTTACGTCAAACAATATTTTGATCCTTAATGATATTTAATACTTGTCAATTTTAATTTTATCACAATATTTCCTTGTCAAATAGTTACGTTATACACTCATTTTCAGGTTATCAACATCTAGTGTTTCATGAAAATCAAGTAAATCGAAAACATGTTGATAGAATTGACTACGTACTGTGTCAAGTGATATTCGTTTTATTTCTAGAAGGATTTCTTTCACTCAACAAAATTAAATTTCATGCTTGACATAAAGTTACTCGTTTATCCATTTGTCTCGCCATAGATGACCATTGAACTGAGAAGAAGGTTTCCTAGTGAAACCAGAATGAAAAGGAAACAAAATTCAATTTTCCAATAGAAACGAAAATCTATTGATTCCCTTTTGTTATCAGTTATCCTTGTTGGAGTTGGAAATACTTATTTCATTGTTAATGACTTACTAAATCGTGTGAAACACCTGATACTTCTGCCATTACTGAAATTGACAAGGAAATCGTTCTAAAAGAATGGAATAAATTTATTTCCTTCGATAGAACTATGTAGTATTATTGACTGGGTATTATTCCAACGGGTTCAGTTTACGGTTTGTTTGATCCCCAGAAACAATTCTTGATAACAAACTTGGTGTTATCAAACTGGAAAGTTTTGCAACGATTCCAAATGGTTGCAGTTGTTTTATGCTGGTCGTGTGTCCTTTTTAAGGGATCGATAATTTACCTTTGAATAGGTACTTGTATCTGGAAATTGATTAGTTAGTAGCAACGTGAATTTCAGTACCTGCATTAACATTCAGGTGTTTTACGCAATTCCATTTCTTGCTTTTCCTATTATACACTAAACAATAGGTATAACTTTTTGCGGCTACTTAATATTCTATTAAGCAAGTCTTGATGTTGAATTTATTCGAGGTTCTAGAAAACTTCTTGAACGAACGAAAGAGTAACAATGAGTAATGAGTATGAAAGAAGTAAAAATTCAAGACCATGAAGAACAGAAAGGTTTGCAAAGGCTTCAGCTGCTTTCATTTATGTGTTTCAAAATTGAACTAACCAACAAGATTGCTGATTGACTGCATCCTGCTTCTTGTAGTTTTCCCTACTACACACATATTTCATTTGCTTCACATTTCCTTAGTTTCTTAAAATTTCTAGGATCCAACAGATGTCGTACCAGTTCAGTTCAGTTAATGAGAACAAGAATTCGCTGCAAAACTAGTTCTCGCCTGTGGATTTGTTCTACTAAACTAGTTCGCTGGATAACTTTTTGATAGCCTTGAGAGACTAGATTTAAACCGGCTAAACTTAAACCAGTTCAAGTCAATTCGGTTCAACAAACATCACCTGACAGATTAAAATCGGTTTATCTTTCAAAGCTATTTAAACAAAATAGATTTTGAAGCTGGCAATAAGCTGGTTAAAAACAACTAATCACTTGAATAAAACAAGCTTTAGAAAATCCGGTTTTATTTTCTCCGGTTCCGTGCATACAACGAACTTAAACCATACAACTGAGATAAACCAGTTTAGGTTCTGCAGTCGTTCACCACTTTTACTCTAAGTGGCTGTTCCAGAATGTGACAATATAGTATAATCTCGAAAATTGTAACCCTTGGGACAATAAACTCCTCAATAAACGCAACTAGCAGTGGGCAAGCACATAGAGTGAAATGCCGGATCCACGCGTTTACCAAACCCACACAAGCCATCACAAGTTCAAACGTATGGATAGAGCTATGTATACATATATATAGACTGATAGCAGAAATATGTTGACAAAACGAGTTTTTTCTTTCTTTCTTTCTTCCTTCCTTCCTTTCGAGCCATTGAAATGTGTGACTTGGTTATTGCACAAGCCGCAGTGTCCTTTAGATGCGTTTATCAAAGTTGTAACTACTGTACTTCTTTCTACGCCAAAATATATTTTGGATATTGAAAGCCAGTAAATCGAAAAATACCCTTTCATGTGTAGAAAAGCTGAACGAATGAACTACAGTATATTTTCTTCGGATTTACGGACGTCGTGCAGCACTGGTACGAGTGGGAAAATACTGAATAACCCGTATACAACCAGTTATGTTTACTCAGGTCACTCGTTCGAGAACTACTACTGCATGTTGAGGAGAACCCTACTATGTACACTGTGGAAATCGACAGAGTACAGATACTAAGCAGTTCTGAGTTACGAAACAACCAAACGATTATCTCTCACAACTTCGTTACGAAATTAAGTGGATAAAGAAGCTTCTGTTGGTCATGTAATTGATACACTGAGAAATGCAAGTTTGTAAATAGAAAAATTACAAACACAACATGACCAACACAAAACTCCAGCAGTCAATCATGAATTTTTCAATTAAATTGTTGAATTGAAGTGACTGAATGAATGCACCACACACGTTCTTGGCCATATGATGATAAACAAAACTGAGAAAATAAGAAAAAACCATAATAAATAATGTAGATTTGAATATTTAGCTTATGTCACAATTTAATTATTGAAAAAAACATACAGAATTATAGTCATGTGGCATTTGACAAATGCATGTTATAGATTTATTTGATATAGTTAACCTTATTAACCCAAGGTTAATGTAATTAGCACTCGAAATCAATCTGTAAATTGTAAAGCCAATTCAAGTTGAATTTATTCAAGAGTCTGTTTTATGAATGTATGAAAGGAGAGATATTATTAACTTTTATAAACTATATTTCAAGGCAAATTACTTATTTATATTTAAATTATCCGAAAACTCATATTAAACATTAACTTAAGGCTCAAGTCCTTAGTGACTAAAAAACAGAATCCCTGAAGGACTCCAGTGAGGAGTTTTTAATGAAAAGCAAAAAATAAATTATTTATTGACAAGATTAATGATGTCGACTAGTGCTTTCTGGATACCTACTAAAAAACATTAAGCTTATTTCGTTGAAATTAGCTTAAAATTTGTGATGAATTCCTTCAAAGCTTGTCAACGTAAATATGTTTTAATCAATTATATTTAGTTTTTATTTTTTAAATTACCTACAACTTTGATCCATGAGAAGAAGGTTAATGAATTTTATTTTTCTTAAAGATTGAATCCTTGAAGTGTCAAATATACAAATTTACTTACTGATCCACACGTTTGGCATTTGCAGCAAACTCCAAAACTCGACTACACATGGCCATTCACTCGCTTCTAAGTGCTTCAGTCTGTTCTGAAGAGGCAAGCATAACGGACGCACAAACGTATGGACGAGTCGCAAGCACTTGCGGCAAATTCATTTGATTTGTGTCAAAAAACCGACACTCGATGAAAACGTTTGAACTTGTGATCGCTTGTGTAGGTTTCGCAAAGGTGTGGCATAAAATAAAATAAAATTAATTTCGCTTTGAAATCATATGGATTTGACAGTTGACGGGGACACCATTTAGGAATGGAAACCATTTTGGATTCATATTGGATAAGAAGAAGACTTAATCTTAATGTGTCACATTCTGAAAAGGATAAAACAGGAAGTATCATAGAGGTAGAAGGATATCCCCGTTTTTTGAGTCTTGAATATATGATGACACAAACAAATCTCCCCCACAATGATAGAAGTGCAGGCGACAAGGAAGTGATACCACCAGATGTGACCTAAAATCCAAAATGAATGAAACACGGAAGCTTTAACATCAAAAATCATCATATTTGAGTCCTGTATCCTGTAGATAATGTTTTGCTTGGTTCGTTATATGTGACACAGTTCAAAATATAAAAACATATCTGATAAAAAAATAGAAATAAAAACTTTTCACTTCATCAAAATCAAGATGGAGGAGAGGCACACATTTCCAAAATAAAAATAAAAATGGCGTTCGCTTTAATCCTACCACTTATGGGAATGTATTTTTATATTACGGGCTTCCTGGTTGAATCCTTTCTTCTGCTCCTTCTCGCGTTCGTTCGTTATTATGTAAGTTAGCATTCTGCACAGATTAAAACTCAAAATAAAATTTGTTATTGATGTCAGTGAAGGACATTCGTGGGATACACTCATTGTAGACAGTGCACTTCTATTTCTGTTGATGGTATCCATAAATAAATACGACAGAAATCATAGAATCGAAGGTAGTTATGCGGAATTTTCCTTTTTTCCGTAGGTATCCTTGGTGAATTATTTTAAGGATTTCAATTATTCTTGAATGCTTGACGTTCGGCGCAATTTTCAATTTGATTTTCTTGCGTAGTTTCTTTGTTTGCTTTATGCTTTAGTATGCAATTCCATTTGAATTTCGTTTTTTATAAGGAGAATATTTCTGCGAATGACTCACAGACGGAACATGGAAGGAGAAAACTTTGTATGCTTCGTGACCGGGAATCAAACCCGCCACCTTCCGCTTTTCGGGCAGATGCTCTGACCACTGATGACTGAGCTACCACAAGCACATTTTCTTTCCTATTCATGTTCCCAGATAAATATCTGAGTCGCCACAGGTTTTGCGTCGATCAATTGTTGATGATAGCTTAGTAGTGCATCTGCTCATTCCTTCTCAATATCAAAATTTAGCCAATACAGAAATGGTCTTGTTTAGGAAAATTCGCAAGAAATTCCAGAATCAAAAGAATAACTTATTAATTCCTTTTTCGCAATTGAAACATCTTTGAAAAGAAATTTTTCGCCTGTACTTACTGTTCCACAAAAGGATAATGAGGCAGAACCAGTTGAAAAGGAAATTCGTCCCTTTTTGTGTTTTCAATAATAAACCCTTTTTAATGCGGGTTTCTTAAAGTTCTTTTCATAATTCAGTCATTAACCACCATAAACTGGTTAAGAATCAGAAGTTTATTGCAAATCCTCCCTCTTAAGACAATCAAAGACAATTGGAATAAATCCAAATCACACGAAAGCATAAACCCTCGAGTACTGGTTGGAATATTAACTTTCCATTTCTGTTATCTAGCAACTTTAAATCCGAGGGAGACACAACCCGAAACCTTGAGATTTCGATAACAAACATCGTGTCAAATAATTGAATTATCCCTAGTCCCAGTCGCCTTGGATTCACTTTAACGGCATCCAATCAGGAGAGGGTTTCGGGTCTTAAGGACACAACATCTCAATATGGAAATAATGGTAATTGGGTAGATTTAGAGAGATATTGAGGAGAGATTATCTTGAAAAAAGAAGTTATCCACATCACACCAAGTTTTGCCCTGAAGTGTAAAGGTCATGATGGTGTAGGTTTTTGGGAGATAATATCGGAAAGGCACAAGAATAGCATAGAAATGGGACTGATTTTAATAGATCGTCTAAGGAATGATGATTTTGTCCTAGAAAATGTAGGATTGACTTGAGGGTATATCGTGAACCTGTAGAAAACAAAAAATATAAATCCCATGACAGCGACACGACTGGGTAGGATGCAATTTATTTTTATTAGTGTTTATCAGTTGCTAATGGCTAAATAAGACGTCAGGTGAAAAATGAATTAATTAGTTATCTTCGTGTCACCCTCAAATCCCTCTTTTCCAGTTATTACGTTTTATGTAAGTTCAAATAAGTTGCATTCCAGCTTATCTAATTCACATCAAAATGTTAATTTAACAAGGTTCACTAGCTGGCTTCGTCTTCTATTTATTCTTGTCCACTTAGCACCATGTCGTGCATGTGACAACCCACAAAAGGTAAACAACTACGCCATCTAGGAAAATTTCTTCTTCAACACAATTTACGTAATTAGATATTTTCGTTTTTTATTTCCAAGAAGAAGCGGAAACTAGGAATACTCGTAACCACAACCTGGAGATGGCCATTAAAACTGGATCAATTAATTTTATCATTAAAACCGTCAAAGAGTTTGACTTATAATACTACAATTCCGTTGTACAGATAAACGCTTTTAATGGCGTCGACAGAAGAAGACAGTAACTCTCTTTGGAGTGGGTATATCCTTCCACTTAACTTAGAAGGACAAACTTGATCTCTAGCTGAATCTTCAACATCTCGAACAATAACACTTTGCTGAGGATAATTACATACGCTAATGGTTAGATGGGCTTACAACTTTCAAGTGGATAAGTGCTTTTCTCCATTTTGACGTTTCTTCATGAAGCTTACATTTCCAACCACTTAAAGCTAACAATTGAAATTCGTGTTTCAAATGTAATTCTCTGCTGGCAAGGTCGAATGAGATGGTTTAGCATTTAATAGCATAGCGGTGAAGGCCTTTAGAATGAGACACACAATTTCGAAATCAAATTTTACACTAACATACAAAATTGAATGCCGAATTTCTTGTTCACTCGGATTAATTTCAACTAATGAAGAAGAGATGGCGTTCAAGTGATTGTAAAGATTTTTTCATTCTGATAATGTTGTTTCTGATGACTGTATCCCACTTTCAAGTTCTTTATTATTCTTAATTTAATTGCCATAAATAACAGACTTCTTGATTGTGTCTTACATCCTCATTTTTCCCCCGTCAAATGTCACTTTCTGCTTTTTTCATCTGTCAACTGTGAGATACCAGAGACTGAAACAGTTTTTAAGCCTCTTGGAGTTTTAATTTATTATGAAAATAAAAACAGAAAAATTTCGCATATTCCAAGGGACGAAATTATTCCAGGAATCCATTTGGATTTTGTTAAGTACTTTTGAAATATTATTTATCTCCCATGACATTTAAAGGATTAAAATATTTTAAACACTCAGGGACATGGAAAAAACAAAACAGCATGGTTTATACGTCGACTTGCTGCTTCATCAGTTTGATTTAAGGATATGGATTTAATGCACACTGCAATGTGGGGAATGTTTGGTTTTGCAATTATTTGCATTAAATGAAAATCTGTTGGAATTAAAATACAATTTTTTATTATTATTTTCTGCATCATCTGGATGTTTTTAGTACAAGTATTTGCTTTATTGCAAAACCAATGAAATATTTCCGTGGGTTTCATTATAGAACTTTTTTGAAACAAAATATCAGGTGAATGTTTGTTCCTCTATTAACGTGCGTTTCCAATAGTAGCGTGGAGTGGATTTTATACTCTGCTCGTTTCGGACCCACGCTCTCCGATATATGCCTTCCTCGTGCAAATATAGTGATACGAATTATTAACAATGACTTTATGTTACTTTTAAGCGGATTTATTGAGTAATCATATTGCAATCAATTTCGAGATTCGAAGACAATCCACTATGCCATTGGGAACGAATCCCGGAGTCAGTAAATGCACACGCCACTCTAAGCTGGCATTGGTAACGCCTCTTTTATCTCGTCCTTCCAACTGTATTCAAATGTTCACAAACTTCACTCTTGTTCTGACAGTTTCCATGCTAGACAAGGAAATCGAATTTGCTTCGGTGTGACTCACAAGTACGAGCTCAAAATCTTTATATTAACTATTTGAAGCACGAGCTTGACAAAGCCAAAAGCCTACACTTGGTAAATTGAAACTTTTGATTAAAAGATAATTTTTTTTTATTTTAATTAAATTGCATGCCATCACATGAAACATTGTGGGGATCATATCAATTACGATAAATACTTGTGGAGCGTGCCAAAATATGGCACGTGATTTTAGAACAAAATAATTTCTTTTGTTTGTTTTTCATTAGAAAATTGAGTTAACAAATGATTTGAATAAAACAATTTATTTGAGTAAAATAAAATAATTTTTTGGATTATGATTGATGGAAATTGGGGGGTTAGTTGAAATCTGAAAGCGTGACACTATTAAAATTCTGCGTGACTTTGAACGTTCTCATGCATGTCTTCTTCAATAGTTATTTAGCCGTGACGGACTAGTGTCGCCAGCCAAGTACAAGATGACCTATCAGTCAGGCGCAAAGCGTGTCACCCTGACACTACCCTGATTTTTTCTTTCAATTCAAACTTAATAAAGTTTGCAAATTATTCATTAGTGATGAATTGTTGTGCAAAGCATAAATTACAAGCTGTGCATGTCGTTGATATAATATGCCAAGTAGTTGCTGGTACAACATCTATTCCATTCCAGCTATAAATTACAAATGGAACAAAGCCAGGAATTTATACACGCAAAACTCAATGACATTTTCACATGTATGTATGTACGCGTACAATTGTCTTTAGTCTAACTATGACAAAGTAAACGAATCTGTCTATGACAACTTTTAGAACAATGCCAAGTCATCAAGATCAATGGAACATATCCAAATGGGTAACAACGTGATTAATTTACGACTTTAAAATTGGATTTCTCCACTCTGTGCTGGAAAATTGTGTCCAGTTTACCAATACATGGTATACGATAATTTATTGGTTTAGGGAAAGTGAAACGACGGTAGTTCACATTTTGATTTGCAGGATAAATTGCATCCTCCATCTTGAGTGAAATTTGAAAAATCGCTTAGTATATCAATTGTCCTTTGGATTCCTCAAGTATGAAACGGAAAATTGTATCCTAGTTGCTGGGGTTTTCATGCAAACATTCACTGTTGCTAAACACTTTGACTTTTTTCATTCAACTAGCAATGCACTCAGTACAACGTACAGACACAGACTGAACTGACAGTCAGAGTGTGATGTAAAACCAGTTTCACTCACTTGTGTGTAATCCGAGAATTTTCTTTCTCTTTGAATTCTAGTTATCATCTAGGTTGGTGCTTCCGCGATTTCCCCATGTTATGAGAGAAGATTATAATTTTCACGAAAATTTATTTTGAATATCTTAAGTGAAATTTCTTTTTATCTGAAACTCACTCAGGGTTCAAGTTATCTTCCAGGTCGTTGTCTTTTCAAGATAAAGCCGAAAGCAATGCAAATACCTCAATCAAGTGTCGCAGACTTATAAGTGATACACGTGTGTACGCAACAAAAATTTGTTTCTCTTCTCAAGACTATTGACCTGTTTTTATCTGGGTCAGAGATAAGCAAACGGATCAACGAGACACTCCATGCGAAAAGAAGAAATAAATGAAAACTTGTTTCGAACTTTTCTCATTTGAATACCCCAAATAAAAACATACTCCAGCTTTTCATAATCTTGGAAAAACTTGGAACAACTTGAATTTCAACTCATCGGGAAATTTTGATACGATAATTCAAGAGTCACTTGAAATATTCAGATTCATAGCTTTACATAAATAAAATTTCTCAAAAGATGTCTGACGCTGACAGGAATTTATGAAAATTTTTCTATTTTTCCTGTTAATTCCTGACTCTTAATCTTATAAATAACCTAAAGGCATTTATTGTAGCTTTCTTCATAATTTAAATTGTAACACACTTGACACGTTTTATATTGTTTTTCATATTTTCTTCCAAAAACAAGTGAAAATTCGGTTTTCATTTTTCCGGGTAAGTAAGAGATAATATTTTTGGTTTTGAAATGATGCGACACTGTTCGGTGAAAAATGATTCTGTTGATTTTTATTTGAAAGAATTTATAGCAAAACACCCACACAACAAATTCGACAAGAAAATCCCAAGGAAACGTGGGAGTTAGCTTCCGAAAACATTAAAAAGTGAAACCACCATTTCATGGGTCTGTTTCTCTAAATTCAATTGATTAATCGAACAACCCGGATTACGATCCGCAGACCTGTCTTTTATGAAAAGCCAGCTAATTAATTTTAAAGTCTTAAAGTTTACTGAAAGTTTCCCAGAAAGCTTTTTAAGAGCTCCAGGTGGTTCTGAAAGTTTAAATAATTTTTAATTGATCTTAATTACGAAATGTAATTGCAATAAATCAATCTAATCGGGATAAATTTAGAAATTCATGATTCAGCTAATATCCACTAGATGGCACTGAGATATTGAGGATAATCTTTTGGGAATAACATTCCCAAAACTTAATTTTTAATTCCCTTTTTAGATTTAAGTAGGATGTTAATTTTGTGGATGTGGGAGAACTTTTTGAAGGAATGTCGCAACGGCTTTAACTCGCACCAGGTTATTAAATTTAAACTTGTTCGTTACTATAGAGAAATGGATTTTAATATCATTCTGTACTTCGATATTTCTTACCAAAATTAAATTAGGTTTACTTTAAAAATAAATTTTTCTTTATTTCACATCCCACATGGAGATACACGTGTATAAGATAACTTTTAGATTGAAAGAGAAATTTAAATTTGAATTCATCATATTCGTGATTAATTAGAAGTAACTCATTGTCATACGAGAGAATATTTTTAGACAAGTTAGCTATATGAGGAAAATAAATGAAATTATAAGCATTCCTTTGTGAGAGGATAAAGAATTTATATTTGCACGGCTACAGGATGCCATACCCTTTGGACTGTTGTACAAGACAACAAAACATAATTAGCTCATTCACATTAACATTGACATCAATCATATTGTGTACATAAAAATGTTTTAATTCTTCATAATTAATCATGAGCTTATGAGATTATTTTTGATGGTGAAATTTCATCATAACATCTGCTAAACCCTGATGAATGTACTCGCATTTTCAAGAGGTGACCGCAGATCCTTACATTCAATCATTTCAAATGTGCACGTGTCACTCGCACGAGGTTTTCTAAGGAGTTTTTCTGGGAAACCTTCGAGAAGTATACTAATATAACTTCAATGTATTATAAATAAAAAGATTAATTGAAATGCTTACTAGTTGAAAGGAATTTGTTTGTAAGAATAGTTCCATGCTCACCTGAAAATAAGAGTTAAAAATTTTTAAAAATGAAGACATTCGACAAGCCACATGGAAAAATCTAACATGCGGAAAAATGAATGACAACGTCATGAAACCGATAATCCAATATGGCTACAATAAAAAAAATCGCATTAACTGTAAACTTAGCAAATTGAAAAACAATTCAATGTTAAGAGAGATGTCAAGAGGCACTCTGAACAGCATCACAAACAATTTCAATATGTTGGCAACAATGTTGCAATGACATGAGAAATGAAAATAGTTGACTGCCAACATAGCAAAAACCAGAAAAGGTAAAGGAATGTCAAGAGGTACCTAGACCAAATAACGGAGTTTCCTTCTGTAATTTGGACTGTAATTAAAAATTGAAGTACATAGATGCAAATGTAATTAAAGCCAGCAAAAAACCAACTTCCTGGTGTTTCGTATAAGTGCATGAATCAACAAGAAACAAGAAACATTTCTAAATGATCTACTCACATGTTGTTCGAGAATGACATGGAGTGTCCTTGAAGGATATCATTTTCACAAGATTAACTGGGCGAACAAAAGTGCATTTTGAACTTTTGACCTAAACTAGTTTGCGTTCATGACTCGACAGAGGTATGTATGATACTAGATATTCCCAATTGGTTTATTGGTCTGAACTAGTTTCTCCTCTTGAGGAGGATTTTATTGAAATCCTTGGAACCAGGAAATGTCAAATTTTATCCATTTCTCTCTAATTCTCTTTGTGTTCTGCAAGTTATTCTTCATAGTCTCGTGATAAGATAAACGTTTGTAATTGATAAAACCGATAAGATAAAATCAAACAACCTCGATTTGGTTCATATCCATAAACGTTTTATATCCGACCTAGAGAAGTTATTTTTGGAAATTTTGCAAAAGTGGAAGGTTCAGATAAAAGCTGCGTTCTTTTATCAAGTTGGTTGGTAAACAACTTTTACTCAATCTTAATTGCTGAGTTATAAACGTCAAAAGTAATAAACTTGAATATACGATTGCTTGCTTAAGGAGTTTCAAAATTTTAATTATTCTGTTGATTTTTTGAAATTTTTAGTAGTTATCTTAATTATGAAAATAAAATTTGTATAACATGATTTCAAAAACAGACTCAAAACACAATCAAAAATTGACACCGAATGTATTTTTTCCGATTCCATACTAAAGATGGCGCTTGAAAAATTATTTTTTGAATAAACGTCAAAGTTTTCGTGCAACAGTCACAATGGTTGAATGAACTGCAATACCACGTTTAAGATGGCGCTTGAAACAAAGCAGGAATTTCTTTGATAAGGAACATAACCAAAATGACATTACAATGACAATATATGAGTAGAACACATCTCAGAGAAACATGTGAATTTCTATTCCAGATTCAAGATGGCGCTTGAAAATTTATTTCTTTAGCAAACATTAGAACAGTGATTCTGATTTTAACAGAAAGTATTTCTAATGTGGCATTTGCAAAATTCTAGTTTGGAACTTATATTCAAATGTACCTAAATTAGGTAAGAGAGAATTTCCATGAACCGGATTTTGTAATTAAAACTTCAAAGTGACACCAAACTGAATTCTCATTACAAGCTCTTCGTAGACGTATTTTGATTCACCAGCGAATTGAAACAAAATTCCATCAAAATTCAAAAGAAAAACGCAAATTTCAAGAAACTTTGAAGAAATTTCAATGAAATGTAACACGTTTCATGCACGTGTGTTTTGTTATATGAAAACTACAGTATATTGACAAATCAACTTCTCTAGATTTAACGAAAATTTTCACAAGTCACGTAAGTTTAATTTTCCCACAGCGTCAAGAAATTTGTTGTGCTTTACAATCGTGACAGGTTTACCTTAGAATGGTAAATCCTTTTTGAAGTTTGATTACATGCATTCTCAAAAATCAATGGATTTCTTGAAACGTCAACATGTTAACGTCAACAAAACGTGTTAAATCAAATTTGCATTAGCGTTGCATATATTTAACTCGTTTTCATCCGGATAGTCTAATTTGCTTAGTTATATCCTATTTAGAAGTTTACAGAGCACTGTCATGTTTTCTGTCAAAACACACACTAACACAAATGTGTCGACATATCGAAAGGATACAGCCAGGAATCCTTAGAAACATGACTTCGACATGAATTTCTGAATAATTAAAAGGATGTCTTATATTGTCGTTTCCTTTTTGGTCTGGTTGTATAAGCACTTGTGGTGGATTCAGGATTAATGCCAATACCACATGGTTTACGTAAAACGCATCTCACGTAACTGTTTTATGTAAATCCTGTCAAAGAAATGTTTCTAACGAGAATGGAATTTTCCAACTAAAAGTTTATTATGTGTACTGAACGTGGTAACGAAGTTGAATGAACCTCTTTTGGTGGTGATTTCAATCAATCATTGACCAAAAAATAATCATGACTCAACACTACATCCTGATACCTTCCTGGGTCGAAACACAATTTCATGCTGAGCTGTTCCTGGCACTCAAGGTTCTATTACTTTTTCAGGCATTCCTTCAAGACGTACGAAAGTAATTAATTCGTGTAATAACACAACAAGAAATGTTCACACGTTCACGTACATTTATCAGGTTTTAATTAAGAAGGTTATACAACTTATCTCAAGATTGATTAACCTGTTCGATGTTCAAATTTATTGATCACAAAAAATAAATTAGCATTCGCAACATGCACGAAATTCGTGAGGAAGTTTTCATTTATTTTTGTTCAATGTTTACTAATAATTATCAGAGTTGATGATTTCCTCGTATCACTAATATTTACGCATGCTCTCCAAAGTTATTAATCAATAAATTTCAGTGTTTTTCGTTTCAAGATATTTCTTCTAGCAATTTATTAAAAGTTCTACGTACACAAGAACCTAAATCGAAATTTAGTGCTCGCTCGCAGTTTTGTTTGCCTTCGTGCAAAATCATGTTCAGTGACGAGAATCATTTCTGACTCATGCTAAATCGGTTGCATGTGTGTCGATACAACTACAAATGGTTTATTTTCTCTTTGCCATTTATTTGAATGCTTCGTAAAATTTTAACAATTGCAAGTGGGTTTTCGAGTGTGGAAAATAAGCACCCTCGTTGTTTACAGGATAACTAGTGAAATCTTTATTTTATGTAAGAAATAAAAATATTTTCTGTTACTTAACGAAGGATTTAAAAAAATATTAAAAATGAAATTTTTGGTAGAGTTATATCCAAACACATATAAACTTCATAGAATGCTTTGTAAAAGCAGTTGTGATTACAGGACGAAAATATCCTTTATGTATTGACTTGGAAGTTATTTTCAGAGGTTCTTTTGTCTCTGAGATTTCAGAGGTCTTTTATTATCTTTTGAGATATCGTATCTATTGGTTACTTGGTAACTCTGATTAACTTAAAATTATACATATTTGCAAATGAAAATAGAAACCAAAAATTGACTTTTTTAATCTTTAAAACCCAGCTCGAGTACACTTGGAGGTAACAATTTGAAAAACCCATTATTCTGAAAGACGGTTAAACGTTTTGTTAGTATTATCAAGCACATAAAACACACATTCATCAGCACATTTAACAAAATAAATGTTAAGCAGTAACTATTCAACAGACAAGATGTTTTTCCAGACACGTCTGATGCCGACAATCCGGTTACGTGTAAATCATGCAAATAAGTTAATCCACAATAAAACAACATGGCTTTGGTAGATTTTAATCCCGTTTATGAAGCATCAATTCACTAGTTATTTGCAAAACAAAAACAATCATACAACATACTTTCAAACATTCCAAGTATCACTTTCAATTTAAATAAAACAATAGTGAGAGAATAAAATTACAATACTATCTTAATTAATTTGCTATTTGAATACAAAAGCATAACTAAATTATTTTGCTTTGTTTGTAATGCTTCACTAGAATCCCTAGCAAAACTCAAATACACTTTTAAAGGGAAACCACAAACAGCCCGAGGAAGTATGTAATCAAATTTTAATTGAAATCATTTCGTTCCTGATGTTTTACTAACAACATTTACATATTTGATATAGTTTAATGAATTTACAATTTAATTGCAAATGCGAATAGAACGGCATCTAGACGATTACACAATAATACTGTAATATCTCCCACCTCGTACCGTCAACATTCTATTTGTTGTTTGTCATTTGCATGAGTTGCAGTTGTGCCATTGACGTTGATCTGTTCTAGAATTTCCAATCAATGCACGCAAATCAAATAAGAATTTTTAATTTTGACGTTTTCCAACATGCAACATGATGAACTAATAACAACACAAATTGTAAATCAACAGAACAGGTAAAGTCAATTTTATTTGAGCAGTTACAAACTGACCAATCAAAACAAATCAGTTTGACAACTTGATCATTCCCCTAGCAGCGTTAATTCCAGAATTTCCATTCTACCAACACAAACTCACACATACAAAGTAAAATTCTAATTGCCGGAGAAACCGGTCCAATTGAGTATTCGATTCCACAGTTACTCTGAAAGACTTTGTTATCGTCTTGTGGAAGCTCTAGCACACAAAGTTCTTAACCGATCGTTATAAAACAAAAAGAAAGTTGTTCCTTACTAAATTGCAAAGGAAATGAACACATCTCATTTTTGATAGCTTCACATTAAGTGTTTCTTTGAAGCGAAAACATTTACAAACCTATGGTTGAGTAACGTATAACATATACAATTTTTGAGATTTTCAATTAAAAGTTGGCTCATATTTTTATAAGACATGTTATTAATGTAAAATATATAAATATTGCTTTCACATCAGCCATGTGTCGTCCACAGCAGTCCCGCAAAAGAAAATACTTTGTAACTTTTTCTTTTTAATCGGAAATGGTTTGAAAAAAATGTTTGACAAACTTTGAAAATTTTTTAACTCACAAAGAAACTTAAAGTTTTTGTAAAAAAATGATCGGATCTAAATTGTTGAATATCGTATAAGGGTTTCAAAAGGTTATTGCCATGTAACTCATGATAAAATCACGTTCCTCCATCTTTAAACACACTTTTTAACTTTATTGACTTTGACATGCCTTGAAAAAACCCTTGAATTGTGGAAAATTAAGGAAATGAGAAATTTTTCCTCTATATTTAACAACATTTTACTCCAGCAACCCTTAATGTTTTCAAGAAACTTAATAAAACTTTTAAGTTATTCCACTTTACGAAGTTATTATTCCAGAATTTTTGTAAAATCTTTTTAAATGCTTTCAAAATTGTGAAGGCTTTTCCCAAAGAATTTTGCTGTCAAGAATTTAAAATTCGTTGCTTCTGTATACCTTCTCAAAAGCTTTAAGGTTAACCGAATAAAAGTTTACAATTTAACAAAGTTTCTGCTTCATTTGGTTCAATTTCAGAAATTCATTTTCCCACAAAACCTTCTATCTGTAACTAAACTAAAATCAAGTCTAGGTCAAATGTATATCTCTTGTTTTGAGAAGCATAAAATGGCAGGCACTCTAAATTTTTTATCGCCTCCAGACGGAGTTCATAAAGTATAAATTAATTTTGCAATAAAAATGCAAAACAGGTGTCGGATTGTTAAAGATATTTTGGCAGTCAACCACAAAATGAAAAATCAAATCCAGCTCCTGTGGGAGAAATCGTATCTTTCCCAGTAGGAAATAATTTGTTATTTTCTTCACAACAAACAAACCTGAAATCCTTCAAAAACTCATCAAGAGGTTATTAACTTCCACCCAAAATATGTTCAAACCTTGAACCTTCTTTTGCCTTATTCCTTTTTGAAGCTTTCTGGGTGCGGTTTAACTACTAACTAAGCTACAATATTCAAACGTTCATTGTGTCGTTAAGCCGGCTTAAAAGGCAACCGTGCGCGTTAATCGCCTCTGCCCGCCTCCGTAAGCGAAATTATCAGGTTCTGACTCACAGCAACGAGACAAAGGTCTTATGCTAATTGGCTTAAAAAGCGTTTTTCTTCTATTGGCTTCTATGCAGTTAATGACTAATTACAACTTTGTTTTTATTTTATTTTTAACTTTTGTGATACTTAATACAACAACATTCATGAATTTTCTTGCAATCACACTTCACTGCAAAGGGAGTACATGAAATTAATGACTGACTGAGTCAAGTTCTTCCTGTTGAAATGAACATAAAACTGTTGTTTTGCAATTAAATAGCTTTTAAAAAAATTTCTTGAAAAAATTGTAAACAAACAAATGAATGAGAACAGCGAAAAAATATTTCTTTGTAAAAAAACACAAAAGCTTCATTTCAAGAACAATGGCAATTCGTTACACCTCCTGCGCAATTTATTGAAAAACAGGTCTTCAATTAAAGACAGAGGCAAAAAACTCTTTGGCTCGTGTCCGAGCTGAACCAGGAAATACACATTTTGTCAAAGTCTGGACAAATACAGTCGTTTAAACTGGCTCATAATGTCACAATGACGTAAGCATGAAAATGTGCATACAATGAAATCGAAATATAGTTCAATGGATTATCACTGTCAGTTACGCTTCCAGCTGCAAATCGTTTGTCCTCAAGTGGTGCCTTCCAACTTTGAATTTGAATTTTTTAAGTACTTAACTGTTAACTGTGCTACGTCGAGTATCAATGGAAAAACAAGTTTCAACATGTCAACCAGAAAATTCACTTTTTTTCGAACATCGGAACAACTATTATTAACCAATATCATAATATTATTAACAAAAAAAAATCCATGAAAACATGCTGGAAACAGAAATGAGTCGTAGAGAATTTATTTTTACCACTAAACGGTCGAAGAAAAAATTATTTATTCTTGGTAAACACAAATTTTTATTATCAACTACGTATATGTTTAGTAAGATTTCCTCCTCCCTGCCTTCATTAGAATGTTTATCTTGTTATTGCAAATAGATTTACTTAAATATTTTTTTCTTACTCTGTGAAATAAAGCGTACATACTAGTTATTGGTGTGGTGCTCATTATGGAATCAAAATTTACTTTTTATTTAACGTATTCTTCAAACGAATATTTATGAACGCCTAAACTTGACTAGAATTGATTAGATGATCTCATTCATATTTATGAAATTCTTTGTGATTTTGTGAATTCTTAATAAAATATTCAGTGCGATTTTTTCGGTTCAAGAAGGTCATCCTTTTTGTATTTGGTGGCGTATCGATTCTGTTTTGTATCCAAATTTGGATGGTAGACAGAATTAAATACGTTTGTCACGTACATGTCCTTAATAACATTCTTCCTTTAAGTGGATAAATCATATTTAAGAATATCATTTCTAATACAATATCATTATTCTACAATATGACAGAAGACAGTTGATTTTGAATTCACTGCTGCTACTCAATCAAAGTGATTAATGACAAAAATCATCTTTAACTGTTTAAGCCTGACTAACTGTTATGGAAAATCTTTGCAAGAAAATCATTGAAGGTTCTTTGTAAGAAAAAGTTTCCAGAATCGTTAACTTGAAAAATGCATTAGAAATGCATTTCCCCTCAGCGTAAAACTTTGTAGAACTGCTGATGATACCAGGTCTGTTAGTACAAAAACGCATTTGCGTAACCTCGAGCAACTTCATGAACGAACATAAACAAATTTGACATTCGACATTTAGTTCTGATTTGTGGTATTACAGTGTTAACAAGCCTTCCTCGCTTTGGAGATTGGTGGACATCATCAGTACTCGATCGAACAATTTTGATGGCTTTACCAAGCATTTTTACAATTTCACAAATTTTCAAATTTCTAACGTCTGTTTCATATGTACACCTGTCAAATGAAGGAAATTTCTCGAGTACCATCTAGCACTTTCAAGTATATTTCCCCTCCGTTACTTTTCGTTAAATTCTCTCGAAACAATTTTTGAGCGAGTACAAAAACGCCAATTATGCCAATATGTTCCAACCAACTATTTCAAGATTTTGACATTTGCACCAAAGTGAAATTTGACGTTTGTACCAAAATATACAAAAATTGCATTTCTTCATAACAAAACATGGTTTTCACAAAATGTTATGGAACAGATATAAAACAGAATAACATTCAAAACATGTAGCCAACCCTGAAGTGACTCAAAAGTGGTTATCAACTGTTGCGGTGCAACTGCACTTCCCCAGAAAAAGGTAAAACAACATGACAAAAACCAAAAAGAACAGTTCGTGTGCACCCAACATACAAATGCAAATGAAAATTGTGTGTTATGCATACAAATGCATATTGTTGTGAAGATATTCAGGTGAAAGGTTTCCCACAATTGAGAACGGTGTAGGTAAAATTTATGAAAAAATTAATTAAAAATTTTTAAGGTTTTCTACATTGATTAATTAAAGATGTGTGTGAGGAGAATAAAATTACCTTGAATGTATTCAAATGTTTGTGTGTGAAAATTTGATGTTTGATGGAAAATAACAAACTAATATTAATCCAATTGGAAATGACTCCCGCGTATGGTATTGTTGCACAATATAAAATTAAAACAATTTCACTTCACTTTGTGTACTGCAACAAAACTGCAATTTTGTTGAAATTTGAATGAAAATAAAACAATTACTAACACGACTTTTATTTCATTGTAATTGAAAATTGATTAAAAATAGCGCAGTGACTATAATAAGTAAAAAAATTAATTAAAAACTTTTAGTTTCTCTCATACTGAAAAACCGAATACATGTTATATTGAAAATGTCTTTTTTATCCACAAATACACAAATACACAAACATAAAATTAAAAATTAAAAACACTTTTAAAACAATTTAAACAAAAATGCAATTTTTCTTATTAGATAAACACGTTACAAATGATTTCCAATGAGAAAAGCTGGTTTTCCCTTCTTCCTTAGCATGGACTCACACAAATTCTGAGCAAGGACACAAATTTTGCACACAAACACATTTCGTATTCTGTTTCTGTCAAAATGTGAACATTTTCAAGTGTTATTCACGAAAACACGTTATATTGAATATGATAATGATATCAATTGAAAAGAGAAAATTACAATATCATCCATGTAATGCAGTGTTGTGTTATAATAAGAAAGTTACACGAGTTACAGAGTTAAGGTGAAACAACTTTCCTTGGGTAGGTAATACGTGTTGTAGTCACACTGATGCGAACCTTTCACTTGGAATTGCTGATGCTATTCATACAAATTGACAAATGATTTTAACTTTAAATGAAAATTACATCAAAATGGATTTACTCAAATGCATTTTCGAAGTGTAAATGAGTTTTGAAAAGCTCGAAAATAACAACTTTTAGTCATTTAACCGTTCACCTTCAACATACTAATATTATTTTTTCACAAATCAAAACTGGAAGTCAAGTGCGGTTAATACAATATAAAAATATTTTTTGACGTTCGAAATAAGCTCGGAAAGTTGTTTCGTCACAAAACGACGATGTAATACGTCCCACTTACATTTCATGGATGTTTTCATTTTGTTCATTCACCGTTGTTTACAATTTGCACGAACACGAGTGTTCGAATTGAACAGCTCGCACGAATACAAATGTTTATTTTCGCAATATTCAACTACACGCACACAATCGACGAAAATTGTGTATGCGAATATGATGAAAATGAATACATATACGTTTTGACAGCTGTTTTGGTACAGGTGAGTTGGGAAATGTGTTTGTGTGGTTAAAGCAACAAAAATATTGAATGCAAATTGAAACTACCATCTTGAATTGAATTGAAAGCACTCTACTGTTGTCACAGATGTCATCAATTCAACGCACGAAATTGACGAATAAATTTTCGATTTTTAATTATATTTCACAATCAGATACAATAGTTTATTTTTGATGAAATTGCAAATATTCACTGATTTTCACAAGACACATATTCATTCATTCGATATTACATATTTTCCAGAGGTAATCTTATAAAATCCACGTAATATTGACAAATGTGACGCGAAAATCAAACGTCTTCTTTGTGCGAAGACAATTTTCTCTCAACTGAAGCTGAACTCAACTCAAGAAATCGCTTAACAACGAAAAAATTGTTCATTTTCGGTTTCGGTTCACGTTTGACATACCACGGAACGCAACCAAGTGAGTTATTATACCGTCTTTTGGGAGAAACAGTGAGAAAATGTGTGTTTGTGTTGGTAGATGGTTTTACATTAAATTGATATGAATCCAACAACAATTCAATTGAATCGTTTTCCAATATGCGTGAGAATTAGTTTGAGGCCGTGGGAGTGATTCTCTCTCTTGAATGAAATATGAGTTTTGTTGGAATGGGAATGGACACAAAATGCCCATTATATTGTCTTCAATTGTTAACCAAACAATTTAGTTAATAATATTATCTTTTCCATAAATAGAACAGATTCACCTTGCTCTACTCGAAATGTCAAAGCACGTGAAGACTGGAGTTGAGCGGGGCAAAGCAAAGGCAGCGAAACGATTCACGGCCATCTTCAATGGAGACAACTCCACGACAATATCACACTTAAGACAAGAAATAATGTTTAACTCATCTAGAAAACAAACATACAGCCTTAAAAGGGGTTTAACTCAAAACACATTTAAAAACCCGTTGAATACTTTTGAGCAACCCCTAGCTGGACATCATGAAAAGATTTTGAACAAGAGCAAATCCTTTTATTAAGCTCAGTGGTACCTCGAGATACGAGGAACGTCCGGAGAGAAACCTTCTTGGACAGTTTTCTTTTATCCGGCGAAACAGGCAAAGATCAGTGAGCATATATTAGCATTTAAGTGACCAAAATACAAATACACTTAATAAACTACATTTACATTCTCTTTTACTATTTTTTTATACAATATTTGTCATTTATTCTTATTCAAAGACAAGTAACAAGAGCAACTGGGGTGGCATTGTGGGGGCTGGAACGGATTAATGGCATTTCAATCAATTTCAATGAGGAAAATTGCTTTGAGATACGAGAAAATGTGATTTTCAGTCGTCGTGAATGTCTTTGAGCTACTTTAAGTTTTTAAGTTGAGATTTGAGGCGGTTATATAGGCCGAAGGAGGGCCAACTAAATATTGATTATTTTGTGTAATTGGGAAAATAAATTAGTTTATGGAAGATATGTTTCGTTGCATTTTCTTCGTTGAGACCAAATTTTCGATTTATTATTACAGGACCTGTGTTCTATTAGAATCAAACCAAGGACTTTTCCAAAATTTTGAAAAGTTGAAATAACCTTCAACGTCCTTTCCAACCAATCTCCAAACGACTTATCGCCAGGGGTTTGATTCTAATATACGCATTTCACGATTCTCTTGGTGACCTTCTTATAGTTCAGCAACTTCCCGGAATGTCGAAAACATTCCCTGAATCTTGTGCTTGTGAAATTCCAACCCACATGGATTGGCGCGCTCTGATTGCAGTAAACAACTTTTTAAAATACAAAATTTCTGGAAATGATATCCATTAAAATGGATTTGCCCGGATTTGGTATTATCGTTTCCATTACATGTTATGTATGCCACGTGAAATTTTACAAATGTTATTTTTCAGATCGTAACTTCATTGCCACGTGTATTACTTGTTATCCTTGTTAATAACGTTAATGTAAGTAACTACAACGTGAAATTTATCAAGAAAAATACACGAAATTGTCTTTTGTGGATATCGGTATCATTCACGCAGACTGCCTCAGGATAAAGCTGTGACAAAAATTTATGTAACCGATACTCCTTAAAGGTTCGTTTCCTACGTAATTTAATTATGTATATAACTGAACTTTATCTTTGATTCTAGTATCGATTACTCGTGTATTATCGATTACGCATGCATATATTATTGTAGTTATAAACATGTCACCCAGATTATTGAATGTGTCCGAATATCAATCAAAAGCCGGAATTAATCCTTATCGCTGAACTTGTCATAAATCGGTTAGGAGGAATCCAATTGGAAGTCGAGAAATCACAACAACAGGAATGAACAGTCCGAAATACTACGTATCGGTTCGGTGGCGGTAATTGTCTCTAACTGAATAGATTGTTTTGATTGGTGAAATTCAATGTGTTTGTAGCACGGACCTGTTGAGTATTGAGAACCGTACGAATTTTATAAGTATTAAAGCGTGAATCAAACTGTCAAGTAGGTTTGTTTTGATTAGCAAAATTTTCTTCGAAGTTCTGTGCTCTACTCCGTGCAAGGATACACAATTTTAAAATATATTGAACACTACTGGTGCATCACGGCTATTTTCCCGAAATTGAGTGTTTTGTTAATAACGATTTTCGTACGACTACAGAGGAAACAGCACTCACACGTTTAATCTATTTTCCGAAATATTGTTTCAACTCTGTTGTTGATTTTCCATTTCTGTAGTCCTTGAACCCTTCTTTGGGTTTATTAATCATTTCCAGGTATTTCAATTGAACTCTTTTTTTTTAATTTGGACAGGAGTCTATGTGTGTGACGTTGACACACCAAGCAGAATACGCCAATGAGTGAAATTATGGTCGCACTTGTGCACAACATTCAACAGCTACGTGACCTTATTTTTCCAGATATAATTAGCTCCGATATTTGTTGTTCAACCTTTTCAACCCACTTCCTTCCTGTTGTTCCTCGAATTGCCAGAAATAAATTTTGAATTCGACATGATTTACATGAATTTACATAAATTTCCACGTAAAAATGTTCGTATAGTGGTAATAAAACATACGGCCCGTCAAAATTCAACGTGTGTTTGGTAGAATTTAATTTCCGAATCATCCGATACGAGGCGCTTCTGAATGTGTTCGGGGACTCATGTTGGCTGGAAGTCAAAGGGGATGGGATGAACATTTTCGTTGTTATCAATGCATGTAAATTTGTTGGAATTACAAGATACAAGAGTTTTTACAGAAAAGTAACTTCATGTGCCGCAATGATAATAAAAGAATAAAATATTTATTATTTAATTTAAACGACTACCGAAAACTTAATAACTTAAAGGATTGCAAATGTAACGAGAAAACTGATGTTTTGGAATTGCTTTTGAACAAATACAAAATATTTGTATTTCCTCATTTCTGGGAAAATGTCCATTAACCATTCGCACAGGAGAAGCTTCAAAATTTCTGAAGATATAAAATTCATTTCAACAAGGATATAAAGTTAGTGGCCGTGGGAAATTTAGGATTCACAGGTTTGAAATGAACTTTTCAATGAATTCTATAAGAGGACAAATCCTGTTTTTGGTTGAGTAAAACCAAAAGTTTGTTGTTAAACTTTACGATCGAATTGTGGTAACAAAATGGCGTTTCTTCTAAGAATAGAAGTAGCTTAATTAAATGAATAAAATAATTACCAACAAGGACAATAGCAGTTTAGTTTTCCTTGAAATCTCTTTTAATTAGTAATTCACCTTCACCTTCGGAATTGTCCTTCGGCGTCAGTGATTTTGTAGTAAATTAGAATCCTGGCATTTTTTCGGGTGAACTTTTGTATATTTAAAATGCAATTTACCATGGGTAATTATTTTTACACGTTTTCTTGTTTATATTTTTTCTCCGTCCTTTTTCACTTAATTTCCTAATTAATTTTATGTCACAGCAGCAAATTCGATGTGCTAAAGGTCAATTTTTTGTGGTTATAATCATTCCAGTGTACAAATTATTTACTGTTTCATTCAGGATTGAAATCGCGTTGAAATTGTGTGTCACAGCTCGATGGATTGAGTCCTGTTAATGAAATACTAAGGACCCAGATGTGAACGTGCAAGTGAAAGTTCTTCGGAGAGGAGCGTTTTCACGAGGACAACGTGACAGTGATTTTTTATCCCTTCCTCACATATGGAGTGAAGCATCAATCATTCTCTTTCAGTCGAAAAATCCATCTTTTCGATTTTTCAAGAAGTACTTTTTCGGTTCGAAAACAAGGTTCTCAAAGGGACAAATCAACTTACACGTTCAAGTTGGGATGTGAACCTTCTTCAAAGGTTATACGTGTTTTCGTCAACCATCATTAAGTCTTTGTCGAAAAGTTTATCTGGCATCAACGAAATGAAAATTAACCGATTGAAAAAAAGGTTAATGCCATTTGAATCTTACTAGAAATTAAGGATTCAAAAGGAAACTATCATATTGTGTTGCACTTCTACACTCTCTGCCAAAACAGTTTTTGAAATATTAACTTATGAACACAGTTTGACTCCAAATCCAGCTACTGAGAATGATCCTTCCTATCCATACTTCCGTTCAATGTTTCTTCACGGCTTCTGGTTTTATCCTTAATGTTTCAAACCACTCCATATACAATAATCCACAGGAAATAGTTGTGTAAGTTTTTGTTTGTTGTCGGCTTAGCCACAACAGCAGATTTCCTGATCCCTTGAATTCAAAGGAAAAGGAAGTTTATATGAAAAGGATATACGTACACCCATACCATGCATCCTGTTTATCGTGAAGCTCTACCATATTGTGTGGATAACGTTTTGTGGATACTGTTTGTCTGGTTCTAGGAAAATTAATGTTAATGTTTTTATGGTTTTTAGTTATTTTCCAAGCCAATAACTTGATCCTTGTAAGTTGTAAGTTTGTCTGAAAAGCTTCCATTTTTTATTTGTTCTTTAAAATGAACACATAACGCCAAAAATCATAACATCTAGATGATGTCTTCTGACCCTGAAAAACCACTATTTCACCAAGGATTCCTAAACGCCATAAATTATAAATCTCCCGCATCAAAAATACGTTTTTGATAGAGTTCGCAAGCATACTGTTTCAGGATAAAACCCTTTTCGTCCGTTTTACACTGATGCCAAGAATTTTTTTCAAGGCTAGAAGGGTAAGAAACATTTCTAACCAACATGTCCTTCAGACAGTATGGCTCCAGAATAAAGTCTCCTTCAAGATTTTGTTTCCTTTCTCCATAACATGGAACCTGACACGTGAATTGCTCATCCTTCGAACCCATGCCGAGTTGTTTAAGGATTCAAATTTGAAATTGAAATGATTCGCTTGTCAATTGTTAACACGTTTCGATGCTGTTTCTTAGTTAACATCATGCTAGGCAAACGTTTGACTTACGCAAGGATAAAGGGAATGGTGTTTATGCATGTGTGCACGCGTGTGTAATGTTGTTTATGATTAGGAACATTCTAGGCTGTAAGGCTGTTTGCCTTACATTCTTTTTTATATTGCTGGAATAGAATTGGCAATCAGAGTTTAAGGACACGATCAGTTTAAGAAATGACTTCTAGAGAGAGCCAGATGGATTCCATGGTCCTAGAATTCTGGTTAATCTCCGAATGATCACATACATCCAGCTGAGCTCCAAGTTGATTCAAGCCGAGTTGAGTTTAACCTGTAGTTAGTTCCTAATCAACGAAGAGGTGACTACCAAGCTACAGTGGGTGGTCATATTATTAGAGCAAGTCGCACTTGTAGAATATACGCGTTCTTCGTATAAGAACAGGTTTTATTTTCGAATGCTTCATTTTATATTCCTATTCATTATGGAATAGTAACTATATCTAATAAACTAAAGTTCAACTAGAAGTATTAGCTTGTTGTCAGATACTCAGGATCATGATAATTGATTTTTAACATTAAAACAGGAAAATAGGTATGATGCGGTTACACTATTATAGTTAATACTAGAAAAAAAAGCCCGGAAAAAAAATAAAAATTGATAGATATTTATGACATCATGTAGAAAATGAATTTTCCCCTCTTGAGTGAATCCCATTCGCCAGTGAATGAAATTCATTTCCAGGAAGTGGAGAGAAATTCATTCTGTGTTTGATCTACATTAAATAAATTTTCACCGGTTTCAGAGAGTGAATCCCATTGTCCGGTGAATGAAATTCATTTTCTGCTTCACGACCATTAAGATTTTATATATTTAGTTATTAGCAGAAAAGTTTTTTTGGAGGCTAAGCCGTGTCTCATGGAAAACAACTTTATATTTCCACATATCACAATGATTGAACATTCTGTTTATCACTTAAAATTCTGAAAGTTCGGAATATATCTGATAAAAGTTTGCATAGTACCTAATAGAGAGAGCCATAAGTACCTTTTGAACCAGAGCTAGAAGTTTACAAAAATCCTAAGAAATAAAAATGGCTCTAATAATTCGGCCACCCAGTGTACATTATAGCTTAGGTTTTGGTTACCGATCTAAACGTCACAGTCAACTGAGAACAGTAGTATCCAGCTGCAACTAACTTTTCAAACCGAATCAAACTACACAGTGGAGACTTGAAGTTCCTGGACTGTTTACTTCATTTGTATCGTCATATCAGATTTTAACTAATCAGAAAACTAATAAATTAAGCACCAGTGAAAACTTTTATAGTGAGATATAATAAAGTTACTTTAATTACACCTGCAAACATTCAAATTTACCAAAAACAAATTCTTCGCATTAATCTTATACAACATGGCGGCTGTTCAAGTTGTTAACATTAGCAAATTTCTTTCGTTACTGTTTTGTTTCTGATTAATATTCCTAACACAAGTACGATAACATGTTTAACAAAGTTGTTTGTGTCTTGTATGGTTTGCTAACTCCACCGCAGGATGTTTATTGGTAACATAAAAGTAAATAATTGCGGTAGCAGGGGTAGGTTTTTGTAATTTCTAGCAGGGAAAAAATATACATTATTTTGCGTTTATGGTAATGTGAAAAGTGTTTTGTTGTTTTATTTGAATAATTACTAAAAACATACAACACGTGGTGTGCTATGAGTTCTATTTTGAAGCAAAGAGATTTGGAAACTTTTCCTTGATCTGCAATCCGTATTAAAAACTTTAGAATCGTTAGGTCTGTTCACGTACAGCTTGAGTTTACCAGAGATTAGTCGGCTGTAAATGAGCAATTTGAGAGGATATTTCTGAGTTCTCTCTCGTTACTCAAATAGTACAAACAAGTTTGAAGTTACTCGAACAAATTTCTCAAAACAATTTTCTGAGCGAGTACAAACACGCTAATGCAATATGTTCCGAGCAAGTACGTGAACAGACCTATTTTATCATACATACATCAAATTTAGGAAGTTTGTTTTAAGGATTTTAAAGGTGTCACTGTCAATTATAGGGATATTCTTGTTCATGCATTTGAAAGTCACAATATAAAAGAAAAACTTTTGATTTCCATCCTAAGAATATCGGCAAATCCCTTTTCCTTGAAGGATATTTCAAGATACATGGGTGGGATGGAGGAAAACTGAGATTTCCAGTCCTATTTCTAGACTGAACCCATAGCCCATGTGAAGGATACAGACAAAATCCACAAAAAACCTAAGTAGAAAAAATATATCCTTAACTTTTTTCAATTTTCATATTAAAACAGCTAACACGTGCTAACTTGTTAAAACAAAAGAAAATTTGAACGTACAAAAAAAATATTCTGCTTGTTTCAACATAATTTTACGAAATATCACAAACTTAATCCTTGTAGATCTATCAATGATTACAAAATTTCTTTTATCCTTAAAGTCTTTTATCCCATAAACCATGAATGGGGATCATATGAACTATAGAATGGACACAGGAAGGTAACAATCTTCTTAGAAGAAAAGCTCTAGGATATTCTAAGGAATATTTCATGACAAGGCGTTTCTTGTGTATTTTTCATGTTCTAATGTTTAAGTTCTTACCGGCACAGAAAAACAACCATAACAACAACAACAACAATGAGAGAATAAAAAGGATTTAAGTTTCTTGCAGTTGTCCTTAAGTTCACGTTACCCCTTTTCTTTAACTTGTTTGCTTTGGAAGCTTTTATAATTTTTGTTTGTTTCTATTTTCATAAGGACTCTCATGTTAATTCAGAAGTTCCTGAGACTACCCCATTCGTACTCATTCTTCAAATTGCCGTCCCAGTGCTGTAGGGCATCTGTCTGTGGTGGTGCAGTCAAGAAGAACTCATTTTTATCCTGCTGGGCATTGTTTGCAGCCAGCTTGTGGACGGATACCTTCCTCAATGCTCTGCTTAAACTCTCACTAATTAGGGAAAGGATAACGAAAGATGCATGAACTTTGAAGAGTCCTGAAAATGGGTTAATGATGAAGTTTTGATTTGTTTACAGACGCTTTGTTTCTTTTATCCTTTTTTTAAGGAATTTTTTATTCAGCGCATACTAACGAGTCTTTATTGAGGAAAATGTTTCAATTTGATGCTGTCGGTTATGCGGGACATTTTTAAATTTCTTTTTTCTAATAAGATCCTCAAGTGATTAAGGGAAAAATGTTGCAGTATAATTCTTTTAAATAACGGATAGTAATTAGTACGGCAGAAGAAGTGAAAGTTAATTTCGATTTTTCTGTCCTTCCATGAACTGTAGATAAAACAAATCTATTGTCAGTTAATCTATTCAAAATGATCCTTTTGCCGATGGATGAAATTCTGATTCTCGATTTGGGACATTTCCCAATCATAATGCTGCAATATCCATCTTCAAAAGATTCTCGTTACAGATTCTGCTGTTGGCTAATGAAGTGGAAGTTGATTCACCAAACTGTCTTTTAAGGGATTAACGACATGGAACATCCAAGGATAACCATTCAATAGCAAAGCTCTGATGAAAGTCACATTCAAAAGCGAGCTAAAAGTCAGATTAATAGCTTTGAATAATTTCCAGGACTTCCAGTCTGAATTGAACAAAACTCCAGGAAGGAAAATTTTTTCCTTGTGCAAATCCAAGCATTTCCTCCTGCTCTACGTCACATGTTAATAAGTCAAAACAGGAAGGAAGAAATTTATACAATAAAAACGTAAAAAAATATATTTAAAGTAATTCAGAACCGAAACAGTACCTACATGTAACCATGCATGTTGAGGACGCAAAGGAATTGTGCTTGTCAAGCAAACTATGCTCCTCTATGGGATGAACGACAAATGGCTGTAGAGTAGGTACTAGGAAAGACCAAGGATTCGCATATAGAATAGGAATAAAAATGTATCCAACGTAAAGGATATGAAAGTTTCAACTCTCAAAGCATACATTTTTATGTGCACTCGTTTACCGTCAGGATAAACACAGAATCCTTTTTTTTCAAAATTTAATGTTCAGGTGTGCAGTCGTGGAAATTTATTCCTCATTTCTATGCTAGGTTCCTTTTTGTTTTTTTGTGAATCGAATCGTCCTTTAAGGTTCTTGTCTATTCCACGTTTGGGAAAAGAAATGGTTTCAGTAGATGCTACATGAATTGTGGTTGTAGTAGTGGTAAACCATTGGGTGTCCTTAGAAATTGCAAGGATGTGAACATCATTAAAAACTCATTTCAGTGGTACATCGGAGGCGGGCCATAATCCTTGTGTCTCTTTTTGTGGTGTTATGAAATAGCATTCCTGCTATTCCTTTTTTTTTTAGTAACTCCATCTAACCCCTTCTATTCCATAACATAGATATTCATTTACGTGGTACAACTACACAGAGCTTGTTGGACAAGAAATATTACCAAGATTATCGTTTTACCTCTGAAACGGATACAAAGACGGATTTTCAAGGAAATTGCAATGAAAATTGAGTCTCCAAAGGATAACATAGACCGAGTTAAATTTATCCTTGTTGCAGTTGTAATTGAGGTTCGAATGTAGAAGAGCATTGGTATGTCTGGAGGCGAATGAGACACCTCTGGTGTTGGTTACCTTGTTAGTAAGTGGAAACTTTTTTCATAATATTTGTATTTCACTTCTGGTGAGTTTTTCTTTAATTAAAATTTGTTGAGACATCTAAAAGGACGAATGTGCATCGTTTGTTTCTATGTTAAAAGTGTTGTGTGTATATTTGAAATGATATCAATTTCACGTCACACTTCAAAAGAGTTTTAAAATGTTCTTAAAACATTTTTCTCCAAATGACATCCTGTAGAACACTAATTACAAAATGAGCATTTCGGCACTTCCACATGCTTTTCATACGTTTTTATACTCTAGAAGTGTTTTGTAAGAAAAATTTACAAAACTGTCACCGAGAATACAAACTGTTCTCTGCGTCTTCTCTTTGTGCGGATTTTCGTATATTTTTTGTTTCTATCTTTTTCAAAAGAAAAGAAAAGAACAAAACTCAAAAAGTTCAACGAGTTAACTCTCAATGTAAAGCCTTGTAGTGTCACGTGTCCCGTGAAAAGTTTCACTTCAATAAACTTTATCATTATATAATTGTTCAAGCATCCTGTAAGGATAATTTGTAATAAAATTGAAGTGGGTTTTTAAAAAAGGAGAAAAATTTTGATTTAATTTCATCTCAGACAAACGATCTTCAACGAGTGCACGTGTAAAATCATCTTTAACAAAATCTATTGCTCCCTTTATACAATTTATTTCGTATAGACTTTTAAAATTTAATTACAGCAGTATTGTCTTATGAATTTCTACCAAAATCATTGAGAATTTTCTAAACCTCTTAAAGAACCTTACCATTGAAAGAACTTCAATCTTTAAAATCATATTAAAAACCCCAAAGCAGCATGAGGATTGAAAATTCAATTTTGTCTTTCTTTTACGCAATTTATTGCAAATTAATACTTATTGAGACGTAGAGGAAGTAGTAAGAAGGATAGAGAGAAAAAAATAAATAGAAAATTAAATTTTTTTGCTCCTTTTCAATCGAAGAAGCTTAGAAGAAAATCAACTTAATTTTCATGATTCAAATCATTTCGAATGGTTTTCATGGGAATAGCCATTTTTTTATTAGGATTCAAAGTGGATTGATTTGATACTGATCAAAAACGTGGATATCCTGTAACATGTGCGTGCGGATAATGATAACAATTGTCTGGATATATAACATAAAGCTACTCCACTCTAATTCGCAGAAAATTCTCAATTTTGTATCTCTGATAACTGAAAACTTAATATCATATAACCTATGAAAAGTTATCCTTTTGTCAAACGTTTAATACATATGTGGATCAAATGAAAATGGCGACTACAGTAATTGATTCACAGCTCAATATGATTCGTGAGAAGTGTTTTATTCAAAAACATGTAACATGGTATCCTTGCGTGCAATTAGCCATCATTAAAGTAACATTTTCATAAAATGTTTATTGAATAACAAAATCCAAAAATGGCGTTTGACTACTGCAAATGAACAATTTACACGTTGAAACGGCCATTTTGAAAATGTAATATAAGTCGAATTGAATTCATGGAGTCGATAATTGTAAATTCAACCGCATTTATAGGTTTCCAGGGAGGAATGGAGTCGATAAAATTGATTTCAAAGTAGAACATTTGACAGTTTATTAAAATAACGTGAGAAATTATGTTGTTCGTGGTTGGTATTGATCCACTTTCACTGCTATTGTAAAAACAGGTAAATGACTTTTTACGTTATTCATGTTCTGACGCATCCACTTTTGAATTAGGTCAAGTACTAAATACTGAAATTTAGGATTGTATAGGATTTGCATCTAGGTGATTTAAAATAGATTTCCCTGAGAGAAACTTATGAGAAGTCGATCAATAAATGTCCTGGTAGTGAACAAAATATGTCACTTGACTTACAATTACAGCAAGATTAAAGTTGTACCACTCGACAAATATTGAAGCAGAGAAAGCTGGCGCTAGAAAGCTTGCGTCAAGAAACATCAAACGTCACTGGAAAATGAGTTCAACTGAACGTCGCGTCGCGTGGCTGCCTGTATGTATTTATCGAGTGCAGCACTTTTGAAAATTTAGATTTGCATTCGATAGCGATTCTCAAATGAAGACAGTTAATAAATAAGTTACACGTTATAAAAGATTGGAGCTATAATTGGCCATAATCGGAAAGGAATTTCCCAATTCTCTTTTTCTATGATATTATTAGTGTGAAACGTAAGGAAAAATTTATTTGACATATAACGGTGACAAAACTGGTATGAAAAAATCCTTTCAACAATTTTAAATATTTTCCATTCACAAAACCACAACCCAACACACATCAATGAAAATGGTTACACTGAACACTACCGCAAAAAGGTTTGTTCTGATGAAACCACTGAGGAAAGAGAAACGATAAAAAAGGACTTTCCATCTGCAAGGATACAAAAGGAAAGTAGGAAGAAAAAATAATTTCTCCATGATCCGTGAAAATTTCCAAAACCAAGTTGGCCATTGTTATCACTTTAACCCAATCTTATCTGGTTCCTGTCAATGGCGATGGACCCTTTTGTATTCGAGGACGAATTTCATTTTCCCGTAATATTTTCGTAAATGACAATTTTTCTTGAGAAATTAATAGAAGGAATGCGCTTGAAGGAGAGAAGAGAAATGTTTGAATAATTTCAATTGGAATTTTGTCTGCAAGGATTTTCCGGTTTTCTTTGATACAATACCTCATGAACTAAATAAATTTCTTCGATTTTTCCTTGAAGACGTTTCTTTTTTCGGTTCAAATTAATTTTTGAATTATTGATGGAGAAAAGCTAAGATTTTTTCTTTTATGAATTTTACAAAAATTGTCTTCACATGAAAATTCTTGTAATCCCATCAAGACAATTCACAATTCCCAAATGCGGGGTATGGTTATACTTGTAGTAGAAACATCTTAAGATGAATGATGACTTCTGGGATACAGATATATGTATTCTTTTTGGTTGTTTCTTGATTGTTCTTCGGGCGTGAATTTTACTTCCGCTAAATGCTCAGGAAGTCAAGATGAAAAAATTTCATTAAACTTAATGCTACTTTCAATTTGTTAGCGCCTTAACGACACCTTCAGAAATTCTCAGATATTCATCATATTAAGGTGGTATGCTTTTGTCATGTGGCATTAAAGATAATTTCATTAATGTTGTCGTGTATTGAATCTTGCCTTCCGACGTGTTCCATAAATACCTTACAGGAGTAAATTAAATACAAAGCTTTCCTTTATCCTTGCACAGTTCTGTATGTCAAAGTGTTTTGGATGAAACGTGTTGAATTATGTATTATACTCGTACATAGCAATGTTGAAACGTTGAAATGTTTGAAACATCAGGGAAAACTTGTGCAGGGAATTTCCAATTCAGAAGTCAAGTCACTGATTCTCATATCATCAAGACAAAGTTTATATCTCATGTATATGCCATTCACTCGACGAAGTTCATAAGTTTCACAATGTTAGCTCAGTGAATATGGAAGTGATACTGTCATACTGTTTTATTTATTACCTGGAAAGATGATATTACTACCTTAAGGTTTTGTATCTAAGAAAATCACGATTTGAAATTCTAATAAAATGAAAATTTAATAAATACAACCTGAGGACAAACAACTTAATAAAATATAGTCCTTTTCACAGTTGGTCTTATATCATCACTAAGAAGTAACTATCATTCTTACAAAAGTTACCAATAACCCATAAATCGATTGTCACGCAAAAAAAGGATCCATTCATACCAATTTCCTACAGAAATTACGGTATTAAAGGATCATAAAACAAAAGAAACTCCCTCAACAAATTCAAACAAACTTTAATCACGCAAAACGAACTGATGGCTTTCCCTTGTTTTGATCCCCACTTTGTCATCATTTTACTTCAAAGTTTTATTGCAAGGACAATGCCTCAAAGATATTTTCCTTAGTTCAACTAAATGGACGTCTTATTAAAAACAACATTTCAAAAATAAAGTTTTTTTTCTTCATCATAACTTTTGATCAATACCATTATAAATTCTCCCCCATTTTGAAACGTCAAAAAACTCAATTTCAAAAGATTTCCTGGTGGGAAAATGGAGTTGATTGAAACCCAGAGGGAAGGGAGACATTTCCTGTTCCCGAAAAAAATTAATGGTTTAATTAACTAAATGCTTAGTTAAAGAAAGTTTAAATTACATTTAAACAGTGGCAGCAGGACTAAACTTCATTGGAAAAATTTGAAGTTTGTAATTAAAAACTTTTAACAAGCTCCTCCTTAATTCGGAAGCTAATCCTGTTAGTATTTGTTCGTGGGGTTGTTGCTCAAATCAAATTCATGAGAAGAATCTTAGAATCAATTTTATGCTTCTTAAGTTCATAAACCCGAAAATCGAAAATTCGAAAATAGAAAATTCTTGATAAGAAACAATTCCGAAAATAAATAAAATGAAGTTCTTCTGAGTAACGTCAGTCTAAAATACAAAAAAAATCGAAAGGCGTAGTCAATGCCCATTCCGTAGACTGTCCGGGAAAACGTCGGGATAAAATTAAAATAAGTGTTTCTTATTAGTATGTACTACATGTCTCTTCAATACAATGGTTATATAGAGTAGAGCGGTTACAGAACAGATAAATCACAAGTTTATTGTTTTACGCCGTTTTTTATTTCTTCTTCGATGCTGCCGTAGTTCTTAAATTCGTTTTGATGCGAGCTTTCTCTGATTTGCGTTTTATTCAATTCGACTCATATGGGACGATATCTTTTATTCTTTCAATTTAATACCGATTTTTACTTATATTTCGGCTAATATTCTTATTGTATCACTTGAGGTCCTACACTATGCGTAGGCGCTTACACTAGTCCGATGACGGCACGAGCAAAACAAACGCTGCACTATATATACGTACAGACATGCTCTACCGTTTTAATCGCATTATTACTCTCGTAGTTATTAGCGATTGAAATATGACTATATTTTGTAACACCAGAAAGTTTGACTGGCTATCACTGTACGTTTTCATGTCAAAAGGATTAAATCCATATGTCTTGAAACGGTTTGGGTTATTTTTAGGTACGAGGTCAGCACAGAAATGAACAAAAAAAAAAAACAACACAAATTAACTCCGAATGCTTCTACCCTTAAGCTATCACGATTCAAAAACAAACGAACTTTGAGTTTTGTTTTATTATTACCTACTATTCGTTTTTTCGACACGTTTCCCTTAAACTTGACCCAGTCACGTCCTGTTTTGATTGGACTTTCTGTTATTTCAAGTATCTGTGCTTTTTCAAAACTCCAGCACGTTTGAAGCGGACAAGATGATTTTCCTTTTTCAATTTGCATTTTCAAGACATTTTCAATATTTCCACGTATATTTTAATTTAAATGCTTGAATCATTGAAATTGAAAAATTCATTATGAAAATGTGAAAATTGAAAACGTGTCCTTAGATTTAGAACTTTATGAAATAGAATCGCTGTTATTTGATTGTTTGAAACATAATTGCCACGTGCTGTTGCTAATTATTAATTAGGTCAGATTCTTGTCAACAAAAAACCTGTCACCTAAAAACTTTTGTCAAGATGTCACGATGTCATGCCCGAAATATTATATTTCAAAGAAATCCTCATCTTGACGAAGAGCTATAGGAGCAGTCGTTAAAAGCCAACAGCATTCATATTCAAATTGGGTGAATGTGATGTTTCAAGGTAATATAACGAAACGACTTAATGCATATCCTTTTAATACTAACTCGTTACGGAATAAAATAAAGTAAAATTTTCGTTGTGAATAAAACTTTTCATTCTTTAAAGAATCCTCGAAGAAAAATTTATTGATTTTATGTTTTGCTACAATGAAATATAGTTAGTTGTGGTTGTAGTACAATATGTATATTCGCAGAACAACAAGGAAATAAATAATAAGCTTTTATAATGTACATAACTTTTTATGTTTTAGTTGTACGTCTTATTTTCTTCCGTTTCTCGATTTTTTTGTTTATTATAAATAAACTTTACTACCCGTTGCTGACGTTACGATGACGAATCTATTAATAGAAGTTACCTTAACGCAGTAAATTAGAAAGCCACACCTTTTCGGGTTAACCATTCCGCGAAAAAAATAGTACGGATAGGTATAAAAGTAAAGCCTTGAAGTCAAATAACTTGTAGTCATGCAAGGCTTTGTTAAAACAAAAATTTTATACCTAGTAGGTAAAATATAAAAATTTCATTTAATTTAATTTAATTTAATTCCCCCCAAACAGAGAAGAGGATTAACATAATCCATTTGGGGTAATGACAGACTTCAAATGTGCTCAAAAACACTAGTGGTGGTTGGAGAAAAGGACATAATTGGATTAGCAATACCTCCAAGGGTGTCAACTTATTTAATTTGTAGTATTTCATATGAAATGGAAAACCTTGAATAATGGTGAAAGTTTAAAATATGAAAATTTACCTGTTCATTTTGTTGAAACTCCATTTTGTTGCCAATCGGTATTGTGTTGAAGTTGATATCATTTAGCATATCCACTATACCACAACAAACAACATAACCTAAAATTGAAATACTGTTTACACGAATTTTTTTAGTGTTTTCTAGATCTCACTCTTATATTAGAAACTGCTTATCGGGTGTTTTCGTTGAGTACAGTATTTTTATTCAATTATGAACATATTGACACACATTTGTTAAGGGTATTATCCCCTAGAGATTACATAAAACATAAACAAACATAGTGTACGTGTATCAAACCGATTTAAGGAAACCCTTTGAATTGTATATGTTCCTTCACTTGCGTAATATTTACTAAGGAATCTTAAATAATACAAAACCTAATCATTGAAATACTTTTTATATTATTCGCATTGTACAATAGTGGTTAAGGGTAGTCAAAATTGTATTGATAAGTTACTGAATTTTCATTTCAAATTTGATAAATTCACCCCAAACGTGTTATTACGAAACGCATTTGTGATATTTGACGAGGTTGTAATGAATATGTTTGTTATCAGAAGCTCCGAATTTACATTAACAACATTTTCATTGTAATTAACACCACATACCTAATAATGCGAAAATAATTACGTTCACATTCACGGGAATCTGATTAATATCCAGATATTAACGTATATCACCTGCACAAACAGCTGCACGCAAGAATTTTGTCTTCCTTAAAAATCCTATTATAGTTTAATTCGTTTCTGTCCACGTTGACAATGGAAAATTTAATATTAAATGTTTTTCTTATTTTTTAACTTAGTTATTAAACTGGTTATCATGATGATTTGAATTGAGATTAGTTTTTCGAGATATAAGCCTCGTGACTTTAAAGATAAGAAATTTTCACTATAAATCAACCCCAGTCCCCAACACCGAAAGCTTCGGAATGTAATCGCAAACTGAGACAGACTGTCTGCAAATCCAATAAGACATCTACTTCCATTCAAATTCTTATTCTCTTTTATAACGATAGTGTTTCTCTTATAATCACTTTCAGAGAATGTGAGCGAACTCACCACGACCCATGGGGGTTGAAAATTGTGTTGTAGGGGTGTAAGTGACGGATTAAACCCGTGGTACCACCATGTTTTCAAGGGTTTTATGAACCGAACAGCTACAGTGGTGTGCCATATTATTAGACCTAACATATAATTCGAAGCTTCCCTTTTGCTGTATTTTCGCCTATAAGTGCATTTGATTAATAAACTTACTCTCTAGCAATGAAACGGAACAAAATTTCTTTCTCTTATAACATTTTTTGATAATTTAACAGGTAGTGTGATTTTGAAAAAAAACTCAATATTTGGTATGCCTGGCACTTGGCAGCCATAAAACTCTTGGTTAGTCCTAGCATGCTGCTTCTGCAACTTTGTATGTTAAAAATCACTTTTTAAAACTCTTTCGAATAGAAAAATTCGATCACGATCACGCAAACAAACTAATGTTATTGGGGATTCACTTGAAAATAAAAAGTTTTTCCAGAAACAGCTGCACACATTTCCAAGGTAAGAGTCCATGAAACATAAAAAAAAAAGAAAACTATAAAAATATAGACAAAGAACAGTAGAAAACTTTCTCTCAAAATTCATATGACGACGGTGGGTCTAATAATATGGCACACCACTGTACTAGAGCAGGATAATTTACAATTCGTTTGAGTTCCACATTGAAATAATGAGAAAATCCTGCAGCATACCCGGCCGATGAATGTCCTTGCTTCTCTCTTTTTCTCTTAAAAACCCTTACCCTTGTGGTGAAAACATGAAACGCATATTTACGCTTAGTCATCACTAAAGTGTCCTTGTTCCATCAGAATGTGTAGGATTTCGCCATGGATTGTTTGTTTTGCCAAATTTTCCTTTAATTTCCTTTGCAACATTGATTCGTTTCCATTTAGATATTGTCCTTAAAAAATTTCTACGATGACTATGGAAATTCACGAAAATTAGATTTACACAAAAATTTAACAATATCCTTGAATAATCAGGGAAACATTAAGGAAATGGACAAAGTGTTACGTTTCTTCTAAAGGATGCATGGAGGAGGATATAATATTCACAACATTCAAACAATGAAACCATGTTTTATAAGAACTTCTGAACTGGAAGATTACGTGCGATTCATAACTACTTTACATAATATAATGAGACCACCTACATTGGCCATATCAATTAAAACCCAAAATGCGATTGATTACTCAAAATCTAATCAGGAAATGGTCAAGTTTTCTTCCAATTGTCATGTTTGCATGTAATGAAATGATATCTTTAATGATTGTGATGGAATTCTTTACATTTCACCTTTCAAGCTATTGTAAATATCCCTTACCAGCAATATGGTTAACCAGAAAGGTGTGGTATGAAAAATGGTTAAACCACTTTCAAAACGTAACTAAAAACCATGAGAAGTGATGTAGAAGTAAACATTTACTTATATAACCCATTTGAAACATTTATAACGATTGTTGAGCATATTTAATGAGAATTGAAATCAATAGTATACAGCTATTATACAAGTCTAAACGAACCCTTCAACTTTATCGTCTGCATGAGAAAATTTTGCCGTTCAAGCCATTTCTGGGTCATTTATTCCGATTATAAAAACCAACGCAAGCAATAATTCAATTCCATATTTTCATCAAGGTCCTGATGCTGCGTACATACATACATACATATACCTTTTGATCTTATAAGTCCATGCATTGTTTGTGTAAACCTAAAATTTAAATAAATTTTATTTGAATCAGATTTGTTTGGTTTCAAGAATCATGTCTTATTAAATATTCAAGGAAAAAGAAAATTTTTGTCTTGACATTGACATTTTCCCCACAGATACCCCCGGAAATTTTATTCAAGGTTTTTCACAAACTTTTGTTATTATAAAATAGTTGTGCAAAAGCGTAACCAACAAAGATAAAGATTTTATATAAACATACATCTTTAATAACACCATGAATGCCGCCTTCAATTTCTTTACATTCGAGATGCATCCTTGTATCATTTTGGCAACTTGCCATAAAATAAAAACTATTTTTCCTAGTTTCAATACAACATGATACACATAAAAGGATGCTAAGGATAACTTATTGATTCCTTTTTGGTTCTCTAGTCAATGTCAATGTCAACGACTATGAATAGTCATGACACAACGTATCATATTCAACTACTTGAGTGAATTAGCATTGAGAATCTCTTCGAAACTAAATCCTTCTACTCGTAAACACACGTCAAGGGTTTATTTCATATAAAGAAGACATTGTTAACAATTTAAGATGATTTCCCGGCAGGTTACACATATGGTCCGTATGTGGGATAGGCATACAAATTAACATATAATATGTACAAAATCAGGCCAAGTAGTAGCCACATTTTGTATTTTATTACGGAACTAGGACATGTCGTTAGAATGCCAAAATGTCTATTCCAGGTAATGTATACCTATCCCTGCAGAATAAATTACGAATTTAATAGGAGGATTATATGTTCTAATGGTAGAACGCTGCGTGAAAAGTATTGATCCTTCATTATTTTGTCACGTTTTGTTAAAATATTTGCATACAATCAGTATTAACTGATGATGTAATAGCTTCTTAGGTGGATTTATTGATAGTATACCTTGCGAAAACAATGTTTTAAAGAAATTCGAAACGTGGCATACCATGGTTTAGCGTGAATTAAAACAGTTTCTTTCAAGATCGTGTCCACTACTGGAATTTTCTGCGTACAAAAATTTAATATACAATATTTTCATGGGAACGATAAACAAATTTGTGAGTTGAGCAGTCGTCAACTTAATTCTAGCAGAATGTGGGACAGCTGACAACAGAAGGAAATATCAAGATTTGGTCTATATTTCTAAGGATAACAAGAACAGATTTAATTGAAGTCGGATATTGTTACTGTCACGTTAAGGTTTTATTCGAATAGAAGTCGTCTCAATCTCAATTTGTGTCGAAGTCGAAAAAAATATTCCATTATTTCACTTTAAAACTTTCATTAACAAAGTTTAAATCACAAACTAAAACGATATACAATATCTAGCTCCTTGACATTATCGTATATAAATTACAATTATGAAATTATAATAGAAACGAATTTTGTGAATGCACTAATTTGCTAATTTTCTGTACAATGTTAAGGTTTATCATTATGTAATTTAATGCTATCTTAATTTAAGCTGTACAATAGATTGTTTAAATACTTATTTACTAACATTTAAAAGATATTATATTATATAACGAAAATGAAATTCGGAAGCAATTGGAAATTGGATTTTAATCTGGTCATAAATATGTAATTACCATTCATTGGCAATCAAGAATTATTTGACTATAAAATTGATTATATTATAAAATTAACTAAATTATAATTCTGTACAATGTGCGACTCATCGTGCCGTGTCGTTCATACGATAATTAAATATCTATACACATTAAAATGGTATCGCTTAAAAACATAACGAACTGTCACTGAAATCTACCATGTTTTTGGTTCACTAAAGAAACCAATACGGTTATGTACATCAACAGCTCGAACAGCAAAGTAATATCTTTGTCCTTCTTGGAATTGTGTTAAGGTGACAGCCATTGGTAGTAACATAGCTTTAACATCACCAACATGACGCCATAAATCCACTGAAGGTGCTGTAGGTGTTTCTTGATAAGCATATATTTGATAGCATGTAATTTCTGCATTCCTATCCTTCATACTATCCATTGTCCAAGATATAACAATACCACTTGAAATTTTATTAATACGTATGTCAGGAGTTGGCGGTGGAGCTTTCCAAAGTGGATTACTCGTTGCCGGTGGGGGTTTTGGCAGTGGGGCAGGATGCAAACGTTTTGATAATGATGAATTTCTGTTTGTTGAAACTGAACCATGATTTTGCACTGTAGTTTGCTTTGGTGCTACAAATGGTGTGACAGTTATTTACAAAAGAAAATATATTTATTTATTTTCTGTATAACATACCATAATTAGATTGTTTATTTGTGATACTCCTTTGCAAACTTGTTCCATTATGATTGATAGATGTTGCTGAAGGTTTTATTATATTTGCTTTCGTTCCATTAGCAGCATAGGCATTGGTGCGTGGGATATTTTGACTTGGTGGTATGGCAACCAAAGCAGGTACATTCGTTTGTTGCAAATTTTTTCGTGGACCTTCTTCATCATCTGTTAAATCAATAAAAGATTTTTGTCCAGAGGGTGCTGGTGATGTGTTGGCTTGCGCTTGAGCATTCGTCGAAGTATTTGGTGGACAATTTGTAACAGTCATCTTGCCGTTTATACTGTTCTTCTTCACTAGCATAACAGGAACTTTAGGGCGATCAGTTTGTGTTTGTTGTTGTGGCTTTTGTCTGATGATAGAAATAAATAATAATGTGGTTATTTAACAAGATCATATTCGAGTAATACTTACATCGGAGGAATTGGCTGGCGGGTAGCTGCCGGCTTCCTTCCTGCGTTAAGAATGTGTGGAGGACTGGAGGATCTAGAGATTGGCTGATGCAGCCCAAACTGCGGAGAATAATTTTGTTGATTCATTGGTGGCGGTGGTGGTATTTGGCGTACTGGTTTTGGTGGCGATTTTTGCTGTGGTGATTGTTGTAATGTTAGTGTAGCATTTGTTTTTTGTGGAGTTACAGCTCTACTTTGTGATGTGGATGGTAGGAATAATGATTGTCCAGGTGGATGCAATGTTTCAGGACCAGGTCTCATTGGTGTTGTTTTTTGCATGCAACGTCCACGTATAGGTACGAGATCCATTTTGCTTGTACTCGGAATTGCAACTGCTTGTGGTGGAACATTATTTACACTACTCACAAGTGGTGGTGGCTGAACACCTCTGTCATCCACTTTACCATAATTTTTAGAAATGTGAACTTGTAAACCAACTGCACGCGTTATTTTCACTGGCATCACTATCTGAGAATTTTTCGTTTGTAGATCTCTAGCTATATACGTATGAACCATTTCTAAATCATGCAATTGTTTTGTTAAATCTTTACATTTATTCTGATATGTTTTCAATATCTGTCCCTGTTTTTCAACAAGCTCATATAACTGACTGTATTCACTTTTATACATTAGAGCCTCGGTGACTTTTTGAAGGACTAATTCTTCGAGTTGTGATCTAGTCATTTTACTGAATGGAGTCTTAAATTTCTTCATAAACTCTAAACTAATGTCTTTCTTTTCGCTAGGAGGCATGTCAACAGGCACTTCGTCTTTCCTGTCCATATCATTTTTATCATCAATCTTCTCCACAACTTCTTCTGTACATTCACCCAATTTTTGTTTCTTCGTTTCATTACTGTCTTGCAATGAACTCAAAGATCGTTTGAGAGATTTAGAATTTTCAACTATTTTTTCTTCTGTCTGCTGGTCTGCGTTTTCATCTTTGTTTGATTTTCGCGAATCCTCATTCTCCAAACTCACAGGTTTCTCACTAATAGAATTTGTATCTTGAGATATTCTCTTCTTTTTCAAAGGTGGCTGCTTTGAACTATCAGAATTTTTAATTTCTACAGTCTTCCTTTCGTTCGCAAAGTCATTTGAATTTGATGTTTTTGAATGTTGAGATCTTGAGCTTGTTTTCAATAAGTCAACATCATTTTCACTACTCTCTTTTTGTTGATCTTCATTATCGTTATTCACTTCAACAAACTTATCTCGCGCATTATCTGAATTATCCGATACGATCTTTTCCACATTTTCATCTTTCTGTGTTGTTTCTGGTCCAGCTTTAATATCGTTTTCTTGCGATGTATTTGATTTACCCTCTTTCTCAGGGTTAGTCTTTTCACTTTCATCTTCTCTTTTGATTTCCTCAGCGTATTGAGTTTCATCTTCACTTTTAATATCAGAATCCCTGCTTTCATGCTTAACTACATCATCGTAACAAGTTTGTCTCCTACCAACTTCTATTGAAAATATTTCCTCAGACTCAACTTCCTGTTCAATTTCCTTATTTATAGATTCACAACTCTTATTATTTTTATTAGTGTCATTTATATCAGTCTTATCGTCATCTAGAACGACAACATCTACTTCTGCATCAAACTTCGCATCCGCGTCTTCTAGCAATGTTCCTTTACATTTTCCAACTTGTGATTTCTCTCGATCTGAATTCTTCTCTCCATCATCATCTGAATCAAGCAATACAACATCATAATCATCTTCTTTGATTATAATATCTGGGATTGATGAATCAGATTGACTTTTTTGGTCTTCATCCTTAACAGAATTTTCCGTTTTTCGTTCACGATTATCTTCATTTTCAGATATATCTTGCACTTTTTCAGGAGAACCCGCCTCTTCTGCTTGCATATCAAGGAGAACTACATCATCATCATCACTATCAACTTCACGATTTTGGTTTATCACGATTTTTGGTTTATTCTCTTCTTCTTCTTCGTCTGCTTCTCCCCGTGACTTGATTTTCGAACTTCTTGAAGAATTTTGTGATGTTTCACTTCTGACCGGGCTGTCCAGTAGAATAATATCATCTTCTAGTTCCTCCGTATTGCGAGCTTCACTGGATTTTGTTGGTGATGAAAGGACAAGTTCTTCTTCTTTAATATCATTTTCGTTTCTGGTCTCTCTATCACTATGTTCTTCATTTGCATTTTCACTGCACTTCGAAACTGCACTATCTTCTAATTTACTCTTATCATTTTCTAGTTTTTCACTTTTATCCTCCTTCGAAGATTCATTTACTATAGAAGCTTCTTGTTCATCTACTTTTGTACTTTCATTTGGTTTATCAGAGGATGAATTTTCCATTTTTGCATTTAATGCTTTTCCTAAACCTTCGTCATCTTTATCACCTTCACTTACACCATTCGAAATAGGTGATGGTTCAGTATCTGTTGTATTGCCTAAAGTAGTCTTAACAGTTTCATCACTAGCTTTCGTACATTCCTCTACAGGCTCTGCGCTATCAACTTCATTAGTTAATGCAGAATTATTTCTAGTCCCTGCAGGACATGTGACAGCATCTTTCTTCGGTTCTGGACAGGGTGTATCGTCCTCAGCTAGTAATCTTTCTTCTTCTTCTTCATCAATTTTATCATTATCACCAATATCCTTAAGAGCATCAGTAAATTCTATAATGTTTATAAATCAATTAGATGTTATTTTATAAAATGAATCAATTCAACTTTAAACTTGCCTTCTAATGCCAATGCCTCAGTGCACAGTTGTTCATCTTCACTTTCCGTGAAATAAAGTTTGTCCATTTGACTCACATCAACGCTAATTCCGTTTTGCTTTATGATACCATTTACCGGTTTTGTTTTCTCTTTATACTCGCAAATAGATGCCGGGGGCTTATTAACTTCCATCATTTTGACGACTGGATTTTATTCATCCCTGTAAAGACAATAAAATTAATTTTCATAAACTGTTAGGTTCCTAACTAAATGAGCAAGACTAACAGTTCATCCTGATTCGGAGAGCATTTGCTACAGAGGTTTTAGTGGTTTTGAAAAACTTATTGGCGCTAAAATATATTTCAAACATCAAAGCTTGTCGTGTGGAAAGTATGTACCTCAGCAAAACTTGCATGGAATTGAACGTTTATTTCTCATTTACACTGATGATTTCTGGTTATATTGATTAAACTATTAAATAATATTTAATTAAAGTACACAAAATTAATGGAAATTTTGAAAAATATGTAGTTATTTTTAAAGCAAAACGGAAAAAACGAAAAACGGACTAGAAATGTTCCTTCGCCAAAGAAGACGACCACTGACAAGCGTGAAGCGTCATGGCAGATGATTTTTTCGTTGTTATGTTGGCAACGGAAACTGCAGTGACATCTGCTTGTAATTGTTATAACGAGTTAACTGTTATAATCAAACAACATCGAAATGTTTTCAATGAATAAATAATTTTAATTAATTGTAACATTTAAAAATCTATAACACTTAAAATTTGTAATTAATAAATAATTTTAATAATTCATACGTAACAAAAATTCGTGAGAATCAAACAGCGATGACACAAACCACTTGGGGCATCCATTCGAACAATTTTGTTTGTTTTGATTTCAACTTTCGATAAAATGAATTTTATAAAACTAAAATTAAATAAATTAAATCAAAATATAATCCCCTCGAACTTTAAATCAACCCATTTCGCAGTAAATTTAGTAACAAAATGATTAACAAATAACCAAGATGTCAAAATGCGGCTTCCATTAGCACGTTTGACAGCTCCAGACACGTGATTGAGGCGTTTGACATTTGAGACGTGTGATTATTCTCGTATTTGGGAATTCAAAATACTGTTTCGTAGCTTCATTCAAATTGACTCTGCAACTTATCTTAGACACACGTGTATTGGCTTTTGACCATTTTTGGAATGCTTCCGTATAACACAGAACATTTTTTTATATCTTTTCTACCAAAGATCAGAAAGTTTCGTCTTTTTGCTGTTATGTTTCATACACCTCGAAGGGCGCAAAATGAATTTTATTTTAAGAGGGTACCTCAAAATCCCGATTTGTTGGTTAGGAAAAATTGTTACCCTGTACAGACGGGTTTCCATGCTATCAAATAAAGGAAAGTAGATCTTTTGCTTCCAAAATATATTAACCTATAGTAAAGAGTAACTCGCCAGAAATGTGTTATTGAAGGGTTTAACAACAAGATTCCGTGGTATATACCACAGGGTACACGAAAATCAATTTCGTCACCGTTCGGAACGATTCGCGAATGTTCGTTTTCGTTTGACGTAAGACTCCGTAGAATGAGAGAGTTTTCATGCATCAAGTTGATTTTGTTTTACAATTAATCTCTTAAGGTTAAATATCTCAGATTATTTAAAGTATAAAAATCTAATAGTTACAAAAGCCATCAGCCTGTACAGATACAAGTCAACACACAAGATGGGTACGAAAATTTCGTTCGACCCAACATTGTACGTGCGTTCGAATGTCATGCGAATACAAAACAAATTAAGATAAAAATATAATTTTGATGACTTTTAAGCGTAATATTAGCAATTTATTTATAGTTAAAAGTAATTGGATGTTGTTTTTGTATTTTCTACATACCTTGATTAATAAATTTTTAAAATTATCGTAATTTGTCTCTTCACTTACTTTCACACACGACTTGTAGGTTTGCGAGCAAAAACACAAATGTATGAGCTACGTCAAAACAGAGAGGAAATTGGAGAGTATGGTTCTCTGAGAATATTTTGCCATTGAACTGAGACAGGTGGTGTGGATTGATCTTTTATCCTTTTTCCAACTGAGATATGAAAGTTTCCATTTTGAGTTATAGTATATTTTTATGGGAAAATCCTTTTGGCTTTCCTCTAAAGCCTTACGAGGCCACCACTACCAAGATTGCAGAACACACATTTGCAATGTTTACCCTATTGGGTTATTGTTGTGTATTTCATGTGTTTGTATCTTTGCGAGCGATGACGTTTATTTGGAGATCCTTCTTGATGTTACTGTCTTTTTGGAGATCCTTGTGAGAGAAGCTCCAGGTTTGTAGACAGGAGAGGACAGGAGTTCTCATACTTATGTTCCTTGAAAATATCCTGAAAAATCAGAGTCCCTCTGGAGGAGTAGCCCAACAAACGATTCTCTGAGACTGGCAATTGATACGTGAATAACTCATTGTTAACGACACGTGTTTACACATTTCAGTGAGCTGAGCGTGTTCGACAAACGACCCTTTGTTGTCCGGTGTAATAGGGCCAACTCACTTTTCAAACCGGATCAGGAGACAAATAGAATGTGAAATTTACATGGACATAGCAGTATGAACACAGTTTCTGAAGGACCATTGACTCACCCTGTGTTGATTTGGAAAAGAAACAAAGAGTTCTTATCGATGAAAAAGCTAAAAAGCTTATTCTGTCATGTACATTTGAATTTATGTAAACGTTTACACTGACATAAATCTAGCAGATTTAGTGAGAAGATTTAATAAATTTCCTCGCCCGTTTACACCGCCAGTGAGAAGATTTAGTTTGACAGTTTGACATTTCTCTTGTGAAATTGTTTTGTTTCGTTGTTCTGTTTTCTTTCAAATCAATTAAAAACTTTCTTTGCAATAGTCCACGCTTTCCCTTGGCTCTTTTGACTTTTTTCATATTGAAACTGAAATAAATTTTCAAAATCAAAAATCGCGCCAAATGATGTAATCAAACAACGTGCACAACAAAGAATTGAATTCATTTCGGAAACGTCGAAAGAGTTCTGTATTGTGCAAAAAGAAGAGACTCTCTTTCTAGCCCATCGATTTTGAGAGTGGAACTAGATAAAGAAATGAAAATAAAACAACTTTTGTTTTACGAAAATTTCCAAATTTGTTTCGTTTACAAGATATTTGTAAAATAAATTTTAAAAATTTCCTAACCTAAAAGTGTGTTTTTGTTTACATTTGAGCATATGTTCGCTGTTCAAATGTCATTTCCCCTCTTTCTGAGATCGAAGTATTGCACAATTGTTCAGCACTAGATGGTGACACTAATGCCTTGGATAGACAGGACGGGGACAGTTTGATCTGGTTCCTGACGGTCATTATGACGTAACTAGTTCAAATTTGTATGGGAGAACCAGTTCAAGACTGGATCAAAGATCCCAAAATTGAACCAGTTCAAAATGACTTTTGCATCATGTTGGCGCCATCTATTACAAAACGGAGAAGTGCAAAAATCACAAATTGTACCAGAATCGTACTGGAAATTTTGATGAAAATCACATTTCCTACAGCGTTCTGCTTCCATTTCAATTTTTTGCAAATAAAAACATTAATTTTAATTCTCACGCAGTTTCCATTTTACTTTTCAAATCAGTAATGACACTTGTCACTGACTACTTATCAAAATAGAAACGAACGACAGAATTCACTTTAAAATGAGTCGTTTGTCGCAAGCGTTGAATTGGTTCAACGTGACGTCAGGCACCAGTTCAAATTGTCTCGTCCGTCCAAGGCATAAAACAATTCAGAGTGGATTTAGAATAAATCTACTCACGAGAAGATTTAGCAAATGTCTGTATGGTCGCTAATGTAAGTCGGCTAGTTCTAGTTCGGATTTAGTTCGGTGTAAGCGCAGCATTATGCTTTCAATTGTAGGAATTGATGGTTGGTCTCCTGATGGTTAAACTTTCGTCCAAAATTAATTTCCTACTACTCTTGATCAGTCAGGTTATGCTCCTTTCATACCAAAGCCTGGCTTGCTGTGATCGTCAAGCTTTAGTGGTCGAACATACTCTATGAAATCAGGCTATGAAAATCAGGCGATATGATTTCCGATACTTTATTGTTTCCAACGAAATTGTCCATGAGATTCGGGGTTTCGTAAATTTCATAGCCTACTAATTCATAGGATTTATAGGATCATAGCCTACTCATCAATGATTACCTTTGACGATAATACATTCAAACTATGGGTGCATACTAATCCCGTTCAGGATGAGTTTTTGGCAGTTGGCCTTTTACTGTGATTCTTAAAGTTTAATCTGAACGTTAGTATCTAGTAAATAAGTAGTTGATAGTTTTAGAATATCTGACTCCTTTGTGAAACTGTTGATGAGTTTTAATAGCCTGGATTTGATAGACATGCTTCCAGACTGTTGCCACTTGTGTTAATTGCTTCCGGGACAGTAGTTTATGGGATTTTATCAATGGTGAAAGCATTTCACGGACAATAAAGGAATGATAAATGAACAACAATTCTTACCCTCTTAGTGTGGTTATTAAATAGCTGCAGTTAAACATCCGCTAGCTTGCATTCGTAATTACAAAATTCCGAAATGAATCAATTCACAAGCACAGCTTCGTTTTTATCTCTAGCGCCAGACAAACCAAAAGTCGAATAGTTCCGAAGGGTGAGCATTCAAAAACTGGCACACCCTTTTGACATTTTTCGAAATAATAAATCTGGATTCTTACATGCATTTTTAGAGGACAAAAGTACACAGATAATAAATGGAAATCGGTTGTTCCCTCCCCCGTCGAGTAATTTTGTTCAAATCATATATATGACAATGCATTGGGGTAAACGAAGAAAGTTTAACCTTTTACATGCGTTCGCTTGTATTGTACACGTGCTATGGGAGTTACATGGAAACATTGAATTTTCGATCCAACGTGTATTGCATAACTGAGAAAGTAATGTTTTGAAATTAATTTAATACGAAACGAACATTACCTACCTATAATGGTTTTAAATGAATTGAAAAACTTGTTCAGACTTGTCGCGCTTCACACACAAGTTGCTTGTCAGTAAGAAAAGAGAATGAGAGGTTAGACATAATGGCGTAACGATCCTTAAAGCTCAAATTGTGAAAGAATAATCGGGGCGATTCTGGCCACTTTAATTACTTTAAAGGAAGGTTTACATCCCAACGTGAACGTGCAAGTGAAAGCTCTTCGCTCTCTGGAGAGCGTTGTCACGAGGACAACATGACAGTGATTTTTTATCCCTTCCTCACACATGGAGTGAAGCATCAATCCTTCTCTTTTAGTCGAAAAATCCATCTATTGGATTGTTCAAGAAGTACTTTTTCGGTTCGAAAATAAGGTTGTTTTCGAAAGTGCGAACGAACAAAGTTGAATCTGTGCCACTTGGGATGACAAAATCCACTTGCACGTTCACGTTGGGATGTGAACCTTCCTTAAAGATTTTCTGTTAAGAAAGCTAACAGACTTGAGTTTTGACAGAATTCTTTAAGACTGTGTGCTACTTCGAGTCGTTTCAGTACAAATGTTCATTTCAAATTTCGAAAGATTTACATCTGTTCATTTCATTTACAGTTTCAAAACAAAATGGAAACGTCACGTGAATACAGCAAAAGTTTATTAACTTTTTTCCGTTTTAGTAACAAGGCGGGGCGGGGCTATCAAATGTCAAAAAAACATCGAAATTAACATTGATTTGAAGTAGCACACAGTGTAAGTTGGTATTCTGTGCACAATGTTCGAATCTGTTACGTCGGAAAAAATCTTAATTTCGAAACCTGTTTCAAGCCAAATATGTCAATTTTCTTAACAGAAAACACACAGTCCAAGTTGGTATTCTGTGCACAACTTACGTTCGAATCTGTTACGTCGGAACAAACTTTGGTTTCGAAACCAGTTTGAAGCCCAATCTGTCAATTTTCTTAAAAGAAAACCTGTTAAGTTTAAGTCGACTAATTGCGGGCCTGTTACGGTAACAGATTTTTAACAGAAAACCTGTTAACTTTTGCCACCAGAATACCGATTTCGACTGTCACATAAATAACAAAGTAACAAAAACCCAACAACAAAATACACGGGATGTCAAATTAACAGAATCGCCCCGAATGTTATTCATTTTATCACGAATGGAATGAAACAATTCTGTACATTCGTCAATTCGTCACTGTCGTGTAAACGACTGAAGTGTGACGGAAAATGGCGGCGCCGTTCTGATCAATATTGTCTGGTAGCTAGGCCAAATTTTGATTGAGGAAGTTGCCGAAATTATGTTTTTCACCTAATCACAAGAGCAACAACATTCGTTTCACTCATCTCCAAGGGACAACGAGGTAATACAGAAATATCGATTTGTAGCACTTTGCACTTTGTAGGTTATGTAGTCATTAGTTGTGGATTGAGGAAAATATTTTCATTGAATTGTGAAAACGAATACGGGTTTTGTTCAATGAACCTTAGGAAAGAGATCCTTTAACTTCACTCTGATAAACAGAAACATTTAATAGTGGGCAAGAGATAGACAGGAATCATAACTATAACTTAGCCAAGCACAAGCAGTCAATGTTCGTGAAACATACCTACTACATCTGCATCAAACATTCCAACAGCAGCTGTGAAAATAAAGGCTAAAAATGGACAAACAATCGACTGGAATGCGATCACGTTGGCGATCGAGCCAACGATCTGCACTTAAATGGAAATAAAAATTAAAAATAACGAGTCAGTTTGGAGCAGGTAAAAAAGACGATAACACCAGTCGCAGCCAAAAGTCATGTTGGAGTAGAGACCGACGCTTTGAATGTCTGCGATTCCGTATAAAATAAAACTATCCTCCATTGCAATGCTTGTATCGCACAAAATATAATTTTGAAATTTTTATATTTGCGATATTCTCGCACACACAAACTCTGTCATGCAGACGGCGAGAACACAAAATTATTCTCAACCCAACGCTCATAGGAATGAGTTCGGTGTTCGTATCATCCGGTGCTGCGCACTGAACGAATCAACACTAAAGCAAAAAATAATAATTGTCACCACCACAAATCGTTGACTTTTGTACGAAAAAATTCAAGTAAGAGGTCGTCGCAATAAATCAGTCAATCCGAAGCCGCAAACACACGAAAAAATCCGTTAATGAGTATTCAAACAAGTATTCGATATGCAATTCATTGTCTACTTCTGAAATGAAGAAAATACAATATAAGGGTACATGTCCTTATGTACGTCAATTAGTATCTTCCACAAATTTATAGCAAACAGACACGCAAACTTTTACAAAATGCGCTAAACTAAACGTAGATTTTATTTTTAACTTTTCACTGCTTCAAGTTGAGTCATGATCAAATATCATCTGCCCGAAAATCCGGTTTCACGGCAGTTCAAGCAAAGAATATCTGTGATCGCTACACGATAATGATAAAACAAGCAACCCAATAAAATTTTGATTTAATGAAACTAATCGATTATCGATATACCTATGCTGTATGGAATTGGAAATAGTTTCTTCGTGAACTGTAATATGCACGAAGTGGAAACGAGCAAAAACGAGCAAACGATAACCGATTATGTTTAGCTAAAAACTATTACCGACAACAATCATTGGAGGCCGTGATAACAAAAACAATCAGACAAACAGAGAGAGAGAGAGAGCGAGAGACAGAGAGAAGACTACTCGAATGAACGAATTTCATGTTCGAGCTGATAAAAATTTAAAAACTTTTATGCAAAACAAGGTGTACCCCATGCCGGTAGAGCAAAGCAAATCCATTACAGGGTGTTCGTAAATCGCTTCGTGCAAAGTCGGAAGACGTCGTGTGTTTATATAACATATTTATTTTTTTCAATATTAATTCATCCTGAGTAAAGTTTGAAGCTCTAAAAAAGCTCGAAAAGCGCTTAAATCCAAAATACAATTCGAAGAGTCGTACAATGCGAGAACGAAATCTCGTTCAAGCCAACATTGTACGCGCGTCGGAATGTCAATGACATGTGGGAATGTTTACAATTTCTACGAGATTTTTTAATTTTTGTCGTTTGCATCGTTTTCTCTGGTAAGTTTTATGACAATTTAATAATATTACTAAATAACTTACATACCCTTGTTTATAAATAGTCGAAGTGTATTTCGTCTCCTCACTTCACACACGACTTGTACGTTTGCAAGCTAAAACTTCAATGAACCAAATTGAATACGAAAGAGAGCGAGAGCGGGGTCGAGAGAGAGAAGTGTGTTGAGAGAGGGGGATGGAAATATGCGAAAGATGACGCGATCTCTTATCCTTTTCTCAGGAGACGTAAAGGACCTCAATCGAATTTATGGAGGCCGTTTCCTTCCACCACCTTCGTCCCTTATCAAGCAGGAGATCAAACGTCATGATGACATTCACATTGAGACACACGAAGTTCGCATTTTTGATCACAGAGGTCAATGTCATCAGGGCAGACATGACTTTGTGACGTCGTTCGAAAATGAAGGACACGCAAAGGATAATCGTTTTATCTACAGGGATCAGTCATTTTCATATGAAAGGGAAAATCCTGATGAACAGGATTCCCTCTCACGCCACCGAGAGAAATATGAATTGCGCATTTTGTTTTTCAAAAGTGAAACTCAACGAGAGGGTGTTCGAAGATGGAGCGCCATCAACTACAATAGAATGAAAATGTTCATATAACTTGAATCAATAAGCTCATGGTGTTAAAGGGGATATCACAAGGATTCGTTTGTCCGTTGCTGGCAAAGTTTGGCAGCCTTCATTCAAAATAAAAGTTACTCTCTTCTCGGGCATGCGATGGTGTCACTGCATGAGACAAAAACAGTTGGAAGAGAAGAGAGGGAAGATGGAAAATTTTATAAAATTTTATAAATAACATGAGATATAAAATGATTGGTTCAGTATGTTATAGAAGTTATCGACTAAAATCTATCGAATGACACAACATACTACGTGCGTCGTCCGACCTGAATATTGAGAGGAAGAAATGGCAGACATTTGCGTCGCACTGGATTGCCTAAACGTTGGGCGTACAAAAGCGTTTTATTATGTAGTGTTAAAAGTACTTGGTTACGGGAAGCATGTTATTAATAGATTTAAGTTTTATGAATCAAGTTTGAAATATGCTCCACATTAAGTAGGACTATTGGGGACGTCAACCTCTTGTCCGTGAATTGTTATTCTTTTTCTCCACACTCTTTCAGCATTCTCTCTCTACTCCGCTTTGCATCGAATGACAATTAATCTCTAGCAATTTGCGTCAGTCGCAGAGTACAGTGAGGCCAAAAAGTTTGAAACATTTGCTGCGTTCCATTTACCTAAAAATTTCGTTCCCAAGTACTTGCGAGTACTAGGAAAATGAAACGCTAATTTCGGTAAAGTGGCAAAACCTAACCTAAATTTTCTCTGTCAAAGCGACATCAAGTATTTTTTTATTATTTATATTTAGTTTGTACATTTGTTCTGTCAGTTTGGTGCTCCTTCTGTTTCATACATTAAAAATGTAAACAAAAATAAAATTTTACGTTGTTCATAACCCTTACATGAGCTTACCCATGGCTAGGGAATTTTTGTGAAACAAAATCCACGTAGCGGAAAACAAGTACTTTGCCAGTGTGAGACATGTATATATGCAACGTTCACTTTCATGTGGTAAACAAAGCATGGCACACTTAATTCTAAAAATATTTTTGAAATTTCTAAAAATTCAAACAATCATGTGTCAAATGTCAAAATTAAAATTATTCAAGTTTAAGTGACGCCATCACCAATTGAAATTTTTAATTCGTAAAATTCATGAAGTGAATATCTTGAGCAAACTTCACCACTACTCGTCAGTTTACGTATTATGTCACAAAATTTCAATAATGACCTTGAAAATCACGTCTTCGTACTTAGTAGAAAAATAATTTTGAGAGAAATTTGACATGACGTCATGGAGCGAAAGTGAGCTTGAGGCCACAAAATTTGACCGAGCAACGTCAAATTTGTTTACTTTAAAACGATTTTGCTCGATGTTACTCAGTCTGAGACATTCCGAATGGAATTTCGAATTTTTTTTTTTTTGACATTTGAAATGCCTAGGTGTGCTAATCCATGTTATATTTCACGTACAACTGTCACTGAAATGAACATTGAAATGTCAATGTCAGATTGACATTTCGTCAGACGCAAACCTTTCGAAATGAATATTTGTACTGAAATGACTCCGATTAGCACACAGCCTTCTCTCAAATCTCTCATTTTCTCTCTGATTAAAATCGAAAATCTGTTAATATAAATTGATATCTTGTGGGGTACACAATAATTTCAAAAACTTTCATGACCTTTGCGGTACAAAAACTACTTGAAAGTGGTACAGTCCGGTCATGCATTTTTCGTCTCGAAGCAAAAAAAACACAAACACACGCATGTGTAACGCGGGGAGAAGGTTGTACATTGTGCTCCATTTTAATGTTTGCAGATCGGACAGCGATCACCCCGACATGGAAAGATCAAATTTAGATAATAATATAATAAGCAGAAAGATTGTTAAACAAACTAGGACAAATTGTCATTTCATCGAACGAGTTGAAAGCTTCTTAAAAGCTAAAATTTCCGAAGCTTTTGCTGTAGACATATGACATTTTCCATAACACGAGGAAATTTACCAAGGCAGGCCTTCTGCACGTGCATCGGCACATTTCGTGCATCATCGACAATGTTCGTGTTTGCGAGACAACTGGTTCGTTCGAGAGAGACAGCAATAAATTGTCTTCTACAAATCCATAGCAGAGGAAATATTAAACGAGATTTCGCAACACCCAGGCATGAGTACGAGCTTTATGTAAACAACGAACCCAACGTTGTACGTGCGTCCAAGTGCGATTTGCTTCCGCAAAAATATATGAATGGAAAATTGCGGTTTTGGAAGTTTTTAGCGATTTCAACGTTATCAAAAAGATTGGCTTTAAAACAAATAATGTTTAGTACTTACCTTTCTTTATTAATAACTTATAAATTTTATTAACTCGCTTTCCCACTACACACACGACTTGTATACTTGCGAACTGAAACACGAATGCACGAGTTTCACTGTAATGTTGAAAGAGAGGGAAAAGAGAAAACTTTGTGTGGTGAGATCGAATTGAGTCATTTTGTCCTTTCCGCTCTCGTACAGTTCTTGGGACCGGAGGACTTTCGCAGTTTGGAGGTCTTGGTGAAGTCCTTAAAATTATTAAAAAATTTTGAGGTTAGTGGGTGTATTGAGAATTGTTAACAAAAATTGTATAAACACCTACATAGGTACCTACTGGAGATAAAGTTAGAATTGATTAGCTGCTAAGTACGATATATATTAGATAATAACAACTTATTCATGTTAGATTTATGTAAGTTTCCCATTGTAATCGTCATTGAATAAAACTTAGTGGGTGGGCGATGAAAATGCATCCCTCCGAATTTTCTTAAAGATTTTGAGATGTGAAGATCCATAAATTTTGGAAAATGTTTGTAGGTGAAAGCTTTCACTCAATCTCATGACATAACGTTGAAGTGATATATGCGATTGTTTGAAGGTTTTGAACATAACTGAACAACGACCTTCGCTATAACCCTGATACGTGGTGTCAATGACCTAGTTGAAGGTTTCTTACAGTCGAATGTGTTAAAGATATACATACCTACTATATTATGATTCAATGTGATAAACAAATTTGAAATGTGAACCATTCGGGTTCTCCCTTCGAAGAGCATAAAAGAGAAATGAATATTTTTCTCAAATTTCTGAAAGTAACGTTGTACTGGCGTTTGTATCTTTATATCTAAACTAATATCTATTATCTACTCTTCAATTTTAATTACAATTTTCTTAAAATATTATAAAACATTTCGAAATAATCCAATTTTCATGATTTTCCAGAATATTAATCATTTTGCCCGTAAGTATGCAATTTTTCTTAACACCTTTCATTATAAAAGACTATTAACACAAGGTTTTGCATAGCGATAACTGATGAGGATATCAAGGATATTACTCCTAGAAAGCAAATTCAAGGTTTTGTCGAATGTATAATCTAAACTTTTTGAGAATAAATCCAGAAATAATCAATAAAAACCTTACATCTGGCACTTCCAGAAAGCACAAATATATTTGAGGTTAGTTTTGAAAATTTCCAAAAGTAAACATGACCAGTTTATTAAGAATACGACCTTTTTGTCTTAAATATTTTTATTCCAAAACAAGTGCATTTCGTCAAAATGTAAATCAGTTTTTGTGTGTTAAAAACAATACTATAAAATCGCGAAACTTCTGCTCGAAACCTTTCGATGTTAACACAAACGTGCCTAAGGACGTGATCCTGTTTAAATATGAAAATCCAAGATTTTACAATATTCTGAACATATTTGCAATATCACAATTTTTCTTCTGGAACTATTTGTCGCATTTTGCATTCACAACCCTTCGAGATGCACCGGTAGATCGTAAGAGCACCGAGGGATTAGCCTGGTATCAGAAAATCAATTTGGGGGACAACAAGTACAGGAATGCAATAACCGTGTGTTGTTTTATAATTGGTAGGTTTCATTTAAAATTGAAAATGATTTTTAATGAAGGTGTATTTAAGGTTATGGCGTACTGGCTGCTGCTTGGATGTTTACCCTGCGCTCAGTTCGATTGCTTATTCTCCGGAAAGGAGGAAACGATGTTACGCTTGTCACATATGGTCCTTTCAACAGGAATAGAATAATGACTGTCCCATTGCGGTGCATGTCTGCTCAGGAGGCCCGAGAAGCGGCCAGAGTGCAGTTACCAATTAAAGTTAGAAACAAATCTCTGTTTTACATTCTAGACATGCGAGGAGAGTTCATGAATCAACGATTGTTTGATCACACTGCCGGATTAAGGAGAAAGTTGTAGTTATTAAAATATAAAGTGTTTATTTATCCAAGCCGTAATTCTACATTTTTATTAGTACATCTAGTAAACTGGTTCTGGTCGCTGAGTGAGAAGCAATCCAAAACGCTTCTTAATTATCACTCTTTGTCGAGCATATTTGTCTTCTGGTGAAAACCGGGCTGGATGGGCTGACGAAGTCGGTCTGCCATCAACGGTTCTTTTCTGAAAGTACACGAAATTTAAGCCGTTTTCTTCATTACATTTCAATGAATTACCTTAAGAGTATAAACTCTATCACCATTTTCATTCAAAGTATACATTAAGAACATTTTTCTAGCTTTTATTCAAACCTGATCCCAAAAGAATTCAACTTCGACCACGCGCTGTTTGTCAAACTCAAATGAAATGTCACAACATTAAGAGACGTTTCCAGTTGGTGTCTTTATCAGCGTGTTTTCAGCAAATCGGATTATGACGCGTTCAGAGGGCTTACTGCCGAACATGGCGACATTTTTGAACTTGAAAGTACCCAGAAACTCTGTTGATCTCAAAAATCTAGAAAATTCATAAGAAATTAAACAAAATTTGAACGTAAGAAAAGTTTTATTCTATATTCTGTCGCATTGAGTAATTTTCTTCTATGTATATATATTTATTTTGTGTTTAATCCCTATGTATCATTGCCTCATTTTATCTAATTCTATTTTTCATACAATAATTTTATTACTAATTATTTGAATTATTTGCTGACATCTAGTAAAATGTGCAATTTAATATTGTTTGGAAATAAGAAAACATCACATTTTTCGTATTTTATTATTCACAATATATCAGATTTATTGAATTGCCAAATTATTTTTATAGTAAGCAAGAATTGTATGTTGCGAAAATTTTAAGTATGTAAAAAGTTTATGTATTTATACGTACTTTAATCAATAATATCTTGAACTACTCAATAACGTACGTATGCATACTTTAGTTATTATTACCCCAATGATATTAGATGTGTGGCTAAAGTGTTCAAAAGAATGTAATGAAAGTATGTCTAGTGGATTTTCATAATGTTTATGCATGTATTTACATTTTTAACTATTTATTTCTATATGATATATAATATCACCTTTTATTTAGTAGTGCATACCCTATTCAAATTGCTTTCAATGAGGAATAAGTCATAGTAAATTATATAATGTATTTAAAACAATTTCGTGGGATAAATTGAAACGTATAACTTACAAGTGCGGGTATGTCTCACAAGCGCAATACTTTTAGAATATATGACCGTAAATGAAAAATTAAATTGTGTCCTAATAAATTGAATTGGTTTTATTATAGAACCAACATATAAAATAAACTTAATACAAATTATAAAAAAATATTTAATTTTTACAAATTTTAATATGATCTCTATTAGTTAACCCATATCTACTTTTTAATTATATTCCGATATATCATTCTTTACAGAGTAGCAAGTATTCGCGTGAGCCCTAAACAAGCTGAAACAATTGTCTGTCCAATACCCCAAACCATTGCATATATTGGTGACATGTGTAAACTAGATGCTCGATGTACAAATGCAATAGCAGCACTACTCACAACACCACTTGTTGCTGGTGATATAAAACCCATTACTAATATTAATATTGAAAAAAATCTACCGAACTTATGTTTACGTAATGTTACAAATGCAACTAGTGCAGCACATGTATGAACAAATATAGAGGAGAATAATGCCCATAAAAATATATAATACCACATTTCACGAAACGTATTTAATCGATTTTGTGAACGTAGTCCCATAACATCGGCAATTGTGTCTAACTCGTCCGAATCTAAAGGATCGGACAACATTACATTTGATGATTTTTGTTAAAAATTTCTCCTTATAAAGTTAATTTAATGTAATTTTTGTCTTTTCTAAAAATTTGATTTTGTCATTTAAATCTTTTAGAGAGCATCCGTATATGTATTGGCGATTAAAACTGGATCCTCTTGGCTTTATTGTTTGTTAGATATATATCAAAGTTTTATTTGAGAAGAATTTTGTTTAATCTTAACTTTACGTGTTAAAAATTTGCCTAAATGTTTTAATTGCGTTGATCAGATTTACGCTGTATGTCGCTGGAAGAAAATATACTTTTATTTAAAAACAAAATGTTAACATGTTTGTATACTTGTAATATTCACGGAACAATGGATCAATCAATCGATGCTGTGTTATATCCAAATTCCTTTTGTTTTCTTGATGGGGGCTCAACAAAGCGCCACCAACAACGCTCATCAAATTCGGTTGTTTCGTCTTTGGTCATTCTTTTGTTGAAATTAACTGAAATGAATGAAAATTTCCAAGATTAGATTTAGAATTTAATTTCGTTTAAAACCTACTGATAGTAGGTATGTTTGTTTATTTGTTATCAATTCAAACACTAACTCGAATTGATTCCATCCAACACAACCCTCAATGAATAATGCGAATGGAACGCTAAGCTGAACCTGAAGCCAAGGAGTCGCTAATCTAATTTGTCATTCAGTCACAAGTATTTAGTTATATTAAACCTCATTTCAAGGATGTAATTTTCATAATTACAAAACATTTAAACCAAATTTTCATTCTAAATTCAATGCAATTAATGAAAATTCAACTCAAAGCTTATTTACGTTTCATTCTGAACAACAAAAATGGACAATACGATTAACTAAATGTCAAAATTTACCCATCACTTCATAATTGTTTTTCCCATAGTCACTTTTGTATTGTTTTCAATTAAATGAAAAGTTTATTGTAGTTCTAGGCACAAGTAATAGTATCATTTGAAAATACATTTAGTATTTTCAATTGAAAATTTTCTATAATTATTTATAAATGTACATTCGAACAATGATACACAGGCCTTGGACTTTTATATTTTGTTTCGATTTGATGGATTTTTCCATTTCTTCACTTACGTTGGCGACAGTGCGTTTTGACATTATAGGGTGTTTTCTGACAATTCAAGTGTTTTGTTCGAAACTAGTACAATGGGACATTTGTCTTTTGGAGATGTAAAATAATGAAATATTTAAAATTGGATAAAAATCTTGTTTCAAAAATATCAATTATTTCTTACTCATAATGTTAAAACAAAGTTTAATATGAAAACAAAAATTTTATTTTTACTACAAAATTTTAGAACTAACAATTTTTGTACTAGAGCATGTTTCAGGAAAACAGAAAAGTCAGAAAATATCGAGCAGGTGCGCGAACAAGGGGTTGGCCGGCTTCAAGGAGTTTTTCAATTAAATCTGTATTCCTGTTTGGTATCATCAACATCATCGTCAAGATATAGTTTAGCTAATATTGTGACTTAAAGATTCAACAACTTGTGGAATTATGACGGACTTTGAAAACAAAGAATACGCTTCAGACAGTGATGAAAGTGATGATGACTATAAGCCAATTGCTTCAGGATCAGAGCCACCAAGTGAGGAAGAGTCGGATTACGGGGAAGAAGCAGGTGATCAAGATGACAGTAAAAGCAAGTGTGATAAAAAGCCAAGGACTAAGAAGAGTAACACAAAGAAAACAATTGGAAAACATGAAGACGAGGTGGAAGAAAAACAAGAATTGAATGAAGAGGATGAGAAGAAACGGGCTGATGCTCTCTGGGCAGATTTCTTGAACGACACAGGTACGAAATCTTCACAGGAATCCTGCGCATCTGCTTCAAACACATCGAGCAAATCAAATGGCGTCCTGTCCAAACAAAATTCAAATGAAAGTGATTCGTTATTGAAAAATGACGATAAAAAGGAGGAAACTACAGTCACAGAAGTTCATGATTTTCTTGGAGAAAAAGTGCTGGTTACAAAGAAAGTAGAATCGAAGGCAACAGTACAAAACACAAACGAAGTTAATGTCACAAAAGCATCACCTCGACCATCAAGCCAAACTGCGAAACGGCCAGCTGGAGGAATCAGCTCAATCTTAGGACAAATCAATAAAAAGAACAAACTGACTGTTCTGGAAAAAACTAAACTGGACTGGGATAAATTCAAATCGTCTGAAGGTTTGACGGAGGAACTAAAGAATTTCAACAGAGGGAGAGATGGGTATGATCCTTGAAACACTTCTAATTACATGTTTAACACAAATTTCTCCATTTCAGGTATCTAGAAAGACAGGATTTCCTAGAACGAACAGATCTAAAGCAGTTTGAAATTGAAAAGGGTTTGCGCCAAAGCAAGAGAAGTACCAGGTAAGAAGGTACTGGCCATTAACATGAACAAGAAGGCTCTTACTTCCGACATTCTTTGATTCCGAAGGAGATACTCTCGCTGACTATGGTTATACAATGAATGGATGCACTATGTATAAAATTAGCGATTACAATTAGTTTAGATATAAGGGTGTATTTCTGTTACCATGTTTCATGGGATAATGGAAATAAAATTTTCGTGAGTAATAGCAAGTTTGATTCATTTTCGTTTTACTTGATGTTCCCTTTTTCGATTGAGCCTAGTTTTATGCAATTTATTTAGTATTTTATAGAACGAGTCGTTACACTTGATTATCTATCATTAAGTTAATTATTTTAATAACAGAAGGATGAATACTATACAGTCGTGCTAAGATATATGACTTTGACGCTTACGACCTATTTTCTTAGGACGGCAGTATAGCTGGAGAATATTTAATATCTCTATTCAAGATCATGGAGGAAATGGAGTTTTCGCTTTGTAAACAAAACAATAAATCACGTAGACTTCTTTATAAGGTCATCGATCTGTGATGGTTTCAGCAATTCTTATAGACAAAAATTGTTAATTCTGAATAGGTATATAATATTAAGAAAACATATGATTGGAATTCCCGTTCTCTCAAGCTGATTACATATTGTATTTTGATAATTACATCAATTTTTGTCTCTATAAAACGATTGTGATAACATAGTTGAATTGAAATTATGATTGTTCATAAGCAATTACGGAAATATGTGAACAATTTTTTTTTAAATTTATTGAAATTAAACTACATTATCGGTCAAGTACAAGTATCTCTAAGTACAATGTTTATATTAAACTTGTTTATACTAGCGAAAAAGAAAAAATTTCACTTTCGTTAATAGCATTTCAAACTTGTATCGTAAATCAACCTCTTCCTAATACACATACTTGTAATAGATGTGATACTGATAGTTATCGATAGTATAATATGTTGGCTTTGAAATAAATAAACCGAATCATAGCTTTGTTTGATTTTTAGTTCATACCTGTCGTTTGGTTAAGAAACATCTACTCTGTGCTTTGTAAACGGTATCAATAACATTGTGATCAAGTCAAGAATTTTAGTGATTGTGGACATAACGCTATCTTTCTGCTTCTGTTCTACTTACTACTTGGTGCTTTCACTACATAAAAAATGGTATGTGGAAATGAATCTTGCTTTACTATTATCTTAGATACAAGTGTACCTATATTTGTTTAGTTAAGCAGCAAAAGTTCACACCTTCTTGCAAATAAACGTTATATTTTTTGATAAAACTTTACTTCACAAATATTTTAACAACTTCAGCTATTGGTATGAGAAGCATTTTTAAACTTTCTGGTAAACGAGATGTACGATAATTTCTTAGCAATACAATTTAAATTATATCTAATAGGAAATTACATACTCTAGTAAATATAGAACTAATAAACATATATTTTTCTTATATCATTAGCTTATTGCGTGAAGTTTAAACTTCTTTCCCATCTGCTAGTTTGTATAATATACAAATGAGCTAAATAGCATTAAATACTGTAGTGATCTATAAAATCGTTTTCAGGTGTATCACAAGTAAATGATACGTGGATGATTTAATAAGTTTCCTTTCCAAATTTAAATGTGAAGAGCTACAAAGAATGTTATATTTTGCGAGCTTAATAATTTGTTAGATATTTCCAAGTAATTCCATTATATTAAATCCGTTTATTTACTATCTCAAAACTTTCTTTTGTCGTCAGCCAATGATGAAAACATAATAAATCTGCAGTTAAAAATAAAGTCAAATTAGGAACTAAGCACTTGAAATAACAAGTATTATGAAATGATTTAAATACCAACCTTAAGCTAACATAAGTGTTTACAACAATATAAAAGGTGTAAACTTTATTACGAAAGCTTACGATTCACTTGGTGATATTCTCAACAATTTATCACTTATTGTTGCGCCGGGTTTTTCTAAGAACATTAAAATATTAAAATGGGATATGGAAATAAATAAAGTGCTGTAATCACGTAATGCACCCCTAGTAACTAATGTTTGTTGTTAAATGAAAAGAACATTTGAAGGAGATTCATCATTTCAACAATAAGTTGCAACAATAGCTATTTATGTATCAAGGGTGTAAGGTGACGCTTTATTGCATTCGAGAATTGCAGCATGAGTGTAAGGTCCTGTCGCATGCGCACAAAGACGAGTGGAGAAATTGTGGCGCGACACGAAGTCGAGTCCTACAACTACACGAGTCTGCACGAATGCGTCATGACCGAGCGCAAATGCAGCAATGACTGCAAGAAAACGTAATTTTTACAATAGTTTATGCAACAAATTAGTCGAAAGTTGAATTTGAGATTAATATTCACACGAATCTGTTACAGAAAGTTGTATTTTACGCACTAGTGCGGTAAAATAGGATGAGTTTAAGGTGTTTGGGAATCGAAAACTTTTACGCCCGCAAAACGTACACCGAAAATTCAACTTTCGAAGCTGAAGTGTTGCATTAAATCATATAATTCATTGAAATAAAATTCTGATGTACCCAAGTGAGTACATGATTCCTTGATACCTTGATACCTATCAACGAACTACGCATTTAAATCACATGCCTCGACTTTTTCGTTTATTTGATAGAATGCGAAAAAATTTCTAAAAACAAGTGAAAATTTACGATGCAGGTATCACGAGAATTTCTCAGAACAGATTTTAGTTCAAAAATACTTTTGCGAAATTTTCCAAAAAATGCGGTATTACTAAAAAAAAGTAAACAATTTTTTTAACCCGATAATTTGCGTTTCGATGAGTTCAAGTCACGTAATTCCGGGGAAAAGTTCAAAAAGAATGATTAATTTGCTAAAAATCAAATCAGTTGTTTGTTCCCAAAAAGTTCAATCACCTCTAACACAATAATAAACATAAACTTAATATCAATTGAAATGCAAGCGATCAGTGATAAAACTGTAGCAGACAAAAATGTTTAGGTTTTTTACAACATTGATAATAACCTACGCATGTTTTTACAAAATTTTCAAACTCCGAGAAGTTTTGTTTTGTAAGTGTAAGGAAGTTTCATAGTACTACTAATCAATTTAAACAAAGATTGATAACATTTTTTTGGCAGAAACTTCGTTAAATGATAACGAATTTGATAGGTAAAGGGTTCAAGTTCGTGGGTTTTCACTTATCATTTGCAACCATCTGAATTCAATTTCCGTTGAATAATTTAAAAAACAAATTTTTGTCTAATTATTTAGTCAACTAAGCATTACTCAGCAAATTTTAACTTATATTTATTTTTGTTTATTAATAGATCCACTTTTTATTCTTTCGCGTGTTTCTTATCTTCATGTTTTTCCCAATGTTAAATTTTAAATTTACTCTAATATTTAATTAAGATCCGTTGATCCAAAACGCGATCAATCAATATTGAAGTTGATTCAATTTTGAGAAATGCTTAGTCACAATTTCAAACACAAAACGTTATTACAAATTGATCTGTTTGTGGCAATCCTTTGAAGATCGATCTGATTGTTCTAGCAAACAGGATCAGCTGGAGGTCTGTTCACGTACAGCTTCACTTTACTAGAGTTTACTCGGCTATAAATGAGCAATTTGGGAGGATTTTTCTAAGTCCTCTCTCATTACTCGAATAGTACTCAACGCATTTTAGTAACCTCGAGAAACTTCATGAAAGAACTTAAACAAATTTGACAAATTTCTAACGTCTGTTACATACACCTGTCAAATGAACAGGATTATCTACCTAGAGTAACATCTAGCAATTTAAAGTATATTTACCCTACGTTACTTTTCGTTAAATTCTCTCAAAACAATTTTTTGAGCGAGTAGAAAAACGCCAATTTTGTGCTCGACATATATTGCAATATGTTCCGAGCAAGTACGTGAACCGTAGAATTGGGTAAAGTACACACGTACGGTAGTACAAATGCCGGTAACTCCTTATCAATAATTCTTCAAAACGCGTTGCAGGAAAACTTTATGGTGGTTTCGAAAGTTACTGATATCTCTTGCAGTGATAAACACACCTTAAATTATTAAATTGATATTCAAAAAGAAATTTCGTTTTTCTGCTTATTATTGTTTGCGTTCATATAAAGATTTTATTTTTGATAAAACGAAATTAAATTATAAATATCTCCTTAGAAGCACCCCCGCTGACGTTCTACGTTAGGTAATCGAAATTGTGTGTTTTTTATCACGAATTGAGGTATTTCCGCTAAAAATAATGAATATATTTACGAATGAAATGATCGCAAACCCTCTGCGTTTCACCTGCTTTTAAGAAATATTCTTATACACTTGAGTAAACCCAAATAGAACATTCGATCTTGACAAGGGCAAATGAGGCATGTTTGATAATGACTTTAAATTTTGATGAATACCAATTTTTTAAGGTACCATATCCACATCAGTATCCTTAGAAATGATATTTTAGTAAAACCTAGTTCAGGGAACATCCTCTAATTATTGTTATTATTGGTAAATGATGTATAGAGTGAGGAAACGGCCACTATAGAATTGAGATGATATACAGTTGCCATGGACAGTGCTACTTAGAATGACTTGCGAAAAACCGAAATAAAGTTTCAACCGTAAAAAATCAAAATTTTTCGATTATTTAATTTATTCTCACAGCGTCAATTTCCTCGTATCTCGATTATTCATACTTAAGAACCCCCATACCCACGGGGTAGGAAAGTTTTTCAAAGCATCTTTAGACTTATTATTGTCGTTTTTTGCTGTTATACCTCATATCGCTTCGTGTGTAGCGTATTTCTGATTAGCTGTCCTTTTAAAACTCGCTAAGCTGATTCAATTTTTATTCAGTTGTTGCTGAAAGTTCGCACGCTTTCCATATGAGCTCCTGTTGTGGAAAATAAAATTAATTTATTTTAAATAAATAATATTTTTCAAATTCACTTAAAACTTTATAAGTTATAAGTTCAAGTTTTTAGAATTGTGTTTATATTATTTTAAAAATTTACCGGTTATATTTGTTTTGTAAAGACTCGTACGTAAAATACAGTTTTGATTTTTTAAAGAAAAGTAAGTTATTGTTGTTGAAGTTTCATTAGCCAATTGTTAAATTAAAAATTTTAAAAAGTTTCGTATCAAGTTTGTTTTCAATAAATGGAAATAATTAATATGTTACAAGGAAGATAACGCACAATTTTTCCTGATGTCTGTTATTGTAACCTCTTATTTAAATTTAATTAACGTAATTGATTATCTGCAAATGAACTATATTACATGCAGCACAATTGTAATTATCTTTGTTCATTCAAAAAAATAATTATAATTGCTTGGAAATTTCTTATCATTTTCTTGACAAAATTAAAAATTAGAATGTTATTTATTTAATCATTGTTTTTAACAGATGAAATCAAAATTTGATGTTATTTTAATTGTTTAGCAAGAAAATTGATTTTAAGCGAAAATATCAAGATTATGTGCAAGTGTTTTGAATCCACTTGAAGCTGTTGAGATTATTTCCTTTCGTCTTGAATTGCTTGACGATACCTCCTTGTTTTCTAGGTACATCATAAGCCAGACATGTCTCTTGTTGCAACAAGGAGGGATGCAAAGGAGCAAGAACAATTCTTACGCGAACGCACTAAAGTGTTTCGAGGAATCGAACATCCTTTAACATTTGGACCACAAGTATCAACACTACCAGAATTGATAGATGAACTTTATAAGGCTTTTGAAACTCCTTATGTATACATGGATCTTGTGCAACATCTGTTGATGTCTTACAAATCTAATGCTGAAGATTGGAAACAGTTTGCCAAATGGGATCGTTTCAAGTGAGTGATTAATTATTTACAATAGAGAATAATTAACTAACCTTTAGACTTGAGGACGTGCCCCCAAATTTCCTCCAATATGTGCAATTTTACTGTTTATCTGTTTATTGAGTATAGTAACAAACATAACGAAAATAATATGGGAATTTTGTATGTCAGAGGTTATCATTAAAATTTGAAAGTTTGTATTTTCTAGAAATTATTTAAATCTATGTAAACATGTTTTGGATGATTTAATTCAATTACACGTTGCTTTCAAAATTATTCCAAGAACTTGAACAAAATAAAAATTGATAGATATTTATGATGTCATGTAGAAAATGAATTTTGCCCGCTTGAGTGAGTCCCATTCTCGGGTGAATGAAATGCATTTCCAAGAAGCGGAAAGAAATTCATTCTGTGTTTGATCTACATCAAATGAATTTTCCCCGCTTTCACAGACTGGATGCCATTCTCCGGTGAATGAAATTTATTTTCTGCTTCACGACCATTAGGATTTTATATATTGAGATACCCGAATTTCTTTGTCATATTTGCGTCATATGCCATTTTGATGATCCGTGATATCGGTCAAAATGGCAATGATAACCACTAAAACTGGTGAGGACTCGATCATTGTTCTTATCAATGGCTTTTTATATTTTAGGTACACGAGAAATCTCGTTGATGCTGGAAATGGACGGTTCAATTTAATGATTCTGTGTTGGAATGAGTGTCAAGGATCAGCGATTCATGATCATGCAAACAGTCACTGCTTTATGAAAATGTTACAAGGGGAATTAGTTGAAACAAAATTTGCAACACCTGAAAAGAGTCAAGAAACAGATAATTCCAAAGCTGACATAGGCTTCTTTGAGCCAGAAAGTAATAATGAAAATGAAGAAAAATTAACGGAAATTTCTAAGCAGAAACTGGAGCTCAACGGAGTTTATTACATTAATGGTAACACATTTGCACAAATTTGATATGATTCCATTTAGCAATTATGTATTTTCATTTGTATTGTAGACAATATTGGACTACATCGTGTTGAAAATCAAAGTGCTGTTGAGGGTGCTGTATCACTTCATTTATACTGTCCACCATTCAACAAGTGCTCGGTCTTCCAAGAAAATTCTAAAAAGAAGGCAACGTGTGATGTTACATTTTACAGCATAAAAGGACGAAAAACTCATGAGGTAAAGATAATATGAAGTCTATTGTATCGACTATAAACAAACTGATGTACGTGACAAACAGTTATCACGTAATACATTAAATTACTGTTTTGAGTAAACTTATTTTCAAGATTTAATCCGCGATATATAAATATATTGACGTCATTATATACGCAGCTACATGTGACATTGATCAACACGGTAACTTTTTCGATCAAACATTGTTTATATGATTTATCAAATCTTTAACACCAAAACTTGCTTATACGCAATTGTAAATTTGTGATAACGTTATCACATGCTTGTGGGGTCCAATTATCTAGTGAAAAAATTAGCAATCGCTTTTTTCTACCCTAATTTTCTTAATGCATATTAACTTCTTACATTGCTATCTCGTATGAGCAAGGTTGACGAAAGTCTGGAAGATCTAACTAATTTCATATATAATCGTTCCCTTGAAATAAGTTTAAATTGATGAGTTGAACATTCATTTTAAAATGGTTTTTTCCTTTTTCAGACCAAAGGTTGATTAAACCTCAGCAGTAAAGGAGACTCGTGTTGTACATACATAAGACATATAGGTTATACTATGAAATATATCACACATGTTATTGATATTTTAAAAATTTTATGTTATTTCCACTGAACATTTTATTGTTATAAGTTATTTTTAAGAAAATTTACATTGTGCTTTGTCTATTAAACGTAAGATAACAATAAAGAAGAAAAAATTAAATTCTGTATCAATTCAATTATGACAAAACTTATAATAAACAGGAAACCGATTTCAACAATTGCGTTGAACCGTGCTCATCATGCATCTGGTATACCTTGCGGACCTTTTGCAAGAACCGCTTTTATTGTTTTCAACATATTAGGTATTAAACTTATGTGCTTGTCCACACATTTTATGGCACATCTTTCAAATTCGTCGGTGTGCTTTGCTATTTCTGATTCTGAGGGATTTGGTGACATTTTTATTTTTATATCGTCGTTGCATTGCTAAAAATAATAATTGCAATTAATTATTGAGTTAAAAATAATTCATATATTATGTAAACGGTTTTAAATATTTCAAAAATATCATGTACTATAATTCTTAGTAGAGATCAAAGGTTAAACTATTGATAAACAAGAAGTTAATCGTTGTTTGCGAATCGTGACAACATAAATTTTTACGTCTTTTACATGTTTTAAGAAGGCTATTATTACCATAACACAGCGTTGCAGTCGCCCCTGAAATCCTTCTAGTTCGGTGTGAACGTATTTTTGGGCTTTCGTCAACGGCATAGAACATCTCTCAACACAACGTTGTACACTTTCCAAACTAGCGGCTTGTTCCTCACAACATTTTGCGGCACAACGATGCATATCAGCCTAAAATATAAGTTGACGCATTTATAACTTCATATGCACTTCGAGTAAGTGGGTCACTTCACCTGCATTTTTCGCAAATGACTTCTGTCCATGTCATTGACCAATTTGGTCATTTCTTGTTCAACACGTTGCCTTTGCTGTTCGATCATTTTGTTAAATATGTAATATTTATGTAATGAAGTTTACTTTTTTAATTAAACAACACCGGCCTTTTACACAAGTGCGATTCCTCTGGATTGTTACGTTATCGCAATGTCATTTCTGACAATTCACGGGTGCATGCTTCTTGCTCAATGTTTGTTTCTAGCGCACGCCGAGAGATGGGTGTAATGGATCATAAGTTAATGATCGTTAAAAAATTGTTTTGTTAATCAATTATTTTATGGAAAATAATAATAACTTATCGTTTATTATCTGACAAATGCATTTGTAATGAACATGTTATAGAGGAACATGATATATCTTTTAGACCAATCGTTCATATTAGACTACACGAACTCGCTAGTGGCACTACTTTTTTATTGACATTTCGTGTTTAATAATATTTTCAATTCCTGGTACGAATCTAGGAGTCTCCTTCAACATATTAAATAAACTATAACTTCTTTGTAAACATAAGTACGAAAAATCACTTCGTTTCTTAAAAATTTCCTCTTAATACGACAAGTAACGCATCCGCACTTATAGATCTTGTGCATCTTGTCTTAAGCAGAAGAAGAATTGTGTGTCATCTTCTTCTTATTGAATTTTGTGTTTTGTGGATCTTCAATTGTTAAAGACAATTTTTGAGGTAAATATAATTTTAAAGATTTCACGAATCATGTATTTTCACATTTATTACTATAGAAATGTATTTTCCAGAAAAACGTGAACATTGGAATGGGTTGTTGTTGTTGCAGAGGATGCTGCGAGTATGACTGTCAATGTCAACTCTTCTAGAACTCCTCTAGCACATCACTTCTAGATAAAATTGATTAATTTAAAAATTTGCAACGAGCAGGAACAATTTACATTGATTAGCAATACTACAATAATACCATACATATATCAACTGGTGGTAAACATTACCATTATTATTCAATTGGCGTATGGTTTCAACTATTAGAAAGAACAAGACTCCTTAAACACTAAAAATTCGTACGTTTATTAACGAACAACGAAGATCTAATTTGAACAATATATGTTATTAATGAATATATTTTTAGGGAAACAATGGCTCAAGAAGAAAGTGCAGATCTGAAACAGGCAGCACTTACCCCCGAATTGAAACCAAATTACGTATGCCGAAGATGTAAAATTGTAATTTAATGTTAATTCATTGAGAAATATTTTATATTTCATTCTGAAAATTTTAGTCATTCGATTTCAAACGAGATTTATTGTTGCACAATAAACAAATGCACACGTTAAGTCCGGAAAATAGCAAATTCGTATGTGAAATATGTAACAAAGGTTTTGTAAACCTTGGAAACATGTATCGACACCTAAAAGGACACGGTGATATACGTCCTCACACGTGCGAAATATGTGGAAAAGCATTTGCTCAAGCAGTGAATTTGCAAAGACACCAGTCTGTGCATACTGGCGAGAGACCGTTTACATGCACGATTTGCAATAAAAGTTTTACACAACCTGGAAACTTAAAACGCCATGAACTTCTACATACGGGTGAAAAACCATTCAGATGTAAGCGATGTGGACGATTGTTTTCACAGCGCATTAATTTAAAGAAACACGTTATGATGCATCAGGGGTATAGACCATATTCATGCGAAATATGCAGCAAATCATTTTTGCAGGCACAGAATTACAAGAAACATATGTTAATGAAGCATGCTGATGTCGAAGTTAAAGTTGAGCAGGAGGAGTAAGTATTATCAACATGTAAATCTCATGATAATTAATATTATTTCGTACATTTTAGATGTTATGCATGTGCCATATGTACAACAGTGTTTGACAACTTCGCAGACTTCCAATCACATGAAATATTCTGCGAAGTTGCTGGTGAGGAACAGATAGAAACAACAACCAATGGAATCGATTCATCGACTGTAAATGCTTAACTGATTACGCATTATGGATATCTTATATAAGTGAATAAACGTTACATAAAGTATGGCTAGCATATTTTATAAGTTTGTTTCCAAAGTTCTAGGTTAAAAAAATAAAATTTGAATTGAAAAATTAAATATTTGTTTCACTGATACTGGATATATGTGTTGGTTGCGGTTTGGAGTTTAAAAATAATTCGAAATAATACAACTCAATTTGCTGTTTGCCTTAGAATTAATTCTTGTTCTTTTGTCTACACATTCATTTGATCGCAACAAAGTGCTTCGCCCTTGTTTCATTAAATATACTTATACATAAGATAACTTACAAGTTATAAACTTAAAATACTGAAAGACTGTAAGTTTAAATGGACTTGATCATAGAAAGAAATTTAAAATTTATATTGATTAATACTTATGTTTTAGATAAAAGCTAAACAAAATAACTATAGTTTAGTAGCTGTGCTTAAAATTATCGTTACGACAAAATTAACTATTATTATATATTACACATCGGTAGGAAAAAAATCTTTTAGTAGAGTCGTTCGTCGTTTCTCGGCGATATCCATTTGGTTTTCTAGATCACCCAAATCAGTGGTTTCTGCACGTTCAATTTGCCATGAAAGATTTTCTATTTCAGCTTCCAGTTGAGCCTGATGTGATATGAAATATATAATTATCAGAAAAATTACATTTAATTAAATGAATTTACCTGTTGATATTCAAATAAATCTTTTCTTGAGCCCGGCTCCATGAAATAAGCATATGGATAAGTATATTGTAATGTGTATCGGCATTTAGCTAATAATGATGCTGCATTGAAAAGATATTGCCAATCAATCCATGTTCCCAATCCCTTCATGACTTTTTCATTCACTCGAGTTTTTAATCGATCGAGTGTTTGTTGTTCAAGTTGCAGTGATTTCGAATGATTTTCCCAACGTTCATAATAATGTAAATACTTTTTCAAAGCCTCTCTTGCTTGTGCATGTACCGACTCATTTGCAATATTTGGATTATCTTTGTACCTTGAACATTCATAATATTCAGAACCATGTGATTTCCAATCACCCAAACACATCCAACAGAAATCATGTTTGCAATTGAAACATTGCATGTGATTGCATCCACCATTCTTTTCGATGCATATGTGACATTTAGGGCAGTCTTTCGTATTAGCACTGATATAATTTGCTGTTTCACTATCATCAGCACATTTCGTTAACCATTTTTTAATGATTTGGCATTCAGTTGGTGCATGATAGTCTGTACCACATCTGAAACAGAAGGATGTGGTGCACAACTTACAAATTGCCTTCTTGGGAGTAATGTCTTGACTACGTATTATTATCTGGCAATTCGGACCTGGACAAAATCTTAATTCTGGATGGGATTTAACGTAATCTTGGAATGCAAATTGTTGATATTTATCACGCATCATGGGTCGTGTTAAGAGATTTAATACTAGATCCTCTGGTACGCGTAAATAGCATCTGGTTGCCATGCAACCGATTTGCGTTGAAATTCCTTTAATAAAATTAGAGAATATTATAAAATCATTTAATATGTATATTTCAAAAACCCTCTTACCTTGATATATTTGAGTTTCAAAGTGTGTTGCCCAACAATCTTTACAAAATGTATGTCCACAGGAGAGATTATAGAATCTATCAGTTGGTTGTGTATTAGCGCATACAGGACAAAGAAACATTCGTGATGTAATTACAGGCTTATTAACATTTCCAGGTGGTTTTATTCTTGCACTAACTAAAAGACCAGAAGCATTATCACGATATTTCTCTACAATTGCTTGGGTATTCCAGCTATGTTCGTGCAATAAGACTTTTGCAAGAGAGGGTGTTACTTTTAAATTTGTACTGAGCTGTTCAACTGATTCGTTAAGGAGTTTTTCAACTTCTTCGACGCTTAAACATTCGTAATCAAAGAATTCTGGATTGGTTTTTTTCGGATCTATTTCCTCAATGTCCCGATCTTCACCTGAAAAAGATACACATTTTATGAATTAAACTCAGTCATTGTGAGTATTTAATTAATTTTGTTGAAAACACTTTGTAAGAATATTACACAAAGAAGCCAAATATGTGCGCAAATTGGATGAATTTTTGGTTGTTGGTAATCCATTGTTTCAATACAAATTGCACAACAATTACTTCGTTGCTACATTTGACTATTTTACAAAACAATAACAGGTGTTATTGCAAATCATTTAAATCATGTTTTATTTACCTGAATTATAATAATCATCGTATTCACAATCATTGTCGGAATATTCCATATCAGAATCGGCTGACATTGTGATATCGAATTTTTATTCGTCGATTTCCATAAAAGAACTGAATCAATTGAATTTGATAGTATTGTTATTAGGACGAAATTATATTGAATAGCAATAATATAATAATCATATCACTGCGTGGAATTGCGATATGAATTTATTCATGGCAAACACTTTTCGTTGCGACATTGGCGTAAAGAAAAATCCTTCCTTTTGACAGCAATAAAGTGAAGTTCACGTTGATTGGTGTTATTTGTTTTCCACAAATGATGGTCTGCTGAATTGAATTAGTTTAATGATGTTTCCTAATCATTAATCATCATTTGAGTCAATTCAAATTTGTTTTATCGCCATCAAATTGAATAAATTAAATACGTTTCATCCTAAATTAGACGGAAAATAACTTAAAACGTGAAATATATTACCAGAAAACATTTAGAACTAAAATTATAGTTGAATTAATCTGCATATGGTACCACGACGACGTCTAGCTGTCATTTCGTTTTCCAAAAATTTCAATAACAAAAATGTCAGAGGGAAAAGTTGTATTCAAAAAATCAAGCATTAAGAATAGATCGGCCAGAAGAAGAAAAGAATCAACTTCTAGTGCAAGTAAGTTGGTAGATAATGAAAAGAAAAATAAATGAAACAAAATTTTCTTAAAGGTTCAAGTGAAAACGAAAGTTCTGTAGTACGTGGGGAACATAAACGCCGGAGAGTGAATCCCAATGTTCATATTTCCAACCTTGCAAAAGGAAAGAAACCTAAAACTCTCGACAAAAAGGAAGGTTCTGCTTCTAACAGTGATGAAGATATAACAGTCACCTACAAATCAAACCGCACAACAGAGCCACTGGGTCCTTCTGACCAAGGGGCTACTGCAACAAATGAAGCAGAAACCGAGAGAGACAGAGATGCTCAAGCATTGTTTGAGAAAAGTCAAGAAATCAATAAACAATTAGAAGGAAAAGAAGATGACAAAATTTACCGGGGATTGAACAATTATGCACAGTACTACAAGAAGAAAGACACGGCTGCTGGTAATGCGAGTTCTGGAACTGTACGAAAGGGGCCCATAAGAGCTCCGGCTCATCTACGTGCAACTGTTCGATGGGACTATCAGCCGGATATTTGCAAAGATTACAAGGAAACTGGATTTTGTGGATTTGGAGATAGCTGCAAATTTCTGCACGATCGTGGTGACTACAAGGCTGGTTGGCAATTAGAACAAGAATATGCTCTTGGACTAAAGGGTGAACAGGAATCAGACGACGACGATACGAAATATGAAATACATTCTGATGATGAACATTTGCCATTTAAGTGTTTCATTTGCCGTGAAAGTTTTGTTAATCCAATTGTTACCAAGTAATTAATGAAACTAAATTACTATTAAAAGTAGAAGTTTAAATTGTAATTTATTTTTAGATGCAAACACTACTTCTGTGAAAAATGCGCTCTGGAAAACTTCAAAAAGTCTTCAAGATGCTATATATGTTCGACTCAAACTAATGGAGTATTTAACCCAGCTAAAGAACTTATCACCCGCCTGAGCCGAGCAAATGAACGTGAACATTGTTCAGACTCTGATAGCGATGAATAAATGTACATTTTTAGAAAATAGCAAAATTGTGTTTTTGTCCGTGCATCGTAGCTATAAATTTCTTTGGCACAATGACATCACTGATAGTTTTATGGCAAACAAATCGGCACGTCAAGTTGACAGTTATCAGCTGATTACAATTATCAAGAAGAGGCTCATTTCTGATCATTGCAGATAACCAACAAAATTGTTAAAAGTGGTCTTTTATTTCAATCGCAATTATTAGGCCTGTTCGTGTCAAGGACTCCTACAAGTGTTGGTATGTAATGTTTTCTTTAAAAGAATAACTCGTTTTAATAGATAAACTTAGTAGTAATACTTTATGAAACCAAGTACACTTTTGAGGACGATCTGTTCACGGATCACTCAAACAATTTGTAGTTTCGACATTCGTCCATGTTTAACCAAAAAGTAACTAAACCTGATAACATTCTCGCGCAACAGGTTATAATGATTCTCATTTTAATTTTGATGAATTTATAGACCTTAATTCTGTTAGTAGTAAATCAAATCAGCTTTCTGCATATTTACATAGACTTTGTAGTCGTCTGCTCTCGTCTATCATTACCTTTATCATCGTGATAAGTCGCATTCTGTCAGATGTTTTACAAGGTAGAAATTAGTTGTTTGCTGTTGTAGCAATAGTGTTAAAAAGTTGATCAGTCAAGGGTCGGCCTTCTATAAGTGTAATCTACACTTTCCTTTAATAATCCTCTACATTATTTGAAGTTGATCTCGTCTGGACAAGAATTTGCTTCAGCTTAAAGTACTGAAATGTTCAATTTAAACGATCGCGATCAACATTAAAGTTTTCGTAGTGACTTCCAATTTTATTGGCATATAATTAATTTACCATTTCAGAGTTTGTTGGTTTCTTTGAAACAATCTAAAAGCTTAGGTATGTAATTAACTACCTTCATTATTTGTAAGCAATTAACACGTTTTGTATTTTAGGATAAACAATGGATGATACTCAACCTTACAAGAAAATAAAATTGCAATGCGTTAATGCTCATCAACAGAAAGTGGTAATGACTGGTTCCATAAAGTCAGTATTGTCCAAAGAGTACACAAATGAACCACAATTGAAGAAGTTCTACGTTGGAACATTAATAAAAAAGCAAGATATATCATCTGTTATACAAAACTTAAATGCTAATCTGCCAAATACTGAATTCCAATATCTCAAGAGAGTGAAAGGCAACCAAATACTCCTGTTTCCACAACAGGACATGGTGACTTTTGTCAAGAATTTTGATTTTTCTAATGACCAAAACTGCAATCCGTTCAAAGAGACTGCTGATAAACAAGGAAAAGAAGGGATATCAGATATTTCAAATACGAATGAAGTGGTTAGTTCGGCGAAAACTGTTCTTAAATGGTACATGTACGAAAAAGGCTTAAAGGAAGAATTGATTGAAACGTTGTGTGAAAACGTTACATTGGTAGAAGTAGTGGCAGCTGCTCCAAAATTACGGTGGCAATACGATGTAGCAAATAAAATTTGGCCCTGTAAATTTCATCCGAACAAGGAACTAGAGAAGTTATTCGCTAATGAAAACTTTTCATCAATCGAAAGAGATTTTCATATAAAAACTATGAGTATATGCAATATCTTGAGTTTAAAAGAAAAGAAAAATTGTGGAATATGCGTTGATCCAAGAAGCAAACGTATAGTAGCAGTTGCTAGCGGAAGGACAGAGTTAAGTCCTGTTCTCCATTGTTCAATGGTTCTAGTAGATTTAGTTGCCAGAACCCAAAATGGTGGAGTTTGGAATATGGACGAATGCTTTGAAAGTAGTCATAACAATTTAAATTTATCTGGTATAATAAAACAATACCACACATTCATAACGAACCATTTTGATGATGTTTCATTTGGAGCTGAAATTGTAGATACAAATACTCCACGTATTCCAGTGGAAGAAGCTAGTACTTTAAGCAATTTAGAAAAATATGGTCCATATTTGTGTACAGGATACGATGTCTATCTTTCTAAAGAACCTTGTTTAATGTGTGCAATGGCCTTGGTGCACAGTCGGGTTAAGAGAATATTTTATATGGAAAATTCTGATAATGGAGCTCTCCAGACTCGCACCATGCTTCACACAATAGATAGTTTGAATCATCATTTTGAAGTGTTTAATATTAGTATTGATAAGAAATAGAAAATGTTTGTAAACTTAAAAATGTTGCCTTCATTTATAATTTTTAATTTTTGATTTCAGTGGTAGACGATTGGAATTTCACTTTTATTGATTACAACGTGAAATTGTTTTATAGTATGTAGGTATTCCAAAAATATCCGATTATTTTGGAGATAACAAAGATGCATGTACAATCCAGAAAAGAAATAAGGAAATCCTTGTAGTTTATCTCTTATCTTTTTAAGGTTGTTGAAACATTTAATTGTTTTACCATATTCATATCGATTTTTATTGAGTAATAATACAATTGAAGAAATATAAATGTTTTCGATAGGTAGGAAAATCTTTTATATATTTTATTTATATTTTAGATGATGGTTGGATGTACCAGTGGAACTAAAAGCAAATTAGATCACTAAAAGCTACTTCATCGATGTAACGAGTGAAACAATTGGCAGTAATTTATATAAAATATCTTGATGATGGTTAAATCGTTTCGAAGAAAACAACATTAAATGAAAAGTATGAACGATAATGAATTGACCTGAACCAATTGAACTCAATTTAACATAAAGTTGTGTCGCATGTTAAGTTTTTAAGAAAAGCCCAAGAGCGGCAAAGAGAAACGTTTCTAAGTAATTAAAGTTTGTTCTTCTTTTCAATTTTATCCGCAATTCTGTTAATTTTATCACACGCCCCAAGCAGACAATTAAGATCAACTTAATATTTAGTGTTTCGTGTGAAAAACTTTAACGTCAGCAAGCAAACAGATCACAATTCTTAAGATATTATCCGAAACATTGCCTAGGATTTCACTCACGCTATCATTTGCTACAAGTCATTTGCCATATCAACAAACAAATGACTTAAATTTGTCACTATGCTAGAAGAGTTTTACAAAAAAATATACCAGACATCACAGAGCAATATCATTTCAATCAAAATGATAATTGGTTGACTAACAATAAGTGTTGTTGTGAAGACAGAGAACAGCATCATCACTATCTGACTGGCGCTCATACCTACAGGAGCTTTTTCAAGAGAAATTTAAATAAAAACTCATGTATATGAACGACCACACGAACGGCCAGCTGTTAAATGTGATAAGAGATTTGATATAAAAGTACTATTATTATGAAAATATTAAATTGTATTTGTACAGCAGTGGGAAAAGCGCACTTTTTCGAATACTATCGTTGATCGGTTCGCAAATCGCAATCAGTTTGCATTAGACGTTGGCTGAAATAAGACGCGTGGATAATAATCCTAGAATTTTTAGAAGCCTGTGATATTATTAAAACGTGCTGGTGGAAGTTAAATATAAAAATAAAAGTCTTAAAAGTTGCTGGAAAAGTGAAAATTTAAAGTTTTTAACATGTATCGTTTTTATCTGTTTATGAAGCTAAGCTTCGCTTTAAAGTTGATGTGATAGTGGGTTATCTTCGGCAACAAAAAGAAAAACTAGTTTTTTACAATAAAAATATCACGTTGTAGGTTGTTCCTGCAAGTCAAGATTAATAAATTCCGAAATCAAGATCGAAATCCATAGACAAAGTAAAAATAAAATTTATTTTTTATCACAAATATTTGATGAACAGCCTTTGAATGTTTTTTATTTTAATTTACACGGAGTATAATCAGCCATACTTGCTTGGCAATAGTGTTACCTAGAATAAATAATTATTATTAAATAGTATCGAACAACAGAAACAACAGCAACAACTATAGTAATCAAAATATAATTTAATAAATTTAAAAAGAAAAATTTTTTATCCCAATTGTGTTTCCAATCGATGGATAAAAGGCAAATAACATTAGCGAATATTGTTGACTTTTCTTTTATTGTTAACAAAATGCTGCTTAAAATTGAAAATACGCTACTACGGAGTCATAAACAACGTGAAACGACAGGAATTAAGAAATTATACAATTCCTTTTTTGTTTTGTTCTAATTATGTGAAAAATTAATTAACTGGACGTGCTTAAAAGTTTCTTACCAAGTAAATCTACTAAATAAGCAGATATAAGTGTTAAGTGTATTTCGCTCAATTCATATTTTTTAACTTTATCTTAAATGTAAATGAAAAAATTTAAAAACGTTTCCAACATTGAATTAAGCCAAAAAGCATATATTAGAAACAAGTGTTAAATGTGCCAAAATTTTATAAAGTATAATTATAATACTGTACAAATTATGTTAAAATAACAACGTTAGAATATTGTTAAAGAAATAGTATCCTTTCTATGTTATATAATTAATTAAAGTGTCGGAAATTCGAGAAAACATCGGGAAGTTCGGTCGTGCCGGTTTTGTGTGATATTCTGGTTCAGGATAAATTTGGTGGTTTCGAGGTTGTTTTTATTGTTAACCCGATAATTGATAAATAAGAATTGAAATATAATTAGTTTATTGAAGTGAATAATTAATTAATTAATTAATCTTATAATAAGTTATCCGAATGGCTATTTCGCTAGTAACACACCTTGGTCATACAGATTTTCAAAGCCTTGGTGATCCTTTACGAATTTTACAAAGCTTCGATTATACATTTAATGACCAAATGGAATTTTCACCGCATGCGGTTAATAATCAAGAGGTAAGCAAAGGGATGATGTTTAATATTTGTACTTAGATGCACTTTTAGAAACTTGATACATAGTTAATTAAAGGGTTGTAAGTCTAAAGGGTCTAAGTGGCAAAAAATCAAAAGTCAATATTTTTAAGAATATATCCAATTGGCTATTGCCTTTAAAATTTTATCCACCCACAAATAAAGTTGTGGCGACGGATAAGTGCCAACAAGTATGTGTCTGGTGTGTAAAACATGGAAGCAGTATCATGAAGCGAGAAAAGAAAACACAGCAAACAAAATAATTTTGCTGAATTATTTTAAGAGAAACAGACAATTATCCCTTTTGGATAATATTAGGCTTGGCACTCAGAATGTAGATTCTTAAAAATATTGACTTTTGATTTTTTGGCACTTAGACCCTTTAGACTTACAACCCTTTAATTGTTTACTTACAATGGAAAATTTCTAATACATCAAATATGATTCAATGTTTTCAATAACTGCTTATCAATAACTTCCAGATAATTTAAAGGCATGAAATGTAAAATGAATGGAAATTTCATGGGTTAATATCAGTTATTCGAAAATTTTCTTGTTGTTCAGGAATTTAAATACAATTAAGTACTTTATTGCTTTAATAACTCCTTAAAGCGATACTTATAATTTATACAAAATAAGTTTATAAGAGACTGAGGTGTTTGACATGAATTTGGATTTATTTCGTAATTAAGTTGATTCCAGCTACTTACTTCAACTTTACTCAAATAAGTGTGGAGTGTTTTTATTTTAGATAAAGAAATATTTTTAAAAAATATCTCTAAGTTTCCTATAAGAATTGAAAAAGCAAAAATTCATGATGACGGTAGTCGTTGTACAACAAAAGTCGTTTTCTTGTTTTCTGTCTCATAACATTTTCACGTGATTTTGGGAAAACCCAAACTAGCTAAAATTACAATAAAATCTATAAGCTGTTTCATCAAAAATAGAGTAAGAGAACTAAGCTACACTAACACCTTTCATGTTAATATTTTAATTCCACAAGTTTACAAAGATATCAAACTTTCTTGTTTCAAAATTTATTTTGATCTCATAATCGATTTTTATGCATGAAAATTTGCAATTTGAATGACCCTGCACCTTAATATCTCAAAAAATACAATCTCTTTACATCAAACTAAAGTTCAGGTGCGAAAAATAACGAGTTATGCGTTTTTTCAAAAATCCAGTTTCGTTTGATAACATATTTAAGATAATAAAATATTGAATTATAAAACAGAAACTAACAAAACATTCGAGCTATTTTGTTGTTTCACTTGATAAGAAGCTTAGTGAAATTATAGTGAAATCGAAGGGATCAATAATTTAATTGATTTCCTCTTATCTGAATAATGGAGCAGCTTAAGATATCAAAGGTCATAAAATGAACGATTCTACGTGGCGATATGTTTTCAAAATTTGCCTGTATCCAAACGACCTGTATGAATATTTGGATCTTCAAAATAACCTTAATACCAGTCTTTGGCATTTCACGTGACGCTTGTTTGTCAGTATTATAAAAAATTCGATCTTGAATTTGAAATATATTCTTTAACCAGTATCTGGAATATATGGTAAACTATAAAATTTTGCAAACACGTCATCATATATCTGTTTTGAGGATTATTTGTCCTGTTTACGTCACAAAGCAGATTTTTCTTGTTAAATTTGCATTGGTAGCAAATTGATCTGGTTTATTATGTTGAGCATAAAGTGATTGACTGTTAAACAAAAATTCTTTTATAAGCAATTAAGAAAATTCAAGAATCTTAAGTTAGTACTATAAAATCAAATTAGGTCTGTTCATGTACAGCTTGAGTTTCTCATTACTCGAATAATAATAAAACGCATATGAGTAATCTCGAGCAATTTCATGAACGAACATAAACAAATTTGACAAATTTCTAACGTCTTCTACATGCACCTGTCAAATGAACAGGATTTTCCAACTTAAGTATTCAAGCAAATTTTTCGAGTAACATCTAGCACTTTCAAGACTGTTTCCCCGCCGTTACTTTTCGTTAAATTCTCTCAAAACAATTTTTTGAGCGAGTACAAAAATATGTTCCGAACAAGTACGTGAACAGACCTATTGAAATTAGTCCGAATTGGTACAGGCGATCAGGATGGATGAGAAGATAAAGAATGATTCTTGAACTAATTGTAAATATTTCGATATTATCCCAGACTGATATCACAAAAGCCAAAAGCAGTTGCACGCAAAACCTGCTAATATTTGTCCTCTATATCTTATTTGCGTGTGAATTGTATTAATTATATTATTTCACTGCCTATTTACGTATAGTTACGTATACCTACCAATATTAATTAGAGCCATTTGTCGATATTCTTCGAACATTTATATTGATATGACGAAAGTTTCGAATTTAGATGTTTAAAATTTTTCCGTAGTTTTGGAAATTTTTTCATAACTAACTTGAAGGCAATTAATTCAAACGTGTGGACTCAATTATCAGTTAAAACGTGTTAAATTTAAGTGTACACAAATGCGTTACAGGTGAGAATTGGAATAATTTTGAGCCGGGAAAGAAGCTGCTACACTTGTCTGATCAGTCTAGGAATCTGGCGAAGTCACAAAAACGTGCCAACTACAATGAATGTCTTTTTTGCAGCTTTTCCAAAATTTCTTTTTAATTTTGATGCAAATTTAATTATCATTTTGATATGCATTTCAAAGATATATTAGGAATATACCGACTTCCTGATTACAAAGTTTGAATTCTTATTGAAAATACACTCCTGGAATATCTGATAATAGATCAATACCTGTAATAGAAGTACTAAAAAATTAATCATTAGAATTGACTGATTGCAATTTACTGCTCGTTATCACACGATGTGATTGTTTTTCCGTGATAACAACAGTATGACGCCAATAGTCACAATAATAGTGGTGTAATTTTTGCTTTTTCATTCAATATAAGATAGTAGAATCATTTTTATTAACTCTAATAGCTGTATCATCAATACAAATAATGTTTCTCTTAATAGGCATCTCCGCAATATAGAAATTATGCGGCGGGAACAAATACACATGTATCAAATGCAGGAACTAACTATCAAGGATATGACCAAGTAGTAGACTTCGTTGATTCACCACCAAATTCGAAAGATGCCTGGTCAGATGAATACCCAAAAGGTAAATGATTCTTGTATGATGAATATCCTATTATGAATTATATCATTTCAGCTGGTATAAACGGACCGACGATTCTCGATGTTCAATCAATTCAATCAATGACTCCAAATCGTAAGCGGCGAATGGATTGGGATTCTTTAAGTATCAATTCGAACGGCGGTACATCACCTCATACTGATTCAAAATTACAAAATTATACTCCGAAAGATCGTGAAAAACGGAAAACAGCAGGTGAGCTCTTAAATTTAATTCCTTATTCTAATGATCAGTACTTGAATGTCATCAGTTTCAGCACATTTAGATTAAGTTCCTTATAACTTCTTCAACCTGAATTTCAAAATAACCACAAAATAACAAAAACAAAACGTAATTTATCAAGATGGTTTTATAATGCCAAGAAGTATTATTAAAGTCATATGATTAGTCATTGATTAGAGACCCAGACAATCTTATCATTCGGTCCCATTTTATTTTGACAGAAAATGGATGACCTTACTATCTAGTGTTGATCAGGGATACGTCAAGAACTTCAATTAGTTACTAATTTTCAATTAAATTTTTATTTTAATTGAAAAACTTGAAACTTCTTATTAGTTTTTGCAAACTACTGAATGAACGACGTAAGAAAATTTACATTAGATTACATAAAATCAATTTTACATGTTTTTCCTTACACTTTTAGATAGTAAACAATTCTACAAATTACTTTTTAATATAATATTTTTTAATAATTACTAGTTACCTAGTTCTATCTTGTGATTACTGGTAGCAATTATTTCATCAACAAAATGCGTTTTATCTGTAGCTTATGCACGAGGGACTACCAAGCACAGTTCAGTGCTAGCAATGAGGATCTCAAGCTATGATGATGATAATAGTACTGATAGAACCCTTGTAGTTTTAGTAAATGATAACCATATAATTCCATACAGAAATAAGAAACCTAACAAATCTTGACATGTCAAGAATTTCATCAACTCGTGTTTGCCGTCGCTTACATGAAATTGTTGATAAAGTTTTGTGCGAAAGTTGAAAAAAGCTTATCAAATATTTTAAATTGTTTACATTCTACTCGCTGGAACAGTAGACACTCTTCATCTTGTGACGACAATATTGTTGTTTGCGTGCCGTATGATGGATATTTTTATAGCTCACATTGTCATTGAAAAACACTTGTTAAAAAGTGTATTAAAAATGTTGAGGAAATTTGTATTTTAGTTTACACCAAAACAATGTTTGAATTTTATATGAAATCATCTTCTAATATGAGTTACTGATACAAATGAATCTCGTAAGCCTCTTCGCATCACAAAAGATTAGTTCTTTCTAGCCCAGACAGAAAACATTGAACATTATTTTAATTTATATGAAATAAGAAATTAATACAATAAGTATAATCTTGAAGTCTTAAACTTTTACTGTGTTCAGCCCTGTCTTGATTCATTATCAGTTAAATGCAAATATGGGACGTCAATAGGGTCAGACGGGACAGAGATAAGTTAAAGAGTTTTCTGTGTATAAAATAATGATTTTAATTAAAATATTTTGGACAGTAATCACTTTAGTGTAGTTATTACCTTCTCTTAATCTGGTAGACGCTATAAATCCGTTGAATCTCTTCTTGAAGAAGTTAATATCGTTGGAGTGATTTCAAAGAAGCTGGTTGATGATATGTTGATATGTGAAGTCGTGAAATTGTTGTATGCAAATTCTGCTTGATGTAGAATAAGTTATGAAACGCTTAGCTTAAATAGTGTGTTTTAATAGTGTTGTTATATTTATAAAGAACACAAATATTTTATTAATTCAGTGTAATTACAAGTGTTGTACGAACCTACAATAGAAAACTTGAAAACCCACACTTATTAAGATATGGAAACCACAGAAAACAGAGTGCTTATGTGATTTATAACAACTAGACTTATATGATTTACTCAGAGTTTTTAGTTGATAATTTCCTAGTGGAGATGCACAATTTCAGTAACTTTCTCAACCAAGGCGATAAAGACTATAATAATCGACGACCTTGCCGATATCAAAACAATCCTGGTATGTGTTACAATGATTTACAGTGTTTTGGATAATCACTGAATAGCCTAAACCTACGTTTAGTTTAATCCTAGATTCATAAACATACTTTTTGATGATTTCAGATTTCTGCGTTATAAAATACAACAAAATACATGTTATGTTTATTAATCAATAATGAAATTAAATAGATATGAGAAAAAAAGCTATTCTGAGCAATCAACTTACATATTCCTCGCTGATCCATACACATGATTTTATTGCATTGAGTGCAACAAAGCGTGGTCATTCACCGTTTTTTGTAATCACAGAAACCACAAGTTTTTTTCTGTAATCCTGTGGGTTGTGCTTGAGCAGTGGACGAAGTTTCGCTCAGTACTTCAGCAATCTTCCCTTTTAGGCTTCAAAGTGGGCATTTCACAGTTTTGTGGATACTGAAGTATTTTTCTTATTTCTCCAAACAAAATTTATTGTTAGTAACAAATATTTTTCGCGGCAAAAGAAAAATTCGGTTATTCCATTTAAACTGATAAAATATCAGTTTAATCCTCACTTGACATATAATATTATTTTTACTTGGAAAGTTCAAACAAATTTTGTCCACGAGCTATTCCTCAACTGATAAATTTTATGAAAAATTGAGTTTTGATAATCTTGCTTACAATTAAAAATGGTGTCAGTAAACTTTCATTGATTCATTGATTTGCTACGTTTCAAACAATTTCATAATTCATTTAGTAAATAAGTAATATAACAATGTGATTCACAAATAAAAACTATTTCTTTTTAATATAAAACTATATGAATATTGCATAAAAGCATTAATCAAAGCTTTTGCGTATGAATGACTTGCCTTTGCCTGATTGCGTCAGCTTTTATATCAACTAATGCCATATTGATTAGCTTTATTTTCATTGTGGTATAATTCAAGTGATCATACTAGCTTTAATTTAACCAATATAGAATAGCATATACCAAAGATTAACTTTGGGGTTTGTGTAATGCGACAAATTATTTTATCGTTAATCTCTTGATAGTCACAAGACTGAAGTCCATCTATCACTTTCAGTTCAACCTGTCTTCATTCAAGAAGACTCCTTTCTATAAAATTAAAAGTTTAAGACACGTGTTTCCGGTGTTATTCCATTTGCAAGTCACATATTACCATACATTCTAGTGCTTCTGGAAAACAGGTTTCATACACACCTTATATTGACATTTATATATTGCTACATTGCAATCTAATTAAAACACTCAATCGTTAAACGTAGCTAATACTTCGGAGTTAGTTATTTTGTATCTAGTATAGCTTCTAAATTGTATCTAATATAGCTTCTAAATTGTAAAATTTCAAAAATATTACGCGCAATAACTTCAATCCAAACTGTTTACAAACTACATTTTTACACCTACGAAATGCATTAAAAAGCCACAAGTTTGAATTAAATGCATTTTTAATTTTTTTAAATTGTTGGTTTTTACGTACAATTCACTAGAACTTACTTTAATGAAATTTTTCAATTACAGGACGTGGAAGCTGGACTGATGATATTGACTTTGATTTAAATGGTGAATTCAGCAATAATGGTTATTTGCATAAGTAAGTAGCAGTTGTTGATTGAAATTTAAACCAATTACATGATAATATTATTCTATAAGTTTCCGTAAATTTTTAAAATATTTTTCAGTGAAGCGTTCTTGTCCGCACTTACTGTGTTGAAACAGGAAATTCCTTCACCAAATGGTGATGTGCGAAAAGCACCAAGAAGTCCACATAATGGGAAAACTGTTTTGTTAGCAAATCAACAACAGTGTTCGGAAAAACAGCAGCAACATTCTGCTGCAGTTAATAATATCCCAAATAATGAAATAACTACCAATAACAATTCATCAGGAGCAAATCGTAGTCCTCCATTAGAAAATTCAAATCGTCAACATAATCAATCAATGTTAGAGCAACAGGCAAGTCCTGGAAGTGCCAACCAAATTACAAATTTTCAACAAACTATACCTCAACAACAGCAACAGCAACGGAGTTTTGAAAATTCAAGTGGTACTTTTATTCTTAGTTAGTTGATTACCAAACAAAGTTAAGATAATAATTTAATTTTGTAGCACGAAACAGCCCTATTCATTCAGATATAGTTGTAGCAAAAGGCGAAACTTCTTCTGATGAATTCAAGTAAGAAAGAAGCAACATTCGATTAGCACCATAGCCACTTATTATATTTGCAGATTTCAATACATACTTGCAGCTGCTACATCAATTGCGACAAAAAATAACGAGGATACGTTGACATATTTAAATCAAGGACAAAGCTATGAAATAAAACTTAAAAAATTGGGCGATCTATCTCAATACAAAGGAAAAATATTGAAGGTATAGCAACTAAGTTTCATGAAGAAGCAAGCATTAAGTAATAAAAATTGAATAAAAACCAATTAAATAGTTTGCGAATAAAATGTACAGAGCAAGCATTTGATATTATATAGATAGGGTCAATTTGTTATTGGCGGTCGAATTAATTTTCCGATCTTATAAATTGAGCTCAATTGAGTTGAAGTTGAATGACGTCCATTTAAATATAAATAAACGTATAGAAAAAGTTTATAAATTTAAATCAAATATTTGTTAAATTTTCTTTTTTGATCATTTAAAAAAACTGAAAACAATATTTATACTAAGCAAAGTGTTTTGTAGAGTATCATAAAAATTTGCTTTTATGAGCGTCGTCTTCAGTACATGGAACGTGAGCAAATGCAACAATGGCAAGCTTCTAGACCAGGTGAAAGAATTATAGAAGTCGATGTGCCATTATCATACGGATTATGCCATGTTTCTCAACCATTAAATTCAAATTTACTAAACGTTGTTGAAGTATCCTGGGACCCTATGAAAGAAGTAGGTGCATACATCAAAGTTAATTGCATATCAACTGAATTTACACCTAAAAAACACGGTGGTGAAAAAGGTGTTCCTTTTCGTATTCAAATTGAAACATATTTTGATAACAACGCTGCTGAGAATTCTCTTAAACCAATACATGCTGCGGCATGTCAAATAAAAGTAATTAATTTTAAAATAATTTAACAATTAAAAAATTCAATTGAAATCCTTTCGTTTAGGTTTTCAAATTGAAAGGAGCTGATAGAAAACATAAACAAGATCGGGAAAAAATACAAAAAAGGCCATTATCAGAACAGGAGAAATATCAACCCAGCTATGATTGTACCATTTTAAATGATATTCCATTAGAATCCATTCTACCTCAAGGCAGTTATAGTCCAGAATAGTAAGTATAAGAAATTTGAAATTATTTAATTAGCAAAAATATATTATATTTTTGTTCCAGCATTAAGTCAACAGTCTCACCTCTGATGCCTAACTCTCCAATACACATACCAAAATACGATGGAATTATACCATTTACTAGTAATCCAAGTCCAGTTGCTATCAACAGTGTAACTTCAACAAATACGAATAATTATAAAGTAGTAGAGCAAAGCCTTGTATCACCACAACAAGTGGACATGGAAGATTATGTAACAACAGTATTCTCAGATAGAAAATATTGAAATTAAACACAGTATATCATTTTAGGCACCAGCTATTACAAAAGATTCAACACCAACTCAAGTAACACAATGGATGACCTATCAACGTTTGACTCCATACGTAGCCACTTTCGCTCATTTTTCAGGATCTGATATTCTTAGGTAGCATGTATCACTGAATTAATTATTTTTTAACTTAAGTTAAATTAATTTTAAGAATGTCGAAAGAGGATTTGATTCAAATCTGTGGACTTGCCGATGGTATACGTATGTTCAATACACTGCATGCAAAGTAAGTACGGTTTGTGTCTATTGAATTTTCCTTTAATGGTTTAAAATAATTGTGCTTTTGCTTAAGGTCTAGCAGTGGATTTGGTACATTTAAATTTATTCATATTTTTTAACAAATTAAGTATAACATGTAGAGTTCAAATCACGTTAAATGTTAATCTTGAGAAATATGGTCCATTATATTTTATTGATTTCATTTTAAACTCATAGCTCTTTAATTAAAGGCAATTGAAATGTAATCAAAGCAATCAATAAATTTATTTTGTTTGTTCATTCAATTGATGCTACTCAAGAAGATATTTCTATGATTGAAATTCATAAGATGTAAAATTGACTTTATAAACTTTTTTCTGTTACAATTTCTTAATAAGCTATAAAACAATTTTATTCTTTATAGGGCAATTACGCCACGGCTGACAATTTATGTTAGCCTAGACGGTAGCAGTTACCATGCCATTTATTTAGTATCAAACACAACAAAGGAGCTTATTCAAAAATTATGTAAACTTCCGGGATTCTACGAGCAGTTAGCAACAAATGGAAATACTGATGGAAGTGGATACCCTTGGGGTTAATATTTATCAAATATGAATAAATGAAAATTTCAATTTATGTTCATTTTAGGTATGCAATCTAAATACTCTGGAAGCGGAACGAATCTTCATGACTTGTTAAAGTTAACAATTTATGTGAATGGACCTTCCGGCATTCACGTTTTGGTCACAGATGAAGTTTTAAACAATATCAAAGATGATAGCCTATTTGCACTTGAAGTGCAAAATGGAAAACTGCTCATGAAAGCTACTTATAAGAATGAAACTAATTAAAAAATTTTAGGCTTCTAAGTGAGATTTAGTTAATATATGTAAATTTGTGAGCAATTCTTTTGTTGTTTATTTTATTTTTCGGTGTGGCGAGAGGTTTATCTTGGATTCTGTCTAAATTGTAACATTAAATGTTCAAAAATATATAGTATTAACATTTTTTTATACGAAGAACTTATGGAACTTAAAACGGTTTTTTGATAAAATTAATCTCATCACACGAAGTGATGTTAAATGTTATGAATTGTTAGCGTTATTTGATTTATAATAAGAATAATTAGGCTTTTTAGCATAATGTTGAATATAGAAGGTTACAGACCAAGAAAAAGGAAAATATTAAGTTTTAGGTAAATATAAATATATTTTATCGTACGCACGCACTATTTGTTTTAATTTTTATCCACAAATATCTTCCTTTTTATTCAAACCAGTCTTCTTGCATAATGATAATGTTCAGTCATGAAGAACATAGAAGCCGTGTTCTTTTGGTCACCCTAACAGAACTGAACTGTCAAATCCCATACATTTAACAGAACTAGTGTAGTTCTTTATAATACCTGGAACTAATTTCTAGTTCTGAACTGAATAGTTGCGCTAGAAGTATGCAGATGGCGACATGGTTCATATTCTTTCTTAAATGTTTCCCAATCCTAAAAATTTTATATGCCTCCTACTTCACACTTACTTTTTGACATAAATGAAAATTCAAGTTTGTTTACAATTTGTTTGGAAGTGGAATTTGAAATAAATATGGAATATAGTTCTGAAGACTTGTATAAAATGCTTTACGATGTAAGTATTCAATTGGTAGTTTTGGTTTGTTTTGACATATTTCTAATTGTAGGAGCTGCTGCAATATGCCGTAATGGAGGACGAAATGGATTTCTTTCTAAATTCTTCGTCGGATTCTTCCTCATCGTCGGACAGTTCATCATATGATGAGCCACCTTATTCTAGGGAAGAGCAACCAAAAGTAAACAACTTTCTAGACACCGTCCGGGCCTTTAACGATCAAATTTTTAAATCACATTTTCGGCTACAACGAAAGTCTGCTAATTTATTGATTGGTACGATTTTCAGAAATAAATTGTATTCTTTGAATGGAACTGTATTATTGTGTCATTGTATTGTATTATTTGTGTCAGCGAAGGTGATCTATTGACCGATATAGACGACATCCAGGAAGCATCAAACACCACAATTGAAAGCCCAGGCAATGATGAGCTTACACCAGATGAAATGGAAACAACCGACAACAACAGACGACAAGCACTTTTTAATTCAATGACGTCAATGGGAATAATTTCATAAATAATAGGTTTATGTAACTTAACTCATTTGTTGATTGTAAAAATAAAAGAATTATGTAACTGAACTTATTTATTGATTTTAAAAATAAAAGAAATAAAAACTATTTTTTTGAGGTTTGCAAACGTATAATGTCGATGATTCGCTCCCTCTGCTCCCGCCCCAATCTCTGCTCCTCGAGGAACTTGAGTTTTACCTCCAGTTCCTTATTCTTGCGGAGCTCCTTCTCCTCGTGCCGCTTCTTTTTCTCTAAGTCCCGTTCTCTCTGCCTTTCTAGCTGCTCCTCCTTCTCACTTAGCGTCCTCCTCCGCTTCTTCCCCGGAGTTTTCGCGCTGCAAATATGTGAAAATAATAAAAATTAATTAAATAAACAAACAATTTAATTATTTTATATTACGTTTGGTTTGGTGTTCCCCCATCAATAATAATAACTCCGGAGGATACGCCGGGCAATGGAGATGGAACGTCGGGCAATGGAGATGGAACGTCGGGCAATGGAGATGGAATGTCGGGCAATGGAGATGGCACTCCAGAGGACGAAGTTTCAGACCTGAAAAATGTTTCATTATTATTTTCATTCTATAATTATTATTTCCATGCACTTACCGTGGTTGATTGATCGAACCATTTTCTTTTCTTCTCCCGGCGGCAACCGTGTGGTCCACAGCTGCCTTTTTGCATATTTTATTCCCAAATATGGCATCTAAAATATCTGCGTACGGCGCTACATAGGAACCAGCGCCACTCTTGTTTCCCGCGTCTTCCATCGCCTTGTACGCGCGAAGCGTACTTTTAATTTTATTTTCCACAAGCGATGGAGTTACAGGTGATTTCTGTCAAAAAAGAAAGGTTATATTAAATTTTTTTACACAAATTCAAATTTCTTACCAGCACACCAGACGACGTCAAATCTTCCACAAGATTCGCGTATGCAAATCTTTTCTTGCGCGGATGGCTGAATTCGTCCTTTCGCTGCCCATAAAATGTCAAGAGAGAACGCGTCTCTTCTCGAGTCCAAACACGCCTAAAAATGAAATATTTTATGTTGATAATTTACTTTATTTATAATTAAATTTATTCATTCTAAACTTACCTTGAAAATTTTTGTAAATCCATTTCAATTTTATAAAACAACACTTTCAAATTCAAACAAAATTTCACAACACAAGCGCTCCCACTAACGAATAGAATTCGACTGATAATGATATCCCTCATGTCAATTGAACACGCATGATGCATGTCAATTGAACATGAACGAAGTTAGGAAACATTAAAACAGGGGTGCCAACCTACACGATTTATCCAGTACAATTCTGGGCCGTTCTTTTGCTGTTCTAGTATTAGTTCTCGATAGCGATGACCAAAAGAACGCGGCTAGAATGTGGCTACAATTTGTAATTGTAAATCAAAAAGTTAAAAATTGCAAATCCATAAAGTTGTAAGTTCAAATTTCAATGTGAAAAATAAAAATGGAAAATGAATTTAATTAAAGTTGTGTTTTCAGTTACCCTTTTCTGAGATACATCATCCATTTTATACATCCGTTTCTCAACTTTTGTGAAACTTGTTTACGCCAGCAACATTTCCTTCTGCTACAGCTTGATTATACATATGATATATGATACTAATTTTTCTGCCTATAGATTAGAGAATATTATCCAATTAAATATATTATACAATGAAAAAACAGAATTAATCAACCATTGACCATTGACCTCTCATTTGTATCACATAAACGCTGTATTTCATGTAAATTTTCAATTTAGCCTTGACTAGATTTTTAAGTTTCTGTTTTTAATCATATTTTTCTACAATATTTGAAAAATAACCTTCAAAAGCTTTTTTTGAAACACTATTTTCAATAAAAATTAAAACAGATGATAGAAAACCAACAAGCGCATTTGAATATCGCGCCAAATGTGACAACGCGAGGTTTTGTGCTTAGCTTCACTTCTATTTTGTCACTTGCATTTGAAGTGTCACCTGAATATCGTAATTTCCTTCAAATTTAAGCAAAAATTTCTCGGCACGTGTGTAATCAACAAAATTAAATCCATCCCCAATTCAATAGTGTCTCGTTATTGATCAAAAAGTTAATTAAAGTGCTTAGGCTTTTCAGAACTAAAAAAGGTAAATTTTTTTTATATAAAAGTCCAAGCGTCGCGAAAGCACAATGGCTGAGGTGATGCTGAGAAGAAGTTCTTAAGAAAATTTCTACTTAAGTTTTTATCTAATAATTAATTAAAGATTTTATATTTAAACATAAACGAAACAATATCCAGACTATAGCATTATGTGTAGCTATATAATATGGTTTTTTGTAAGCTTTCTAGTATTTTGGCTATCAGGACATGGTTCGAACACGGCGCAAAAAAGCACCAGTAAAATGCGTTATATGCTCAGAGGAATTGGAGGAACCATATCAACAAATATTTGATGAAACTGGAGAAGAACTGAGGCTGCAACAGCTCTTAGATGAATTTTATTCTATGAAAGTGAAAAAGGACAAAAATAGAACGCAGGCATTATGTGACCATTGCTTAAATGAGCTGATAGAAGCCTTCGACCTCAAACAAAAGCGATTACAGGAAAATAACGAAGATTTGGAAAATGTAGACATAAAACTGGAGATTACTGATAATGAGGATGCTCCGTCTAGTGGAGATGAATATGAAACTGAGATTTTAGACGAACAGTACGTGTCTGATAGGGAAAGCGATCAACATGTTGAAATAAAAGAAGAAGCAGTAAGTGGTATAGTTCATGATGAAAATTTATTTGAAATGTTCGCTGCAAGTCAACATGCAAAAGGGATAGACATTGGACAAAATGCAGACGATATGGTACCGAAGGAAGAAAATGAAGAAGATGGTTATATTACAAGTAGGTTTTGTTGTTTGAGTGAAAATAAATCTTTAATGCTTCGAATTGCAGATGATGATCCGGATGATCCTCCAATGGAAGTTGAAGCTGCTGGTGTCGGGGAGGACGAAGAACCATATTACGTTGATTTAAAAGAGTATAAACGACTCGCTATTCGTAGTAAATTTGAAGATGTTGTCTTCCCTAAGTCGATAAACTGTAGGGTAAGAATTTTGAAAAATTTCAAAAGATATATACATACTTGATTTGCTTTCATTCAAGATTTGTGATACCGAACTACCTAGTCACGTTGCCGTATTGGATCACACAAAACATGAACACAGCATTAACGAAACTTCTTTTTCATGTGTCATAAGCGAAAAATGTGAGACTGAGTGTACCATGGAGGATCTCTCCTTTCATTTAGTTTTCAAACACTATGATCTAGAAGCGTAAAAGTTTTGATTTCTTACAAAATTATGAATTACATAAAATAATCTCTTTCAGTTTAACCGTATTCGTTCAATGCCCAGAATGTTTTGTTAGATTTAATAACTTTCTTCAATACAACAAGCATGCGTGCCATGTTGCTAAAAACGTTCCACGAGCTGCAACAAAATGTGAAACTTGTGGTAAAAACTTTAGATCAAATAAAAGGTAAGAAATTCATATTTGTCCTCCATCCCGTAAGAAAAATATATGATTCTTCTTCTGTAGGTATAGGTTCCATCAACAATTCCATCTGGAACGGTGTCGTCCTATGGCGTGTCTAATATGTGACGTTACATTCAATAACGAAGACACATTTTTTGAGCATGTCAAGTATGCCCATGAAAAAGAGTTGGATTTGATTTGCCTTGCGTAAGTTATTTTCAGATTGATATTTTCATTTTACAAAACCAATTTTTCAGTTGCGATAAAACATTTACTACCAAGAAAAATTTGCTTGATCATGAACAAACTCACAAAGTTGTGCGAAATTTCAAGTGTAAATCATGCCCTAAATCATATTTGGATAAACAAATGTTAAAGGATCATGAGGTAAGCTAATCTGCTTCACTGCTGGTTAATCTATTAATCAATGGATCTTGTATTTTCCAGATTGCTTACCACTCAAAAAGTAGTCCGTTTCAATGTTACATTTGTGGCAAATGTTTAAACAAAAAATCACTACTAAATAAGCACATAATGTCGCATGATGTACCTGAAGCAAGAGAAGTTTCAAGTTGCTCAGTTTGCGGAATGGTATTCCCAGACGACCAAGTTGGACAGGTATAAGAAGAACTGTAATGAAGAAAAGTTAGAGATTCTTAAAAACGACTTTCTTTTAGAAACATATCGATAGTAAAAATCACGAAGAAGAGGCGGAAATTGAAAAGATAACCATTGATAAATCATTTGCATGTGAATATTGTGAACAAGCATATAGTAATGAAGATCAATTGCGTGCTCACCGTAGTACTCACAACAAAAAGGTGTTCTATTGTCATTTGTGTCCATTGGCTTATGACGAATACAAGAAGCTGAAAACTCATAAAGTAACACATTTTGGATATACGGATATAAAGAAAACGTTCCCCGTAATGAGGCACTATTTGTGTGATGTTGATGTAAAATACTTTCCATTTTCATGTAACTTTGTTTTCATAAATATTCACCGAATTCTAGAGTTGCAGCAATAGTTACATGCATTGGACCAGTTTAAAGTCTCATGTAAGGACTAAACATAATAAAACTAGTGAAATTATGAATTGCCATGAATGCTATGAGACCTTCGATAACGTGTAAGTACTAATCATAATAAGAGATGTTCCCGAATTAATTTTAATTTAATCAGGCATAATTATGAAGATCACGTTAATAAAGTTCACAAAAAAGGAATGCACATATGTCAATTTTGTGCGCAAGTTTTTCATTCAAAAATGGCTTTAGCTGTTCACGTTGCTCGAAAACATAACACAGGTACTTAAACTCTCATGTTTTCCAAGTATTCTTATATTCAATTAAATCTCTTTCAGCACAAATTCAATGCGATGAATGTGAGAACACCTATTCAACTAATTATGATTTGAGAAGGCACAAACAATCAGCTCATCAAATATTCAAATGTGAAACATGTAATAAAATTATGAAAAACAGAAAAAATCTAATAGTCCATCAAAGAATGGTACACGAAAAATTGAAGAGATATTATTGCCAATATTGTAATAAAGGTTATTTCAACAAATGTGATAGATTAGAGCACGAGTCAACAGTAAGATTTTTCACTTCTAGTAATGTAATTAATATTAATAAAATAAATTTTCAGGTGCATGTAAAGATCAAGAGGTACAAATGTGAGCTTTGTTCGTATTCTTGCGTGTACAAACAGTCACTGAGTATACATATGCGAAAACATAGAAATGAAACTCCCTATAAGTGCACGCTTTGTCCAAAATCATTTCGCAGGGGTTATGCGTTGACTTTGCACTTACGGCGACATAACGATATAAGAGAGTAAGTGAGCAGTATGAAAGTATATTCAAGTTCTAATCCATAATTGTCTTGCAGCTATGTTTGTCAATATTGTAATGCAGCTTATCCAATTCAGGGAATTTTAAACTCTCACATTAAAGCTAAACATCCTAACGGAAGTAGGTTTTTGTTGAATCAATTATGACTGCTCTGATTCGAATACTTTCTTCTTTCAGTTAATACTAAAACTCGTGCAAGAAGAACAATTGCAATTTCATCTGCTCGGCGTAAACAATCTACTGTTCAGCGTACAACTACATTTGTAGACGACGATGATGGCTTAGACGAAGGAGCCGCCCCCGAAGAGTCCCTTGAAGAGCACCAACCTGAAAATCACGATGATCAAGTAATGGTTGCAAACTTCGAAATTGATCATGAAAATCCAGATGATCCAGGTGAAGAACAAGAACAAAGAATCTACATTATATCAGATGCTGAATCTTCTGTAATATTGCAACAAAACGAAAACGATCATGACTACATTGTGCGAACGTGGATGCCATCATAATTCGTAATTAAATTAATTGTGTTGTATTTTGCACTCTTTTAGTCTCGATTTATAGATTCCTTAACGCAATTAAAATGTTTGAGCTCATAACTTTTAGTATATTTTGTATATTTTATTTAATAAGAGCAAAACGAACATAAAGATACAAACATTACAAGTATATATTCAAAAATTCGTTAAGATATTGAGTTATTAAACATTACACTAAATAACTTTGAACTTTGAAATGGAATCTTTTATAAGTCTCTTGTGTAAAAATAGCGTCTCTGATAGTTGCGCCTTCCTTAAGGTTTTACTTTTTCTTTTTCATTTGCTTTGCTTTCAGTTTTTCCTCTCGTTTCTTTTGCTTTTCCACAAGTGATTTGTATAGTTTGTAACCAAAGAAAACTGTAATTAAAAAAATTAAATAAATTAATATAATCAATTTATATTCAAATGATCATATGCGCCAACCAAAAATTAAAACTACAAATGTAAATGCTACAATAGGAATAACATTGAAATTGTTAACAGCTTGAACGATGTTATTCTTGACAGCTTGCATTTTAACATCATGTACAAGGTTCTGTACATATTTCTTAACTTCTTTTGCAAAAATTTCCTGTTCATCACTTGGCAGTGCTTCATACTGTTTACCAAGATCTTTTAATTTCTTCATAAATTTAGTGAAAACCTGTCGATGTTCTTCATTTTGTATAAGATTTTCAATAACTTTTTCAATTGCTTCAATCGGATTAGGTCGTCTCAATGCAATATCAGGGAACTGCAGAGCTGGACAAGAGTTGTCTTGCATATTGAAAATCAACAAAAACTAAGCGACACAAAACACCACAAATGGTAAATCACTCTATTCAACGTGTAATGGTCGACCTTCAAGACAGATAGTCTTTGTATCTAGTGTTGTTTCCTCGTGGAAATTGATAAGAAAATTCTTGTAAAAAGTTTAAGTAAACTTGGCGCTTCCTAAAAGTGAAACTTTAGAAATGGAACTGGAAAATACAGTGTATGTCAATAGCAATATAATTTTCTACGGTGGCACCCTTTTATCAAAGTAATTTAGATACGAAATATAGGTATATCAAGTTATCGACTCTTATCACTTCTATTTTTGTCGGACGATAACTTTTAATTCCATTGATAGAAACGGCTTAAACGATATCTTATTGGAAAAATGTACCTGGTAACTGATTGACGTAAGTTAATAATGAATATCTCTTACCGAAAAGGCAAATTATGAAAGTTATCATTGTTAGGAAAACCATATATTCAATGGAAGTACGTTCCACAGCCATGGCATTGGGATTTTTAATTTTCTTCATCAAGGATTCACGAAGTGATTCTAGTTCAGCTTCAGGTATCCCTTTCATGCTGTCGAGCATCTTTAGAACATCTTCAGCACTAGGCATCTTTTGATGTGCTCCTCCAGCACTTTTTAAATAGTCTGGGATATGGATTTTCTGATCTTCCATCTTGAATCAGCGGAGCTCTTCTCGTTATCTTATGGAGAACATGTTTATTAGATTGGTTTTGAAACCATGAATGCAATAAATTTTAGTTTTAGTTTCAGAAATATTTTTAACAAAAATTTCGAAAAAATCACTTAAAATCCACTATAACCCATTCTGGTATAATGAGCCAATTTATTTCCAAGCAGTCGTGGCCGAGTGGTTAAGGCGTCTGACTCGAAATCAGATTCCCTCTGGGAGCGTAGGTTCGAATCCTACCGGCTGCGAGTCATTTTTTATTTTTTCAAATTTTTAATATTTAAGCAACATGTATGCAGTTAAACTAGTAATTAATATAGTGTTGTAAAGAAAAATACCTATTTGAATGTAATGATTTTTAACGTGGAAATGATTGTCACTGTCTAAAGCACGGAAACAACTGAAGGAGAAATTTTTTAAGAAACTCTGAAGTCTCAAGCACCAGATAACGAATAAGTTTGGCTATTATGACATTAACGTGCTTCAATTTTGATAACTTATCTCTTATACAACGACCGAAGGTTCTGTTTTGATTTGTAGGTCAAAATTTTGTGCATGCTTACGGAAAACAAACGACGAACCAGCAATTAATGCACATAACATTTAGCATATCATCAGCATATTGTCTTGTTTCCGACTTGGTTGGAAGAAGTTATTTTTCACTTGCTTGTTGCTGTGCTGTCTGGATGATGATGGAATTTCAACAAATTTGTTCAAGTGTTAACAATTTCACGGTTTTCCTGTGATCGACACTTGTTGGACCATACTTTTATGTTTACCCAAAAACCTTCATTTCACCCAGAAATACAAACTTTGAGTTGTTAATTTCATTAAAATGAACCTTAAATAAATGAAGTAATTGGATTTTATGATTTGAAAACGTTTTCAACAATTACCTGACAGACCAACAACGATTACACCAGGAATTATAAATACTGAGTTGGGGAATCCATGCTGGAATGGGTCAGATTTTCCACTTAATTCAACCATTTTCTTAATTATAATTATTAAATTTCGCTTAAAATATTTGGTGAAACAGCACAACACCCGATTTTTTTAGTCCCGGTAGACTTTGACGTTACACTATGCATACGTGGGAGCCTCTCGAGTCGATTAAATGATTTTCACCAGGTGTGAAATGGACCATTCAAAGTGACGTTTCTCTGCTCTCTCCGTGAAACAGAATCTTCGCTGTGTACTGTGGCAGCACTACACCAACAGGTTGTAAGGCAAATTTGGATCGCTTTGCTAAATTTTCCATTTATATATCATTTAAATATGATTTGATATCATAAACACAATCAATCAATCATAATCGCAAGAAAATGTATGTATAAACTTGTAATATTTGTGTGGACCGTAAATTGTGGAAATCAAATAGTTGTACATCAGGCATCACTAACCACAGCTGTCAAAGAATTGCGCCAAAATTTGTGTACGTTTGAATGAAGTTACGGAGAATTTATTTTGTTATGTTGAAATGAATTCAATTAATAATATAGAATCAGTGAGAAAGTACTTAAAAGATCGTCTACAAAGGGATTATACAACACTTCGAAAACACGAGGAGGAATGGAAGAATATCCACGATCTTCTAGAAAGAACTGCTGACAATGGAGAATCCAATTCTGTGCTGTTGATCGGCCCTAGAGGATGTGGGAAAACTACTGTATTTTGAATAAATAATGTGAATATTACAGTAACTAATATTATGTTTTCTTGTAGCTAATATCATCTGTGTTGTGCTCACTTCTGAATCAAAAAAGTTTCATCAAAAACACAATAATTGTTTCCCTAAACGGTCTAATTCACACCGATGACAGGATTGCGCTAAAAGCAATAACACTTCAGCTAAATCTAGATAATGCTGTGGATGGGAAAGTGTTTGGATCATTTGCAGAGAATCTTGCATTTCTTTTAGCTTGCCTTAAGTCCGGTGACAAGGAATCGAAAAGCATTATCTTCATTCTGGATGAGTTTGATTTGTTTTGTGGTCATCATAACCAAACTTTACTGTACAATCTCTTCGATGTGGCACAGTCCGCTCAAGCCCCGATATGTGTAGTAGGAGTTACATGCCGTCTAGACGTTATTGAACTTCTGGAAAAAAGAGTGAAATCCCGTTTTTCACATCGTCAAATATTTATTTTTCCTGAAGATGTAGCAATTGAAGAGCGAATGGAACTATTTGAAGATCTTTTGAGTCTTCCAACGGAAAGTTTTTTGGCAAATTTTCGAAAATCTGGTGCGGGAGCGACTACAGAGAGCTCTTTGAGTCTTAATTTGATAGGAAATCGTTTCAATCCGTTGAAATATAAATTTACCAAGAAACTAGTTGATACGTGGAACAAGAGCATCAAAGATTTATGCCAAAAATCTCAAATACGAAATGCAGTGCAACAAATGTATGAATTCGATGTAACTGAGGCAAGCTTAAAAACATTCTTATATAAACTAGTATCCCGTATAAGTCCAGAACGCCCCATAATAACAGAGGAAATAGTTTTGGATATATTTTCGTCCTATGAGGAAGACGATAAAGTTTCTTTGCTATGTGGCTTGTCTGTACTGGAACTTTGTCTTATTATAGCTATGAAACATCATTCTGAAATTTACGATCGTGATCCATTCAATTTCGAAATTATTTTAGCAAGATTCACGAAATTCTCAAAATCCAGCACGGCTATGCAAACAGTGGATCGACCTATAGTTTTAAAAGCATATGAATATCTTAAAAATTTAGAATTAATTGTTCCAGTTAATAATTTAGCAGTGAAAACAAAAAAAGAATTTCAAATGCACAAAATGCTGCTAACCTATGGTCAAATAAGACAAGCAGTTTCAAAGTATCATGCCTTGCCCACAGAAGTATCTCAGTGGGCCCAATCATCGCTTATATGAAAAAGTTTCATTTTTAGCCACTTCGTGATATATTCTTCATATATTTATTTAATATAGGTAAATCTTTATGCATAAGAAAATAGAATAAGTTATTTTTAAATACGTTTTTATAATTTATTAAACAGAAATTTAATCTAAGATTATAAAATAGATGAATGAATGAGATGGTTATGAAATAAAAAAGACTCAGGAATAATAAAAACATATAAAAAGCAGGTGTTCTATGCTATTCATGGTTTGAATTTTAGGTTATCTACAAAATCACCGAGTATTTTGGAAAATAGTAGAGTTATATCGAACAATTTGTTTTATTTTCGTACCACCAAAACACCTGGAGATCATTCTCGAAATTAAAAGTAAAACAATGAGGGTGGAAAACTTTTTAAAACAAATTAATTCCCAAATTTGTTGTTGAGCTTGTTAATGCGGGTTAATTTGGTGTATAAAAGACTCAGTCGGGTTAAAGGAACGCACAGTGTCTTCCGATTCCCGAAAAGCAGTAATTGAGCTTGTTTTCGTTGGCTTAGCGATAAGCAAGAGAATGAAAACTATTTGGATTATACTTGTGATATACAGCATCAATGCTGCTTTAACTTGTGCAGCGACACAAGGATTCTTTTTGAAAGGGAAACACATACCTCGTTTGGGCAGACGTGCGGAAAATAGAAATTTTTTCATGAAGAGCACTAAAAACATTCCAATGATGGGACGTCGAAGTGAAGTAATGAAATTTAAATATGTTATTCATTAATAAAAAGATTTTTACTCATTTCTTTTTAATTCTTTAGTATCCCTTAGACTTTCAAGGTGATACAATTGCGCGTACGAAGAAAATGCTGGAGTCTAGATTAAATCAGGAAATGAACTACAATGTTATAGAGCCAGCCAGTGACAATCCAATGTACGATTTATATTCCAAAAATCTACTCGCTTTGGGTGATTTGAAGTTCGTTTCTTGGACGGATTTTGACAGCGCTCTAGCTGCGGACGATGAGTTGTATTTGAAAATCGAAGCACTTGGGAAAGATCCAGCGTCGTACAACAAATACGGATATGAAGATATCGTTCCATTGTATCAGGCTCCTTCAAAGAACGATGTTCTCTATTACCGTGTTGATAGAGATATGGGTTTAAATGAGGAAGACACAAAATATCAATCCTGAAAGTAGGAGATTACAATCCAAATGTCTAGTAAAGTTATCTTAAGTTATGCGGAAACACTCCGGCGTTCACTTATATAGAGGCAAATGATTTGTATACGCATTTTATCATTATATTCACGAAGAAACTCAAGGCATTTAAGGGTTTATTATATGGATATCTTCATCCTTAACTTGAATCGTTCATGCTTCTAAGTCAATATTGTACTATGACGACAAGTTCAACAAGGAAAATACATAAATCATTTGTTTATTTAAACTGCTGCCTGACGAATTACTTTCAATTATTGCTATCAAGGTAACCAATTTGTCATGAGCATGTACCTGATGTCTATCGACAATCGCAGTTATAATGAGCATGCTAATTTAAATTCTGAGGTTTTCTGTGAAGGCCCATGCGTACGATTGTTGTATAAACAAACAAATTATTGAAAAACACGATTTTCAATCGACATACTTTACTCTTATAGAGGAAAAAATGATGAAAAATCCTCTCCTCCTCTTGGTTCTCGTCGATGTGTTAAACAGTATATATAACAGAACACTTTAAGACATCGTGGAGATCATTAAGTAAAATTTTTGGCTCAACTCATATCAGTCGATCTGATTTACAAGGATAAATTGCAAAAGAGATGTCAATCATTTAATCCTTACTGTACCTTTGTTTCACCTGCGTTTGTAAGTCCATTTGAAATGGACGTGTTTAACGATATTAGAAGGGATCAACCAAACCTACCTGCACATTATCCTACATACCTTTGTTCCTTTGTTCTTCTAATTATAGTACAAGGATTTAACAAGAGAAATAGGTTAAAGTATTAAAGTAAACTAGATCTTGATATGAAGTGTGTGGCGGTAGATAGAAAGGCTCTTATGAGGACTGATTGACATACTGGACAAGTGAGTGCCAGCTAAGGATCATTTATCTTAAGTTTTCCTGCATAAGAAAATTGTTCCACTGTTTCTTATCTCGTTTGGGTCGAAGGTAAATTTGTTCTGAATTAATGATGTGTGAACATTGATTTTATTGATATGCATGGATCTCATGTTACTTGTCAATGAGAAAGGGCACGAGTCTAGAATTAGAGCTGATCACTTTCAAATTGTCAATTCAAATAATTGCGGATTAAGGAAAATAATGAATTCTTAGGAATATCCGTTGAGCGAGAATATCAAAGGCCACCTAAAAAGTCATAAACTTACTGAAAACTCAATATTATGGTCATATTTCCACCGATGAAAGGTTATGATCATCGTAAATAACTTATTAGCCTTTTCGGACCAAAGAAGCCGAAGGTAAACACCTTCTATTGCAAATGAAATAAGATCATAAATATTTACTGTAATAAATAATTTTGTCCCTCTGTATTATAGAACAATAGCTATGTAGTATGAAGAAAGTCACGCAACTTTCACATAAAATGACCACAAAAACTACAAATCGTTACTACAGGATCATTTGGAAAAAAGGTTTCTCAAGGTGTACACCTACTTTCTTTCTCCAGTTTTTTCCTTTCCATAATTCAAAATTTCTCACGCCACTCATGTTGTTGCACGAAGGCAATAGTCCTTTAAAACAAGAAATTTTTATTTCATAATTTAGGTTTTGAGGTAAAAGGTATCTAACTCAATTCTTGTCTGGTGAACCTGCCATGTTTGCATGTTGTGTCCTTTTCAAGTGGATATTTTATTGAAATTTAAAGATTTGAAATCCGGAAAAAATCGCAAAAATTAATAAGATTTTATAAAAACGAATTTCAGTTTCTAGGAAAATTACAAAAAAGGTCACCGCCTATCTATAACATTTTGCAATTTCAGATTAAGGCCACACATGAATAGATATCCCGCAATTTTGTGACATTGGAAACAGAATTCACGTACAATAGCGTGTGCCGAAAATAAATTAAATTCAGCACAAAAGGTAGAATCTCATTAGCACCTTCTTTAAGGATTTGTTCGGTGTTAAGAATTCATGTTGGCTTGCAAATTTCAATTTTCGTATAGGCCATGCTATACCTTCGTCACGTCACGCATCCATCAATCATTTTGTCAAAGGACTACAAAAAGTTTCATAAAGCAAAGTGCAGTGCAGGTGAAGGATTAAGGAGATTTTTAAAAATGTTATAAATAGGCGTTGTCGGCACCAAAAGTACACTTGTTGTAGTGGCACCATCGACTGCATGATGGAAATCTTCACGGCGGGATTGAAGTGTGACCAGGACTCCCACGATGAAAGTGTTTAAGACAAATCTGTTCAGTCACACTTTGTTAAATATTTATTTATTTTAAATTAACAATTTTCATGCTTCATTCCAATGTCTCGTAGGGTTCTTTCTTGAGCAACATACTACAGAAACCTCAAATAAAGGTGATTTGATTAACTCAATTTAAACTGGATTAATTTTTAAACTGAATCAGGTTCTCTGCTGGTCTAGGAGGTCGAATAATTCAAGACAGGAACGATAAGGTATACTCTGCTTAGCGTGTTAAATATCATATTTAATATATCTCCTGAATTTCGAGGTTTGAAAATGTTTACATTTCAGAATGTTATCTACATAATTGTCATAAGAAACAAATTTTACTAGAGTTTACTCGGCTGTAAATGAGCAATTTGGGCGGATTTTTCTAAGTTCTCTCTCGTTACTCGAAAAGTACAGCAACCCTCGAGCATGTTCATGAACGAACATAAACAAATTTGACATTTGAATTTCTAACGTCTGTTACATGTATACCTGTCAAATGAACAGGATTTTCCAACTAGCTTGAATCTAGCTTTTTCAAGCATATTTCCCCTCCGTTAATTTTAGTTAAATGCTCTCAAAACAATTTTTTGAGCGATTACAAAAATGCCAATTTCGTGCTGGAAATATATTGCAATATATTGTACGTGAACAAACCTAGTACGTTGAAAACAAATTTTGAGAAATGTCTCTTAAGACTGCATTTGGAGAAATATGTTTCAGTCATACCTATACTTTGTGGGATAATGAATATGTCAGCAAGTGCTTCAAATGAACAACTTAATTGTGACAGACATCTGTAGCCGAAGGAGAATCAAATAAACAAGGTGATGACGCAGCACCTTAATGCTTGTTAGTATCACTTTGTAAAAAACAGTTTTCACCTGCCCATGTTGAACATGAAGATCTGACAATAATTTTCACTAAATTATTACGACAAATCACTTAAAATTTAATTTGAAATTTTCCTTCGTTAAATGTTCCAAAAACAATCACCACCTCAAAACGCAAATACGCTTGACGCGATAAACCAAATCCTAAATTTGACACGCTCCATTCGCTCTAGCTCAATGGTGCGGAGTTCATTTTTCTGAGTAGGAGCCAAGTGGTGATGTTTGAAAAACATTAATTAATTGGATACGGTCCGTAATGCTTGTAATTGGTAATTATCTCCACCATACTGTGGACTACACGGTTTCAATGAAGCGGATTCTTTAAAACTTCCTCCCGTTGAGTCTTACGGGGCTCCCACATTTTCCATGGAACACCTAAAAAGGGCCGTTGGAACCTCAAAAGTTTTGCACCGGATTCTAATAAATATAATTGTAATAACCTCTTGTAATGATGGTTCATTATGAAAATTTATTAATCTGGGAAAATTTACGATCAGTTTTTATCAACGTCATTATTGAATAGATTTAGGTATTGGCCTAAAATTCAGTTTTATTTTTCCATGGATATTTTCTGCTAAGAGTGTTCTCGGTACACACAGCTTCATCAACTTTGTAGACAAGTTTGAGTTGATGATCAATTCATATCTTATGTAAATCTATAGCTCTTCAAAAACGGATCGTACACTTACATATCAAGTTATTTTGACACATTTCAACAAATGTTCCTTCACACCCGGCAGGGTTCAAACAAATATCCAGATAGCACTTTCAAACGTTTACATTGAATTGATTGAATAAAATTTGTTTAAAATTCCCACTTGACGGCACACTTCTTCACTTATTTCTCTATGACAAATGATTGACCAGTGACTTGCAGGTTAATGACGATAAAAATGAATTCACCTGAAGAAGATCACTTCATTGACGAATCATGGTCATGTTTTTAAATGCTCATGATGATGATGATGATGATGATGGCCAAAGATGTCTTAAGCAAATATTTGGGAACAAGATCTTTACACGGTTTAAGAGGTTAAGCAGATCAATTTATTTGAGCCAAATTATGTTAATTCACTGTTAACGCAGGTTTTTCATTAATTAAAATGTAAACGATGAACTTCGACTGAAGATTTTTGATCTTTGATTCTGGTTTTGGTTATGGTTATGGTGTTGACGCGTCCTCAGGTGATATTCAATAAAGATAGGACGTGAGACGGGATACCAAAATGATATTTCACTTTTTTGGGATGGATGGGAAAACCTTTAAAAAGGTTTATGGGTATGTTTACATTGGAAGTGCGAACAAAATTGTTGCATGTCATGCCGAACTAAGGAACTACACTAGTGTCTTTGTGTAGTTCAACATTAAACAAAATAGGTACTGATGAAACTAAGAGGCTTCATGATTTGCAAGAAAATTCATTTCGGCAGTTCTTAGGTTTTAATCAATTAAGCCAAGTAAATTTGTTGCTTTGGATTTGTTAATGCGTGGGAAAAGGTTATTCGTTGAGTTACCTGAAAGCTTCGCAAGTGAGAATTGATTTTTTTAAAATTTGCAAATCACTTATTAAATCATAAGGGCAGATTATATTTGTAAAATCATGAAGAAACCAACGGAAGCTTTTATCATTCTTCATTGAAGACGTAGCGGATTCAAAGATTTCATTTCAGGTTTGAGTGTCGATTTCAGGAAGTAAAGAATGGTTGCACTTTAAACTATCCAAAGAACACGCAGGTTTGATGATAACAACTTTAAATATCTCCAGTTAATAACTACAGCAAAGTGATAGCTTTGTCGGATTTAAATTTACATCTCTCGTTACTAACAGAGACCTGTCAAATATGCAAATGATTGATGGTGAAACTTCAACAGGATATAAACGAGCTACTAGTCTTTGCAGTAGACATCAAATTTCGAAGTAATGGAGTATTTGCCTGACACAGTGAAATGCCTCCAATGGGAATCTAAATAATGACGGCTCCATTTCAAATGCTGCTCTACATGAAATTCTATTGGACATAGTTGGATAGTTGTAAAGAAACAAATTTGAATTTATAATTGGTTCCAATCACGTGATATAGTGTTCATACCAAAGCATGTTTGCAATACAATTTCGCAATTACAGAAATGAATGTATTCTGGAATGGAATAGAGACAACTCTAACATGGTTTCCGAAAAACAACGTACTTACTGTAGGATATAATTCTAATAAGAGAAGTATATTTTATCTATACTAAAAAAGAAATATATTTACATTAATAAGAAAAGAGGTTTCCAATTGAAACTCAAGAAAAGATGTTGAACCAAGACAGTGGCTATAGTGAACAGAGACAGATGTGAGGCTGTAAAACGCAGGCTGTTCTCTATAGATTTGAGTCGAGTCATGCAAAGTGAAGGCGAATCCACAAGAAATGAGTAGAAATTTATTCAATATTGAATTAATTACGCTGTCAAAGAGTGACATTTGATGTGCTCAAGTCTCACCCATCACTCCGGTAGCTGGTCTGGTAAATACTGACCCATGCACGTATTTTGCAGATGCCTTATAGAGGTTTCACCATCGCATATACAATCGAAGTCACGTTACTTGTTATTGGATCGTATCCTACCACCGGTTGTAAGTTCAATTTACATTCATTTTAAGTCAAAGTAAGTTCAGCTTCATGGGAAGGCTTGGCATGGGTACAACTTCTTAACGAAAACCCTTTGGTTCTTTTTATTTTGCATTTATTTGATTATCATTCTCTTGTGGTTCAGTACATTTTCTTTGGTAACCATCTTTTGGGATAAAGGTTAATTAATGTTGCTGCACTAGCGATGCACTGATGAGCGCTTTAGTGCTTCCACAATGGCTATGATAATCAAAATTGTATGTAGGTATATACCTACCCTAGGATCAACATGGATCTATAAAACGTGCATCTCTTAAGATCAACCTTGGAGTAAAATTTTTTTCATCCAGTCTTTTATCCTACTTTGAGAGCGTTTTAATTACAATGCATCCATTACCTAAGGCTTGCACTTCTTGTGCACTTCGTGTGACACTTTAATTGAAAATTTTTATAAACAAAGTAACATTTATTTTTCGGAAAGTGACGAAATTTTAATTAATATCAAGATTCGAGTTTTGAGGAAATGACTCATTGGGTTGTATGATGGGTTCAACAAACCTATTTATTTCTCTACTGTAGATAGTTGATTTATGCGTAAAATTTGTTGTAAATTTGAACAAAAATGTAACAAAGAAAAAATATTTATGAATGAATTTGTGATGCCGGACCACTTTAAGTCGATCTTTTCTCACCATTAATTTGAAAAAAAAAACACGTAACAAAAAAGGTTTCCCAAATACTGAGTCACTGTCAAACCCTATTATTAAATTTTCGTGAAGCATCTTGAGACGCCACTTGAAAAGATGTTGCATGCGTTCCCAAGAAACCACAAGCTTCTGTCGCCATTTTTTCCAAGGAAACGAAGAAATTTTTTTCTTTTTTCTTCATTTTAAGAAAATTGAAAATGGAAGACACTTTGAAGAAAATATAATCAGAAATGGAATCAATACACGAGAGAGAGCCTACAAAAAAGGTGGTACGTAACAATGGGTCCATTTGAGGTTCATTGAAGAAAATTTGTTGTCTTTCATGTTACGATGTGGATTCACAAAAGATGGAACCATCTCGGATCCCAGAACTTGCCTGGCCGCTAAGTCATCTTATAAGTGAGCTGTGCGTCTGAATGGCACCTTGTGGATAGACTGATCACAAGATCTTTGGTCAGCGATTATGGCAGCTACTTACATACATCTACCGAATCCGTTTATAAACAGAACTGAGTCTTGCTGGAAACAGAAAAAAAACCAAAATCCCATTAGAGAATAAAGTAGCAATGTACAATGGAATGGCTGTCATGGCATCGAATCAAAATAAGAAGAACAACGACTTGACCATTTCCACATAATGCCTAACCCAAAATGTGCCAAGTCACCTCTCGATTGGGCACAGATTAGAGCTGCTTTATGGTGGATGGTTGAAGGTTTCGGAAAATATTCTTATGTTTACAAATTGAATTAAGACATATTCCTGTTGAATGTTATCTGCATCAAGGAAACGTTCCAAGTTGACTTTTACAAAAATTTGACACATTCAATTGCGTCCACCTGGGCTTGATTACATAATTTTACCACATTATTACTTTCTATTTATATAATTTACCTATTTTACAATTAATAACAAATCTTTATCTGATAGGTAATGACAAATTTTCGTAAAGGATTATCTGTAATTTAGCGATGAATTAGAAAGATTAAACCATTGCAAGGAGTCATAGTCGAAAACCACCACTTCCTGTAATTAAAATTCATCAAAAGGGATATTTTACTATAGAGAAGCCCGCTCTATATAGACCGCTCGAACTGAACTGAAAACAAAAAATTTGTGGGAGGATAAATTGTCCGAAGCAGCTAACCTTAATCCGATCAAGGCGGAGGTAGTTTAATGTCCGACAGAACCGCAGGTGAGGTCGGAACAAATGTTTCCCGATTGACAGCTTGTGATTATAATAGCCACAATCAATAGGTAAAACAAATCATAATCGTAAATTAAATAAATTCGGTTCTAGTCACACTCCTTCCAATTCTTGATTCTTAAAAAAGTTTGAAAACGCAGGACAACCCATAAAAATGGAAACATTTAAATCGGAATAAAATTCAAAAATCTGGAATAGAAAAGTTTCGTACGATACGATACGAAGTGTGGATGAAAGATCAGAGACCAGAGAAACCATTGAAACACCTAAACTGTTCTCTAGACTGACTGCGTTCGTGACTTTAAAGAAGCCGCGCCGCTGGCGCCTAAAGGATAAATCATATAATTCATTTGACCTTTTCTTCATTTCGGATGTGAAGAATATAGGTACAGAGAAGAATTTGTTGTTGTTGTTAAGGTACGCGGGTTTTGTTGCTCTTATTAGTACATCATCATCTCATTTCCGACCTTAGTGATTTCGGATTACAACAAATCTCCTTACCTACACCAGTTTCATTTCGTTTAAATCTCCTAATCTTCAAATTCCGATTCGAGAATGGACAGGAGGTTTTGCCAAAATTTCGGTCATGTGACCTTTTTGGTACTTTACTTCATTTATCATTGCACGAAGTCTTGAATGAACAAACTCGACTTCTTTAGATCTTTAGGTGGATCTAGACCCATCACGGGAATGATTGACTGGTCATCAATAGAGGGAAACATTTTTTATTCTCATTTTCTCCACTAAAACCTGGTGTTGATGCTGAGCTGTTTACAGTGTAACCTAGATGGGTCATTAAATTTACGTTACTGACAATGGGTCAGAAGGTGTCCGTAGACTAATTACCTCGAAAAATTCAAATGAACAAATTTTTGTTTTGACTCATTTTCAAAATAATGTTACTAACAGTAGATACCTTTTGTTCCATTTCAATATGGAAACCATACATTTTAGGTGATGATTTTGGCAGAACCATTGATCAATTCGAACGACAAGGATCAACTGAAGTCTTTGGAATCTTGATGGTAGAGAGTCTTCTAAGGATCAGGGACAAGAAACATGAAGAGTAACATTTTCTTTCTTTACTATGAAGCCTCAAATTCGATAAATTTTTCGTTATAGGTTTCACCACCTGAAGATTCTCAAGGAGATTCAATAATTGTAGATTTAAACAGTTTAAAGAACAGATGCCATACTGGAGCTCTAGGTAGGTATCATTGGATGTCCTCAAGTCGCCTTTAGAGGTATAGAAAGAGATCTTGATTCATTCGCTCTGGGTCTACTCTACTTTTCTGTGGCTGTAGCCTTGGGTATATTCTTTCAATCAACGCCAAAATGTTGTAATTTGAGTTACAAAGTAGCCTCTGATCTCTGGATTTATTATGTTCAAAGATGAAATTTGCAAAACTGTAACTTCAGTGATTGTGTACCTTCACATGATGTTGCAACAGTCGCTAAACTAAAAGTAAAAATTTTCTTAATCCAACAAAGATACCCTGTCGCGTAAGACTTTAGCAATTTAAAATCGATTAACTGCTTATACGAATAATGAAAACATTTTCATAAATTGTCCATAATAATCGTTTTCAAAGCCTCAAGTAAATAGACATGGCTCCGAACTGTTTCTGAAGATGTTAAGACAATTTCACAGTAATTATTTTGATTATTTTTTTGGTTATTGTAAACTTCTGAATTTTCCCAGAGCTTTACAACGAATGAAGAAGTAGGTATAAGTAATTGTTCCCACTGCAACGACCTTGTTTGTGACATGATCTTCTTGATCTTGGATATTGTGGACATGTAATGGTGTATGACTGGAGACAGACACGTTTTTGTGGCCAATCAAAAAAGCATTAATCAAAAAAACATAAGATGACTTTACAAAATGCCTCCTGGCTTCCTTTTTGGACAAGATTTTGGGGGCATCTGATGGAAACTTTGTTTTCCGGTTGTTTCTCTGTGATCCAACAATGTTGTTTTGAACAAATCTAGAAGGAATATAATGAGCCGCAGTGAAATTATTTTATTCTGAGTCACTCTTCTTAATGACATCTAGAAGATGCGGTCCAGAGGCTTCTAATATTCCAAAGATTCAAGGAAGAGGAGGAGTAGACACAAACGAAGACGGAACCAATAATGAAGCAGAGTTGAACTGCAATACATTTGGAATGGATTGTCTATGAGTGTCCTGACACGCAACCCTACAGGCGAAATACATCAAACCAAAAAAAAAAAAAAAACAAAAATGTGGACAATGAATAGATGAATCTGGTAAGGATAAGAGGTGACTCTCACAGCAGCATCAGAAGCAGTGGAAATGTGTCGACTCATCGAATCAAAACTCTGCACCATTCGACCTGTGTAATTTGTGGGCACTCTCAACAAAAGATGAGCATGTGCAAGTGGACGATGACGCGGCGTGCTCTAGCCCAATCGTACAATAGCCATGTCGGATCAATCAATTCACCAGGCGCCAATATGTGTCAATATATCGACGCTGTCCCACACCATCCCCGGGTGTTACAGTAGTCAAATCAAAATCACTCTTCGATTTCCAACAATCAATGTTGGCTATGTATGCCATAATTTTGTGAATAATAGTCTGTGGATCACAATTCAATTGAAAAACTTTTTTAGTGAAAGCTTCACATTCCTTTCGTCAACTTCGAGTTGGTTGCGTAATTCATACCTCGACATCAAGATGGCGGTGACGGTGGATTTATGTCGTGAATAGTGCTAGCTGTTGTGAAAGCAAGGAGTACCAACAAGATTTGACAGTTTGATGATCTTTGGGAAGATTTAAGTTGGCACAAGTTCGCAGGGTTATCATTTTGAAATTCGTCAACTGAGCTTGAATGAAATTGGTGGCAGGGGTGCCAACTTTATTCATGTTAAAATCATAATTGTTCTTTTGGGAATTCTGATTTACAATCAATAGTAACTTTTTACACAAGACGACTACTGAAAGGAGAAAATGTTGAGTACCTACTCCGTGATTGGAAATTGAACCCGCGTCCTTCTGCTTTCCGGGCAGACGCTCTTACCAATGAATGAAGACGAGCAGATTTTCTTTTCTTTTATGTTCCCCCATATTTGAGTCGTCATAGTACAATAAGCGCATGACAATACAAGATTCAAAAAAGTCACATTTGTCATATTTACTGATTTTCAGATAAGCTTAAATTCTTATTAACAAATTAATCTTCACAATCGTTGATTGAATAAGAATAAAAATTTAAAATTCGAAAAACTTGAGCCTTGGGCTCATTTCGTTTTCCGTGATTTTGTATATGATCTATAAGGATAAAGCTAATGAGATGGAAATGCCTGTAAGTGTTCAACTGTTCAAGGAAATTGTGAATTAAAATTGCACGAAGGACCTCATGATACTTCTAGTATTACATTCATCGAACCTTAGTACAAAATGTACCTATTCTTAGTGGACGCAAAAGTCATGGTGGTAGGTCCAGGGATCGGGTGTCGCGTCCATATGTGGGAGACATAGCCACAAATCGGAGACTCATGTCCCCAATTAAAGAAATCGATAAAATTATGATTAATGAAACTCATGGCTCGTGTCTGGGAAATGTTGTGTCTTTATTAGGGAAAAACCCTAAAATGTCTCAATTGCTCCATAATGATCCAAGATGACTTTATCTCGTGTCTCCTGCTGATCACTGCAATGAAATGAATGAATGAAATCACCCACGTGGAGGTTTTAAACTAGCACTGAATAAAGGTATTGAGGCAAGAGTTCGTGTTAATTGTGTTAAGAGATAAATGATATCACTTAACCAAAATCATGTAATGATACCATTTGCATAGTGAAGCTATTTGTTAGAATCAACTTGACCAGATCAACTCGTATCGTTACCTGAACTCTGAGTTGGAGGTAATTAGAAGTCGGAGCCTTATTAGCCCAAACTTTAATTGGATCTGCCAAATAAACAAACATCGACAATAAAACCGGACGTCACTTTGTGAAGATGATTTTTGTGGGCCACCTTTGTGTCTCTGGGTAAACTCCATTTAGAATCCTGGGGAGCCGAAATACATCACTTGCTATTCGGTGGGTCAAAGTAGCCGGTCGTAAGATCTTCATTTTAGGGTTACCTATACCTCTTTTTCTTGTTGTGATTTATTTCTGACTTTTATGAACCCACCCGAAATGATTTCAGTCTGTTCAGAAATGGATCATTTAATAGTCTCCTCCGGTGATTGTTTTGTGGTATTTTTAACAAGCGTCGCGGTGCCATGCCAAGAAATCGTGAATCAAGCTTTAGACTTTTAGGATGAAAGTTAGCGCCATTCATGGTCCTAATCGTAACCCATCAAATTTATAACAAAATTACTAACCCAATTTGAAATAGATAAAAACCCTTTAATTAGAACCTACTGAACCTATATACTGCCGACCCTGTTTTTTAATTAGTCTAACCTTTTGGGCAACCCCTTCAGCCAACTGAACTGAAGCGACTAATTCATCCCTTATTGTGTATCCCTCAAAGAAAATATATTTTTTGCTTCAATTTCTTCTTGACCGCATGTTTACCTTTGCAGGTGGGATTAACAACTTTTTTACAACCCAACCATAAGAATCACAATCCCAATTCCTTTGAAATTCTTCATTCTCGGATTCAGTTAATCCTCGTTCCAAATGTGATGGCGCCAATGACCAGTTTCCAGTCATCGTTCAACGGGTGCGCTATAAAACGCAAAAAAGGTTTGAAGATTTTCCCTTTTATTTTTCTTTCGGATATTAATTTCACCTGAATTGTGACTCGTTTGTCTTCACGTTTCGTGTTTAAAATAACACTTGAATTGAATGTGTCTGTTTTTGCGAGGAAATTTTTGTTTGGACAGGACTATACTCCGAGAAGGATTCACTTCTGAATTTTAAAGCAAATCAGTTAATAATTTTATCTTATATCTACCAATACCTGATTGCAACCAATCACATTGGGTAAAAGATCAAACAAGTCCGCGTGTTGCTTCCAACGATTAAATTTCCCCATAATTCGTGTTGATAGCTAAATTGATGGGATCCCTGTGGAGCATTGAAAATGATTTAAAAATGAGACTGAAGGTTTCCTGGGGTTTCCACACTTAATGGGTTTTTTCGAGGCATTGTAGGAGAACTTTTCATTTCACGGTGGAACAAATTAATCGCGAAATTGTCAAAGCTTCAGCGCCACTGTAGGTCTTTGGGCGTATCCCGACAATTTTTGTGGTTTTCATGAGAATCAGATTCAACTTTAAATTCAAAAATTTCGAATTGTTGTGATTTTCGATTAATGAATTCAAAATTTTTTAGTTTGTCGGAAATATATTCTTTGATTTGCAAAACAAAAAATTAATTAATCAAAACTTTCCCACCCTCATTTGCATATCAAAAGATTTTTTCAAAAATTTGCATCAAACTGAGCGATCTAGGTTTAGTGTCTATACAAAATGATCTTACTTTGATCACTTTGATCTGGTTTCGAAAATTTATTTTTTGGTTTTCTTAAGAAACAAAAAAATTCACTCCGTCAGTCAGTCAAAATTCAAAGAAACAAAACACCCCGAGGCACTTGTGGTCTGTGCCAAAGTCAGGAATTCATGGATTTTGCTTCTTTATAACATCAAAATGAGTTTCATGAAACACGCGATCTGTGGAGACTTTTCTTCACTCTGGGTTGGGTTTTTGTCGTTTTTAGGAGTTTCATTTTGCTCATCTCCATGTAACCACAAAGGTTTCACAAAAGGACCGGAAGGTGTCTTGACTACAAAGGGAGATAATGCATTTTTTTTGTTACCTAATTTCTAGGTGCTTGCCACCCCAATTGTGATATAGAAAACATAAGGGGTGAAATGTGCGGTTATACAATTGTTTCCTCTAATTTCATACTTAAAACTCTGATGGAATTATTCATTTTTCATTTCAAATTCGGAAAGTTGAAAGTTTCTTAAAACTTTTCGTGTAACAAATTTTCTGAAATTTTTAATCTAAGAAAAGTGTAAATAAATGAAATTTTGATTTCTCGTCATATTTTTATGGAAATTCATTTCTGGTTTGAAATGCCAAAATTGTGGCGACTGAAAATGAAATTCATCTTTTTATTCGAAAATTTCTTAAGATTTGAAAACACAAAAACACAAATTTACTTTTATTTCATCATAAAAACCGAGAACTTGCAAGCACAATGAATCACAGAAAGAAAATCAATTCAATTTTAGTGTTTTGATCCTGTCCAAGGTATCCTTGCTCAACACAAATCCAGGATCCTCCGAATTGCCGAAAAACTACGAATCACTTTTCTAGCCCACAACAAGTTCACATGGAGGCGGTCAGTCTGATCCTACAAGCGGAAAAGCTCTCTGAGAATGATGAAAAGATTTTCTTCGAATTTCGTATTGTTTGCGTTTGCGCTTTTCCCGTTCAGAAAATTCATTTCAACTGCGAGTGAACAAAATTTATTGATTTCCTAAATGCTGCATTCGGATTGGTTGAATCCGAGTATCTCATGTTTCCCGTGTTGCTCCCGGTTGTGGCCATGGGGGCTGGGTGGGCCACTTAGACCGCCCTTTGCTCCAACAGTGGCGGCGTGGTGGAAACTTTCGTATTATTACATATCGTGCTACATGAATATGCTGATCTTCATGAAAATGTTGATCGAAAAATTGAACAATTTTCATGTAAAATAATTATTCATATGAATTGGTCCATTGTTGATTCGATTGGAAGATTTCTTGAATATGATTATCTTGAATCAACTACAAGATAATACAAGATGTCATTTTTAAAACCACAGGTTATCTTAAACACACGTTAAATTGAACAATTTCGTAATGAAACGTCAAGTACTGAATTGAAATGAAACTTTCCTGAAGAGAAAATAAATGAAGGAAACAACTTCCTTTCGCAAATCTTAGGAAATCAACGTGAAAATCTACATTTCCCCATAGAAACGTTGAATATCTCCATAATTCCCTACTGTGCTAAATAAAACGTTGGAAACATTTCTGTGTCATCTTCTCGGAAACATAATTTACATATGCATTATCTCTTGAATTCTTGTGAATAAGGAAACTTTGTAAAGTTTCTAAGCTTTTAGCGATTATTTCTAAAAATGTTCTATCCCAAGGGAGTGTGTAGAGAAAATTTTATGCATTCATATGCAATATATCACATATCAGGATATCCTACAGTTATCATTGAATGTAATATATATAGTTATAGAATAAGAATTCAGTTTGAAGTGATTCTTTTTAAAATCGAGATATGATACGTACGTTATTTCAGAATTATTTACTTTGTATTCTAACCTATTATTAAGTAAACTTTGTAGAATACAAAATCACTTTCTTGAATCAATTTTGATTCTTTTTCATGACACTAGATGGCGTTTTTTGAAAAGTCACTTTTTTCGTGGATTACAACAAATTGTAAATTTCCTGTAAACAATAAAGTGAAAATTTAAAATGGATTATATAATATATGTATATCTATGTACCTACCTTAAGGTTTTCTCTAGATATTAGGTAGAGTACCTATAGGTTAAAGTTAAACCAATTAAATCAATAATTTGTTTTCTTTTTTTACTCTTTTATTATGGTAATCTGTTGTATATCTTTAGTTGTTATATGAAGGTATATTTCGGAATTATAAGAACCTGGATGTTAAATAAAAATTAAATAAATAGAGCTAAGGTATGGACAGTTCGGGTTGCAAACTTCTATTTTCTAAAGAATGATCGGATTTTGTTTGGCAGAAACTGTACTGTACTGTCGAATATCTCAATAAAATTTTGAGAGGATAAGGGTATATGTCATATATACTTTATGATATTAGGAAGGTAAACAAATTTCAATTTCATTATCAATGTTGAAAGGTCCCTGTCAATTCTGATTTTCCTACCCCATGAATATCTACTGCACTGGAAACAGGTTTCTGCTGTGGTAAACTACACACCACCCTGCACGAACAAGCCAGCCAATCACAAGCAACACAAAGATCCAAGGGTGCAGAGCAACGAACGAGGAACAAATGAATAACGACCAAAGCCCGAAGTCCAACCCATTCGAACTGCTTCAACTCGTTGTTCCACACAACTTGAACAACGCACACTCGAACAATTTCCAGTTCGTCTCCATCATCCCACAGTGTATGAACACAACCCGTCACGAATGTGTTCGACTGTAGCGGGGGCAGACACAACAGTTCGACAAGCAACCAAAGAAAATGATCACATAATCACCTAGTCGTTCACGCACTTTGTTCGTGGTTGGTCGCGCAACAAAACGTAAAAACGCTGAGGTATTTTTCAATCGTAAGAAACGCTTAAATCGCAGAAACGTTTAATCATTCAATATACAATCAACAGCATGTTTGTTGTGAGATAATCAACATAATAATCGAAACAAAATTTTCTTTAATTAACACGTTAATTCTGTTCAAGACGACACAACCTCGGACAAACAAAAAATTACTGTTAAATTTAATTAAAAACAAAAATTAAAAATTGATCAACTTTCGTTCAATCTCAAAAGTCACCCTCAAACTTTGTGTTGCTGTTCTAAAATTGTTCGTTAAAGTGTAATTGAAGTGCTGGTGTCTAATTCGTGTAACGAAAGCAAACATAAACAAAACTAAAGGATTATCAATTAAAATTAAAAAATAAATTATAAAAATTAATTTTTGTTTTACCGCCGTCGCTTTAGTGTTTGCCGCCGTGGACAATGTCCGGTTCGCGTAACGTCCACAAAAGAGCCATCGTCGTATAATCAGAGAAAAATTAATTAAGAGAAAAAATTTACATAATTTATTTAATTAACGTCAATTTGAATGTTTATGTTTATGAGTTTTTTGATTCAATTGGATTAAAGTGAATTATGTGAATTTTGTGTTTGATTCAAATATTTTCGGATTGGAATTGAGAAAATTTTCAATTTTGGCAAAACTGAAATTTGATTTTTATGTTTTATTGAATGAAAATCAAGTGTTTTTGTGTTTTTAAAAATTTTTACTTTTTACAAATTCAAATTTTGTGGTTAGTGATAAAATTAAAAAATTGTTGTTTTTTTTGGAACAAATTTCGATAAAAATTTTTTGAAAAATTTCACTTCCGTCGGATTTTGTGCGCCACACTTTGACATGTACTGGGAAAGAGTGGTAATTCAGTTAAAGGATTAATTAGTTAATTAATTAATTAAACATTCGAGTGATTCATGACTTCCATTTGTTTGTTTTGAGAAAAATTTCGTTTGTGTGCAATTTGACGCGATTCCATTGACGTGATTGAGTTTATTAATTAAAATTATAAGTAAAAGTAAAATAATTAACATTTGTGTTAATTTAAAAAATTACAAAAGTTAAATAAACGGCCACAAAATTTTATTTGATAAAGTGGCCTCATTAGGCGCCAACACGCTTAACTTCACGGATTTGGGGAGCCCTTACGAGGGCCCCCCAAGTACTCCACAATCTGGTATGGATGCACCAGATGCACCTCATACACCAAAGTACTTGGATGGTGGGACAACGACCACGATTCCAGGCAAATCGGCTTTTGTCGAACTCCAGCAGCATGGGTAAGTCGGGATTCTCTTTGGGGATTCTAGAATCTTTGAAGTCTTTAGAAGGAAATGAACAATCACCTCTAAACGTGGCGTGATTCCATCAAATCTTGTTGTGGTACCTTAATCTGTTTGCCTCAGTCTGTTAACCACGATGGGATGTACCTATAGTTCCACAGTGAACTTCCAGAATCTCCTTGTAATTGAGATAAACAAGAGAGCATACCTTAAATCTAAGAAATGACCCTAGAAAGTGTGGATAAGTAACGAACTTCTGAACCATATCGTTTGTAATTCAGGTAACAGATGGAAAACCCTTCAAAATCAAGAATGGAATGATTCCGGAGTTAGTTGTGGACGTGTGTTTTGTGCTACTTTATAAGAATATAAATGCTTCTATTTCATTTGCGGTTTTGTAGGTTTTAGTTATATCTCTACTAACATGAGTGCAAGACGTAGTATTACAAGTAAATGTGTCGATAACCTTATTTGGCAACACAAACAATTTTCATAAGATCGAAAGTTCACAAGACGTGAAGATTGTTTGAAAATATTTTCATACAGGTAATTAACAAAATTAACTCACAATTATGAGATAACTCGAACGTAAATCTCCATAACAAAATGCCTGCACTGAATAACTCATTTTGGGGCAACTCCCCTCGGTGGAAAATGTGGAGCAAACAGATGAAAAATGTGAATGAATTTTCATAACAATATCCCGTTTAGGTAATATCCCACTAAACGTGCTATTAAAGGCAATAATTTTTGTTTTTATGTTTCCGCAATATATTTTTCCGAAATAATTTTTTGGAAAAAATTATTTTCTTCAGTTTCACTTTTTTACCCAAAATTTCAGACTCCATCAAATGACTCCACCTACTGATCTAGGTGCGATAACGATGGGCGGTTTCTTGAGGCAGTTTTACACTAGAAAAACTGCATAATATTACAATTCGAATTCAAACGAGATGCGGTTTTGTGTTGTCCAGTTATGAAAACAAGTCCAGGAACTCCAGCAAAACTAAACCTGGTCTTCCTGTAGACAGTACCATGAATTTTATGACTCCATGGATGCCCCATGATAATTTACTAAATTAAGAATGGGTTTTTGAGGACAGAGCATTCCTAAAACTGAAATTTTAAATTTTCTTAAAATTCACAAAATCTTTTTAAAAATTAAAATTACAATCATTAACATCACAATAAGATAATAATAAAAAAAAAAATTTTTAATAATCTTCTTAATTTTTATTTTCCACTAATGTTACGAATCCATCAACTGAAAAGTGCAAATTACTTTGGTCAATCTGTCAACACTCAAGTTTTGTCCCTCTCACCGCCACAAGTGACATCTGTCCTTCATTAGTTGAAAAACTTTCAAAAGATTATTACCCTTAAACGTTCTCTGTTTAGTAATTTGTATACAAAGTTGAAATGCAATACAAGGAATCACTTTTCTGATATGTTGAAAATGGTGTCCATTAAACCCGGAAATAAATAATATTACATCACTTGCATTAGCTGAAAACTTGCATCAAAGTTAGTTTTAATTTCCAATAGTCGGAAATATGACGAAGCTTTATTTTTAGCACTCTTTTTGCACTAATTTAATGCTGTTAATTTCCTAAAATAAATCTAAAAAACATTGACTTTTCTAAAATTAACAATTTTTATCGCCACAAATGTTTATTGTTTTATTACAAAAATTAAGAGTTAATTGGGTGTAAAGCAAGTGTAGCTTAAAAATACTGTCATTTGAAATAAATAATTTCAATTTTTTTAAGTTTTTTCCACTTTTCAACCCAATTAATTCAATTAATTCAATTAATTCGTTTCGGACGGAACAAATCATTGCGGAATGAAAATATTTTTAAATTCTCCCTCACACAGCACATGTTTTATTGATTTTTAGGAATTGCTTAAATAATTTGTCCCGCGTAAATTAATTAGCATAATTCACGAAACGTGGTTGATTTTAATTTGATTTTAACTGATTTGATTTAATTTTTCGTACGTTTTTCTACTTGATCACAAATTATTCAGTCCAGTTGAGTTTGAGGTGCACTGGTGGAGTTGTTCACGTTTAACGAAAATGGCTTCCCTTCTCGCCGATTTTGGTATTCTTTAATGGTAGTTTTATTTATTAGAACAATTTTTTAACAAAATTCTGAAAAGAGCAATGACATATTTCCTTGGAAATGGAATTTCATTTATTGAGTTTGAAGTAAAACTGTTTGACGAAATTTCACTGATAAATCTTGAAAGATCATGATCCTAGGAGTCACCTAGACACCACTTCAATGAATCTCGTATCACGTATTGAACAAAATTTTTAAAGAATTTATAATTGAATTTAGGTAAGAACTGACCAATTCCAATCAAGCAGCTGCTGCAGCTGAGTTCATTGGACACCGTCGGATACCTATAAGGTATTTCAGTAAATAACCTAGTTCTATATACCAACATTTTTAATTTCTTAAAGTAACTAATTCAGAACAAAATCAAATTCGTCTGTTGAGTTGAAAACTTGTAATCATTTGCATTCAGCAGCACCATCTATCAGCGAAATAGAATGAATCAAATGAATTATTATTGTGACCTGCAAGTGAATTTTGTGACATTTACAATTGCATGATCAAGTATCGATTGGAATTTCGCAAAACGCCAGCATCAATCCACAGCAATTCGCGTGAAAGGGCGTTTTATTGAATTAATCCCGTCTACTGATAAATCTCCAGTTTCTCTACTGAACAATTCAAGTAGAATACGATCTACGGTGTGTACAACATGATCTATAGTTTCTCAATAACTTGAATACTTTATGAATAACCTAAAGTTGGCATTCGAAGGCGTGTCTATCTAACAAGAAATATCGAAAATATTTGATTAATTATCGTGATACGAATTAAATTTCCTGAGGTGTTGGTTTTATCTATCTATGATATCTATGAAACTAAAAAAATCTTTTTGGATTTTGTGCATATCTGTTGGAATTTTTGCAATTTCATAACCAAACCACAAAAAATGAAAATAAAATTTTTATCTCAACCACAAATACCTGTGTATGATATTTATTAGATTACACTGATCCGGTATTGCATAACAAACAAAATAAATCGCAAATTAATTTGTAATAACTCACTACCGCTTACATACAACATGTTCAACATAATCAACATGAAGGTTATGAAGGTATCTAACATCACATGAACGTTGTGGAACGTTGTTGTATCTAAATGACCGTTTAATTTGATTTTATTTGAACAAAATTGAAATATCGCAATTAACTCGTCTAGACCTGACTTCGGAATTATTCGAATGAAATTGTCAGTTCCATTAGGCGTGCGTTTGTGACAAATATCAGGACAAAAAATTAGTTTGTTAACTTTTTTCTTCGAAAATGAAAAAAATCATTAACTAAAGTTTCATTAGAGCTTTTTCCTCGACTCGAAACAATTACAGTTAAACTTTATATTGGAAACGTATTAACCACTTCCTACTACTGACAGTAGTTTGACAGTCTCCCAAACACCGTAGAGTATGTTTCGCATTTTTCACAATATCTCGAAAACTTTGTTCTACAATGTATGAAGATTTAGACTTATCTGAAAGCAGATTTATTTATATATTATATGATGTAGCTTCAGTTGATTGCGCGTTCTTGACAGAGGTTTGACAGGCTCTGAAACCCCATAGAATATATTTCGCATTTTTGACAATATCTCGAAATCTCACTTCCACATTATATAAATTTTTACACGTTTTTGAAAGCTTAATGAATTATAAGATGACATATATTGCATCAGTCAACTTTGAATCAATGGTAGAAGTTTGGCTGGCAATTCCAAACTCCTTCGAATATACCATATTTCGCATTTTTCCAAATATCTTGAAAACTTTGTTCTATAATATAAAACTTTTTATACTTTCCTTTTAGCTGAATTAATTATCTATCACAAGATATAGTTTTAGTTCACTTTGAACTATTAGTAGAAGTCTGACAGGCTCCCAAACACCGTTAGTGTTAGCGATATAAGGTCAGGTAGCATTGGTTATAAGTTTCTATGAATTCCAAAATTTCATAAAATTTTTTAGTTCTTGTATTTAACAGAAGAAAATTTCAGGAAAGCTTTCCTCAATTTTCAAGTTGATTGTAAGAAAACTCTAGGAACGGGAGCCTTTGGAAATCAAGGATTGCAAAAGTTGAATTTTGAAGATGATGGACACGATTTCTCAAAACCTAGTAAACTGACCTTTACTTAAATTTTAAGTATTTTTACTTAATACAATTGCCATGAAAATAAATCAAGGATATTTTTGTCCTTTGATCGCAACTTATTTTAAAAAGCAATTTTTTGTCCAAATTTGAATGAAAATTTTAGATTTTGAGTATAATTCTGCCAAAAATTCAAATTTCAATATTTTCGAAAATACTTCATTCAATCATAAAACATACTCACCTGCTAATAGAAAATATTAGATTTATGTGTTTAAAATAAATTAATCACGAGTTATCCTGTCCAGCAGGAAGATACTTTTACTTGAAAGATGTGCCAGAAAATCACTCCGCAACGACGGAATTTTGAATATTGATCAACAAAAATTTTACAAAATATTTGCGAAATGTTGTTCTTAAATATCCAATAACTTTGAATAATATTAGTGTTATATTATTTTAAATGAGAAAACAGAAAGAAAATATACTCATTTCTGTCCGTCAAAATCGTATTAACGAAGTCAAGAAATTTTTATAATCTTTTCAATCTTCTTCAAGTTACTTCAAGTATGAATTAAATAATAACATTGCATAAAATAACTTTTTCATAAATAATTCCAAGTCAAGTTTTAAGTTATTAACGTATTAATTGGATAACATGTTTCACTTCTCATTAACTGAATATCATAATGTCCGCAGGCATCTTGTTTCGTGTGTAGAGATACAAATCACTCAGAGTTGAAGAAGATTTTGAATAACAAATAAAATTATAAATTAAATAAATAAAAGTTTGAAATATTTCTGAATGGAATAAATTGGAAAGGAAATGAGGAAGGAAGTACATTTTCCTTAAAAGTTTTTATAGTGAATACGTGAAATGAACCCTTTCTTGGTCTCATCAAGGACATTGATGAAGTGGTTCGATTAGAAAGAAAGAGTTGTTGGTCACAAGTAAGGAACATCTTGTTTGTCATCCTGGCGTGTTTTGGTAGACTTCTGAAGGTGTGTCCCATCGCGACTTTTCGCCATTCACGTGACACCATCAAAACGTTGAAAGGGTAAAAGGGTGAAAGGGTGAAAGGGTGGCAAGGCAAATTTCGTTCACTTTTGTCTTATTGATTTCGTGGTGGACAGAGTACGGAATAAAGGAAATAACTGGAAAAACCTCCATTTTGTGAGAGACACGCAATTCATGTCAGGATAATGGATTCGTCCTCGTTGCATGCAAGAGTCCATTTTGACGTGAATGTGTTTTATTTTTTGGTTACAAGAAACGAATCACTAAAAGCTTTTTCCTCTTATCCTTGACGAGCTTTTAACAATAAAAAATGAAAATGTCCGCATATCTTGTACAAAAATTTATTTTATCCATTACAGATACGGTGCTATTCGTGGTGGCTATCAGCATTTCGGGCCGCAAGGTGGACAGGATTCAGGATTCCCAAGTCCACGTAGTGCTTTAGGTTATCCATTCCCTCCAATGCATCAGAACTCATATTCAGGATATCACTTAGGTAGTTATGCACCACCATGTGCAAGTCCGCCAAAAGATGGTAAGTTCAATTAAATATTTTTATTTTTAACGACACAAATTTATCATGACACTGACACAAAGGTCACTCACATACATTTTATTTGATGTGAAATCAATTTATTTTCATATGCTTTTGTATAGTTACTTTGAATATGACAAAATGGTGTGTCCAATAAAAATAAAAGAAATAACCCCAATTTCTCGGTCCCGTGAGGGATATTTAATGACATTTTTCGATTTCGTTGATATCACTCAATTCTTTTGGGCACATTCAAACCCTCTATTAGCTTCAGCTAACTTTCAATTGTGACTTCTTTTATTATTCTAATATGTATACGAACTGATTAATCGAATTCGGTAAATATCACGAACCTGAATGCGATAAACATCTTTTTACCAGCTATTCAAGCTTCATTTGGGTATATCTGCTTTAAATCATTGAGTCAAGTTTAAGGATATTCTAATGGTTTCTAATAAACATCTTCACCATCAAGTTCAAATTATTGATTTTACCTCATTTGCTAATTTCACAAATTACTCATTTAATTGCTACGTGGAATTCAATAATTCCAGCATAAATTATTCCCCAATTAGTACGGCTTAAGGTAAAACTAAATAACCCGATCAAACATTAATAAATCACTCAAAATTTATTTAATTTCAACAAATTTTTCATCCAATTTCTGACAAATTAACAAGCGTTAAAATTCGGAATGGAAAAAATAGAAGAAATTTGTCAGAAAAATGAAGTTCGTAAATCAAGTGGTTATTGTGATGTTGTGTGCCGAAATTAGGATTAATTAGGTAAAACAAAAATTTTTTCTTTCCTTCGTGTCATTCATTTGATCTGCATTGTGGTGGGACACCTTTAAATTGCGTAATTCACACCATTTCAACAATTATCTACGTTCGTAATCGATGATGGCCAATTCAGACCAAAGTGATTAACACTTAATTAACTGGGAAATTACACCAGTTTAAGTGTACACGGCTAATTAACAAAATTTATGACCGACAACTTGCCGAACTCGCACCTGTTCGGAGATAGGTATGCGCTTATTCGTGTGACATTTGTCACAGTTTTGTGACAGAATTATGACTGTCACTGTAAAATGATTTGTCTATCTCTAATACTGTAGCTGTAACTAAAACTTTTATGTGTCCTTCCTTCTTGTCAAATTGGAAACGCAAACTTGTAATGAGAATTAAAGCTTGCCTATTCATTAGGTTAAAACGATTTAATTGAAAATTTAAATTTTAATGCTACGCCCCGTAGTAAAAGAATAAACGTGCGATTCGTTATGGTTGCTACCTTGACAAGGTGATAAGGCTCATTGATTTCGTTAGAAACTGTCAAGTGAATGGTTTGTTGGTTCGAACAAATGTTTTTGATGTTTCTTTACGCGATTCACTATCCTGCTCTAGTATTGAGATGAATCAAATGCGTTCATCTTTGTTCAATTCCGAATTTGGTAAGGGGTTAGGCCAGTCTAGAGAAGGAAAGTAGGTTATACCTATATAAGCTATTGAAACGATGAATGTCTAAGAATAGGAACATGGTACCTAACTAAGAACAAATCAATTGCAAGTTGGCAGTTCCCTGCGAAAGCAAAATGTTGCCTGGAACTTATGTCGAATTGGAACCACTGTATGCCAGAACAGTACGATGCGAGGATATAAGAAGCTTTTCCAGCGAAACTATAAAAAATATTAAAATTTTGTAAAAAGATTATTATTGTATTGATCTTTGAAAACATTTGTGGATTACTGTGAGCTTTATTGAAAACAAAATGGCTGCTCCCCGGCATTTTTCCTGTGACACACTTTCGTTAGAATTATAATTATACGACTGAACCAAAACTTTTACTATTCGTGCTATTTTCAATATAAGATCATGAACCAAAAATATTTTAATTAAGTATAATGAGAAATAAAATGCTACATATGACGTTTTTATCATAAATTGATTTTCGTAAAAATGCCAGGTTTTTGAATAAAACATTCTGAAAATCACAAAAAATCATCAGAAAATCGTTAATAACAAGTGAATCATGAAATAATATTTAAAAATTTGAACGCATTTTTATTGAAAAAATAGTTTTGAATGTAAATTTAAAATTTCAGACAAATCGGTTGAGATTTTATCAAATAATCGGTTCGAACGGTTTGCAAAATGTTGTTTCGAGAAAAACGCGTTTAAAATTTCAAGTTCCCAAGGAGTGCACGTACATTTGATGAATTTTGCGTTAAAAGTTTGACCACTCACAATGCTTTTTTGTTTAAAAAACTTTGTGACATAATTTTTATGACATTTTAGTATAGTTTAGGAGAAAAAAATATTTTAAGATATTTAAACATTTTCATTCGTATCATCTCTTTCAGACAAATGTGAAGACACGGGACTACGGGTTAATGGAAAGGGAAAGAAAATGCGTAAGCCTAGAACAATTTATAGTTCATTACAACTACAACAATTAAATAGAAGGTTTCAAAGGACACAATATTTAGCACTGCCTGAACGAGCAGAATTAGCAGCTAGTTTAGGATTAACACAAACACAGGTAAATTGAATAAATTGAAAATAATTTGTCGCATGATTAGGTTTTAAAGCCTTTAACCCTAAAATTCGAATATCTACATGAGTTTGTATCACAAGCATATGTTGGAGTGACCTCATAAATTTGCAATTATGTACGTCTTGAATATGTTTTAAATTGTGTTTGTAATATAACCGGGTGTAACCCTCTGCAGTGTACTGCTTGTTTACCCTTCAAATAATTCGATTAGGTTTTGTGTGAAGTGGGTGATGTGTTCATTGCGCAAGGGTTGATACTGATAACGTAATAAATAAAATCGAATAAAATTGAAATCACTAACTGTAACCGAATGCGTTAAATTCCCTCCTCGACGGGTGAAATTTCCGGCACACAGTGAAGTCAAGCTAAGCTAAGCCGTAAGTACCATGCAATGCAATGGTGGGCCTTCTCTCCTGGAAAAGTGATAGTGAAGTGATTGCGATTTTAAAATTGATCTAAATTGAAACAGCACACGAAACACAAGTTAGCAGATTCAGGCCGGTTAAGGCTATACTAAAGCTTGAGCGTTATACTGACAATGGCGGAACGTTATATAAAACGAAAGCTGAACAGCTGAAGAAAGTACTGTATAGCAGCAGCACCTCATCGTCAAGCATGGCATAATTCAATTAGGAAACACCACGCCCACTATCAATAAATTTTAAACGAGCCTTGGTAAATAAATTCTTTTTTTCGTAGCTATAGTTTTGTAGCTGTTGTCTTCATTGACGCTAAATTGACGGTGTACACTTGGTGTTATGTTTGTAGCGGTTATTCGTACGTGTTACTTTAAATATTTTGTTTTCTTATCAAACTGAAACTTATATTACCACAAGACATGAAACACGTAACTAAAAACATATTTTAAAGGCTTATACCATTTCCGTAGCACAATGCTTCCGTGTCTCAAGTCATCAGCAATGTTTCGCATATCTCATGTTTTGTGTGTTAATCGTGAATGGGTTTTGAAAGAAATCGCTCGAATTTTAAATATTCCTTAAGAGTTTAACTGGAAAAGTGTTAAGAATAATAATGGTGGCGTTAACTTGTTTACGAAGATAGAAAATCGAAATTTGTCACCACACAAAAATTTACTCCAGAAGTCTCTCAAATTTTCAAACCATTCACGGCAGAAAATGGACGTCAGTCACACACACGCACACAAGCATCACAATTTACTCCTGGAATCTCTCAAATTCTCTCTGAATTTCTCTGAATGGGAAATCACTTTTGATATTTGAAGTTGGTAGCATCGTGTCCAGTAACCGGAAAAATATAGATTAAATAGCGTCATTATACAAACGTCAATATGGCAAAAACAAATCAAAATCACAAATCTCAAATTTACTTCTGAATTTTGACAGCTGAGCAGCCGACAATGGACGCCATCTGGCGTTTGAATCAGAATTAGTTGTCTGTTTGAATTGAATCCGTTCACCGCCTAATTACGTTAATTAGGCGGACTGTTTGAAATATCTTAGAAGAACCCTTTCGCTGATTTGTAGCAGGTTGTTTGGCAGAGAAAAACCATCAAATGAGTCACGAACTTTCTAACAAAAAGGGATGAAGTTCAAATGGATTTAGCAGTAGTGAGATACATGATATAATGTTACAAATGAGAATATCCTTTAATTGGACAAAAAGGACATGAAGTATTTGACTCCTCACATGAAGGGTCACATGATGCGTCTCACTTCGAAGCAGGAAATGTGAAACTTATTGCCAAGAGCACACCTCCAATTGCATTTGAAATTCTCAACATTTCATGTTAAACACATAATTTTAACTGTCAACTGGATTTAATTAATTAGTACATGATTATACCGACTTAATTAGACATGATAGTTGAGGTGAAACATTTGTATATGTGTGTGAATAGTTGTTATACAAATACAGCTTTATCACGATTGAATATTTTTACTAATTAAATGAAATTGAGGCATTAAAACACATCACAAATCACTTCGGCCATCTTTGTAACTTGTTCGGCTTATGCTTTATGTATGGTGGTCCAAGAAACGTCCAGACTCTGTTCATCGCCCTGATAAGGTGTTTAACGACAGATTGGTATTTTGATTGAAATAATTAATTTTTTATTTACCTTTACTACCCGTATCCGATTTTGTGCCGTCTTCGTGAATTACATACATTCGTTTTTGAACAAATTCATATAACCATGTAACGTGTCGAATGTGTAATTGCTCGTAATTATGACGTTTACATGATGTAATTGTTGTTAAACGATTTTATTTGAGTGATTAATAATATCTAATTTTGATTAGTAATTAGTTGTGTTTTCAATTTTATTTGAAATTCATCTAAAAGTTGGAAAAAATTATTTACACATTTGCTGCTCATTAAATATTTTAGTTCAATTGGGAAAAATTTTAAATTATTTAATTGATATTCCTTCAACTTGTAAATTAATACATATTGAAAAGTTAAAATTGAACAACATCAGTTGAAGTTATCATTTTGTGTTCAATTCTTTCAACCAATATATATAAAGTTCTCCTTCTTTGTCTACTACAAGTATTTCCTTTCTATCGAATAGTCATTCACGGAACAGTAACTTAACGGGACTTTTTTTGTTACGGTGTGTGTTCCTTTTTTGTTTAACTCCTTTTGTGTATTACATTTAATGAAATTATTGTTTTTCCTTTCAATCCGGATGAACGACGTAAGTGATTGAGTGCAAGTACATTTTGAGGCAAAGTCATTTCATTTATTAGAGAAGAGTTATTAGAGTGAAAACCAATTTGTAATTGAACAAAAAAACCAAAATTGATTCAATCAAAAAACGACTGATCGACATTAAATCAGGCTGATCTCCTTAACACGCTGACAAAAGAGGCGACTCAAGTCGCGTCGAAACGGTGCAAAAATCCTTTCAAAATACATAAATTGTTGGCGGGAAAAGTCATTAATTTTGAAATTTATATATTAACGATCGTGACAAATGATCGTCATGTATGGGCTACCGTTTGCCCTTAATTTATTTTATTTTTTTATAATTTTTATTCGTTTGCTTGATCATACAACAAGGAGTTGAAAAGGAGTCAAAGCTAAAGAAGGTTCCGCAACCATAACAAAATATTTTACACGATCGGGAAGCTGCTGCGATCCCGCTGTGGATTCTCAGTTCATAAAATCCGATCACAGCATGGCGTCTGGCGGTTGTGAGTCCGAGTATCTTTTCAAATTACGTTCCAATAGACGTACCATTGATGAATGGAGTCAAGTAAAGATTGTGGATTATCCATCATCCGCTACCATCTACAAGCTGTCAATGTGATATCGTTAGCTATCAATGCGAGACAATAAACCTTTTTTTTGTTGTAATGTTTCTCGTCGCCCAATCCAATGTAGCAGTACCCACTCGTGGTTTTTATGAAGCTGGTTATGGTATTTTTTTCTTTGGCCAACCACTCTTCTTCCTGTCGAACCTTCAGAGTTCCGGGCGTTACCCTGATCATCATTCAAATTACGGGCTTTGTGTTGGCACCGAGTCCAAATAGCGCTGACAAATGATGTCATGGTTTAATAGAATTTTGATTTCTCTTTGATTTCCGACGAAAACCTTTGAAACCTTTCGTGGTATGGTCTCTTGTGATCATTGAAACTTGATTATTGACGATTTGTTCCTGTTGATCTGATCATTTTTAATTGATCATGTGAAACTCAAACGGAACTGACACATGTGGCTTCTGCTTCGAGTTCTGGGATTTCATGAAACCTAGAATCCATGACCAACTTTGTCCGATTGAGTCTTTCAGCTCAACAACTCATTACCTACTCATTAGTTCTCGTATATCACATGTGGTTATGCTGGTTTTCTGCACGTGGGTGCTTATGGGCTCGTGTGGGTTGTAATCAATAACTTTGCATAATCAAAGACATAAATCACGTTCGCGAAATGGAAATTAATTGAAAATTCGCGCAACCTACACTCGAGAGGGAGTTTGTAAATTTACGAATTTCATCAGGTTGGAAATGAATGCCAGTCGTTTTGAAAACTTTAGATCAAAAACTGCCATTTTGTCATCTTCACACACTGAGTTTTGATTAGCCAACCCGAGCAACAATAAGAAGCTACTCTTTCCATGTGCATGGCAAAAGGATGACTACTGTCCCTTCTGGATTTCATCTACCAGATGTCCACCATTTTGTCATCTTCGGCCGCCGAACTTTGATTATCCAATAAAAACTTCAAAACGAAGTTAATTGTCTCATGGGTCAAGTGAAAGGATCACCACTGGACCGTGGCTGGGCTTGGGCCCGCCATCTCATCGTAATCATTCATTCATTCAATCACTCGATAACTCAATTCAATTTAAATTGCTAAGAAGCTGATGAGGAATTGGATGAAATGCAATTTATCAGCTCAACGTCCCAATGAGCCGAATGAGTCCAATGTATCCAATGAGTCGAATGGGCCGCTGTGAGCCTGAATTGTCAATTCAACGACAAGTGGGTAAATTCATTTAGTATTCGACCCAGAAAGGAGATTTCAAAGATTTATGTGGGCCCCATAATAAATTTGCATATAAATTTCATTTGTGCATAAAAGAAAAATGAACAAAATGCACTTTAGATGCATACATGATAATTGCATTTGAGTGCATTTGATGGGAGCGTTTCTTATAGAAAATATTTTTTCTTTACTAACTAAAGAGAATACGCAAGATGCAATACAAGAAATTTACCTCCCTCTTCTATCATTCACCGTACTGTGAGTTGTGACGCAACATTACCATGTTCACACAATTCAAACAAATCGTGAAATTGTGCAAATCCAACTGGAAGCGAATGGAACTGGCGGCGAGTGGTGGCGAGTGGTGACATCTAACAAATGCACTTGCATGCGCAATAAATAATATCTCTATTTAACGGATGCACCTCGTAGATCTTGTGCCTGAAGTGGGATACAGATCTGAGTCTTGTTCTGTTGTTGACATCACAGTTCACAGCACACGTCCGATGTAGGTACTCAACATAACAGATCTTACCTTAAGATCTGAATCATCTGTTAGAGATAGAAGAGAGAGAGTGAGCGATCGGTTTGTGGAGGATGTTGTGGTATTAAGAGTGTCAGGAACAACTCATGGTATCGTAGCAGATGTGTCCCTATAAACGATGAAATGAAAAAGGTGTCTCCATGTCTACATGGTGTTCTTAATGAGTTATGAAAATATGACAAAAATTTTAATTAAAATGGCTTAATTAAGCTAATTAATACAGAACAGTTTGAACAGCACGAAATCGGGAATACTTCCATGCCAGTAGACCTTAAAAAAGTATTCTGCAAAAGAAAAGCACTTCTTCTAATAACGAGGCACCCTTGCCAGGTTATATTATTGGAGTAAAAAACCTAAATTGTTTGTTAACGTGCAAATATTTATTCCTTGGAAACGAGCGTTTCATGCAAAAATTTACCTCGTTGCAGTGTGCAGAGTTGGGTGTGGGAAAAAAGTGGACTATAAACACGAAAAATTAGGTTGCCCCGTTTTATATTGTAGAGAAAAAGAAGAAGAAGACCAACAACAGCAACAACAACAACAACAACAACAACAATAAGTAAAAAATGAGAAATGCACGCACGACTGTGTTCATGTCCAAGAGGGACAAGACCACAACACCAAGAGGGACTACGGCACAGTCCACTCTGTGGAATCTATAATAAATAAATGCAAAAGAAATACGAGAGTATCATAAAAAATTGGGGGAGGATCGGCGCCTGGATAAGAAGAAGACTCCCTTTTGATGGTTTCTTATACCGATGACGCGTCCAACTTGGAGCACATTGAAGCGATCGCTGTTGTGGCTCGTGAGGTTTGGCTAGAATGGACGCATATTCATCGGTATGTCAAACATGAAAAAGTGGTAAAAGTTGGTCGTCGTACCGAAAAGGTAAAGCCGAATCTGCTTAAATTCGAAATCACCTCAAGGAGGTGGAGACGATCGTTGAAGGAAAACCAAAAACAAAAAACAAAATATTAAAATTTTTTATTTCTTTAAGTCTGTCTGACTTGAGTTACTTCACCTTCAAGGTAAAGTGTAAAAGGGAATCTTCAAATTTTAAATGAAAAAAATTTACTTCTTTGGAGCCGTCAAAATATTTTTTGCGTAGACTCCACATTTCACTGGGAATTCCTAGAATCCAGTATTCAGTTCCGGATGCATCCGGGTAGGCCTCGCTTTGATCTTGAGGATAGGAACATTTTTGATTCGCCGACACGCACTTCGAATAAAAGTAACCACAGGAATTGAAATTTACAGAAATTTCTAGAGAAAGGTTGAGTGTCACTATAGATTTGACAGCAACATACGAGACTTGCACTCATACTGAGATAGAACCACTAACATGAATTCAGAATGTTCATAGATGAACAGGAAAACGTAATTCGACAATCAACTGGTAGATGGCTTTGAATAAAGTGGAGACACATTTTCCCCTCAATCGATAACAATATGGCTGCTGTGTCAAAAAATTCAAAATGTCAGAAAACTTGAAATGTCAAAACTTCAAATATTTTCTTTGTAAAAGTGAATAGTTTCCCCACACTACTATATGCCTTACCTTGAACGGATGCAATTTTTTTCTCCCATACATTCTGAAGATTTTCCCAGAGATAAAGAAAAATGCACTTTGCGGGAAAAACCCGTCTTAGAATTTCAATTGCGCCGCACTGTGACTCATGGAATCTGGGAATGAGTGTTTGAAGTGCAATAGAAATGGTCAAATAGATAAGTTTATCTACACGAAAACACTGTTTAAAAATGAAAGGCTCCACAAGACTCCAATTTGCGAAAGTGAATTGTTTTTTTTTCGGTAGATCCACTTGCATAACTGCGACGACTGACTGACTGCAATGTGGTCGTTAAACTTTTACAGGTGTGCAGGTGCGCACTGAAGAAATCCCAGCATCCCATCCGGACTGACAGACCGTTTGGGGGTTTCGTGTGAATGTTTTTCAAATTTAAGCCGCACCAAGCCTGCCACAGAGTTGGTTTTGGCAAGTTTCTTTAGTTTATTAAAATGATAATTAAAAAACTCATCGAGTATGAAGATGGCGACGCGAGGTAGATATGCTAGCATGTGGGAGGGATTGCAATCATGTTTGAACACGAGTGTAGACACTGTGGTTTGGAGCAAAGCTTAACGTCAAAGAGGATTTGACAGAAATGACGAAACAAAACAAAATTCCAAGGAAAAATCTATAGCTTGGAATTCCATTGCGGTTCACGTTTTTAATGAAGTTGAAGTTTCGAGTTGGAGTCTCGAGTTGGAGTCTCGAGTTGGAGCTGTTGGTAGCCTCAGAGCACGTACTTCTTTGTATCATTATTATTCATCGTCGCCGTTGAAAGAGGTTAGGCTCCACGCCCCCTACAGTGGAGTAACGCATTCACTTGGAGCGGAATTGTGCGTGTATATGTGTGTTGGAGCTGATTTTTATTTTGACAATCCATTTATTTTTAATCGCCGGTCTTGTACGTTTTCTGTTGCAAAACATTCAATTGTGCTACAGCTTCTGATTCATTCTAAAAGATGCTGTGGTCTGTGCGCTCAGTATACTCCTGAGGCAATCTGGGGTAATGTTATCATCATGATACAATGGAGCCTACTTACTTGTATGCCCACCTCAGTGGTATCCCGAGAAACCCTTCGATTATGGTCATAAACTTATAATAAAATAATAATTATTACTATTATCGCGTAGCACTTAGACGTGGCTATCGTCATCGCTCTCGTGGCATGGTAGGTATATCGGTCAGATGTTACATGGAGGATTTGATGGTGCGTGTAGAACCTTAAAAATGATTATTACCACCTTGTGGAGGCTCTTAGCTGGTATTTAATGTGTTTAACATTTTGCTACTACTCTTGTGGGTCGCGATATGCATGCGAATTCATTTGACCGGTTACCGAGGACGCCTGAGATCAGCTCGAGGGTATCTTACCTCCATATATATTCTAGATAAAACATAGAACTTGTAGTACGTCTAGTATCTCTTAGTTTACAACAAACAAATACAAACATTGATTGCATCTTGAAGATTCTGTAAGACAAGACAGTCGAATTCTTCTCTTCTTATTTTTTCCGTTTCATTTTTCGTTATTAACATTTTTCTTAACTTCATACCCAATGACCTATGAAGCTGTTCCGTGTCAGTCAGTCAACAATCACTCACCGTCTCATGTTAACTTGAATTCTGTCTTCTACATGTCCAGATGACATAGCTACATGTTACCAAAAGCGTCTTATCCACCGATGGAATCATGTTTTTGTTATTCTCTTTTTTCGATCAAATGTAAACAACCGCTGACAAGATGTGTCCTTGCCAATATCCAATCAAGGTTTCCCAGTTCCGATATTAGGTTCTTAATGTGACCTAGTGTCCTTAGAAGCCTCATTACCTTCCGTGATTTCTACATGCAGTAACTTAAAATCTAATCAATTGTCAGCACATTGCTATTAAAATGATTTATTTACTGAATTTAGTTCAATAAAGACGTAAATAACTTTATAATAATGAAATGCCAGCCTTTTATATCATGTTGACATGCAATTCTTTATAACAGAGCGACTGCAGGGATGGCATTTAGATATTAAAAGCTTTAACTGTTGCATGTGAAAAGTTGTCACATGTTTGTTCATAGTATGACAGCAGGAATAACGAATTGTTGGAAGTTTATCATAGAATAACTTTTAGCATAAGAAATTGCAACGAAATACTTTGTCGTTATGAAACGCACCGTTATAGAAAGGAGGCGAACCGCATACAATAACTGGAAGAAGAAGAAGAATGAAAGACACCTCAACATCAACATCCACCCAAAGATGGATGCCCTTTTTAACGAGGAACTAACAAGTCATTTCACTGGGGTGAACCAAGACATAATGATGTTTGACCGCGTCAAGAGCCGCTATACTACACGAAACTATTTAGCAACAATTTTTTAATTGAGTTCTGTTAACAACTTGCCCTTTGCTTTTCTTAACTCATAAATCATGTCCGAGATGAACAGATGACTTGTTACTGTGGTCACATAAAACACACGGATGTGTTCCCCATCTTTTGATAATTTGGTTAAAATAAAAAGTGTTATCATACGAGTATGAATACCGTTCTTGTTTCAAATAACTTTCGTGCAGGTATAACTTTTAACTTTTAAATATACAAAGTTAAAAAACTGTTACAGTTGCAAGTTTTATTGTTAACAACAAGAGGAATTGCACGCGAAAGTGCATTCACTGCATCAACTCTTGCTTCTGCTTGCGTTCAGATTCAGGCGCTTCGCTTCAGTTAACCGACCAGACGTAGACAACGACGCCGATGAAGGTAAAAATCCGTAGAGGAAATGTTAAAAACTTTTTAAAATGGCAAACATGACGAAAAAATAAAACGAAATATAACAACAATGGAGACATATGGAGTTATCACGGTACGATGGGAATATAACTGCATTTTAAAATCGGGTTCATTTCGCTGGGGGCGAGGGAAGAAAGTCATAGACAGAGCGGGAAAATTGCGGGCTTAACGGGAAAAAGATTCTCACAACTACAAACATGCACACTCACATTTGCAATATAATAAATATATATAGGTACAATTCAATGACAGTTGAAGAATTTGACATTAACCTCAATGTCATGTTGCTGATGTAACTGTCAGATTCTTAACATTTATGACAGATCTCGTTTTGTTGTTGTTATTGCTGCTGCTTATTTTTCTACCTCGTTTTCGAGGCCATTTTAAATACATTCACATTTGAAATGGCGGACTTTCATTTCGCGTGTCTTTTATCTTGAATCATTTCACTCGGCAAGCACTAGTGACATTTGTGACAAGGATGTCCATGTTTTTGTTACGGGAATCAATGGATATGTGTTCCCTTTCAAAAATTTCTAATCACTCTCACCTATGTTTATATATCCTCCGTGACAGTTGGGCCAAAATCTAGAAAATCACGTTCCTGTATAATTTTTGTTTTGTATCTCTCTCTGAGAGATAATTACTCTTGGACTCAAGTAGGTAACATGGCGAATATGCATTAGGTATTTCTCAGGAATTTCATTTGATATATTTGCTATTTATTTCTACACGGATTTTCGATTTGTTCAGGAAAATGATAATTGTGTGGAGACAAAAAATTTGGAGAGATTGAAATCAAATGTCTGACATTTGTAATCTAATGACATTTTTAAATGTGCGTTTTCAATTCCGCTCATCTTCGCACACAAGCACAATCTTCGCACATACGCACCCGACCATATGTGCATCTTGTACAATCTGTGCTCAGTGTGTGCACAATCTGTGCACGGATAAGAGTGCAAACATTTTTATTTCGAAGTGATGATGAATTTTTGCATTTTTTAGCAAAATTAGGTGAAACGGGAAAAAGATTATTCAGTACTAATGTAATAAAGATATAATAATTCAAATATGGTTATTTTATGTGGAAAGAATATTATAATTTTGATAATTAAAAACGACTCAAATCATGCTCGACAGGGGAATGTGAAATAAATCCACTCTGCCATTGGGAACGACTGCCAGAGATGGCCTCTTCACACTTCACTCCAAGCTGCCATTGGAATCACACCTTTAATGTGTGTCAAATTGATAACTTGCAACTAGTGCAAGAAGTGACTGGAGAAGCGTTCCATAGATGTACAGATGTACCATAGATAGATGTCCATAGATGTACCATAGATGAAAATGTTGACTGCTCCATGACCAGAAACCGAACCCACATCCTTCTGCTTTCCGGGCAAATGCTTTTACCAATGAGCTACCACGAGCAAATTTTCACTCCCTTTCATGTTCCCACTAATTCGAGTCGCCACACAGCATTTACTTTCAAAGCCCTCTATTAGCAATTCGCAGATCTACATGTTTCTACTTAAAATGCACATGCGGCAACAACTCTTAATCGCCAACTGTCAAATTTGATGCAACGATATGGCCTTGAGAGTCACCTCGTGTTCGACAAATTTTCATTGAAATCATCGACTTGTCAAAAAGAAGAATATAAAACAGTAAAAGCATTTAAAAATGGATTTCCCTCAATTTGAATTTTATTTTGTATTTTTTATCGAAAAAATTACCATACAATGGCTGCCATTCCCACAACAAAAAAGTTAAAAATAAAAAATAAAAATAAAAATTGCAATTGTTGTCGTCAAACACAAATTGAGGTTCCACAAAGCCCAACTGGACTGGACTTCACCCGTGGGTGCTAGAATCATTGTATCATTAGATCGTTAGAATCCATCACAGTCTGACCTTTGACTTTTGACACTAGAAAATCTGTGCGTGTGTTTGTGTTTGTGTGTTTGGAGCATTCGCCATTTTCTTTTTTGTTCAACAAACAACTTTTGATTTATTACCGCTCAGCTGGCTATTCCTACATTTATTGGATAATAAATCACGGCCTAATTTCAACTTGTCCGCGAAATAACATCAAACATGTCCACTAGCGTCACCTAGAATAATTATAATATATTTTTTTCTCTACATGTTGCAACACTGATTCATCTGTCATAAGTTACCAACCTACTTTTAACAACAGAAAAACATATTAGTTTGTAACTAATAATTATTATTCCACTATGAATACCATCATTAGTCGGCTTATTTCGAAGGTCTGGGTTGTGAGCTCTGCTAATTTACTTGCATTCCATTCAAGTGTTGCCAACTTCATACTGTTATCACTAAAATCACATTAGTTGACAAATTTGTTACGTTTATTACATTTTTATGCAAATTACTTCAGAACAAAATGCTTCAAATGCTTTTCAATATTTTCCTCTGTCATTTTCACAATTTTCCCGACTTCAAATTTTGCTCGTCATATCTCATTAATATGTATATTTGTTAGCTTTTAGTGCTTTTTTTCTCTTGTAACTGCCACATTTCAAAGTCTAAGACGTAGTCGGGGTTTTTTTTGTTTCTTGAAACTACTGAATTTTTATGAATTTTTTTTGCAACGTGTTTTATGGAATTTCTCATAAACTAAGTTGGTTTTCATATGATATTTCTTAGAATGTTATAAATAAATCATAGTTTTCTCTGCGAAAAAAACGAAACCGCTGGAAGCGTCTTAAAGCTTAATTTACGTGAATCAACTTGAAGTTGAATTTGATTGAAATGCAACAAATGCAACAAATGCAGCTTGAGCAGTTCTTGGTTACCTTGACAATTGGAAAAAAAGTTTTTATAAACTTTAAGTTAACTTATGAAAAAAACTGTTTCACTTCAAATTAAACAGAAAAATATGAATTATTACGTGCTAACGAACAAATCGACAATGAAAATTCAATTTTTCCGTGTTGTAGAAAGGAAAAGTCATGTCATGTATTGAAAATTAACATAATTTTCCACGAATCTTAATCAATATTTATAACATAACGTGATAAAGAATGTTTTCCTTAACATATTCTTCATGTCTTATTAAATTTAAGTCACGTTTCATAAAAGCTCACAATTTTTATGTAAAATAATACAAAATAAATCCTTAAAAATGTGAAGAGAAAAAATTCTTCATGAAATTTATGTACCCTCAACTAAAATGTTACTTGCCATTTTTATTATCGATCGACATGATCTTGTCAGAGTTCAGAGTCAATTCGTCATATGACCAAGTTCAACTGAATCGTCATATGTTGTAGGCACTCGTACCTTACAATATACGTAAAAAGTTCCGGAAGTTGAAATTATTACCCTTTCGACTCAAGTAGAAGCAACTGATCGTGTACTAAATGATCTGTAGCAAAGAAAACAAGAAAAAGGGTGAAATTATGTCTCTTTAATTTAATTTCATTTGAAATTTTCACATTATATCGATAAATTATAGATTTTATTGACAAGTTAACTTAACAAGGAAGTACCCATCACCATGATCATCTGCTCAAGCAAGTCCTGAGCACATGTTAACGGATGAAATTAATTCACTTGACTGTGACATTTTGTTGCACCCTGTCTGAAGGTATGTGGACAACCCTTTTTTTCGTCTGTACGATCTGCAAAAGAAGCAAGAAACCCCTCGTCAAACGGCAAAATGATCTTCAATTGAAAATTGTGTTGTGATCGTGAATGGGATTGTGGAAAAATGTGGAGATGAAAGAGAAGAGGAAGTAATGTAACGCAGAAAAAGAGCATAATTAAAGGAAAAGCAATAAATAATAGTATAATAAGCTGATCTGGCGAAACTCCACCAAGAGATCATGTCATTTTGAAAAGAAAATGCAAAGAAAATGTTAAGAGAAAAAAATGATTATGGTAAGACAACATCATTGACAGGTTTTCCAGTGTAAGAGTCGGCATTTTGACATGATGACATTATTCTAATGCGATCTTACTTTTATACTATTCCTGTATACCTTAACATATCTACAAGTCTGTAGTAATTTCTTAAGTCATTTCTATAAGACTAAATATGACAAGACGTCATGCAAGTTTTTGACGACTTTCAAGTGATTTCAAGCTTGGTAAGGACTTAGTTTCATGAATTTCTATACATCTATCTATACATATTGCTATTGATCTATTTGTTGATCCTCAATCATGTTGTATTAATAAGATCATGCAAAAATCACGCGAGAGGCAGAAAACCGGACTGGAATACACCTGTACTATGTATAATAGTTGCTGCATGCACACAGTACTCGTAATTGACAATAATTATACTGTTTTTATTTTAACCATTATTTACGTTTTTCGCTTTTATTTTTTCCATATTATTCTGTATGAATGTCATATTTTATTTAATTGGAAGGTAGAAGAAATACAATTTGACACACAAACACATAAACGGACGTGTATGAATTGTAGTGATCGTGAGAAATTTTAAGTGCGACATCTATTAGTGAATTTTCAAAAACTCAAAATACATTTTCGCCAATCCTTTCATTCCCATGTGTTCATGCATGTGTGACAAATCCCAATAGACATATCGTCCAATTCCATCCTTATCTTATAAGACTATCTCGTTAAAGTTTGTCTTCCTGAAACGTCTCCTCGATCATTGCTCATGTCAAAGTGACAGTTACAACCCGTGAACTGGACAAGTTCGTTATCGTACTTAATGCAAAACGAAACGAAACTAAAAACACACGCTTTCGCATATGATTTACCCAGTTTTATTTTATTTTTGCAACACGCAATTGAATGAACCTTCATGTCCACGGCAGGTGTGTGTTGCATTGAAAAAGAGGTGCCTCGAGGAAGAGGTGTGAAAGAAATCTGGAAGAGGCTTATCTATTGCGCAAGCAGAAAACTGATTTCAATCAAATCAAACGGTATTCTCGAGATTATTTCAATTCAACGTGGATGGAATTGCTCAGAATCTCGATTAGTGTCACAATTCTCAAAACTCCTTTCTGCAAAAACATCATACAGCAACACGAGAGAAGGTCTGTTCCCGTACTCTGAAATCTTACTGATTTTTACTGAACTTGAGAGTTTTTTCGTTCCCGTATAAGAGAAAATAGAAGAAGGGCGAGAAAATTACTCGCACAAGCACACAAATTTGGGACATTAAAAATCTGAAAACTGTCAAATGCATGTATTTGATATTTGACAATTGTTAATTTGACTTTAAATTTGTTTATTTATGGGTATTTTGTTAAATTATTAGTGACTAATAAATCATTGATTTTTGAACATACTTGAAAAATTTTTTAAGACTAGTTTATATTCCATATCAATAATTGACTGTTCCCGTACTTCTACTGTTTTCCAGATTAATAAATGCCTGTTCCCGTTGCCGCGAAATTTGAGAGTTTACTGATTTTGTAAGAACGGGAACAGAAATGGAATCTACTCAACCTTGCAAAACGTACCTACTCGCCCATCCGTTAAACGAAACGCACAAGATCGGCAACCAAATTCACGATCTTGTCAAAATACGAAAAATGTCAAACTCATTAAGTGAAAACGTTAAAAAAATATTTTTTAAAAATTTTTTCTACGCTGAATTACGTAATACGTGAAGCATAACTTTTTGAGTTTTTAACACAATTCGGTGCGGTGCGATGTAACCAACTTCATACAATGGAAATAGAAATAAATAAATAAAATTTTTACTGATTTCCCTTTATTGTTCTCCGATGTCCTCCAATGAGGGTGACTTATCAACAATTTCAATCTGTTAAAAAACAAAATTCCTTCCTCTACCTACATTCTACAGTACCTACCTACATACCTATAGTACGTACGTACGTAAACAGTAGATTCTGTTGATCTATTGTTTATCGTTTTATAACACTTTCGGAGACGCACGATTCAAATCTCTCCTCTAATCATGGTAGAATTTCTACTTCCGGTCGTTTTGTTGTTTTCGTACTTCACCTCTCGTCGTGTGAAGGTATTTTCTTGTTTTCCACACAACATAAAAACTAGGTCCGTTTAATGGGAAAACAATAAATTTATAAAAAAATAAAAAATTATAACCTTGTGTCAGGTGTAAGCGATGACATTAGACATTTCCGAGAATAGTCGCGGTGACAGTTGGAGTTCATGAAAAATGAATGATTAGGGAAAATGATTGCGTGACAAGCGGTACGAGGTTGGAAAATGCATCGCGGGGACGGTGAAAGATCAATAAACGTCTTTTACTCGAAGAAAAATGAGCTCGTAATAAATGAGCTCAAACAGTTAAAAAACTCTTTTGAGTAACATCCAGCACAATTACTTGAAAATCTGGACAACTTTGACAGTTGTGGCAGAAGTTTTCAAGCACCAAATTTATCAAGTAACATTTTTCAATCTCGAGCTCGTTTCCCCTCCATGACGTCACATGAAATCCTCTCAAAACCATTGCCTGAGAAAGCACAAAAACACCAATCTCGAGTTTGAAACATATTGCAATATAGGTAGTACGCGAAAAGACCTCAGGGAGTGAAAATTTTGACAATTTTCTTGCGTTAAATAATTCCAGAATTGCATGTCGCAGTTCAAGATTTTATATTGTATAAATACAACAGTCATAAAGCTTTTATCGTGTAATAAAACTTATTACATGATTCAGTGTCGGAAGCAGCTATTTTCAATAGTAGGTATTTCTCTCGTGTTCATGAAAATGAAAAACTCACGTTACGTCATGCATCCGTTCTCACGTTCTTAAGATTCGATGGAAAAACAAAAATTTCCACATGATTTTTCTTGTGTCATGCAAATCACAATTGCAAATTTTAAATTGTCATTGAGTCATTGTTGAATTTGAATTTGTCATCACAAAACCATCCTAAGATGATCATGTTGTATGTAGGTGTGTTCCACAAGAAAATTTTTATTCATTGTTTTTTTTTCGGAGATTTTCAGAAAAACAGAAAACAAAAAAATTAACAAAAAATTGTCAACCCTTTTTCGAAACGAACTCAACCTCGAAAACAATCGAAATTTTGTTTTTCTCATTTTGAAAAATGTAATTCCCAAAAAAGTCGTTTTTTGTTTTGTCTTAAACTACGTTTTTTACGGCGTGTTTGATCGTCGATCATTATTTTGAGATAATTTAATATTTTCGTCATATTTTTTTTACTTGATTACCTGCAATGTCGGCCAGAATCACGCGAAAAACTGGGAAAAACGAAAAAATTAAACGTGAAAAAAGTGACATTTCACCGAAAATTACCTTTTGAACAAAAACGCATGACAATGGAAAGGCGAAATGTTGAGTCGGAATGTAATTTTGGAAATTGAAAAACGTGGAAAATTCATGACACAAAATAGACAAAGCCAACAAAAAATTAGTAAAATCGCGGTAAATATAAAAAAAACGAGACGCGCGTGAACAAACATTTTCCAAAATTAGAAACTCCTGACGCTAAATTGGCCAATTTGCTGCTGAAATTATTGCAGCACCACTGAACGCAGTCGTTGCGCCATCTTGGATTCCCTGAAATTGGGACGGTTACAAGTTCGTCTCTTGGGAGTCACATCTGTGATTCGTAGTGTCCTATCGGTTACTAGTGATCTTATCTGGGATTTCGTCAAATTGGATATATTACATGATCGTCTCATTGTGGATCACATCAAGTTTGTATTCTGGGTTACTAGTGATCTTGTCCTGGATTCCCTTAAATTGAGACAGGCTTTAGTCCATCTTTGAAAGATGTGATATCAAATCAGGTTTGTAATGTCCTGACAGTTAGATTCCCTCAAATTGGGACAGGTCCAGGTTGGTCTTCTGGAGATCACACCAAGTTTGTAGTGTTTTGTAGATTGATACTGGCAAACAAAAGGACTTGAATCCTGAGAGAATCCTGAGAGCTACATCACGTTTGTAGTGTTCTGTAGGTCACTGGTGGTTTTATCTAGAATTGCATCTATGACCACAACCCAATGTTAAAATCCTGTAGGTCACTGGTGGCTATATCTTGGATTCCCTCAAATTCAGTTTTGTCTCCTGGAGCTCACATCAGGTTACTGGGGCCTACTTCTTGATTTCCATCAAATCGAAGCAGGTTTTGATTCACCTCTGGAAGATCACATCAACTTTGGGGTACTGCAGGCTCTATATACTTTTTACGACTGAAGCTCCTAAGCCTGACCAAGATCCAGGTTCAAATGCTTCTCCAGTCTTATCTCAAAGAGGATCCGCTTGGAATTGATAAGATGATTCGAATGCAATGAACGTATAAGATGTTCATGCAGTGATGCTCATTGAACCAGATCACATAATCCGAGATTAACCAGTTCCCACTGTGGATTTATGTAATAACCCAACAGAGATCAATCTTAACCAGGTAAATATGTTAAAACGTCGTCGCCTGGGAAATTTATGCAATCAATCAAGTTTCATTAGCAATGTTGGGTTTTTCATTTTTCTTCCAATCTCAACATTTTTCTATATTTACTGCATATTGTTAACTAGTTTCAAAGTCGAGGTAAATGTTATTTTTTTGTACATTTTACTACCTTGTAATCTAACGCAATCCAATTTGCAGTAGATAAACATCAATTGACCATCACCACATTCGCTTGAATCACCTGTGAATCACACAGGCAAACATTTATTGTAGATATATCTAGTATCTACGGATACCAGATCAAGATCACCATAACTTGTAGAACAGGATGTATTTGTGTGTTGTTGTAGAAAAATTCTACTATTTTTTCTATTTCCATTTTTTTATCCATCTAATGTCAAACCAAGCATCAAATCAATGGACCAAAGTGTTCGTTTTCCGCTACAGGAAGTGTAGGAAGTTGATGTTTCATTTGAACGTCATTTGATCGTCAACGTTTTGTTGATTCTTATTTAATACTGTTTCCCAATGATTGACAGGTTGTTTTTTCTCTGTTTGTTTTGTGTTCATTGTCATTATCATGTTCATTCTGTATGTCTGATGTTTTTTTTTACTTCAAAAGAACTACAAAACATAATCATGACACAATCAATGACAATCGGGTCGTGATTCGTGAAAAATTCGCAAATACAAAATGTACTAGGTTATCTAATTCGACTTTTGCCATTCAAATAACAACGAGAAGAGAACTTGAAGGAAAATTTAAATGTATGTGTTACGAACACATTTAATTTCACCAATCAAAACTCAAAATCAATACAAATCCAAATTTCAGTCTAACCAATTGAAGTAAGGACGAGTCACAGAATACCAATTATTACACTTGACAGTCGATACCATCAATTGGTAACATTGGGGACTTTGTAAATAGGTCAAGTTTTGAGATAAACAATCAATTTGTGCTTCACTCATATACTGGATAGATTTGATTTGGTACCCTTTCTGTTGTTTCTAATTCCTTTTCTAATAGGATCTTTCCTATTGGCAGTATCAATGATTACTCTTCTCTCAAAACCGACACATGAGAAATGATTCAAAGGTTTTATGTTAATCAAATTATCCGATGATTTCCCAATCCTCTCATTATTACTTCAAAGGATTCTAGCCCTAGTTTGAGAGATGAAAAGTTTCATTCATATAGGCCTCATCAATGATTACTCTTCTCTCAAAAAGACATACGAGAACAGGTTCATGCCAGTCCAGTGCTCGTCAACCATTCTCTTGATTTTCCGATCTTGTTGTTCCTAGTTCAAGAGATACTTACTTGACTCACTTAAGTTACATGCATGATTATGTAAACAATTAATTTTCAAATGGCACTCCCAGTTAGCATTGTTAACTCTTCTTATAATCGACTTTATTCTCATATATTGTACCAAATTTGACAGCACAACAATTAACGTCTTACTCGAACAGCAGGCAGTTTTGAAACTAACCAAAGATCGAAGCGACGCGCTGATAAGAAAGCGTCACCTCATAGTCGTCAAGGAATAGTCACATGCCAATGATGGACGGACTACAGTGAGTGGTACACTGTTACACTACACTTTTATACCAAACGAATGCAAGTGTTACAAAATGACTACAATTCATGATAAATGAAGTTTTATTCATACTGAAGTTGTGGATTTGAATGATTATACTTCTTCCAAGCTTCAAGGCTTCCAAACAGATCCTCTCATTATTAACTCAAAGGATTCTCACTAGATCTACTTTGGCAGCTACAAAGTATCATTCATGCTGCTGTCGTCATTGATTATTCCTCTCCCAAAGCATGCTCCACAAAAAAAGCTCCAAGGTTTTCAAGTGTTAATGGCGCCAAAAAGCCCGAACTGAACCGAATGCGGTTGGCCTTTGATGTTTCGATTGCTTGTCCGTGTTCAATATTCGACTTGATGCTCATCTCCGAGGAAGTCAATTCAACTCAGGTCAGAATCACAGTATCGTCTAGAAAAGTTAAACCAGCCTATGGCCCATGGCTGTAATCAATCATAGACCGGAGTCATGTATGAGGTCTGTTCCTGAGTGGGTCAAGCATGGCATTCGCCAGATTTGTAGGTTCGTGTTTGCCACACTTCAACGGAAAGTACAGGTTGTGTCGAAAATGTTTCTCAAGGCTGTTACATGAGTAGTGCATGTTTTTTTAATTTTCTCGTTTTGTTGTTGCCCAAAACATTGTCCGCCATTTTGTATTGTGATCTCATTGAATCGAGTGCACGGGAATTCTAGAAATTTGATTTTAAAACAAAACTTTTTAAAGTTTCAAAGCGTTTCGCGTGGTCAGCAGACATTTTTGTTTTTATTTGGTTGGAATACTGATTTGGATGTGGGTTTCCTAGCCGAAAAAACCTGCGAGGTTTTAACAAGTCATCAATCAAATTGTAAATTCCGTCCACAAATATGTTTTTTGGTTTTTTAAGAGAATATTTCATTAATTGATGTTAAAGAAAAACTAATTTGCCTCGAAGCAAGACATTCTATGAAATTTGAGGGCACTGGGGGAGATGGTAATGTGGAGACGGCGATGAGGAGACGGAAGTCAATGCAAGTCTTGGGTTAATGTAAAGTGATATGACAAAATTCACTGGCTTTTGATTTCCGGTTCGAGATTATTTGATTAGAGAAGGTTGTAAGGTTTGTGGCTTCTCAAAGACAATGCGGACGTTTTGTTGAATTGTAATTGATGTAAAACATATTTTTACTATGTTCTCCTGTCATGTTGTTACAAAATAAACAAATGACATGCACCAACTTCGAATTCAAACATTCCAACATTTACTGCACCTTCACACAACACAGATGAGATAATCCAAAATTCAATGTGAGATCATTTCATCTGAAAGATCCTCATTCAAATCTTGATGTAAGGATTCATCGAGATGAAATGAAATGTGACAAACAACTTATTTGACAAGAGTTTATCACATCTACCGATCATATATCATACAGCAACACTGATTTGTCACAGAGAGACAAAGTTTTTACGATCAAGCAGCGATTGATTATCGATAATATATTATCGAGAATAGCAGGAATCCATGATGACATGAATATGAATCATTTGCGCCATATGTCACAGAAAAGATCTGATTAAGATTCATCACTCGTACCTGGTCTAGATACGTGCACGAGATCGTTACTTTTCAAGATGATCTTGTTTTTTGTTGTACTCGAGATTTTTGTTAAAGAAGTTGCGAATCTTGTTCTTTGAGATGTTCAAATCACTTGACATTTAAGGACAATGTCATTTAGACTGTCTGTTACCTATATACGAAATGAATTAACCGGGCAAAAGGTACCACACCTCACGTACTAATTGAAATCGTGATCAGTGATCGATTTTTAATTGAAAAATGAAAACGGTCCCAAGCAGCATCCTGTATACTGAGAGTTGGGCTGAAAATGAAGGTATGCATTTGATGGACAAAAGATCAAGAATTCGAAACACACATACACATAAACATGGGAAGAGAGAAGGATTCAAGGAATTCCTCAAGCGAATACTTCGGTTAAGATGAAACACTCCACAGTCCATTCTTGAGGAGTCTTGGTCAAGACCAGAAATGCGCGCCAAAAACTTATCACTCACCACGAACGTTGATTCAACTGTGTGTGACACCTCATCGGAATGGTCATGTCCATATATAACAACTGGGGAAAAACTTGGAATTCGGAATGAATCGTCAGGATCTGTTGATCTGGTGATCAGTTGCCGTCCCATGTGATGGATAGGACGAAACTGTGCGAAACATAAAAGTATAGTCACATGAAGGCTACTGTAGATTTCAATAAAAATGAAGTAACAAAAATGCAATGAATCGAGTTTGATTCAACTTAAAAAACAAAAAAATAAAACACTGGAGACAAACACGATCGACATTGTCGGCTAAGATCAAACATCTGCCATACCGCTCTGTCAAACGATGCGAATTTCATTGCGATTTTCACGCTGGAGTCATACATTTTTATGCGTTAACATTCTTGTATGGAGAAACCCTCAACAAATAAAACAGAGATATTCCACAAATTCCCCAACTCCAAGCTTGGAGTTTCAGTGGAGCTACTGTCGGTTGTCCCAAAGCTATGGACTTGCTGTCATAGTCCGAGTCCAAGTCCAAGTCCGAGTCGGTTGGCAGTAAAACGTTTTTTTGTTTCAATAAAATTTTTGAAATTATTATTTTCCAGAACAGAAAAATTGCATCACAATCACACACAAATGACACAAATGCAACATTGAAAACAATCAAAACTATAAGATGTGCGCCATGTGAATTGAGGGAGAAATATGTTCCAACTGGAATTGATAATTGTAAAGAAAACTTGAAAATAATTCCTTCATTTCATTTCAAATTGAAATGTTGCACAATTGTTGCATTCCATTCCATGCAACAAACAACATTTATTCCATCATTTTTCCCACAAATCATTTTCTTAATGTTTATCATGTCCAGGTGAGATGCTGCCGCCATAAGACACTCAAGAAACCCGATTTGCCTATTTCCAGTTGCAAGTTGTCAGTTGGCACTTGGAGCAATTAAATCCACCGGAAGTGGAATCATTCTTCCTTTCTCCTTATCTTTTGCAAACGTTTCTCAAACATTACAGTTTTGGATCGATTTGACGTTTCTTCCGAAGGAGAGAAAAGAGTAGATTTCTCATTCCTTTCCTTGTCACGCCGCCAGTACTGAATGAGTTTGACATTTACCTAACTCATCTCCTGGTAATTACAGGAGAAGTATAGTTGCACATAGAGATAATTCACGAACAATACCAAAATGGTATTTTGTATATTTTGTTACAAACGTCAAATTATGCTTTGGCACAATTGTCAAAATCTTTCATTAACATCGTCTCTCTTTTCCACCATGCTACTCTTAGCAATGTGAGTAATACGTTGCGCAGCACGAACTAAGACTTTTCCTCGTCAGTTGCAGGATGAGTTTGACATTTACATATTTTATCTCCTGGTAACTACAGGAGAAGTATAGCTGCACATAGTGATAATTCACGAACTATACAAAAATGATATATTGTATATTTTGGTACAAACGTCAAATTATGCTTTGGCACAATCGTCAAAATCTTTCAGTATCATCGTCTCTCTTTTCTTCACAAATTCTTTCGGCTAGGGAACGCAAACTGGTGTTCATTTCCAAGGACAACAATCAAGTATTTTGATTTGTCACTTGAAAGGAAGACCAGAATTTGACATTTCTCAAATAATAGTTTTGTTTCGTCTCTCTGCGTCAGAGGCATGACAATTCGGGTGACCTCGTTTTGGCCCACGCTTCATAAAACGGGATTTTCTTTATTCTATTATTTTGTAATACCGTTTTTTGTGTGTTTTCGTTGAATTGGCTCAAAGACGTGCTCATGTAAAAACGTCAAAGACCTGCGTCTAACGTATTCTACGGCATAGATCTTATCCAATACAACACAAACACGAACCGAAAAAACGGGGTCGCCTGTGAGTGAATTGGTTTCCTGGTTCGAGTTTTGTTGCTGTCATGTGTTAGTGTCGTCGTCTATGTCGTCGAGAGCGTGTGTTACGCAAGAGCTATCAAGCGAAAAATGTGCATCAAAGAATTTGATCAAAACGACAATTCCATTTGGGAACCTCTCGTCATGGCGTCTCGCTAATGATCGAAGGGTTCGGTGCAATAAACTTTACGACACATATATAGAGAAGTTATTGTCGATCAATAAACCCCGCAGGGTGGTATAGCCCTCATAAAATTTTTCGTCTTTCCTCAGTTCACTTCTAAGTAACGTGGGGTGATCTTCATCCGATCCATGGGGCAACACAGAATCGACAGGAAACTGATCTTGTCATGAAGATCAATAGTCAAAGTCGTTGTCAATTGAGATAATTCATTTTATTGAATTAGATACTCCATAAACTGTTTTTTTTTTCGGGGGGATCATTCCATTGAGCATTGAGTCTTGTTGAAGTTGAGACGAAACAAAAAACAATAAATAAAATTAACAAAAAAATAAAATAAGAAAAGAAGAAACAATTTCGAAATGTTTAATTTATGAACTCATGCGACGGGAACTCACATGCCACTCACAGTCTCCGACGTGGTTTGGAAGAAACTTAGAAACCTCTACTTCATCATGAGTTACGTTCATGAGTCTTCTATGAGTCAGGCGTTTTTGCGCTATCAATACGTCCACTCACTCGCTCACTAACAGACCCAATATCACAAGTGCCTTGGGAAGATAGTGCCTCTCTAATATGGAAGACCTTGTAACAGTTGCGCTCGCTTGGTTATTTTTTCTTTGCAAATCTATAGAAACTAACACTCGTTCCTCTGTGGGATGTAGATCTACGTGAGATTTAATCTAAGATGTATGAAATAACTAAAGAATATATTTTTCAATGGTATTTTTGTTTCAGGTGAAAATATGGTTCCAAAATCGTAGATCAAAGTACAAAAAAATGATGAAAGCTGCACAAGGACCCGGCGTTGGGAGCGGCATGCCATTAGGTGGACCAAATCCTGGTTCTCATAGTCCAAATCAAACAATGCACACTGGTAAGTGAATGTAACACTGTGACTCTCAGTGAATCACATGCTATCTCGCTTTTACTCATTACTGAATTCATGTCAGTCAAATTTTTTTTGTTAAAAGAAAAACGAGAAATTTGTTTTTTGACGTTTGAATTTATTTCGTTTCTGTTTCTTGCAGGCGGTAATGGCGGCGGTTCAAATAGTGGATCACCATCACACTTCCTACCTCCCGGACACAGTCCGACACCATCAAGTACACCTGTATCAGAGTTATCACCTGGTGAGTATCAACTGAATTAAAGTATAGAAAGTGAAAAAAATTATTTATTTAATTTTTAAGACATTTCGAAAATTCCGTATTAATTAAAACAAAATTATTTTATTAAATTTTAGAATTTCCATCAACAGGTTTAAGTCCGCCTACACAAGCACCATGGGAGCAAAAGCCCCATTGGATTGATCACAAACCACCACAGATGGCACCACAAGCACCTCATCCACCTCCCCAGCCAACGCATTCACATACGCACACACATACACCACAAATGGGTGGTTATGTGCCCCAATATTGGTATCAACCTGAAACGAATCCGTCGTTATTAACGTAGGTAAAATTTAATTAACTTTAAAAATCAAATAACGATTCAAATAAAATCATATATAATAAATGAAAGAATATTCAATTCATTCAAATGATAATTAATTAATTTTTAATTATGTTCCAGGGTTTGGCCAGCTGTTTAACACAAAACCGATCCTATAGAAAATCTTACATGTAACTTTGTTTAGTGACATTCCTCTTAATTTGTTATTAGGCCCTTGTAATATATTAAATAATAACGTAAAGTAATTGAAAACCACAAAAAAGTTAATAATTATTTGTTAAGTAAGATTTAAAAAGAAAAAATACAAAACAAAATATTCATAATTATGAAGCGTTTTAAGAAAAATGGAAAATAAATCTCGATTATATAAATAAAATTATAAATAATTCATAATAATAGTGTAAAAGTTATCATAGTGCTCTGTTTATATATAAATATATACATACAAATACATACGTAAGAATCTAAATACATTGAAAAATGCGAAGCAACACAAAGATAAATTAGAAACAATGAAAAAACTTAATTAAATTAAAATTAAAATTCAGCTAAATATGAAATAAATTTTTCAAATTTACGCGGTTCACCAGTGGTTGCCAGCGGTTCCAGTGTTCTAAGTGCGAAAATTTAAATTTTCCTTCTGATTTTTAATAAATTATTAAATGAATTTAAATTACAATTATCCTTTCGAAAAATTTACGAGTTTTCAAATTAATGATTTTTATATGTTCTTTAAATTGAAATTTGCTTAAACATTTCTGATTCATTGTAAATTAAAATTAGCATTTTCCCAGTGAAAATTAATGTTTCGTTTTATTGAATTTGCACCACATTCACTTCGAACATTGTGACTTCGTTTGACTTAACGCCGAACAACTGAATTGGAAAACCGTTGTGTGTCAACATTTTGAATAAAATTGCATTAACTTGCATTGTAATTTTCCATTTTAATATGTAAATTAAACTAAATAAAATTGTTAATAAAATTGTATTTAACATAAAAACAAGAGATAAAAAATAAAAAATCAATTGGCGCCAGATTGAAATTTTCGAATTTAAATTACGTTCTTGTTTTAACCGAGAATATTAAAATGATTTTAACTAAATTCTTTGTAATTTTTGTGTGAATTAATAAATGAAAGATATGAAAATGTATAAATAAATGACGATGAGTAAGTGTATAGTGTGCAATATCCTTTCCATGTGTAAAGATTATATTATCAACTAAAACTCTGTAATTTTGTATAAAAACAAATTTAGTTTTCTGTTTCTAGATTAATTCTTATTTTATTTTATTTTATTTTATTATTTTTTAATAATTATTTGTTCGATTAAAAGCGTAAAAAACCTTAAGATACTTTCGGTGTTTAAAAAATATAACTTTGTCTGTAGAATGTACGTAAAAGGCTTTTCTTATAGAAATTTTGTTTTCTTTTGTATTTTTGTCGATATGTCTAGGAAGGAATAAAAATTTAAGATGAAATTTTGTGTCTGTTCTTTTATTCTAAACTCTAAATTACATGTTACACTTTGGACACATTTGTGTAAAAGGACGTCATGATGTTTTGGGTGGATGAATTTTAGTTAATCTCCTTTGCAACGATATAATCCTCTTCGATGAAAAAGAAAATCCATTAGCTATTGTTTGGGAAACCTGCAAAAAGCACAATCCGGTTCGAATTGGTTGAAATTGAAATGTGCAACGCGGTTCAGGGAATCATTGTCACAGCGCGAGTCCTAATGGCGGCAATCATCGCGACCAGTAGTTTGTGAATTTGTGGATTTGTTGTATAACAAATAATTGAAGGACAATTCAGGACGATGGGAAGGAGGGTTAGTTGCATAACAATTGAAATTTTTAGTTACTCCACAAAGACCACCCGCTGGTGCAAATCTGTTCGAGTAGAAACAAAACGTTTCTTTGTTTGGGTACAAGGGTTTATCCAATACAAGTTGAATAAAAGGATTACAAGGACCTTTTAAAGGGATTCTTTGCAGTTTACATGCATTCGAGTACATGCTCTCGAGTGTCGCGTCATAAGTTAATGGGTTCCACTCGAGCGACAAGGAGCCGAGATGAGACATTTGGTTGTCGAGGGCACTTGTGGCGAGAGGAAGTAACAGGATTAAAAAATGGTGGCTCAAGGATCACTTCAGATGCTCCTTCTCAAGGATAATGAATGCTCAAGATCTGAAATTGCTGGAGGTGACCAACGATCCTTCTCAAATTGAAACGAGCATTGAGTGAAAGTTGATCGGGGAAAGGCGCGTGGCAGACTGAAATTGACTAATAACTATAATTTATTATAATAACTTATTAAAAAGCGATAAGTGTTTGTAATAACTGCATTTGTGTCGGCTCGGCATCAATAATTACATTTTCCGAATCTGGGGGAAGATTTTGACATTTGTGAATTTAAATTTTTTGATTTCGAAATTAAGGGTTTCGGATTTCTCAAGTCGCGTGCCCGATGGAAGTGAAGCGATATTGAGAATTGTGAGAGTAATAAAATGTCGCGCTGTACCAGGTGGACTCCAGAGACAGAGAGATATTTAAACATGTGCCGAATGCTGGATAACATCTTAACCCTTTGGTTCTGTAGCAATTCATCTCAAGAACAAATTTTTTCAAAGGACAAAAATGTCCCTCAGAAGCATTCCATCAAAGGAGAAGGGAGAAATCTGGTGAACGCCTTCGAAATTTTTCGCTTTGTACTACGTTACGCCTGGCGAAAGGGTATTGAGTTTCAGAAAGGGATTAATCCCGAATTTTTCAGGGTTACACGTCTGGTCACAATTGTAACGTAATTTATCACCTTTCGATCATTTTCGAAACATTTCGTTGCATTCAATTGCATTTAAATTGTATCGAAAGGAAGTCTGTTATTTTGTGTTCTGGAAAATGGTTTTCTGGGACAGCAAAACTCGTGCCAGTTTGGACATCTGGACATTGAAGGCTCTTCAACAGATTGGTGAACGAAAGTCAACTTCAAGATTTTCTTGAACAATTTGGTAACACAAGAAATCACTGTTAGACATTCCACCTGGACAAAAGTCTGCTCTAACGGAAATGGAACAAAACCGCTGAAGGGATGATTCGTAAAAAACATATGTCACCTTGGCAGGATGGGGTGTATTCACGCAATAAGTAATAAAAAACTGCGTCTTGAAGTTGAATTGAACTGAACTGAACTGAACTGGAGGGCGTACAACATCCCAGCAGCATTTCAATGGTCTCGCGTTCCATTGTTGTCGGTAACTGGGATGGGATACATGTTCATGTAACGTAAGAAGTGCCGGAAATCTTAAAAAAAACTGCTACCACACCTCCGACTTGATGTTTCGAAAGAGTAGACGAATGAATAATAAAAAGAAAATATCAAAACTGGAACCGAATCCCGGACCCAGCTCGATTTCTGTATTCGAAATAAACTGGCATGCAGTGGTGCCCGATGAAAGGGAATCAATCAATTGCATAATTTTGCAATAATCATTTATTAACCTTTTCGTTTCTGTTGCTGTTTCTGTTTTTCCAAGGTCCGTCAAAGGTCAGTGATTTCGGCAATTTCGGTGCAATCGACTTTAACACGCATGAGTTGCGCAAAAATAACTTCAACTTGAAGTTGCACTTTCAAATGAGCTGAACAGAGAATGCTTGGGACCGGCCAGTTACCTTTATTGGCATCAATAAAATCGTGTGAATCAGACCGGAGCCGGGTCTATTACTTTCGAGAAGGCCAATAAATTCGTTTCTTTAGAAGTTTTCCCATGACCGAACACAAGGGAGACGTTCCAGTGACGTTTGTCGATTGAGATTCCACAGGAAGAATGTTTGAAATCTAGAAAGAAGGAAATCCTCATGAATTTTACGACTCAGCATAGGCGAGGCTTCCAAGAAGTGATATTGAGATGCCATCCGTCGATTGAAACTTTTCAAAGCTTCCTCGCTCATCTACTCTCGATAGGCTAGCTCCAGATTCCTAAAAAATTCTACTTGTAGGTTACTCATGCGCTCTGATCCCGGAATCACAAACCCATAAATCTTTATGAATCTCATTAAATCTCATCAATAGTGGTCACTCATCCCGAATCGTGTCTAATTGAATTAACTCCACTGGACAAAGAAGAATCTTCTGTGGAATCTTCGAGAAGACAATGAGACCGGATAGAATTCCTTTGCGTATCTAAATCGCATCTCAAATCTCAAGTGCACATCTCACACACAATGCTAATGGAAAGGATACTCGCCTCAAGGAGAACATGATCCGACAATGAAAATCCTCTTAAACCAGGTCCAGTCTGGAGGAACAAGGAAAAACGTTTCATCTCCTCGTCTCATCCTCGAAATTAGCAAAAGGATATATTTGCAAACAGCAGCACCTTTCAAAGGATCGTTACAAAAAAATTGAAAATGTACAAACAAGGATTCAAGGATTAGGGAACAAAGAGCAGAAAATAAAACCTTTTTTCATCGAGATTCATCCTTGATTCAGGGCCAATGCATGAGAGGAAGTGATGCGTGTGATATCCTATTTAGGATATGAAGGAATCGGATGAGTCCTGGGGTGAAAATATTTTATGGAACTACCCTAATCCGGGTATTCACTCGGAATGTGCAAAGTGGTCAATAGGGATTCGTATGTTTTTTTGGTTTTATTCTGCATGTCCTGAGGATTCTCGAAACGCATCCAGACGTGGTGCTAGGGACTGCTCACTTGTCACTTCGGATCAAGGATCTTGGTCATCAAAAATAATTTTTTTTGTTATGTTTCCGCCTCGAAATCACGGATTCTCACGGATTCACGGGTAGCATCCTAGTGTTATTTGGCAGGCTAGATTGCAAATCCACAGGAGAATCTCAGAGGATGGTAGAATCTTCCTGATCCTTAAGCATCCATATCCAGAACTCCATGATTCTTGGTACGTCCTCGAATGGTTTTTGTTTACCAACTTGCAGCGCGTGCCATTGGCAAGAAAAAGGTTCACCTTCAGTTGAATAATCTCTCCCCGATTCATCTCAAAGTAGCTCCGCATGCGGACAACCGTTCATCATATGAAGACATCGTGATTCTGGATATTGTCCAAAAAAAGAGGGACTTGTCACAAAAATTAATTCAGTTTCAACACTTTTCGAAGTCATAACGCTGTGATCCCACGAGAACAATAAATAAATAAATCTTATCATTTCTGAAGTCATCTCCAGTGTCATCGACAGTGTCGTCTTGAGTGTCTTCATTGTGAATCAATTTAAATTTGTCGTCGCCTTTTGGATGACCAAACAGAAGGTTTGCTGAAGGAGCAGGTTTAGGTATCAGTGGAAAAAATGTGGTTTCATAGTCGTGTAGAACAAGGATGTGACGAAACTGGTTTTGTCTTAACTGTACAAAAGGGATTCGATGTGGATTTAGTGTAAACAGAGTTTTAATGGTGATCGAAATGATACACCATGGCAGAGACAAAAACTCCAAGCAGAGCGGTTCCTCTACCACGCCACAAAAGACAAGGTAGTTGGACCCTACCGAATGCCAAACATTTCCAACTGGAATTTTTCATGTAAAGCCCGAAATTTAGAGCATCCTCCAAGTCAGGACAGTAGCAAATGCCAGAAGCACAAGAAACGCATAAATTCAGACCGAGAGACAATAACAAAGTTTGTCGTAGCCATGCATAGGAATTCCATCAAAAGAATTGCAATGAGTGGAAGAGGAGGAAGAGAGGGAACGGATATGAGGATATATCTAGAAAAGTTCCAGGACGTTTTCGGTCATTGTCACCTTGTCCCCCGAGAAGACAAATGTTCCATTGTTGTTTGATTGCGGCATCTCTCTTAAGGTCGCATTCCGAATTTGTGGATTGTGGATCCACCAGGTACCTACGAGTATAACCAGGCAACAATTGAAGTCATGTTTTAGTAGCTCAACATCGCATTCATTAGCACATTGATTGGTACAACCTGGAAGACGACACCAACGACACCAGGGTCGATGTAGCATCGTCTTGTAAACGTCACGGATCGGGATAAGACTCAATTCAAGATGGCGATAGAAAAATGGCGAGACGTTCCAGATACGCTGAATCCGCAATAGACACACTCGTGTTAAATAAAAATGATAAAATTAAAAAAAAAAAAGAAATTTCAATTGAATTGGGGGGACCCGGACTCATGTCAAAGTTTTTGTTTTGGTTAGAGGTCAAATTCGGGCCAGCAGGTCAAACAAATTGCTGCAACATTTTGATAATAAAAAATTTTAAAAGCTAAAAATCAATTCAAATAAAATTTATGACCATCATTGAGTCGCGTTCATCTTATGGGGCTACTCATGACGACTTAATCCAGAAGGGGCACAGTACTGTGCCCCCAAGTGAAGTGCCCCATGTTAAGGAGCAAAGCGTTCATTTTCAAATGAACGTAATTGATGCAACATATTTATTTTAATTTAGTTAATTTAAGACCTTTTGTTTGGTGTGGTTTGAAATCATGACGACGACGACGACGACGACGACGAAAACGAGAACAACCACAACGACTACGACGACAACAACGACGGTCCATGCAATCCAATTTGATTCAAGTACAATCAAGTAGAACCAAGTAGAACCAAGTAGAACCGAGTAGAAACAGTAAAAGTGGAGAGAAATTTCAAGAATCTTTGTCCATGTTTGGAGCATCTAAATCAGAGAATGGTTAATGCATCTGGACAGAAGTGAAGGTATACAACATGTTAGCACCATACTTTAACTCCAGGATAGAGCTTCAGTTCAAGTCATGATCTATGGATTGAATCTATGGAAATCCACATAAACTGAAGTGGTGTGGAATTGTTTTGTAGACGTCGACAGCTAAATTAAATGCAACAATGCACTTGGCGCTCGTTTGTTTTACTCGATAATCTGATGTCTAGCCTCTGGCATGTTCCTCGGGTTTAACAAAAGTCAACTTTACAATAAACTCCATTTTCATTTCCATTTCCATTTCCATTTCCATTTCCGCTTGCGTTTGAAATCCAGCGAATTCCATTCTACGGCGAAACGCTCAAAGGAAATCCGTGAAAAGCGAAAGGCAATGTCTTTGCTACCTATAGTCGAAAAACAAGCATACAGGCCGCAATTCTACAGATTGCCAAATTGTCAGTGTCGAGTGTCGAAAGCCTCTGGTGAAGCGTGGCATGGAGACACGAAGTGAGGGGATTTTGGGGCAACTATACGGGCGTACCACACGGTTACCAAGTGTTAACAAATTAATTCAATGAATTCACTTACCTTGGAGATGGATTCGATGTCGTGGATTGAGCTATCGCCGCTAGAACCCATAAATTTTCGAGGCTATTCGAAAGTCTCCACACAATGCACCTGAGCAGTGTCAGCCTGGAATTGATCAAAGTCGAATTGCGTTTTTTATTTGATTGCACAAGAGACGCATGTAAATTTGTTACCTCTTAATGTCGGAATTTCTAAACAACCAAGGAGGAAATGTCGTGTGGAGAGATTTGGAAGAAATCATGAAGAAATAAATTGAAGTTATTGGGTTTCTATGAAATTTAATTCAAATTTCGAACTTTACAGAAGAGTGTATTGAATGTGGAGACTTTTCTAATTTATGTAGAGTTTATGTTTAGCAGGAAATGTAAAGTGGAGACTTTCAAAATGAATGAATAAATGTAAAAATTTCCCTTTTGTCTCATTTTGACAGTCACAGGTATGGTTCTGGTTGTGGAAACTTGTTTTTTATTGTGTAGAGTTTTGCATAACAAGCGAAATATGATTACCTGCTGAGTTTTGTGAGCTGGTAATTGTAGTGATCAAATCACATTAATAAAACTAATTGATTTCCGATTGGAGAGATTTTTAAAAAGTCTCCAAATCATCAAATTCCAAAATTGAGAAAAATTAATAATTTTGGATTGTAGAGAGTTTTTGGTAGGATATGAACCAATGTGTTATGAATTTCTTTCACCGAACTTCCAAGTGGAGAGATTCTCTGTTTCCATGAATATCAAAGAAAAACTTTAGAGTTAAAATTCTTAGATTGTTGAGAATTTCACTTTTGAAGCATGTCTCCAAAGCCCACTCGCTATGATATGACCTCGAAAAAAACCCGGAAAACTTTTGTAAATCTGGTGCTGTCATGTTTGTTTTAATTAATCCACTGCAATTCTCTACATAGATTGCATTCCTCATATAAATATAAAAATGCGGGGGTGGAAGTTAAAACTCAGCAACAACAACAACAAAAACAACAACAGATTCACTTCACGCACTTGAAGTTTTCAAATTAGAAACCACGAAATATTTAATCGTTTCTGTCAATTGTTATGTCATACCATCATAATGATGACATTTTAATAGAATCATCCACAACCAGAGATCTACAATGTCCCAAATCCCGGCACCGAGCCCACATCACATCTCATCTACATCATCATCATAATCTCTGGACACAAGTCGCACATATTTGACCGGACCGGTGCGGTGCTGCTGCTGTGACCAACTTAGTGCAGTGATTGACTCAAATTGGACTTAATTCATTCTTCCTCTTAAGCACTTAACTTACTTAGCGTCGACAGAATCGTCAGAAGCGTCGTGAGTACCTATATATCGTGGTTCAACGCCATCATGGAGATATAAAATCACAAAAATAAAAACTGAAAAAATTTCAATCATCAAATATATGACTGCGATTCCATCTCACCGCGTTCAATTTGGATTAAAAGCCCCAAAGAGGATCCCATTATCACTTTCGCGCAGTTCTGAAGGAGCTCTTAAGGCAAATGGAAAGTTCTCGTTTGCTTCAATCGAAAATTGCTAAACAATTCTCCCACTGTACACACGTGGAATTAGAAGATCCACAAGTGGAAATGTTCCCCATTTCAATTACTTATGAAATGAGTGGTTGGTAAGTAGATATCTACGTTGTAACGCCATTAAGTCTCCGAAGGATGGTATCATCAAGACATTCAAGTGTGTAGAGAAAAAAATTTTAATTGGAATCCATCACGTACCTAATCACGTGAAAGAAATTAAATCTCTCCACAACTTTCAAAGGAGGACTCTCCAAAGCTTCAAAGCTCTCACAGTTCACTTAAGCAAATGCTAATGATAGGAAAATTGCTTGATTGAGGCATCTACTAGGTAGATATACAAAATGGATTCTAATTCGAAATCTGAAAAAGGACGACGTCTATCGTACCTATCAAGTGACAGTGACACAGGAGCAGCGTGTCTCTCCATTGATTGATGAACAATCTCTTAGATCGAATTTGATTAAAGCGTCAAATTAAAGCCGGATCGCCACCTGGGCGCGTTCATAATTGAATTCTCAATCCTTTCCTTTGACGGAACGCATTCTTAAAGAAACTAAAAATAAAAAAATTAAAAATTATAAAAAAAAAATCTCAAGTGGAGATTGTAATTAACCAGAAGCGCAAATCGATTTGTTCGAATTCGAAATTGGTTACCGAAAAAGTACAAAAAATCGAAAATGAATCGATTGGTGGCGATTGGTGCGGACGCCAGCTGAGTTACATTTGGACGGTATATGTCCCGCTCCCGCATGTGGAGACTTTCATAATTAATGACGTCCATTTTGACAGTGTGACGAATTCATGAATATGCGTCAAGTGCTGTACCATTTTTCGACGCCGCGTTAATGTTAATTAATCATTTTTGCGAATGAATGAATGAATTCAATTTGTTTCGGTACCTACCTATATGGAGTGTCTTGAACCTGAGACTGTCATTTCAGTACAAATGTTCATTTCAAATTTTCGAAGGGTTTGCGTCTCAGGAAATTTATTCCCTGAAGCGTTCATTTCAGTGACAGTTTCAAACCAAAATGGAAATGTTTAAATGTTTTAGTAACAAGCATTTGAAGTGGCATACAGCTCAAATCAAAATGTTAACCGAAGCCTAAACCTAAATTCGATTGATTCGAATTTGCGTGTATCAGAAAATTTTGATTTAACAAAAATTCAACCTTAAACAGGCCCTAATTCCCAAATAGCGGCTAGACAGATTTTCGAAGGGTATTGGTATCCACCAAAAACATGTTGCTCGTACATGCTTCTCTGGTTAATAACGAACCAAAAACGTTTCGTGATCAAGAGTCCAGCGTGTTCTTTTAACTGTAAACGAAATTAAGGGCAATCAGTGGCTGAGATTCAAGAGCAACGAAAACGAAGTGTCCTGGAATGAGGTATAATTATGTTAATCGTTTGGTATCAGACAAACAAGGAGCGAGGACTCATTGGATGAAGGATGCAGGACGTGGTTTTCATGGTACATGATTTTTGTGGAGATAATTGCGAATTTTGAAAATGAAATTTTTCACTTTTGTTTTTATATGTTTTTGTTTTAATATGTTTTCATTTTGATGTTGTGATTATAACAATGTGAACGTTCTAAAATGATTACCTATGAGGGAGTTTAGGATGATTATTAGGTTGCCAAATTTTTTGATCATTCTGACAATTTTCTCATAAATACGAAATTTCTAACAATTTTAATTAAATAAAACTTTTAATAAACCAATTTGTGTTAAAATTAAAATTAATTTAAAAAGTGAAAAAATTCTTTATTTCTGTTTTCATATTCTGTCGAAAGGATGGTTTTACAATGAAAAATCCGTCAACTTAATTTAATGTCAATTGCCATATGAAAATAAAAAATGTTCACCTTCACTAAATCTGATCTTTGCGTCATATTCAATAGTTGCTTAATAAATAACGGTCAAAAATTATTAAATTCAAATAATTGAAATTGAACTTTTAAAATGACCTTGGAAATTGTAAATTGAAATTGTAAATGACAAACGTCGTAATATCAACAGGTTAGCCAACATTTGATAATTAAATTTTGCGCGTTCCATTCGACATGAGCAATTCTCATGAGCAGAGCAATGCGAAAGGAAGAGGAGTAATGTGAAATTTTTTGAACATTTTGACAATTTTCTCATAAATTACGAAATGCCTAACCATTTTAATTAAATAAAGTTTTTAATATACCAATTTGTGTTTTATATTAATTTTAAAATTGAAAAAGCTTCTGAAAATATAGAAAATACAGAAGAAACTTTAGAAAAGTTCTTCGTGGAAATGTTCCTCATTGACGAAAAACGAAAAATTTGACGTTTCGAATTTAGAAGCAGCATTAATCAGAGACGTCAAGTTCCCATTGGACGGAAATTTTGAAATTTCTTCTAGATTTCCTCGTGTTACAGAAGAATATATATTTGAAAATGTCGGAAAATTAATTGATTAAAATATTATTAACAATTTCAATTGTTAAATTGGTGAAAATCATAAATTTTTTAACAAAATATCGAAAAATTCAAAACATCATCCAATTGGACTTTGCCTGGAATATTCCAATGAAAAGTTGTTTGCGAGTAAGAAATGCGGCATCTTGGTTGCGTGAAAGAGAAACAAATAGAAAATGAAAGTCAATTGTATGTGTGTGTGTGATGTAAATATAAATTTGTTTCTTTCTCTCTAATGTGATCAAAACGAGGGATATCGTTTGTACTCACTTCTGTTCCAATGGCGCATGACTTTCATATGGGAGCGATCGTACATTGTTGCAGTGGCAGCACTAACACTATTGAAACTTCTTACCATTTCCCATTCGTGTCATGCGCAATGTGTTATATAAACTTTAGTTGTGTGCGTGCATGTAAGGATTGGACGGAATTCTTTGTAACCCGTCAAATTTGACCCCGCCCCACGTGTGCATAGGCCATTTTGAATTTTAAAGTGAGAATTTCCATGGAACCGTTGATTTCGAAGTTTTTCTTGAATTTTCACGGTGGAAAATTGAATTTTTCCAATTGAAAATGATGAAAATACATTTTTCACTTCATCTTAAACGCTTCAGAGCACAACAGCCACAAGGTCAACAGTGTAATTCCTCACGAACGTCGTATTGTTGCAACATCGACTTTGTGAAATCGAGACTGCTCACAGCATCAAATGTTGGGGCTACAGTGAATGCTCCCCAATCAAGAGGAAATCGATAGATTCAAGTGAACCGTGCTGGCTTTTCATTAGACCTGAAGGCTTTTCTTTTCCATCGAGACGTTATCGATTTTCCATGCATTGCATTTCGTGGAGTTTGGACTCTCGAGGCTGGAGTGATCCGCACGATTCTGGCGTAAACTCCAGGTCACTGGTTCAATCAGTTTCGTTTCAACTTTTCCAAGAAAATGATTAAGTCATTTCTTTGAATCCTGTAAGATATGAAAACTCTACATCATACAGGATGTCCACAAGCTTCAAAACAGACACTTGGGTGTTAACCATTAGAAGACACCAAAATTACAAACGAGAAGTTTTGAGAAAAAATATTTATAAATAAATAAAGAAAAATGTATCGAAAATAGAAAAACACTCAGAAAAAGCAGGAAAAATGTCGACTCGGACGTATAATTTGGACAATGTCGAACAAGTCGAACATGTCATTAGAGGTCATTAAGTGCGATCTTCATTTCATGTTAGTCGTCTTGTTCCGCCCGAAAGCAGTGGCCTAAAAACACAGTTTGCCGTCATTTCAGTTCGAGTTTGACTGAGTTTTGGTTGTTTCCTTTGAAGTTTTTCCGCATTTCCGACTTTGACGTCGAGGAGACGTAGGTAATTGTCCGGTTGGTGTCTCTCTGTGTCCACAACCTGAAGGTGTTCATCAATCAGGTACAGGTTTCATTCAACGTCACATCTGTGATGAATGACATTCCAAGACATTTGTATAGGTAGTTGATAAATCGGGGGCGATGTGAATGTCAACATTCAGACATGCAGAGAAATTGATAAAACGTCTTAGAATGAAATTTCCTTAGTAATTATTAGAAAACTGAATTTGTGTTTAACTCAAATACGAACTTTCTATCGATCTACAGACACTTCCGGTCAACTGTTTTCTGAACTTCGCCGTGAATCTGCTCCACATTTCGAACTGTAACTAAAAAATTTTTCCACAGCTACATTCCACAATCCACATTAATTCCAATTCCACAGTGGTCCATAGTTTGAGAGTTTTTCATTTCAAGGTGGGATCAAAGATACCTAATTCTCATTACACTCCGCAATTTTTCTTGGAATCCTTGGCTTGAGGAAATCTTTAGAACAATCATTTTCAGTTTGTGTCACATTTACGCACCTGCACCTACCTATCTTCACTGTTGTCCCACTGTATGGGACCTAAAACTTCGTTCAAATTATCGCATTATTATTATCTTATTATTATCTGTGAAAAATACAATTCACGTTCCACAAATGTCAATCTATTACGTTCCACAAATGTCACATGGGAAACTGTTTGCTCCACACTCCAAAGTATATCTCAAGAGTTTTCCAATTGAGTCAAGTCAAAAAGTTATTAATCTTGAAGGAAAAATTATTTCAGGAATTTATCGTTTCAATGTGGTTCCTACATTTCGAGTTGTAACTCAAAAGCTTTCCCATTGCGAGCAGTGAAAATTCACCCAAAGTTTTTTAAAAGAATTCACTAAGTAATCGTTATAAATTTATCTTCCACAATTGCTCCTGGGATCCTTGAATTGAGGTTGAAGTTCGAGAGGAGAAATTTTAATGTAAAGCTGCATATATAGAGGTAACTTAAAGGTTTCTTAAGTGCGACTCGTGAAAATTCACCAAAATAATTCAGAAAGATGTCATAATAATTCTGATACCACATCACGTTCCACAATGGCTCCTGAAATCTTTGATGTGAGAAGGACTGTGAAAAATTACATAAAGAAAATGATGACTCAACTTTCTTCAAAGACTGTACCGCTTGTATTGATTGCACCACTCCAAAAATGGCGGAACACCTCTCGAACAAACTCCACTCCACGTTCGTGTACTCGATATCCAGCTCCATTTCCAGCTCCATTTCTAGCTCCATGTAATTCCACACGACCCAAACGTATAATCTTCGCACATTTCTATGGAAATGCATGAATTTCTTTTAATTTTATTTTTGTCTGCTCCACCGTCCCCCCAACACTTTCATCGCCATCTTGATTAGATTTAGTTTTTTATTTTTGCTATGTTGGCACGATGTCGATTTGAAAAACTGCATTTATTAGCACACCCCATGGGTGTACTCCATTTTGTGGAGTATTTTTTTGAATTTTTTTATCTCGACATCCACTAAAAAAATTTGCATAATTCTATGTTGAAAAAATGAAAATTCTGATCTTGAGTTTTTCCTCATGAGTTTTCTCAACGTGAGCTTTCGTGTTCGTGATTGACGCCATTATGAAAATATTTACATACAACTTGTAAACTTTTTCTTTTAGCTTTTTTCTACTTAACTTTACTGTCAATTTCAAGTCAGCGTTCATCCCTGGAACGTTGCTCCAACGGGTCATTCCCGGTTTGATTTTAGTTCCGGTAGTGTTTACGTAAATAAAATGAACGCATAGAGGAAAATGTTGAATTGAAGCATCCATTCAAGTCGCTGGCGATTGAAGTTGAAATTGAAATTGAAGTTGATGTCCGTGTCCATCCCAGAGAAGCGGATTGGATCAGGTAATTACTAGGTGCAGACCAGTTGAGTGTAATTGCGCTCCGTTGGATTGTAATTAAGAAGAATTAGGTGCAAATAAAACTTTCAATTTGCATATGACTCTGAGTTCGTGGAGGTGCCGAGTGCCGAGGTTCCAGTAGCTGCGAGATTCAAGAAAGTCCACGATTGCTTTCGATTGGATTCTGGATTCGATTCGTCTGGCACGCACCTGGCTCTCGAGATGTCGACTCTGTCAGGTGGAAAGGAAATGATCCTTGAATTTCCAATCAATTTAACTCGAACGCCAACTTCACTCCACTTCATTAGCCTGGCAAATAAATTGGCAGTTCGTCGTTGTTATGGTTGTGGCCAATCATCGCGCTCGATTTAATTGAGTTTTTTTAAATGTACCTAAGTTGCAATTTTTATTTTTACTTTTATTTTTGTTTCAATGTTGCAATCTTGTTTGATTGCAGGTCGAACATGTTTCAATTTATACCAGAATGCAGGCTAAGTTGAACGGAAATCACGAATCAGTTCATTCTTGATTCCATACGACAGAGGCGTCAGGTGCATCTTGAGGCTCCAACAGGTCATTTCGGCCTACTCCAGATTTTGGATAGTACTTATACATTTTGATTCAAGATACCTAGCTTCTATTGAAGCTAGATGCATATCTTGAAACTTTCAGAACCTATCAGATTTTTGATGGCACCTCCTCGGCACCAGTAAAGGATTTCAAATTTCTGGAGCTGCAACACAATGACTAATATTCTGACAAGACTCCAGGAATCTTGGATCTAGGATTTCTGGAGACTTTTATTCAGAGATTACACAACGCCAACAGCTCCTAGGAGCCACATCATTTCATGGCTTTGGAGCATAATCAAAATTTTTCACTATACACTCAGCGTTGGAGCTTCCTTGGAAAAAAGAAATATTCTTGAATCTACAGAAACTGTAGCCTGTTTGAGAGCTAACAAAAAAAATTAAAATTTATAAAAAGATTCAAGGACGACTGGGCAAGGAAACAGGCTCGACTCTAGTTTGAGTTATGGTTTCCAGGATTCGCCCTCTATCCCTTAAATTCAACAAAAAAGAAACATAAAAAGCCATTGTTCAAGAGTAGTTCCGACATCCTTGAGGCTGTGCCAAGTCCTTTACGACTTTCCGTTCATTTTTTTTATCCTTTGTTTTAAAAATACGCTTGAAACTCAAAAAGGACCATAGAACAAAGACTCTTTGAAAAGTACACTTGACACATTTCCTTACATTTCAAGAGTCAGTCGTTTTGCTGAACGAGCAAATGCTCCATCTGCAAGGATCGCATCCTGGAGCTCATGGTGGTCTTGATACTTTGAGTCTATGTGCCCACAGTTGGAGCAAACAAAAGAACTCGCGTCGTTTGAGCCGTGTAGGACTGTCCAATTAAGGGTAACCACCCTTGTACATGTTCGCTGTACACTTTTTGAATTGCTCTCGAACAATGAAACGGAAAAATCCCTTTTTTCCAACACTGCTTCGGTCACAATTCGAGGGACGCCAATGGTTTCACTGGCGTCTACCTTTAAAGCTTTAAAGCGATTCTGGGATTTGGAATTTTGGAGAAGCATTCATGGGGGCAACAATCTCGACTTCAAGATTCTTCACTACGACACGAGTATCACGTTCAAGATTCATTCGAATTCATAATGACGGAAACACCAAAATGACTTTCAGTCTCACTTCCGTTTCATTGAAACTCTAGCTTCTGTGTGCATAAAATCTTAATTTTCACGCCATCAAAGTGTCAAAGTTTAAGTGTCAAAATTATTATTAATTATGGTAATTTGCTTTTATTGCTATACCCGACAAAATCCAAATCAGATTTACGTAAATCCCCAACTTGAATTTCAATGAAACTTTCAAGTCATTCACGCATTCTTCATTATTGTTGGCGCCCCCTATTGCTGACAAAAGTTATGGTAACGCCGTTGCGTCAATCATGAACAGGGACTTAGGGTTGTCCCTCAGACCCTAAAATTTTACTAGTCAATTCTACCAGACCCATAGTCGCCCCGGAAAAACCACCGGAGCCTTCCATAGGTCGGCACAGGAGGGACATGAAATCCTCAATTCTAGGGACACTTGGTGACACATCATCACTAGATCCGTGATAGCTTCTCTGTATCTGAGACAATTGAGTCGCTGTTCAAGTTCTAGCCATTACGAAGTCCACTTGGACAGTTGTTTGCCATGAAATTGTCTAACCCGTTGACCCGATCACATCACTCTGGAACCTGTAATCAATCCCGGAAAGTGTTAGAATCGCTAATTGCCACCACAATAACGTGTCTCGTGTCTCATTATCCCCCGAACGAGATTAGACAAGTGAAGACAAGAATCAAGACAAGACGAACAGGTCAAAAGGTCCGATAGTTTCTTTCCCTCTACGTTTTTCCACGTTTTCCTGCATCATAATTTATTCATCTCGAGAAAATGGTTTGACGCCGTGTCATGTGACACTTTCCGCTGGCACAACTTTGAAAATCAGGTGCACCAACATGCAGAGTGAGGTTCCCTCGTTTTCCATTTGATATTTGTGGGGAAAATTTTTTGGTTTTTCCATGTAGATATACCATGTGTTCAATGTGTTCCTCCTCCTTCTCTTCCTGCTGCTCCTTCTGCTCCTGGCATTATTACAGCTTTGCCGCAATTTTACCTGCACTTACATAGCAATCAGGCACATATTTAATAACACACCTGGATAACTTTTTAGCCGCAAAGGTTTGCATTATACGTGGGGCAACTTCAGCTGGGGCTCCAGTGGTGCTCCACAATGCAGTGCTCTTTTTGTATGAATATTTCAAATTGATTCCGTTAACCTGCAACCTGCTGCCTGGCACCTGAAACCTGAATGTTAAGATTTTGTGATGATAGAAACATAATTTTTTGTGCTTAAATCAAAAATGCATTTGTGCAGTTTCAATGCAGGTTCATGGAGTCCATAATGCAGATTCTAGGGATAATGTTTAGTCGACCATAAAAAGTGGAATTCGTGGCTCATTTGTGGTTTCTTCTAGGAACGCCAAGGAGGTGTGGTGGTCGCGATTTCTGGAAGTGCGCTTGAATCAATTGTTCGCAATCACTGCAATTTGGGCTAACGGATGTGATGACCATGCATGGTGTGCCTCATTACAGTGATGGCTCTTGTATAGCTGTAACAATTGAACAGTGGTGTTTATTATGAAAAATCCAGAGTTGCCTTGTAATCTTCTTTATTCTTGAGTATTTCATCCATGTTTCGACCAACGACACATCTTGTAATATTCAAGAGAATCCAGACTTTAGAAGCTTGTGATGCAGGTTATAGGAATGAATCATTTAACGACAAGAGAAGACGTCTTCAAAAATTTGATTCATCAAGCTATTGTAGAAGGAATCTTAGGAAACAACTGGAGTGTCTCTTCTCATCCCGTGTACCTACACAGGTGCGTATATGAGGGATCAGATCTGGTACATTCCTGTAGTGCCTTCTGAGAGACAATTTTGTTCATAAGCTTGGATACAGGTGTAATCTAATGACCTGGATCAGTCTTATGACTTGCTAACACTAGTCCTTAGAAATATCTAGATACATCTATTTAGCTCAACCGAAGGCTGCAACTATATGAGACAAATTTGTTCATATGAGCAGCACATCCAGGATAGAAGAAGATAACAGGAAAGTTATGTGACTGAAGCATTGAGTCTTTGTTTAAACAATATGATGCTCTTCGACCTAGACGCAGTTTTGATCCTTCCCTTTGACAACTTTACAACTTTATACTAATGAACAGATCTTTAGAGAATCTCTAAATGTGGACAATTTCGTGACTTAGCACCTTCAACCTCTAGAAACTTTATCCTCAAGCCTGTCCCTTTAACTAGATATTCTTTGACTTAAATAAGACCAAAGTAGATTTCTCCCCATAGAAGCTCTTGAATCAAGGGGATGAAACAGTTTCCACCCCAATTGGATGTGGAGTAGCCACCTTTGAAAGAGTAGCCCCAAAATGGGACGAAGATACGAAGGTACGTTTATCCCAAAAAGGACGTGCAAGGAGGCAAAATTTCGAATTTCGAGTTTCGAGTTTCGTTTTCTAAGAAAAGAATCTTGATAAGAAAATTCCAAGAAAACCCAAAAGAAAAAGTTTCATCGAACAAAAGCACCACGTTCGTTTGGGGTTTTTTGTGTGTGTATGGGGAGTCAGAAACTCCAATCAGCATTCAGAGTCGGGGTTGAGTTGGGTTTTATGTAAAAGATGACGACGTGAATATATAAGACAACCTTCCTTGGAAGGAGCAGCTCAGGAACGAAGCAAAATGGCGTCAACTTCGTCGACGTCGTCTTCGAGAGTTTCTTTATCCAATTCCGTTTTGGGGTTTATTATTAAATTTTCATTTTTATTTTCATTTTTATTTTTATTCGTGTTTTCTTAAACTTTTTTTGCGTTTCTCAAACTTCACGTTCGCCGCCATGTTTTGCAGATAACAAAAAACTGATAAAAGTTTCACAACGTGGGCACGAACACAAAATGGAGGAAGAAAATGAAGGAAAAAAAATGTTTAATGTAACGTTGGAGGCTTGGAATACAAACCAGGAATGGTTTACCCCCTGCTGGCGGGGCGTACCAACATACTAAAGACGTGGAAAGGCTCCATCAACGATAAGAAATTCATTTCAACCCATAGAGCGCATGGACGCTGATTGTGCCGCAAGACAGACGGTTCTACGATGGAGTGGAGTATATGGTGGAGTGTGGGTCATTCGAAAGGGCTCCAATCGAAACGTGAGGGTTATTGCAGAACCTTCTATGGCCTTTGTTCAGATACGAATCTTGATAAGAATGCACGTTTCCATGACCAAACTAAACCAGAATTGTGTGGCCAACTGTTATTCGTTCATTTTTGAAAAAGGATCCAAATGAAAATGGCGTCTTTGAACCGGAAATGCCAACCAAATCCTTAACCATCTGTCATTAGGAAAAACAATTGACTTCATTTCACCCTCGATAAAAGGGAAATTGTGGCCTAAATTTACCTAAAAAATAACGGCATCGTTGCATTTTTGTTGAAACCACGATTGGCCAGAATCTATAGTGGTATAGTGGAAGTCATCTAGAACTTTTGAAATAATAACCACTTCCAGGCAAATGATTACCCTAAGGGTCAATGTGAGGTCCTGATCCCTACATCTTCGGGTATCTTCCTCTCATCGTGCTGTAATTAGGGATAATTGTTGTCTACCGGTGACTCGATGTTGTAGAAACATTAGACAACATTAGAATGGAATTAGTACAAGGTTATGATGGAATCACAAAGATAAATCTTAGATCCGTTTCGTTTTGATGGACAGATAGACAGAATCGTCAGCGTAATTAGACTCATGGTGCCACTCCCACCTATCCGTCATCCATCATCCAGAACCATCCCGCATAAGATGGTTTTCAAGGATATTTCCAAGTCGAATATGTCCATGGTCATGTTGTTGTGGTCAAACATGAAGGTGACTGATGATGACAATTTCGTGCTTGTCCACAATTCGTAATTACGCCAAAATTATGCCGTATATTTTTTATTATTATTTTCTAACTTCTGATTCATGTCACGAAAATAAAAGTGTTTTCTACAGTAGGAAGGTAGGTATACCTACCTACCACGAAACGCGATTCAAGTTTGTGGTTTGTGAATCATGAAAGTTGTCCCTCAAAAAATAGAAAAACTAATTACGATTTAATGAGCTTCAAAAGCTTCAAGCTTCAATGTCGCTATCGACACGAATTTATTTTCTTCAGATATCTTGAAGAATTCTCACGTAAGTCAGTTGCAAATTTCTCCAGAATCCAGAAAATTCTGTTCTCACGTCAATACCGGATATGTCGAATATGTGGAATATGTCGGGCCCTCGGTTCATTAAAGGGCGCTCGCAGTTTCATTAACAATTAAATTAACTCAAAGAAATGACACTGACCGTGGGAAGAAGACATTTTTAATTCTAGGGATAATCTTATGATCGGCACACACATTTTATAAAGAACAACTCTCTAAACATCCCAATTCAATGGACATTAACGAGTTACGACAACTTAGGCAATTGTCCCCTTTTTCCCATGACAGCAATGCTCGTGTCACAAGACGCCCCACTGTGATCCAATCCCCCGTCGAATTGCTTCGTATCAGTGACTTTGAATGGAGGCAAATTATCCTTGAATCGAACCTTTTCCATGGATGCATCCCTGCGACACAAATTGAGATCCGATTGTGTGTCTCTGGAAAAAAATTTCAAATAAAATAACACGACACGTGACACAGTAGCATATACGAGAAGGGATGGAGAGGGAATGCTCCATTGAAACGTGAAATTTTGACTAATTTTATTTCCATTTACTTGTTACCTCCATCTTAGTGAATTCATGATGAATCCAAAATGAACACAATAAAAGGTTAATTGATTCCAGCATTGAGGATTGAGTAAATAAAATGAAGATACCACCTCAAGATTTGTCTTGGAAACAGAATTTTTAAATTGACCAATTAATTAAGGGTATTCATGTTAACAGGGTTGTTGAATATAGTTACAAATGTAAGGACACACTTTGTATCATCTAATTTGAATAAAATCAGCTTAGCTGTTGGATCCTGTTTCAAGGCAACACGAGTTTTATCCACGTGCTCTTGGCTTTGTTCCTTAATTAGACGATAGCTCGTGTTGAAATCCGTTGTCCTGGCAGCTTCAAGTTAACTTCAAATATGACTTTTCTTATTACCACAATGAAAAATAAATGAATCAAGGAAATGTTTCAATACACTTTTGATATACTGACAAGTCTTTCCAACCGGAACTGAAATTGGGTGAACTAAAGCCTTAAAGCAATTACGACGACATTCGTGGTTAGTGAAGAGGAAAATCTTGAATCCTTGAGGTTGTCCAAATACATTACCCGAATTACTTCCAATGGAGAGGACTTTCACAGCATTCTTTAATTGCATTCAATTTCAATTTGAGGGACAACATCGAAGGGGGATGATTTGATTCCTTTTTGACTTTACTTTGTTCCGGAACTGAAATGGGTTTCTAATGGACTGGAATCGTGTGCCGGAAAATGCCACTCTTCTTCGATTTCTGAGCTTTGGAACTGGAGCACTTTGGATGGGATTCCTGGCAGAGATGTTGAAACCACCAACATAGACACTTGACATCTGTTGTATGATTTTGAAAACAATGAGTATCGCAATGAATACCAGACTGGGCGTCTTCCTGACGTTTTAAAATTTGTGTTCAGTGAAAATAAGGTCATGCCTACCCATTCTATTTCTTAATTTATTACAAGAAAATTATGAGATTTATTCATATTTGAGTTCCTGTATGTAATAGAACATATCTTCTGGTATTTCAAAAAATTTTTTTTATTTATTGAGAACAAAATGGCGTCGTGACAGAACGTGGAACATAATCATCTCCTCTTCATTTGTGAACCTCCAGAGACTGTATTTTTAAACTTAGAATGAAATATTAAACATTTTTTAATAGCATGAATAAAAATCAAGTAAATGATGTAGATTTTTTATAATTTTTTAATTTAAAATAAAAATGGTGATGCATTGGATGTTTCGTTAAATTTGTTTTGAGAAAATTGGTAGAAAAACAGTGATAGAATTGGCAAATTTTATTTCATTATACAAATTTAATTATTTCAATAAGAAAATTTTATTCTGAAACTACAGTGAAAATTTGAAGATATTCGGTTAATCCACAGGGTCCCTAGAGGTCCAACATTCACAGAAGTTCCTTTGCTGGATATAGGTAAGAGTGACTAGCTTCGAAGCTGGTACAATTGAATAACCAATGAATCTTAAGATTTATCCAATAGAGAGTCTCAAAGGGTTTCCAGGTTAAGGTAATAATCCATTTGAGACTCCGATCCGATGATCATAAACATCATCTTCTCTAAGACTTGAAGCTGATAATGGCAATGTGATCGTGTCACCAGCTTCTTGATACTTCCAAGTTCATAAAAAAATGTTAATGTCATGAAGTGCCACAACATATCTATACCAGGAACAAGTGCAAGTCCCCTCGGTGACACTTCATCGTGTCTTGTATGACATTCCTGTCGCCAAATTATTTCAGCAAAAAGAAGAATTCCATCAGATCCGCAAAGGTAAAGGTGTCCGTCCAGGTGCATCCTGATTGATAGATATGTGTCCAACTTTGAGTTTTCACTTTTCCACAGCATTGCCGCGATTTACAATTTGAGCGGCACGTTTCATTACCAAACGAGACGCCGCAAGATGAAAGCGCATTTTTATGTGCTACAGTTAACAAAGTCATTACAGTTGGATGTCGTGGAATGTTTAGCATAACTTTGCAAAAGTTTTTTATACATCGAATTGGAACGGAGTCGGTTCCGTTTAAGTTCAATAATTTTTAATCCCAAACCGATTCGAGTAGTGGAATCTATCTATTTTTCTTACCAATGGAATTCCAGGTGTTGTCGCTTCAAGACAATCCGAAGTTGGATGGAATCTTAGCGAGAGGAAAGCAAGAATTTCCACCGGCAAACGGAAGCGCAGGAAACAAACGAAATTGGAATTCCGGATATTCCAGGGACACTTCTGAAGCAAATGGCTCATGCAAATGGTTCCGACGAGAAGCCGAGTTGAATGACTCCTCTGACACTTCTTTGAATGAATCCTGTCGGTAGAGATCAGAGAGATTCTTCGGTATCCCACAAATGGAGCTCGGGATCCTTCAGCGAGGAACTTCTACCAAAGACACCACAACTTTGCACGTGCATTTGCAACTTGATGCACCTGGAATTTCCACAGAGTCACAGATGATGCAGCAGCCTGTTCTTCGCAGAATCAATGAGTCACAATCTCGGTGGAAACAATAGATGAAAATGTTAATCATAGCACAATTGTTTCAGGAATGTACATATTTATTTCAGGGCTAGCCTTGGAAGCGGCTACTATCCATATATCTTGTAATTCGCAATTTTATGTTACATAATATAATACAAGTAACAGTGACGATGGATTTCTGCATATTAATCGTTTTATTGGAATTGGAAAATTTCCGCTAGAACAGTATAAAAAATAAACCGCCGACAAAAGACTAAATTCCACTCGATTTTCCAACATGAGCTAGTACAGGTACCTGCCTTGCTATACCTGGTGCTAATGGCAACATTCATCAATATTCATGAGGGTTAGATGCATTTGTTCTATTGTTTGTATTCGCAAAATGTGGAATTTGATCTGACTGCTTGAATGCCACAAACAAAAAATTTTTCTTGGAAATTCTAACAACAACAGCAACAATTTTCCATTCTAAAGGTGGAGATTCGCATCCAGGTTGCGGTGCAATGTGTCATTGAAAATTAACAACCAAAAATCAAATTAACGAATATTCAATTGGATTGAAGTAAATTAACCAGATCAAACGCCATCTTCAATTTCGAATTGAAACTCAATTTGAATTTCTTAAGAAGAAATTTGAAACAAAATAATTTTTTCAAATAATTCACTGCAAATTTGAAAATATTTAGATTTATTTAGACAAAAATCAAAAATAATCAAAATGGTAGCCAGAAAAACCTGACTGTCAAGTGGAAAAAATTCAAAACTTCATCTCAGCAGTGAATCAGTCAAATGAGAAAATTCACAAATTCGGTTCATGCCTACACTTTTACATAAAATTTATTCAAAATGAATACAAGGTAGGAGGCCAGGAAGTGTCAAATGAAAAAATCACTCCAACTCGAATTCATTCAATTTTCGAATTTTGATTTGTTGCACAATTAAAAATTCGGTTTGTGTACCTATACACTGTTACATAAAATTTTTTCAGAATAAATGAAACGCTGGATGTAAAGAAGTGTCAAGTAAAAAATACCTTCCAACTCGAATTCATACAAATTTCAAAATTTGATTTGTTGGAAACGTCAAAACTTGGTTCGTGCCTACACTTTTACATAAAAATTTAAGAATTCAGAAAAAGTAAGTGAATTCATTGAATTCAAACGTCAAAAGTGTTTCGTCTCCTTTCCTGTAGAAAATATAATAAATTTTTAATTGCCTCGAAACGCCTCAACTCAACGATGGATTAATTGATTGAATTGAAGAAAGTTGTTCAACATCTTCTGAATTGCATCAATTGCACCGTTTATAAGAATGTCTTGTGATGGCGCCAATTGCATTTCAATCGACTCCACTTAAGTTTCCCACCATCAATAGAAATGGATCCAATAATAATTTCGTTTTAAATCATAGCACAGCATGGAAAAAATATATGAGAAATGGTTGTCGCATTGTTTCAATTGCAATTATTCACCTTCCGTTGTACGAAAAAACCACCTGTAGAACCAAAGAAGATGCATTTAATTGCCTCTCTGACACATTCCCACCATTAAAACCGTCTCCCTGACTCCATCATCTATGGAAAAAAGCATAAAAACCATAAAACATATCAACAACGCAACGTTGACAAATCAATTTCGCTTTCGATTTCATTTTCAACTTCAATTATCCACTTTCAATTGCGCTAAATCGTCGACATTTTCAGTGTCTCCTCACATTTCTTTCGTTTTTTCATAATTTTCAATTAAACGAATCAATAAACATAAAACAAACGAGTGATTTTAAGTGTGGAGACGCCATGACAGATGAAGGGAATCAAAATTACACTACACACTGTAAGTATTTAATAATGATTTGTAATAAAACACGTAAATCACCTGCAATTACTCCGAAATTAGTTTAATTGCAGTTGGCCGGCGGCCGGGATCAAATTCGTCGATGGTCGCGTACATCCATGCATCCATCTCAAAATGGTGGCTGGAATGGTTCCATGTTGGACACCTAGTGGTGGATAGACTGCGTACGACTTGCTGTAGAACAAAATTACTCCATGTTGGTTTGTGCTTCAGGTTGAATTCATTCGTTTGTTCATCGGAATTCATTCAATTCTTTGCGTGCGATAGAGGAAGCATTTTCTATTCGCTTCCATTCGCAAATTTTGTTTTGCGCCATTTTTGAGCTTCGTTTTCATTGAATTTTGAACGTTTCTTCGTGGATTTTTCGAGATTTTTACATGAAATTCATCGAAATTAAGTAGAAAAATTAATTTTCAAGCAGAAAAATATTTAAAATTTATTTCTCATAATTAATAATATGTCAAAATGATTTTGTTTCAGAGAAAAATAAGAAAACTTTTGGATTTCATTTTCATTGAAATAAAATTAAAATTGACTAAAAAATTCAGATTTTCACACAATATACAGAATTTTATTTCATTTATTTATAATTTAAGAAATGGAAAATGAGATTTAAGACTTTTCGAAATCATTTTGTTCATTTTCATTTAAAAATATTCGTTACTGTCATTTTAAATTTAGTTTTTATTGAATTTTCTATAGAGGATTTCCACAAAATTCATTAAATTTAATTCATATTCAAACTGAAAAATATGAAAAATCCTTTCCTATTAACAAGATATGTGTGTAAATTTGAAAATTTTAAATGAAAACTTCAAAATTATTGAATTTAACAGATACCTACCCTTGAAATAGCACAAAATTCCGGTTTTTAGATAATTACATATATATTATTATTATTATTCTTATTATTTATTTTATGTTATTATTTTCGTTAATGTCAATTTGAAATCCTGATTTTATTCAGTTCTGGGGGTTTTCTGGTGTTTTTTGACAGGATTCATAAAAAGAATAAAAAAAATTAAAATAAAATAAAATAATAAAAATTCTATCTACAGAATAACAAAAATTAATATATCTCTATAATAAATGTTCCAAAATATGCAGATTTTGTATGAATAAGTAAAGTTTCTGTTTAAATTATTGAAATTTATAAGGAAATTTGTGATCTACAAAACTGTAGAATTGATGTTATAAGGAGAGAAATAAACATTTCATTGTCCAAGAAACGATTTATCGTTGTTAATGCGTTAAAGAATTAAGGTAGATAGAGCAAATGTTCATTATTACATCGAGAAATAAGATACATCCGACTGATGTGGTTTTATTTCATCAAACATCGTACCACATCGCAGTTCATGCAAAACAACCACAACACGGTCAAGGAAATCTCCAGGACGAAGGTGAAAAAGAGGAGAACAAATCAAAACAAAAAATAACCAACTGACCTCACAAGACATTTGTTTCGGATTCTTAAAGTCTGTAATTTGGTCGATTGCCAGCATAATTTCTTATGGAAATGTTTGATTCACTTTCGACGTTATTTTCGATCCAGACGAAAAGAAAAATGTGTCAGTTCGTGTGAAACAATCGAGTCACGTTGCAATTTGGTCCATGTTCAGTCAGCATAGGTATATAAGGCAACCATATAGGCATATTCCACCGGTGGAATGAAAGGATAAAGCTATTAAAGAATTCCGCAGACAGGATTCAACATTTTAGACGATTTCCTCTCGAACGTATACAGTCTATAATTACAATTTTTAATAAATCGTAACATGTGAAGACATGACTTTGAAGGGAATTTGCCAAATTCTGTCGTTATTTTCAAAAACAAAATACAAGATGACAGTCTAGCTATACCTAGTTGCAAGTGATCTTTGGCTTTGCAAACGATCACCGTCAGATCATTAGTCAGATCACTTTTATCATGTGCAGTGAACCGACGACCGATCGAGACCAAGGCAACCTGACATTAAAAAATCACTTATAGATGTTATATGGAAACATATAACCGAATGCAACAAAATGCACAACAACATGACGTCCGACGGATACAACCGGGCGTCGCAATTTCAGCCTGCCATGACTCTCCATTGCATTTTATCCCGAAATGCCGTGATTGGGTATAATTGGTGGTTGGCACAAAAGTCGTGATCGTTGTATCATTCAGCGTGTCTTTCATCTGATCATGTACATACCTACATACAAAACAGAGGGTACAGAAACAAAAACAAAGTGAAACGTGCAAATAATGTCCTTGTCAAAAATTCTGAATCGCCTACAAACTCTAGGTATACTAGGTACCTATAGAGGAACGATTATCTTCGTTTCTTTAAGGCTTCGAAAAGTGATAAATAAAACACAAGACGAGATACACTCCAAGCCATTGTGCAGACCAACTCGACTCGTGATCATTTTTCAATGTCTTTCGCCATTTTAATCTCAACATTGTCCAATAGTTCACCACCAGTCAGTGGTTCATTGCAGCACACCTTCCCACTCACAGCATCCAGGAAGGTGTGTAGGCAGTACAGATCTGACCTTATGCCACAAACAGATCTTAGGCGTGGGAGCATTTCAAACTGCTGTGATTCGTTGTTCACCTTCGTCTTCGTTCAACCAATGAGTTTCATCTCAAAATTTTAACATTTCCAAGTGTATCCTGTATTAAGGACTAAAACTACAATGTGTCCTGCATGTTATCTAAACCCAATTTCATGTTTATTTAAACGATATAATTTGGACAAATAATTTTAATCGCCTATACCTATATACCATTCAACATTCTCTTCAATTTCCTTCGTCCATTTTGATTGCATGTCACGGGGTTGTGTGTACTTTAGCCCTTATTGTAGTACTGCATGTATTTGAAATGAATGTGTCAATAGCATCTGGGGCACGTAGCTTCATGTCAATTTGTTCAGGTTATTTTATATTTTTTCTTTCTGTCCCATACCTCGTGGACATTATTTATTTAACTGACATTTTTATTTATTTACCTTAGAGTAGCAGCAAACTTGGAAATTGGATTTTACGTCTTTTGTATGGTTAAAAATAACAAAAGTTTATTATATATTCCAGGAATGTTTCTACCAAACCAAGTGGAAAACTTCAATTTGTAATTTCTTGAAATGGATTTAGGTTAAAAAACACAAAAATTTATGACAAAGTAAAATCACTCCAATTACAAATGAGTTATATTGCAAAAGGCAAAACGTTATTTCGAAGTGTTGAAATCGAAGCAATTTCGGTTAATTAGAGGATATCATACAATAAATTTCACTCAATCAATGTGGTGTCAATAGCAGCACCACCAAGTGATATATCAATTTGTGCAATTTATGCGGTCTTCATGAACATATAAGACTTGTAGATATCTATATACGAAAAACCAGAACAGTTAGTAAGTAGATATTGGTGTATATACAAATAACTGGTAATTGAGATAATTCACAAGTTGCTACATATTTCAACTGGCATCAAGCGAAGTATCAAGAAGACGTTGAAGAAGAAGAAAAAATTATCATAATTCCAGGATAATTTCATCAATTTCCTTCAATTTGAAAGCCACTTATCCGAAATTGTGGTGTATTTGTGAAAATGGTGTGAATTTGATCCTTTTGACAATATAACTGGACACGTGCTAAACGCATCTATATCACTTTCAGTGTCATATTATCACCTCACACGTCAGGTAAAACGTTTTGGAATTCATGGAATGATATTATTATCATCAAAATCAATAATCGATTAAACAATTATCAAATTGCGAAAATGACTGTAATTTCACGATCGGAAAATCATAATAATTTCCTTCACCACACCACTTTGAACGCAAACTCGACTCATTTTAACTCAATACCTTAAATGGAATTTTGTTTTTATTTTTATTTTTTAATCACTAACAAACAAAATAAAAATGCTTTTTTTCCATTTAAATATAATATAGAGTGAATGTGTTGTTTACAGAAATCTATTAAGGACCTTAACCTGAATATCGTATACCTATCCATTCAAGATGTATTTCGATTAAAATCTCTAATTTGCAATAAATCAACGATATTACAACCATGCAACCATGAAGCACGCCTATAGTCGTTTGGTTTGATTGATTGGCATTGATCCATGCTCATGCATAATGAATGAAAAGCATCAAACAGGATCCAAGGAGATCAAATGATTCACTTTGATATTCATATATATGAGAGTAAAAATCGATCGAAAGATCAATTTATGATTGCCCATAAGCTGTAAACTGCTCAAAATGAAAACTCATTTTATATATAAATCAAAAATTTTGACAGTTTCCTAATTTGTTGATCATGGAAATATGCTAAAAATTCATCCTTTTTTCATGGAACTCAGGTGATATATCACTATACGCCCTTTGAATTTTATTTTAAGTTTTTGCGTATTATGGTTTCCTTCAATTTCCAGGAAAGAGATATTGCACTTGATAAGAATCTTAATAACAACCATCATGTGGGAGGTGGGTACCTACATATATAATGATCCAATTTCCTTTCATGATCACAATCTATTTATCTATATACTGAACACTTCAGCTTCTCTCTCTCTCTTCAACTCGCAAACGAATCAATGACAACAGCAGGAAAAGTGAAAATTGTCATCTGCCAAAATTAGCCCACCGAAAGTTCTCTGAATTGACATCATGACAAACTCATTGAATTTTACCAATCAAAAATCTTATTGATTAAAGAGAGAATGACAGATTTGACAGATAGAATCACCAAATTCTAACAAAACTTGAAGACCGCCAATCAAAACACTTTATTTCGACAGATCGGTAATTTTAGTTTCAATGCGAAAATATTTAAAAAAATTAAATTGTCGCACTGCATTATCAACATGCACTGCAATGTAAACATTAAAACAAGATTTAACGATTAACAGATAAAGTCGACAATGTGATTCAAAGTATCAATCTTGCGTGTTTTAGTTATTTGTATTTGTCTTGTTTATTTATTAGTAATACTTTTATTCTTGTTTATACCTACTAATCTTGTGTATGGCATCGTTGAATTAAAAACGCATCCAATGCAATTTACATGCGGTGCAGTTTTTCCAGTGACGCGTTTGTTTATGCACGGGCGGATTTTGTTTCATGGAAAAACTTGGGAAAAATGAAAAATTGTTTATTATTCTAAAATAAAGTTAATAAAAGTGTGACTGAAAAATAATGATATTTGCATAAGAATAATGAAAGTTTGATTGCGTGCAAGAGGTTTGCGTTTGAGTTGTTGAATTGAGCGGCTTCTGTATGAAACGACGTTTCGTGTCCATTCACTGGTGCATCTTTCAATCGCTTGTCATTGAAATCAATGTCAGGAACCTTATCTGAGGAAAACGTTCGAGATATTTAAGAAAATTATAATAGCCAGGCATTAGAAATACATATAGGCTTCTTGAATTTAAGTCACGTCTAACCTTTGATAGCTTGTGATATCAAACAGAAATCAATATCTCCAAAAATAATAAGGATATCGACATGAAACTAAGTGATTTCTGTCCGTCAGGCTTCAGCCTCTGATTTCATATACAAAACAATAATACTGTTTAAAAAAGTATCAAGCATTTTGTGCTACTGACACCTTTGGGCAACCCAAGTTGTCTTAAGCACAGAACAGTCGCCAATGACGAGTCTATTTAGACACTTCAACGCCCTCCATTCGATTCGAAATCAAATTGGTAAATTAAACAAAAACTTTAATTAAAAAACAAACAAAACCCGGAAATAATTGGAAAAACGGAAAAACAAAGAAACATTTTTGTGGATTTTTCCCATTAAGGGTTGCAGGAATGAATTGAAGTCACGCGAACAGGGTTTGCGAAATGTAATACTTCAACCGGATGTGGTGGTTTCATATATATATTCATCGACTGTTATTGGGGTTGGTTTCCGGGAAAACTTTTTGACTTTTTCCATTTCGCTTCTTTTGGTTTTTGAAACTTCACGATCACGCCATTTTTGAATTTTTCAAACACTACAATAGATCTTTCGAGAAATTTTTAGTGATTTCTCGGAATTTGAAAGTCGAGTCTCGGAATAATTGCTCCAGAATAAATGCCACCAACCAAGTTGTTCTAGATTCATTGCACAACGAGTCTGCACCCTCCAATTAAGGCGCCGTTATGCCGAAGATTATCTCCTTAACACCCTGAGGGCATTGGAGCTTCTTTTAATCGCCTACCAATTGCCGAATGTCGGCGAAATTTTAGTTCTATCGAATATTATCAAAACAAAATTGGAATCACGTCACATACCATGTTAATACATAAATTACGAGCGTCTAACCTATAAGAAAACTAAACAAAACCACTTAAGGATTGCTTAACATTTTAAGGCTTTTCCCCGAGGCTGGATTGTCTCGGACTTTCGCGTTTTATTCAAAAACAAAAAGTATCACCAATTAATCGTAGAGCAATCAATCATCGATACATGAATCTTTGTTTCATCGTCTTTGTCTTGTAAGTCTCTAACAAAATGTGATCTGAAGATTTACATGATCTTCAATGAAGCATTTATAAATCCATTAAGAAGGTGGAACCGAAAGTGATTAAAGTCTCTAACAGATAAGCGCCAAAAAGTTCATCAAACTTACTGACAAATGACAACAATTACTACCAAAAACACCTGAGTGTGATACGACCTTTAGATAGAATTCTCCAGGTGGATGACACTTTAGCAAGAGTCGCAATTTTAATTACTCAACAAATGAGGGACGATTTCTCTAAACGTGTCATTATCCTGACATAACTCTGACAGGATCATGAGTAAACGCTGACGTTATTTATGGGTTAATTGTATGACGGATTGGACCACACGCAGCCGGTTTGTTTTGACCATCTGCCATAGTCACAATCGTACCTTTACAAGGGTCAAAAGCGGGTAATCCCATAATTAGGGTCTATTGGTCATCCGCATGTAGTGTCAAAATTTACTATGAAAGTCAGAATCATCCTGAAATCATGACTTCCGCTGCGTGATCATTTGTGATCAGAACACATTGAAGATCTCCTTCTCGAGGAAATGGTTGGACATTTCAACCAACTTGTCCCAATCAAGAAGAACACCAACATCAGATTGATCTGAGTCTAGTTTTCATGTCATGACCGAGAAGTCGTACACTCTGCCAACGACAAAGAGACGACGGCTTATGTGGTCTGTAATTATCTGTTCCAGGTACACAAGGTACAACATGCGACCGGACAAGAGGAACCACAAACGCAAGTGTTGCACGTTATCTTGCCTGAGATGGTTGTCTGCACCAACGTTTACAGGATCGAACATACGAGAGGAAACTTACGTTGCAGAATTACACGATAGCTGTGTTCTCTATAAACCTAGGAAAATGTTGTAGCTTCTTACATTTTCATATAACATCCATCATTATCAAGACAAATCGAAGATTTGTGAATGAAATGAAATCGAAAAAATTTTCGGAAATCCCTAATTTGGGGTTACAAAAATCCGACATTTCTGCTGCCACTCAATGAAGTCGACTGTGATGCGTCTCTGGGTACAAACCTTCAGGTCTAGGATACACCCCTAATTGCCTGGTTGGATGAAATATTGAAATTAATTGCTGGCAATTAAACCCAGTTGAATTGACCCGGCTCGTAGTTTTGTTCATTCATGAAAATCTCGAGTTTTGAGGCATTTTGAGTTTCTATCAATGGAACTAGATACTCTCCACAGACACGGAAGTGTCTCACACTAACAGTGGACGTGAGTGATTCTTTAATAACAAATTACCAGTCTCTAATTTCTGAATACTTTAGGAAAAATAAAATTTACAAAAAAAGCAAGCTTTGGCGGAATCCATGTCAGCATCAAGCTTCATATTTTCCAAGTTGGCAGAACTTAAAATTCAAAATGGACGGCAACCGACGGCGACACGATGTTTACAAAGAAATTTTCAGGAAAGTCTCCTGCATGAGAACGTTTGAGGACAAAAATGTGTTCGACATATGTCAGCGTTTGTGCCGTACTTTTGCAACAGGGAAAAAAGAGAGTCTCGAGCGGATCACAGGACAGTCAAGAGCTACGAGAACTTTTGTCCAAACTCCTAGTGATTTTGATACTTCAAAGTTGGCGGAGTGCATGTCTAGAGCCTACAAGGTTCCCATTTATCAGTTCAACGCTCAACGGAAGGATAATGACGCTGGTCAGATATTAGAACAGTTTCTGGAGTTTCTAGAGCAGAAGGGTTGGAGTGACAAGCATTTGATTTTCTTCAATTTCCCGAGAACGCGTCAGGAGTGTCTGCAATTTCAGAGTTTGGATTTTTGGCCGACGGCCGTTGTGGATATTGATTCCAGAACAACAGGGGCCACAAAAGAAGTTCCTTATTTTTACCGTGAAAACAGTTCCACTGTGACACCTCAGAATAAGGAACAAATTTGCGACGCAATTCGTCAACACATGCGGCACGTTGTTCCAACCAGGAGAGATGCCCTGAATGGAACCTTTCTGCCGCGGGTTGTCATCTATGGTCGTCGTGGATCAGGACGACGCTGTTGTGCTCTGGTGTTAGCCAAAACGTTGAACCTTGTGTACATTGAGGTGGAGACACTCTTGAGCCAAACTCTTCTGTCTTCTAGGGAACTGAGTGAACCTTTGAGGGATGCTGTACTGGAAGGAAACATTCCTGAAATACTGGTGGCGAGGTTGGTTCACAAACGGGTGTTGGAAAAAGATTGTCTGTACAATGGATGGGTCCTAGTAGGATTCCCCACGAACGTGTCCAGTTTCAAACTCATGGAAAAGTTTCTAGTGCCACCAAACAAAATCGTTTACCTTCACTGTCGTGAAAATGTAGCCAGACGTCGACTGATGAGGCGTTTCGACAAGGACAGCCAGGATAAAGAGACAAAAACAAAAATTAACATTATCAACAAGGAAATGGAGTATTTCAAGGTGAATTCAGCATACGTCCTTGACTACCTGGAATCGAAGAAGGAAACAATTCACATCGACGGAAATCATTCCTTCGAAACTGTGTTCAACGCTATCTTGCAGAGAATTCACCAACTTCAGAAGAAATTCTCAATCCCTCGTCAAGTTAATACTCCGGAAATCAAGAAAATGTTCAAAGATCTAGGATACGAGGCTCCTAAGAGCAGTATGAAGTTGCTAACATTTAAAGAACGACAAAATGACGGTCATACCACAACAAAGGAACCTCCTGCCAGCTATGGAACGTGCAGCAAGTATGGGGATTTGGTGGACGATGTGTCGTCACTTGGGTCGAATTTGCATTCGGACATGTCAAGGACAAAGTTCTCAACAGTAATCGGATTGTAAATGAATTCAAACTTCCATAAATCCAAAATCAATTTGTCTATACCTATGTAATATCAAAAAACTACATCAAATTATACTCCTAACACCCTTTGGGCAATCTATCTATAAAATCACAACCACCTTAAGGCACATTTTTCCATTTAATTCCATTTAGGAAAAAGGTTACAAGAGGTTTTTTGGTTTTTCGGTTTTTCAGGTTTTCGGTTTTTCTTCAATCACAATTTCAGTCCGAAATGAAGTCTTGAAATGAAAAAATAACGTTTCACAAAAACTCCATTGAAGTTTCATTGGAGTCACTTCAATTTTGGAATGAATGAAACTAAGGAAAATAAAAAATTTATTTTTTTTCCCAAAAACAAAAAAACAAAAACCGTAGAAACCTGGCGCTGTATAATTACACGTTCGTGGTTCGTTGGTAATGTTTGTCTGGGTTTCTCTACACTTTGGGACTTGGCAACACCCTCAGCAATGCTTCCGTGGCATTTGGGTGTTTTTTTTCTATTCTTTCCTGTATGTTTTATATAAAAATGGATTTTATCCCTAAAACTACTCACAGTAATGACGCCCGCATTTAGCAAGACTCACAGCCCTGTGTTTCTCAGAGTTTTGGTAATTTCTCTATTCTAGGTTCCGGTTTGAAGATTTCAACCTTCTGCGTATTGTATAGGTAAGTCCTTGTAATTTCGGTGTAATTGTTATGATTACCAACAAAACCAAAATTAAAAAGAAAACTGTAAGACACGCTGCCAGTTAACCTTGTCGCACTAAATTGATGACCAAAACAATGAATGAAATTATTTTATCAAAGTGATATGGAAATTGACAAATATATCCGTCCCGGAACAGAAGGTGAAGTGATTGATTAGGGCATTACCCCATTATGGGGTATGTCTCCATTAAGTGATTTTGTGTACTGGACACCTTAAGTGGATGAAATTATTTTTGCATTATCAGGTATCACCTCAAATTGCAGGGTGACTTTATTAAGCTTTTTAGAACTGAAGTAATTCCAGTGATTATGGAGTCACAAAAACAGGATAGCTTCAGTGTGATTCAAGGAATTAACTTCTGTTCATCAATGAAGACCATAATTTGCATTTGAGGATAATCCCCAAATTATGAAAAATTGAGTAGCAACTTGAGTTCAGAAATTTAGAGATTTGTGACACCAATGTTTTATAAATATCTGATAGTAGAATAAGACTCGAGGAGTATCGACAAATTAAGAAAGAGTTCACACGAGTTTCATAGATTTTGTGGCTCCCAATTGGATCATGAATCAATCAACTTGACCAACTGATTTCTGTTACAAGATCATTGAAGTTCTAAATGTAAATAAAACTGTGTAATCACAAGGACGTCCTTATTCGGAAGATCTGATGACAAGCCCAATTGTGAAACCCGCCTTAACTTCATAACATACAGAAACTAAAAAATATCACCAAAACGACGATTAAATAAATCAATTTTGTTATTTGTAAAATCAATCAGTGACATGATCGCCTGAAGAAAATTACATTTGATTTTTACTTTACCTTAAGAAAATTGTTAAGAAAACACGAATTTCCGTTTTGTCAAGAAAACGGTGGCACACCTTTTAAAATTGCGGTTTATCTGCAATGCCGCTGTATAATGAAACATAATCAGGTGTCGTTACGATACTCAGTTTATGTTAGAAGATATACGTTGTGAACGAGGTCAATAGGCAGTGTCACTATAAGAGATGACAGGAAATGGTTCCACCTTCATCTTAGAGAGACATTTGGAAGTAACAGTCACCCCTAGAACAATTTATCATGTTCAAATGTCGACCCACAAGCTACTGAAGAAACAATCCCCTCGGTTTTAGTACCTCCAGTCTGTATAGACTGAAGTCAAAATCGAGAGGACAGGATACAGTCCCGAGGTAGTACATGATTACCTTCTATAATTAAAAAGCACTTTCCGACTTTTGTGTTGTGCTCCTTTCAACATTTGAATGTTCCTCAAATTTGTCTGGCGGGCGATTTTTGGTTTAGTTTACATTTACCACAATCGGATACTTCTAAAATCCAAAATAACCTGAAAAAATATATTCCAGATGAAAGAGATACAAAGCGGCACTGCCTGTTATGCCCTAAAGTGGACTTTACAAATGAGGATTGACTTCTAGAATTTCAACTTTAGACATATTGCCGGCGGGGATTTTTGTCTCCAGATTGGCGTGTAAGTCCGGTAGTTTTTTGTTTTTTGTGAAAAAAGCTTCTCGACCGAATTTGCGTTTTTGAATAAACTCTCGTTTATAGGATTCTCCTTGAACTGTCATAATTAAAAAACAGGCGAAAGGAGGTCCACCTTCGAAAATGTTACAAAAGGTGAAATGCTCAAAGGGTTGGTTAAGGTTCCGTTTGTTTTATAGTTAACATCAGAGGGATCGCAACTTCTGAATATTCATGCAATGTTTTTGTCTGACAACCCTCTGGGGATGTTCTGGTTTTCTTAGACTGTTTTGTGGTTCATCTTCTTTTAATTTTTCACCGTCAAGTTTTAACACATCCACAAAAGAAGAATTCATTAACATTTCTTAGAAGCTACAAAGAAGATAAAAAGTAAAACTACAACTGCTACTAAATAATTTTTGGTTATAAAATTAAATTTACATTTAACTGATTTACTCCTGTTACTTGGGGCGCCATGTTAGGAGTCCATCATGTCCTGGAGCTTATATTCATGAAATGAGGATTTGATTTACATGTGATACCATCTTCAGATTCATTTGAATATAGGTAAGTTTGGTGACCTTTTCTGGGACAAATTCAAATGCGGCATGCACGACCGGAACACGCATTTTGAGTAAAATTAAGTTAACGAAATTATCGAGGTAATTGAGTGCACAGCGTTCAGGCTATTCTATGATGACACTTTTCCGTATAGATATGTAGAAAGTATAGTCGTAAACGGTAAGAATCGAAATAAAAACACTTCTAAGAATCTCAAAGTCACACGGATGTCTTGGAAAAACATGTGAAAAACCAGTGGACAAGATCAGAGCCACTGTGATTTCATCTGATTATGGTTCCCATACCGCCTAACCAATTTAATAGTCCGTTGGTTGTCACTGCTATAGGTATAGAGAGGAGGGTGATCTGTAGTAAACAGTTTCTAGTAAAAACAATTGTTTTCTGTCATGTAGAACCGACAATTCAAAATGCAGCCTTCCGACTTTGAACGTGAATGAAGAGTTTTCTTTTTTTGAAAATCCACTGAAAAATAAAACATAAAAAAACAATTATTTATGCTACATCACTGTTTGTTTGTTTGCTTATTTGGCGGACCAACAGTTTTTTTTATCTATACCTACCTGAATGTCACGACAAAAATTTTCCGCCAACGACAAAAATTTTCCAACAAAACCTGGAAAACATGAAAAACATAGTTAGATGCAGTCGAGCTTGTCAACAGCTTCATTTGTGATGTACAGCATAAAAATAATAATTTTTAGCGGAAATTCATGAAACTCTATTATAACTTCCATAAATCTCAAACTTTACAGCCCATGTGCACAAAAGTGCGAGGGAACCTAAAATTCAAATCAACTCATTCAAGTTGACAGTCGTAAATCATGAAGAGTGACTGTCTAATTTGCTGATTTGCCACCAAATGAATGCATGAGTTTAATTTAACAAATAATTTTATGATTTAATTGTAATTATTCAAATGAATTTTTAATATCATGCTGTGATTAACGAGGTGTTTTAAAGGCGCCCCTCTTAATAGCATCAATAACTCTTCAGTGCGTTAGGAGTTACGTTAGGTTAGCCGGGCGTGCGTTTGTAGTTTTATAAAACTAGGGGATCTCTTGTGCACCGGAGATTCGTGTTACTTTTATCAAAAACAAAATATTCCAGTGCGATGTTTTATAAGGGTGATCTTCTTTGTAGCATCAATCACTCGTCAGTGCGTGCGATCTTACGAAAACCTAGGGGATATTTAATGAATCTAGATATAGTTGCATGAGATTCGTGTATAACTATTTGCATTTTATACATTAAGGACCACAAGAATCCACTTCATAGATAAGCTACAACTTCCTGGAATTGAGGTTTCTGGCAATTCTACCACTATACTCGTATAGCGTCTACATTCATCGTCGGTTTAACATAGAAACCACAGAAATACCGTCACGTATCAATCTGAGACTGCATAAATCAATAATTTCTGTTCGAAATTCCGAGAACGACCATTGCCTGAAGGTGTTGGGATCTTGGATTCCATTTCTTTCGATCTGGCAATAAATCAGCTGATTATAACCCGACATTTTCCCTTCACCATTACTGAACGCACCTACAAATGGATGGTTTTTGTGGTGATTTCGATGATTCTGCAAAATAAAAATTCAAAATTACACCACTTGCGAACGGGTGTAAAAGTGACTGACCATAGGTTCTTGTAAATATACCTACTCCTATATAATGTCAAAGTTTGATCCGACAGAAACCTCCATTATACATACCCATGTACACTTGATTACCAAATCTTGTGTCTTCACGGGAATATCTTCTTATGATCATATTTCACGTCACGTCCCTGCATAAAGTGATAATTGCAATTATTTATCATTTCAAGCTATGAAGGTATGTAACTCAAGTGGAACCTTACTGCAATGAACCTCAAAGTGATATTGACTCGAGAAAATCTGATGCAGGTGAAAGAGATTAATGAAAATCAGTTTGTTTTCAAAATAAGTTCGTAAAGCACCTCAAAATCCAGAATCCTTTGATTAAGAGAATTCAGAAATCTTTGATTTTTAAGTCAATTATGTATTAAAGATTGTATACTTATAAAACCCGATCATGAATCGAAGTGATATTTGCAATTTGAGCACAATGCTTCAGAATTTTCCAGGACATCTTGATTTAAATGCTTTTCCCAACGTTCCAAAGGATCAAATCAACTTCCGTTTGAAGGGAAATTGTGAAAATTTCAAAAGATGAATAAGAAAATAACGAATGAAAAGTGAACTCGTGCACATTTTTTCCCTCAAATGTAATGATTCTACAAACCACAGCACGCGATGTGGTCTCATTTATTACGTTTATGCGCCCCATTTGTGGGTTTTTTGCTTCCCTTGTTGTTTTTCTCCTTGGCAGACAAGAAAACCGCTTGTTTGTGGCAATTTCTTGTTTTATTTTATCATTTTTCTTGTTTTGTGTTTTGAGAACCAGAGAAACTTCATACTTCATTTTTAATTTTATTTTATATGTGCTTTTTTTTCCCGTGTTTTCCCTTAATTCAAGTTCCAATCACCTGAAGTGGAGGTGCACATGCCTTTATCCCTTGGTTTCGTTTTGGGTTATCGTTGTGGGTTTCATGTTGTCCATAGTATGTACCTTTCCCTCCTGTGTCGGCCATAATTCTTTGCAAGCGCAAGATTGGGTTTTTGGTGATGCACTGTTTGAATGCAACCATGCAACGATACCACAATATATAAACCTATATAAACCAGATGGATAGTCATAACCGAATGGATATGAAATCAACCGCAACACGGCAATGCACAGGAACCAGCCATCCAGGCAGGCAGGCAAGTCAGGTAGAGCTGTAGGTATAGGCTAGTGGTTGTAGGCTGTAAAATTTTTACCCTCTCCCTAATTGGTTTCGATCCCATCACCTCTCTGTGTTTGTTGTTTGTCGTTATTTATACTGTCTGCTGTTGGAGGAATGGAAGAAGACTGTAGGATACCTTGGTTGGCCTGCAATTTGTTAGAATCGCTGTGCCTCACAGGAAACATATGTGGGTGAATTTATGTCTTTCTGTAATTGGTCGACCGAGGCCATTTTGAAGTTGTTCTTCTTTATATGATGGGTTTTGGCCAATAGAAAATTTTTTTGGCAGGGATTTACATTTTTTGGGGTGATATTTTAAGTGCATTCTGGCATTCTGTTTGAATAATACCATATACCGGATGAATTATGAATCCCTTGGAGAGTGTTAGATAAGGTTTTTGATAAATATCTTTTACATTTTATGCTAATAGTCCGTACCTTAATGGTCTTCTACCCTCAAGGCAATGCTGGTTGATCTAAACGATAGATACAATCAATCAAATTGAAGATTGTAAATTAAAATTGGAGTTTTGTTTATTTTTTCTGTAGAGGTTTTTGGAATTTTGCCAAGAAATTTGTTGTTTATTCATATTACACATTGAAATGTTTTTATTGTGGCTATAAATTCATGCGGAATGGACATAAATGAGGTTTTGACGATTAAAGGAGGAAAATATTGCTTCAGAATCATTATTTCTGAACGTTGTTGACAATTTCTTGCTGCAGCAAATTTAAGACATCAATATGAAACTAAACTTCCAAGGAAAATGGATTCATAAAATGGATTTTGAAATAAAACAAAACTCTATTATATAAAATATTCTTAGATCTTAGATCACTGTTAACATCTTCATCAATGTTATATATAAAATTGAGATAAAACCTACTTTCGAGCCAACGAAATCAACTAGCTAATCGATAAATCTCCAATTTTTGTCAAGAAACAAGAGTCAGCGAACGATTTTTGATTATTTTTAGAGTAAAAACCCCAAAAAACTGGAGCCTCTAAATGATTACCTAATTTCATTGTATCTACCATACAGTCTATTCGTTTCAGAGGTATCTGTTTTCGTGATACATACCATAAGCGAAGGTGTTTTCCATTCATTCAGGTTACAAACCAAGAAAGTTGATACCGTGAAGACTAGATGGCGGGCCAATTATATTCAAATGCTCAGAATTTAATATTTATAAATTTAATGATAATGATTTAAAAAGGAATAGCTTAAGATTGTAGAATTAAAAACTCGAAAAATATATATTAAATAACACAACGGAAAATCCTTGATTTTGCTTTGTCTTCTATGTTTTCATGATTTTATATGAAAATGTTTTATACGATTAAAGTATTGAAATTACAAGTTAATAATCAAAACTGAACAATTAATATTATATGCAACAATTCACAATTTAAATATGAGAATGAAAGATAAAAATATAAGAAACCACAAGTTGAATGTAAATTAGAATTTCAAAATACACGCCAACAGTTCCAAGTTTCTGTTGTTCCGGAATGAGCGGAAACAACACGCTGGCAACTTCACTGCAATCACTCTTGACTTGTTTGACGTTGACAGAAGAAAGAAATTCTGATTTCTGATAACTCGAATAAAAGCGTCTTTCTTCAAGATAATATTAAGCAAAAAGTGTTAATTTTATTTTTAAACTTTTCATTTAATCCGTGCATGCTTGGTTTTTTAGATAATCACCGAATAATTTTAGGTTTGTTAACAATATTTGCGTTGAATCAAAGTCTAGAGAAGAAAGAAAACTTTTTCAGATCAATGACAGTCACTGATTGATAATTTTATGTTTTGTCCCTAAAAATAAATTTTGAGTTCTGTAATAACAAAAAGGCAAAATGATTGAATTTTTAATAAAGTAATGCAAGTCACTGCAGCATATATATTCCGATTAAAATGCGTTTGAAGACAGTTACGTATGCTGTTGGTAAATTTTTGTTTGTTCTATTTTGGTTGGGTTTTGGTGTTCTGGGATTCGTATTACGATTGCTCTTTATCTAAGAAATATAACTCAAAGAATCGATGTTTGAAGGAGATAAGCAAGAACGAAACAAGACTCACCTTTCGGTCGTTGCAATTTCTGCAAGCACAGCAGATATTTTTCTTCAGGTTTTGCAGTTCATACAGAATTAACTAAAAGTTTTGATAAATTATTCAAATTAATAATAACCGTTGGGTTCGTCTGGTGAGTGCATTACATGAAGTATGGAACTAGAAAATTTGTGTGCTCATCGCATGCTTTTAGTTTTGTTTGTGCCTCTCGTCCAGCAGTTTCATCTTCACAGTGTTTGCTTACTGATACAAGACTCTTATGTTATTTGGTTGGTTTTATAGCATACAGCAATCCTTATTTTAGAACATTTCTACGTTTTATTTTGCTTCAATACAGAACACCTAGGTGACTTGTTAAATCTCGCAATTTGGTGCATCCGAGATTTGCCGAGTCTCAATAGACACAAGCTTTATTTTGTTTGTTTTGGATGCATATCGTAAACTTCATTCGTACAAAATTAACTATAAAATCAATTTTATTTGCAGTTATTAAACGTATCCGATGACTTGAGTTTCTTATATGGCCACTCACGCAGAACTAAGGGTGGCCCTCTTGGAAAACATGTATCCACCAAGTGTTAGAGTGGGTCCGCCCTCAGTTGAAATGAGTATAACACTTTCATAACTTAAATGCTGATGTATGTATAATGTTAACCTCTCTTCCAGGTCGATCACATTCCATAAACTTTATCAGTGAAGACTTCCTAGCAGGTTTCTCGCAAGAAGGACGTATGTCTGCAGTGCGAAGATTCTTTTGTTTATTCGTAACTTTTGATTTGCTTTTTGTATCACTGCTATGGTTCATTAGTATGATGGTAATCCTTCATTTAACAGCTAAAGTAACTCAAATTTAATTGTTTTCCTTCTCATTGTAGGTTACTGGAGAAAACATTTGGGCCGCTCTCAGACAACAAATTTTGCAATACTCAATATATAAATCAATGTTCGATGTCGTAATTGCTGCTATCTGCAGATTCACTACACTTTCAACTTTCTATGGGTGCTGTCATTCGCGCCATTGGATACCAATTGCGGTGCTTTTAATTGAAATTTTAAACAAAAGCCCTTGTGTTAAATACTCAATCAATTTTAGCTCTCCACTTTTGGTTCCTGTGCATTTTTAATATGCAAAGTATTCTATTATAATGTGAGTGGATGGCTATCATACCAGACTGCATAGAGGAGATAACAATTTCTGTTTTCCTATGTTTCATTTCAGTGGGTTGAAGATCATAATACCGTTCTTCAGGTTGTGGTGATAGTTATTTCGTTTGTGCTTGCTTGGGGAGAAACATGGTTTTTCGATTGTCGAGTGCTGCCCCAAGAGCGACACGCGAGAGCATGCTTAGATGGTAATAAAATAATATCAAACGTTAAGTAATAAAAATTTATGTAATTATTTTCATATATTCTACTAGCTGCAATGAACCAGAATAATACAACAACAAACAGATTTGAATCCGTGGCTCCTTTTCTCTCGGTTCATCAAAATACAGCTCCGTCAGAAAGTGGTCTTAATTTTTATTCGCCACTAGAGTCGATGCCTAATTCTGAGTCAGAAGATGAGCAGGTAAATTTAACGTTTATAATTTATCAAAAAGAACTTTGATTTCCATGTTCCAATCAATGTGAAATGAATTTAATTGAAGAAACATCCAGTATCGACTTTGAATGTTTATTAATGAAGTTCACATCGCATTGAATCACAAATTTTGAACAACCAACGAGCAGAAACTGCTCGTTCTGGAGTCATGTAACTTGTAGTCGAAAAGGAAACAAAATAATTTGCGTAAGATCAGCAATTTTATGAATAATTTGTCTCCAATTTATTTGAATGACACCTTCAAAATTCAGATTAGAGAACACGAGTAAGAGAAATAGATCAGTATAGATTTATCGGTTGAACAAGAAGTGTTTTAAAACATCAAAGATTTGGCATCATGTTTTATGTGATTTCTGAGTTAAGACCTCAATGGTTTGTTACTAATTAAGGATCCATAATTTTCTAGGAAGATGAATATCGCAACATGGGATTTGGTTGTGTCCAAAAAGCGTATGAGATTTTGGAGTCTTCCGACTGGAAAATGGAAAAAGTAACAAATCAGGATGATACCATCAAAAGCAAAAATGTTAATAAAATCGGTAAAGTTTACAAACTCACGGTAACATCTTCATTTCGTTAATTCAGAATAAAATGATTTGATAAAGTATTTCAATTAGGGACGTGTAAAATATCCTGCAAAATTGCTACTGAGGGAACTGTTTCATAATGTCGAAGAACTGCCAAAGTGGAATCCGACATTATTAGAATCAAGAATAGTTAGGGTAAGAAATTTTAGTAATCGAACTAGTTTTTAGTGTGTTCATCAAATTTATTTCTTAAATCAGAAAATAGACAACCACACAGACATTTCTTATCAAGCATCAGCTCCAGGTCCAGGAGGTGTAGTAAAAAGTCGAGATTTTGTAAATTTACGCTGTTGGCGTCTTTACAAGAACGGAAAACCTGTAGATAGCGATGATGAAGATGAAGACAATGAAGACGATAACAATCAATTGGACACAAGTTGTGGTGAAGGTAGTGTTTCAACTGTAACAGATGAAGAAATCAATTTGAAGGTTGACGACACGAAACAAGAGAGTAAAACCTCATTTAGCGATCCAGAAAAAGAAAATGACGGTGAAAATAAACCGTCAACATCCTTTTTAACATTAAGTCGTAGTTTAGGTGCAAAAGCTTTTCGTAGCGACAGTTTTGTAGATAGTGACCCACCTCCTTTTGAGTTTCATGATGCTAAAAGTATTGAAAGTAAAGATAATAACACCACTGATAAAGTGTATATAAGTGCTGCCATTAGTATACAATATCCTGCAGTTCCACAAGTATCTAAGTATACAAGGTAATTGTAAATTTCGTACAGCTACATCAGAATCTTAATAAAATCTTTTGATTTAGGGGTGAAAACATAATTTCTTGCTGGGCAATGAGAGAAAGTGCAAACAAATCAGATGCGTGCATCTTTGAATGGCTATTGTGTCTTGATTTAAAAGGATATATTCCACGATATGTATTAGAGACTGTAAGATCCTTTCAATTATATGATTTTCACAAATTTCTATTTTGAAATTTTTAAGGCCTACACGACACTGATGCAGGAATACATGACCCATTTGAGGAAACACTGTCATGAATTGCGTAAAAAGAATAGAAAAGTGCCTGCTTCCAAAGAATGATAATATAATTTTATTCATCGTATTTATTATAAATTTTCTTCTGTTCATAAACATTGTGTGCAGTATAAAATAAGATATGAAATGTATATTTTTATTATAATTGAAATTATTTTAATTATAACGAACGTAGTAAGATGAATGGCTGTATGATGGATAGCGAAATCTCTAAAAATTAGGAAATTTAAATGAACTCAAATTTTTATATAAACATTTCAATTGAATATAAAACATTTTTTCATTTACAAAAATTTTCTTGACGTGTAGAAACCTACAGCAGCTCTATTAAAACGTGAAATTTAAATTAAGAATTAAAAGATATAATCGCTAATTTTAGGATCAAAAATACAACAACGCGTGCTAGTACACGTTCTACCATTATTTATAAGGAAAACATTTGATTTAAAAAGTATATATTTAAATTTTTATATTTTGACTTGCTACGTAACTGCGATTGCATTGACACTATGTGATTTTTTATAAAACTATGCTAGATGCTGAAATATAAAATAGAATGATTCCTAATGAGTTTTATTATGTGAGGTATATCAGGTATAACTTATTCCAAATCTGTGTATAAATAACACCGGCAACATAATGTGCTGACCTTAAGGTTTGTTGATGGATCTGAATGTAACAATAGCTACATGCGACCATCTGAAAAGCTTTGAATTGAGATATATCAACAGGATACTGTGAATACTTATCCGAGAATATGTGTATCTGTGTGATTATGTGAAAGAGATATTTATTTAGGATTTGATTAGGTTCTATTTATCTCATTTGTAATAACGTGATTTGTGACCATTGGTGAAGGTTGGTGAAAATAAGATGTGTGTCCTTTGTGAGATCACTTTTCATGATATAAATATTCGCATGAAAAACTACTAAAACATTAAAAATCTGAATGATAATGAAAAGTAATAGCAAACTCTGCAGCGAAAGAAACTTAATTGTTCTTAAATTACAAGATAAACTGTTAAAATAATCTTTAATATATATTAAGAAATTCGTTGGATTTTAACAAAATGAAATTAAGTTGATATTTTCTAACATATCCAAGAGGTAAAATTTGAGAATAAATTCCCTAAATATTTGGTTTAGTTTGGACAGGATTTCTACAATATTTGAGAATAGAAACCTACCGTGTCTCTCTATCCTCTTTTCTTCGTTTCACAGTTTTTTAACATCAAAAGGAACACTATCACTTGAGGTAAGTTGTAAGAAAAGCACATTTTTAGGCATAAACAGTAGAAACTTTATTTTGACAAATATATAATTTTACAATAAACTTCCTGCTTCACTTGTTATCAACTCAAACGATAATTTCCACAGTTAACAATGTGAACATGTTTTATTATAAATGAATTCAATCAAGAAAATATTTCATATTTTAAACAATATTTATTTAAATTTTATATATTTTACATCAGTGCAATTTCCAAGCGGTTAGCGGGATTTTAATCAGGATAGCAGACGTAGATGTTGAGGATGTCTTGAGGTAGTCCACAAATTACTTTTTATCTTGAGGAAACCAACTTTGGCACGCCTCGAGAGTAATTTCACACATGGCTGATAATGCCTTTCCGCTGGCCTCGTAGTCTTTAGAAAAGAAAGTGTTAAAGTAAAAGTTTGTTCAATAGAAATCTAATAAAACAATAAAAAAAACGAAGTGCCACAATAAGAACACCGGAAGTGTTGTCCTGAAATAGTTCCGTCTCTTTGCACACAATAAAAAATCAAGTTCAAAAATAAAACGTTTTCTACGAAGGATACTATGAGGATATTGAAGCCCACTTACCGATATTGTTCCTTTTTCCAAAAATACTTCCATTGAAGGGTGGCTTCCGGTATGTAGCTTCCGCTGTAGCAATGAATGCCATGCAGATGATGAAGCTGATGAGGATAATAGCTGCGCCTCGTTGGAATGCCATTTCGTATTTAAGATTTGTTTTCTTAAAAATATTTATAAATTATTATTAATTATTCAACTTTCACGTTTATTTTAAAAATTTATTTTATTTTCTTCACGTACTTTTCCACAAGGATACAAGATTCAGGATAGTTTGCTTTACTTGAGCGCTCAAGCTGAACTGTGCGTTTACCAGATACTGTGTTGGGCTTTTATAGCAGCTTCTGCTTCTGTGAAACTAGAACCACCAACACATATTCTAGAAAAAAAGTCCTTTCGAGTCTATACGCAAAGTCTTGGTTAAGGACGACGCCGTTGATGGTGATGGCGATGGCGAAAATGATGGCAATGGAAGCTGTGGTGGTGGAAAATTTTTTGGGAGTTGGAATGGTTGTAGAGCACAATCCGATAGATACAATCAATCTATAGTAAAGGAGTTTGATATTGTTTGGGGATGATAGATTGAAGTGAATAGAACCTTAGTGTCGTATGATTATACAAAGTCGTGTGTTGTGTATCTCTCCTTTCGGTCTATTAGAAACTCAATTAAGCCTTTGATTTGATCATTTTCCAATGCACAAACAATAACTCCAATACTTATTGGTAGCCGTTTTCCATGTCACGGGTGATGATAAGCATAATTTCACGGGGGATATTGTGTTATTACGTATTAATGTAGAATAACAAATCGAATTAGCCCATCAAATTGGGACTTAATTTTCCTACTTGTTGCTTTCTGATTCTTTCAGACCATTGTTTTGTTTTGGTGTCATACATTTTAAACATGAGTGTAACTATTTTGCAACAATTTAAGTTAAACCCTTGTTTGAAAAGTTATTTTCATATCCGACCACACAAAGTTCAAAAATAAACACTTTAAGGACATATTTCCAGGATATAATCAAATTTGAAGGTTCCTTACCTAGTGTTACCTGTGTATCACTTCAGGTTTTATTTCGATTTGCTTTGAATATGATAACGTTTACTTTAAAATTGAGTTATTAACTTTTGGGCTTTTAACTTTAACTGGAGTTGACAACATTTATTAATGAATTGAAATTTTATTTCGTTTGAAATTCGGTTTATTGTTGAACTTCGAAGAAAGGAAAGTTTGTAAAAGTTTGTTTGTAAAGTTTGTAGTAAAATTACTTAAAGGGAGAAGTGAGATGGAGAGCAAGCACGCAAATGTTAATGTTATGATTAAGACTTCAATAAAGATTCAATAACAGGAATTCCGTAAAATTGATCCCCAAAACAAACCAAAGGAATTCGAAGGTGAACAAACACCTCAATGAGTTCATAGAACTGCAAACATTTCGTGCTTGAAACATTTAAATGCCACCCTTAAGTCTGTGTTCCCAACAAGTTCCTAAGGGATAGCTATAAATTTAAACATGGAACGAGTACTCACTTACTTCCGTTGCATTTCCGGCATGGCAACCGTGAAACAAATCATTCTTCGATCAATCGGAATAACAAGAAACTCGTTGCCAAAATAAATTCCATTCACAGTCTACTAGAGTTTTCCGATTGAGAATGTTTAAATGGAAATTGTGGTCTTGGAAAAGTTACTAAAAATCAATTTGGAAGATCTGCTAAAATGTCGAATGGATTTCTTCTTAAAGAACAGGAATTCATGAAGTTGAACGAAGAGTTGGATATGAAGGCGAAGAGACTACTGGAACATTCCACAAGTAATAATTTGAATAAAATGGGTAACAAGAAACCGGCAAATAAAGTGAAAAGGATTATCCCAAAACCAAGATTGGACTCACCCAAAGCTGAAGAAAACGATTCTCAGAATTTGTATGCAAATCTTTATGCTAACTTACCAGCGTTTGAAGCTCATAGAGAAAATGAAGACGATGAAAGTAAGGCACCGTGCAGACCGCCACGAGGATGGCACAGTAAATCAAACACTTTGCCAAAGGAAAAACGTGAGCTAATCCATCCAGCATCGAAAAAGATCCCAGAGCCTCTTCAATCTGTTGATGAAAATGGAGAAGACGAAGAAAAATTGTTGAACAACGACGATAGAGTTGCAGAAATATCGCAAGTTCCAAGTCAAATTTCTGGACAAAAGAATCGTTTTAGTGGGTACGAAACCTTCGATGATTCAACGATTGATTCGAGGAGAAGTGAAGCTTCTGTGCGGCCAGTCAAAACTGTGAAGCCTATTAAGGCTACCAACTTTCCTAAGAACGGAAACTTTAATCCGCCAGCTCTGAAGAGATTCAGACAACCACCGTCGCTTCCGGAACGAATGCCTAAAAAGAATCTGAGTTCCGATGGTCTCCTCAAGTAAGTCACCAGTGTTGTACCACTTAAAATTTCACACTTTTTTTTTCAGGTTTCTTAAGGGCCAGGTAGTGATTCTTCAGGAAGAGCTGGAGAAAAGTGCAATAGAACTTCATAAGAAGGCCGAGGAGCTTGAAATTTGTTTAGAATGTCAGAAGAAAATCGAGAGCCAACGAGATCAGGCTATTTTCAAAAATAACAATCTGACAGGTCAACTGACCAAAGTAGAAGAGAAGCTCCTCGATGTGGAAAGGCGACTCAAAGAACGTGAGCATGAAGTCCTGTCAACGAATCGCGAATTGGAGATCCTCAAACGTGAGATTCGAGTTACAGCACAAAACAACGCTAACTTAGAGAAAAGAGTATATCGGACTAATGAAGAATTGGAAACAACTAAGGCTGCTCTAAACGCAGCTAGACAAGGTGAACGTGAATTGAAGGACGAGCTGAGAAAGTCCAATGAATCCTATGAGAAACAGATAAAGACTTTAAAGAAGCAAAAAGCTGAGCTACTCGCAGCTTACAAGAAACAACTTTATCTTATCGACAATTTGAAAAGACGAAACGTCTGCTTGGAACAAGCCAAGCTGATTGGCTTCTCAGAGAAGGAGTTCAACAAGATTTTAGAATGGAATAATAAGGATAATTGAAGGATAATTCAAGACGTTGCTACTCTCAGCTTTTTATATTGATTTAGTTGTTATGGTTTTTGTTGAGCAAATAAAGTTTAAACTTTTAATGGCTATCAAAGTCACTCCTATGGACATTTTATATTTTTCTTATTGACAGCATCAACTTCTTTGGTAATTTGCAGTCCATTATCATCAACGCAATAGCACTTTTCTTTTCTGCATTGAATCTGAAATTTGGAAGTGATATAAAAATGTTTTTTCGCCATTAAAATCCGCCCATTTCACCTTTTCAAAGTTTCCATTTTTGGAGCACGTTGGTAGTTCAGAAATTTTGGCGTTCTTTAATATCTCAGTTGTCCTTGCACATTCTAAAAAGAGATTTTGATTAATTTTGGACATTTCCATAACAAGAATCGAAATGTTTTGATCACGAACTGCAATCCATGTTTGTTGCCAGGAGTGAGGTTTTGGGAACAACGTAATTTGATAGCACATCTCCGTATTTGTCCACACAATACTTGGTGGTGTCGTTTTCCTGCACAGGAATATACCAACCATCTGGTTGACATTTGATTGCTTCATATTTCATGATATAAAATCCTGCCTGAGATGCTTTATGAACTTCTTCGAGCAACGGGTATTGGTAGGCTTCGCAGTCATGAAGATATGTGTAGTCCCGATGGATGGTTTCGTTGACTGAAAATTGAGTTTAATGCATCACAAATGTTTGGGATAATTCCTTGTAAGTCCACTCACAGCACTTCATCACTTTGAAATTAGTTTCAGTTGAGTTGTATTTATCAACTTCTGGAGCACCACTTGCAGGCTGTACACAGTAGCACATGTCATCTACACAATGCAGCGGATCAAACGATCCATCTTCTAGGCATCTCACAGTAGGTACATCATGTTCAGGACCCATGTAATTCTTAAAAGTTTCCGTGAGGCGAGAGCATTCGCATTGCATCGTCAGTTCGATGTTGCGTTTGTAAGGCATTTCACCGAAAATTCGTTTGCCATTATCATCAACACAGAAGCATCTAGAATAAAGTACAATAATTTTCTGATCTGTTGAATCTTGAATCGTCTCCCACATACGTTTGATTAATGTTACATTTTACAGGTCCATAATCCCCATCGCCATCGCAGTGTGGCCTAGACATGTACTGACCGTTTCTACTCTTAATCTTATTTTCGTCGAATGTCCGTTGATCAATGAAGCAACTTGACTCCACTTAAAAATTTCAATGGTATCAAGTAAGGTTTTGATTCAAAATATATCTAAGTAATTACTGTCTTTGCAAATATGAACATCGTCTTCATCTTCAACTACCTGACACCACAATCCAGGTCCACAAATCTTTTGTGGCGGTGCTGAATCTGGTGATCCAATTGTGCAATAGTCCCCCTTTTCTTTAAATTTAAATTAAAATTAAATTTATATTTTTTAATTTAAAAACATTCCAAAAATTTTATCTTCGTCAATACCCACTCAGAAACTCTACACAAGTTTGGCAGCATCCACACGGAACAGCCCCCGAAAACACTTCACCTTGGAATGTCTCATTTTGGACTTGGCACGCCAAACTTGCCTTTGGGCAGTCGTACTTATTCCGATATGTCTATAATTTAACAAATTTTTGTTTATTTTCAGTCTTATTATGCATGATTAATTGCCTATAAATTTTAAAACATTATCAATAAATTACCGAGCAAAATGAATCGCTGCAAAATGGTAAGATGTCGTCCGCTTTTAGAGGTCCAAGAAGTTGCGAAATTACCAACAAAAGGCAAAATGAAAACATTTTATATTTTTAACTATAATTATTACACCTGTACGTTAGTTTGACAGTCCAGAAACAAATCAAATCGGAATTTCGTGGCATTGATAACGTCTTTATCTTATCGTGCTTTTGGAACGATTGGATGTTATCTACCAGCGGATATTGCAATTTCCCCCCGGAGAACGTCCAGATGATTGTTCATAGGTTCCCAGGTTTGCAAATAGAAACTGTTGCCCAACTTCCCAGATCCTCTAACTCACTTCCCGAAGAGGATTTCCTTCAAGAATACAAAGATCTTCTGAAGATTAAAGTTAATTATATAAATAATGATAGTTTCTAATTGAATTTTAATCAAGTGTAGTTGTTAATCTAACTATTGGGTTATGCCAGTTCTTAGGATGCCTTTGTCTTGTCAGTTTCCCAGCAAAACGCGCCAAAAGTAATCAAACAATTTTAAAATACGCGCCATCGGTAGATCTTCTACGAAACCAGTGACTCTCAACACTAACTTCGAAAAAATTTCAGTGTAAGTCAAAGTTTTCGAAACTCATTCATTCAACGATCAGTCTGGGTTGAAGCGAAGGAACGGTCTTCAATTTTACCCCCAAAAGTTGATTTTAAAGGAAACTTTATAAGATTTTGAAGCAACTTTGAGAATAAATAACTCATTAAGTAAGTATAACGATGTGTTTTGGTAAAGAAAACATTAATTTTGAAATTGTAGAACAAGGAGCAATTCTGAAAACTTCAAAACGATTCCCTAACCAAGTCAAGAGCTCATCGGAATCCCTGAGAGCTCAAGAAAATTTAATAAGAGTGTAAGTATCCTCCGATTCTGTTTTGATTTAACGGCGAATCAAGGGGCAAGACAATTTAAACAGTTTCAACAGAAAATTAGAATAGCAATCATATAATTTTTTAAACTTTAAATTCAGTAACGGCGGCACAGGTAAAAAGAAATGGAGTTGAGCCCGAAGTGAGAACAACAAAGGAGTTTTGATTAGACGTCAAGAGTCAATTAGAAATTTTTATTTAAGAAACTCATACAAGATCAGGCTTGGGAGTCACGCTAAGATCGATTAAGATGTTTTCATATAATTACAAAACTAATTTTTTTTTTGTTGGATATTTGCAGATCATAGATCAAAGATGATGGCCTATCATTTAGGGTTGTCGGAACATTTTGAAATTCTATGGATCATTTCGGATCTTAACGGAGGTACAATATCTATTCAGTTGTCAGAAATGTTTGGTGAATGTTAATATTAGCGTGTCTAATGGAACGTTTTAGAACGTTTTTAAAGGTGGGCATCAGAATCTGAAACTAAGTGCTCCCGTATTGAGTATGAATTTTTTCTAGGGAACATCACGATTTCGATGGGCAAAAAAATTGGGAAAGATGATTGAGTTTGGCACCACAGATCACCCAAGCAATTGTTGGACGCTTTAGTTAGCCGTTAGGTTTAATGACTTTTTGATCAAAGAATTAGATTGCGAATATTTTGACCACTTGGAAACATTATCAATCAGGAGGATACTGTGAATGAGTTTCGGTTGGTAACTAATTTTATTAAAGAACTTTACACAAATTATCAATCACTTTCAGGTAGTAGGAAAATCCTATAATTATGATAAAAGTAACTTACGAAATCTTGTAAGAGTCGGAGGATACCTGCGGTTAGGATGAGTAACATCACTGTAAACATAAATTGTCATTTTTATTTTTAGTAACATTGAGCCATGTTCACTTGAATTCCATTCAATGTCATCCAGGTAGAGAGCAGCATTGATTTTTATTCAAAATATTGTTCACGATACATTTATAAGTCATTGCCTGAGGAATGACACTTTCAACAAATTTCCAAAGTTCGCCTTGGAAGATTGATCCCTGATTACAATGGACCTTGATACACATGGAATTTGATTTCCGATAGTTCAATTGAAAACAATAGAAAAATTCCGATAAGCAGCCACAGAAACTCCATTCGCATGTCATATTGAAAACATTTTCATAATCGACCTCAACTTTACGAAATTCTTTGATTGTTCTCAAAGAGTCCAACATGGTGCACTCGACGCATGAGGTGAGGGAATTGCATTACCTGAACCTAAAGCATCTTCCCAATACAGACAGACTCAACTGACTTCTCTTGATGCATGAGTAATGTTATCGCATATCATGTCATACCAAGTTAGTTAATAAGAAGAAAAAATTCATCTCAAGTGGTTTGGGAATTTTTTATTTCGCGATCGTTTCCAGTCTCAAGGTATTCTGGTCTCAGAAAGTGACTAAATAATAAAGTAACTCCGCGAGAAGTTTGGTTGAGAGTGTATTGGAGTTAATAATACACTTGAGAGTAAGAAACATGCAAGAAAAAATTGTTTATTCCACATGAAGACTTAAGCTTTAACTCAAACTCTCAAAACGACAAACAACTCCGAACTTCGAGTTCGCGGAGTTCTGTGCCACTTGTAGTGGTGGAAACTTGACTTTATGACTTGAGAGGTTCACGTAGGATGTTTGAATAGGTTCGTAGGTGTATATCGCCTGGTAGGTAAACCAGTTAAAAACACAAGAAGTCACTTAAGGTGTGCGCGAGTATTGTTAACTATCACGAAGAAAAACCTGTTCGACTGTAGGTGTCTTGAGCTATCTCTGCACAGGTAAACAGCAGGTATCTCTGGTTGAGTTAACTCGCTTGGTTAGCTAAACATTTCATCTGATCAACGGGAGTACGACTTGGACCGTCAAATCAAACAGACTAAGAGTGAGTCGCGCTATCGCGTCGTGTAAATTTTTGTTAAATTCTAATCACGTACGAACTAACAACGCGAACAACAAACGACCAAAGGTCCTAACAAATGCAGTTCGGCTGGGAATTAATTATTTAAAGAAAACATCGAAGGCAGGATGTCATAACCGGAAGTTTGGTCCTTCACTTTTCTGTCGGGAAACATTTAATAAAATTTTACCAGGAGAATGCTACATCTAAAGAAAAACAAAACCTTTTCGATCGTGTGTTGCTGGTTTTAATATATTTTTAATTTGTGGAAAAATTCATGTTTTCCTTGAGGGAAAATATTTTGTGTTTTGCTAATTTCGAAAAACCTTTCATGAGAAAGTGAATTTTTATCGTTTCATAACAACTAAAATTCGCGCTAACCATTTCCGTTTTCGATCGATAATAATAATAATCGAAAGTGAATGTTGTGCAATCGTTTTTTAGATGAATTAAAAGTGAATTTTTAAATCGATTTTATTCAAAATTGTTAAAAAGTAAAAAACCCAAGCAACTCATACACACTAATCGTTTTTGGTTTGTGTGCTTAAAGCACACTTTAACAGCCAACCGTTCTTCTGTGATATTTAAAGTAGATTAAGGATAATTCCTGTTACTATAATCAGGTGAGTTAAATTTTGTTTTTCATGTTGAAATACCTGACATTGGTTAAATGTCAGCTGCATCGTCTTGACTCGTACATCCGGTCTTGTTGCTCCGTTTTCTTGTCCTTGAAAACTGGCTTTCGTCAAAACATGTGGACGAATTTGGTTTTATTAGTTTTATATAGTTTATTAGGATTCTTGAAAGTCGAATGTGACCCTCGGTGCTGCTCCTTACAGACCAATGCAAGTTCTGAAGGTGTGCAAACCAGTTGTCTCCCCAAACGATCATCTTGCTTTGTTTACCTGCATGTGGCTATGGTGAATCCTCAACACACTTTTACCTTTCTTCGAAATCATCCCAGAACGTAGTCTGTCATTCTTCTTCCTTGGGGCATTCTCAATACTCAACACAGGGTGGTTCAATTTTGTTAGGTACTCTATCACATCAACAATCAACTCATCACGATAATAACCTAATGAAAACAATTCAACTTTTATTACCCAAAATTACTTCAAATTTGTAGATTTGGTACAATTAAATTGAAGATGGATTACTATAATATTTAATTTTTTACTTTAACAAATTCATCTGAGTTTGAATTCGAATTCAATCACTACCTGTGATTGATGAGGGTTAAACGATGACGGTATTTGCTAAAAAGTTGAAATGGTTGAGTTTATCATGTTATGAGAAAACATATTTCACTGGAATTCAGTTATGCAACCCATGGAGTTCAGGAATTTATTGAAAATTCCAAGTTAACTAATTTCGGTCACCTACTTTTGAAATCAATTTGAATTAAGAATCTTCCCAATTGAAGATGACACCAAGTCACGTATCTCGAAACCTCTGAGAAAAGAGAGATCTCCATGATCTTCAGAAGCACCCTACTTCAGAGATTCTGCATGTAGTGTCCAGTTGAAGCCGCAAAACCAGTTTAACTTTGTGGACGTACCCCCCAGGGGAGTACACTTCATAATTTATATATTTCTGTGTTCTGTTGTGCACTGAAGAAGAAATGCATGCATTGGAGATGCAGAAAACCAAGATACAGACGTGCAGAGATGCAAATGCATAACAAAACCAGATTGTTGGAATCCATTGAAGAAAGACGGCATTTCTCGTATTGCACAAAAGCCTTTAGATTGATGTGCTGTTGCAATAACACCAACAACATTGGATTTGGTTATTAATAATAATAGTAGACATACCATAACAAAAAATGAAAATTATCCAACAAACAATTCATCGGTGAGATGTGGAAGAGCCTTGGGTGAAAGAAATTCACTTTTAACCCATACCATGACGGTGTTGTCGTCAAACGACTTTGGTTTTGTTGCATTCCAAGTTGCAATGTTCATCTGGATGTGAAATTCTTTAAATTGCAATTCGAGAGATGTTAACGAGGCGGTACTCTTCCTGATTTAGTGAAATTTATCTTATTTCAAATGTTCTGCAACATTGAAAATGATTTTTAAATGATATCCACTACTGTTATATGATCAAATTTCAATCCAGAAATATCTTGAAGCTTCCCGTTCTGGAAATTGATCTTGACAAAGATCTTAGAGCTTCCAGTTGAATTGATTGAATGAATTGTTAGTTACAAAACATTGCGTCCTTTGATCATGTCACTCAGTTGCTTCCTTTCCTCTCATGAATGTATTGTTAGTTAGAAAGAATTGTAAGAGATGGCGTACTTGTACCATCTATCACAAAATGCACTTAGTAGTGTGCGGACGTTAATACTTTTCTTCCGTGAATCTCTGACACCTGCTGATTATAAAAATATTTCGTGGGTCTTACCGAGAAATTAAGTAAAATTACCGACTTCAAGTGTTCGTTGACTTTTACTTTTCGTTGAAAAGTAAATGACCTTGGGGTCGACAACATTTCACTTTAAAAATATTTGCCACAAAATAAAGTATATTTTTATTATAACACCCAAACCGAACGAATAAAAAAGAAATGAATTCCAAAGAAGTTTGAGGTGTTAATAAAATAAAATTTTTCAAGATGAAATACGCAGTCACCGAAAAGAAATACCATAAAAACGAATTTTCAAAAATTAACTTTTAAGAGCTGTAAATTATTTTTTAAAAAGGTTATAGCGATGGCGTGTATATTTGGAAAAGCCCACAAAGTTGCTCGAACCTTTTATGTAGCTATCATAACCAAATTAACAGTAGGTACATATATCTGCAAGAAGATTCATTTCTGAGAACCCAAAGTTTGGTGGTATTCTCAAAAAAGGAAAGAAGACATTTTATTTTGTCGGCTTCATGGTTCGATGGTGTCAGACTAACAGCTTCATCGGACCTTAAGAGGTTCACGCAGGCTTGAACAAAATACACTCATGAAAAATAATTATTCAAAAATTTTAGGGTACCTATACTTCAAGTAGAAGCTGTAATGGCAGATAATTTGATAATTTCCTCGAATAACCTCATACCTGTACTTATAGCCTTGTGGAGGCAATTCAATGAACTCCTGGCTTTATTAGCACGGCTTTTACCAGAGAGAATTGAATTAAAAACGGTTTTCTTTGTTGCTATTGCTCTGTCCACTCTGCACAGGTCCATTAACGCAAATTGTATACCGAAAAATCTGTAGTTATTTGCAGGTGATACTGAAAAGTCTGAAAAAAACTCAAAATCTTAAGACAAATTTTGTGTCACGCTTGAAAATTTCTCCCAAGAAAACTTCAAATTTGTGTCTTGAATGGATTTTTTGAAAATTGCACGCAACTTATCGTGACGACTTTATCTCGTTATTAGCCAATAACATGCAAGTATCATTTTTGATCTTAATAACTGTCTTGCAATACGCCTTTAAAACAGACCTTGACTACACGAAACTGGTCCTGAGTTGGTCTTGGATTCACAATCATTAAAATTCGAATGTTTTTCAAAATATATTAAATTATTTTCGTTAATTACTTAATTCCCTTACCTGTTTCGTGTGTGAAAAAATTATTGAAAATTTTCAAATATCTCCACTCAGAAAAGCTATAAATAAAATTAAAATATTTTATGCTCAATGACTCAAGAAAAATAAAATTACTTCAATTAATCATTCAATTCCTCAAGATAGGTTTTAAGAACCTCTAACTTGTTTCCAACACGATTTGATTAAGAATCTCTTTGAGACTTGTTAATTTCATTGTCCAAAAATTCAACATGACGTGCTCATCAAAGTATGTGATCAAAATTCCTTTAGTTAAATGAAAAACTTAAACAGTCATGACCTTGACATACGAAGAAACACTTCTTCAAGAAGTTGGATCTCTTTTCAACCAAGGCGTCTTGAGTTATCTGGCATCAATTGCTTGGAGGATTTAACTTGATTAGATTTGTAGCTTCTACAGAGTTGGAGAACCTTGTAGACAACAGAACAACTCATACCCTACGGGTTGTAGATATTACAAAAATCTACTGCTAATCACAACGTTTTTGAGATGATATGGCAAATTTCGTCCGTCTACAAAAAAATCCAGTTTCGTTTTAATGGATTCATTTCCGGTACAAACTTGGCCTTCACTTGAAGTTTACCATGATGCTTCTTCAGACAGATCCACTTGACTGGACGTTGAGATCTTTTTATTAGTGAGAAGCGTTTAATTTTGACGTTTTCGAGTAACTGAATGTCACAACGAGTCAATGTATCGCAAAATCTATAAGTTATTTGCGGAAATAAATCACTGCATTGTTTCCTGGATTAATGTTGCGGTAACCCACACGTGCCTCCAGAATCCCGGAATCAATTCGAAAAAAGTGAATTTAGCAGAATCACTTAGGAGATAACCGATTGATCTCATCAGTTCCAAGAAGAATCGTGACGGTATTCTTTTATAATAGAACTCTTATTCATCTCGAGACGAAGAATAACAGTTTGGAATATCCAATGAAAGCGTACCCGTGTTATGGTTATAATCTTCAGATTTCCTTGGAAAAAATAATTTTAATACGTGCGTGTCCAACTGATACCTAGCTACTAGGAAAAGCAATACGAACAAAGCAAGTCTTTAGAAAGTAAGAGCATTTATCCACTACCATTCAATATCTGCAAACTGTTGCATTGGCAGCTATTGAAAGTATACGCAACTCGAAGTTTTGGTACAACAAACTCGAAATTCATAATCATAAGTCCACAAAATGGCGCTTATATCTCTTAAAGGAGAATTTTCCTAAAACCAGATTCGAAGCGGGTCAATATTTATTTGTTTTTTGTTTCAATTTCAACTTCAATAATGGAGTCATGATTTACGGATGTGGAATTGTAATGAATTTATCCACCCAGGTGGACCCGTATTACGTCACAGAGACGTGAAGTTGTCATGAAAATTTACTTGAAAGTATTACCTATATCTCAACTCCATGGATCGATTATTATTAAATAATTTTTACTTTAAAGATTTTCCCACAAATGTGCGTTTTAATAGGATCGTACCAAATAAGTTGACACCACTGCTAATTACTTGCTTCAATAATTACACCGTTTATACCATGAGTGCTCTCACAAAATGCAACCAAAAATGGACAGAACTGCATGTTCGCTTCAATGAATTGGCATTGCAATATGATCATGAAATGATAATGCAGTTTCAACTGTATGTTTGTTGTGTACTATAATCACATCAATTAAATTTAATTGAAATAAAATAAATGTGTTTCGTGGTAGTAGTGCAAAAACGCACGGTCTTATGTAATTTGAATTCGAAGGCTATTGTGATGCGGTTTATGTTAATCAACAACAATGTGACTAGAATACATTTAATATCTTATAATGTATTCATTAACGTTACTAAACAGAGAAGGTATTGAACAGTTGATCATGGATTTCGTGGATTGCGTTTTAAATAACACTTCGTTTGAAGACTACAAGAACACGTTTAGTGGTTACCAGTGTCCACAAGTACAATGACCATACACATCCCTTGAGTGAATTCTATTTGAAATACAAAATTTAGTAACTCAATTTAACGACGAACCTAACCTTGCAAAATTCATTTTTTCGCGAATTGTTTCTCACTGAAATTTCGTGAAACAGAAAAAACAAAATTTAAATAATTTTTTCTACAATTAATTTGACTCATTTCTATGTATATTTTTTTAGTACAATAAAATCAAGATCTTCCCAGGTCTCATCATTGAAGACGCATCGAAGTGTTAAATCAAGGCCAAGATAGTTACATCATTCGAATATGAAACCTCGCTAGTTAATCAACCGTCTTTAAGACGTTTGCGTAGAAAATTAAAGGTTTTTCATAAAAATAAAATTGTATAAAATTGTATTAACTTGGAGTTTTTCAGCTTTTCTGTCATCGAGTAAGTGATTCGTGTTTGCTTTTAATGTTATTAACTCGTGTTAACTTGAAATGATGTCACTCTACTGTAGAAACTGTCTACTTCGCCATATTCTGTTCGAGTTCACCTTCAGAAGATTCAGCATGCCCAATTTGAATTGAAGTGACTATCATGTTGGATAACTTCTGAAAATATTATGACAAACATCAATAATAGATGATCCAGTTTGCATCTCAACTTCATAGTTAATTTATTCGCATTCCCCATGTTTTATTCAAAATATTCTTAAACACTTAATAAGCAAACAGATAATTTCAATGTAACAACTTAATTGCTGCGTGTTTGTCGTTGAATAATTTTTTCACCCACATTCCGTAGATCTACATTCGGATCGAATTAATAGCGAAATAATTCAATTTGAACAAGTGAAATCGAAAGTCTGTCGTTTGTTGTCTTATAAAACTTATGAGATACTAGATACTTTCAACGGTTGGTGAATTTCATATTAAGAGACTGATAAATATCCTTCCCTCTACTTCTTCAGATAACCACGTAGGTGCTATAAGCATCAAGTTCATGTGGAGCTACACCCACAGAAACGTTTATTTGATAGACCTTCCACAAGATACAAGCTTGTGCTGTTAACACTTGAAACTCGTGCATTTTATCAACTGTGTTTTGTCTTGGTAAAGATCCTGCACCCTGCTTCTTCAGAAAGCCAGGGACTATAAGCAGTCTATGAGCATTTTACAATAGGTTCCGCAAGCAACAAGATCATGTGAAGGTACACGAGTAGCTACAGAAAAATTCCCTTGGGACAGACCAACCAACTGATAGTAAAGTTTAAATTCTCAACACAAGCTTGAGATATTCCCTTAAAAGTCTGGTAACTGTTTCTTGCACTCCTAACAAAAATCCTTGTCCCTGTTACTGGTATTTTAAGCTGGATTCATTGGTACGTTCGGCGCGTGCAGAATTAATTCGTCGCGAAGAGAGTATCTTTGCTCATGATTTATTCCTTCGTCGTGATTCTGCCGTACTTTTTAAAACAATCCACAAATTGAACGACGCGACGCGGAACACATTCACGGTGAAAACGAAGTTGGTTCAACTTTGGCAGAATTAGAACAGAATTCGCAAAATGCATCCAGCATGAGAGTTGTCAAATTTCCATATGAAAAAGCAGTTCTGCACGCGCCGAACGTACCAATGAATCCAGCTTTAGTTTCTGAAATAATTCCCTCGATTCATAACGTAGAATGTCTATGAGCATTTTACAACAGGTGGTGTATGCTCAAACCGCATGTGAATGTTTACCAATAGAACGGTTTCCTTGGGACAGGCCAACCTATTGATAACAAACTTCATGGTATTTACATGAATTGGAGATATCGCCATCGAAACGTGATCGACTTCATGAGAGATAGCAATGTTAGATCCTTGTCCCTGTGAGAACTCTGTTACTGCTCTGTTATTTTCTGAGATAATTTGCTGGCTTTATTAGGTAGAAAGTATACGAAATATTTTATAACAGGTGCTACAAGCTTTAAGCTCATGTGAATGTACACCTACAGAACTGTTTCCTTGGAAAAGGCCAACCAATTGATAACAAGGTTGAATTTGTCGACACGAGCTTGATTTGGAAAACGTTCGTTTGTTTGTATGAAACTTGCAACATATGACGTTAAAAATAATTATTTGTTTTTAAACTTAGCAGTATCCAGCAGCTTTGAAATATGCTGGTTTATGGATAATTTCCATGACTTCCAAAATAGATGAAGCCCTTCCCACACGATTATTTGGAAAATTTCAAATTTGGATTACAGACGATTGAATTGCTCAATCAACAAATATTTCACCTGAAATTCAAAAATTTTTTCTTAATTATTGTTTAATTTTTGAAATTTTCAATTCAAAAGTCCTTCAACTCTTTGCTTCCTTGACAGAAAAACAAACAAAATTCAAAATAAAATTTGCCAGTTTTTTTAAGGTATTTCCACCTGGTAAATAAAATTTTTTAAATTTTAGTTCAATTGAATCAACTTGACTATTAGTTAAGTAAGTGTGGTGGTAGGTGAAAACCCAAATTACTTAGTTAGTCACCTCAATAGTAGTAAGTAGTTTAACGGAGATGCATCCTAAGCTTCAATTTAGCCTAGAAGACTTTCGGTTAATAAAAATTCCATTTTCATATAAATTGAACACAAAGCTGTTCAAATAATCGTAATTCATATTCCAACGAGTCGGCATTCACAGGTTAATGAGTAGACGTCGTCTTTCAAAATCCACAACGAGTTGCATAATTTTTACATTTTTAGGCATTTATCTTTGAATGTTTGCCAGTAATTATCGTAATTTCTAATATTTATCGTTCATTAAGGAATATTTAACATTTTGAAGAAGTTTCAAGTGTCAATTTCAAGTGACACTCTACATGAATCTCAATGGAGAAGCAATGGAAGTGTCCATTTAAAAATGTCGACTCAACATTACTCAACGATTCACACGTTTACCTCAAAATGCCATAATAATAAAAGTCGAAAATCCATCGATTGACTTTGAAAAGTATCGAATAAATACCAATGAAATCCTCCACAAAATTTCACTCGCGTGTTGTGTACCATCAAATCCAATCAAATGGCGAAAATGTCGTCGTGAAATCCTTGGGGAATGTCTATATTTACATTTGAAATAGAGTTTTGTGTAAATATGTGGTTAGATGGCAGGAATTAAATCATTGAATCCAAGAAAATCCAAGAAATCCTATTTCCATGTTGTGCTAGAATCTCTAGATCACCCACACACCACCAACAGTAAGTATCTCCTAATTGAAATCCTATTACCGTAGGTTTTAAGGTTTTTTAGAAAGAATAAAGGAAGGAAGAAAATCCGCTTCGATAACGTCAAAAAGCTTTTTAGCACCAACTGAGATTTAAAGAAATTAATCAATAATAAAGTTCGGGGAAATAAGGAAAATACGACGACGTAATTGTATAATTTTCGTCAATTTAAATTCATATTACCGGGAATTCTGTTGCGATTCAATTAAACGTGATAATTGTCATATTGGCGATTTAGGGTAGAAAATATTTAAGCTGTGCACATGGTCATCTGTGATTGAGAATTGTAAGCGAACTACAGATTATCATGTTGACATCAGTTGAAGAATCTGTATCTTTAAGCTGTGTACAGCGTTATCTGTGATTGAGAATTGCCAGCGAACTACGGATTGTCGTCGTGGCATTTCAGTTTAAGAATCTTCAAGCTGCGTACAGCGTCATCTGTGACTAAGAATTGCCTGCGAACTACAGATTGTCGTGGTGGCATTTCAGTTTAAGAATCTTTTAGCAGCGTACAGCGTCATCTGTGACTGAAAATTGGCTGCGAACTACAGATCGTTCATGCAAGATTCAGTTGGAAATCTTGTTGAGCGAAAGGATAGAGTTGTCGTGTCCATAGTGCGTGTGTGACCTTTTTCCCAATTTTCGTTCAAGTTTCAAATGAATAAATCATGCAAAATCTTGATAAAACTCTTATACCACATTGTATTAGAACAATTTCTGTAGTTCGTGGCAAACTTTCAAAAAACAAAAACTTTGACATTTATATGAACTGCCCACATATGAAAGACAACCTTACTCAAAAAGAACAAGTTCGGTCATAAAACAGAAACCCGACTTGACTGTGACCTGCCAAAATTCAAATCTCCGTCACAGTCACGACTTGGTTTGATTTAGTTTGCTTGTTTCTTTGTCAATCCATAAACCATATTTGTTAGGTTTTTGTTTGCCTAATTTAATTGTGACTTTTTGATGAGAGACAGGTTTTTAAGCAGCTTATTTGTTAACCGTTATTTTTGATATAATTTCAAACAAGTTTTAGCCCGTGGCAACTACGACTTTTGGATATAAATAAAAATCAAAAATTAAATGGTTTTTAATCCAATTTCCCTGTGGCGCAATCATTACGTATAACACTTAAGATACTTGAGGATAATTGAACTACAACATTTTTCAGTATTTAGTACATGACAAAATATGACAGTGTGACTGAATGATTTTCAAATCAAATTAAAAAGATTTGTAACAGTCACAGTTTTCAATTTTACACACATTTGAAATGTCGAAAAGTTTTCATTTGTGTCGGTGAGTCTTCACCAAATTTTTCTGTGTAGAAATAAATAGCAAAATACCAACAGATGGCGTTGCATATATTCTCCGAATAGATTTATAGTTTTTTCTTATTCGTGTCCATCATATGGTCACTTCGAATTGGATTGGCCAGAACATACTGTTCTTTACTACGTGCAATATCATATTCCATAAATGCGATACCGAGCCACAGCTCAAACCATGCACTAACGGGATATAAAAGTGCACTCAAGTGTTTGCAAATACTACATTAACCATAAGCTATATTAGATAACCACATCAAATTAGTTTTGCCTTGTTGCTGTTCGTATTCAAATTACATTCTTCTATTTTCTTCTGGAATGATTTGAATCGTTCTGAAGAATGACGCCTTCAATCTTTTTCATATCCGTCAACGTGCTAACTGAATCGCTGCCATTTTGTCTTGAAAATGTTCTCAATTTATATTTTAAAATATATTTATGCATGGCTGCACGTTCTTTATAAACTAAAAATGTATTCAATGGCTCATGAACGCCTCCAGGGTGATTATTTGGAAAAGGTGTGGTTTATTGTCGAACAATAGCCTCATATAGTCAACAAGATATTTGAATCATAATTCCTGAACTGTCTAAAGATCCTTCCTTGATGGATGAACATAATCTCCTTGAGAGTTGGACAATTGGATAGCCAGTGGCATACATGACCTCACTGTCATTAAGTAACATTTACAATTTCGAGTTTCATCATTCAATCACTCGTTTCAATGCAAAAATGTAATTGAAATTCAATCGATAATCTCTTCAAAGCATCTGCTTTGAATTCGACAAAACCAAAATTGGATTGTTCACTTGACAAGCCTTGGCGCACGTACCTACTCATGATACTCATGAGCGCCGCCAGGTTTTCTTTCCTTGACGTTCGTTACCTGGTCTGTGTCAAGAGTTCAACTTCATGACTTTCACTTTTCGTACTGTTTATGTTTTTTTTTTAAACTTTATTTTAACTAATTTCGCATGAACCTCTCAGCACTCCCTTTCAACAAGCTTGAGATCCATCAGACACCTGAATAGGTAAATATTATTGATTGCGTGTGTTTTGTTCAGGTTTGGCCTGTCAACGTCAATTGAAGGATGGATGACTTTTTCGTTTAAGCTTTCGTTTCACTTTCACTTTAAACAAAATCTCTTCATTTTCTTCAATTTCTTCAGTTTTTCGGTCATTTCAAGTACAGACACTTTTCAGTTACGTAACATAACTTATATGATCGCGGAGTGGCCATAATTGATGTTACATAAATTTTCACTAAAATTTCACATTTTTGAATGAACCTTTAGCGAAAATCAAAAGTGGACAAACCTGAACCCGTGTGGATGTGTCCATGAAATCAGCAAAGGTGGGCCCATGATTAACCTCATTTTGCTGGATCATGTTTTCAAGAGTCTTGTTTCAAAGAAGGACGTTCAGTTGAGGGACAATCAAATTCAAATTGAAACCAGTATTATCTTAATAAGCATCATATCGCAACGCATCCCTATCAAAATATTTACTACAAAACGCAACAATTAAAATCCATTCAAAGAAACTCTGTACATTGATTGCGAAACCCTTGTAGACCTTAAACGGGTTTGCCAAACAATGAAACTCCAAAAATTCCAAGTTGCTGGAGTATTGGAGTATGAAAAATTGAAATGAATTTAATTTAATTTTTTTCCCTTCTTTTCAGACAAAATGACTGCCACACACATAATTAATGTCGCTTTGCTAATATCGGTAAGTGTAAACTAACTTTAACACAATTTAAACAAACATTTTTTTGAATAAAATAAATTTTTAACATTTAAAAACACAGGGACGTGACATGAATTTCAATTAAATTCAGATCACAATTTGTCTTTTATGGAAGAAATAACGCTGAAACTTGTGCAATTGCACGTAAAAGCAATTGATCTTGAACGGCATAAAAATTGAAATTGAGCAATGGTTGGAGAATTTTATAAATATTTGTTTTATTTTGTAAGTCTTCTTTAAGACGACTCTAAGCAAAATTGAGTTTAAGGTTTTTCCAACTCAATTTTGAATGAAACGCCAAAAGAAAGGTACAGGTTCATCCTTAATGGAAACCCATCAAAATCTCAGTTCCCAAAGGCATGACGTCTTCAAAGATGACATATTCGTCTTCTTAACAAACAGCTATTATAAACGAATGATTTCCGCAAGACGTTAAGCTCTTAAAGTCTTTATTTTCGTGAGAAAGCTTTAAATGGGATTTTACAATTTTTATGTTGAATGGCACCGACAAATCTTTAAAAATTGACCGCACGTTGAGTGATATTTCAAAAAATTTTTCATTTTATTCAAAATTTGAAGGTGTTATATAAAATTAACGGATACTTTCATAGTTTTGTATGTGAAACCTCTTAGCACCTCCAGAACACCACGGAGAATGTCTTGAGATTCTTGTGGAAAAGAAGACACGTCCAAGACAACTCGAATCTGCAATCCACGATTACCAAACGATGTTTTTATCAATCACCACTAAAATTTCGATTTATCAATCAAGAGAAATACCGTTATATTTTAAATGTAGGAAGAAAGCTTAAATATTGATTCACAAAAGCTCAATCTTGCGAATTCACTGAAAATGGCGACATTTGATTGCTGTAATTTTTTCGTATGGTGCGACAACCGATGATTTATTACTTGAATTTTGCTGAGGTGGATTTGTGACATCATCCAAAAAAAAAAAAAAATTTTACAACATATATCGAACGCACCCAAAAAAATATATATTTATGCATGACAATACGATTTGGATATCTGCTTTAAGGTTCATTCGAAGTTCAAAATTTTCTAGAAAAGATTCATTCCAAGCGAAATCTTAACATCCTTCCGTAAGACCATTAATTAAATTTATCTCATACAGTCTCCAAGAAATTGTGCACACAAATGCATGTTCTGTATGTATTGACGCCACCATCATTGCTTCAATGCGACGTAAACGATTCCTGGTTTTCGGCAAAAACGAACTCATAATTATTTCTTGCAACTCAATTATAAAATACCTACGAAAAACATATTGCGTAATTTTAAAACATTAATAATTATTAGATTGTTTCAATTCTTAAGCCCACGATGTGGCCTTCACATAGAATTCAATGAGTCATATATCTACTGAAAATTGAAAAATTCACGAAGTCGATACGGAAGCGGATGTAGATATGTTTAAATTGTTAAATGTTGTGAATATCTAATTCAGAAATTATTCGAATTGAATTTCATTCATTGTTATTGCAATGGGTCTTTGTACGAATAATTAATTATAATTAATTGCATAATGTCTGGTTTGCGTAGAGATTCTTTTTCAAGAATGCAAAGTTGAAACCAAACAATCAAAAATTTGTAAGTGATTTGTGCGGATGTGGAAATGATACAACTATAAAATTTTCAAGATAAAATTTAAGATTGAACTTTCTTGATAGCTTTGAACATGGAAATGTCAAATTAAATTTCATTCACAATTTTATCATGGTATTGGTTACATGTCAATTCATTGGAAAACCGGTTCTATGCACGAATTAAAATTTCCTAATAATTTTAAGAATCATTCTTAATTCTTGCCAATGACATACTTTGACACATTTGAAAAAGTATTTTCTAGTTATTTCAATTCCATTTATAAATAAATCAGTAATCAAGTAGCTAACCTTAATCCTCAAAATGTTAATTTAATAATTAAGAACAAATTTGTTGTTCATTTCCGTTAATTAGTCGGAAAGAATCATTCTTGTCTCAATAAGATGTATCTACGTCAAAACGTAGTATCTTCACAAAAAACCTTCTTAAATTATTCACCGATAACCGCAACCTTTCGTTGAAGTTAAATATGAATTGCAAATGAGATGATCATCATTGACCACATTTAGTCGAAGATTCGGTTCAAGATTCAATCTGACAAGGGTCAAGGCTCGAATGGGGCCACGAAGATGTCAGTGTCGAGTATGTACAGAAGTTTCTCCTAAGAACGATGTCAAGGTGTGGTCTGAGATGGTATGGTTATGAGAAAATTCAAATTTCGTTCGACTTTTAGTTGAATTCCATCAAATTGATTCATTCCAAAGGTGTGAATTCTAAATACCTCCACATCTCGGCTGGAAGCCTGAAGAAGCTGCCAGGCTGCTGGGACCACTGAAGGAACATTCTTCAGTAATTCAAGATCATTTATCATTCTTAAAAAACCATTAAAAGCACACCAACTTTTCTGCACTCCCGACATAAACTTTAACGGCATCCGGAACATTTAATGTTTTTGCGGGCAAAAACCCAACCCACGTGGGGTAAAAGGTTTACTTACGAAAAGCTCATTTCTTTATGAACAGTTACAGGAAACCGTCATGATACACATAACCTAAATTTCAGGTGAATCAACATGACCTCAAGAATCGCTTAAACCTTTCACATGTGATCACGTTATCATTTGAATCAGTTACCATTATCTCATTGTTATCACTTACCCGAATTCAGTTGAATTTCCCATGCCATCTGATCATTAAAAAGTAAATTTTGAATTGACATAACGAACGCTAAGAAATTGAAGAAATATTCTTAACAAAATATACCGCCTTTCGTATGTGATTTCCGTAGCATAATTTTCTTCGATTAACAGTAAATTGCCGTAAAAGTAAAAGGTGTGTTTTTAAAGAAAGAACAGCAGGTGAAAGAATCAAGAAACTGTCTGGTAACATTTATTAGATTAGGTTCACAACCAGTTAACATGAACTGATCAACTTGAAGACATCAATCACTAACCAAATTACGGTCGTTTTTGTTATTTTCGTTTATATTTGATTTTTTGCAGTTATTAAATTCAAAAGTAGACCGAATTTAAAACAAAAAAATACATTTCTGGTATTTTGTTAATGATAGATTACGGTTTATAATTGCTAGACATGATTTGAAACTCGGAGATCAGGGCTAGAGGTTAATTAAGTTTTGTTCTACAAACACTTGACGTTAAGAACTGATCAGTGGGAACTGAAGGTAACTGATCAGTTGCATGCTCATGTACAGTTGGAAAACTGAACAGTTTACATGATCATACTGGGTATCATATGTTGTCAAATGTTCCATGATCGCTTCCTGATCTCTAACGACTACTGAAGGTATTTGTTCATGATCTGAACAGATCGGATGATGGCGACCTCTAGAGGTGTCTGTTTGCCCTGAAACGACCTGATAAGTCTAATGATCCTTTGAACCTCAAGAAGCAGTGTTCTAAAGATATATACTCATGATCGTTAGGGTTATCTCTGTTAATTCCCCGAAATGTGTTTTCATGATCCTTAGATATCTGATGCTCATGGGATCAGTGTTCTAAGGAACTGTACTCATGATCATCTTGCGGCTAGCTTTACCAGGATTGTTTCCCTGATCTCTTTTGACTACCAGAAATCTGTTTTTATAATCCTAATAAGGTGTCTGAAGTTCATGCGATCAGTGTTCGACAATTCAAGAGTTGCCCTTAATTTGGTGCCTTGAGTTCTTTTCCCATGATCTTTAGAAGTCTGATGACCACCGCGCCCTCAAAGGTGCACCTTTCGAGATTCACCACATTTGGGTCACGTAGGTCATCACAGAACAATTTTCATAATAAAATCAGCATTAACCCGAATATCTGAGTAAATGATCATTCCCATATGTACGATCATTTGGAATGAATTTTTGTCTTGATCAAAATAAAAATATCTTTCCAATCGATGTGGCTATGAAAAATCACTTAAAATTCTCCTCAAATCGGATTAACCCGTTTGTTTTTTGAGGTTTTTTCAGTTTGTGGTTAGTATAGTCTCAACAGGTAGCTATCATGATAGCCAATGAACGACAGAGAAATTTTTAAAACAAAACCAGAATGAAAAACAAATAATTTACATTTGCAAATTTGATTAGCAGAACTGATAAACCCGTTCCTCTACGGAATTGGCCCTGAGGTCAAGATTTCAGAATTCTCAGACTTTCTTAAGTCAAGATGCTTCTGTGTCGGGTTATTTTGGATCAAAACGATATTGTGATTAAAATTCCTGGTGCATATATTGATGTTATTTTATATAATCTCTTTGCGTTTTATTTATCATTATTTTCTTATTTTATTTTGCAGACAATCACCACACTTGGACACGGTGCACAGATACCTCCTATGTCAAGTAAGTGTTATTTATCCGATTCCATATTGCTATCACGAACGAGAACTTTACATTCCTTCTACTGAAGTGCTACTATTATTAGCTCCAGACTCATTTGTTATTCGGTGAAAGACCCGGAGAAAGAATGATTAACGTTACGTTTCTATAGCTCAGAAGAATCTGGTTAAGAACCATTAACAATGTATCACGTATTGGAATTCTGTTAAATTGAAAACTGATTTTGAGTCCAGAGTTCAATCAGATAATCAGGTCAAGAATCAATTTGTCATTTATTTCGTTTAGAAACCTTTTCAATACACGATGTAACTCATCAGGAAAATGACAGTGATTTGAAAATCCGTGAAATCATGGAAATGTCAGTTGTCATATCCAATCCTGAGGCACATTTTGTAATTGTATTCTTGTTTTAACACATTCAGTTGCCAAGACTCTGAGTGTGAATTATCCATTAGCACGTCGCCAGACAAGTTATTGCGAGAAATCAGTAACTGACTGTTTAATTTATGATTTACTTCGCAATGTGTCAAATACATTACCTAGTTTGAATAGTTACAGAATGATTCCAGAGAAAAAACAAGTTTCCAATGTATCCTGATGAGCTACTCGGCATTTCGACGATAATCATTTGAAGAAAATTAAAAATAAAATTATTCGCAATGAGCTTTGCCTCAAGGCTAACCAACTTCATGAAACTTAATTAGTAGCTTTCAATATTTCCAGTCATCCGTGATGAAAAAATGAAAATTTAATTTATGACTTTGTACAATTAACTATACAGGTGATGTTGGAGAATGAAGTTTTTGCTAATATTAGAAAATGATTTGGAATTTGATTTTGATGGAAACTGTGAGGAGAATGGAGTTACATAAGGAAATTTATGAAACATTTAACAACAAGCATCAGGTTCACTTTATTGGAGATAATCCCATAGATTAAGGGACACTGCTACTCTCTACAGTGTTTCTTCATTTGCATGAGTTACGAGAAAATATAAATAATAATAATTAGGAAAAAATTTCCCAAGGTTTTTCATCAATCAGATCTTCGTTGATTGAAAGGTAAAAAGAAAAACCTGTAATTAACAAAACCAACAGCATGAAAACGAATCTGTAGAAACAAAAATTTCAAAATGCTGCAGTCTCTGTACAAAATGGCAGCTCATCGTTCACTTGAATAAATGAAATAAATTATGTGAAACATGCTAAATGATATGTATTGTATGCAAAACGAATTCAAGTTCAGAGATATGCAAGTCGGTTCTGGTGGATTTGTGCAATTGGCTAGATGCAAAAATTCTTGTTTGAATCCATAGAAGACATGCATCGTATTAGATCGACGAGAAATACTTGCGCGGAATAGTCTCTGTGGCGTACAATGAACCAAGATCTCTCAAGATACGAGTGTCTTGTACAGTTCAATGTACCCTGAACAGCATCTTCCAGCAAGTTCATGACAATCCTCTTGGCCATGTAGCACTCATATTGATCTGGTCGTTGTCTTCCTCGTCTCCATTCAGATGTCACCAAAGGTGGACCCTAATTAAGTCGGAGGCTGCACGAAACCAATGCTGACATGCGAATTGAAGATTTTTCCTTCTACCCACGTCGGAAGTGGAGTGGCATCATGAGAGTTCTGTTCTTCTCATGTACCTACACTCCAATCTCGTTTCTTCTGGGATGGGCTGAGAAATTACTGGTCTTAATTAATGAAAACTTTGCAGCAAATCACTTCTGTCTTCATTACTTCAACTTCATCTCCAACTACAACATCTTCTCCATACTCACAAAGGTCATATGAAATTTCTCTCAGTTCTAAGATCATGATCCAGACAGAATTCGTGATGAACCAGGAAATACATGTTCACCTTTGTGTTCTTCGTGGAAAACTTCTTGCTGCGGTTCTTTTTAACTTAGCATGAGAATAATATTGTCGTTAGCTAACAAACGACGGCATTTCATTCTTTTATTCAATGAAGTGACTTTAACACAAACGAAATTCCGTAGATCTACCGTAGATATCTTCGATTCAGATCTAAACTCCATGAGATTCACATGAAATTTGCTGAAACACTTGAAACAAGATTTACTGGTCAAATTCAGTTGTGACACGAGTCTACCAATTTATTTCATCTTGTCACGTAAAGAGGAACTATTCTAATCCAGCACAGAAGTCAGTAGAACTGGGATAAAGATCAGAATTCATTTTGCACGTTCATCAAAATGTTGGGAATCTTGAGACACTGTCCAATATGTCATAGAAGTGGTCATAAAGATGTCACTCTGTACTTGTTATGGTCACTGAAATTTATGATCTTTCTTTAACTAGAACGCGTAGAAGCACCATGATTTGTGATACTGAAGAACGTGAGAGACTAGGAACTGCCTGATTAAGAACAAGGATTGAGTGGCTAAAGCGACCTTGTTTGATCTAAAGACATTTTTTTAAAAAATAACGCTTCGTATGTTTTCTGACAACTCAATCATCGCAAAAGTTTAAAGGTCACAAAGCTTTGAATTCTACTAACGGAACAAATCAAAATTTTAGCAGATAATTATAATACCAAATCGAAGAATGTCTTCAACAGCGTGTTAACAAATTTCGGAAATCAAGCATAACGTTGAAATTATATGCAGTTATGAAAGAAAAATGATTGATTACAAAAACTTAAAACGAAGTTTAAGAAATGCTTCTTAAAAAGTTCTATAATATAATTTTGATCGCAGTGGGTTGTATCCGAATAACTATAGCTCTAACAGTTACTTCTAACTTCTAACGTCCAAGAACTCAAAGGTCTAATGAAAGATAATTGAGAACAAATTTGCAAGAATAAAAAATTTAACAAAAAATTAATTCTCGGCTTCGAAAAATTAAGAAATTTCGTTAAGATCATAAGACATCAATCTAGAGACTGGTCTTGCGGGCGTGTCGAAGTTAATACTGAACAAATCCACGGTATCCTCTGCGATTGATCATCTATCGGCAAAATAATCTTACAACTGTTCTAGGCAATGATCCTCTATTTTGTTTACAGAACCAATCAGTGTTTCCCAACTCATTTGAAGCCTTCAATTAGATATTTTGATAATGATCTTCAATTTAGACATTTTACCCAATGGTTTAGCCTCATTTTTGCAAATTAATTTCTCTTATTACCTTTTTACAGAACATTCTTCGACGAAGACGAATGTAGAACCAACAGTACGGATACAATGTTTGTCTGGATCGATGTTAATCACGATCAAAGATGCTCCACCAAGTCATGAGAACGGGCTATTATTCAGTGGTATGATTTACCCAAAAGGTTTATCCAAAAATTCAACATGTCTATCGGAATACAGGTAAGAAATATCAGATTATGATCATCATCGTGTTGATCGTGACCGATGTTATGATCGTGTACAAGAGAGTGTCTCTCATACACTTTCGTGAAATATGAAAATTAATAAAATTTTCCCTTTTTTGTTCTTTCTAGGGATCACGACGGTCCATTACGGTACAAACTTCCTCTACGAAGCTGCAACACGATGCCGCAAGAAACGGTAAGCTGGATTCTTCAAATGTCTGCTAAAATCCATTTTGGAACTGCACAAAACCAAATAGATCTTTGACCATTTACCTAAAAAGATTAAAATCTTTTTTAACCAAATTGATCGGATAACCATTAAATTTGTTTATCGGGAAAATGATTGATTGAATTGTTGTGATCGAATAAAATGATGGTCTGACCTTAAAGTTTTAAAATGCGAAGAGTTTTGGTACCAGTAGGTAGCTGGTTTAACCGTCACGGCATCTTGAGACAGTGTCACATGCCTCAGGGATCACATGCTAGTCTCAAGCCAATCTCACTTATTTAGGCTACACAAGAATATGACAATTCATGGTTAATTAAATTGATTACTGCCAATTTTGATGATGATTTCCATCAGGTTTCCACAGCACGAAACACTCCAAAGTTCTCGCCATCTGTGTTTCTTTGTAATTCTCAAAAAGTTCTACAGCCTAAAGCAAAATTGGAGCTCAAAATCCAAATTATTTGATAGAGAAAAATAGATAGAAGAAAACTCTACACGAAATGTGTCGATAATTTATTTATTTCGTGTTTTTTTCTCAATGAATTCTTATAATTTTCTTTGAAACGATCACCGTTACCTTACCCAATTATCCAATTTTATTTGAATCTGACCTAGTTATTTTGATTTTCGGAAATTTTCAAATCATCAATCTGGAGAATTTTCTCGAGGGCTCAAAGTAATTCTCAAAAAGTTCTTGAGAAAACAAAAACCAAAATTTTGAGACGTGAGCTTTACGGATCACGTTTGGTAATGGAGCCGAAGTGGAATCTATTCGAACGTTTTTGGGGTTAAATTTTGTACAAGAGTGAAACCTTTCAACTGGGAAAGCTCGCCATTTCTACAAAGAACGATGACTCCAAGAACCCAGGAAACATGACAGCACACTGTACATAGTGACAACTTCCATGTGCACGGCGACAGAGCAAGATTCCATTCCCAGATGCATGGCATAAAACAAGTCTAATGATGGATGACGTTGTCGTGGCATTGAGCCTTCAATGCAATTGGAAATTCAAATGGTTTTTCTTGCATCACAGTCTTGGATAGTGCAGTGAACTTTCATGATGCATTAATGTTACTTTCATCCATAAGAAAGTGAACCCTTTCGGACGGCACATCATTAGATCTTCTTCATTATGAATCCGTCAATTGTCCAATGATGGTAGTACTGAATAATTATCCAAGAATCAACCAAAGCTGCAAAGATGCATTTCATTAAATCCACACTTTCCACGATACCAACTCAGGTGAGACGATCCCCAACGAATCCGACATTTCTTAAAAACACAAACAAATCAAATTTTCACCCTGACAGATCAGAGTTATTAATGAAAAGTGAAAGTTAATTTGTTTTAGCGAGATCTTTGTCTTGTAATTTTAGCCTTGACAAGTAAATCGCTCTTCGACTGTAATCTGGATTATTAAGATTAAGTCATCAAGTAGAAGAAGTGCTGGAAAGTGGCAAAATTTTGGCCAGAGGGACACTAGTGCCATTAGCTTCAATTGCAAATTCTCGTAATTACATCTTGGAGCTTTTGTTTGAAATGAGTCGATCCAAATTGGGGATACTTTTTAGACTGGAAACTCTTTTGAATAATTACAGTTGAAATTGTACCCTGAGAGGTTTACTCGAACTAAAATGGAAAGTTTGTTTAATAGACCACAGCTTGGAGCTTCACCAGGTCAGAGGTTGAAACGTTTTGAGACAATTATAAACTTAAATCTGGCATTATGTCATTAGATAGTCTTTTGGTTTTAACTTTGCCTTTCGGTAGATCCGAAAATTAATATCTTTATTAACGTCCATATCAACAAACAAAACTGATATACCTGAGATTTCAGATTTTGAGACAATTATAAACTGAAATCTTGTATTATGTCATTAGATAGTCTTTTGGTTTTAACATTACCTTTAGGTAAGTCTGAATATGTTTCGAGCACGAAATTGGCGTTTTTGTACTCTTTCAAAAAATTGTTTTGAGAGAGTTTGATAAAATCTGACGGAGGGGAAAAATGCTAGATGTTACTCGAGACATTTGCTCGAGTAACTTCAAGCTACTAGGAAAATGCGGTTCATTTGATAATGTTAAATGTCAAATTTGTTTATGCCGCTGTTGACGTTGCGTTTGTTTACTATTTGAGTAACAGAGCGAAATCGTATCAAACCTCTCATTTTTCCTCCAGTAAAGTCTAGTAAACCCTAGTAAACTGGAGAAGTACGTCAACAGACCTAATATCTTTATTGACGTTAGTACCAATAAACAAAACTGATATACCTGAGATTTCAGAACTTGTAGTGTCTGGTTCGTTTAATGATTGCATTTAATTCTCTCTAGAACCCGTGTTTATAACTGTCCAAAATTACAAAATCTTATGATTTGTTAAGGTCCAGCAGGCATCTGATTTTACAGTATACCGTCTGGTCTGTAATAGAAGCTACTCAATTGTTAAAAACATTAATTCATTTACTTAATCTACAAAATCACTTCATTCTTAAAGATTTCGTGGTATCCAATGAAGATTTCATTTCCAGCTTTCATTCTAATTCTTGAAAGTCACGTTTAGCACTATCGCTCATGGGTTAAGCCCTCCTACATGGACAGACGAGAGGCTTAGTAGGATTAAATAGTCGAATTCACAGTTTATGCCTTTTACTGGAGCATACTAACAATAGAAACTTGTCTAGAACTCCGTTAGAATTTATTTTTATAAAGTCAGCACGCATCAGCCGCTTTCAACTTGAATTACATTTTCCGCCTGAATTTCTTCTGATTATCCAAAGAACAAAATTACACTTTTCTTGCCGTCCAGTGGTTCAATTGTCTTAAGTAACAATAAATTTAAGACTTTAAATAAAATCTTAATAATACTGTACTCGACGAAACTACCCAAAATTGTATAGATGATTTCGGCCATTGACTTCGTCTTCCTTGTCCATTTAATTGAATTTTACTTACATCCGGAAAATAACAGACATTTGATTCTTAATGGAAGCTTCTTGATTTATTCCGTGAAATTATATAACATTCGTTAAATTATGTGCCTTTGTTAGCTGATTGAAATGTGTCTGAAATGATGATGGGAACGTGATATGGTTAAGTGAATATTTGATTAAAGAAGAATATAAAATCTTACCTGGTCGTTGCAGAATCTCTAGTTGATATCACCAAAGCAGCTTGTGTCGTGCATATCCCAACAAGAACAAGTCAATGATTAATGTAACATAAGCATGTGATGTCATGGATTTGTCCAGTCCTGGGGTCTGTGACCTTGCGTGACTAAACACCAGCATGGGGGTATAGCGTTGACGATAATCAAAGCGACGTCTTGCTAAATACTCAAACGAGTGTTGGTTAAAAAATAACTCGTTGCACGACGACATCCGGCTGCAAGAGTAAAAGTGCATGTACCTACTGTATTATAAGCGTCATTGCCAGAGAAACTCAGGCAAGAAGTGACTTCATATACAGCAGCAAGGCCACCAAGCCTTAGGAAGATGAAAAGTGCATTGGGCGGTGGTGGTTAATTCGAGTTGGCTCAAAAAGACTCAACAAATCAAAAAACGAGTTATGTGCGCATTAAAATTCAACTTGCATTCGTTTTCTGTAAAGGAAACAAGCTCTGACTTTGGTTTCTCGCAGTTTCTTGGGATTCTATCCCATCCTGTGGCGACTCAAATGAGGAATTCATGAGTTCTTGCAATGGATCTAACTTCCAGTCGTTATGATGGTAATCAATGAGTCTGGAAGGCAATTACTTTCCCAAATAAACGACATGATCACGTGATTAGAGTCATTTAATTGATACAACTGTAGCTTCAACTGTTCAGGTTTCTTAGTACAGACGCGCCTGTAAACTCTTGAAAAACAATAAAAATATATTTTCACGTCAAGGAAGGTATAAAAATTTACCGCTCGACTTAAAGCCAACACTTTAAGCTCAAAGATATATTTGCATTCATACTGAAAGACGAAAGGTTGTCGCCTCCATAAACTGCCCAAATGCGGAAACATGATGTCATTCGATAATCATATGTCGGTGCCAAGTCAATAGTGGGCATGAACATTTTAAATGAGGAAAAAATGGTCTCTGGCCAAATAACATGGCAAAGTTTTTGAGTTTCAGGTGATTTTCTTCTTGTTTTTGAATCTTAAAGAAAGCGCAAGTTCCGGGAACTTGAAAAATAAAATTTTATTCACTTCCTTTATTGGACTGACTGTGCTTTTTGGTTCAGCGCACATCTTCTCAACTGGTTATCTCCTTTTGAAGAAGTCTACAACCATTTCTCACGTCTCTATAACGGCAAGTTACAAGTTTTCATAAAAATCCTTGCACAAAGTTTCATGAGAATCTGCTTGAGATCATCGAGAATTCAATTCTTGGGCTCGGGTTATTGACCAAAAATATCGTAATCACCGGTTTACCACATGAAAAAGAAATTAAAAGTTTCAGATTCTTGAAGTTCTAGGGAATACCAAAATTCGAAAATTATGAGGAAAAGAATAAAACACCCACAATTCTTTGATCATCACCGCTAAGACAGAATGATCAGTTACTTGGAAAATCCAAGAACTATATTATTTTACCAAATTTTGAAGAATTCTTGAACAAAGCCTGGGAGACATTGCCACAAAATCAACATCAATCACGAGATCACTTGTGGCGATCGTTCTAGATGTGGGCGGATAACGAACAAAGCTATCCAATTTAGGTTAGACTTTTCTGTAGCTATTAGTTTTTGTGTTCAAAAATCTGTAACAAATTTTTAGATCATGTGGGCTTTTTAGAGAAAGGAGCTGTTATACGAAAGTAATGAAAATGATTTGTTTTGTTTTTTAGGATGATGGTGGTATTGAGTTCTTCAATACGATCGTACTGCAACCTCATTTGAAGTTAGTTACTGATTTGGGCCGTGGATATCATGTACGCTGTCGTTACCGCAGCCGTGAAGCGGCTACACCATCACATCCGTACAAAGAACAAATAACGAATTGGGCTGAAAGTCCACAACCTTATCGAAGTGATGAAGAAAATCCATCTGATCGCCGTGACCATGGAAGATCATTGGATCAAAGTAACGATATCATTGGAACTTCAACAAATGAAGTTGTTCACGATAAACCAATGCCTGGTTGCCATATGAAAATATATTCTGGAGAGAAGATAGCTGAGAATGTCAAGATTGGTGATCCTCTGACTTTGATAATAAACATTGATGAACAAGACATTTATGGTCTGCATGTTACCGATTGCTTGGTTCGTGATGGATTGGGTTGGGGCGAACAAAGGCTGGTTAATGATAATGGGTAAGTCAGTCGAAGTCATTATATATATAAAAATATAAAATAAATCTTCTATCTTGTAGATGCCCTCTCGATAGTGAGATTATGGGACCATTTGAATACTCAGCAGACAGAGCTGCAGCTAGAGTCACATTCCCAGCACACAAGTTCCCATACACCGCATCGGTTTACTACCAGTGTAACGTTAGGTTATGCGCACTACAAGATCCAGATTGTCATAAAGTAAGAATTACACCCAATTGTAAAAGATAAATTCATTAACAAGATTGATTAATTACAGCAACCATCATGTGAATTGAAAAAGCGTCCTAAAAGACAAGCTGTTGGTAAGGATAAAGAAGATGAAGGCTCCCCCGCAACAATAGAAGTCTATTCTGGACTCTATGTCAACGAGAATGCTGATGTTGTAGAAGGTGATGACGACTCAGTCTCAAAGGAGAAGGTATTACTTTTACATTTCACACAATTATAATTTTATAACAATAATATTCAAAATTTCAATTTCAGGCGATAGAAGATGCACTTTGCATATCTCAACGTCATTTTGCCATAGCAATAGCGGTTGCAGGTCTGATCCTCATGTTAGCCGTTGTTGCTGCAGTTCTATGTATCATGGCTAGAAGGCGTGGAAAGACTGTATCGAATTCAGGCAGTTCAATATACAGTGGACCATACACAAACACAGCATTTTCGCATAGCAGTTAGAATAGATAAAAGAGAAATTTTCAAAATTAATAAGTCAAACATAAACTCGTTCAAATATGTTAAAGAAACTTTACGTATTTCTTGTATCTTATAATTATTTGTAATAAGTATAATTGCCAAAATATCGTTGGTAGAATCTTCCAAAATAACTTAAACCAGAAACCGAACGTCAATACTTCTCTCAAAAATAATTTTTACGCTTATTATCATAAAACAAATGATTTTTACTTTGAAAATAAGGCGATATACGGTCATGATAAGGGAAGAGCTAAGAATTAACAAACATAACAATTATAAAGCATGGGACGGATTTATCCCTTTGAAAATTTTACTATTATTACGCATAAATAATTAATGCAATAAGAATATGATTAATTGATAGTTTTCAAATTGATTTATTAATACTTTTAATTGTTAATCGAAGATAATACTAGGCAATAAGTTTATTGCCTACTAATATCGCAGAGACTTATCCAAAACTATTCCTCGACAAACGAAGAACTGATTAGAAATAAATTTGTATTCTGAGTCAAATCGTTGTCTATGGGATTGCTTTGTTACCAAGTCTCTGTTCTTATATAAATGTCCTTTCAAAATGATAAAAACATTTCTAATATGGGTATAATCAATATGATATAATCATTTACAAAATAAGAATCTGAAAACTCTTAACAAACCTCAGGTGATGGATAACCTTTTCCTTCCAACTATCCAGTCTTCTACTGCTGTCATCCCTCGATGATTCTCCTTTAAAACAAATATCACTTACTATTCTTTCCACTACGAAAAAGGACTTTTGTCCAACACTCATAGTTTTAGGGTAATCAAGAGGAGTTATCGTTCTAATACTACTTATAAAGAAACAACAATCTTGTCATATTACGCTATTCTGTTCGTTTTAAGTCACTAAATTTAAAAAACTCTTAGCTATTTTTAAATCAAATAATAATGATGTTAAAAAGTGAATTTTTCTTCAAAATAACTAAAAATTACATTTTTAATTAATAAATCGTTTTTGCATTGATTCACTGAGTCGTTTTTAAGGAAGATTTTTAAGACTTTTTGAGTTCGAGTTTAAACGACTTCTTGGATCTCTGCAATTTTATATATAATCTTGTTTTGAAATTATTGAAAATTTTTGATTTGACCAAAAGTTAATTAAATATCACAAAAATATTCGAATCAAATTTATTTTGTAAAATTGATTGTAAATTCTAAATAATAAAAATTGAATACGGTGCTTTAATTACGTAGAAAATGAAATGTTATTGTTTTATTACAAAAACCCTTTTTCGTTAGTAATCCTTAAGACAATATTGTACAAAACTATCAGAACCATGTCCTGGAGGAATTCTTGAAGGCTTATGAGGAGCGGATGTTTTCATTGCCTGCAAGTTGTATTCATGTAAAAGTAATAAAATAATTTGTACAAAACTTATACTGGATAAAGGAACGTGCACATCTTAAAATGAAAGTGGAAAGTGAAAGCTCTTCGCTCTTCGGTTACAGGACAACGTGAGAGTGAATTTTTTATTTTTAGGACATAGTGGAAATAAGACGAAAGGAACGTTAACTTCCTAAAGTGAAACTGGACCATCCTAAAGTGGGAGTGATGCATCACTCTTTCTCTCTCCACCTGAAGTTGAAGTGGAACAATTTCCACTTTGTCCGTTCCCACTTTCGCTTAACAACCTCATATCCTTGTTTTCGGAGCGAAAAAGTACTTCTTGAAAAATCCAACAAATGGAATTTTTCGGCTAAAAGGGAAGTACTGATGCTTCCTTCCATATGTGAGGAAGGGATAAAAAATCCCTGTCCCGTTGTCGTTGTCTCAACGGACTCTGCAAAAATTTCAAGGGTGTGAACGTTCCTTAAACATCGACTAGAATCACGACCTGAAGATCATCCACCTGAGGCTCCACGACTGACTCCTAGAAATAAATCATAACGAATAAATTTCATGATCCTTTTGTCTCTAACCCGCAATCAATGTACAACTTGCATTTTATAATTTAGTAGCTAAAATATTGAAATTAATTTAAAAATAAGTGAAAGTTTTATTAAAAACGCGAATATGAATGAAATTTCTGAGTCACACAAAGTGGCCACCTGTCGGAGAATGGAATCAACTGCAGTTCTAGGAAATTGCAAGAGATGAGTAAATATCTAGGTTTTCAGCATCCATACATTTTTCAACTTGTTTGCAGTCTGTCAATTCAACTGTCAAAGTTCCTTCTTTCGTCAACTTTAACCGCGTGTAGTTGAAGTTGAAAAGTTGTGTTCAATTTTTCGTGTTTAAAGAAATTTTGAACAAATCCAAGTCAAAATGAGTTTGTATAACTTTAAGAAAATCATGGTGGTTCCGCCAGCAAAGGTAAATTCACTTGAAATACACATTTTGTTTGTTTATTATTATTCGAATGCCGACATAACCTCAATTGAATGTTTCAGGACTTTATCGATATTATGTTATCGAAAACACAAAGGAAGACTCCAACAGTTGTCCATAAAGGATACAAAATCTCACGTATTCGTGCGTTTTACACGAGAAAAGTTAAATACACGCAACAAAACTTTCACGATCGTCTATCGCAAATCATTCAAGACTTCCCGAAACTAGATGACGTCCATCCGTTCTACGCTGATTTGATGAACGTTTTGTACGACAAGGACCATTACAAGTTGGCTCTGGGGCAACTTAACACTGCCAGATATCTGATTGATAAGTAATTTTTGATAGTTTATTTGTGGAACTTCAGTTATTCGAACATAAACTTTAACATTTTAGTGTGGCTAAGGACTACGTTCGCCTAATGAAGTATGGTGACTCCCTGTATCGATGTAAGCAGTTGAAAAAAGCAGCACTTGGACGTATGGCTACGATCATGAAGAGGCAAGGATCATGTTTAACGTACTTAGAACAAGTACGTCAGCATTTGTCTCGTCTTCCCTCAATTGATCCGTACACGAGAACGATAATCATTTGTGGATTTCCGAATGTAGGAAAGTCGAGTTTCATCAATAAAATCACTAGAGCTGATGTTGAAGTGCAACCGTATGCATTCACAACGAAAAGTTTGTACGTAGGTCACACGGATTACAAATATTTACGTTGGCAAGTGATAGATACACCTGGAATTCTTGATCATGCATTGGAGGAACGTAACGTTATTGAAATGCAAGCCATTACAGCACTAGCACATTTGCGTGCTTGTGTCCTGTACTTTATGGATATATCTGAGCAATGTGGACATTCTTTGGAAGAACAAGTTCAGTTGTTCGAAAGCATAAAGCCACTGTTCTCGAACAAACCATTGATTGTAGTCGTCAACAAAGTTGATATTATGGGAATTGAAGATTTGAATCCTGAGAGAAAGGCAATCATTGAGAAACTACAGCAAAATGATGAAATTCCAGTAATGACGATGTCCACTGTAACTGACACTGGAGTAATGGAAGTGAAAATCGAGGCGTGTGAACGATTGCTAGGTTATCGAATTGAGCAGAAGATGCGAACGAAAAAAGTTGATGGAATCCTTAATCGTTTACATGTTGCAGTGCCTAAAGAACGTGACAACAAATCCAGACCACCTTGTATCCCTGAATCAATTCTAGCTAAGAGACAAGCGAAAGCTGAACGTGAAGAACTCAAGAGGAAACTTGAAAAAGATATTATGGAAGAAATGGGAGATGATTACATTTTGGATCTTAAAAAACACTATACTACAATACCAGAGGAAGAGCGTTACGATGTTATTCCAGAATTCCTGGAAGGACACAATATTGCAGACTACATCGATCCGGATATCTTCGACAAATTGGAAGAACTCGAACGTGAAGAAGGATTGCGTGAGGAAGCTGGTTACTACGAAGTTCCAGACCTCACAATGGATGAGACTCTCAAAGAAATCCGAGAAATGGCATCGCAAATCCGTCTCAGGAGATTTCACTTGCGCGATGAACGAAGAATGTCTAGCAAAAAGAACAAATCAGCTATTCCCAGACACAAGCAACCGAGGGTACGTGACCGAAGTGTTACTAAACTCAAATCAACTATGGAGAATTTGGGAGTGGATATGTCTGGCACAGAAAATGCAAACTTCACCAAAAACGTGGTGGACATTCGTCGTAGTGTTGTGAAAGTAGGTGACAAAGGTATTAAGGCTAAATTGGACAAAGAAAATTCAGCTGTTGTCAAATCTACCGGTCTCCCATTGAAACGAGCTCCTGCACGGTCTGAACTTGGTGTGAAGAATGTTGCTATGAAGAGGAAGGTTCAATTGATGGCACGTCAAGCTATCTCCAAGAAAGTCCGCAAATTGTGTCTTAAGGGTGAGGCTGATAGGTTTATTGGAACTAAAATGCCCAAACATTTGTATTCTGGCAAACGGGGTAGCGGAAAAACTGATAGACGGTAAACACCATGGAGACTTGCTTATAATTTTCTTTAATTAAGTGAAAATTTGTTACTCTTTAATTGTAAAATAGATTTTATTCAACCCAAAATTGTGTTTCCTTTGTTCTTTCTGCTGAGATTCCCCAAACAATCATTAAAACTTCAATGTGATAGCTAGTCCACGTCAAGATCCAGCAACATCTTTGATATCATCTTCGATTTCATTTTGCAATATGTTCCTTTACCATTTTTCGAGGTTCGAAGTGGGTATCCCATCCTCAATGGAAGATTACTGTTCCACGTGGTTAGTTCCGTAACTCGGTCTTCACCAACCCCTTTTTTTCCACGACAACATCTAAGGGTCGTCTGACAATACGAAATCAAGTCCAAAGGTGAACTGCAAATCACGGAGTCATTTCGGATGTTGACTGGCTTGTTTCCAACTTGATAATATACCTAAATACTAACTTGCATTTTGGTCAACCGAAATTATCTTGGTATAAAAATGAACAATAATTTAATTTAATTAAGTTTAAAAGGTTGTTAATTACGTAGTTAGGGAACCTATTTTTGGGAGATTCATGCATCATTGCTTTGGCTTACAAACCTGATTAGGTATGTTTTGTTTAAAATTTCGACTTTAAGAGATAGTAACTAAATTAGTTGGTCACAGGATTTAATAGAAGTTTTTAGAACGAGTTATTGGACCATGGCCATAGTGATCAAGTTATTCTTGTTGTTTGCTTTAAGAAGTTTCACCTTATGCCAGGATAACAGGCAAACTAGCGATTGTAAATAGATATGTCTTGTTATTTGATTATGAATGGTACTGAATTAGAAACCCCTTTAAGGTTTGAGTCTAGGTACGTGTGCTTTGATTGGAGGCTACAGCCTTAAGGAAACAGACTGTGCCGAAGGTGCATCCACTCCACTGTGCGATGAACATCTTAATCAGAAGTTAGTGTGTTGCTTGGAATGTAAGTTTTTATATTTTCAAATTCTATAAGAAATAAATACACATATAAACATATGATTCTTCTATCCAAATGTATCAATTGTGGATCCAGATTTATCGAATAGACTACAAAGATGGAGATATATGCTGTACCTCACTGGCTTTATTGTGATAACGTTCCTTATTATAATAGCAATTAATTGATTGTTTCTAACAATTAAATTCAGTAAATCAATTATTTTAGTGTCTTTTAAGTTACTAAATCAAAGAAGTTTCTGAAAATTCATTTAAGACTACTAACGTTTGTTTGTTTAAATTTAGTGGTATGCATCATATAACGAATTATTCAGGCTAATTGATCTGAGGTGGTTAAGTTATTACTCTCAGAATGAACACAAGCAATTGAAAGTGTAAAGTAATCATTTCAGGTTAATGTGTTTATTAAGCGTAATTTATTCTAGAGTTCAAAGGGCTTTTGCGTGCAAAATTTCTGAAGAAAAATAATGAAGAATTTGTAAATTTTTGCAAATTCGGCTTCTCAAGCAAAGTTCCGCATTGAATTCCGCAATAACATATAAATATTTACGCGAAGATAACAGATTTAGCGAGAATTCTGGAAAATGATCTATAAGTATTGCGTGACATCATTTTGATGGTGTTGTTTGACAAATCATCAAAAAATTCTTATCATTTTATATTTGAATGAAATAAAAACTATTTTAGAAACAACTCATATTACACTTACAACGAATCTAGAAACATCTTGACCTTGCCTTGTGTGTTTTTCCTAATTGAGAAAATTTTTTACATGAAAATTTCAAGTTCGTTAGAACTGTGCAATGACATCGTGAACTTTTAGTTAAATGTCTAGTTCAAAGTAAAGCTTGTAAATATAAATATGTATGTACATGACTATAGAAATTACGTAATCTTTTAGTAAGTTAATTATGAAGCTGTTACCATTGATAAAAACAAAATACTGAGTGTAATTATAAACTGATGCTATCTCAAATGTTCAACAAATTAATTCGAGTTCGTTGCGCAATGTTTGTTTATGAAAAAGTGTTCTTATAGCAGGCATGATCCACGAGCTATGTAAACTCATTACATGGTTGTCTTATGGTGCTCGAGACATGTAACTTCCAGTGAGATGATGTTTTATAACGCGATATGTACGATCATCTGATTGGTTTTCAGTTGCAACGCAATAACCTAATCCTTTTCATTATGACTAACTAACTGGCCATCGGTTGTACCATTTTGATGGTTGGATGTTGTGATGGGCTGAAATCCAACATTTTTGATTTTCGGTGGGAGGAGTCAAGGGTTGGCCAACATGTTGAACAGCGTATGAGTATGTTGGTGGACTTTCTGTCAAAATTAATTTTGCAAAAGTGATTAAAAATGGTAATAGTGAATACTAGCAATGGTGAAGCGACATTTTTTAAAAATGCTTTTTCATTTCGTGTTTCATAGGATGCATCCGGCAGCAGAATAACTCGTTGTATCCCCATTGTGAGGAAGACCAGGAAAGGTGCTTTAGATATAATAAAGCTTTTTAAGAGCATTGGAATATTTAGATAGGGGGAAGGACGTCGCTTAAATAAAATTGAATAAAAAAAAATTAAATTCAAATTTGTGGTTTTATTTAATTTTCGCTTGGTTGCTCGAGTTTTACGATGATTTCTGAAGAAAGGACATTTGGAATGCCAACATGTTGGTGAGTTGTTTGGAACGTGTGTGGCGATTTTCTTAGATATCAATGGCTGTATGTCCTAGTGGAAAAGGAGCTAGCTACTTATCATTTCATTTGCCTCCACATATCGAGAACGAAGGGAAAACTTATTGATACAGTTGCAGTCAGCACATTGTCACCTCCAAGATTGAAAGTGTTTAAGAAATAATATTGTTCAATTTATTTAAGTGTAATTACAATACTTATTATTAATCAAAAAATATGAATGTTGTTATTCCATTAGGTTAATGACTCCAAACTACGAGTTATGTTGTGTTAGCAGCGGCACGTAAAAGTACCGACCTTGCATAACGATCGTGTCAATGATATCATGTCACGATGTCCGGAAGTTTGGATATTCATTTGGACAAAATACGGAGACACTCATTAAAAGCGATGTGTTTCGAAAAATTGCATTAGCTTCAAATTTATTTGCAGCTTGTGCAACATTTTGGTGTGAAAGTAGATCACAAATTGAAAATTTTAATTAGGGATTTCCGTCAAGATCATGAGTGCGAACTATGATGGACCCCGAGCAAGAGCTTCCGATCAATCTGACCTAATTGCGTAATAAGCTTTCATAGAATTTCACCGCCAGGAGATAGTATGTACATATAATTAATACGCGCAGTTGTTTATAAATGATAATGTGATCGTGATCAAAATATGCTGGTACTATAGCAATATCTTGTTTACTTTAACCCCGAAAAATGAAAAATTTTGCGCGCTTCTGCAATATTGTTTACGAAGCATCAAAATGTAAAAATTTCACAGTATTTTATATATGTACGAATATAACCATGTTCATGGCATCGTATTTTCATCGATCAACGCCACGATCAGTCTCTTGTATACATTAACCAGCAAATTCTGATCATGTTGAACAATTTGCGAGAAAGATGATAACGGAAGCTTCCGTTCCCGTTCCCACTTCCCACTTTTCGTAATTTTCTATAGAACTTTTATTTTGGTAGCTTCTCAAGTATCCACACCACCTCTGGATTCACGTACTCTGGTGGTCGAGTAGCCCATTTTGGAAATACTCTGGCCTTTAAAAGCCTTCACTGCAGCACGTTGTCATTTAGTTGTGTCGAAGCAATCGAAGTGTTAATATCGAATTGTAATTTTGGTGAATCGAATTGTAATTTTGGTTATCTAAACAAAATAAGAGATAATTACTAATAATTATATATAATAACCATGGCTAAAATTGTTATCACGATTTCTTTCTTATTTGCATTTTTATGCAGTGCCTGGTGCAGTGTTGATGATAATGAAGTCCACGACAGTAAGTTTAGAATGTGTTAAATTTATGAAATATTAGTCACAAAATTTTTCCTCTTTTAAAATGACACAATTCTTATTGAATGAATCTCTTGTACAGAGACTAGTGAATAACTATAAGCTAAGTGAAATCAAGTGCTCAATTATTCGTTTAGCACATTTTCGAGGATAGCATTGTGGATATCAACTGATTAACTCCAATAACTTTTATTCTAGATTTATAAAAGTTTTATGACTTATTTCTTAACAAACGTTGAAACATGTTTCTAGAACATCCGCCATTTTGGGGGTGATCTTGCTGGTGTAATTACAAACCCAGATGTTTCTTCTGAACCATAGATTCTTAATGGATGAAATTGGGTTATATATTTCATTGTACATAACCAGATTTAACTATAAGATTCTGGAAAATCTGGTTTTCAACCTTCACGATTAGGTTCTTCTGGAATCTAGATTCATTTGTCACTTGAGATCAGTTCATGATCAGGAAGAATACAGTCAGAAATTGTTCTCAAATCATGCGCTAAATTCCTCTGAGCACCTTATCAATATGGGTAAAGAGAACAGATTGCCATAAACTTGAACTTAACTGATAACAAACAATCGCCACGACTCGCATCATTTTAAATTTGGCAAAATTTTGTTTCTTTATAAAATTTAACTCGAAACATATCCCTATGGCGATGTGGTTGTCGGTTGTATTTTTAAAGGTCAAAACTGATAATTCCAAAATGGGAAAAAATGTATTTCTTCAGTACTGACGTCATGTTTGTTGCTAAAACTTATGGTATGGCTTAAATGTGGTCACCAGATTTCTTGAAAATATATATGGTACACTGAAAAATATTTCAGATTTAATTTTAGATATTTTCAAATAGATTTTATGTTATGTTTAATTGAAAATTTCACATAAAAACTTTGTATATTTGTGCCTGGAAACGATGTCATGGCTAATTTGCAAAAACACATTTTTTATAGCCAAATTATTTGCATGGATATTGTAAACACATGCCACACATGACCCAATTTCAGTTAATAAACGAACAGAGTTATTCGTTTAAAGCAATTCCCTAATCCATGGTGCTCTCCTTGAATTCAGTGCAATTTTTTAAATTAAGGATGTTTGCTTTGAAACATACGAGTATTTTCCTTGTCAAAATTGAAAATAAATTGAATTTATTTATTTATTGATTCCATTTCATTTTTAACTGATTTATTATAGCACCTTGTCCAGTAATACTAACCACATTTTATTTTTTCCGGTAACTTTTTATCTCAGGATTAATGGGAGTAGATTTATATGGAATTGAGCGCGATTGTGCTATGGTTGGAGGTTTATGTGTCCATAAAGATGACTGCGTTGTTGCGACTTCAAAAACGGGCTTGTGCCCAACAAATGCCCATCGGGGAGTAGAGTGTTGTTATGAGTGTAAGTTTGAACCGATTATTATTAATCGGTTTTTATTGTAATCATTTATTTTATTGATTGCTTTTTAAATTTTATTTGTTAAAATTTTTATTTTAGTGGCCATCAGGGAAGCCCCATGCCGTGAACATTTGGGGGTTTGCATGCCCAGATGTGGTAAATCTTTGCAGAGACCAGCAACAGACTGTACAAATGGAGATGTTTGCTGTGTATTAATTAGACGTTAAATAATTTTCAAATAATTTTAATTACTTCATTAATTTTATGTATTCTTGTTTTAAATTTAATTAATTTAATTTAATTTGTCTGTGTATATAATTTAGTGTTATCAGTTTTTTTTCCAAATATACCTACTTTTATTTTACTTATATAACTTTATGAGTTTACCTTCCATTCTATAATTAATCGTATAAGACATTCAGGGACACAGTATTGCTAATGTGTTGAATCTGCATCAAGCAATTCCTTACGAAAACCCCAAATTACCAATTCATTTAATTAAAGTAAATAATTCAATACACCAATGACTTTTATCTCATTAATCAAGACAACAATTTTGTGTTAATTTTGCAATTGGGATTTGTTGATTCAATTGGAGACAGATAGGTTAAAATTCCTTACATTTTGAATTCAACTTTTATTGACAACAAATTGAATAGTAAATGAAAATTTAAATGAAACGAGTGCGAGTGGATTCTTAATTGAAATACAGTTTAAAGAAATTTAGTTAATTGAATTTTGATATTTTATTCGCCTAAAACACATCAAATTGTATTTTTACCCGTCTACGCCAGGAGGAGGTATATGTTTTTCGAGTGTATGTATGTATGTATGTATATTTCTTTGGCAAGCTCTGTAGCCTAAACGGCTTGATGGACCTTAGCTTGAGTGGTGTCGTTAGATTCGTTTCAACGGTGGGAGTGAAACTGGGTGTATGAAAATTATAAAAATTAAAATGGCCGATTTTTTGCGTTTATCAACACTATCAAACATGATCATTCAAATTCAAAAAAATGTTTAATTTTACAACTTGTTTTGATCTTTCCGTTCACTTATTAAGTAAGTTTGAAAATTTTAGCGTTTACAAATTTATTTCAATGATCAATTAGTACTCTATAATTTTAAAGTTTCAGCTACATTTAAAATAAAAAATACCTTACCTTAAAATTTTTTTTAGGGAATTCCACAAACTTTTAGTTGGAATTCTCGCACATGGCGTTGGGACATTTTCAATTAACTAACGAAAATTTGGTTAGACAATGAAACGAAAATTTGTTGAATCAACGGAAACCGGGTACGGGTAACTACGGGTCCAGGTTACCCAACATGTCTCCGCACTGCCATTAGGGGTTTGTTTCATTTTACAAATTTATTTTTCTTTGAAGAGTCTTCATTTAAAAAAAATTTTTCTGTTTTTTAACGTTATTTAACCATTTTGAAATTCGAGTCGAAGCAAAAAGTGTGGAAAATAGTAGATAGGGAAAACAGCCGGAGCCGGGTATTGTTTTTTTTTTAAATAAAACTTAAAAAAAGACGAGCAAAACTACGAAAAATGTTGGGATAACATTCACAAATAAAATTCCCACTGACAGGGATGAGACGAAAGCATGAGGGAAGGCAAAGTTTGTGGTGGAGTTGATGGTAATGGGGTAGGTTGATGGGTTCATGATGTAGTTTTTTTTTTATTTTGGTGAGTGGTTCAAAATAACAAAAAAAAATTCTATAAAAAACTGCAAAAGTGCAAAAATGCATTCTAGCTAAAAGCAAAAGCAAAAGCAACCAACACACAACGGAGACCCGTTTCTCATTAATGTTGCAGTTAAAAATTTTTTAATAGTGTTTCGGATCCCTTGGGGTGTTAATTTATTTCACAAAATCATTTCCATAAAGTACCCTTAGGTTATGTTTTTTTGTATGAATGTGTTAGTGGTATCCACAACGATTCACATTCACAGATGTGTAGATGGTATAGTGTAGAGAATGTTGAGACACTTTGAACTCAAACCCTTTTGGGACTTTTGGGACATTTTCTATATTTATGTATGCATTTCATTGCACTTTTATTTGGATATCGTAGAGTGTAGTGAACTTGGTTCTTGTTTTATAATTCCACATAATATAGATATGTCGTTATAACATTCTCTGATAAAAACAAACTCTACAGCATTTACATATTTTTGCTGTTTCCGTTTTAAATGCCGAAAATAAAAAATATAGGTATATACCATAGAATAGAGTTTTTATGCGTTCTTCGAATTTTTAAAAATAATAAAGTTTGGAAAATATTCATTCACATTTCGATGGAAAATGTTATATAAAAATAAATTCCACGAAATCTCTGATAATAAACCAATAGGAAAAAATCCATTTTATTTGTCATATATAGTACTGCCAAAACGTGGTATTTGCTTTAGTATACACTTCAGTTTCCGGGACACTTGGTCTGGATTACAGGATGTTGGTCTGTCTGCTATGATATGATTGATATTGTCCAATTGCAGCTGTCCAAGTGGTTTATTCCCATAGTAGTTTATGGATTCATTAGGTTTTTTCCAGATTATATACAGTAAAAACATCCTGCTGGAAAAATAACAAAATCACTATGATGAAATCTTAAATTAAATTCTTTAAGGATTCATTCATCTTTGACGTTAGAGTTTACCTGGAAACCTGGTTTGATTGGATAAAATTTCCAAATATTTTCCGGAAAGAAGGGATTCAAATTCATCAATAACTGGTCAGGTTAGGTTGAACCATGTCTCTATGATGTCATACCTTAAAGGTATGTAAATACTGTAGAAAAATGTAGTAGAAGAAAAAATGTTGAGGAACAACGAGAAATGGAGATACCTTACCTGAATCCCTAAACAAACCATCCAACTCTTCTATTTTGTAATTTGTGTTAACCTGCAGGGTACAAAAAAAAGGAATTATTTGTTTGGAGTATGAAATGGAGTGCCTCTGGGAACCTTCGTATGACCTTAAGGAAGTTTTGTATATACAATACATGGAGGTAGGTACTCTTCTCCTTTACTCGTTCTGTCTATATATTACTGTGTATAGGAAATGCCCTCTGGATCTCAGCATTAAACATACAAGCGAACAAATTCCCAAGACGTGTTGCTTCCTCGTCCTCTGGAAACTGGGCACCCTACCCTCAAGTAAATTTCTTGTTCTATCTAAAATGATTCCAGTTATTCTTTTAAATGCACAGACTGGGTAAAATGTTGGTATGGATCATGGAGGTTCTGTTCATATCTCTTTTAGCTTGAAATGATGTGGTTCCGTTCCGGTGTAGAACAATACTCCGCGCACTTCATAACTTCAAAACTCCACAATCCTTGGATCCATAGATCTACGAAATGAGTTCAGAAAAGCCTTAACCGCTTCAAGGTATTTTTCGAGAGCAGATATTTGAATAGACGTTATGAAATTTTCAGTTTTCATATCGTGCTGAAAATTTTATACACACGACATTATTCATGTATGAAAGGGGAGTTTCAAGTTTTAAGTTCAACTTTAGAGATTGAGTTTGGAGTTGGTAACTTTCCCTTTCTCCTTTAACCATTCTGACTTCGACTTTTCACTGGAAAATTTCATTCCATTCTCTACTGGGAAATCTTCTTGACACATGATGGTCGACTTCTACTATACTCGTATAGTAAGTATGTCGATGTTGATCATGATGTCGATACATGACGATTCGATACAGCTTTGGTTAAAGTTTGTTTTGACAACTTTTGTCAGGGTTAATCACTTCATCCAGTATTAGTCACTTCATGCAAGTAAGAATATCCAGATAAAGACCATTGAAATCACGTCAGAAGAGCTTGAATCAAATGTTAGTTATACATGGAACAATGTTATCAAAACCTATCGTTAATAGGTCTGTTCACGTACTTCTCGAGTTTACTAGAGTTTACTTGATTTTACTCGAGGAAAAATAAGAGATTTGTTACGATTTCGCTCTGTTACTCAAATAGTAAGAAAAGCTTTTGAGTAACATCTAGCAAAATCACTTGAAAATTTGGCAACTTTGACAGTTGTCAGAAAAATTTTCTGGCACCTCGACTTTACTCCGACCAAATTTGTCTAGTAAAATTTTTCAATCTCGAGCTCATTTCCCCTCCATGACGTCACAAGAAACTTTCTCAACAATATTACTTGAGAAAGAACACAAACGCTAATCTCGAGATTGAAACATATTGCAATATATTGCAATATGGTACGTAAACAGACCTAAGCTCTCCTTAAATTTGAAAGGGATTCCATATTGGATTGTTCATGAAATATTTGAAGAAACATGTTGCACGCATTTGTTACAAATGAATGTTGCAATGTAATTTGTTAATTACAAGTTTAATAAAGTTCACGGACAAAAAGAATACTTCCAGAACAACAGCTTTAGGGGAATAAATAATTGCTCCAAATGATGTAATTTGAGTAATGTGCTATTGATCAATAAAAATTCGTTGTAATTAATCACATAATTATTTTGTTAAAAAATTTAATGAAAATTTTTCCCAAGGGGACTGAAGCCATGGACTTGAAATTGAAAATAATTCAAAGGGCAGACGAAATTTGATAAGAAAATTTATTTTTAAAATTTTCAAGTGATATCAAGTTGAAATACGAAAATTTCATGAATATGCATGAATTGTAACACCTTAATTCCAGAAGCTGCATCCTGTGCACATTCCACAGCATGTATCATGAACGCCAACAGATATACGTTTATGACAGTAAAAACAGTCACAAACTGGAAGTGGATATCTCTAAAATATTAAGATAATTGCACCAGCTGGAATGGGAATAGTACGAATACACTAATTTGCCAACTATCAGATCAACCCACATTTCATGCAATGAATGGTTATAGGAATGAATATTCCACAACGGCGGAGGAATCCACAGAACCATTATGAAGAGTAGTAGATAAAAAGCAGGAAATAACCAGAGGCTAGTTTAACTATGAGGTATATTAATGGGGTTTTAATTACAACTTACTAAACTATGTGCGGATCTAAGAGGATAATTATGCAAAAAGTGTCGATGGTAAGGAATTGCTAAAGGCATTTTTATGTTTGTTGTTCAGATAGGTAAGCAATGGTACAGACAAATTTACAATCTGTAATATCTCATGGTCAAATAGTCACATCTGTTGGTCATGTAAATGATATTTATCACCTTGACTTGTAACTTGTTTCCAGGTTATGGTGTTAAACAACATTTTAAGGTTAATACAATTTGACGGGTCATATTGGACATTTTCCTCAGGTTACATGTCATTCAGGTCGTTGTATATAGGTACATATATACTTACAATATAATATACATTAAACAGTAAGTTAAAAAATTTTCCACAAAAGTAATACTAGAAATTTGCCTCAAAAGTGTAACCCTTAGGCTGTAAGGTTTTTCATTTCTGTTTTCTGTTTTGGTGTGCTGTTAATTCAAAGATAAAACTTCAGTTTGTTCGGATACTTTGGATACCTATCTTGAAGCACATGCGTTAATACTGGAGCATTGATAAAGATATGTACCTTACCCATGCCTGTGGGGCTTATCCAACAACAAACCAAATGTTCTTCATCCATACACACAAATCCACACAGAGGAAGGTATCCGGTTAACTTATCCGTACTGAGTACTTCATGAACCTTACTCTGTACATTCAACATACCTTACCGAACCTTCCTCTTATAAACCAACACTTTATACTACTCCGCATACTCTTGTAACAAAATATGGAGAGAGGAAAAAAAAAGGGCTGGAAATTCTGTTGGCTTTTCTGTTGCTGGTTTTCCTTGGTTTTTAAACTGAAACTACCTTGAGGGCATGCTTTTGGGCTCAAGGATTTATTATGTTCCAGACATCATTCATATCATTATTCTGGATCCTAAGGCTACGCACAAATTGTAAATGTGGAACCCACTTTATTATTTTTATTATTATAATTTTTCCTCATTTTACCTTTTTCCTCCTCACTGCGGTTGGGAAAATTCATGTTTTCCATATACACACGATTTTGTTAGGTTACAAATGTTCGAATTCCTTTTTTATTCATGATGTTGTGTTGTATTAACGCTATATAAACAGAAATAAACTTTCAATGATCAAAAATTTCGTGATACTTTAATTTATAAAATTTACCACTTTACTGCATCCCTGCGTGCGAGGTGTTATAGCGTGAAGTAATAAGGGATTAGGACGTGGATACATGCAAATGAAGAAGCAACTTCTGGACAATACTTATTACCAAATTAGGTCAACTCGGTCAGACACATATCCACATCGTAGCTATTAAGCATAACAGATTGACGAATATGAATTCGGGTATAATAAACAAATCGATTTTGTAATGAAGACACTCCGTAATTGCATATCAAAGTACGTACGTTTCAAAATAGTTTCCATTGAACAGTTTTTGATATTACCTATTTTGTAATTGTTCAATAATTTCATGTTGTTCAGTTCAAGCCTGGAAGCAAGAAATTTATTGGCACCTAATTTCACGGTTTAGAACAGTCCTCAGTGTATTGTATGGGAAAATCTATGAAACATGAATCTATTGAAGTCAGTTTGTTGTCAAATATATGTAGTATATGACGATATCCTTTTAACGTAATTTAATACACGACGTACAGCACTTTTAATGTTTGCATCGTTGTTAATATCTCTATGGAAATATTTGCATAATTTGTCGGAAATTTAGTCGGCTATTAAATATTTATATCCGAACAAGGAGACGTACAAGCTGTACTGATGTAGATGAATCATCTTGACGTATATCTCTATCTTCTTGTATGCTATTCGTATGTACATGCATTCTTAATGATGTTATATCCTTCTACCTTTTGCTGAGTTTGTGCAACCTTAAATTGAATTTAGACGCAAACACTGGAAGAGTTAATAAAATTTCGACGTTTTTCAATCACAATTTTGTTCTACGAATTTATGTCAGATGAAATATGATTCCATTGCTCTATGGGATCCTTATTTTCATGTGTTTATCCTTGAAACATTTTTCATTAAAACGATTGAAGTTGAAATGAAGGGGAGCGGAAAGAGAAATATATTGAAATTTCATGAGTGCTCACGGTACAAAAATACAAGCGCTCAAGGTAGCTAAATGATAAGATCATCTCTAAGTACATGAGGAAAAATGTGCGTTGCAGCGGAAATTCGAGCCCGGATTTACTGCTTGTCTTGCCACGCAGTTCGTCCAGCATTGTAGGTGCACGAGGTAAAATACAAGCGCTCACAGTAGATCAGTGGCAAGATCGTCTGTTAGTACATGAGGAAAAACGTGCGTCGCGCCCTGGAAGCGAACGCTGGTCTTCGGCTTATTAGGCAGTTGTTTGCATTATAGAGAGACGAACAAAACTTGATTTCGAGTCAGTTGTGCTTGTTACTCTAGCGTTGTAGAGGCGTGAAGTAAAATACAAGCGTTCACGCTAGCTCAGTGGTTAGACCGTCTGTGTGGCTGGGATTCGAACTCGGACTTACTGCTTGCCGTGAAGCTGGTCTGGCACGGTTGGACACAAACTCTGGTCTTCTGCAATGGATAGTTGCCTGCATTGTAGGGAGGCGAGCAAAAGTTCTCATGGTAAGCATGTGTTAGTACATGAGGAAAAATGTGCGTCATGGCCTGGACTTGATCTCGAGTCTTATGCTTGCTGGGCTGTTACTCTAGCATTGTAGGGACGAGAGGTAGAATACAGGCACTCACGGTACCTAGTTGGGCTTAATCATGTGCAAGTACATGAGGAAAAATTGTCGTCGTGCGGGAAGCTATGTAAGTATTCTAGGGAGATTAGGGAAAATGCTAGTGTTCGCTGCAGCTCAATTGCTTTGAACCGAAAATCAAGTAATTGCTTTAAACCCTTCCAACCTGAATGTAGATGAGGGTAAATGTACTTCGCGCCAGGAGTGGACAGTAGGGAAATCTGAAAGTGCTTACGGTAGCTCAGTGGTAAGAACATGTGTTAGTGCATCGAGTCGGGAATGGCGCTTATCGGCAATTGACCTAGTGTCTATTGAAAGATAATCAATAAAAATACAATTGCTCGCTGTAGCTCAGTGGAATAGGACGGAAGCCCACAGCATGTTGATTTGCCTGTATGTTCTCTATAGTATATGTTAGGTTAAGCAATCCAGGATTGCGTCAATTATTTATAATAAACCAAGGCGAACAAGATGACCATGATCATTGCCATTTAATAGATTCCCCAGAAACTAGTCCTTGAAGTCTAGACAAAAAGTAGAAAAGTATTTGACCCCATTTGGATAAAGTCAATACAATTCAATGGTGACCCATTTAACGCGGCTTCCGGATTCCACAAATGCTTCCATCGATGATGGTGTTGGAAAAACTAGTCAATGAACACATTTTCCATGGAAAAAAAAAGAAAAACTGGAAAAATGTTTCTAAACCAACGCGGAAAGCGTGCTATCGACGCGTAGACTAAATCGCTATTAGAAGCAGTGAAACGTCGTGATAGCTGCCTAAGGCTGGCATTTTGATTTGGAAATTTTTTCTACAGCCTTTTTAAACGTTCAACCATCAAAATCTATATCAATCTGGACATCGTGGATTTAAGGATACTTTAGTGGTATTGCAAACATTTTTTATTATCCCTTGAGATTACAGATTGTATAACTTTGGGCTTAGGAGTTGTTCCAAAAGAGATACACGTTTCCTAATTCAGACAAATTTATTTTAGATTTTGTTTACTAAATTGAACGTCGTCAATTTAATATCACTTCACTGGTTTTGCAAGTATTCTTAAAAGTTGTTTGAAGTAAGAGATAAATGTTTATGAATAAATTCATAATTTAAATTTATTTATATTAGAATAAACATGTACCGAAGCACTCAAAAATACAATGAATGTCATGTAGAGGTGATAAACGGTTGCTTTGCTAAGTGCCCATTCCTGATGTAGTACAAATTTAATTGATACACTAACCACTTTTAATGAGTTATAGTTGTTTACTAGTTAACAAATTGAATAGTAATAACGAGTTAGTTATTCAATTCTCTAGTGGATGGGTCAAGGAATTCTCACAGAGCTGGTGTCTTCTTGTAGGTGTTGGGCAAGTAAACCTGTTGCATTACAGGTTGATGCAATTTTGATAGGAATTTGAAAGCATTCAGGTTGTTTGGAATAACCATATCTAAACCTTGAATCTAGTCAGGCATATGAACGTTGCATTTTGCACGTGGTAACATGTAACATATCTCAACCATAAGCTGACAGTGTTTTAAGTAACATTAAAAATCCACGTAAACAACTCGAATTATACGAATGAGGCCAGACGGGTGATTTGGTTATAGTTATCTTAAAAATTGTTTATGCCTTAAAATTTCCACGTTTCATAATAACTTACCTACTAAAAATCATTTCGAGTTCATTAATCCCTCAAACCGACTTTGGATACAAAAAACAACCAAACAACTAATACAACTTTAACTGTAGCTGTTGCTGTTATTGTTGCTGTTACTTGCCATCCTTAAAACATATTCAAGTGCCCTCAAGGTAAGTGCTACATTGCCGCATAAGAAAGTAAGTAATACGAAACGAACTTTTATCCCACATCATTTGCCTTGCTTCAAGCAAACCCTTGAGTGGTCATATTATATTTTAGGTCTCCCCCCTCACGTCGAGACCTCTTGGAAAATCCATCACCAACGAAGTATGCCTTAAGTCACAACGTCGACGGAAGAATTTTATCCTGGAGTGTGTACTCCTTGCCAGCACACATCGTTAGCTCTTCCTTCCGCAAGAGAATGCAGGAACGAGTCGTAAGTCCTGCTTAGAGTATACTTGTACCTGCAGAAGTGTATGTAGATTCACTGTAGATAGACGGAAGAAGAAGGTAACAAAATAAAAAAATATGAACTTTCTCGAGGTTCTAGGGGAACGCCAGATAATCTTTTGTTCGGTTCATGTTCATATTGTTTACCTTTGATAGCCGCAAGGTTCTTGTACCACCATTGAAACCTCGGAGATTCACTGGAGAATGGTGTGCTGAAGGAGTCGTTATAGATGCAGGACCTTTTGCAGGGGACTTTTGCTGACAAATTCGAAGAAACACACTCCTCTACATCTCTTTGGACTTGCGTACATTCACTCTTACCCCTCGACGTTGTGGAGGTTTATTGGTAAACAAAAGACTCATCCTTTCACGAATTTTTTCCTTGTCCTTTCTCTCCTACTTACCTCTACTTGTTTACTTTACGAGCGCGAAATTGATTCATCAACAAGTCTTGAAGTTATCAATCGACTGATTAGTCTTTGATGAGGTGTAGTATCAGGATATTGGAGCGACGGGATTCATGGAGTGGAAGGATATGCTTTAAAACGATATTTCATCAAAGGCGACACAGAACAGGAATCGAGTTGTGTCAATTAATGGTGGCAGGTTTGGTCGTTAGCAATTAATAAAACAAACTAACAACATTTACAAATTGTTTATTTGTAAGTTGAGAAGATGTTAACACGTATTAGACATAACAAGATGTTGGAAATGGAAGATGAACTGGATGTTGTGAGTATACCTCGTGCTGCTAAGATGCTGTGCAGTCTCATTGAGAATGAGTTGGATGTTTCTGGGTCCCGGATTGTGGCAGAGCACTTTTATGAGCTGGATTCTGTGGTGGCCAGTGTTCATCGTAGTCCTCTCCTTTATGATCTGGATGATGATGAGGTGAAGCTAGCGCTAGAGCCAAGCACAGGACCAATGTAAAGATGAAGAACAGCCTCATTTTGAATTGTTGCTTGTTAACGAATCTTAGTCGGAAACTGAAAACTGATTGATCTCTCCAACTGCTCATGGTGGCTATATATATATTCGCTGAAGCTCTTTTGTAGTTTACGATCATCAGACAAACGACATAAACTTGTTTGCATTCCTCGAAATAAGCGGAACCAGTTTGCATTCGGGGAAAAACAAACCTTTAGAGAGAAAAAAAGGTTTTCGCAAAAAAAAAACCTACTACTTGTATCAAGTATAGTTAACTAAAGTTAAGTTGTTGCATTCAAAGTTATGAAATATTTGATTGCATCTCGTAGCTCACTTTAAGCTGAAACTTTTCCAACCAAGTAACTCTGTCACTGGCTGGGGTTTTTCATATACCTGTTCAGTTTCTTTGAACTTTATTACGTCTCGTTAGATAACTACAACTTGCCATATGATGATACGTCATTGAAGCGCTATAGATCGTTGTCACGTTTTTTTGTTACAGATTTATTGTTGTTATTGAAAACGTTGCCTTGGATCTTTCGAGCATTTTGTGCTATCATGCGCTGCTGGAGTGAAGCGTTTCTTCAACTCTTGTTTATGTGAAATATATTTAGTTCCTGAAAAAATCACCAAAAAATTTGTCAAACTGAATTTGAACTTGACTTTGATCTGGAATTGGCAGGCGTTACAAATTTTGCCTTTCCAGATAGAAATATATCAAGTATGTATCTTGTAAATATGAAGTTGGAATTTTACAAATGACCCTTTTTATTTTATCACAAGCATTTCTCACACGATTCAGTTGTATCCTGACTAAATATATCAAAAGGTACGCCTCCGGAATACGCCGGAAGTCATTGAATTCAAATTTTCCCTATCAAACAAACCCTTAATGTAGTTTATTCGGAAAGGTTTGTACTGGATAACCAAGAAAATAAAAATAAAATTATGATTTTGTTTATTTGATATTTGAATTGAAGTGTCAGTTCAGCAGGTAAGCCCATAAAATGTTGTCCTGCCGTAGAAAATTTCAGACAATTCGAGTCGATATCTGCAAACAAGTAGGGTTGAATACTATAAAAATCCTATCTGCACATCATCGTCTCTGAGGATCTGCACTTAATTCCTTTAGATTGCCCTTGAGTTATCCACAATACACGATAAAAACAAGAAGAAGACGATGAAGAACAAGAGTGGGACAGATGAAAAAAGAGAATCAAATGAGAATGTCTTGAAGGAAGGGCTGAAGATGTCCGAAGGGCTAAATGGAAGCGGCACCAGAAACAAAACCTTGGCTCGAGTAAAACGAAGCTAGTTCTTATATTTTCCAATTTGTGTGTACCCTGAAGGATATAAAGCTATGAATTATATGTCTGAGTGAGTACCCTGAGGATAGTTTCGTTGTTGGCCAAAGGCATCTTCTAAAAATTTCATCCATTCCTTCTTGTTCATGTTGAATGTGCTCCATTCTCTAGTTGTATTTGAGTTGGTTATATAGATTGCTAAGAACGGATGATTAAATAAGCATAAATAGGTTGAGTTGTAGGTTATTCTAGCACAGAACAACTGACGTAATACACCAGGAGGTACAGAAACCATTTGAAACGAGGCTAAGATGATGATAAAGTGATGGAAATAATGTTGAGTTTCTGGATCTGTTATCCTTTATCCACTTTATGTTTCTGTTATACACTCCTCAAAGAACATGGTTCAAGGGTTCTTAAATGCTTCTAGATATTTTTCGAGAGCATATATTTGAATAGACGTTATGAAATTTTTATATGAAGTTTTTGTAATTTTTATAGAAAAATAATTTCGAAATTTCTATTCGAATTCAAATCAACAAAAAATTTCAAAATTCAGTCGCTGACCTGACCCAACGGGATTCCGTCATACGCTTGTAGTTCCAGTATAATGCTGATGATTCAGAACTCAGAAGTTCAGAGGCGTAACAATAACCTGTTATTCAATACAACTGATGGCAGTGATTTTGAAACTGTCTTATAAAATTCATTTCTCCAAAATGTCAGAACAACAAAAGTTCTAGAAGGATTTGTTTAACCCAAGGGGTTTTCATTAAAATAACCAAAACTAGTGATTTAAATATCTTTTTGTGTTTTATATAAGATTTTGAGTTATTTTACAATTTTGTGAAAATGAAAACAATGAACCCTTTGTCTTAAGGAGGACGCCAAAATTTCGCGATTGCGGAACAAGACACTTTTCTTTTAAATAACGAACAAGTAAAATTTCCTTCAAGGGATGAAGTGTCACGCATATTGTGTCTAAGAGATGTTGCAGAACTTTCTTATATACCTTCTGGCTTTGAATTTGAATTTGAGTCAACAACAGTTGGAGTCATTAAGGATTCGTTCATAATGAATATTCGGTGTGTCCTGATGGAGCATCAAAATATTGGTTTTCATATTACATGAAATTGTCCCTGTTGTAAGTTAAACAAAAGAGGGATTTTTCAAGACAAAGTTATTGCGGATTAAAAATTAAAGCCTTTTTCAATAAAATTCCCTTCCACATAATATGAGGGATATTATCAAAATTGGATAATCGCAATGTATAAAGTGGATAACGATTTTCCCATCGATGAAATGAATTTCCTGCATCATTAACTTTTCATTAGGTAATTTCGTCAGGTATAGGCGTCATTCATCCCTTAAAATTTTGTTTGCAATTTAACATTTTCATCGATATTACATCAACGGTGTAGTTTATCCTGTCGTTTGTGTGAGGGGGAGGTGAATGATATCAAGATACCGGTGAACTTTAATATCGAATTTATTTCACACAAAATTTTCTATTAGTAATAACCTCAAGGCAATGTTTAATCTTACTACCAGGTGATGATGTTTTATTAAAAAAAATTGTCAAAAATCTTGGGATATACATACAACATCTCAGTTACAACACGATTTTAAATTTTAAGATGCAAACCAAATTAACCTGGAATGAACACTAGCAAATGTCCTTATTTATCCTGCCACACACGTGAAATTGCAATAAGCCAAACAAGATACATGATGGATAGAGAGTAGAGAGAGTCCTGAAAGTGTAGGTACATGGGAAAAAAGGATAACGATTTCAAAGTTTTGAATAAAAAAAAAAATTTTTACAAAATAAACGAAAAACTTTACATTGCACGCAGTTATTTACTTTGGAAGTTTTCCATCACGAAATGCAAATCTCTGGGTGGAATTATTAAAATTTTCAGAGTTATTTATGCCATTTAAGGTTTTTTGCGGAATCCATGGAACATTTTGTTGCCATTGGCACTTCATTAAACTCAGCAAAATATGAATTCTGGTAAAATGCTTGAGGGGATGCTTTCATATTTCGCCTCATCCCTCAAATTGAAAATTGTGTTCAAGTGATCTTTCCTCCATTTCTACCAACTTTGGCTTTTATACCATCTATCCAATCTATCCCATCTATCCCATCTATGTCACCTTGTACATTTCACCCTCAGGGTGGCATAAACTCCGTTTGTGCTTGTCTTAAGTTGGGCGCGTTTTTGGCGCTTTTAATCAACGTACCCCCAAAAATTTTGTTTGCTTGCTTGATAATATCATCTGAACCGCCAACCGGGATTTATTTTGTTTTAGGGAAAAACACCCACCTCTGGTGCATTGCCCTGAATCACGTGATTTAGTGGTTTTTATTTGACTTCTTGGTAGAGTTTTATCTGTTCAGGTGTTTTGGACAATTTTAATATCAAAATCTGGACGATTATGTCATCGTTATATGATTCAAAGTATATTTAGGTCAAATATTTTCCATTAACAAGCATACAATGGTTTTCGTTCAGAAATTTTGAAATTACGACAAACCCTTTCTTGTGGTAGTAAAGCCCAAACAATTCCTAAATTGTGCGGTTGCCCCAAGGGAACCCTTTTTCTAATTTCTTCATTTTTTTCGTTTTTTTGGTTGTTTATTTAAGACCTTCAATTTCTTTTCAATTTTTTTTCACTTTGTGTGCATTTGCATTAGGCACCTTCCCCCACGAAAATAATTTTTCGGTTCTTCCTTTGCTTAAGCGGAAAATGTTTATCCCGAATACAACAAAAAAAATATTAAGTAAAAAAATACCATAAAAAAGTTGATTTTCCAGGATAGTAACCTTCGTAGGTAGAATTCTCAGGTTCAAAATAAAGGAAAACCTCGGAAAACGCTTTGGGAGTTTGAAGTTATTTGATTTTTGCGCTTATATAAATCACAGAAAAATAATACAAACAAAACAGAAAAACCTAAAATGAAAAAAAAAAGAAATATCATAAAAAATATTTAATAATACTAACAACCCTTCAGCTTGTGCCTTGAGTTGTTTGGGGAAAAAATTAAATCCTTTCAAAATTGATTAAATGTTGTAGAAGTCAGAAAATCGAGGCCGAAAATTTTATGTGATACTTGAATATTGTGGACGACGTCTCCTTGGACGTCATGTCCAAATTCGACTTTAAGGATTCAGCTCAAGGATGCTCGTGCTTAGCTTTTTCTTGAAGGAACATCATGTTATATCTGTTAGGTACTCAACTCAAGTTAGTGTTTAGAAGTTTTTGTGTCATGTTCAATCAGAGTGTAATGTTTCAATTTGATTTAGAAACACTAAGGTTATGGTATTTTAACACAAACTAAATAATAAATAATATATAATATACATAGATGTCTCGTTAATTAATTAAATCAATAATTATTACAGAATAGTACTAAGTCATCTTTCACTTGTTCCATCATTTGAGATCTCTTAAATGAATACCCTAAATAGGAATATCGTATATAAATCCAAATTTGTAAAGTGTTGTAAAACTGCCAATTGTAGCCGCAACAATGATCTGAATGTGCTATCGCAATGTAAAACTTCACTGAACGCCTTCCAACTTTTCAAGCGATTCGTACAGTAAAAGTTTTTATATCGACAGGTAACTGGTAACTGTCACTACAGAAAGAACGAGCGACAGAAGAAATATACGAAGATCCGCACAAAGAGGAGATGTCGAGAGTAGTCACAGGGTACTGCTAGCATATTTCATATATGTTAAGTTTCACTTGTAACTGCATTAGCTTTCGAATGATACAAAGTTTTGTCACGTTTGATACTGTGAATTTTTCGCTTTTTATTATCAGATAATCAGTTGTACTTCTGTAATAACAAAAAATTTGGCATGGAAATGTTCATACCTCGGTAAAGGTACATAAAATACAAAGTACTTAATTTGTTAAATTTTTTATTTTCCGCAGATATTCTTTTATCTCAAGGATAATGCTCATGTAAATACAAAATCATGTGCCATGAATTAAGGAAAGTTTCCGTGAAAATTCATAATCACCAAACCACAAATGTCCGAAATGGCATAGAGAAAAACGATAAATCTTCAAATTGCAGTTGTAAAATTTTAGATTGCCCCTATACTGTTTCATTTGGGTTTTATAAATTTCGCTATAGCATTAGAGAGTAACTGCTACAATAACAGCAACAATAACAGCAACAACACGAACTTATAGAGTAGAGCTAAATGGTTCGTTTAAATGTGCATATCGAACGCAACCACAAAATCCGTAATGATTCAACGAGGCAATATACAACGAATAACGAATAAAATTACTTTGGATGAATCCAACGAGAACATTGCCTTGAGCCATTGCACATTCCCCATAAAAGCTTCATAACTCGCTGTTTATCCTGATATTTATATTATTTATACCCTCCCATTGGAATCCAACCAAACGGCGGGCAAAATGTCGGGCTAGTCAGTTGGCCCAATCCAGGACCTGGTTACATTACACTATGAGTCTGTTATACAATTTAGTTGGTATATCCTGTCTAAAATTGTTTTATGATAATTTAACCCTCAGAGCTTTTTAACAACCCTCCTTCGTGCCGGGTCACAAACAATCATACGAAAACTTGACCCTGTCCTCATTAAGGTTAATCAGGTGATATTGACATGGAATACAAAGAAGTCTCGATTAAGTCCTTAAAAATTAAGTGTCGGATTTGGTTGAAAAGGTTCTCCGAAATTGATTGAATGTCTCTAGGCAGTGTCATAAATCTGATGATTTTTAAATATTCCCGTATATTATAAAATATAATTTAAAAAATAAAAATAAAAACAAAATTCGATAATATGGCACATCGAAGATGAAAATTTTCATTTAAAAAATTATTTAAAGGAAAACAAAGCATTTTCAGCTTACGACGTTGTTACGCCATTTTTTGGCGAAGATATGGGGATGATGTAATGGGGGTTATTTTCATATCCGAAGGGTATGTCCCAGTACGAGAACATGAACCCAGTGCTAGATGATGGGAAAACATTAAAATTCTTCGTTAACATGTAAATTGACTGAAACATTTACAAAAGCGTTTCGCGTTCGTTATATGAACAAAAGTCAATTTTGTTGTGTTTTAAGGGAATATGACAAAAAGCTTTTATTGAAGTAACATTTTCATCAATTTACGAGCTTTATAAGCCCATAAACATGAGACTCATATATGATGACACTGACTCTTGATGCTTTGAAAGGAGTTTAACATGTTGTCTTGTATAGAGTTGTGTCGTGTAATTCCATTAAGATTTTCAAAAGTGGTATGTGGTGTTTCGTTGTTATTCTAGGGTAAAAATCCACCGGATCTTAAACGGGTTTAACGTCTCACACTTCGAAATACTGCGGGAATATTAGGAAAAGCGATTTAATTAATTTCAAAGTGTATCTTCTTCATGAAAATTTGCGTAACACAACTTGAAGTTGATGGGAATTAGAAGATGATACAGGGAATGGGGTTGGGGTGCAGAATTTTGAATCCAGATTTAGATTTTCTTCAATGCCCAACGATGACTTAAATTTTTCCATGATTAATTAATTTTTGTGAGGATATTTGTCTTTGAATCAGGAAATTTTACTTCATCTTCAACTTTTAAACATATTTTAACTTTGGCAGCGATTAAAATAAAATTTACATAAGTTAATTGAAAATTTTATAATGTAATTACTAAATTATTAATATAAATTTAAAATAATTGCCTTTAAATGTGAATTCATTCCACTAATACAGTTTCATCCCACATAGGTCACAGAGGTCATGATCAACTCGACGTTAAGTTCACTTGGTAATTTATCTGATTATGATGTGATAAATATTTTATTTTGTTTAAAAAGCGTGTTTTAATTTAATAGTGACACTTATTAAAAATTAAAGAAGATGTCCACGTGGAGCTTTATTTAATTATGAAAGAAAATGTGAGAGGAAAAATATCGACCCTATGAAAGGATAAAGTTGCTTCATTATCCTGTCAACATCCCGACATTCTTGATTCCAGTTACAGTTTCATCCCTTGTTTCAGAACTATTGACAGCTTCATTGGAAACTTTGCGGTCCTGAATTCAAAATGGCGAAAACTATTATTCAAGAATTTCAGAAGTTTAAGACTGAAAGTTGAATCTCCTCCTCTTGGATTTCTCTTTGTCATAAAGTTAATGTCGTGAGCACTCTCTCAATTAAGTACAGTTAGTAGATTATCTTAAATTTAAGTATGTTTATGTATTTGTTTGTGTAGTTCGGCTGAAGATTTTTTGTTGCGCAGTCTGCTTTCTCAAATACTTCAAGTGAGCGGTCGCTAAAGAAGATTTTAAATAGTGAAAACTTTTCCGACTCTTATGTGTTGCTGGCGTAAAATTACAAATGTTCGTTACTCATTTGTAATAGACAGAATTGCTGCCTCTTTAGTTTCATTGAATGCCCGCAGGGGTAATGATTACCAATTCAATTAAAAAGTTACCAGAATGTTCATCAAGGAAGAAAATAATTTTCTTAAAATAATGCGTTTGAAATACGTATATGTGAACTTTTGTTAAATACAAAACAAAATACAAAAGTACTTGATGTAATTAATTAAAACATCAACATGGCTGACACGTGAATTGGTTTGGAAATATGGTAAAAAGGTTATGTAACTAAGATGATGGAATTTGTTTATGATTTAACATCAAATTTCTTAATATTTGAAATGTGTCAAATAAATGGAAGGATCTAAGATGCTGACTTGTTTGGCATACATGATGAAAATTGTTATAAAGTTTTTGAGAAGTTTTAATCAATTTTGATGAACATAATAACACGAGTTTTTGATAGGGATAAAATACGAATGTGAGTGTTTTTGAATATCCTGAATCCTGATATTCAATATATTATCATTTTCGCGGGTAAGGTATAATAGAATAGTTTCATGCTCAACTCATACAAAATATTTCATTAGAACATTTTCTGAATTACAATAGCCCAAAGTTAATTTGACTTGTGCATTCATTATTGCCTGACTCCTTGTAGAAACCCTCTCGGCAGGATGTACCTCCTTTTACTTAGTTTATTTTAACCATGACCTAAAGGACACATTTTCAATTACACCAAATGTAAAGGCATCATTTTCTAACGTAAATTTTCCTTTCGTCCGTTTTTACAATCAAACGGACAGGATGAAAAGAAAAGTTTTGTCATTTTATTCCTCTCTAACATTCAATATCGCCAATTGTCCAAATGGCTCAAGTGGTCGATATCTTCTACATCGAAATATGACCTGTACTTCTGCTTCATCACTTCGGCCTTTGGATTTATTCAATTCATTGAATTCCAATATGCCTTGAAGCTTTTCAAAATAACAATTGAAAGCTAAATGTTATTGATAACTTTGAACAACTTACTGTACTTGCACTTGGGTTAAAGTCCAGTCATGTGTTTGTGCTTCAGATGTCCAGACGAAAGCTTCATTTGTGGATGTTGTAAGTTTGACATCAAGGGATGGTTCGTTATGTCTTCGACAATACGTCAAAATTTGCCATTATGAGAGACACGAACTTTCTCCAGGATATGAAGCCCGAAATTAATTTTAAATCAAAGAAACCTTCAAGAGTCGTTAAGACACTTATGACACTTAGGGATGATGTTAAGAAAATACGTTTTGAAAATCTGCAAATGTCGCTGCTGTCACCCATGTTACAAGTGACAAAAATTGAGGATGAAAGTGAAACTCGTTACAAAATTTCAGAAGTGATGGTTCAAAACGCAACCGACTGTAATGCTTTCGAGAAGAAAGAGGAAAAATTCTTAAGCCTAACGTACAAAAGAAAGCAAACACCACAGACGAACTTCATGATTTTGGAAGTGCATGTTCATTTTTAGGCGATTTACGTGATACGTCGTTGAAAAGAATTTCTCGATGTGTCTTGGTTCACAAAAAATTATAAGATCTAACTGTTTCTGGTACACGAACAAATTAAGTTTGTTTATTAACTTGTAAATTGAAATACCAGATTAATAAGTCGAGCTGAATAAATCCGGAATTCCCTAGAAAGCACTTAACCACTTAGGAGTTAAAACACAAATGGACTGATGTGGATTTAATGAGCCACTTTAGTCTAATGAATGTATCCTGTCTACTATTTTGGAGAAAACACTTAAGTAGTATGAGAGATTTAATTTTATGTAATTATCTTATTAAAATTTATTTAAAATATAAAAAAAAACAAATGAAATATGTTTTGATTAACAGGATTCTCAAACGGCGAAATCAAGTGTTTGTCATAGAAAAATAAAATGCTAATTTCAAAATGTTGTTTATGCCCGATGATGTGGGGCAGAGTGTGGTGCACCATGTGATCCTCCATGTGATCCACCATGTGATCCATGTCCATGTTCGCCGCCATGAGCTTTCTTTACATCTACAGTATGCTTGGGAACACCTCCAGCAGCTGGAGCGTCCTTCTTCTCATGAGACTCATGTGACTCGTGACTTTCACTGCTGGAATGATCCTTGTGGTTGTGGCCATCTTTGTCCTTGCTATGATCGTGTCCAGCATGATCGTGTCCAGCATGATCATGACCAGCATGGTCATGACCAGCATGATCATGACCAGCATTATCGTGATCATGTCCAGTATGATCATGACCATCATCTTTGTGATGTTCTTCAGCTTTATGCTCTGGCGTATGATGTGGTAGAGCTGCTACGAAAACGCAACCGACAAGAACGATAACAAAGATTGATTTCATTTTTCTGTCACTAATAGTCACTACTTTATTCAATAAAACTTTTAACTTTACTGTGAGCAAAACCCAAAGCAAACTGATGATTCTAACCAGAACCACTGCGCCTTATATAGCAACTGGAAACAGTTCTTAACTAAATGAAAACGCATTTGTGAGATTACCTTGTATAGTGATCATTTGAATAGCCCAAGACTATTGTATCGTGTCCAGTGTCGCGTTAGTGACAGTTTAATGCCATCAAGTTGTATTGTTCCAAGGGGAATCGATGTTTCTTTCTCATTCTAAATTTTCTTCATTTACTCTCTTGTTAATTCAAATAATTTATTCATTATCAATTTAATTAATTAAAAAAATTATTTGTTTGTAAATTGTTTCATCATAAAAGGCATTATTTATTGCGTTTTCAACATGATGCAATATCTCTTATAAGCTTTCACATTATCAACTTGATCCAGTCAAGTTCAACTCTTTCCGATGTCGAGATAATGATTTCTTTTTATTTACCATTATTGTGTGTTTATGAATTCGCCGAATTGATAAGATGAATCTTCCTACTCTGAAAATGCTTAAATTGCAAACATTCTAAATTCCTAGAAAATCTTGTTTATCAAGTATACTCTTATCAGCAGATAAACTAACATAGAATCTCGGACGAATCTTTTCCCTTAAGATGCTTAACAGAATCGGCACTTGTTCCAAAATCGATTATCCTGTCCAGTACCACATAATGCAAAGTGACAAGGTTTCAAAGCTTCATTTTCACAGAGCTTTATTATCATAGATATTGATATCTGATTAATGTAATTAAATGTAACTTTTATCTGCTGGTCATGAATTATTAAACAGTTTATTCTCATTAAGATTTATACAATAACTCTATTATGAGGATAGGAAACCGGTTAAACGGGACCACAACCTGCTAATCAGAATCAGTTCATGTTATTGTTTGTGATTCCATATTGCGTTTAGCCCGACACCTGTCGTGAGCAGGAAGTGCAATTCTAAAGAAACAAGAATGATTTGGAATCAATACCAAGATGAGTCTTTCTTAATAGATGTACGAAGCTTCTCAGCCCTCTCGCAATGGAACAGAGTGATCATTGGAATGTTCTGCGTAAATTGAAGGAAACTTTCTAGTAGTTTCAACTCCAATTTTGGGGACTCAATGGGACTAGAGCCACTTAGTGATCGTTGAGGCAATGCTCCTTAGAGTCATAGACTGATTTCACTTCTGATCTTCATTGAATGGGAAGAGTATCTTCAGATCCTCTTCCGTTAGTTTAGAATTTGATAAAATTAATTACAACGGAAACCATGGAACATTTTCATTCGAATCAAATCAATTCAATTTCCTTTCAGTTCTATTCAGTTCCAAGACCACAAACGCCATAAAAGCGTTGCAAATCAACTAGAACACATTATGGTAATTTGTAATTGCATTTACTAACAGGTCTAGGTAAATTAGAAATTGATTGTCGATGTCACGTTGTTAATTTAAAAGATCAAGTTCAATGCAACTTTGTCACAATGTCGTCTGAATTGATGCCCTTCGTTAGAGTTTCCTAATCATGAGACTGTGATCAGGTTTTGATCAAATAAATGTCTAGTTAACATGCAGTGAATCCTTCATTTTATTGGCTCATCTCTTCTGATAACATGTTATCATTTGTCCTATCACTTAATTGAAAGTGCACATAACAATCAAAATAAAATTTTAGAGCGGCAACCATCTTAGAGGAGCCTGTGTTATTACCAAATAAGTATCATCAAAGTGTCAAATATATTTCCAGGAAATGGTATCAACAACCACTTGTCTAGGTGGATATCACCTGGCAGTACCACCTGTAGCCATCTGCAGTTCACTCACAACACATGATTTGAATGTGACTTAATGAACTCATCATCGTATCATCTCATGCCACAATTTGAAAAATCATTTGCAGAACATCTTCATCACAACAAGAAGTCATAATGAATATCACTTCAAATCTGTATATCATCATTATAACTCCATCATGAATATCAACTATTTACAATGTATCCATGAAGTCTGCATGATTTTCAACTTGTGATGGATACTGGAAAAAAATAGAAATTTGTTGCTAGATATAACCTATAAGATGAGATAACCCATTCATCTCTCCTGCCAACCATCTATTATAGAATGCGCAAAAACCCTTTTTCATCTTGCATCGAGACAACTTCCACCTAATATGAACAGTGCAAGGAAAGAAGAAGAACTTTACACACATACACATACATGTAAATGTAAATGTATATAACAATAAAATAGCCTCTAACCTTCCAGGTCCTGTTAGCTGTTAGTTTAGTTAACGGAGAAGTAAAATTCTAGATTCAGACCTTATTTTCATATTCATATAGCTAGCAGCAATGAGCTCAAGAGCGGAAGAACTGTAGAACGGAAGAGTAGAAGAAACAACAAAGGGTAAGAGGAAGAAGTGGGTGAAATTCCAAACATAACACATTTTCATTCCAACTTTCAACTTCCAACTTCCAACAAACCAACATAACATCCACAACCAAGTTGAAATAAAATTTCATTGAAACCAAAACCAAAATAAGAAGAAAATGAACGCGAAGTCTCCGGGATTAATCCCTATTCGAGTGTAGTTATCCCAGTACCAATCTTCTTCCCGGAGACTCACTCAGCTTAGAAGAGCATCATCACTATAGTAGAAGCCTCTGGCACAAAGATTCGTGAGACGAGGTGGACGAAGGCAACCAGCCACCACAATGAAGGGTGCCAGAGCAGAACAACGATACCATACCACGGGTATCGGGAATCTTCAGGGGTAAGAGGAAAATAATATGAAATTTTATTCATCAGCATTTGTTTAACCCCGGGTTATGCCCCTGGCACTTATATTATGTTTCAGACTTGAAATCCATCATTTCTGATACCTCCGGCAATCAACGAAAAATATTATAATTACACTCTGTGTATGTGCAAACGAGTTGTATGCGCGCATTTCTCTCTCTCTCTCAGTATCTTTCTCCGTTTTGTCACAAATACTAGCAGTAGAAGGTATATACTGTATACTGCACCTCAAACTAAACCGGATAATTCCCGCTTTTTGGACCTAGACACTAGATCCGGCCATACACCGTAGACGAATCGGAATCAACGTTTCTTCTATAAAATTTAAAATTTGCTCTTGGTTTCACACTAATAGGGAAATTTTCTTTAGGGCAATTTGTATAATCATCGAAACCATCCCCTTGCTTCAAGCTCGTGTTGACTTTGTTGATTAGGCTTTAAGTTGTCAAAATGTGATTACCACCCTCACGCGCGGTTCAATTTTGAAATGGAATCAATTCAACTTGTTGCCGTTCAACTTTTGTTGATCACACAAATCCAAATTTTTATATTAAAATATTTTCAATTTTAATTGATTTATTGTTTCTTATTATTTTCACGGTCAATTTGAAATCGTTCAACTGAAGAGATTCAATCAAGATTTCAATTCACCTGCAAAAGGATATTTTAGAAAATTGAAATTGATTCATTCCATCACAGGGGATTCCGTTCAACTTGAGCGCTTGTCTACACGCAGATACACAGAATCACAGAATCACAAAATCTATAGAAGAAGCCAAATGCCATAGAGACCAGTCGATTCCCATCAGCCGTCCGAGAATCACGTCGTTTCTCATGGTAAAGGCTGATGCAGAAAAATTAAGAATCAAAAATTCGCGGTAATTTTCAAGTGAATTTTGTGAAATTTTTAGATAAAAGTGAATTTTTGAAAAGGATGTGTATGTAGTTAAAGAAGAAATAAAAATTTAAATTTTTAGTGAAAACCACTTATTGTGTTTGTGTTTTAGTGAGTTTGTGTTCATCGCACGTGCTTAGGCAAGTACACACGAGACAAGTTTATATAATTTATGAAATTGATTATACACAATTTCATCCCTTTCCCTCCCTTTTTCCAATGATCTGCAATTAACAATCAATTCATTTGTTTCTGTACTTACATCAGACACTGTGTTTACTTCCTTCCGGTTGTTTAGATTCGACTTGTTGCGCTCTGTTATCGCTCTGTTGTGTTGTGTTGAGGTGTTATGAGGCAAGAAGGAGATGAGGCAGGCATTGTGGAAGTGATCAACTTTGTGCTTGTGTCAATGATGAATGGGACACCTCTGGAGTGGTGTGTCTTTTGTGGATAGCCTCTTAATCACTCCTATCATGATGTGATTTACCTAATTGAATTAGACTTCAACTGCTAGCATTGATTCTGTAAACACGTGAAGGGTTGTCCCTTTAAAGTCTTGACCTCGTGTTTAATGTCTCTCATCTTGATTGACACTTTGAAGCAGTGAGCAGTCAGTGGGCAGGTTTGAAGTAATCACAGCCTCACCTGATTAAATGTGACAGAAACTCTGAATTTTATGTTTCAAAGCTGTAATTGATCAATTTAACTTGTCAGCACTCGAACTAGGGCAACATTTTAAAGATTTCGATGATTATGGTGTCAAAAAACTTTGAAATCTTGGTTCGGTTTGAGATTTAGAAGTTCCAATGATTTCTTCAAATACATATTCCCTCCAGTTATATTTTCCAATTAAATTCCTCAAAAAATTGTTAAAACATATCTTCAAATTGTTGTTAACCAAATAAAGCTATTTATAAGCACATAAAATGAAAATTATAAAATTATTCATTGATTAAATTTTCTAAACTTAATTAAACCACCTGCTGAAGCTGTCCAATTAAAAATGGTTTAACTAAGAAAAAATAGTTTTTCTCACTTCAATTGAATTGGATTGTACTTGAAAACCAGTAGATAATCGTTTCATGATAAATTATTTTGGTAATAAAAATTTACAGAAATTTCAAATTATTTTCTTCTTATTTCGAAATGCTAAGGAAAATCGTAAACATATGGATAGACATCGAAGTTACTCATTATCTTATTTGGAGTGACATCTCTTATTCATTAGTTGAAATTAAACGTTAAATGACAGTTAAAGGAAATTCAAAATTTTTTTTTTAAATTGTGGTTCGCGTCACGACTCAAGATTCGTATCGAAAAGTCGTTGACGTAATCATGGCGCACGAAATTTTTTAAAAATATATTTTTCGGGGAACTGCATTTCATGATTTGCCCACAAGGGAAAAAAGGAACCATCCTGATCATGAGCTAACCATGTAGGAGGTGCCTTCAAACGGTATCAATCCAATCTGACCAACTGATCTCTCCATAGCCATACACGACTCCATCTTATCCTTCACAAAATACTTCCGGCAAATGCAAATTTAACGCCATGAACAATGTATGCACATTTTTGCAATAATAATTCCAAAAAAAATGTAAGAAAACAAGACGACAACTTTACAAAATCGAAAAAATAAAAATATCAGAAAACCCGGACTTGTCCACAGGGAACTAAAAAGTAATTGTACTAAATTCATCTCAAGTCAGAGAGATACTCTTATAAATCACGAAGATAGCCGATAGCATTAAGTGTCTTCGGATTTTGAGTATGAATTTATGGTGAGGCGTGTACGTAGGCCGCAAGCTTTTAAATGCCAAATTAATGCGGCGTCCCTGAGGTGTCGCCTCTTTGTCGAATCGGAGTTGGAAGTAATTTTTGAAATTAAAAGCTCCAAAAGCCGGACAATTAATGATGTTCGCTAAGCTTGGCCAGAGGTGTATAGGATCCATGACGTATGGGTAAAAAACAAATGAAATGAAACGTACCTCAGTTCCTCAGTTTACCTTCCCTTCTTGCATTGCAGGTATTCTCCGGCACAGATCTGAACCCAGATCATCAGATTGTGCCTTCAAGAGAACCCTCGGGGTTTTGTAATTTTTGTGTTATTGTTTTAACATTCTCTTATTTTGACGTTTCATACTGAACCTGTCTCAGGTTAGCTGTAGCTTGGCTTAACCTTTCATCCTGCCCAGGGTATTTTTCGAAAAAAAAAAGAAAATTATTTTTTATTTCTTCTTTTCATAAAGCAAAACACGAAACAATTTTACTCGACATTTTTTTAATCATGTCGACACATACTCCACGTTCACCAGGACTGAGTTCCAGAAGAAGAAAAAGAATGGGAAAAGTAAAAATGCCGGACAACTTGAAGACACAAAATAAGCCCAAAATAAAAATAAAAAACGATTTTTGGTTTTCTTTCAAAATGTAAGCGTAAAAGCTTCAGGCCACATTTTGATTTTAATCCGAAAAATTTTCATTTATTGCTCTGAATTAACAAGAAAACTATTTTTGCCAGTCCACAATTCAACCTGTAGCTTATGGCCGAATTCGTACGAGGTACAAATTAAGAAAAAAAAAATTACTTCAAAAAACTCCAATCAATTTATATCAATTTAATTGTTGTTGCCTTACCCTGTGGGCCTGTGGCTGTGCAGATCTGTTTTGTGCCCCGTTCACTGAAAGTGGGTGTAACCCTTAATTAGATGAGGTGAAAGTCGTGGAATGGTCCAGAGTTGCACTTTGATGACATGCTCTTCATGGGAAAATCTTCCCAAATAAGTGCAAGATTCAATAGAGACTAAATCCATTCACAGAATTCTCTCCTCAACCCGATAAAGCGTCCCTTGGTAACGTGGTCCCCAGAAACAAATTTTCCAAAATAACTGCACCAGTTCAGAACTCTTACCTTGTTCCTTGATTTATTATTAACTATTTATTCCTATAAGTGAGCTAGTACGAACTATTCCTTCATAGAAATCCAAATCGGTCTTTTAGTACTGTATCCCGTCATGTTGCTGTGGGTGATAAAATTACCGTAACGAAAGAGTGATTCATCACTCACGGCGACATGATGGGAAACACGCACGCATGTGCATCATGATTATCGGACAAAGTTCTGTGTATGTTTTTTATTTAAGGTTTTTCATGGTTTATTGTCTTGCAACATTCCGCGGAGGAAAAGGAAAATTTAAAACAAAAATAAAAAAAAAAGTATAAACAAAGCTTTGTTGTAAATATCAACTAAATCAAAAATCATTGAAAATATTTTCAAATATTTATTTACTTCTGTCCGATGTACTGATATGTACTAATTGTACTACAATACCAAACTAGTATATTTGAAAGATTGTAGGTACTTGTTTGGAGCGAACACTTCACGATTCCGAGCAAGAAAAACCCTTTGGCACTAAATTATGGAACTTGTGAAGGAAGTCGTCTTGGTGTAATCCTTATCAATGGTAATTCTCTCAAAACGGCACAACTGTCCATGGAGTGTTGGGACAAATGATAACTTGTACAAATCTTGGAGCTTGAACCCGGCAAAACAGAATTTTGTACCGAATTCGAAAAAGAGTCAACTTTAGAAAATTTCTTTAAAAAAGTGCCAGAATCCATGTAGCATAATTAACAAAAATTGTGGTTTAGCTTGATACAGGAACAAATCTTACCAAATAACTCCATGTAGTGTTGAGACAAAAGTTCGTTGATCGAAATTCTCGTGATATATTTAGTTTATTTTCATTTTATAAAACAGTTGAATTGGTTGACCTTAAAATTGAATAAAATCCTTTTAATATTTTTTAAAGAAAAAGTTTTCTTTCTAACAGTGAACATGTTTCACTAACGAAATAACTTTCAATTCAATTTTCAGAAATTCAAATCAGAATCAATTTCAACAATTGAACAACTTCACGGAGGGGAATCACTTGGAACAAGAACTCTCATCTTGTACTCGTATTCAGCAATCCTTTATTGAATCCTTTGGAAGTTGTCAGCCCCATAAATAAAATACTCACACACACATTGTTAAGGCAGTGTGCGAAATAGAGAGAACAACAGACGACAGGATAACGACAAATAATAACAGCAAAACATTTTCAATTCAAGTTCAGTTGGTTGGCAACTGTCGGCTCGGATGCAAGTCAGGTAAATACGAGGACTTCCTTCCGTTGTGAGTTATTAAGCATGTGCAAGTGTTGTATGAAATGAACGTAAAAAAATTTATTAATAAATTAATAATTATTAGTGAACAAATTTAAATAAAAATTTTTCAAAGTGATTCTCTTTTTGTGGTACTAAAAATTCAATTTCAATTTTCAAGGAGTTCATTTGTTGCATTGGACCAAAGGACATCCTTAGCTGTGGATCCAATCTGCCCCAAGCGGTGAGTGCTTTATTAGATATTTTATTTGTATCAAAAACTTTTATTTGTGTCACTAACAAGGACTTCCGCGTTTTATTGTCCACTAGATCTTTTAGTGTCAGTTGCTATGTTAATCATAAAACTTAAATTTTAAAATCACAAATAAAAACATATACCTAGTTCAAGTTAACTTTAAACTTGTGGTCAAAAAGCCGAATGAATTCGTCTGGAAAAAGCAATCCGAATCATCCAATTACAAAACTGTTTTCCATTTCGATACACAACATGAAATACAAAAGTTTTGCAACTATAGGTATATCCTTTAAAAGCGGAAACAATTCCAAAAACAGACAACAGCTATTCGAAAATTACTTGAGTCCTTTGACCTTATATCACATAAACAAATAGCAGGACAGATCCTCAATTCACCTGAGTAACTGTCAATGAAGTCAAGTGTAAAATTACAAACTGATATGCAATGGAAACACAAAAGCAACAATAGTATAACCATCAAATGTTGGAAATCATTTAAAACTCGACTTTGTTACACAAATCGAATATTTCCAGTTGATTAGAGCTAACAAACCAATCAACTACACTCACCTGGATCGTGTATTTACCTCTCAAAGGCACGTAATAAGTTTGGCTTGAATTGGCAAATCGTCCGATTAGTTTCACACCATCGGTCAAAGTGCATCCCTTTTACAATATTTCAAATCCAATCAGTTCAAATTCAATTCGTGCCTTATACCCAGTCAACACAGCACGGGTTCCTGTCTGACTTGATTACCTGAAATTTGTTTCGGGAACTTTTGACACCAAGACACTTCAATTCCGAAAATGTTGAAAAGTCAAAATATCAAAAGGACACAACTTTAAGCCGATAGTTTTTAAGGATTTTTTTAAATATTTAATTCACCTGTTCAAATTTCTTTAAAAAACCCTTTTTGTGTTTCTTCAAACCCTTCCCTGCTGGGTAAACGAACTAAACGAATGGAAAAATGTTGGAAATCGTGGAAAAATGTAGAATCAACACACACACAAACACAAAATCAGAGGTATGCCAAGGGAAAGGGAGGATGGAAAAAATTTCACCTTACCTCAGGCATAACCCGCTCCAAGCAATTGAAGTGCTTGTGTTTTTCTACCCAAATTAGGCCCGCCAGGGTTTGAGAAGCAAACAAGGAATTATGGCGAAAGCTTGAAAGACAAGAAAGAGAAGGAAGGACGAGGGTAAAGATGAGAGAAAAAGGAAAGAGGACCATTCAATTTTCAAAAGCACACTTTGCTTGTATATAAAATATGCACAACTTTTGAGAATTTTTAAAATGCCCTAAATCAAGTTTTTGGTGTCCCACAAAAACGGGACCAATGCCTGAAGATGTGCCAGAATGTGTGGATGCACTTCGGAATGATTTCAGGGCAATCACTTCAATTCAGCTGAGGGACAATTTTGTCCCTTGATTTATTAGGGACAAAGCAAAGTGCCCTCGAAGACGGAATTTTGTTTCAGCAATTTTTAAGTGTCTTTCACTATGTGCCCTTTGTCCAGTTGTGAGCATTCTTGAAAGTGTCGCATTTCGAGGCACATTCTTTCTCCTCCTTTGACTGGCAGAACATTTGGGAGGCTTTGAGTGGAGCTGACTGAGTCAGGAAAACTGTTGACTATCAGGAAAATCGAAAAATTCCCTTTACCATCCCTCTATTGGGAAGAAATAAATTTTAAAAATTCTCAAGCACTTAAGGGATAATGTTTGATTCCCTTATAAATTCTTGGACAAAACAATTATTGAATCCACGGCGTAATGGATCCTGGAAAAATTCAAAAATTACCAAAATGCTTTCCTGCAATTAAGGAATGATCCTTGATTATCTAATATATGGTTGATGGGTACACTTGACTTGCGACTCCTTTACAAATTTTTAAGGAAACAATTCGAACATGTGCAAACATAAAAGGGAATGGCCAGCTTCCGTTTATAGTGTTACTAGAAGCAGTAGAGGTAATTGGGGATTCGAATCATTTGACTGTCAACAGGACCAGTTGGTTATATCAGGTCAAATCCACAAAAAGGAAACAGATCCCCATGGACTTGTGGTTATATCCCAACTTCAACTAGTTGTTATCGCAAAAAGTCCTTATCATGTAATAAAAGTATTGACCGAAATATCTCGAAAGGATAACACCTCATACCATATGAAAGTTTCTCGGGTGTTTTTAAAAGTACACGAACCATTGAAGCGTCATTATCCTTATTTTCTCAGCAAATACCTGCTTGAATATCATGAAAACTTTAAATTCATACAAAACCCCAGAACGAAGGATTCCCATTGGAGCGAACACGGTACCAACAGGGTTCATCCTTTGGATTAGGGAAGATATTTTAGATACAACTATTTAGCACAATCCCTAAAATGATAAAGAGAGGTACAGGATTTTGACCATAGCCCCAATATGGTTGGCAAAATATTATCCTGACCAGTTCAAATTCAAATTATTGTCCCAATACTCTTTAGAAATAGGGAACGCTGCTTTTGACGTTTGTGTATTTTGCACTCCTGTCTGTCTTTTGATTGTGTGTGAAGGTATTATATGTATGTGGGTAAGGAAGAGTGGTTAAATACAACTAGAGCGTTTGTAGCTGATCCTGAGGGTAGTTTTATTGAACCAACAGAGATAGGAATGGAGATATATAACTCGATACCCTATTAAGTGTCCTTAGGGTTAAAATTCTTCTTGACTTCGCCCTAAGGACTTTTCGATTTGTGTACCCAGTCAAGAGAGATAAGGCTTTGCCTTTAAAGTTTTAAGTATGATATACATGAGACACACACATAGTTGAGTGTTTAAATTATTATACGGAACGTCTATACGTCCGTAAGTTCAGGGATACTTTTGTCCACAAAAGTACGATAGTACATTCTCTATCATGAGTTTCTGTTCTATCCCGTAAGGGTTTCCACTGAGAACAAAACGAAGTTTCTTTAGCCTGAATCCTATAGCATACACCACAATCCCCCTTTTGGTCCGGATCAGCTTTAGTTCATGCAAGAAACCTAATTTGACTTGAAGGTTCGAGGGATCAAAACGAGACTCAATTGCAGCCTCTTCGTGCATGAGTACCACTATCAAGGTATAGTGCCTTAAGGTATTGAGTGCGTAGGCGATGGATACCAAAAAGTGTTCTGTGATATAATATCATGGTTCCCACTAACATTTTCTCCGCAATGCATTACCAGTACCTGTACCTGTGCCTGTGCCTTGAGCAACATCAACATTATCCCTCGTTCTTGACTTTGTTTTACATTTCCAGCGAATCCCTGGATTGTTACAGACGAAGAGGCGGTTTTGGTTAAAGACAAACCACAACCTAAACCTGCTCTAAGATTTACTGCTAATTAGGGACAATTTTGTCTCGTCTTGCGACATGGTTACCTTTTTAATTGGCATCAGTTTCATGCAATTCGTGTCTGTTTTCCACGCATTTTGGAATTTCACAAGTACAACCGGAATTTCGTTTCTGGGTCTGTCATTGATTTTCGTTACCCTGAAATTTATGTTGGAGTGATTCGACTCGAGATGTCTCGAGAGTAACTTCTGATGCTGAATTTAAAGGTAGTATTCCCGGACACATAAGAATCTTGACCAGAGATTCATGGTCGAATCCTAGATCTAGAGAATGAGTTATCGTAGAACAGTTTTGGTGGGTTCCTCTTTGAAATCCAGGCATTAAAAATTCAAATTCCAAAAGAGTCCAGCTCAATTATCTTTGGTCAATAAAATTTGATTTGTCAGATCAGCACGAATCTCGTCACATGTCAAACCAAACAGAACATAACATTCCTGTAGAAGTGGTCAAGAATGAAGCCTCCCAGAGTCATTACGTCCATTTCTGTTTATCATGGATACCTTAGCCAAACAGGCCAAAGGGTATACACCATGGAAAAAGTGCTAAAGATTAGCCATGTGAATGTCACGATGATAGACTCTCTGGTGTGTTGAGAACCCTGAGGGAATGAAAAGAGTTTCCAGTTCGAACTGCGGCTAATAAATCAATTGAGAAGTCATGAAAATCAACAGATGAAAGGGATCTCTGTTGGTTTAAAATATTCCCTAAAAGGTGAAGAGTAAAAGTCCATTCACACTAGACGTAAGGGAAAACTGGAAAATGTAAATTGCCTGAGAACTCGACTTTGTTCAAGTTTTCACGATTCTACCGTTGATTAACATGTGATGTAACATTGATAGATGATGATGCTATAGATGTGTCCAAAATTAAAATGAAACCATATCTCTATTTTCAGGAAAAAATGCGATATGGAGCGAGACCGAGACCGGGATGTGAAATCATTAGAACCACGAGACCTCTCGTCAGCGGGACGGATATTTTCTAGAAATGAAATAAAATTGAAGTAATTTCTAATACGAATCATCTCAAATTAAATAAGATTAATAATATCTTCTTCGTTTTAGTACATCTCCAACGATATCCCCGACAATTTCAAATTCATCATCACCAACGCCGACACCACCGACCACGACGCCACTCCCAAATTTGCCAGGTGTGCCGCAATCACAGAGTGGTGCCTCATCATCAGGAGGATACCTCCATACAAACCACAAGCCCATTACAGGGATACCCTGTGTAGCAGCAGCATCCAAGTACACAGCACCAGTGCACATCGATGTAGGTGGGACGATATACACAAGTTCCTTAGAAACGCTGACAAAGTATCCGGACTCGAAGTTGGCCAAACTGTTTAACGGGTCAATTCCAATCGTATTGGATTCATTGAAACAGCACTACTTCATTGACAGAGATGGCGGGATGTTCCGGCACATTCTGAACTTCTTGAGGAACTCCAGGCTCCTCATCTCCGAAGACTTTCCTGACTTGGAGCTGCTGGTCGAGGAAGCCAAGTACTTCGAAATAGAGCGTGAGTACCAAACAACTCTCAATGCGTGAGGATCAAATAATATTATCCATTTCATTCCAGCAATGGTCAAGCAGCTAGAACTGATGAAGAAGGATCGAGTGAGGAATGGAAACTACTTATCATCACCTCCACCACCATTCCGTCTGAAGTCCAGTCCCAGGACGACATCACCAGATTACGCTTACGAAGTAGTCGCTCTCCACATCTCCCCAGACCTTGGAGAGCGAATAATGCTATCAGCAGAGCGGTCCCTCCTCGACGAAGTGTTCCCTGAAACGAGTCAAGTAGCCCAGAGTGGCCGCACAGGTGTCACATGGAATCAAATGGATTCCCGTCAAGTCATACGGTACCCGCTCAATGGATTCTGTAAACTGAATTCAGTCCAGGTCCTGACACGTCTCCTAAACGCTGGATTCACCATTGAAGCCAGCACAGGCGGTGGCGTCGAAGGACAACAGTTCTCCGAATATTTACTCGTGCGGAAAATTCCTATGTGATAGATAGATAAATAGAATCTGTAATACAGGCGACTAGAATGTTTTTTAGCTCGTAAGATGAGTCCAAAAAAATAATTAAAAATATAAAAAAAATAAGTCTAGATTAGAAGAAGAAGACTATGAGGGATGATTTGTTACAAATTTTCAAATTGAAAAATCCAGATCCTTCCGATTTTGTTCTTTAGCCACTTTTATCCTGAAACTGATGAGATTCTGAACGTCCCTTTGGAAGCTATTAGAATCTTGTGCTTCTTGTGTCTAACACTTCGCATCAATGGGATCGATCTTAAGTTTACGTTTATCCTTAATTTTGTTGATTAGTTGTCCAATAAAATTTGTATCTTATTTAAATGAGAAGAGTTTTATTAAGTGATCAAACCAAGAAACCATTTCCAAATTGTTGCTGGTTTAAGATGGCCACACGTTGGCAACAAGTTGCTTATCTGCTTATGTCTCTTTGCGTTATACACACTAGCATCATATCTAGCAACAGGTTCGGAAAACAAAGTCACGGCAACAAGTTCGAGTAGCATGTTCCAGCAACAGATCCGAGCACCAAATCCAAGTGTCAGGTCTGAGCAACAGGTTTGAACAGTCAGGCTTGTTGCACGAACTAGTTGCCACGAATTTGTTGCCTGAATCTGTTGCTTTCATAGTTGTTGATCTGCATCGCATATCTGACTGCAAGAATGCACAAAAATTTCGTGTTTTCCAAAGGAAACGTTTGGTAGAACATAAAAGGAGAAAATGTTGAATGCTTCGTGAACGGGAATCGAATCCGCGACCTGGCGCTTTCCGTGCATATGCTCTGACCAGTGAACACTGAGTTACCAAGAGCACATTTACTTTTCCTTCCATGTTTCCAAGTATATTGAGTGGCCACAGTTTAATATCTCCAGTGATTTGACATACTTCACATACAATATGATCACAATAGCCGTGTTCTTTTGGTCACTCTAACAGAACCGAACTGTCAAATCCCATACATTTAACAGAACAAGGTTAGTTCTCGATAATACCTGGAACTAATTTGCTGTTCTGAACAGAATAGTTGAGCTAGAAGTCTCCAGATGGCGACATGGTTCATTTTCCTTGACGCGAACCTAAATTTTCCTTTAAATTCCACAAAATTACAATTTCTTCAAAACTTTCGTTTGATTTCATCTGAAAATTTAAATTCAAGTAATATGTGAGGAATTTATGTAATCAAGGGCTCACAAAATGGAAAAAAATCGAAGTAAGTTCATATAAATGGTAAGTGAAGTTGATAAAAGTTTGTAATCTATCGAGAACAAGTCCGATGCGTTCTTTTGCTACTTTAGTTTTGTACTCGATAGCGATGACCAAAAGAACGCGGCTAATGTGATTTTAATCACAAGCAGAACTGTCAAATCCTATACATTTATCCAGAGCAAATTAGCTCTCGATAATAACTGGGTTTAATTTACTCCACTCGATAAACAGTTGAGCTAGAAGTTAGAAGTTTTAGTTCCGGTGATAGTAGCGTCTCTAGTAGTCGCTAGTGTAAATCAAGTGATTCTTATTTGCACCTAGCGTTCAATATACAAAACATTTGAGTTCGACCTCACATCGACCTTCTCAATAACTGAACCAGTAAAGGCAATTCGCTGGAAAACTAACATGGACTTTCACCACACATATCAAATACAGGAACCCGAATGTAAAGTGAGCAACTTGGACTTCTGAAACATTTGAGCTGCTTTTCATGGTAAATGTTTAAAATTTTCAACTGTCTTTTGAAGAAATTTTCAGTTTGTCATATATTTTCTTAAAGACTTTCGATTCAACTAAGTGATATAATAGGTCCATTTGTTTTGAGTTCAGAACAGTGTGGAACTTTGTACTAAAAGTATAATTTGACACTTATTGCGTTCCACTCTGGTCCGTTGTAACTAACGCGTTAGGGTAAAGTGAGAACAAAATCGTCAAACTCTCATACTTTTTCATGATAAAATGGAGCAGTTTGGTACTACCCTAAACTTGAAACAAACGGGGAGTAGTTCCGAACTCAAAACAAATGGACCTAATATATGAATTTAATTAACTCTATTTAATATTTATTTATAAATTCGTCTTTTCTAACACTACAAGAAAGTACTCGAGTTGGATAGCTCTGCTTTCTATATCCTGGAAGCTTCATAACTCTTATCCTGGAGAGTAGCTGTACCTAAAACCTCAATTAATTAAAGAATATCAATTCATTACTAACCCTTTGTATGTTTTCAATTCTCATGTTTGCCCGGGAATGCATGAGTAGCAGATGGCAGCACAAGCTGCAGAATGGTTTCAAGGACGATACGTGAATTACTTGAAACCATTTTGTTAAATTAAGAAATGATTAAGAATTTATACAATGATCAAATTACGTGAATTCAAATTTCATAAGAACGTTTAGAGATGAGACATAAGTGAAGTAATAAATTGAAAGTCGTTTTTATGCGATGACGAGTTACACAAAACCCAGAATGAAAAACAACAAATTAAATGAATCACTTGTTAAAAACCGATTTCATACAATTCAGAAACATAATTAGTAATTAAGAATCTATTGCCCCTGTGACATATGAAAGAAAGTCTTAAGAGAAACAAGAAGAAATTGAAAAATAAAATAATTTTGTAATAATTCTATTTGAAACGTTGTATTGGCTTAATTAAATAAGTCAAATTCCTCACCTTGTTGTTGAAATGTTTTTCGTTTTTCGTTTTTCATTTTTTCATTTCGACAATCCCATTGAATTATGAAAATTGGAAACCTTCAACATTCATCAGGGTACAATGTCAAAGGTTACACGCCCTAGTAATTGCATTCATTCATTCATTGCGTAGTCAATTTGAACAATAACCCGTGTCAGTGATGTCTCTTTTGGGAGATGTTCCTGTATGTGATGGTATCAATAAAAATTAGACATTAACCAAACAATAGTGACCAAATGTCACTGAATTTGTAAAACTGTGTGAATAACTAAATTAAAGTCATACGTGACCAGTGCAATCAGAGATAATCCACTGGTTCAACAAGATATGCTGGAATTCTCAGTTAAATAAATCAATTAATCCAATTATTGAACTGGAATTGAAGATTCTTATTTTTCTGTTGAATCACCATTAGAATGGTTTTAAAATGATAGCGATGGATGACACCCCCTCGTAGCAGTTTATTGAAAGCTAGTGGTGGTATGTATTTAGATTTAAGGGTTTATTTATCAACAAAACATATACAATATTAACAAAACACCCAACATAGAATCAATTCAACGGCAACTTAAAATCAATTTCGGTATTTTCGATGATTGATTGATTGATTGATTGATTGATGCAAGAAGAAGTGGTCATTGTTTGGGATTTTTGGTACTTTCAATGATTTCAATGATTTCAATGATTTCAATGATTCCAGGGATTCTAGTGATTCCAATGATTCCAGTTAGTCCCTTGGGAGTGACTTTATTTTCGTACTTTCGTGCTTTCGTCCTTTTACCTCTCATCAAACTTGTACAATTTTGATGATATTTATTTGCTTGTTTGGTTATCTACAAAGTACATGATGTATTTGTGTTTGTGTTTGGATATGAAGGAAGATTCATTTCGTTTTACACTCCATAGGGGGTTGTTACTTTCACTTTTCATCAAACTGAGGGTGAAAACGTATCATTCGAAATCATGATATCAATAGATTGAAAATGTATCAACAAATTTCAGTTAATTGTATAACAAAAATACAGAAGAAGAACAAGTTGAACCGGAAGTTGAAATGGAGATGAAGCGTAAAACTGAGGAAAACCTTGTTCTGGATTTGGGATTCTTTGATGAGTTATTGATAAGTGATTTAAGGATTTTTGTTAAGGAATTTCCATTAACTTTTCTCCCCATTTAAGTCCGTCGTCCTTTGACATGATATTAAATTGGTTTTCTTAACTTTATTCCATCAACACGGAAAATGATGTAGATCTGCATGAAGTTACAGTAAAGACAAAAATGAAGAAAAATTATATATTGAAATTTTCAAACTTTAATTACACGAGTTAATAAAATATTTTAATAATTTTTATATCCTTCGAAGGATACTCTGTGAAATTCGTTTTGGGTGACAGTTTCCGTATTTTTCCTTTTACATCCCATCAATATGAATTACTTTCGAGGGAAAATATTTCGGGGTAATTTCGATAAGTTTTAATTAATTTTGTCGTTGAAAAAATTGAAAATTTCCCAATTGGAAGATATTGACGATGAGTTGGTTGTCTTTCTCGCACATTTAAACTTTTTTCAGCAATTTGTTGCCTTTTTTGCTGCATGAGATTTGCTCTTGTTCTAGAAGGGGTATTCAAAAGTATTTGGGACATTTTTTCGTCCATATCTCCGGAAGTATTTGGAGTATCAGCAAAAAATTAACAAATTTGGAATCTGCATGATTTACACTTTTATTTAAAAGTAAACACAAATTTCAACCTTGTCACCGAAATATTTTATCAATGAAAATGAGTAAAAAATGAATGATTTTCAATAAAATTTGAAATTTGTTGATATCTCCAAAAGTTTCTGAAGTATATAAGTCAACGTGAGTGTCTTTTAGAAGTAATATCTTCGAAAATTTATAAATGGAAAAAATTCGAAATGTTCTTGAGGACTAACTAATGATTTTTTGTTTAAAACTGGTGTAAACGTTGGTAACACATTTTTGCCGATATTTCCAAAAGTATTAATAGTATCAAGATTTTATCTTATAGATTAAAGATTGTCAAAGTTTCTGTTTTTATTATAAAAAAATTAAAATTGATAGATATTTATGACGTCATGTAGAAAATGAATTTTCCCCGCTTCAGTGAATCCCATTCTCCGGTGAATGAAACTCATTTCCAGGAAGCGGAGAGAAACTCACCCTGTGTTTGATCTACATAAAATGAATTTTCCCCGCTTTCAGAGAGTGAATCCCATTCTCCGGTCAATGAAATTTATTTTCTGCTTCACGACCATTAGGATTTTATATATTAAGATAAATGGAAAAATGGATGAAAATTTTGGTATAACCGAAACACTAGTAACACTCTTTTGTTAATAACTTTGAAAGTACTTAGAATATCGGCATCAAGTAAGATGATTTATATTTGACATACATTACGCTTTTATACGAAATATAAAACATGAATGTTCTTTTGGGATTAATTAAGACTATAGTAAAAATTTCGCGTCAATAATTGCAGCCCGTTTTTGTTCATATCTTTGGAAATATTAAAAATATCGGTATGTAAGTAGTTGATCTGTTATTGAAAAACAACAGGTTAATACTATAATAATCGTATAAAAGATAAATTAAATGTTTCCCTTGGTAAATTTAAAAATATTTGTGAAAAAATTGAATAAAGACAAACATTTCTAATTTTTCAAGAAATATCTTAATATCTCCGGATATATCAAGATAATCCGAATGAAAAGGATAAATTCGGAATGGTTACACTACAAGCTTTCATTCGACATACATAATTTGGAAGTCTCATAATTCGTCGTAAAATGGCAATCCCTCACGCGTCAATAGTACCTGACATTTACCTTGCAAGAAGCAAAGTTATAAAAATGACAAATGAAACCGGAAGATAATTAATTTTTAAAAGATTCCCAGGGCCACAGGAGTACAACTACAAGTACATCCATCAACGCAGATCGGAGTCATAAAAAGACCTGTCTATTTGCGCCCCTGGGGGTGTTCAAAAGTTTCCCCTAAGTATGTAACATTGAAGGCAAAAGTCGTGCCATATGGAAGAGAGGAAAAAAATATTATTAATAATTTATGAATAAGACTATTGCGAGGAAGCAGGATCTCCAAGGATCTACGTTTAAACGTAATAAAATATAAAAGATTTATATTGAAAATAAAATGGTTCCTTCATAGCACAAACGCAAAAAAGGATGTTTGCATGAATACATCTTGAAGAACTTGAAAGGAACCTGAAAGTGGAGGTTACCACGACCTTACCTTGGCATCGATACAGGTGGATTTAGGATGTATGGGCAGTAACCAGGATGAATATTTTCGTTATTAAAACAAGGACTAGTCTGTGTATCCTTTTGGATTTGGATTTGGGCTACAGGCTTACGTGGATGTTTGCCAAAATACAGAAAAATGAATCCCACACATACATATAACGAATACATGAATTGGTTTTTCTGAATATTGTCTGCCATTATCCTGAGGCAAGTTTTGTGAATTCATGGACAGAATGATGTTTACAACATTTCCAGCGATATCCAAGTGCGTGACAAATTCTTCCCTATATCCTATTCCAAGGGAAGACTTTCGAGATTACTGTCGTCGAATTTCGCAAGGATGCACATTCATCAAATGTCCATCACTGACTTATGCTTGAAATGTAAAACGTTTGAATGGACTCCAGAACTCCATGAATGAAAGTATTAGCTTGAATCCCTTTATTTAACCGGGGGATGTTTTTGTGCACTGCAGTATTTCCAAAACATTATCATGAATAAATTATAAAATAGAATTTTCAATTGAAATTTGTTTCGTTTTACATTTGAAGGATGCTTTTTCCATTATCCTTGATATGTTATACACATAATAATCCTTTAGGCTAATACATTTATGAAATGAAACCCTCCAGATTTTCGGGTTCTTAGAAAAACGATGGAACATAATATGAAAATAAATGATTTCAAGTACACAAACAAGATTGTTCTTCATATTTTAATAAATTCTAATTCAAATTCAAATTCAAAAATTGTTAATAACATTTTAATAAGTTGAAAGATTTATTATTTGTATAACATCCTTGACAATGTATATATTGTATGTTTGTATGTAGGTACGATACAAATTTGATGAGTTCAAGAATATCCCTTCTCAGACATACGAGACTATTTCCTTCCAGGCAACACGTTTCTTATAGGATTTCTTACGATTCCCACATTTGCAGATCATTATCCAACTGATAAGGATGAAGGAACATGAAGTTTCCCTGGAGACATATGACTCCCTAGACTGTTGTGTCTATATTTTTGGATATTCTGGACCTTATAATGGGTGCAGACATTTTCATTTACAGAAATGATTCATTAAAAGGACGCAAATTGAATTTCTTTTGTCCCAATTATAATTGCAAGACTCTTGTCCAACTATTCTTTTAAAGGTTAGTTCTATCCCTATATCCCTATATTACAGAGGGTTCTGTTATATCTTTAAATCTTTATTATTGATCAACACATTTATTACGTTTATTAAGTAAAATTCATAAAAAGAACATTCGCAAAACAAGATTGTTTATGCAGCATGAATGCTTACAAAGAACCGCTTGACTCGACTGACAGATGATACGGTGATGAATTAGTAACAACAGGAAAGTTCGCTGTTAAGTAATGCCATATCAAAAGTTCGGATTCACATACACTCTTTTCCGTGAAGCTGCTACTTTGTTCATCAAACGAACAGGACACAGTTGAATGTTTCAGGGAAGCAAACTTGAGAAGATGACTGATGAGAAACTTCTTGTTTGAACCGCAGACGAACGAAGTGATTTGACTTGAGAATATGAACTTGCAGAGTTCATCCTCTTACTTGACTGTTGGACTGGAAACGGACAAAGTCATTCCAAGAAATTATCCCAGAATGTCTCGCAACTATTTGTAACTGGGTCATACCCATAAGTTCCCATCATCTCCTCATACATGATGCAAATGAGATGAAATAAGGAAGATATGTCACCCGGAGGTGCAGTTAAAATGTTCCCTCAACGTTATCTCAACGCAACCATGCCGTTCCAAGAGAAAATGTCCATTAAATGTTCACTTCACTTTACTCCACTGAGCTGCACGTGAACTGCACGTGAACTTTTCCAGCTATGACGACATTGGAATTTCATGTAGAATGCATCTCAAGGACATTAAAGAAGAGTGGAATCGTATCGATAAGTGTCATCTTAAGAACGATACAAAAAAAATATATCCTTTTTTTCGCGATGTCCTTTTTCCTGTCATCTTTATCTTCTACTCCCTTTTCCACGCTAAAAGCTTAAGACTAGTGGTACTTAAATGCACTTGCACGTAACATCATTGAAATTCATATAAACATCCTTGAGAATCCTTTATCGATCCTCCTTAATATTATGTTTTTTTTTTCGTTCCATAAGAAAAAAATGAAAATGGCGTCGTCAAGATGGAAGCCACTTAACACTTTATATACCTCGTCTCGATTCTCAAAAACATATTAATCAACTGCACTTAAGCACTCCATCATCTTAAGGTGCTACACTTTATCATCTCCATCAAATGCAGCGTTTGTGTCACCTCGACCCGACCCGGTATCCGGGATGTGTCAAAGTGCAATGTCACCTGCTAGCGAAGGAAGGTTATGGTGGTGACGGTATCTTCCTGGAGATGAACACTTTTTGATTCTTGTCAAATGCAAAATCATTGTAACTCTTGACTTTTTCAAAATTCCATCTCAATTGAGAGTCCTTACCAAGAGGTCACAAAGCTTATAACTTTCCAGGACACTTTATCCAGGAATCTGTTTTGCAATGAATCAATTATTGTTTGGATAAATGTTATTCCAATCAGCTTTTGATGAAAAATACAAATTCGAGGAAAGTGACATTCAGAGACAGACACATATATTCATGTCCTTTTAGTCATTCACGGATTCCGCGAACAGAATTTTTGATAATCTCTAAAATTGATCGAATTTCCTTTGATGGATTTTTCTGTGAAACAGTAAAGGTACACTCGTTTCAATGAATGTCAGTGCTGAAATGTCATAAAAATTTATTCGAATAATTGACGAACTAATAACTACAGGAAGGTGCATCTGGGAAGCAATAATTGGCTGATCCTGTAACAGTTACTTCAATGGTGATCTGTGTGTTCTATTTTTTGTCCTTGAAACTAAAGCACACATCTACATCCCAGCTGATCCTCTTTGTAAGTTGATCTATATAAGATCTACGTTATCTACCTTCTACTATTAGAGGGATTACTTCCAAGTTCTCGAGCGTCTGATCCTGTAACAATCAGTTCGAGGGTTTTGAAATTTAATGATAAATTAATGTTTATTGAAGTTACCCTTAAAAACGTAAGGATGCCAATACAAATTCGGGATATTCTGAATGAGATAGATAAAGGGTTATTCAACTTTTGTCCCCGTAACTCGATTTCGAAAAAATTCACACAATCACTGTCCCAGTTTTGTGTAACGAACCAATGTGTGCGTATTGTGTTGGGGGTAGATTTTTCCTATATTAATTGAGCGCTAATTTGACAATTGTTAACCGAATTCCCAGACTACAGAGCACTTTTGAAAATCGATAGCATCCATAACTCTGAAATGAAGTCAACCACTCGTCCCATGAATTTGAACGTGTTACAGAAACGCCATTTTGCCTAAAAACAACAACACGAAATTGTAATGTCCTTACCAAAGAGATATAACCACCGCAAAACCATATATCCCTCATTTCATTCCACCTTCCCTCTTTATCCCATTTTCCCAGCACATCCTCCACATGCCAGAGAATTGTTCCACAAAATTTTGATGAATATCTGGTGGTGCTCTCTGTTGTGATTTATGTGAAGCTATCCTATGTGGTTAGCGGGAGAAATAACACTTTTTGACAAATTTATAATTCATTTGACGTAAGAATGGAAAATATGGCCAAACATGGCGGAATATCCTGTAATATGGAGAAACATGGCGGAATATGGTGGCGAATAGGCCTTCCCTCGGACGGTGTCCTTTCGTTGAAGAAAAACGAACATTTTCATCACCTTCAAGTAAATTAGGGATAGGAGATGCGAGACATTTGAATCCCTAGTGAAAATTACATTGAAATTGTTAAGATTTCAGGGTGAATTTTTCGGGGGATGATTTTATTCTGAAATATTACACACGTTTTGTTTTTCCGTGGATAGCATAAAATGAAAATTGACGGTAATTAATCACAGAGTTAAGGTAACTTGTAACACCCTACCGAAACTGACAACTACGGAAATGAGTTAGGGACTGAGTTGTATGGCATTTTAGGCAACGTATCCTGATGATTCATTATAGACACTTTTAAGTTAAATATTTTAAGGAAGACTGATAGCTACTTTGAACGCGTGAATCTTTGATTCAATTTAAATTCCACGAAAGTTTCCACATGACTTCGATTCGTTGGAATCACTGGGATCTCACTATGGGATTCGGGGATACACGTACCTCAAGATGGTGTCGTGCTTAAAAGTAATTACTCTTTTGATAGCAATTTTAATTGAAAAAAACACTGCTAATCGTCTGAAAATGTTTCGTATCACTTATCCAAGTTCACATGAATCTTTGGGACATGCACCAGATTCGATTCCTGGTTCATTTATTATATCCTTGTGTTTATGGCATAAGTGTTCCTGTAATGCGTACCAATATCTCAGTGGAATGTTTGGCTACATGCCTCCAAGTGTGATGGTTTTGATTCAAAATTTATGGAAAATTTTTAACACTGCCTCGAGACACTCTGGATCCCTTCTGGATCATTCCAGGCATGGATGATTCCTCGTCCTTTGGATATCATCCCGAGATTGGTTCATATGGTCCATCGCCATTTTTGTACTACTATATTAATTCATATCCTAGATATATTAATTCTCTGACTTTGACTATTCTTTAATTTGATACCATCCTTGTTGGAAACTAGAATCTTTACGGATCTGGAAATCAACTCTTGAATCCTAGGAACACTCAGAGTTTGTCAATTATCCCTGAAGTATTGGGACTCATTTGAAAGCTGGGTGCTTTCCTCTTTGAACTTGTACATTATCCTTGGGACACTAGAATCAACCTTTGCCTGAACATTTTGTCTTCGACATCCTGGATTATTTCTATTCTGGACAAAATATTTTGAACATGAAAATCCTTACCATACATGACACAAGGATCTTAAAGTTTGATTGAAAAATAAATTTCCGCCATATCGTTTCCAGAGATCCTTGGAATCCTTTTCAGTTCGAATGATTTCCCCCAACAAAGTTTCAGTGAAAAAAACTTTCCCAGGATCCTTAAAAATCTCTTCTCGGTGAATGATTTCACCAAACGTTTTATAAAAACATCATAAATGTTATAGTATTCCCAACGAAAAAAAGGGAAACTCGCATCCTTGGAAAAATTATTTTTTATTCAAATTAAAAGAAATTTTCGTTTCATAAAATATTCAAAAATAAAATGGAAAAAATAAGTTAATACACGTGTATAACTGAATAACCACTTGAACAGTATAAAACCACCAAGGATTTGAGTGTATGAAGAAAAACAGGATTAAACTATTGGACATATTGCATGACACCAAATTGATAACAAGGATAATTCGCAATTTACATGTCTTAAGGTGCCGCTAAGATTTTCATGTTTGACATCTTCAATGACCTTTTCATATTTTCTTTGTTGTAGCACAGGTAATATGTTCTCAATAAGAGAAGGACGAAAGGAAAAAAAAAGTCCAACTCACCTTTGGTCTCTGACATCTTCTTGTTGTTATTGTATAGCAACCACGAATATCAATTTTCCTTAAGTGGGTCCTCGTTGGGATTGAGATCCTGCAGAAGCTTGTAGCACTTTATTTTATATCAGGATCTACATAATATCCTTGTATCACCGTCATCTTGTGTTTGTATCTGTGTGAAACATAAATTTTTTGTTGTTGTTATTGAGATAAGAAAACAAACCCTAAGAAGGTTGTAAAGGTGAGGTGGTAAATCGATGCTGTTACAGAATAGGATATTCCGAAGGACATCTTTTTCTTATTATTGAATTTTTTAAGAAAAACGTTTTTCTGTTTTGTATTGAATGTATTTTTGTGGTGTTTAGGACAAAAAAGGACGAAACAAATTATTTTCTGAGCAGATTTTCGTCCGACATTTTGTTGTTGTTTTATTTTTTTTTAAACCGGATAGCCCCATATACCAATAGCTTTCAAATAAAACTAAAGGCATGAGTTTTGACAAAACATTGAATATTGAATGTTGCTCAAAAGGACAGTGACAGGAAAATATACGCGTGCTGATTAGTTTGTGAAGGTAGTACGACAAATGAATTCGTAATCGAGGGACAAACAGGATACAAGGATCTGAGTCTTATTGTATTTATGTTGAACAAAAGTCACGAAGATATCCTTATGACACCCGGCAAAATAACACCAAACATGGCATTCATCTTGAAACTTGTTTATAAGAAAAAAAATTTTCTTATTTTATTTTGTATACAAAATGTCCGTTTGTCCTGATGGGGATAGGTGAGTTCGTGTAAAAGTTTCGTATAACAAACTTTACAGAATATTTCCATATTTTTGTCATACCTATTGTCCCTGACTTTAGAAGGAAGGTTTCACAAATTTACATATTACAATTCAACTTGTGATGCCTTCTGTGTCGTCGTGCAGGTCAAAACCAGAACCTTACGTGGCATGGAAGGAAACTTTTTGTGTCGCATGAATATCGATATGATTTTAAAATATTTAGATTAAGAAAAAAGGACGAAGATGTTGGGATGTGGAGAGGGAAAAAAAACTTACAAACTTTTCTTGAGAAGGACGAAAAATTTTCTAGTTGGCTAAAAGGACGAAAATAGGATGAATCTGTGACTGTTTTGAATGATTTGATATTTGGGGGATTCCTGTGAACTTTCAACTTGCATTTGGAATGGAACATGTCTTGTGGTCAGGAAATGTCTAGAATAGTTGAGTGGATCCTTGTTGTTTTCTTAGCGAAAACTCACTTTAAGATAGTCTTAATTGAATTCGTGTGGACTTGATCATTTTGATCTCTATCCAATTGAGGATCATAGCTGGAACATTAGTCATTCTGACGTGGACATTCAAAGGTTCACCTTATGATACTCTTAATCCTAATTAAAATGCTCGTAGCTAGAAATGATCGTCCATTCGTGGACACGATCATTTGGGAAACTACAACTGTAAGTGAAGGAAATCCAATTTTAGAGGAATCAAGTACCTACAAAGAAAAGATCAGGACACATGGCTTCCAGAATGTCTGAAGGTGACCAATTCAGGATCCTTTTTCTGATCCTTGTTTTTAAGACTAGGCTTCAGCCAACACCAGAATGAAAATCCTCATTTGGATGGATCTTCATTTAGATGTCAAGGATAAAATATGAAGTCTCCACAGACATTAGGTCTTTCAGGATTTCCAAGAAGGAAACGTATCTTCTAGATTGTCTTGGTAATTTCATACGTTTAAACCCACTGAAGGTGGTATTCGCAAGATGATAATGTAAAGATGGCAAAATATTTCTGAATTGTAAATTTAATGGGTTGTTAGGTGTTTTAGTAGGATGCAAATTTTACAGGATTTTGTGTACCATTAAATCACCATAACCGCGAGAACGCCACCATTTATCAACGCATTAAAAGTTGCATAATAATAATTTTCAAAAAAAATGGACTCAAGCTTAACCAAAAAGATGTCGCCATTATCTGCTAAAGACTTAAAGCTACAATTGTAACTGATAAGAATCATGAATGAGTTATCACAAGCCACTGATCCCCAACGAAAAAGGGGCCCAACCATTGGTGGCAGATGTTAGATGAGGAAAGACACAAAAACTAAAACACTGCCCCATACAGCAATTTGCTACTGAAAGTTGTTAAAACGTGATAAACTCATGTTTCAAATGAATCTATCCCTAACCATTCCCCCGAAAATGTGTTTAGGGACAGGATAGTAGTGAGTAAAATTTAAATCTTATCCCTATACCTAAATGTAGACGTATAGACACGATGGTGTCATAGACAGTAAACTGTGAACAATCGGAAATATGTGTACAAACAAGGACGACTGTTAACATCCTAAAGTCCTTGTGTAGGCTCATTCACAATTTACATATAACTAAGGACCGCATGTAGTGTAAAAAGGCAAACCATCAGCATCAACTGCATAAAATGCATTTTAGGGTAAATGGGGTTTTATCCATCCAGTTCCATATCCAGATCCACATCCAGATTGCATGGAATTCTCGTTAAACATGAACGAATCTATGCACTGGATAAACATTGTATTTGGGAGGAAATTTTCCATCCCTCGTGATGTTCTCGTTCGTGCTCCTGTCCTGCTCCTGTCCTGTTCTAAAAGATAAGTATCTTTATGTACTCTTAGGATTCATGTAAAATGGATTTCAGGATGAGTGCTTGCATATATACCGAGTGTGGATTGCATGTGGATTCCATGTGGATGCCATGTGGATTAAAATAAAAATGATAAAAAAAGCAAAATACTGTTGCACAGCACTTAAAGCCTAATTGGGGCGTTTCTAAACTTTCAGGGAAAAGTTAATGTACTAAAAGTTGGATGACTTGTTTTACTTTTTTATAGTTTGTGGTACTAAAATGTACTAAAAAAAATATAATAATGCCACTTAACGTCCTACAGAGACGACATCACATCAAAATGTTTTCCCACAAAATCCTATCATCCATGTCGGGTATCTTGTCTTCCTGGAAGAGGACATTTTCAGTTGCAAAACTTTAAAGTCCTTAAAATCTTGTGGGACATATTTGGCTTCTGAAAACTGAAAATGCTGGAAGACATTCCAGTTGCGTGAACTTTGAGTTCAATTTTCCATCTGGAATTGGATAAATCAGTTCCTGGCCATTGGATTTCAGGAATTCAAAGTGTATCAAAGGATTTAGCATTTCATGCTGTCATCATTTGGATGATAATAATTTCCAGAAAATCCCTCCATACATTTCTCATGAAAATTGTGTTGCGTTTCACCAAAATTTTCAATTGGAGCGATCGGTTCTACATCACTGGAATTCCAAGCGTATGACAAAGTTCCGTTGATCGGAGGGGAATAAACTTGACTCAGTCGAGGTTTCAGTTACTCGACTGAAAATTGTTTCATGGTATTTCCAGCTGGAATAATATTACAATTGGAAACTTCATTGATTGAAAACTGGAAATAATGGAATTCAAAGCGGATGACACTGTCTCGAATGTCGAGTCGGTGAAAGCGAAAAATGAGATTTTCGTGATTTTACTTTTTAAACAAACAAATTTATTTTCAAAATGAAAAATAAATTACAACTTGCTCTCTGTTATTTTAGCTTTAATAAATTTTTAAAGAAAAATGTATTAAATTTCCATTGAATTTCTGAACGAAACCTTGTAGATCTTTCATCCTTAACACTTAAAGGGTATCAGATGGACCAGTTTTGGATTTAGTAGAATTTAAAACAAACCCAAGTCGACTGGAGTAAATTGAATAACATCCTTTAAACCATCCAAATCCAGCATCTGTTTCTCGTCCATCCGGATAAGGACAAAATCGTCCTTACAAAGTGCAAATGAACGTTTCAACTCAGAGTAAAAGTAATTAAAATTTAATTAGTTCATGTACGAACGAATCAAGTGTATCCACTTATATCCTGAAACACCTATCAGGTAGAAAACCGCAGACACGATATTTTTTACTTCCGCATCCTTATCCGGTATCCTTTTTCTTTCATTTTGTGTTAGATCTACGTGACTTCGTTTTCTCCTATTATTGCAGCCAATACAAACGATTAATTTATATTCAGTTTGGTTTAAATTAAAAGCCAGATCAATTATCCTTTTTTTGTTTCAGGATAATGAAAGGTGCATTCGGATTAAACTAACTACATCCTTCCGTTGGCGTTAGATAAAGTGTTGAAGTTGAAGTTGAAGTCGAAGGATGGAAAGGAAGTAACCACTTTAAGGAATAATCTTCATTTTCCTTTTAAAGGACTCGTCACGGTGGATGGACTTTCACAGGATAATGGAAAAGGGAAAAAAAAACAAGAAAATCCTTGCGATAATAGCTAATGCGCCCAACAGAATCCTTTTCCGGCCTCGTCCTTTTATGCATTGTCCTTCCATGAATTTGTAACGGAATTACTTTTAATCAATTTTTTGACCAATGTTTACTTTTCTTTCAAAATAAAAGGGACAATTAAAACATTCTCAACACAATCATTAAGTTCTAGATGAACTACAAAGGATACACCATGATCAGAGTCAAAGGAGACAAAATAAAAAGTTTCGTGGTCTTGTATGTCTACATTTCCGAACACTTACACTTTTACAAGGACTCTCAGAATTGAATGCTTGGGATCATCGAGGACAATCCTTAATTGATTTGGAAATGAAGCGAAAAGTTTTCGTTAAAAGTTTAGTTCCGTACCCACCATAATTTGAATTATTTCATTGGTATCCTTGGCACAACTACAAATACAACGAAACAAAAACACACACACACATTTAGAGAGAAATTTTATCCCACAAATTGAGAATGTTCTAATTGAATTTTGCTTCTCTTTCACTTTTAATCGACATCCACTTACTTTGATACGATGAAAAAGGATTTTACCACATACGTGTCCTGTCCAAATGTTTTAAGGACTCGTCTGTGTATTAGTTTTAATAGAGTTTGTCGAGTAAATACGGTCAAGTTGTACATAACCTTAAAGTTAGTGATTAATTTGATGATCAAATTTTCATTTGTTTGTGCCAAAAAGGTCACATCCTTAAATATGTCGAATCACTTTTCGATTATATAATGATCGATAATTTTTGTCCACATAAGGATTTTGATAAATCCAACTTGATTATGCTTGATCCTTAAATGTAAACTACACATTCTGACCATAGTTCATTCATTCCTCTCCTACTTCTATCAACAAATAATACGAACACTTGTGGCACTTGCAATGACCACAAAATGAAATAAATTTCTCTTGTTTGGACATTCATGAAGTGTTAAAAGTTATTTAATGACAAAATTTTTAAATATTTTATTCACAAAATCCCAGTGGAAACGAGTCCATTAGTAATAGTGGGACAAGTGTTTTGGATAAAATGTATGTGAATGTGCTTGAAAACATACAATAAGGTTTTTCCTGTCATTTTTATTTGAAATTTTCACAAGTGCGTGCTTGTGAAAAAGGTTGCCAATCCAATTTAATAAAAAACGTGTTCACATTAAGTCAGTTTTTCCGTTCACTGAAAAAAAATTGTTCCCAGCAAAGGACTCTTGTCCTTAAATGTAATATTAAATAAGTTTTCTGAGTCCCCCTGAATCGTGTATGACCTTTTTTTAACATTCAGTTTGATTAACGATTAAATGTTGAAACCTTTAATACACGAATTTTCATTTTCACTGAATGGTCCTTCTCGAAAAAGGTGTCTCAACAACGTACACATATCCTTGTAAGCCATTAAAGATGATTCTCCTTTTATATTTGTGTAGCCATACAAGTTGCTTTAAAAATTGACCCACAAATTCAAGGAAAAGGAATTTAATTTCGATCAAGTCTACAAATCAAAACATCAGGGACATCTTTTGTCCAACAGAATGAATTCTTGAAGGATATGTCTTAAAAGTTAAATGTATACCTAATGTCACATTCCAAAGGAGATAAAATTGCATTTTATACGAAATGTCCAACTCCCAAAAGTTGCCTGATATTAAAAGCTACAAGGTTAAATAAAAAATATATAAAACAACCATTTAAATATCACATCCTTGTTAATGTCACAGCCACAGGATAATAAAGAATCTCCAGAGACACGAAGAACATAATAGCTTTTCCTAAGCGATGTGTTCATCCTTCAAGCCCAAAGGATATTAAAACGTGTAGTTGAATACGATAAGACAACAAAAATAACAAAAACAAAAACAAAAACAACAACGTAAAGGATAAATCAATAAAAACCACAATGTTCTTATTCTATATAGCATCTCGTATGTTATATAGTAAATAGTATGATTTATCCGAAAAACTATTCCACAAGAAAATATAAACAAAACCCATTTGTATGTTAAATAAAACAAAATTTTCTAACAACATGAACATGAACACATGAGAAATGTTTAAGACGTCCATCCTGGATATATATATGTATGTATGGCCGGCATTCAATGCAGGAATTCATTAAAAATGCACCAAATTCGATGACGTCAGAATACGCACGGAAAAGTTTCAGGATAATAAATAAAAAAAATTATAAAACCACACACACACACATAAATAAACATACACACATACATATAAAACATTGTAGAAGATTTTGTTGTTGTTGTTGTTTGTGTTGTATGGAAAAGAAAAAGGATAAATTAAAATTAATGTACACATGTACGTTTTATGTCTGTACATATGTACACATTAAATATGTATGCAAGACGAATCTAAAGTTTTTGCAAAAATAAAAATAAAAAGACAGAGAAGGATATCTATATCCGTACGTACGTTATGTAATAAAACACAAGTGTGAGTGTGTGCAAATATGTTGACATGTGCATGGGGTTTTCCTCTTGAATAAAGTAATTAATCGTGTTGGTCCGAATACCATGTGGTCTGTATAAAGGATTCATTCAATATCCATTCACGGTTACGTTAGAGTTTAAAAATGAAATAAAACAAAAATGGCTACCAATTGATGTAATACACTTTTTCAACAGAACTTCAATTATAATTCATTAAAATCCACGTCATAGCCATAGACACTGCATGAGCTTTTAGCCAATTTTATATAACACAACACGAGTGAAATAAAAAAATTTCATATTTTTTTTGTATTGAAATAAAATAAAAATCACAAAAAACATACAGGAATTTTCCCCGGTATCCTTAAAAACCACATGCGCAGTCTTAGTGACACACAGTCAAAAGTCGAAAGGGAAAAATGCATACACATTGTTTGTATGTGTGTGTGTGTGTGTGTGTGTGTGTGTGTGTGTTGTGTGCTCCCCTTAATGCAACGAAGCCATTTTAAATTTTTTCCACAGGACCAAAAAGGATCTGCATCCAGAGATTGATAAGAGAGAGAAAAGCTTTCAATGATTAAAAGAGAAATAGAGCTTTCAATGATATTGTTGAAAAAAATAATCAAAAAAAAAAAATTTAATGCAGAATAATTTATTGCTCTCTCTTTCTGTCTCTCCCATTTAGTAATACATTCACCCCCAATATCTGTAATCTCTCCGACTGCCAGTTCTGCTGCCATTATCCTTAATGTTATCCTTAAAGTTTATCAGAAACGAGCGAACATTCAAAGCCGGCAGGTCACACTTTTGCCCTGTTTTTTTTATATATCATTTTTTATTTGCTAAAATCTCGCGCTTGTATATGTAAATTGTAGTATTTATATAACAGTTGTAACAATTATAATAAAAACAATTTCATAATAACAATAATAATAATAATAATAATAATAACAGTAGTCTTCTATGCTATTTACAATTACAGTGAATTGTGTTATTTTCTAAAACAAATATAATACATATGTGTATGTGTACAATATTTGTTCGTGTGTGTGCGACAAGTAATGTGAAAATGAAATCACTTAACACACGTGGATTTTTTCGGACATCTTACAATTTATAACCACCATCTTGTTGGGTTAGTGACCGTCATAAGTAAGCGGTTATCACTTGATACGTAAAGGTTTAAGGTACAAATAAAATGTTGTTATTATCCTTTTCATAATTACATACAATACACATTTAACCTTAAATTAAGTGCTTAATAAATACGTAAATGTATACGGGATATAATTGTGACTAACTTGAAATTGAAATTGAAATTGAAATTGATATTGTTGTTAAGTGCCGACACAGTGGAATTTTTTCAAATCAAAAATATTAAATTAACAACGAAAATTTTTTAAAGTGATTTTAAGTGTTTTGTGATATTTAAATTGATTGGATTCACTTTGTAGTATCAACTTTCAAGGATTAGGGTAAAGGATATTTGGTGAAGTTGTTAATTTTTAATCTAAATCACATTGTTGTATTTGTTGTAATTTGTATCATATTCAAATTATCACCTTTCCCTCATCCTCGTCCTTATCGTTTTTGTTGTCGTCGTCGTCTGGGACATGTACACTTTGCTTTTATAATACAACACGAAATTAAGAGTAATTTCAAGGAGATTTATTGTATAATATTGTTTTAGACATTTGTATCATTGTTGTTTAGCGCAAGCGCAAATTTCGCAAAAAAACGAAGAGAATTTTTCGTTAAAGTGTATTACGGACATAAGGTTTTCGAATTCAAATAAATTTTTATCTTCAAAGAAATTCCTTTAAGATGGCTTCCATTTGATATGACCAACTCGTCGTCGTCGTCGTCGTTGTTGTTAATTTGCAATCGTAATTGACTCAAGTTAGTTTTCAAATTAATTCAGTTACCAATTCAAATTATCCCCCAAACCATTTTAATTTGTCCCTGCTTTGTAATCCCCTTGTATATCTGATCAATTATGCTTTTTGATTATTACAAACATACACACAGGACTATGACCCGAAGGGTTATTTCATATTCTAATCGTTGAAATGTTAATATTAGTTTGTATTGGAAAACTTTTTCCATGTTTAGTTTTGCATAAATTTTAAACAGGGTTTTACCTGACAAGTATTTGATATATGAGAGAATCTTCAAAGGGTTTTTAATAATAAAAATTAAAACTAAAATTAAATGACTAAAAATTTCAAAATTTCGAATTTGTAGAGTTAAACCCTTGAAATGTTTCAATTCAACTCCACCTGTCAACGGCAAATTGAATGGAATTTCGACTTTTGTTTGAATTGATCCTGCCATCCTGTCGTGAATCTTTCGGGATCCTTTTAAAGAGATTGGATTTGGGATCCCATTTACGATGTACGTTATAAATTCGAAATATTAGTCCGTTGGATCTAAAAATAGTGCAATCTTCCCAATCAAATTTAAAATGTTGGCGCCATTATTGATCTCCAAGTTAAGGGGGAGCGAGTAGTTCAGGTCTGTTCCATATGTGAAAAATATAGTTAAAGCATATAAGATTTCTTTATCAATTATAGTCATTATTTTGAAAAGTACGATAATTTAGCTCCATATACGATCGCCGTGTTTTATTATGCACGAGATCCAGCACAGTTCTAGAACGTAATAGATTTTTGAATGTATTCCAACAACAACCCGTGACTTCGATAGCTATCCGGATCACGCATTTGCTGTATTCAATTGGTTACTCGAGCAGAGCAGAACTGTCCAATCGCATACAATTATTCAGAACAAATTAACTCTCGATAATAACTGGGTTTAATTTAACTGAAGCTAGAAATAGCCAGATGGCGACATGGCTGGTTTTCCTTACAATTTCTTCAAAACTTTCACTTAAGTTAAACATGAGGTATTTGTGCAACCAAGAATCTAAGTGAAGTGAAGTTGGTAAAAGTTTGTAATGTGTCCATTGCAAGTCCGTGCTGTACTGTTGCTACTTTGGATTTGCTCTCGGTAGCGATTAACAAGAGATACATGCAAAAATCTATTACATTCTCGATCCGTTCTGGATCAAGTGCATAATAAACCACGGCTGATAATTCTACGCCACTGGTACGACAGTTACCTCGCTCCAAGTTGTGAACACTGGATGGCATGGCACTGCCATCGGTCTCTTGTAATAAAACTGATTGGGAAATGAGAATTCAAATTTGAATACGTTCAATTGCACTGATGGAGAATGAAAATGAAAAGAATTCCCGGTATGAGTGAGACAAAAATGCATTTGGATGCACCTGATTGCATCGTTGAACCTTTCCATCGGCACAAACCACCACAACAACAACAACAACAATACCAACTGGAAAATAAAATTTTTTGTATTTTTTAATTGTTGTTAGTTTGGCTGACATGAGTTGAATGAATGAATGAATTTTTGAAAGCGTACCTTTGAATGAATTCGAAATGCCCCCCTAAAGTAGGCCCAATTGGGTCCCAGCCGGGTCACTCACTCTTCTCTCTTCACTCTTCACTCTTCGTCTTCAGTTGGCAGTCGTTACTGACAATTGAGTGAACACATTTATATGGGAATTGGGAGAGTGTGAGTTTGCATTACTCATTAATGTACTCATCGAAATTCTAATTGGAAACACTTGAAATCAATCAATGGTTGACGTGTATCTTATTTTTACCACAAACATTTCGTGATTCACACGTGAATTTCAACGTGCAACTCTACTATTAGTCATGCAATTGATTCATTTCACCGGTTTCGTTAAAAAATTCAAATGTAACGTCGTAAAACTATTAAAAATTTCGTCGAAAACATGAAACTGGAATGAGAGCACAATTCCAATCGGAGCTTTAGTTCTCTTAAATTGAAACTCTCTTTGAAAATTTTGTGTCTCCCTTCCACTAGTGTAGATGAAGGTAAACTCATCTCTGTCTCCCACACCATATTCAGCTCATGCCTTGCGCCGTGCATTCATTCCCACATGAGTATTCCATGCAACGCGACCGAGACCATCCGATCCGACATGCACTCACAAACACACGTCAAATACGGTGGCAATCGTCTCTTCGGTTTCGGTGTCACTCGAGAGTGTCGGTGTCGGCCATTCCAAATCCAATTCCAGTCTGCAGTCGTGCGAGCTTGAAGAAGTCACACGGTGAAGTTTCGTTGTCAATCGTTTCGTGTTTTAGTCTTGTTTACGCCGGCAAACGATTTGGTTTGTGTGTGTGCGTGTTGTGCGTGACGGTTAATTTGTTGTTTTGAATTATTTTGTTCATAAATGATAATATTAAAACATAAAAATTCATAAAAGTAATTAAATGAAAATGTGAAAAACTTCCTTCATTTTCTCTTGTTCTTACTATTACAGTTTGTTGAAGACGCAAAGGATTAAATTACGTACAAGAGGAAAATATTGATTCAAGTGTACGTGGTGCCACAGGAAGTTGCGGTGCCGGATGAGAATCAATCCGAATCGATACGTCGCTGCAGTCGAGGAAATTTCAAAAAGGAAATTTTCAAATGGGGGAAAATTTTATTGAAAATATAATTCATACGTGATTCTATTAGTGACAAAATCAACAAAATTAACAAAAACCAACAAATAACATTAACGCGAGTGCGTGTGACCCGACCCGGTGATTGATTCGCGGGAAATTCAAATTTTCAAAAAAAAAAAATAAAAACTGGAAAATTAAAATAATTTTTAATTAAGGAAACACCAACCGGATGTGGGGAAATTGAGTTTTTTGTTAAATTTTTTAATTTTCTCAAATCTAAACTGTTCCTGTTCGTAGGCGTGTAAAATAAAACACAAAAATATAAATAAAAATCACAAGAATTTATCGTTAACAGAAACACTCACGGGAAGTAACTTAAGAATATTTTTATAGAATTCCTCAAAAACAAAAACAAAAACAACAACAAAAAAAAGTCTGCTTATCACAAAAATTAAAAATATAACTCATAAAAAACTGGTGGTTTTTGTATATAAACAAAAAACATTTTGTACATTTTGCACGTGAAACATAAAAAATATTAAAAATATTAAAAATAAAAAAAAACAAAAAGTTACCCTTAAAAATAATCAAAGAGATAATTTTTAATTTTTATTTCATATTTAATTAATAAATAAAATTTGCCTTAAGGACATGAACTTGTTGATGTGAATTTAAATTAAATTAAATTAAAACAAACTCCATTAATGGCAGTGTTTGATGGTAAATCAAAATTGGTTTAGTTTTTATTTCAAATAAAATAAAATCAAAATTTACTTAAAAATATAATTAAAAATATTGTATGAAAACTTTATTCTAGTCTGTATGTTTTTTGATAAATAAATCAAATTTAATAAATTAAACAAGTAAATTAGTAATAATTCATTGAATTCATGCAAATAAGTGTCGCAATTGTGTATTAAGTGTATTGTGAATAATATAATAAATCAAAATATTGTATAATGCATTTGAAGTAATTAAGAAAATTAACATTGAAATTAATTTGTTTTTATCGTAAATATATTAAAAAGTGTTTGTTTGTGCAATGATTCATAGAAAATCAATTTGAAGAAAAATTTGTTTTTATTTTGTTTAGTTTTATATTTAAAAATTTTTAAAGAGAAAAAGTTTCAAGTTTAAAACATAAGGAAGAAAAGTTATTTTTATTGATATTTTGTTTTTAAATTAATATTACCACTCATCAAAATGGATATACTCCCAAGTGGAAACATTTTCCGGGAACTCCAGGATATATGCCAGACTGGATACTTTTCATCGCAGCCATCTATTGAGGATCAATGGCAACAGGTATGTTCAAATTTAATTTTCAAAAACATATGTTGTAAGCTTGAAGAATTCTGGAAGGTTTGTCCTCCGAAACTATAGAGTATAGGTTTTTCCAATTAGCCGATAACCTCATAATGTCCCAGGTTTCGTAGAAATCAAATAGAAACCGTAACCTGGAATTTTAAGGAAGCATCTTGTTCAGGAAAAGGTCTCGCAAAAATCAGAAAGGTATCCATCTCTTAGTCCCTCTGTATTTCTTGAGAGATTTCCTGCCAGATCCTCCCAAATGATGCATGTGTTGGATGTACTGGCGAACGACTGATCTTCTCTTTTTAAGTTGAGATCACTCTCAAAAATTCGTCGGATATCTGGCACCCAATTTCTGGAGGCTCTCCCTAATAATTATCAAAAAAATCCCGGTGGTCTAATTGGAGGCACAAAAGTCACGAGATTCAGCCCCATTTCAAGTTCAATTGCCCAGAGTCTGGCCAGCATAGACATTTAAATAGCCACTTCCGGTGGATTTGAAGATGACCCTAAGACATTCAATTTGCTGATGAGTTGAGGAATCTTTCTGCCCAACTTCGACAAATGAATGAATGCAATTCGGTGCATGACTCCGGCACGTGTTGGGAGGCAACTCTATTTCTGGAGTGAATAAAACTCGAAATTAGCTTCCTTCCAGTTTCTATGGCATCAAGAGTCATATCTCTATATATAATTTTTTGGCGGTACGGCATGCATAGCAGTAGCAACCAAATTTAAGATAAGAAAATGAAAAATTTCTCGAATTCTCCCAACAGAATCATCGTGTTATCAGTGAAAATTCAAAAAAAAATTTTAAAAATAAACAAATTAATTAAATTAATCACGCTTAATTACATCACAATGGGAAAATTTTTTTAATTTTTATTTTTAATGAAACTGGATTTGTTAAATTCGTTCAGTCACGAATGCGCCTCGAAGCTCTTGTTTACATTTTTATTTTTTTCATCTACCCAATTCGTCAATTTGGGAATTTCAAAATATTTCTCAAAAAATGAAGTCAAGAAAATAAATCAAAATGACGCGGTGAAAAAGTAGAAATTGGCTCGAGCTATGAATGGGAAGTGTACAAAGGAGAATTTGCGGGGAAAACTCACGGTTGACTACCTTGATTGAAACTGATAACGATTCCAATAAGAACTGCATACAAGAACTCGACCACTATTTCCCCTGAATCTGAGAATGCAATTTTCTTGTTTTCTCGAAAATAAAGTTTTTGTTTTCCATATAAATTTCGAATTCCGTGGATAACACAAAGAAGAAAATAAGAATTTCGAAAAAAATAATCTTGACATTTGAACCGGAAGTGGTGGCAGGGCAAGATGAGGCAGTAGCACAATCGAAATGCATCGAGAATAAAGAACGGATTTCCTGACACGAAAGTGGTTTTATGTAAATTTCGTCTCTGCCTCCGGGTGTCTTTCTGTGAGTGCGTGTCTGTGTTCTTTTCGATAACATCTTGGAGTAAAAAATAGAAAACTGAAATTTCCAAAAACATAAAAAATCCAAAATTTGAACCTTAACCTCACCGTCAAAATTTTCCCTAATTCAAGTGAACTTTCAATCTGATTGAGGTCACCGACTGGAACGATGTTTTTTGGAACGAGCGAGCCGCATTTCGAGTGGGTGTCCATGTAAGCCCTTCATTTATCACGCAATACTAAACTGAACCCTGCTTTCTGGCCACAAGTCACCGAAGCGTGCCGTCGTAGTGCCTATTTATCTCGTCTTGCCATCAAATTAAATATCTTGTTTGTTATACTTAAACTGTTATATTAAACGCGAACTGCAATTACTCTATTTTGAAATTAAAACTTTGACCAACTCTTCAACAGCAATATTAACCCTTAACAAATTAATTAGAATTAGTATACTTAATTGTTAACTGTTATACAAGTATCAGTGGGTGTTTTGTGATCTTTTGGGGAGGATGTATTCAAGTAAACTTTTATAGAACCTTCCATTTACCCTATTGTAATATGAAATTTAATTTTTTATATGTTATACAAAAACTGTTATACTAAATGTAATCGTTTGCTACTCGTCTTTCAAGTAGAACTTTTTAATTAACTCAACAACCGCAACGTGCATAACAAATATAAAAAAAAATAAAACTTTGATGTAAATTAAAAGTATAACACTTTGTTATTAATTGTTATAAAATCAGTCCCCCGTAGTTTACAACGTCCAATTTGAATTTTCGGTTAAGTCCTTCCATATATGTACCTTATCGATGCATCAAATTCAGTATGCATTTGTTCTGCAAAAACTGTTATACCATAGTTAAAGTTTAATTAATAAACTTTGAACTTTCATAAAACTTCAATTTTGAAGTTGAACTTTAACCAACCAAACAACAACAACAAGGAAACAAACAAGATGAACTTCTAATAAGTCAATTAAAATTATAATACTTACTTGTTAACTGTTATACTTGTTATACAAGTAACTGTAGCCCGAAACATCTTGACCAGAAGTGGTTCTTGTTTAAATGGGATTAATCAGAATGGTCTTATGGATTTGGTGAATTATTACAAGTGCCCCCCCAGAGATTTCATGGATTTCAGTATTAGGAAGGATGTAAGGAATGGAGACCGGGTGGATGGAGACGCTCCAACTTTCTCAATAGCATTTAATGAACATCGAAATTTGCATTTCAAGTGCTGCCACTTCAAATTCCATTCCGAATTGCTTGGATACAATTTAAATTTCCGGAAGTACTTCCTCTTGATTTGAGACAAATGAAATCGTTCTATTTCGCTTTGACGATTCTCAGATTGTCTCTTTCTAATTTTTGTCAATGTACGTTTGTGTGTGTATGTGTTTAATTGATTTTTTTGAAGTTAAACTTCTTATCCGGGGGATGATGGAAGGAGTACCCGTAGGCTAGCGTGATCATTGTACTTTTAATTACAACTCAGAATTATTTTATTTTAATGTTAGCATAATTTTCTTTTTCTCCATCAAAGTATTAACCGAGATCGACACTGCTTGACTTCGCTGATCGAACGAGAACCGTTCATTTTACTAACAAATGGAAATCGGAATCATTTTACATGAATTATTATTTTTCTCGAGCGAAACTTCTTTTTCGACGAATTCTTTCGCGCGGAAGCCTGTCCGTGCAGCAGTACAGTGCATACAGTGCGAGTATAGTGAATGAAAAGGCGGTGTGAGCCGCGTGAGAGAGGAAAAATAGAAAACAAAGTTAACCCTCCCGAAGTTTCACTTCAACCGACTGTCCCACGTAGAACCAGTTTGTTTTTCGAACAACGAGACACAGTCATTAGTTTTTTTGAGTTGGAAATTTTTCGCTTAACAAAATTTGCTGATTTTCAATAAATTCCAGAAAAATTGTTAAAATTGTAAAAATTGTTCAATTGCCACAAGATCTTTTTACTTCTAAAACCAAAATCCCACACTGTATTAGCCATCGTCCTTCGTGTTCATGAAAGTAAACAAAATCGTGTTAAATCCTTGTGATTGAACATCAAACAGTCAATCAATGGCTTTTATCAGCTTATCCTTTAAATTTTGATTTTGCAATGCTTTTGAATTTTGCTTCAAAACCATGTTGCTTTGATTAACTCGTAAATGTGAAAATCCTTTTATGGATATGACCATTGACCACAAGAATTGTGATGGTTATGTGATTACCGTTCTGTGATTGTGGAAATGATTTGTGGTGTCATGCACACTTGACATGAATTGACACTGACAATTTGGAATGATCCCGAATGGAATTTAAAACTTTAATAAAGGACATTGTGAATTAATTATGAAACACATTGAAGTTTGTGTCTGTTTCACAAGACACTTGTTAGTCTTGTTAACCATAACATCATCCCTCTAGCTTTATCGTATTCAAATAACCCTCGAGGATAATGTAAAATCCTTCAATCTATCAAGCATCCAAATAAATCACATTAAAAAATGTAAAAAAGGTAACAATCCAAACGAGTATCCTGTGTAAAGTTTATTGTTATCTCGAAGGATATTCAAGGATAAAAAGAAATATGACCATGAAACGAAGTGGATCCAGTAGCTTTTAAGGACCACGTATCAATTTCCCTCAATTTAATTTGTCTATTAGCTCATTTCATATTATCCTTATAAAAATAAAAGAAACATTCACTAAATTGATAACATGCAAATCAATCATGTCACTTTTGATTCCTTCATAATTTACATAAAACGAATCCTTAATCCTTAAACTCAAATAAATGATAAGCCATTCAGGATACTAGTTGTATGACGGAGCAGGGGTGCAGGTTGTTAATGGCATGACATATCACCTGGTTTTGCCTTTTTATATATTATTTCCTTTTTCATACCTGACTGTAAAGGATATTATGTTGCCTTACCACTTCTACAAAATATCATAGAGAGTCTCTCAACGTTGGAAAATCCTTTCTATGGTGTCTTGTAAAGGATCAGCACAATAGAGAAGCTTTGAGGAAATTTTTTTGTGCTTTTTATATTTTCGAAAATAAAAAAGGATTCAAAAACGAATTGAGTTGCTGCCGGGTATGGGTATAGGGGATGTATGGGTCCGGGGTTATTTTCATATGTGATACAATCATGTTTCCTTGTATGTGTCCTTTTTCTTCTCATTTGATTAACAAAATCATGAATATTAAATGAACAAACATCTGGGGAAAAAGGGAACTTTTTCAGTCGTGCTTTTGTGTATGCTTGTGCTTGTGCTTGTGCTTGGTGCCAGTGCTGGGATTTTTTGTATTAGTAACAGTAACAGCATAATAAATTAGGGTTTTGAATCAAATTTCATGTCGTTTATAGAAAAATAACAAGCTTTGACGGGTTTTCCATTTACGGGCAACATAAAAAGCGCATGAAAGTGATGTTTGCTTTGGCGGTGCAGTTTTTTTTCAATTTGTTGAGCTTTTGTTTGGTAATTAGGGATTCAATTCAAGGAGTTCTGGGGATAGACTGCTCCTGATCGTGATACGTGACTTTTTGTAGAGAGAAAATCAGTTTATCTCAGGAACACTCTTCGAAACAGACGACTGTGATGGAAAACCTTTTGCAGAAAGCATCATCCCTTGATGAGATTCCAAGAGATTTTAATGAACTCAATGGTTTGTAATGACTTCAAAAGTTTCCTGCCTTTTTTTCAACAATTTTACATAATTATCGCGTGAACGTACGAGATGCCATCTGTAGAATCATTTGGAAAATTTTCTTTACTAGTTACTAGATATGGGGTTCCTTGGGAATCTCAGAAACAGAAGGGTATTTCTTTTTAGACACTTGAAATTGAAACACTGCAACACACGGCACAGTGTCCCTCGGAACGTCCTTTATAGAGTCCCTCATACTATCTGCCACAGTGTGTCTCAGAATGTTCCTCATAGTGTTCCTAGCAGTATTCATCACAGTTATCCTTACAGTGTTCGTTACTGTGATCCTTAAATTTTCCCACACATAGTCCTATTGAGAACCACGAAGAGTATACCTCTAACTGTCCCTTAATCTGTTCCTTGCAGTATCCCTCTCAGTGTCTCTTACAGTATCCTCAGTTTACTATAGTATTTACTATAGTGTTCCTCTCAGGATCTCTCTCAGTGTTGTTTGCAGTGTCTCTCCCAGTAACATTAAAATGTCCCTATCAGTGTCCCTTACATACTCTCTTACATAACCCTATCGCAATTCCTTAATATGTAGTTTGTTCGCCCCAGTGCCTCCTTCAGAATTCCTTATAGTGTTCCTCACAATGTACCTTACAGTGTGTCCTATAGAGTCCTTTCAAGAGTGTCTTAATGTGTTCCATAATATATCCCTCTCATTACTTCTGGTAGTGTCCTCAGTTTGTTACGATATCTTTCACAGTGTCTCCAACAGTGTTCCTCGCAGTGTCCTCATAATGTGTCCCTTACAGTATCCTCAGTGTTTCTTACAGTGTTCCCCCAGTATTGTTATGGTTATTTTTTTACCTCCTATCCACAGAATATTTCTCAGTGTTTCCTGCAGGGTCCCTCCCAGAGACTCTCAAAGAGTCACTTAAAGTATCCGTCTCAGTGTCTGTTAACGTGTCGCGTCAGTAGCTGCGGTGTCTTATACTGTTTCTCACAGTGTTCTTTAGAGCGTTGTTTAGAGTGTGCCTTATCCTATTCGTCTCAGTTTTTTTACAGTTTCCTTTGCAGTGTCTCGCACAATGTCTCTAATTCCAAACGATCTGTTTGCGTTTCTTCACCAAATTTTATGTTTTAATAATCGAAAGATGTTTGGCTTCTTCCAAGAAAAAGGATTCTCAACAAAAAAAGGATCTCACCGTTGTTGTTCTTCTTGTTCTTGTTGTTGTTCCGATGGAAATTCGATACAGCTACTTTCCAACTTCGATGGGTTATCCCTAGAAAACTTGACTCGAATGAAATGTGAAACTTTTAAGAAAATATTTTTACAAGTATCCAAAAAAGGGAATTTTTTTTATCTTTCCTGGTGCAAAATTTTGCTCCTTCAGATAAGAAGGACTTTTCATTAAACGGGAATTGACCCGTTTTGGGTTGTTGTAAAAAAAAAATTTTATGTTTTATATTTTGTCGACGAAACCTTGTGATGGTAGCAAGTGTGCAAGTTTACAGGGTAACAAGGATAAGAAGGGTTTCAAACATTTTCCTTCAAACTTGTACAAGAATAAATTTGCAAGGATACGCCAGAAATACGAAAAATGAATACTAAAGGATTCGTGACAATATTGAGAATGGAAAGATAAGCTTCTGGAAAAGGAAGTGCAGAAAAAGATAAGAAGTGAAGTTTGATCTTTTTCTTAAAACCCTTTTTACCAATTTGTGGAATTCAGGATGAAAAAAAAATTTTTTCTTTTCGGGAATTTTTCGTAAAACCGGAAAAGTTTTTGCTCACGACATTATTATGAGGTTAACTTTATAAATTATTACGGGAAAATAGATTTCCTTTGTGCTAATGCCAGTGACACTCAGAACACTCAAGACAATCAGGGATTTTCAGAAAAGGGAAAAACTTCAAAATGGTATCGCCATAGTCCACCACGAACGATAACGTATCGTCTCGCCTCGTTCATCCGTTTTTCCCTTTATTTTAATAAAAGCCAAGTAAGTAATTTGATATGAAGACAAATGCTTGTACATTGTCCCTCATACCCTGAACATGACACCCTGATTCGGTTTTAGTCACTCACAGGAATAGGGATACAAAGACAGACAAAGGAACACATAAAGGCACACATAGAAATAGAAATAGAAACGGAAACTTGGCACCATATCCTTGGATCCTTGCGAAAATCCAACATATATGGTAATGAGAGGGAGCAATTTGAAAAGGGACATGACCACAACCACATGCACATTTACATTCACATGTACAAATACAAGCACAAGAATTTCCACAATAAAAATATTTGAAGGAATGAGGGACATGTTATAAAGGGGAGCCAACTTACAACAGCAAAGTGGCAAGGATAATGAACATTTTTTTGGGGGTCGTCGTTATGATGTCGCGTCGTAAAAGGCACAATATAAAAGGGAAGGAAAAGAAAGGATACCCGAAAAAAATACAAGGAATGCGTGTATTGTAGTCGGTGTTGCCATCTTCATGGAAGTTTTTTCTTTTTTTCAAGCACAAAATTTATCGTTTTTTTATGAAGCTCCTTCGACTTATCTTCCATTTTGCTGCTATTTTTTCTTATTTTTTTAGGTAACACCAATAAGGCATCCTTGTAAATTTACTTGACTTCTATATCCATAAAGACTCGAACTACCCTTATGACACAATAAAACCGACAAAAGGGTGCGTTCGGGGGATGGATTTTGAATATGAGGGAAATAAGTTTGTTCGTGCCGTGAAAATAGCGAGAAAGTGTGTGAATACGACTTGACAACAACAGGACGAATTCCATCTTCCCTCTGTCCCGTTCTGTCGTTCCCGCATTCGCTTATACATGACGGGCATTGTCCCTATTAAAACATAAAACTTCCAGCATTCCAGAAATGATTAATTTTGCTGTCCACCAGACATATGCGGAACTCGTGTCAACTTGATTTTTTCGAAATTCTCCCTTTTAAATTTCATGTCCCGGAACGTTGAAATTCACCAACTTTTAACAGTTTTTCTTATGGATTATAATTATACATTTTGTCCTTGTTTGGTAACATAAATTTTGTCCACGAGACACATTTTAAATTGCCTCAAATTGATTTCTTGTGAAGTATCCCTTTCAAAGTTCATGTCCTATAGCTTCGAAATTCACTAATTTTTAGAAATTTTCCTTATGAGCGATTATTGTAAATGTCATCCTTGTCTTGTGGGATGAATTTTGTCCACGAGACACGAGCGGAATTGGCTCAAATCGATATGTTATGGATAATCCCTTTTAAGGTTTATGTCCTGCAGCTTCAACATCCACCAAATTTGAGCAGTGTTTCTTATAAATTATAAATGTAAATGTTGTCCTTGTCTTCTAGAATGAATTTTATCAATGAGACACAAGCTGAATGGTCCTAAATTGATTTTCTACGAAACTGTCCCTTTTCAAGTTCATGTCCTGCAGCTACAAAATTCAACAATTTTTAGCCGATTTTGTTATTAATTTTAAATGTACATGTTGTCCTTGATTCGTGGTATGAACTTCACCCACAAAAAACAAGCGCAATTGCCACAAATTGATGCCTTGTCAATTATCCCCTTTAATGTTAATGTCGTGAAAGTCGAAAATTCGCTAAATTTGAGCAGTGTTTCCTACAAATTACAATTCCATGTTTCATCCTGGTCCTATGACATGAATTTTATCCACCAGACACATTTAAAATTGCCTGAAATTGATGTTTTGTAAGTTATCCCTATTAAAGATTCACCAGTGTTTAGTAGTTTTCCTTACGAATTATAATTACACATGTTGTCCTTGATTTGTGGTATGATTTCAATCGACGAGAAGCTAGTGGAATTGCCCCAAATTGATTTCTTGAAAATTATGCCTTTTAAAGTTAACGTCATGTAACTAGAAAATTCTCGAAATTTCAGTATTTATTTTCATAATTTATACTTCTAAATATCTTGTGACATGAATTTCGTCCGCATGTCACATCTACAATAGTCTAAAAGTAAATTTTTGGAAATTATCCCTTTTAAAATTCGTGTCCAGGAAGTGTGAAGACTCACCCATTTTCAACAGTTCCTCCTATAAATTATAAGTGTTAATGTTATTCTCAGATGAAAATTAAGATGTGCCTGCTACTCCCATTAGAAATGTCTCTGGATTTTATCCCTCAATTTGGTGAGTGTTTTTTAAATTAAAAAAATACACCGAAACTGTTCCCTATTTGATAAGACGATGATATCATCATCATGGCCGTCAGGAAAACGTCTTAAATAAAAAGGCAAAACATCTGTTCAATGTTAAATTCAAACTCTGTCCCATGCATCACATTTATTAGTGCGATTTAATTATATCCGGGGATATATCATTCTCCCTTATATTTTGTCTTTGTTTTCTTTTATTTTCCTCCCTTTCCACTGTTTCCTGTTTCTTCGTCTTTTTGTTAATAAAAATGAAAAATAAGGAAATCTCATTTGGTCCAGAGAGGAAAATAATCCCACATTCTAAATGGAAATAAGGGACAGACCAAATGTTGAAAAGGGAAAATTCAGATGAGAAGTGTCTAATTTATGTTTTTCCCTTTTTTAAAGAAATTTTTTCCATTTTTCTCACTTTTCCAAATCTCAAATTTGAGGAGATATTGTTGAAGATATTGTTATCCATTGAGATGATAGCCCATACAGACGGTTAAAACTTGAAACTCCTTGAGGGAAAGTTGTTTTTTTTTCAACTTTGGTATCCTTTTTATATTTCTTCTTTATCCGGATTCATAAGTACTCACAACTTTGTCTTGCTTGCCGTCATACTTGTGCCACGAAACACAGAGTCTCAAGAGGTGAATGGTCATTTCTAGGAGCAGGAGTACGTCCTCATCTCTTGGTCTTATCACAATTACTATCCCCGTCTGATGATGGTAACAACGACCTCAGGAATATGTCCAGAATTTTTGGGTGATTCTGGATCCTTGGACTGTGGCCAATGATTTTTCATTTTCTATAGAATCTGTGGTGTCTGGGAACTCTCATTTTCTGGACACAATAGTCTGGATCTTCCGTTGTTTTGAGCACGACAAGGAATGTAGATTCTCCATTTTGAAGGCTGAAAATGTCTTCCTCAAGAGGGACTTCAATGTAGAGTTCTTGGGCAACGTGGATGATCTGGAATTTTTACCAGTTTCGTGTCTCCGAGCTATGATACTAGTAAGGACATCCGAATAATGACTTGTCTTCATTTTAATACTAGTTCAGCCTTTCTTTCGAGGACAGTAATTGTCCTCTTCCTTTTGGACACCTGAATGTTGTGGAAAATTACATGATAAATGAAAGGACAAGAGTATATTTTGTCATGACTCTTCATTTTAAAGGACAAAAATGTTCCTCTTATATTGCACAACATACAGCCCTTTTAATTCTGTATGACACAACATTTCTGTTTTTCTTAGCTGTGTTACTTAACAGAACACTTGGATGATCATTCTGACGTTTCTACTAGTCTTCGGATCTTTCGTTATTAGGGCGGAAATAGTCCCTAATTAGTTGGATACATAAACCGCTTTTACTCGTCCGGCATTTGTGACGGCCTTAAAGAAAGTATATAGCAGGACACTTAGATGATCATTTTAACGTTTCTATCGGTTCTGAAAGTCTTGATTCGCTGAAGAAGATTTCCTTGTATTATCAATACTATCATTTTTGGCTTTTGGACAAATCACTCATGCAAGGACTCAAAGCTGTTAGTATTGTCTATTTAAATCTCTACTTTCAAAGAGAGGATCTCCGTCATTCAGGACACTCTACACTATGCAATTTGACAGGATACATATACAATTTGTTTGAACAATTTAAATTTTTAATGACAGGACACACATCCCCTTTGACATGGGCACGTGGAACGCGCGGAATTTTCCATCATTTCGGATCCAATTAAGAGCGAATTTTTCAATCCCCATCCACTTGCTCCATCATTCAAATCTCCCCAAAATAATAATTCCAAAATTACAGATTATGATTAAAAAATATTTTCATTTGGCTTTATGAAAAGCATATTTTCAAATTTCCACACGAAAATACCGAAAATCCCTGGAAATTATTGATTTAAAAATGAAAACGTTTTCCCTCATTTTCACATGGAAATTATTTTCTCTTCCAATTAGAATCAATTTTCGTTTTTGAAACATTTTCACAGAGTTTTATTTATATTTTTTTTTATAGAACATAAGCTACCATTTTTGTTTATTTCGTAACATCCAATTAGTATTAATTTTAAAACATTTTAACAAAATATTTAAACAATTGCCACAGTGCTACGTTCGATTTTGTACAACGCACAACACAGAAAGTTGAAAATAGTCAAACACTGGAATTTTTGTGTTTATCTGATAAAATATCAACAAGAAAAAATATTATATTATTAACAAAAAAAGAAGAAAAATCTTGCTTACTATGAAAAATTGTTGTGCTTTTTTTGAGGTATTTTTCAAAAAACGGTGACGGTGAGAAACATTTTTCTATGTCACAGTTGAGTAACACTTACTGAAACTTTGTTCGTTTTGTATTTGAGTAAATATTTAACTAAGAAACATGAATATTATTAACAATAACCCTTTACCAACCAAACAATGTCTGGGTTTGTGTTGAAAGTTTATGAAAAATTATGAAAACTCTTTGCGCAAACATACCAGACGTTGAAATTCGTTTGTTTTCTTAAGCTTTTAACGCGGAGCTTTTTTGGAGATTTTATCTAGGTTTGTGCTAGATTCACTCAGGTGTAACTGTATTTTGCCAATTTGACACATAGATGGCGTTCTGCCCTACAAATCCTCAGAGGAATTTTGATCACAAATCGTGCAAATGTGAGATCTTGTTGCTTTAAAAATAAATTCAAAATAAATATTATTACTGATCAGTTGTTTGGGTTTCTTATTGAATTAGTGTTGGATTGATTCAGCTGAAACTGGTGTTTAGTTTGACACATAGATGGACTTATACCAGGCAAATAAACACTGAGTAATTCATGCTCAATGTTAATGTGTTCTTTGCTGGGGGTGATCATAGGTCTTGTGCTTCTGGTTTTTGAAATAAAATAAATATCTCCATGCATGGGCAACTGTTATTCCACTTAACACATAGATGGTGTTGTACCCGGCGAATCTGTAGCAGATTTCGTGTACAAAATTAGGGTGATCGTAGGACTTGTGTCTCTGTAAATATAAATTTAAAAGTTAAAATTTTCATTCATCAGACACTCTGTTATTTCACTTGACACATAGATGGTGTTGTACCCCGCAAATCTGTAGCAGATTTCGTGTACAAGATTAATGTGAACTTGACTTAAAGTGATCGTAGGACTTGTGTCTCTGTAAATATAAATTTAAAAGTTAAAATTCTCATTCATCAGACACTCTGTTATTTCACTTGACACGTAGATGGTGTTGTACCAGACAAATCTATAGAAGGGTTCATGTAGAAATTCAGTGTGCACTTTGCTTGCGTTTGGGTGATCGCAGCTATAGTTTCAATTTCAAAATAAATGCTCAGATGAATATTTCCATATATCAGACACCGTCATTGCACTTGACACATAGATGGAGCAAATCCTCAGAGCAGTTCCTTCCCAAAATCAGTGTGAACTAGACTTGCAGACATAATGATTGTAGGAGTTGTGCTTCCAAAATTGAATTCAATTAAGAAATAAATATTGTTTGACATCAGAGACTATTCATTTATTTGACACATAGATGGAGTCATACCCGGCAAATAAACACTCATCATTTCATGTTCAAAAATTGTGTAGACTCGAGGTGATAATAACTGTAGGAGCTGAAATAAATTTAAAAATAAATATTTTTATTAGTTTTTTGGAATTTTTATGGATTTTCAAAAGAAAAAAAAATATTTTAAAAGTATTAAAAACAAAAACCAACAAAATTTCTGGAAAGTGTGAATTACTTTGGACACTCTGAAAAAATTAAAAGCTTTTCCGGTAGTTTTCTTATGTTTTTTGTAAATTTTATTTATCTTCTCATGAAAGATAATTATTTTTTCATACATTGAAGCTGTCAAGAATGATTGGAATTCATTTTCCGAGAAATAAATTCAAAAAACTCACTTGGAACACATGTTAAAATGGAAAAATGGACTTGAAAAATTTAGATTTTTTATAGTATGAGATCATATGACTTTATAATACCACCACTTCCACTTGGTTACTAGTTGGAGCTTTTAATCGGTGATGATTTCTTGTTTTTGTTTTTATCATTAAATTGGGCCAATTACTTAAACAAACAAAGCCACGAGCTGAATTTTTTTGGGGGAATTTCTTCAAGATGAATTTCATTTGGAGCACTTTTTTAATTAGAAATTCAGGAGAAATTCCACTTAATACTGATCATGTCTGACTGAATTGTCGAATGTCATCTATCACACTTGCAACAGGACAATGAAACTCAATTCGTTTGCTATAAACTCCAGAAGATAGTCACCACCTCAAGACACATTTCAGATTCTGGAAAATTGATGGAACTTTCCTAAGACCATTAATTGGGGAAATGTGACACATCCAAATTTCAAGGATTAAACTATTAGAAGCAATCATAAAATTCTTGTGAATTCCCCAAAGGAAGGTGACACATAGAAAATTTCCAGAAATTACACAAGATACACCGGCAGACTCAAACTGCAAATGCATTCAAATTCTAGGGAAGAGGATTCCCGAATTAGACATACGGATGACGGATGCAGACTTCCCTGACTTTGATATGGAATAATCTTCCTATGATTCTGATTCCGTTAGTCTCCTTAATATATACGGGATTTCTCTGCATGCAGTTCGATTTCTATTTCCTGAAACTACCAATGCTGGCGTCTCATGGTTCGTTGGGTTGCAGACTGACACCACCGGCAGCAGCAGCAGCAGTTGCATATGTGAGGAAAGGAGCGAATTTCTTCGCATCAAATCACCAGACGCTGAAAACAAGCTCCCCAATCAAGTGTGGAGGCAAGAAACTGAAACAGATCGTCTGGTTTGGTTTCAAATGCAATTTCCCACGCATCTCATCATCACCATCATTATCATTATCATTTTCATCTGAAATCAAAGTGAGTCAATGTCGGAATTTAATCTCAACCAGGCGAAAGAAACACAATGCAATGCCAATCCCAGCCAGGTAATGACTCCATTCACATTCACATTTACGTATATCCACATCAACATCCGAACTGATTGATTGGTTATCTATAGAACGTGTCTAGAAGGAGTATCATGTGACTCCGACTCTATCGTATTCCGTTCACTTCCTGCTAGACGCCATATTGAATTTTATCTTGAGGTTGACATCTGAAATGAATTTCATTTCCAAAAAACACATTCAACGCGATGAGAATATTTAATAAACTTGCTTCTCCGAAAATTCGGAATCATTTCAAATTCATTCCAAATATAAAATCATGCACGAATGATATGATATATATGGGAAATTCCAAAGAATCGGAATTTTGCATTCATTACACAGAAACTTGGAAAACTTTGGAAAATATTTTTTCAGTCTACTTAACTTGAAAAAAAATATTTTCACAAAATCAAGATGAAGAAGAAGAAAAAGTGAAAATTATACAATGGCATCGTGCTTTTGCATAAAAATTTTTACAAATCAAATCGATACGTTTATCCCTCAATTGATTTATGATACACGAGAACGAACGCAAAAGAAAAATATTATTTTAATTCATACCAGGACGCACGAGAAAATTTCCAACTGCATCCCGAAATTGAAAACGAAATTCCAAACGAAAACAAAACGTGCTCCGATCCGATTCAAGCGATTTCATGTGATTTTCGTCATGGAAACATTTCGTTCTTTCTCCTTTGGTATACATGAATTTTGTCACTTTTGACTTGTGGAATATTTAAGAAAATAATTCATATTAATTTTGTTGCTAAAAAATAAGAAATTTTTCAAAATACAAAAATTTGCACTCAAAGTAAATTGCATCCGCAACTAGCCGGCATTTGGCATTTCCGGTGCGATTTGAACAAACTTAAATCACACATGCATGCCACTCCCCTGCCAGACAACAATTCTACCGATTTGACAACGTGTAGGCGGTAGATGTGTTCTTAAAGCCATTCGTCTTGGAACTTCATTAAGATAACAATCAGTGTCTTCCCTCGCATAAACAGTTCAAATGATGTTTCTCATTTTCATCGTTGTCGCTCTCCCCCTGTAAATCGATCAATAAAAAATTTAGTTAACGTAGATTAAATTGTTCTGCTGTAGATAAAATGTATATCTACAGCATGTAATGTTCAGCTATTACCGTCTGTAAATGGGGAAGTTACCACAAAGTACTTCCGCAAGGAGTTCATTTGAAAAAAAAAAATTAAATAAAAAAATATCTTCTCATGAACACGTGGTCAATGAAATGGACAACACGCACCTTCAGTGACCTCTGAAATGTTCGTGATGCTTTTTGAAGCATAAAGACGCACGATACGGAAGAGAAAAATTAATTTTTCAAAATAAAAAATTTCTTCAAACCTGCATCACATTCGAAGAAACCCGAGTTTGTCTTGGAAGATGCACACGTTTGAGAAAAAAAAAAGTTCATTGAACCTAGTAGGTGAAATAGAAATGAATTGAAAAAATATATTGGATAAGAAAAAAAAATCCAGGCCAAATGCCACGTCAAGTAACAAATTGTGAAGTTTATTTAATCTTTAGGTTTGTGCTTGTTGCGTTCCACTTCTGTTTTATATCGAGGTGAGGTTGTCTCTTCTATTTATTTATACAAAAGAAGAAGAAGAGGAGACGAAGAAGAAGAAGAAGATAAAAAAAAACTCGATTCACACCTGAAACTATTTGAAATGTCTAAGGTAGTCTAACCACCTCGTCGTGAAAATTGTGTCTTCTAGGTGCAAGTGTTTGGTTACGGTTTAGGCACATAAAGTTAATATGGAAATTTTGAAATCAATGGTTTGACTTTCTTTGTACCTAAAAAAAAAGTTGAGAAAAAAAACCTGAACCTGAAGACATCACCGCCATTTTGATTCGTGTCATGTAAACAAAAATAAAAAATTTCGTCTTGACACGTGCATTATTGTTGAATTGATTTTATTCGGTTCGTATGTGAAATCACACGTAGAGTATAATTTTGAAGGTTTGATAACCTTTTTAAGGTTTTATTTCTAATACCTACTGCTGGTATCTCAAAGAAAAGATGTTACAAAGATATCCTGCTGACAAATACAACATAGTAACAACTAATACGGTTTAATCAGGTTGCGTCCTTTTGTAATTCATCATGGATTCCTTTTGACATAATCAACCAGAAAAGTTTTCGCATTCCCTTTGAAAAAATTTTCTGCTCATTGGAATTATTTCAGAAATGTTAATGCCTTTGCAAATATGTGGAATTACATGATATAAATAATTCCTCCACGTGGAGAATTAACATGGAGTCATTTCCCTTGAAACCATAAAGGACATTTCAGGGATACATATTTGCAGTTAATAATACTAAATATTTACATTAAAACACACTTTATTGCTTTCGGGGTGAAAATTGCAAAATTACAAACTTATTTGCATCGATTTTTTTCCAACTCTGTGTGTTATATAAGTGATATACGTAATGAATATATGATATAAATGACGTAAATTTATTTTAAGCTTGTTTTAAATGAATTTTTTCAATAATATTTGCACAACATTTCAAGCTGCAGTTTGCAAATTAGTTCGGACTGGAGGAGAATTAAAACTGCAAATTGAAAATAAACAAAATTCAATTTTGTTAAAGGTGTATGTAACATAATTAACGATGCTATATGTTTACTTGTGTGCTGTGTGCTGTGTGCTCCACATAGTAGTGGAATAAAACCTTATTCGTGACAGACCAATTTTCGTCGAATTGTTTTCCAATTTTATTTCCCTGAACGATGAAACACATTTTAAATTTTTCAAATAAAAGAAAATAAATTTCTAATGATTTATTTTATTTATTTTCAGGTAAATACGACACATTTCCGCCAGTCGCCAGACGGTACATTCTGACCATTTATCTTCAAGAATGAAAACAAACGTTAAGTATCAAAAACTACAATCGCGAAAAATCAAAACAAAATAAAATTAGTTTATAAATACAAAATTGCAAACCATGCACTAAAACTTGTTGACAGCATATTGCCAAGACCATTGCTGCAACACCATTGTAACGGTGCATTGACAGATTCCCTTCGAGACTCGATTCGCTTTCGATCCGAAAAAATATTTTTACAAGAGCAACAATAAATGTGTTTCAGTGTCGTTTCAATGACGAAAGGTGCCTGATCCGTTCAGGAGCTACTCGACTATCTTTGTGCCTTAAAATATTCTAAAATTTCTTCGAAATAAATAAATTATAAATTTTAATTATTAGTGGTAGCCAAATAATGAAAACAATTTTTCTGCCTTAAAATTCCATAAAATAAAACTTTAGTCCTTAATTTTGTTGAATGTCCCAAATTCTCACCACTCTAATGTGTTTTCGTCACCGTGACAATTCGACGAGTACTTCTGTCAAGGACATTCCAGACTATTTCCCCAAATAAAAAATAAAAGAAAATAAATCAATTCCGTCCAATAGGACAAACAAAATCACATCTAGCTACCGGCCAAAATTCACAACAAAATCCAATAATAATTTTATTGACATTTTGGGGGCATCCAAACATCACTTGTCGGCCTTCTTACGAGTGGCTCCAAAACAAGCCCCAAAATAAAAGAAAACTTCTCCCTCTAGTGGTGGATGGACAAAAAAAAAAAACAATTTTTCCTACCAGCGCCAAGGGAACCAAGTGCGAAATTGAAAAGCCCCCCAAAAACAAAGACAAAAAATAAATATAAAATAAGTTAAAAAAAAATGTTCACAAAAGTCTAGTCTTAAAGTTTTTCCAGCGATTTTCCTTCCGGTATTTTGCCCACAACCGAAATCGGACGGACGGAAGTTGACAAAACATTGTCACCGTCTCCTTAGACGTTGGAGCGGACAATTTGGGGGTAGGTGGCGAATTGTCGCAACGCAACGTAAATACAAAAAGAAAAACTTCTTAAAGAAAATTTTCGGAAAAAAACCAGAAACAAAAAGAAGAAATAAAGAAAATTCTGTTTAATGAAATTTGCAACATATACATGTGAGAGAGTAGGAGAGAGAATAATTTTCACAATTTTCATTTTTGTTTTTCTTTCATTTCACATTTTCCCCCGGTTTTCCCATTTGGATTTTCCCATTTCAATATTGAGGCACTAAACTAAAGCTATGCTAGTAGTCAAGTGTCTTGTTTTTCCTGTGTGACCATTTTCCCATGATTTTCATGAAAATTTTCCATGAAACAAATGATGTCGGCCATAGCAACAATGGCGATGGCGTCCAGTCAGCGAGATGGAAATGTGAATTTTCTACAATTACAATAATTTTCTCTCTCTCACTCTGTGTTGCTGCCTCTTTTCTTTTATTTCCACTTCATCTTAAATTGAGTAGCTCCAAATTATGTTGGATTCAATTGTGTCAATTCCAGTTTTTCCCGAACAATTGCGTCGGAAAATTCTAGATTGAAAGGAAAATTCGCCGGAAAATTCCACGAACAATCGAGTTTTGTGCGTTGCCAATTATCGATGGAGTCCCAGTTGGAGTTCGAGTAGGAGGCCTCCGCATGGCTCGGTTCTTTTCGAACACAATTAGGAATTGAGGATACCGCGAAATTCAAATTGGATGCCTAGAAATAGAAACATTCCATGGAGTTCGACTGCGAGTTATGTTGGTGGCTCACGATATTTGAGCTTGAAGTTCTAGATGAATGTTCGAGTTCGAGTTTGAGTTGGAGACACAATTAGAGACTGAGAATACCACGAAATCCGAAATGCATAGAAATAGAAACAATCCATGCAGTTCGAGATGGAGTTCCAGATGAAATTCGACTTGTAGGCACTCCGAATACTTCAATATGAAGTCAACCGAATTTCATATGAAGTTCAAGATGAATGTTCGAGTTTGAGTTTGAGTACAAGATGTCTTCATGGAGGACGCTGCGTAATTCAATTTGGATGCCTAGAAATACTAACAATCCATGGAGTTCGACTTCGAGGCGTCTTGATGGCTCAAAATATTTCTGCTTGATGGTTCTAGATGAATGTTCGAGTTCGAGTTTGATTTTGAGTTAGAAATGTCTGCAAGGTCCGGATCGTTTCAAAAACAACTAGGCACTGTGAATGCCACGAAAGCCTAACACGATGCCTAGAAATACAAACAATTCATGGAGTTCGAGATGAAGTTCCGGATGAAGTTCGAGTTGCATGCTTATCAGCGATTCAGAAAATTTCTAGTTCAAGTCAACACTAACTGGGGCACAACGCTGGTAAACCCCTGAAATCCGGACTATCGATGGAATTTCGGTTGGAGTTTGAGTTTAGGTTCAAGTTGTAGTTCGAGATCAATTTCAGGTTCTATCTATTGAAATCATATATGTATTTGAGACACCATTTATCACGTTTGTGGATGCTCCCAAATCCGAATTTCAGGCACGGAAATGCCAATCGTTAATTTAGTCCCCGTTGGAGTTCGAGATGCACTACAAGTTTAAGTTCGAGTTCGAGTTAAAATTCGATTGGAAACAAATACAAACTGAAGATTCCCATAAATTCAGATCGAAAGCCCGGAGATATTAATTGTGGATGCAGTCCTACTAGGAGTTCGAGTTCGAGATGGTGTTAAAATTGAAGGCGTCAGAATCAGGGACTTAAGATGCCCCTACTGATTGTCCGGATTTGTGGCCCGGAAGTGGGTTGTAAAAGTTAACGTGTCATTATTGTCATGACGCGCAGAGTATTTTAAAAGCTCCTTCGTAAATCGGCCGAAAGAAACAAATGGTCCAGACAAAACACTTAAACCAGACGAGGGGAACTGCCTCGAATCTCCGGTGCCGATATACCTTCCTTGTGTATAAAAATAATTTCTTATGATTTTTAGTGGCTTTCTGATAATTCTCAGATTTCGGTGGAGCTATAAATTCTAAAAATAATTTAAAGATATTTAACAAAACAAAAAAATTATGAGACGCCCGGCCAGGGTACAATTGAACTTTCTGTACCAACAAAAAACAAAATGGAGGAATATATAAAAAAAAAATGAAAGATGATTTCTCTACTTGCCCATAGAGTCTCGTGCTTTTTTTGCTCTACACTTTTCAAAATTATAAAAATAACAAAAATTCAAGTTAAAAATAGCGTGGCGTCAGGCAGTGGTGCTATTTTCTATTTTGAGCTTTCGTGGAAGTTTGTTCTGAAAGTTTAAAGGTGCACTTCCGTTTCGGTTTTTGTTTCGTTTTCTTTCTTCTTGTTTTAATTTTTGGCGGATTATGATGTTTCCGGGGTCTCTGGAAGAAAACATACTTTAAATTCTAAATTTAGAATTTTCGACGTCACGAAATCTTTAAATTTACCAGCAGTGAATCGGGAAGTTCACTCATGAGTTGTAGTAATCCAGAAACTGAAAGGAGAAGGAAAACGTGAGAAGCTCAATGGACTTTGTATTGCAAAAAATAAGTTGGGAGCTTCCGTAAGCTTTAAGCTTTTTGAACCCTTGAAGGAATACGAAGGAATATGATGCATTTTGTACTGCACTTGAAAGCTCTAAGCTTTTAAAAATGGGAAATAACTCCTTTCAAAAGTAAGTGAACTGTTGATAGGACAGATATTTGTTTTGAATACACGTTCATATTGCTATGTTGAGACGATCAACGTAAAAGCTCAATGATATTTGCATCTCAGGAACTGCACAATCATAAGAGAACTTGAGGAGAAAATTTTCAAGAAGTTTTACCGTTTTTATATTGAAACATTTCAAAGAAAATCGCAGACAGTCGAAAGTTCAATGGACTCTGGAGTTAATAAACATGACTGAAGTTTTGACAACCTACAAACTATTAAAAGCACATCATATATTTTTGATCGACAATAAAATTTTACCTACAAAATGTAAAAACTTGTCTACAATCCGGTAGCTTTCATCTTGTTTTACTTCAGACTTTGAGTGTAAAAAGCTGTGAAAGACCCGGTGTCTGTAAAAACCTGCCAAACGGTAAGAATTTCAGACCTTAAATTGAAACAAAAAATCTTTTAAAAAAAATGTGGGAATTCAGAAAGCTTTCATGTTGTTAAATTCAGGTGGTCACGGGAAAAGTACAAAAGCTTCAAAGAGTTTTTAACAATTTATTTCTAATTTAATATTGTGAATTTGTGACTTTTTAGACCAATTATCTGAAAAAGCTTTCATCTTTTGACTGTAGGTCACGTCCTGAAAAAGCTCGAAAGCTCTTCAAAATGTAAAAAATATTTAAAAATTCGGCTTTGATCAGAGACATTGTGACAGAAATGTCCTGGAACATCTAGAAAGCTTAATGGCTTACTTACGATTTAAAAATCGGACGCGATCGAAAGCGGAAAAGCTTCTAAAAAGCTTAATATTGTTAGAGAATAAATTTTTAATTCAAAATTTTGACAGGAAACATCAAGAATTTGACATTTTGATCACAACAAGGGCAGGAAATGAAGAGATTACTAGAGATGAAACGGATAGGTGTTTGGCCGGATACCAGATACCGGATATTCGGCTAAGCTTGAAGCCGGATAGCCGGATATCCGGCCGCCGAATATCCGGCCGAACATTTTCGTTTGGTACATTGCATCCCTAGAACATTCTACAACATTGTCGCAGTTGTATTCCATTTGCTCTTGCGACAATAGCCGTATTTTATTATGCACTTGATCCAGAATGGATCACGAATGCAATAGATTTTCAAATGTATTGCAACGACACGCCTGAAATTCATATCTATCGGGATCACGCATCGTTGTTGGAATACATGCAAAATCCTATCGGGCTCTAGCTCAAGTGCGTAATAAAATACGGCTAATGTTAGCCCTTTTAGTCTATCCGTATGGGTGGCCGTTATCGGCACTTCAAATTATTTCGGCACTTGAAATGTGGCGTGGTCGACTTTTAATGATCGCGTCGCATTTCCTTTATGCTGCAGGCTCAATTCTAGTCAGTTTTGATCTAGAATTCTAGCTGACAAATACTTCAAATTTGCTCCACCAGTGTTGAAATTATTGAAATTAATATTGAAATAGCTCTATAATATTATAATACAAAAGAAATTTAATAAACCTAAAAGGATTTAACGACAAAAAATGATATCGGTAAAGAAAAGATCGCCTTTATGGGAATATTTTGAGATCAGCAGTGAAAATCATAAGTTTGCTGTGTGTCTATTATGCAGTGTGAAAATATCTCGTGGTGGCGAAGGGAAAAAAGCAGGTATCTATTAAAGAAAATTAGCTTATCGGTATTATACGGTATCTTATTTATAATCTTATGTTTTCTAGGTACTTCTGCTATGAAAAACCACCTTAAAACAAAACATCCAAATGAATTTGATGGGCTTAACAAAGATCATGCCGCTGTTGTGCCTACTACAACTCCTTTAGCAATCCCGGGGACAAGTTCGTCCTCAATAGCGAAAAAGCAATTGACTATGGCTGAATCTTTCGATAGGAAATTGCTTTGGGACGTTAATGACGCTAAAGCGAGAAAGTATCATTATCTAATAACAGAAATGATTGCACTAGACAATGAGCCATTATCTATAGTAGAAAGGACCGGATTTACCAGACTCCTAGCACAAGCTTTACCCCGCTATAAATTGCCAAGCCGTACATACATTACCCAAAAAATTATACCTGACATATATGATAGAATTTATCAAAAAATCAAAAGTAACATTGCAAGTGCTTTCGCTATTTCAGTTACTTCTGATATATGGACTTGCATGCATAATAACGCTAGCTTCCTGAGTTTCACAGCACATTGGGTATCTTCTGACTTCAAACTTAAACATGGAGTTCTTGCAATGGAGCCTTTCTTAGGCTCACACACTGGAGAAAATATAGCACAGAAGCTTAACACAGTCGCGAACCGCTGGGATATTGAACATAGTAAAATACATTTACTCATTCATGACAGTGGCGCTAACATGGTGAAGGGTGTTCGTTTGGCTGAGTACGATTCTGCTAGATGTTTCATACATTCGCTTCAGAGAGCTATAAACGAGTCGCTCAAAGCCCAGGATGAAGTGACAACAGTGATTGCAACTGGAAGACGACTTGTTACGCACTTCAATCATTCAGGTCTAGCTCAAGAAAAACTGCTAGCAATTCAAAAAGAGTTAAATTTATCCGAACATCAGTTAGTGCAAGATATCAGCACAAGGTGGAATTCCACTTTTTATATGATAGAGCGTCTATTAGAACAAAAGCGGGCCATATCATTGTATGTTGCTGATCATGATACCCTTACTAATTTGAGCGCTCAAAACTGGTGTTTGATGGAGCAATGCTTCAATTTATTAAAACCCTTTGAAGAAATAACCAAAATAACAAGTTCTGGTTTGTCTTGCGTGTCGGAAGTAATACCGCACGTTGCTGCTTTAAAAAAGTATTTGGATAAAGATGAAATAGAGCAAAGAACTCCTGATTTACTGCACATGCGGGCCTCATTAAAAGCTGAATTAGAAAGTCGTTTTAACTCCATCAATCAAGACTCTAATTATTTAATTGCGACATACCTCGACCCGAGATTCAAAACAAACTACTTGGGGGTGGTTGAAGCTGAAAGAGCACGCCAGGTGATTCTATTGGAATATTTAAAAATGTCTTGCGAAGAGTCCTCCAGTAGCAGTTCATCTTCAACACCGGCAAAAAAAAGTAAAGGAGAGGAAACAGAGTCAGCTGTACTTCGCGAAGCGCATGACACGTTCTGGGATTGCTTTGATGAGGTAGCAAATGAAAATAATCCTAGCCAGTCTCACCATGAAGGAAGAAACGCAGTTGCATGTGAAATTGATTTTTATCTTAGGTCATTGCGAATTGATCGCGATCGTGACCCTTATATTTGGTGGGCAGCTAATGCTGCGCAATATCCAAATTTGACAAAGTTCGCCAAAATATATCTTTCAGCACCCTGCAGCAGTGTGTACAGCGAAAGACTTTTTTCTGAAGCTGGCCTTGTCTACGAAGACAAGCGAAACCGCCTGTTGCCTCTCAATGCAGAGAAATTAGTTTTCCTACACCATAACTTGCCCTTAGTGCAGTACGAATACTAATTAATTTTTTTAGTTTATTATCACTAATTGCATTTGTAAGGTGATAAAAATAAACTTCTTTCCTAAATTTGAAATTTCGTATTTTTTTAAAATTCGGTATTCGGCCGGATAGGCGCTTGTTATCCGGTATTCGGCCGGGATAGTAATTTAGGCCGGATAGGCCGGATACCAGATAGTTACCGGATATCCGTTTCATCTCTAGAGATTACCTCATCAGCCGTTACAAAGTCAGGTTCCACACAACAACAACAGCAACAAAAACAAGGTTGAAGTCATCATGTTTACCTCGCGATAATCACGCAAGGAATTTCGTTTTACGTGAGAATTAGAATAAATTAAGCCAAAAAAAAAAAAAAAAAAAATTAAGAATACTTTTTTTTCACGTTTCACTTTCTTGAGATCATAAAAACGTTCACAAGCTTAAAGCATTTTTTATTTTATTTTTTTGTGAATAATAGTGGCTCGCATTTCAGCGGTTTTTTTTTTATTTTCAATTTTATTTTTTTTCTTTTGTTACTCGCGTTGCTATAAAATGGCGAACTATTTTTAGATAAATTACTGAAGAAAACGAAACTTTTTGAAAATGAAGATTTTGCTGTAAACAAACGTTACCTACTACAGTCTGACCACGCATTCTTGAACAGGTTTGGAAAAAGAATGTATCCACCATGGGAGTGTTGGAGAGATAGAGAGAACGGGGGACTTTGACTTTTGATTCTTTTTTGGCCGTTAAAAACTAACCACCAACTTCTTCACATCCTCTGTGACTCCTCTCCGCAGTCAAGCGATCAAGGTAGAATGCAGTTAGGTAACCTTTGTGTGACGACCACGTGCGGACAAGAGAGAAGAGTCCCGAGAGAGGACGGGGAGCCGGACAAATGAGAAAACTTGTTGACTGAGTTATGCTAATGCGCATGCCATTGTGGTGTAGTCGTTGTCAGCATCACCAGCAACATGAAGTTGACTCCAAGTTGAATTCAAGTTGACTCCAAGTTGAATTGGTATTGATTTGGAGTTGCTATTCCGCGTAGGCGTGCGGCGTCGGCCATTATTAATATTACTTTATGTGGCATTGGGCCAGGATGTTTCATAGAAAATCTTTGGATTTATGATGGAATCTTGATGGGAACAAAAAATGTCTTGAGCTGATTAGTCTCTGGATGAATGGGTTTCTTAATAAATTCACTTAACAATCGTTTTAATTCTTTAAATATTCTTTCAAATAACTGATACAAAAAGAAACAACATACCTATACTCACTCAAAGCTCGCATTGAAAACAAACTAACCTTCTTCGACAGATAACGACAATCTATATTTAATGCTTACGTAATGCGGACGAAGTGGTCTTTATGGAAGACTCCATAATCACCTATTTTGGTTGTTTACCTTCTAAACATGGCGGCGATATTGACTTTAGATAACGAACTGCGACAACACTTGGTTGTCCAGTCGCACAAACAGGCGCGGACATTTATGATTTCATATATTTTTGTATTTTCAAATTCATAAATTAATTTTTTCTTGTTAGAATATTTTGAAATATTCAACGGATTTTTCGTGAATTCGAGGTGTGAGAGAACACCTGCTCTTCGCGTGGTTAGAATTTTTTAAGCAGATACTTGCAAGAAGCTCCAAAATAACGAATATCTCTTAAGTGGTTTTGAGGGTCTCTTCATTTTTCTGATATTTTTTACGTATGTACTATATTTCAATTTGAAATTTGGAAATTCGTTACAAACTGAACATGAACCGGTTTAATTTTCTATGGCTTCCCTTTGGGAATTTACATTTTTTGCGGTTTATTGTGCAGTTCTTGGATAAATCATAAAAGTTGCAACTACATATAAATATTAGTCATGGGTTTCTTGTGAAATTGTTATTAATCTAAAATGGAAACGTACAGACCTCGTGTCAACTCTTCAAATATCTATGTGCCACAAACATTTACTCTATCTTGAATTAAAAATTTATCAAAAACTGATTTCCATGATCGATTGCTCACAAAATCAAAGATCAAAATTATGTTTGAATGGACTCGCTTCGTTTGAAAATGATATCGTGTAGTGCGACTTATGTAATAAAATGTGATACAGAGATTAGCTTAATTATAGTTTTATGCTTTGAAGTCATAGATAAGAAATAAAGATAGAGAGCCTGGGGACAAGGACAGAATATTATCCTTGCCAATATGTTAATCACTGCAGGTTAACAAAATTTTCTCAAACAATTGTTTCGAAAGCGACTTGCTGCCTTCAATGTGTGCGTGTTTGTACAATCATTTTCACGCTTGCGTGTGCTCGCTTGACTCTTTTGCACTTCATTTCGTCCTCGGCGAAACAATAAATTTCGATTTGCATTTCGTGGAATGATTTTTCGGAGCACCTGGTTCATGTTAAATAATATTTTTTTTCCGAATTCAAATTCTTGTATTCAAAAATGATTTCATCATGTTCTCTTTTCGTTTTTTATTCCAAAACGAAAATATTTAGACTCTTGAACACTTTAACCGATCATGAAGACACATTAAAAATTTATTCCGCAAAATAAAAGATGCTTTCCATCACCCTAATGACGCCTCCATTAATCAAGCTTTGCCTTGGACCAAATAAACTTTATTTTCATTTGAGAATCATGTTGCCAACAAAAATTCAATACCAAAAAATTCATATGAAAACTTCAAGTTACATTGAACTCCTTCATCTGAAACTTCATTATCCGAAATAAATTGTGTGAAATTGACAAGACAAACCCAAGAAAAATAAAAAAAAATTACATAATTCTTTTTCTTCTAAGAGCATCAGTGGGCGACCTGTTCCATGGAATTCTTCTTAAATCTCTTTTTTACCATCTTGGACAAATATTCTTTATGTGACTTCAAGTCGAAGCCACATATCCAACCATTTTATTCGTTATGGCACACAACGGAAACTTTGAATTTTTCGTTAGAACAAGCTTTGCGAGAGCTTTCACTAAAAAGTGTTAATGCTAAAGCCCTTCTTAATTTGCATTCTTTCTTTCCGTTGATTAATCAAAAGTTTTTTCGCAATACTGGAGAATTTTATCAAGAAGCAAAAATTCATTTTGATTAAGATGGCGTGCCATTTTGTTCTGGCAAACAAGAAAAACGAAAAAAACGAAAAAAACTGAATTAAATGAAAACATGATAAGCTGGTCGCAAACCCTGTTCTGTTATGAAATTGATATGGACCGCTTCAAATTCCGGCATTCGATGATATTCATTCACAAACCGCCATAAAGTCATACAGATACGAATGATTCACAGTTGTTGACTTCTCAAGTTGATCTTGAGTCAATGACGAAGTTTTCTTGGAATTTCTGATGATTTTCTAAGCAAACCAGCAATTGGAATGTGCTTGAATTTCGTCCCACAACTACTACTAACATATTCTATTAGCATACGTTTCAAATGAATGAAAATAAAATATAAAAAACACTGATATTTGTGCAAATAACTTCGAGTGTCGCTCATCCCGCCAAGCGTTTTCTAATTAAGACCTTGTGACTGTAATACAAATTGTGACTATTCTCTTTTATTTCTGATAAATAATTAAAAAAAAAATAATTACCTCGAGCGATCTTAACGAGTGATTCACGCAAATTTGCAACGTGAAATGACGGTGATATTTTTCCCATTAATTCCAGTGCTTAATCAAAGCAGGTTTCCATTGGAATTCTGTGGTTTCACAATTTGTGTGTTGGGAAAAATGACGCTGACAAATGCAATTTGTCATGCATATTGTTTGACTGGACGATTTGTCCGATATTTGTTTTGTTTTTTTATCAATGAAAAATGTGATGATAATCGAAACAGGAAGACACTCGAGCAATTTGAATTCCAAAAATTTTTTATTCAAAATTTCAAAATAAATGAAGTAATAAATGAAAACAAAATGCTACAACAAGACACATGGACACGAAAATAAAGCCTAATCGCGAAAAAAAAATGACAGAACAGCCAGAAAAAAAAAAAATTTCTTTTAAAAACAAATCGTGAAGGAAACGAAAACTGAATGTTGCTATCTCACTATGTTGCAAAGAACAGTTAAAGAAGAACGAAGAAGAGACCATGCAATGAACAAATTGCGTTCTATAATCCCCACACACACACACACGCATAGAAGGATTATATTTGTCAGTGGCGCCACCACACGAACAATTTTATTCAAAACCATCAAAATTGATTTCATGCAAATTTTGGGGTTTGCTCCCAGACGGAGGACGTTCCACCTCACAATAGGGCGAGTATAATTCAAGGAACAGGTGTGTGTCGCGTGAGAAGGTTTACTAATTTTGTACACTGGTTGACCAGACAAAACATGGCGTCCAATAAGTTCCATGTCGCCTGGTGTTGCGGTTAGTCATACGTCACTAGCGTATCAGAAGGACAAAGTCAGAGTCGTGTCACCTGTACAATATATTTTTTTGGATTTTCCTGTAAACAAGCTTGTCGAATGGAGCATGATTGCCTTTAGGGCGAAAGGTTACTAATATGCGAAAAAAATGTTCTCGAACAAAAGAATGGAATTGATTCCGAATTAAAGTTCATCGCCACCATTTTGCAACAATTTCAATTCACATGAAACACACCAGGGGAATTGGCAAGTATAGCACGTGTCCCTGGTTACGTGTTTGTGCGGAGAAAATGGCGTCCCTCAAACCAGCACTTTCCACCGGGTTCCGTCCGTCCATTTGTTCGCCCACTTCATTCATTCCATCATGTTTGCTAATACAGCACTTTTTTCATTCAGTTCTTTTATTATTTTCAAGTATGTTGCATTCCTGGTTGTTTTATATCGCTTGCAGGGTTGGCAGCACTTCATAGTATTTTCTTCAATTGACAAAAAAAGCAAAAACAAAAAAAAAAAAAACTGCCTCTTGGCGTCTGTGACGATGATGAGGTAATGAGCAGTTTGTAATGTCCAATTATGCGTTGCAATTTTTCAATTCGTTTCATTTGTAGACCTGGAACATCATGTCGGACCATAACCCGCTTGTGAAACGTATTAATTGAACGCGAGCATGACAAAAAAATGTACATGTTACCCGGGAATAACAACAGAATCTAGTGGCAATTACCTCATCAGTTAGATATGCTGCTTTGTCTGATGAATGGTGGACTTAATAGGTTCCACATCCATTCAAGAGACGACTACTCGAATCTCTAAATGCCACGCGAAATGTCACAGACCCGACGCTAAAAGTGAAAGTTAGAATTTTTTTCTATAATTTTTTGTCGCTCAACAACATGATAAGATGATCAATTATAGTTTTAATAGGGACAAAATAATAACATGGTAAGAAGCTCGCATGTCACGGGAGGATTTCTGGACCTCAAATTATGTATCGGAAATTTGTCCCTCACAACTTCACACTAACATGGTAAGACTATCAAACGTTAAGAAATAGAGACCATGGAATCATGACTGGCTGGTTCAAAATGTATTCCACTGTAAATCCTTCAAACGATGATGGGGAAAATGTGAATCCGCTACTTAATGCAGAATTGACTTCAACACAGTCACACACGAATTTATTTGAAATGCATGATTTTGGCGATGCATGTTCAATTTTTGTCCGATTTTCTTCGGAATCAGTGTACGAAACTTTCTCTTTCTGCAATCATCTCTTTCTCATTGTAATTCACCATGAAAGATTGCTGGAATTTGGTTACCATGAAATGGAGGTCGTAATAAAATTTTTTTCTTGAATAATTTTAAAATTACCTGTTTGTTGTACACGTTCAATTCAATTAATCACAGAACAAAATGGAAAAAAACGACATATTTTCTATTGTTCTTATTTTTTTTCTTTCCAAACAAAAGAAATCAAAAATTTTTTCCTAAGAAAATTATTTACTCCAAGAAACACACTAATAGGGTTTGTTCGTTGTGCCTGTGTTTGTGTTTGTGTTGATGCAATTAAAGTTAAAAATAAAAAATCCAAAAAATGTTGAACCTTCAGGTGAACGTTAAGTGACGAAAAACAAAAGACAAAATTTAATTTTTATTTTTATTTTTTCTTCAAATGCAAAACTCGCAATTGAGCATGAAATTACATAAAGCCGCGACGTTCATGGAATCATGATTATGAATTAAGACGATTCCGAGGTATAGTTCAGGTGACAATCAAGGTACAGCACTGAGGCCCTAGGAGTTTTGTGAATAATCAAGTAATAAATTTCCTGAGAATTCGACGTGACAGTACTGGATAATCAATTCGAGCTATTTGAAGCCCTTATCACCAACACGAGGGAGGATGGTGAAGAAATGAAATTACTCACTGTACTTAGGAATAATTTGTAAAGAATACCTGAATACCTGAATACCTGAGCGTGCACATGAGGAAGTCTCTAAATTTTCTTTTTTTTGGTTACTAATATATTTTGTGTTGTACTTGCAAATTAATATTCTAATCAAACATTTCTGGTTTCCATCGGAAACCTGTATAAGGGATTTTTTTTTATCATCATCCACATCAACATGAACATGATCGTCAACATGATCGTCAACATGGACGTGTAGTGGTTCTAGTTTACATAAAAATGTTTATGCAAGTATGCACTAGGAATATCTGATGAGAAGGTTCGGAAAGTTTTAAAGCTTTAACTAAGTTAACTCAATTAACAGAAAGACGACAGATATACTAACTAGGGAAGTTGTTGGTTCTGGATATTTTGTCGGTTTTATTTATTTAAGGCCGCACCTAAACCTCGACATCGTGGTATGAAATATGCATCCGTTCTTATGTTGGTAATGTGATTTTCAAAGAGACATCGTGTTCATAATGTTGTCTGTCTGTCTGATTGTCTTATCGATGTTGCCGGTGCTTGCCATTAAAGTGGATTAATATTTATAATGAATATAAAAGTTGGGAATGCGGAAACGAGGGCGGTTCATAATGAGACACACTTCATGACATTCCTTATTCGATAGTCCTCTTTAACGGCAAAATTTTAAGGCACTGGGATTTATTAGGAACTGGACTGGAAAATGTCTGCGGACTTAATCAAAGTTGATTAGGATTGGAAATAAATTCTGACAGGGATCAGTACAAGATTGGAATGCGGGAAAGAGTCAAGTCTTGTTAAAACCGATCTATTTGCCATCATTGTCTGATCGTATCCGGATCAGGTCGGGAATTGTCTCCAATCAATCTTAAATCTGTCCAAAATCCTTTCACGATCAATTCGAGATCATGTCCGGAACACAGTCAGAAATCTTGTTGAAATGGTAAAGCAATCATGGCAAGATCAAAGTATGGAACGAAACATAATTCTTGTTAGGTTCACCCGGCGATCAATTTGAGATCAGTGAGAGAGTCAAATTCGAGGAAGGTCAATGCGGATGGCCGAGATCTGCAAACTTTCTTGGACATCATTACAAGATCAGTTAGAGATCAAACCAAGATCAGTTCACGATCATCCCGAGATCAGTGTGAAGTAACTTCAAGATTTATTCGCGATCAGTCCTATATCGATCCATGATAAGACCTAGGTAAACCCAGAATAACTATGTCATTCCACGATCAGTCTAAAATCGATTCATGATCAGTTCAAGATCAGTTCACTATCAGTCCAAGATCCATTCAAGATCACTGGAGGATCACTCCACAATTGAGGAGGGATCAGTTTGCGATCAATCTAAGATCAGTTGCACATTTCATTCGAAGATCGATCCGAGAACAATTGAGTATCACTGTGAGTAATCCAAGAACAATCTAGGATCAGTCAAAGATCCTTTCGAGATTAGTCAATTCGAGTAAGATAACATAGAGATCAGTTCCTGGACAATATGGAAATAGAACTAGATCAAATCCAGGAGACATCAAAATCATATTTGTATTGGAACTAGAACAATATTGCAAAGAGATGAGAGCATATTGTCCCATATTGAATCCTTGTCTACGTCCAAACAGATTGATAAAATGATAGCTTTGAGATTGTCTACATAAGATTAAAAAAAATATGTCAAAATCAGTGCAGTAATATAAACCATTGTAGTCTGAAGTTTGTCTGATATCCCGAGGAAATCCTCATGATAGCACGACAAAGATAACAAGAAAAAGGAACCCAGTGGACAAAGGAATCTTTCAATATCGGATTCACCAGAGCAAGAAGCTCATCTCCAGACTTCAGACTTTCACTCACTCAAACTCAATGCAAGACAATTTTCAGAAAACCCCAAAAGAATTAGGACGAGTCCACTAGACAGGACAGACGTTATCCACAAACCACCAAAGTGCTCCCTTCCATAGATGAAAGAATAATAATAATAATAGCAGAAGTATTCTCTCCACAACCAGGCACATATCATCAACAAACCCAAGCAACTTTTATATCATAGGTAATGATACCAACAACTGTGGCCACCACCACCACTATCGTCATCATCATCATCATCATCATGCTATACAACATGTAGAACTTCTATAGAATCTACTTCAACGGATATAATATAAAAATAGTTCCAGTCTGATGAATCTCATTCTGGTTGGGTTTCTCTACAGATTCGGTTCGATGCACGGGAGTAGTGATCTTCGAAATTGGAATCATCTACATCATAACCCTTCTATATAACATATGATGTGAGGTTTCATTTGAATATTAAATGAAGAATCCACGAATTGTGATCATGATTATAAATTCCAAGGTTGATACCGTCTCACAAGGAGTCGAACCGGACTTTGATTCGATTTGCATTTGAATTAGAAAAACGATTTTGACAAAATTTATTTTTAAAAAACTTATTCAAATTTGTATAATTCCATCATAAACAAAACGAGCACTTTTTGAATTCTTTAAATTGTCTCACAACATTCCCACATCCCTCTGCGTCCTTTTCACTCAAGGATTTTAATTGAAACGCCGCTTAAACCCTTTCAAACAAAATAAAATAAAATGAAAGGTGCACCACTTAGTTGTACATTATTTTCCACTTACGTCTGACTTTCTCACATCCACCACCACCAACTTGAAGTCGAACTGCAGCTCGAACTCGAACAGAAGAATTGCGGGCCACAGGGTGGGTTTGAAACACTACTTCATACAATATAACAGCACGTGCCAAATTATACTGGAGAACCTTTCAATGCTCTCAAGTTGTCATTCAATTAATTAGGTTCCCCTTTTTCCACAGAAGGTTAGGAAGGTTTCTCGCAACACGGGAGTTCGAAATGTAGAATAACCCTTTTGTTTCATGTTGTTTTTTCCATTTTGTCGTCCAAAGTGCAATGACAAGTGCAATTAAAACGAAAATGAAGTATAGAATTTTTTTTATTCCACGCAAAATGAACTTTTCAAGGATCAACCCTCTCCTTTTAACACACACTCAGTGGCAGGGGGTGGTTTGCGTTTGGTGTTAACTACAGGTTTTGTGGGTTTTAACTCTCTATGTCCTTCGACACTAACTATGGTTTGGTTTCTTTTGTAAATTTTAAATTCATTTTTTTGCACCACAAAACGTTTATGCGACACCAGTGCTTGTCAAAGTTTGGTCGGAGTGGAATTGTGTCAGGAACAAAACCCGCATTGACTGCGGCTTAACTTACTTTGTAAACTCGAAATGCCTGTTTTCAAATGCAAACAAAGTAAACCTTATAAGAAGTTCCTTTTTATTGCATCAGTGCTTCTCAAACTTACGTAAGAGAAGAAGTGTGTCAATAAACAAAGAAAACTATCTTTTTAGTGCAGTAATGCTTCTCATCTCAGAAAATGTATCAGTGAACAGAAAAGAAACGAAATTATTTTGCGCACGGCACTACACCAACCACGACTTGGGGTTGTTCGTGCAAGGCATGATTTTTCCGATACAACGTTTTGAATTGATTTCATTTAAAAAAAAATTAAATTTATTTAAATAAAAAAATTTAATTGCACAAACATTGCAATGGAGTGAACGACTTCATTTAGAGCGCGATATTAGAGAGTTGATAAGAAAGTCTTTATTGCAGCTATTAATCAGCCAGACCACAAAGTAAAAGCTTCACAAAGCTTCGAAGGGCTTGGAAGGGTTCGTTAAAAAGCAATTGCTAAAAAACGTCCTGAAAGTAATAAACTAAATTACGTGGAAAGTAAAGGTAAGACCCGACACTAACTGGAACCACAGCCCTAACAGTCTGTACTGCTCAAACCTTTTACCATGCTCAACCTGTACTTTAAATACTATTATTACAATATTGTCTTGGATGCGATAAATTTTCATGCCCGACCCGACCCGGGTATGCTGCTACAGAAATTACAGACGGCGGCGCGCGAAATGACTACTTTCAAGTGAAATTGCTACCAGGGAATGTTCCGCAACCCTTGGAGCCAACCCTTTATATATAAAATTTTTTTTTTTATTTTATTCAATTGCTCAATGTTACCGTTAACTTCAGCGTTACCTTTATCGTTACCCTTACAGGGTGTATGCGTGTACTATGACTCAGATAATAGAATGTTGTAAAATATATATAAGAAAAGTTCCCCCCTTCAGCTACGATTGGGTCGAGTTTGCCGCCAGACCGGAACCGGAACAAAAAGGATATGGAGACAGAAGAAATGTTAAACAAGGTTAAGGTACAAAAATAAAAAAGGAACCTTAAAAAAAAAAAATCCTCGAAAGGAATTTTATGATTTTTTATTACAAAACGTTTTACGGTCGGCTTACTATGTTTTTTTTGACAGACAAAGAAGGGATGAGGGTAGTTGACGTTTTTATCAGTAGTCAAGGGATGTTACCGTGATGGAAGGGGTGCAATTTCAATTCAAAATATGTAACCGTTTGGGGCTTGTGTGCTTTGGCTGAATGCATTCTACTCAAAGCTCACACATGTATTTCATTGTAATGTTTCGTCCTTTTCAAAAGCTTTACGAGCTTTTTTTCCAACTTTTACTCGGTGTATATTGAAAGATGATTTTTTGATATTCGCGACGCCATTACGTGCAGACATGTTGAACAAATTTGATGAAAATAAAAATTTTAATGACTTCCACAACTCGTCAATCTCGAACCACTCTAGGTATGAAAGTGCGTACCTTAATTATCCAGGTCAAAAGGTAAATATCGAATGTTATCGTAATGATACCAGGAATTCGGTAATTAAAATTTGTCTACTTTCGCACACAGGCACACAGGGAGGGAATTAAACTTTCCCAAAATCGTTGGTCAATTCCATTCCAGACATTTCTGACCGGAAGCAACAGGCAGGCGATATAATCGTTTTGTTTTAGGAACCAGAATAATAACGTTTTGGGTTTACCATTGAATCCTTAAAATTTCACTAGAATCAGGAGTATTGCTGTAATAAAGAAGGATATATTGGTAATTGGAAAGTAATTTTGTCTTCATATTTAGTACATTTGATTTGTCTCGTTAAAGGCAAACCTTTGTAAATTATCGTCATTTACGTCGGCCACAATTGATCGTTGAAGTCTCGGGTTTCAGATTATTGGCAATTCGGTTATGGTCTCGCCATTTAATCATTATCGAAATTAGTTATTAAGGACTTTCGGTTATCCTTTCCTGGAAAACAGTCTTCATGCTTGTAAAATATTCAATTATTGCGTGTATGTATATATAGTTTTCGTGGAAACATTCTGAGGTATTTTTGAATACGAGGAAAATGGAAATTTTTGACTAATTTTCGAAATCATTAAGAGAATATTATAAGAACCAAAAATTTCCGAGAAAAACGAAAGAATGTCATCAAATTGCCTTCAATATCCATTCTGAGAGAAGAAAGCAAGAATTTCATTCCAGTCCAATTAGAATTATTGAAGTTTGACAGTTCTCACAATTTTCAAAATGATTGGGACACTTAAAAAATTAATAGAATTCAATTGTCTTGACAGTTCACCAAAGTAGTATTGGTGAATATTGACACAAATGTCATTGGCGTCACGTCACATACGTTGGATTGGAGTGTCAACTACTCCGTTCCAATTAGACGTTTTTGGACCAAAACAAGAATTCATTTCTAGTCCAATAAGAATAATCAAAATTTGACAGTTCTACCAATTTCCAAAATGGCTGGAACCCTGACAGAGTCATAGAAATTCATTCCTTTTAACTTTAAATAAGATGGCGGATGAAAGGCATCATATCCGTGAAAGGAGATGAATGCGCTGACAATTGTCCCGATTTTCAAAATGGCTGAATTACTCCCAGCTTAAAATATTTGGTCTGTTCACGTACAGCTTGAGTTTACTAGAGTTTACTCGGCTGTAAATGAGCAATTTGAGAGGATTTTACTCAGATAGTATCAAAACGCATTTCAGTAACCTGGAGCCACTTCATAAGCGAATATAAACAATTTAGACACTTGATATTAGTCAAATTAACCACATTTTGCTAGTAGCTTGGAGTTACTCGAGCAAATTTCTCCTGTAACATCTAGCACTTTCAAGCATATTACCCCTCCGTTATTTTTCGTCAAAATCTCTCAAATCAAGTGTTTGAGCGAATACAAAAACGCCAATTTCGTGCTCGAAACATATTGCATATAGATGGCGTTAGACACTATTTGACAGTTGTCTCAAATTCCAAAATGGCTGATCCGCTCACTCTTTAAAACAAATTCAATTCCCTTGACCGTTCAAGAAGATGGCGAGTTACAGGCATCAATAATGTCAAAGTAGATGGCGTTAGCCACTATTTGACAGTTCCCTCAATTTCCAAAATGGCTGGATCAGTCGAAGGGTCAAGAAAACTACAATTCCCTTGTCAATTGACGTGATGGTGGTCATCACAATTCCAGCAAGATGGCGAACCCTTAATTTCACGTGCCACCCTAATATGTGCTTGAATTTGAGTGTAGTGAAAGCAAACGCAATTATCTGTCGGGTCGGGTCCGGGTGAATGCATTACCCCAAGAAATCCGAATGAGACAAAACACACAAAAAAAATGAAAGAAATGTAAGAAGGAAAATAAAATTTACCCTTCGCAAAGGTATGGCGCCTTGTTTTCTGGGTACGGGCCACTGTTACCCTGTTACCCAGTACAACTGGAATACATGCTGTTGCAAAACGAAGTGGCATATAAAAATTTTTGTGTGAACATAAAATTCCGCACACATGCGGCGAACCCATAAAAATAAACAAAATCAATCCAACTGAGTATTTTCCATCGATCGATGGATTCCAATTGGAATTGTCAATTCCTCAGTAAGACAGAACAGAACGATACAGAGACTACACTCCTGCTGAACAGTGACTGGGGTTACCAGGTCGGGCCGGGTCGAATCCGGGGAGAATGTCGAATGTCGTTGCCTACAAAATGTTGTTCCCTTTTAATCCTGCTGAAATCGTCGTCCTGTCTTAGATAGAATGTAAAGGTTAGCAAGGATTCTATCTTCACTCTTGCCGTTACCTTTATTCCTGTTTTGTGTACCTGTCCTGGATGTGTAATCATGTTGAATGCACTCCTTAAAAAAATTTATATATTATATATGTAGAATATGTATGTATGTACAATATATATTTGTGTATATTCATCCAATTACCAATTTTTCGTCTGGTCGAACTGTCTGTGCACTCAGGTATGTTTGGAATTTGTGTTTCTCGAAATTGAGCGACTCCTATGGTGAAATCATTGAACTGAACAATTCTGATGGCAGGAACTAATTTTGACGAACATTTTTGTTTACATTTTTATTGAGTTGAATTCATTCGTTTTCCGGGATTTAGTTAATTATATAATTTCTTCTTAATTTCGTGACATTTTCATGGAGTCAAAATTCCGAAGTAAGTGACTGGAAGAAATTTAAAATTATGGAGATGAACAGGAAGCCGTACTCATCCCTCTAACACTGTCTTCACTTTAAAAATCCTAAAATACCATGGAAGCGGGCACACTGGGTGCGAGTTATTCAAACGTGTATCCAGTTAATTCAGTTTATTCATTATGACGCCTATACAGTGAAGCTTATATATATCATGAACAATTGGTACCAACTAGTATTTAAAAGCACCTAGCAGCTAGACTCAACTAACTTTATCTTAGTACCTATTTCAAACGTGTATCAAACTGATCTGAGTTCTGATCAACACGTGCGAGTGGTTACACTGGCAAGAACTCGCAAGAACAAATTGGACTTTGAAATCGGTTTGATTTTTGACGTACTCGTCAGAACAAATTTTCGTACCAATTCGTGTGCATAGTCTAAGGGCGCTCAATTCATACGACCAGTATTGTGCAATAACGTCATGCAGATGCACTGACGCTGCGCTTGTGTAAATGACACACACGATCATGTGAAGAGCGCGTGAAAGTTCTCAATGAATTCATAGTTTCTAAAGAACATGACTGAGTGATTGCTCAATCAGTAGCCATTTTCAAATTCCCAGAATGACTGCATGATGACGCCATGACTATTTAAAAAAAAAAAATCGAAATAAAATAAATTATGTAAAACGAAAACAATCAAAATAAGCAGAAATTACTGCGGAATTGATTGGAAAAATGTCAACTCAACAGGTACGTTTATCGTGAATCGGTTATGTTTGATCGGTATCGAATCGGTGAAAAATATTTTTTCCCATCAATTTATGTTGTTTTATATCACAACAACAATAACAATTTGCAAATAAACATTTTTCTGATTAAAGCTATCACACGATAAATGCGCGATTATTTTTTGTTTAATTTATTTATTTAATTTTTAGTTAATATATTAAGAAATATGTCGAGTGAACCGATCGCATACAATTACCGGTTCTTGATGACTTACTTGTTGTCACTGCGCGATCGTAACGCGAGCCGCATTGCAAAATCGCAACAAACAATCTGGAGTTGTTTGAGAACAAAAACAAATATTTTGCGAGAAGCTACAGGTACAACAGGTATAGGTATGGGTATAGGTATAGATATAGGTAACCTGCTGATCGAGTGGTATACTATTATTTATGAAACATACATTTATGTGTGTTGAAATTGGAATTGAAATTGTTTAAATACTTCCAGTGCAGCGTCATCAAATGAAGAACTGGTTTGCTAAAAGTGACAGTAACATAAAATGGCGTCGCATTCAACAAAATGGCGGTGAAACCTTAAAATCATGCCCAAATTTAGAAGAAACATATTGATGTCACTTTCACTGTTGCATCATTGCAATGCGTTGTCGTAGATGTTTTGTGACATGTATGACAGTTATGATAATGGCAACAAGATGACGCTTCAATGTAAACGGAAACATAAATAAATTTGCAAAAAATCATTTCATGTGCATCATGCGGAGTTTGATCTATTTATAATTTTATTCCCCTTAGTGGCCGAATACTCTACTCTCGGATTCAGTAGAATGGCATCCATGTTTTGAAATTGAAATTTATTTCAATGCAAGGTCACAAACAACACGGCGACAACTGACAACTGACAACGGAAAGTGAAATTTAGACACGGAATATTTTTGTCTAAACGCAAGATTTACGGGTCCCCCTTTGCCCCACAACATGAAGATATTTAATAGAATTTGGGGGAAGGCGTCATGCATTCTTAAATTTTGACGCTTTGAGAGGCGTCAAATTCGCCATCTTGTTAATTGCATCCAGATGACAAACGTTGGGGATGCGGGAGTTCCGGGAGTTAATTGTGTGGTGAGAGATTAACGCCGACGCGGGTGCATGATGCCTGGAATGACCAGTGGAAGTGGAAAATTACTTAATAACGAAAATGAAAATTAAACTGATGAAATGAAATATTAAAACAATGTTGAAAGTAAAAGCAACAAACACAAAATCCGAGAAATAAAAATCCGAAAGAAATAACAAAAAGGGATGATGAAAAATGGCCGCGTCGCAAGACAAAGAATCTTCTGCCACTTCTGTAAGAAGGGGAAATCAAGTTGAACTTCATTCCGAAAAATTTATCAACCAATACAATCTTCTCCGTTTGTCCAATCGATCGAAACCGAATCCGGTCAACCAAATTTTCATTTAAGTTTGAAAAAGGATTTCAAGATAAATCCACCTGAAACTGATTACACAGAAGACGAAATTAAATAAACCGATTCAAAAGCTTAATGGAATCGAAGAAAACAAAAAACAAAATCTCATTTCATAGATATACATATAATATCAGAAACTTTATCCGAACAAGCGAGAATCCTTTTCAACCATAAACTGCACACAGTTACACAGTAAACGGGTAACAATCGGTTCAAAGTCTGAAACTATTTTCAAAACCGATTCATAATAAAACGAAACCATTCTCTAGTAACTTTCAATAGCGTCTATGTTTGCTAATGGATAAGAATATCCTAACATACAATATAGGAAAAGTTATTTCCTAAAGAAGAACACTTTAATGGTATCAGAAAACAAAAGGAAACGATAAGTTTTCGAGACGAATAAATGAAGGGTTTGCCTCACTTCCGGTTAAGAAAATGCATTTCCCACAATATTTCCGCTTTGTTCTGAGAATGGCAACTGTTTGATGAAGACAGCAGCGACACAATAAATGAACTTTACTGAAGGGTGGATGGTGGAGAATCAATATGTTGGAATTACCACCCTGTTTTATTAAAATGCCACTATTCAATTGTGGGTACAGCAGGGAGTGGAGATGGGTGTATGGGATATTTACAATTTCGTAAATTAAACATTCTCTCGGTTCATTTACAAATTTTACTCAGACAAAATGAGACAAAACGGAATGGAGTGAGACGAGACACAGGCAGTAGCTTGTATGAAGTTTGTTAAACTCAAACATTTGCAATATCATTAATTGATAGTACATACGATTGACTTAATATCGTCGATAATATCGTCGTGGATATCCAATAAGCATACAAAAACCCCACAACTAATCACATCATGACAAAGCTGAATATTATTGTCATTATGTGGTTATGGCCCGTATTTTTCCATTTACGTTTATTGGGAAATTAATTAATTAGCAGACACTTTCGAATTTTCACAAAACCCAGTGACAAAAAAAATTAAATTAAAAAGGAAAAATGTTAAACTCTAAATTTCATCGCACACACTTATTATGAAAGAATGTATTCCAACAACACGATCACAGTAAAACGTAAATTTAATTTTTCTTCTGAGAATTGGTCAGCCTTAAATGATCGTCCAACACAAATGTCACACACGCACTCATTGTGAAAGAACGCATTTCAACAAAACGATAATGATAACACATTCGTGAAGTTATCATCAAACACACGCACGCACACGCAAGCAAACACTCATTGTGTAAAAACGCATTCCAACAACATTACACTGACGTGCGTCGAAATACTTCTCCTCCACTCGATGGAAGTCAAATTCCAAATGTTGAGAACATTTTAATAGCAAGTTTTCAGTCGTTAAGAAGAACCTTATGCCACTGTAACAGGATGTGCACAGTAGACAAAGTTTTACCACCATCATGTCCTAAAGCCTATCACATCGGATGCATCTAACAGGATTCCTAATCTGCGAATCCTTATCCACAAGTCCTGTAAAGTACCGGATGATTGACAAATTAAAGAAACTTCGAAATGAGTTTGAAGAGAATGACAATGGCAGGACCTCGACCCATGTCCTTTTTATAATCCCTTTTACTTGGCTATGTCTGTGGGTATGTTTGTGTCTGTGTCTGGGTCTGCAATCTAATCGCAATTGCAGAAATTCAATCAAGGACAAGAAGTCGTCGTCATCGTCATTTTGTTTGTCGCCCCAATAAACATGGCTCCATTCTCATTCCGAGTGTACGAACGACTAAGGGATGGATGGTAAATGGGTGGAAATGGTGTAAAAGACTTATCCATAAGTTCTAGTTTGTGTGCGTTGCTCTTGAAGCGAAAAAAGGATTACGAGTACATTGTAAAATGAGAAAGAAAACCAACACAACCATTTCACAGCCTCTAAACTTCTCGAAAGGTTCTCTGGAGGGGGGAAAGGGTTCGGGGATAAGAACCAAAAGTCGAGTAGAAATCATGAAACCACAAATGCAGAAAATTATTGCTTTGATGTGCTTCCACATCGTTGAAGTCATGAATTTCACCCATTTTCAGGATATGACGTTATCTAAGGATTTGGCCTTTTTCTAAAAAACATTTTTCTATCCTGATTTGAACTGTTTGCCAGGATAATTTTCATCCTTAGCCATATTCCTTGCAAATAGAATAAAATTTTCACTTAGTTTCTCTTTTTTTTAACTTCTCCTTAAACTCTTTACTTTGTTAAGGACACGATGATCCTTATAAGTTTACTTTCAAAAAGGTATTTGTTAGGCTATCTTCCATCCAAAAGGATATTATCCTTTCTACTATATATCTCTTCCAAATCTTGTGTGTCTTTATCCTTTTTCGGATCGAATTTCACCATCAAGTGTTTATCCTGTTTTTTGTTTTTTTTTATATTTTTTGGAAAATTTTGTTTTGTTTACTCTTAACTCAAAGCTTTCTCATTATATCCTTTTAATGTTAATTTCATATGAGGATTTCCTTAAATAAATAAAATAAAATGTTTCAAAGGATGAAAGGTAATGTGTGTAAGGGATACTTTTAAATGTGTCCTTTTTGCCCTCAAATATTTTCATGGAAATATTTAAATCTAAAAATGGACGACATATATTTTTGTTTTTAATTTTGTTAGTCACACAAATTGAAGAATGAAAAATTCTCAACACAAAAGCTCAATTGACTTCATGTGAAACTTTCATAATGCAAAAGTTGCAATTTGCTGACCTTCAAAATTACACAATCAAATATTTATGACACTCCATGCAGCGGATGTTGCATGACGGATGAGAGACTGAGAGTTAGAGAGAGAAGCAACAAGTCACTGGCGAAACAAGAAACAATTTTGTTAGACGGAAGTCAAGCGAAAGGTCAAAGTTCAAGACGCTTTAATTCAATCAACTTAGAGTTGGCTCAAGATGATTCAAGATGGCGTCAATTAAACCGTAAAATACACATTCAAAATGGCGATGCAAAATGATGGCTTACATCTCCCCCACGTGATTATTGAATAATCGAAACCAGTCATACAATGATGAGTCATTTGCGTTGAGCATTGAGCGTTGCGTTGGTTGGTCATTCATTTAAAAGCAGGGTCAACGTGCGCGTTTTTTAATTTACAAGTTTCAGCCGGGGCAGTATGTCAATTATGTATTATTCTTTTGTTACTTGTGTCTTCCTTTATCTACTAACTCAATGCCAACAGCATCGGGTTAAACATGATCGATTGAGTTACACAATCAAAATCATTTGTCTTTGTCTGCACAGAAATTCATTTGAACTCTGACTTTCACAAAACTTTCTCTCTCTCAATAATGTGCCAAACATGGATTTGACGTATCTCAGGGTTGCTGAGGTCATCTGTCAAATGATGGTTGAGGGCAAATGTTTTTATTGAAAATAATGAAATTATGAAAATTCAAATTTCTAACCATTTTCTTTTATTTCCAGGTGAGAATAAATCAAGATCATCAAAATAGACGACTCAAAAGTAAATTCACAAGTACCGGTGCAGGTATTTCACAAAATATATGAATTCAAAATGGTAGCAATATTGACAGATTGTGACAGTTGGAAAATCATTAGCCAAACTGATCTCTCTGCCCGAAGCGGTATAATTTCCGAAATAACAGCCGCCAAATGTGGCAATACTGCCGAGAACATTAACGTTGATGGGAGTCTGACATATCGTCTCTTAGCTAACAATACCGTGCAAGTCAAAAATTGCCCATGTGACGTTTTGTATACCATTCAGTCGATTATTTTTCTACGCATCCAATGGTCTCACACTGGAGGAAATATAATCCAATTTAAGCGGCTGATTCAAAGAGTAGTAACACAGTATGTATATGTAACATGTACATATATTTAATACAGTTTTTGACGTGATAACGTCTTATAAATCGATGAACACCGGCTGCACACACGAAAAAGCATGCTTATTGTCACGTTCCGCATGTTTATTTACATCTAGTGAGGATGATTTTACCAACTTCAATGACTTCAGCTAGTTTCCCTAAACCGGATTAAATTTAGCCGGTTTCGCTATAATTTTGTGTTTTTTTTTGACAGTAAGGTCGAATTAAGTCCGCAAAGCAAAGGTGTTTAAACCGGATTAACTTCAGCTAGTTTCCATAAACCGGATTAAATTTAGCCGGTTTCACTATAATTTTTTCATCAATGTTTTCTTATGACGTTATCACGTAGAATTATCGTAAACCGACCTAACAGACAACAATCAATTTTTGTCTCTCCTGAAAGCCAAGCAAATCTGACCTACACGATATGATCAAACTACAGAAAACGTAATTAGTAATTTTAGTTATATCTCGAAAATTTTGTACTGTATCATGTCATTAGTCATACTTTCTTCAAAGGTGATTCAATTATCTATCTATCAGATGATGTATTTTATCTCTTCTCTCAACTACTAGTAGAAGTCTGCCAGTGTTCCAAAGTCCTTTAGTCGTAACGATACAAAATTGGGTGTCAGTGGTTAAGGGTATATCATATCTATTTCTTAAATGGCTGTCAACTAGTTCTTATAGCTTTCTTATAGAATCGCCCTGTCAAAATTTTATCATGATTCTAGAATTCCCAAACTGCTGTAATAATCATTTCCAATAGTTTTGTGTTGCGTTGGGAGTTTTATCCTTTATCTAAATTGTATGTTCACGATCTTTCAGGATATGGTACGAAGATAAGTCAAAGTTCCTTCAAACATTGTCCGACCAAATTGGTGATTTGTCAAAAGTGAAATGTGAACGTCACTGGAAAACAAAATTAATAGGTCAAACCAGACTACGTTGGTCAAACGCGACAACCGCAAAAATTCCCCAAAAATCCAGGAATCTGAACTAGAACAAAAATTGCGTGTCACATTTTGACATTTCGCTGTCCCAGTTAGGTTTGTGTGCCTCAAAACACACACAAATGCCAGTTGACCCGTTGGGTTCAGGTCGAGAGGTTCCCACATGTAATACACGTAAACCCACATGTGTTATTTTATAATTTATTTCAAAAACAAAAACAGAAAAAATAAATTTTTTCCAAATGAATTTCGTTGTCACTTTAATTTATGGCTGTGAAAAACCCTCGGAAAGGTTCACATATGGTTCGTGGCCAGACGAAACGGAGAAAAACCTTCGGGACATTTTCTTTTTACATTTATTTTCATTTTGTAGTTGTTGTTTTTGTTTTTTGATGAATTGTTCATCCGCCATTTTGTTGAAGAACGCAAAATGTCGTCAGTAGAATACGTGTTGTCTCCGGTGTGTCTCGAATGCGTCTAAAGTAAATGTAATTAATTTAATTAAGGAAAAAGGTTCGTTAACCTGACGTGTTAGTGTCCTTGATTGATGACAGCTTTGGGACTTTTTAATGTGCTCTTTTTAACACCTCGAACACACAGTAATCCCTTGAATCCTTTTCTAGTCCACATGACGTCATGTCTAACAGTTAATGATGATGATGATGATGGTGATGATGACTCAGGGGAAAGTTACGTTCCTTAATTAACCCTTTTTGTCAGTGGGTTTTCTTGAAAAGGATAAAGATATCATCCTGACAGTTCTTGATTTAAATCAAAATTATCCCGAAAAAAATTAACAATTAAGGACATTAAATTCATGCGAATGATTAAAGGGAAACATGTTTATGATCCTTGAATATCCTTGATGCGACATGCATTCAGTTCCTGTGTACATATAATTGCCTTGAGTAGCAAACACAGGTGCATCAAGTTTATAAAATGACGCTACTTGAGTGCAATACACTCCGGAAGGATATACACACACATGAGCACGGTGAAACATTGGACAAACATTTTGCGGACATAATGAGGAAATAAAAGTATAACAGCTAAAACTAAACAACATACAATTTTCCAGAATACACACAGCTGGATAAAGGATACATCCTGGTGATCCATCAAGTTTCCTGAAGTTTGTGTATATCCTGTTAGGGATAGTGTATCCTTTTTTTATTTGTTTCATCGTTTCCATGTATGTCAAGTCGAAGGAGTCAACAATACAAAAAAAAATATCCTGCAACTTGAATTTAATGTACTCGCAGGACATGCATTCATCCTGTTATCCTGAACAAAATTTTTTTTTGTTCTAATAATTTTCAAACGTCGCCATTTTTCCAATGCACGTGGCCAGTGAATTTTTATTTGAGCGTTTAATGCATAATGAAAGGATTCTAAAATGGCAAAAAGGATCTACACAAAACACACTTACACATGTCAAGGATAATAATTGACACAGACGGGATTCAGAAAGGATATTCGAAGAGGGGAATTTTGAAATTTGAACTTTCAAAGTGTTCGTGTGACGGGGGTTGCTCCCTCGTGAAGCGGATTAAAGGGTACCGGGGTGAGGTGGTGGTAATTAAAATTTAATGAAAATTTTGTTCGTACAGATTGTGTTTAAAATCTGGTAATTGACATAAGAAGGATACTTTCAACGAAATTTGTGCTTTTCATACAAAAAAAGCTTTTAATACAAATTTGATGACAGGAAGTGCCGTGTAGAATGTTTTTGAGGGACTTCCGTGTCGCAGACTGACGTTCCATGAACAAGGGTCGACATGTGTGGATGTGTAGACGAGGTTATTTTCTTGTTGAAGCGAAGGGAAACAATTTTTATTTGACACACATTTGCAGACAACATGAATTCATTTTGTCCTTTGTAAAAATAAGGGTTAATGGAAACCAAGGAGCCATTTTGTGGTCAATAAATGCAGTCATTTGGATCTTGGTTGCGATGGTTCCTCTGGAACCGCAAATTCATTTTTAAGTTGGGTAATGTCCAATTTCAATAAAGGGATGTCTTTATCAACAATTTCTAATTCTGATTCAAGGGAAGCTTTTTGAAGGGCAATGATGTTCCTTAAGGAACATTTCCTCCAACCGATAGGACATATAGTGGATATAAGAAAGTTTCTGTTAACCGGCATTATTGAAAATTGAAATTATCCCTAACTTTCATCTTATTCCTATCCCAGAAGGATGAAATCTTCAAATATCAATCAAAAAAAAAATCTTATGAATCAACCTAAAAAATATTTTCTATTTGAGAGCTAATCAAAGTCTTTTTAATGAATTTTCAAAAGACAGATGTGGTTTTGGAGACAAATATGTGTCCAAATGAGGTGTCCCTAATTGCTGACTTATTCCTTCCCGGAATATTGATGCGTTCCTCGTCACAGAAACATGAGACATTGACTCAGAAGAAACATCATGATTCATATTTTGTTCCTGATGATTCATATTCCAATGAATTGTCCTTAAAATCAGCTAAAAATTCTCCCTAATTTATGAATCAGTGTTCTTGCAAATGTTATCTCCCGCAATATACATATATGTCAGACTCTCAACAAATATATAACACTTGAAGCTTCAAAGATATCTGTTACAAATTGTGTCCCTAGTAAATTTTTCTCCCTGAAAATTTATCAAAGGTTTGTGAAGATTTCTTCCTCAGTCTAAGAAAATTCATGACTTCAGTAGCTCACGTCTGTAAAAACAATCAAATATTCAAAGGACAAAAGATGCCCTAATGGATTGTCCCTAAATGAATTTGTGCACCTTTAATTGTTCCCTCTGTCGCAAATGAAAAAAAGAAACACACTCAAACCTGTCACTGCTGCAAATAATGTCGCAGTAACTATTAAAATAACGATTCCATCAATAATTGTCCCTAATTCGGGCATCGCACCCTTTCGCAGAAAATAAACTTTCGTTTAAGGAAGTATTAACGAGTGCCAGGGATGTTTCGAATTGTTCGAAAGGTAAACTTTAGAATTAATTAAAAGTACTTTTTTTGTGATCCTCCTAGAATTTCGACTTTTTTGTAAATCCCGAAAAAAAGCTTTTTGTGTGTCATATGTCCTTTCTGCCTCGACGGTGTGTTATTTCAGAAACTAACCTTTTAACTTTCAATTTTGCCCTGTTACAGAACACTCCTTGGAAGTATTCATTAGTCTCGAGTTTCAGGACATACTAGAGACACATTGTCGCACCCTTCCCTCAATTGACAACCCTCTGTTGTAAGGGTTGCACGTGTCACCCTCTGGCTAGGAGAAAAAAAGTTATTGATTTTATTTGAAGCTTAATAAAAGTGTACAGGTGACCAGGAAGTTGAATAGTTACTTGTACCTTCTCTCAATTGTCAGATCCTGACTGCGATGCTGTTCAAGATTCTGTTCCGGTTCCTTCCGGAAAGTCACAACAACAATAACAACGACGACAATAGTAACAACAACAGCCACTGTTATAAGGAAACAATTTTTCCTGTTATTTATTTGGCAAATGTTGGCTAAGCCAACACATAGACAGAAACACAAACACATGAATGTAACCTTCGAGTTGAACCCTTTAATCTCGGCTGCTCGGGGTTTTAGATTTACGTGTTTGCCGATTCGATTCGAACCCTTTTATTTGCGACCCTCTTGTTTTCAGGTCTCACACCCCCTACTAACTCTGTTCAAACCTTCAAAATAAGAGAAATGTAATGGTAAAGTTCACTTTTTGCATTTTACATTTTGAAGTTGTGAAGTTGGTCGCCATATTGGTTTTTATATATCCTTCGTTTTGCAATCGCAATTTTTATTTATTTTACAGGTAACAAGTTTCGTTATTGTTTGTTTACACAGAAAGTACGTTTACTTTTTGCTGTTACCTACAGATTGAACCCCATCATCCCCCATCGCCACCATGTCACCCTGTTCTACTGTAATTGGACACTCTGTCGACGAAAGAATTATAGTTACAGCGGATCTGTCCATAATGCATTGTTCACCTGGTCAGTTTTGCAATTACGTGTGTTTGCAATTCTTGAAGGGGTTGGAATGCACCAACCCTTGCATTGAAGTTTTTCCGTAGATCTATGGATTTATTTCCATTTATCTATTTTTATTTTTTCGTATCCAATTTCAACCCAACTTCAAGCTTCTCGAGTTATCCCTTTTGGTTGGTTTTCCTGGTTCAACTTTGGGGTTTTCCGATGTGTACAATAGTCATACCTGTGGAAATGGGTGAAATGTTGATTGGAAACCCGGACAAATAAATCGGTATCGGTATTGATACGTTTCACTTAATCGGGCTCTGTTGGACGTGAAGTCAGCAACCTTTAAGGGAATCAACAATTCAAGGGAATCCCTATTAAAATTCAACGAGGGCAAATTTTAATTAATATTGTTTGATTTAAGGCACGATTTTTTCGGTTTTCGAGAGCTTTAAAACTCATGTGCTCTTCAGTATCCTTTCCAGGAGTTTGGCATCCTTGGAATTTTTATTTCTTAATGATGTCCTTACAAGTATCTCCTATCACTTAAATGGTGTCAGCTATACTGATGTCAGATACAACATACTGGACAAACGCTCACTTCGGGAATGTATATTTGGTCTGGGTTACGTACATATACCTACTGTAGTCGTTGGTAGAATCACTTTCAAGCCAGATATTGTCCTTGCAGTCCTTGCAATAATCATTTCAGAGTCACTTTCAATATCTTCTTAAGAAAGCAATACTGTTAGATGTGTTACACATCTGAGTGTCATATAGAACTTAGAGGTCTTACTGAACCTAAACCTGACTCAAAGACCATCAAGACCGCTACTGGTTCCCCCTCATTGACCAAAACAAATTGGCACTTTGTGGCATCATTCATACTAGCCACAACATGAAAAGCTTAAAAATTAGCTTTGTTTTGAGAAAAAGCTTCCAAGCAAAACATAAAACAATCGAAACGTGTTGCCAGATCAATTGCATAAAGTCACGTTCGTGTTTGGGTTTTCTCAAAATTTTAGCGAATAGAATGTGTTACTTTGTGTTTATTAGTTTCAAAGTTTTACGTTATATCACTGTAGATCTTCGTATATAAACCTCTACAGAACATTAAGTTCTGTTAGTCCTTAATGGGAAACTGAATCACGGGCTGGTCCCACAAGTTACGGCTGTATAAAATGATTAATATCCTCGAAAATTGTCACCCGAAGTCTTGAAATTGTTGGGGATATATTGGCTAATATCTTGAATTGTATAATAGCCATCGGTTAAGTACTACTACTTTTTCCATTTCCGAATCTTCTTTCTTCTGGTCATCACGATAAAAGGAGACATGTACATGTAATAAATTATTTCCCGAAATTACATGAAAACCATAACACCGAATTTTATGTAAGACACTTTAATAGGAAAAGTCTTTTATTGGGAATTCATTTCGGAAGTTTTCGTCCTTATTTGCAACAACGTGTGGCTCGTGCATTTAAGGACATTTTCTAAGAAATAAATCAAACTCAATTTGCACGACGAATGCTGCCAATTTAGTGACAAATCAGCCATTTTGAATGGATACTGATGAGCAAAATTTGTATGAAATTTCCCTAGAAAACAGTATGTCTTCTTCAGGAAAAACAGATAACTATATAACATTAATACTGTAACATAAACTATTCAAAATTTTTGTATTTTGAATTGGATGAATTTACATGAATTTCTCCAGGAAGCAATGGTTTCTTCTGGAAAACTGAAATTGTAGCTGATCATGTATTAAACAAGGATACAATGGATATCATAAGTTATTGAAAAATTCCTCCAAAGTCCTCCAGATGGCAGCCATTTCAGAAATTTGTAGCCGCATTGACCTGGCAGCACCACAAATTGAGCAACTTTGGTGAAACCACACCAAATCACCACACGTAAAATCTCTCTTCGGTGGCAGCTGTGATTGACGACGGACGTGTGCGCACGAGAGTTGGAATCTCCTAACCTAAAACTGAATCAAAGTTTGGAGTGCTACAATTAATTGAATTTGTGTAAATTGTACATTTTATTATAATAAATCTCTTGTAGAGTCACATAGGACGCTACAGATTGGTCCGTCATTTAGATTCTAACGAATTGACATGAATGTTCACATGGAAACTGCTCAGAAATGAAAAGTTTCTTTTGGAAAATTCAAATTGTAACCGATCGTGTAAAAAACTAAGATGCAATTAATATGACAAACCATCCCACAACTCCTCAAATGTCCGCCAGAGGGCTGACATTTCAGTGCCAAGTCGATAATTTCGAATTGACATGATTTTCCATGTGAAATTTCTCCAGGAAACAATGGTTCCTTTTGGAAAATTCAAATTTTAACCGATCGTCCATTGAACTTAAATAGAATTATTAACATAAACTATTCGAAAATTGTTTAAATATGACGTCCAGAGGCTATATTTACATAACTCGTATGGGAACCGATTCTAAACCGATTCAATTTCGATTTCGACTATTTATAAAATGCCCACATTGTATTTAAGCATCAACACATGGTGCTCTTTGTTTAGAAAACATAATTAAATACATACTTTACATTTAACGGAAGAATGTTTTATGAAAAAAATACAAGAAAAACGATTTAAAATTTTCCCTCGGGTTTTTCCTTTCCATCGCATTCTACAGTAATCTACAACAATCTATGGCAATCAAATAAATTTCATTTTATGTGAAAATAGACAAGTATGAGATGCTGGAATTTGATAGATTACACACATGGCTATTTCTGGAGGTTATGAATATTTCGATTCCGATTAAATATTTCCCCAAAACAAGAAATGACATTTTGTCGGAGGGAGAACCTAATAAATTTGTTAAAAATAAAGACCCCTCTTTGTGTGAAGGTGAAAAATGCGATACAGCTGAAAGGGGAGCCTTGATGTCATTCTCACTTGGGGTACGTTTGGAGCAGCTGTTCTTCAAATTGTGAGTCTTGTCTGTGGACGATTCTATCCAGAACTTGGCTGGAAAAATCCCAATGGGCCGGACAAACAGTTAATTGACCGATCAACAGCTGCCACCAGCGGTGCTAATTGATGACGCCAAGAATGTGATACTGGAACGTATCCTGGAGTACTCGTTGGAACTCACTTAAGAATCGATCCATTTGCTCCGCTCAATAGTTCAACTTAACTCGACCTAAGCACGCTCCATTTACTTTAGTTCATTTTTATACAAGAGAATATCCTTGAATCCTATTTCTACCTTCGAGCTGAGTTGGTGTACTAAACGGATATGAGACATCAGGACATTCCCTGTGGCGTGAAGAAGCGTCTAAAAGATTCTATTTTTTATTTAGAGTTCCTAAAATACCACAAGGATATAAGACACCCACATATCCTTTCTGGTGGGTATTTTAAACGCTTCGATACGGTTTGGTTACATCGTGAAAAGTCAACGAAATGGAAACCTACGAATTTACTTTCCATTCAAAGGATTTTATATAAATGTAACATTCAAAAATATCCTTGTTTACAGACACTGAATCCTTCCTTTCATGAAATGTCCTTGATTGTCACTCTTGTCGTCTTCAATCGAAGACAAGGACAAAGTTGAAAAAGTAAAACTTAATTTAGTTTGTTGGGTTCAAACAGAAAAAGGATCAACAGAAATTATTTTAACTAATTAATTTGTAAGGATCCAGGATCCAGGAGAATATATCAATTAAAAAATGCTGGAGGGATGTTTTTAGGAATACAAATTGACACACAAGATGGCCCCAGCTTACGCACTAAAAATAACCACTCAACCGTAAATGAAAACCGGATACAAAACCAGAAACCAGACCTTTCATCCCCATTGCCATCCCCATTCCACTTGCCCTTGGCCGTCAATTATTTTGATGTTTAGTCAAATGAAACGGTATTTTTTTTTCTCTTTCATATTTAAGTACATCGTTAATTGCGTTTTTTTATTCTCCCTTAATTGCGGGAGTAATTCGACATGAAAGTATCTACTGTGACTAATTGAATTAGGGACGGAGTGTCCTTCAAATTTGCCCTCTTTTCTGCGTATCAGTAACTCAATTTACCTCACTCCCAAATAGTTTTTATGATCTATGTTTTTCTCGAGACATAAAGAGAGATGACGCAGCTTCTCTGAGGATTTCTGAAAGATGCTTTTTTGAGATATAAGCGATCGAAAATTTTGTTTTGCATTGAGGAAACGATCTTCCCCTTTTTGTTGCTTTCACTGCTTCCTTGTTTTTGAGATATCAACGATTGAAAATTTTGCAGTGTTAGTCGTGTGCAAATCGAGTGCGTCTTCGTGGGAAGAACTTTTCAGTTTTGATTTTCTTGATTCTTCATTTAAATTTTGCGCGGTTGTCAGATATCTAATATTTGGAAAAATAAAAATAAATTTTCTGGATTTTACTCATGAGGGAAAAAGGACACAATCTCTGGCTTCAATGAAAACATTAAGGTCCGCCAGACAGATAGACTTCTCCCAATCGAAATAGACAGCACTGTAAGAAAACACACAGTCCTTTTTCTGAAATTTAGTGAAGAAACAAATGTTAACCCGATCGAAATTTTCCAGGCAGACAGATCTTGTCCCGATTGAAGGTGACGAAAGTATGAATAAAGCTGCTCTTTCTGTCTTCTTTTCTTAAACTTTTCCCGATTGAGAGGCACAATATAGTAAATAAAATAGTTATCTCTTTCTCCTCCTGTTAAAAAGAGACAGTATGATATACTTGACTCTTCGACTCTGTTGATCTGCCGATCTAAATGTGCCGAACGCAGACAGATCGTCCCCAATTGAGGGAGACGACAATACGAATGAAACACTTCTTGTTGGCTTTCTGACTTTCTGAGTTCCTCATTGAAAAACATAAGTCCACCAGACATCCAATTTCTCTTGATTGAGAGAGTCAGTATGATATATGGTAGTTCTGTCTCCTGCTCTGTCAATTCTTAATGGAAAAACAAAATTCCGCCAGACAGACAGATTTCAGAACATTTTTATCCGCCAGAATTTATGCAATGATTTTACATGTAACGTTTAAAATTTCATCGATTTCCCTCTACGCCTTTTCTCCATTTATGTTTTTTGTCCAAATTCAATCACAAGGAAATCACCGACATTTTGCTGGAACGTCCAAAGGACTTGAAATTTATGTTTTTCCACTTTCCGATGAACGATTCAAGATGGATGCGAAAAGAAATTCGTATTTTTTTACACTATCGTTTTTTGAGCAATCTGCTGTTATGTTATATGCATGTAAGTGTGTGGGTTTGCGTGTCCCATCAAAGAGTACATTTTCCAATACACGAAGCGTATAAAATTTAGTTTTTCCATATCGTCCGTTTTCTATAGACTAACCCGAACATCGAACATGTTGTATAACCTCATTTTTTGACAATTTTTCAAAGGACATACATTTGTTATACGAATTCAGGATTTTTTCTTTTTTTCCGAGGATATAAGATCGTAAATAATTTTTTTTTCTTTTCCCTTTAAAGGATAACACAGTGGCTCGTGAGTCGAGAGTCCTCTATTCTGTCCGCCATTAAATTGATGATGGCAAGATTACTAACCTTTCAATGTTCCTGTCCCTTGACAAAAATCCAAGCAACACTTTGAGGCGTTCAATATCCTGTTTCAATTTCTTCTTCCTTTTTTTAACGCACACATCTTTATATGCATAAAAGTATATTTATGTGTGGAAACATAAATAAATTCATGTGGTATCTACGTTTTTTTTTTCTCATTTCATTCATCGTCTATGTTTCTCTACCTCACTCTACGTACGAGAATATTTTACTTAAAGTTTCTTCCTTTATTTATTTGTTGTAGATGATAGTAATAATCTGTTTTGCAACTTTCATTCGTTATACAAAAAAAGCTGGATGGAAAAAATCCTTCTTACGGATTAGTGTGAGTGTGTATAATGCATATAAAGTAGTGACATTATCTAAATGTGACTCCATTTTTTGAAAAATGGCTGACGCTTACCAGTAATTGTAGCTGGAAAATATGTATTCAGTGTTAAAAATATAACATGGCCGCCAAACAAGGATAATGTGACGAAACTCCTCACGTTCTAGAGCTTGAAATAGTCCTTTGAGCCTATTTTTCCACAAGAAAAAAAAATATAAAAAACCTTTGAATCCCTTAAGGATACCCTCATAAATAAAGATAGAAATTTTTAAAGTAGATCAACATTTGTAAGAGATGTCAGTTTAATTTGAAATTATATCAAATTCGTGTGCTTGTGTATGAGGGTTTGTGTGAAAGGGATTTTGTTGTAGGGCTAGGACATTCTAGATAAGGACACACTCCAGCCAAAACCAACTGATAATGTCTCCAACACGATGTCGTTTTCAAATCAGTCTCAAGGAGTCACGAATTTTGTCCGTGTTCCTTTTTGGGTGATTGTATCCCGGGTTTCTGTCCCTATTAAGTTTTTCTCATGAATTAGGGAATAATTTTCGTTGCGCACGTTAATTAATTTTGAAGTCAATCAAATTGATTCTAAATTGAGTGAAGAATCAAGGGATAAAGTTGAGGGATAATTTTATTTTATGAGGGTAAAATGTGATCGCCCGTATTTGTTGAAGACATATTGAATGGGATTGATCGTGGAAAAGGTAATCAGTGAAATGCGGGTTTTAACCTTTGGCAAATTGATCTTTGCGCCGATATACGGGGATGACGTTATTTATTAAGAAAATTAAGGACTCCACTGAAATCAGGGATCATTCAAAAACTCAACTGTAATTACTTTCACCAGAATCACAAGCTGACTCTGCTTTATAACATACCATTCATTTCAAATGCGGCGTCTGATTCAATGCCGCATCAGCAACAATGTTTCAAGATGACCAACCAAGTCGCACGAGACGATAAAATGTTTTCGCCAGCAAAGTCGTTGTTGGAGCTACACGGTTCCTACTGAATGTCAGAGTGTCTTACTAACCAGGACTTCAAAATAAGGAAGTGCATGTGTCGTAGTGTTGATTCGTGTTGACAAACTTTTCGGGGATGGAATACCAGACCCAGTAGACGAGTAGAAAAGATAAATTTCGAATTTTGAAAATGTTAAGTTTCTGAAGCCATGTTTGAAGACATTGTCCTAATTCATACTGACAATATCTGTCCCCTTTGTGCCATTGATCTATTCAAGATAATAAGCATAGAAATACAATTTTTCCATAGAAGCTATTCACGCGTTATCACAACCAAACCTGACGCGGTTGAATTTATTGAAAAACTACCGCCACAAATTGCCAATTGATGCGTTCTACATTGTTCTACAGTGAATTCTCCTCTGAATATATCCCTCAGAAAACAATGCAATAAGAATCATTGAAAGCATCCATTGAAATGATATATTGTATTATAGGGATATTCCCTGTAGTAATAGATATAAATTTGTAGATATTCAAAATCGAGTGTAGATTTTCCCTTTTTTCGGTAAAACGCACCCTAACCCATGAAATTGAAGACCCGGTGCTTATAATTGGATTGAAAATGAACAGCGACAGTTGTGTATACACGGGACAGGGATGAGATGGTTTTACCCTGTTAGTAGTTTAGATATATATTCACGAATATCCCTTTAAACGATGTGGGTATAGCAGCTAATACAGATAGCTGATGATATAACTACAGTAAATTATTATGAAGAGGAAAATAACCATTCCCGGGTACATGTACCCGTCATATTTGATAGGGTTTTTCGATGATGATGTTGTTTGCAGACTTTTAGATCGAATGATATGATTAAATGTGTTATAGGGAAAAGTTTTGATGTGCACTTAAACGATTTGTAATATAATTTTCCAAAACTACAATTCCGGGTTTGAGAGCCAGTTTAATTTTCAGTAATTTTCTTTGGTTTTCATATTATCCGGTTTTATTGTTATTTACAGTGATTCGAATTAGGGGATGAATTCGAATTGTGTGTTTTTTTTTTGTTTTTTTTGGTTTCCATTTGCCTGTCCCTTGTTTTTTCTCTGCCCTGGAACTGTTACCCGAATTTCTGGATTTTGGCAGATATCATGAATTTCAAATTAATTCGTTTAATGAATACAACTTTTTGAATTGTTTGTAACTTTTGATTAACTTTGGAATTTTGGGAATGTTTTTACATTTTTTTGGCACGTTTTGCTGAAAGTGGTTGTGAAATTTTGAATTTTATCAATCATCAAATGTCAGTTGGAAGGTTCTTCAAATCTACAATTTTGAAAATTCTAACGCACTTGGAGATATAGGTCCGATTTTGTAGGTTTAATGGAGGTGGTTTTGCTTAATTTGATCTCTCATGAATTCAACAGAAATTCTATAAGTCTTCAAAAATGTCTCCAGTTGTAAAAGGAATATCTTATGATACTTATTAGGTTATTAGATGAGGAATCTTAAAGTCCTCACGCCGTCACATGAAATCTTATGAAACGAAAATGTTTCACAGAAACGTCTTAAACTGACACTTGGTGACAGAGCATTCCCTGGATTCTTAGAAGGTAAATGTTTCTCAATAAAAATGATTTTAAAGATGAAATTGTCCTTAGAATCATATTGAGCACGGGATTTTAAAATACCGGCACTTTTTCAAACCAGAAAATTATCATGAAAGTCATGTTGTAACTGTAGTCCCATTTTGGATCTCGTGATGTCTTGGAAAATGATTTTCTGAAAAATTTTTGAGGGACAAAATTGTCCAGAATTTCAAAATCTTGAAATTTCCCAGAAGAATTAATCAGAAAGCTTTGCCAGAAAGTTCTCAAATTTTATTTTCATTTATTAATCATATTGTCCCTATTAATATCCCGAACTACAAGCTAGATAACACCACACATGATAAAACAGAGTAAAAATCAGTTCTTTCTGGATTAAGATGAAGAGGCCCAAAGTGTCCCTGATAGTTTGGTCACATCGTCGCCATTTTTTTATCACCACCGCAACAGACCGGAACCGACTTTCACAGGATATCAAAGTGACTGGCATCGCCTCGAAGAGATAAGTGTCTATGGTCATGGAGGAAATGATATTCCCTTGCAATGATAAGACGCATCAAGTGCATTCATAATAAATTCATCTCGACTTCAAGAAGATATGACTAACAAAATGGCTGCGTGTGATATTATTGCCTGACCATGAGAGATATTCGAATGAAAGTCGACTTTTTACAATGTTATCACTATGAACAAAAAGTGTATTATACAAAATGATGGTACATCAGCAATGATATACAATGATGTATTGTAGTATGGTAATATAGGGACGATTCACAAAGCATTCTTCCATCAAGCCAGCACATAACTCGGATGGTTCTGGAAGCCCACGGAAACCGCATACTTTGGAGCTATTTTTAAACTTTATGGAGATGATAACTTGGTTATTCTACTGCATAGTTTTGTAATTGGAATTTGAAATCATATTTACCCGTACAGACAAAGAGGTAGATAGATAAAGTGAGAGAGAATGAGAGATATTTGGTTTTTTATCACATTTTTATGAAATAAAGTCATACATTGCATACGAATTAGTTATTTAGTATGCAAATTCCATCGTGATGCATTTGGAAGTGGTGATGAGTCTTTTGGCCATAAATCGATGATGATTATCCGATCCGAGTGTAGTGTCTTTAAAATTTTATTGTATTTGGAAATCTTTGTCTCCAACCCAATCCGCAATAAACGACTCGAGTGCCAACAATCAAGTTGATGGAGTCAAATGTTTCATTTCCGTTTTGGATTTTTGCTGTGGGTATGTGACTGTAATTCAAAAACTATTATTAATAATATTGCGTACGACAGAGAAGGGAAAACAATGCTGTTTATGTTTCATTTTGGTACAGGTGAACAGGACACTTTTATCCCTGAAAACATTTTGATTTGAAAAACATTCACATACGAAACATTTCTAAATGGATTCACTGAAATCGGTCAAGAGGGTGGATAGAGGGGGATGGAGCAAAATTATAGGGACGGCAAATGGAAAGTAAAAAGGTTCAAAATGATAAGGTGAAATAGCCTTGTCATGATTCGTTATCATTAGTGTCCAGTTTAAGCTGAAATTGTGAAAGCTTTTTGACTTACAAATCAAAAAGAATTCAAAATTGTCCAAAACAAAATGCTAACAGGACATCGGCCAGGAAAAAAGGGAAAACATTTTTTAGATTTTCCTTTTATACATTTTCATTTTTGTTTTTGGTTTTGGAATGATCCCTTCAAATAAGAATTCTTTATTTCTCAATGTTTCACATGATAGGACTTTCACTGTTGCAATGCAGTCGTACTAAACGGAACGAAGCTTCGGGGAAAAAATTCTCCTTGTTGGTTTATGAAATTTAAACGTGTGCATATGAAGACTTTCCTGAAAACACACATTTCCTTTCTTTCCATATTCAAATACAGATGGCATGTTGAAAATTACTTTTTCCAAATACAGGTAATTTTAGTCGGAAAAAAGCTTTCAAACAATTAACCTTAATTCAAAAAATATTTTTGAATAATTTCATCCAACGGCTGTAGCAGAAATCATTTCCATGTAACGATGTTTGTGACATGAGGAAAAACGTGCGTCGCGACCGGCACACGAGCTCGGCTCTTTCGTTTGCCGGGCAGATGCTTTAACCACTGAACCACCGTGAACGCTTGCGTTCATCTTTGTGTCTCATGATCATATTGAGTCGCATGCTGGCGCTTAGATTTTCTTTATTTTTGTGAAACTTCAATTTTGACAGTTGATACCTTAGATAAAACGTAAAAACAAATTATCAAATCACACAGAACCGAAATGGAATTGAATTGATTGTTTCCTTTGAATGGCCACAAGGAATTGAGAAATGAAATTGTACAGGAAACAACGTCTGGATTTAATCAAAGCTCATCGAATCCACAAACCAATTAAGTAAACTTTGTTACAGTTATCCCTGACAGACAATTTCATTACATCAAATTAATGAATCTATTAAAATTTTGAATTTGCCTGCATCTGGATTGTTGGAGGGTTTGTCCAATTCCTGATATCTTGTCTTCGAGGTTATACCTATTGTGTGTTGAGGTATTAAGTTGGCAACAATGAATTCGGTACCATGTGCTTTATGATTACATAACTCCACTTTTGATGACACCAACTGCGTATCACCCGAAAAGGTAAACCTAGGCCAGGCGGTTTTGGCGACATTCAGTGACACTGACCGCAGTATCACCTTAACACGTGCTAATCGGTTATTGGCAGACTTCCTGCGATTTGAAGTGTGACCAAATACGAAATGTGGTGGACAAATTTGTATTTGACCAAACTTGTAGTGGTGATGCACATTTAATTTGCATACAATAGTCGTTTGTGCAATGGAATTTTATTAAGTGCGTAGATAATTTAAATTTGTTGCAATTTTTGTGGCACAAAATCGAATTTTTGTCGAAACTGAATTTACTGGAATTAGAATTCTTGCAAAACCCCTCATAAAATCGGCATAAATTTGTCATTTTTAGTGGAGGAACGGAAATTCACATCAAATTGCAAATGATCCTGTCGCTCTCAACTCATAATTTCCCTTGTTTCCATTTCAAATGTATTAAATGAATTCACCACTGTGAAATGATTTGAATTGCAAAAATTTATGTGTTCCGAAATCGCCACAAGCATTTCCCTTGCGAACAGCCCTACCACAACCGGAAGTTACTTACCTAAATGCTTTTGAAATGATCCCAAAAAGAAGAAACTGAAATTAAAAAATAAAATTTCTGATGAGCTTGTCAAGTTCAGACGAAGAAAATTCAAGTACTTTTCATCACTTACATACAATCTGCTCGTCACATTTTCATGTTTCATTTTTCATGTAATTCCCCTTTATTTTTTTTTTCATACTTTTGCACAGCCGGAAATGAGAATATTCGGAAATGACGCATGTGTGCTGCGAAAAAAAGACGACGAGTTCAATACTCTACCGGATATGGAGTGTTAATGGCTTATTGGATTTGGTATCGACTTCAGTATGAGTTTGTGACGTGGTTAGCGTTGGGAAATTTCTAAAATTGTCAGAGGCTTTCTTGAATCAACGCCATCTCTTGAGGAATTCATGCTACAAAGCTTCAAGTGAAAGTGGTTCTTAGTTTCTTGTTTACATTGGTCATTTGAGTGTGCAACGTGATCATAGATTGAGAATCTCCAACTCAACTTTCTGAAATTTTGTTCAATTAACGCCATCTCTTGAGAAATTTACGCTACAAGGCTTCAAATCATCGTGCTGTCTTATTTTCCTGTTCACAAGCCTCTAACTTCTGAGAGTCATGTGTCACTTGAGTTTGCGATGTGATAATAGGTTGATAATAGGTAGAAATTTTCTTGGATTAACGCCATCTCTAGAGGAACTTGTGCTACAAAGTTGCAAGTCTAAGTGCCGCCTGTGTTTCATATTAGAGAGCATTGTGACTTTTGAGGGTCATGTGTCACAGTTGAGTTTGCGACGTGATAAAAGACTCAAAATCTCCAAAACCTTAAGAAACTTACTGGAATTAACGCCATCTCTTGATTAATTGTCGTTAAAAGCCTTATTGCTGCTTCGGTTTCCTCTTTAGATGTTTCTGACCCCTGAGGAGCATGTGGCACATGAGTTTGCACGTAATAAATGGCTTAATCTCCAGAAGTTGTCTTCCATTAACGCCATCTCTTGCCAAAATTTTCCATTATTGGTAATTAATCGGTTCCAGTCTTCACTCTGCCTCAATTTCCTGTTTAGGGTCATGTGTCACATGTCGGGTATAAGGCACAACACCTTTGTCCAACATGCCAGAACGTCCATATTGATTTCCACTTGAAATTGGATATACCAAATGTTTTTGCGTACATCTGCCCTACTTTCAAGGGATTCCGCTTCGGTGAGTTTTAATCCAAAAGAAAGATCCCTAAAAAACAACAAAGTGTGAGTGTCTCATAGTGCAAAATCACTCGGACTCACTTGGAATCAAGTTTGTACCACGAGAGTGTCATCAAGATCCAAGCCAATTCGGCACAGCCTCCCAAAATCATGAATCCATGAAACATATCACATCGAAGTATCCCCAAATGGCGTGGAGCAAAGAAAAAGCTCTAAAATTGATACTTGATGACTTGTACCAGATGTTATATGAATAAGAGACAACTCTCCAGGGATACAATTCGGAAAAGTTTCTCTCCACATTGACAAACAGTGTCACCTTATTCTAATTTATATTTCATGAAATTACAACAATCAATTTTTTCCCTCTATGGATTCTGTAGATACTCGTTCAATGGGAAATCCCATGCATGTTGGACCACTTGGCAATCACTACTACAACATATCTCCACAACTCTCCACACAATGGAGAATTCTGTACTTTACTGGTCTTTGGGCTGTTGGGTAGATAGGGCGATAGGACGATAGGATGGGGTGACTTATTCACAGTATTACTTCGTTATCATTTCGTTCGTGTCCTGGTGGACTTCCCTGTGATATAATGAAGTGTTTGTATATCGCCTTTGATAAGCTGCTTCATAAGTTTGTTGTGTAAATACGAAGACAACACTTGAATACGTTTTAAGAAACTGGAAGTCAGGAACTCAGGTCAAAGTGTGAAAGAGGGAAGGGAAGAAATGACTTTTCTTGACTTCATAAATATTGGGAGAAAAAAAATTCCTTTTATACAGTACTTTTTTTTTTTGTATCATTTCTATAACACATCGAACTTCGATTTCAAGTCAAGTCAGTGAAACTAAAGTTCCGGCAGAAATCCCTGAGGAGAAGGTAAACAGGATTCTTGGAAAACAAAATTTGAAAAACCATTTGCAACGGTATACAATCTTCAGTACAGAAAGTTCCAGTTCATGACGTTTTGTCAAAGGACTCACATTCGAAAGGACATTGAGACGAGGATATAAGATGTGCCGATACACACCAATGGACAGGAGTACTTCCTTTGAAAGCTTCCTTTCAGACAGGGGAGCGTTGCTGGAAATTTTAAGATTCACTTCGATATGAACTTGAGACGAATGGAATTCTTCGTGAATCATGTGGATATCCTGCATTCCACTGATGGTAGAATTGTATTCAACACATTTTGTTCCTCAGAATTGCTATACCTTCAAAGTCCAAGAGACCACTGAGAACCATTCGAATAAAAATAACCCAAGGACGAGTAGAATTTTTCAAGGATCATTTAGATCATAAACATTTTCTAGTTACTTGGCATCTTCTGTTCCTCAGAATATTTCTAGAATCCAGTTCTAATGTCTTGAAAGTCTTAGAGACCATTGAAGCTAAGAACATAGGACGCATGGAATCCTTAAAGAATCATTGGGATATCCTGCATCGACTGAGAGTAAAATTATGCTTACAACATTTTGGAGACGTAAGGCTTCTTCCATTCCTCTGAATTTTTCCAGAATCTAGTCCTGTCCCTTCAGAGATCCAGAGAGCGTTGACGCTATTTCAATAAAAGTGACCCAGAGGTGAATGAAACCCTTCAAGACTCATGTGGATATTCTGCGTCGACTGGGAGTAAAATTGTGTTCTAAACGTTTTTCAGGTGTATGGCGTCTTCTGTTCCTCAAAGATTGTCCAGAATTCAAAGCCATCCCGTTTTGATTCCTTCAAAGGCTCAAGGCTTCTTATTCGTTTGATCGAATTCATCCAAGAAAAACTGGAATCCTTCAAGAATTATGGTAAAACTGTTACGTGAATTGCTACGTTCTGAATGAATCAGGGATTTATACGAAATCAACTGAAAGTCAAGGTTTCTAGGGACAAGACCGTTCCCGTTGGCTAAATTCCAACTACAAGACAAGAAGCAATATTTCCCAACCAGATGAGACTCTATTTCATCGAGACACCGCTCAGAATTGTGCTTCAAAACCAAAATGTCCCCATTAACACCGAATGTCAAGTGTCAAGTGTCTGTGTGAATTGAATTGGGACTCATTAAACATGTCATCCTGCAGCACAATTCAGCACAATGAAGTCATATTGAAAAGGAAAATTTTAATCCTTTTAAAATAAAATTAAGGAAAAAAAATACTTTAAATCCTTCCCTGTCTGAATGTCATATTAGGAAACAGGACAAAATGACTTCATTAGCGTCCAATTATTTCCTGTTGGATTTTATTTAAAAGAAGATTGTCCGTGTCTAGACGAATTATTAGAATAAATGCAATTCAGATTTGATCATGAACTCGAAAATAGAATATGAAATTGAAAATGAAAATGGGTAAACTCCCTGGTCCCGGCCCGGCGCTTAGTCACAATGATTCAAACTGAGTCACAACGAATACGAAACGTAACGAAACGATTTGAAGTGCATTTTGTGAATTTATAATCATCTTATGAAGCTCATAAATAACAAGAAAAATAAAATAAATAGAAAAAAGGGTTTTTCTTCTGCTCCCTATAACATGATCTCAAGAAATAATCCCAACAGCATCTGAAATTTATGTTCTCAAGTGGTGAAAATGATCCTGTGTCTGTTCGTGTTGCAATTACCCAATCATTAAGTACTTTTTGGACACGTACTTGAAATGTTCCCTAAAAAGAAATGTGCCAGACACCCTCGACACTTAGTCATCCATTTTATGTCATGTCGCACTTGATGAGTTAAGAAACTCAAATTGAGGTTTAGTCATTAAACCTTAGAGAAACCCTCTTTCGTCGCGGTTAATTAGTAAAGCAAAATGATGAAAATGACGAGAATAAAAAAACATCAAGTCTCATTAAAACTATTTAAATAGCAAATTACACAATAATTACCATCGTCACATGTACAAACTAGAATTTTTATGATCGTGTTCTCATTTTCACCTTTTTACCAACACCAGCGCCTCATTCATCACAGTCGGAATGTTGCGGAAGAAATCAGAAACCGCTAATTACTTGATTCCAGTATCGTTATCATGAAACTTATACCTGGAACCTATAATTAATGTTGATTTATAAATTTTGTGGTAACTGCCATCACACCACGATGTCGTCGTTATACTACAGTTCGCCGTATCAAGTTATCAGGCGATTCAACATTTTCCACTTGATGGAAGAAAATCGTCGATGACGTTCGAGAGAGTGAGAGAAAGGAAGCACAAGTGCATGAGTTTTTTCGCTATCTGCTTCAAGCAATTGATTTTCCTTTTGTTTGTTTTCGTCTCCTGTCGTTTTTTGCGAATTTTAATAATTGCAAACTTCAATTTTTCAGTTTAAATAAAATTTCCTTCTTCGTGTAACAATATTTAATAATTTATATAATCTAATTAAAGTTTCTTCGAGATGAATAATTAAATAAACGTGAAAAATTTTCCGTTGAGTAAACCAAGATTCCTTTGAAGAAAGATACCAGCTCTGTGACCGATTTCTTATATAAACTTAATAATTGAATAATTAATTAAATAACGTTGGAAAATTATATCCATTAGAATTTCATAATCGTTGAAAATTTGTCACTGCCACATCCACATCCGCATTAGAAGCCTGGAGGCAGTTTCACTTGAAAACCGATAAGGCAATGAAAAATTTTTTGAAGAAAATTCATTAAATTAATTAAACCTCCAGGAGCTTGCAAGTAATCGGTAATGTAATGCGTAGAAGCTCTTCTATCTGAGAAACTTTACAAGCTTTTCGGGAAGAAAATTTTCAGCTCCTGACGATGATATCATTTTAAAGTTGAGTCGTTCCCTGATTTTAAAAAAGGGTTATCTCGATGCATTCGGCAATAAATCATTTCAGTCTGTCACATCCCTCTTGTTGCAAAGTGCAGATTCAGGACTTTGTCACAAAGATGACTACAAGACCACTCGAAGGCGTCATTGTCTCGTAGGCGTCAGGGATTCTTTTTTGGTTCTTTGAGAAATTCTCAAAACGATTAAAATTAACAAAGAAATTCATCTTGAAGTGATACACAACACAACCGAGCAAACAGCAACAACACGATCACGGTCATATCGAGGATTAATGGCTGCGTTCGTCGGACCCAAAAATAAATACTTCAAAGAGGGACGAACGGACATAAGTGTGTTTGTGTGAGTGTTAGTGTCATGGAATGTCGATCACGTGTTCTAACATACATATGTGAATCTCAGGGCGGAGACCGCATGTATGTCAGTGAGGTATATGTTTATTTATGGCCCTAGGTGGTGCTGCTCCATGTCGCCGTGAAAGAAATACTCCTCTGCCACGTGGAGCTGAAGGTAGACGAAGAAAAATGGTCGCCTTAATTACGTGAGATGGAATTTTTTTCCATATTCCACTTTGAGAGATAAGTAATCGATCTGTGACACGGATGCTGGAGCCACAGGCACAGAACTCTGATCAAGTATTGTTCCGTTCCGTACCATACCCTCTTTCTTGAATCTAATTTTAATCGAATGCCTGTACTTCTTCCCACTTCCATGTCAGCGGAAAGACACCACGAGTGGGATGGGATGCCTGTCTCGGTTCAAGGGGTCGCATTTTAAAATGAAGAAAAAAGAAATGGTTTCCATCCAATCCACACCCACACTCAGGCGGCTCTTCCATTATCTTTTAATGAAATCGAGTTGAAATTTGTAAACACTTCATCAGGTATCAATTGAAAAAACAAAATTTCAAAATACATAAAATAAGGGAAATTCCTCCCCCTCGCCGTGTTTGTACACCACCGTGATGTGCTTAATTTGTAATCAAGTAAACAATTTTCCAAAAAAAAACAACAAATTTTATATATACTCGTTAGCATAAGTTTACCGAAAATTCGGAAGATTTCGGAGGAAGGTTTTTTGGAAGATTTTAACCTTACAACCATTTACAACTTCTGCTTCGTGATAATGGCGACATAAACTACAAATAAATTACCATCATGATCCGGATTAAAGTTTATAAAGGGATAATTTATGTACTTACACTTTCAATGCGTTTTTAATTAATATTCCGGCCGTATTCTCGCGGTATCCTTCTGTTGCCGAAAAGACACGTTCTGTACATGAACCACGAAACATGAGGTATGGCTCATCAAATTGTGTCCCATCAAAGTTCAGATTATTGACACCTGGTAACACTTGAAATGTCTTGAATGTGTATTTCATGGTTTAAGGAGTGCCGTGCCAGATCATATCCTTGCGTTCCTGAAACCACACTTTCGGTAGTTGTAACTAATTTTTCTAGAGTGAATCAAATTCTATACCATCTGGCAGCACTGGAAATGTTCCCAAATGGTATTTCGTGGTTTTAATGGGTTACAGATCAAATCCTTCTGTTCCTGGAACCACACGTATAGTAGGTGCCACTCAGTTCAGATTGTTGACTTGTGGCAACACTGGAAATGTCGTGAATAAATATTTCATAGTTTATGATTTTTCAGAGCAAGTCCTTCTATTTCTGGGACCAAACGTTTAGTAGGCGTGACTCAGTTGAATGCGATGGATTAAATTGTATCCCTTTTGTCATCTGGCAGCACTGGAAATGTTCCCAGATGGTATTTCGTGGTTTTAATGGGCTACAGATCAAATCCTTCTGTTCCTGGACCATGTTCCTGAAAGTGTTACCACATGTCACATGTCATGGATCATTAGACCTCGAGAAATCCTGGAATCTGGTATCACTCATAGAATGTCCTGTAAGCTGTTGTTGATCTAGTCGTTTATTCCAAAGGGACGGTGGCAGCCGTGAAAGCAGTTTTTAGACAGGGTAAAAATCTCGGATGATTCTCTTTAATGACAACATCTTGAAGGGTCTCCTATAGTTCCTCATTAAATCCCTGATTTCGGAATGATCCTCCTTGAATAAATGTCCTGTCAATTTCTCTCTCAACTCCATCCCTGTCAGGCACCCTTCATGTGCACTGTATTAAAGGAATCCACGAGCTTATCCCACTGACAAGTGAGGTTCAGCAATGTTATATGAATAGCCCATAAAAGGATATCCAAGATATCACCAAAGTCGATTTGTGGTACAGTATTTGTTAAATAAGCTAAATCGTATAATTCATCACAAATTTGTTAATCCTAACCGAAAATCTCTCCAAGACGAAAGGATACGAAGAAACGAAGCCATATTAGAACAAGCTATTAGCCAGTATCAGATCCTGGAATGGTCGTCCTATACAATATTTAATCCTTAAATTCTACCCTTTGTCTTTTATACGAAAATATCCTGAATCCGAAACACGATGAACGCTTGAATAAATCCATAGGAAAATAGGAAGCTATCAGGATATATCAATGATGTCTTTGCCACACACACACTTATACGAATATAAACACATACGCAAGAGAACAAATACAAACAGCAAAAGTATCCTGTTCAAGGATAATATGACTGTAGGCCATTTCCCGGCAACTAATTTGGTATGAATAAAAAGTTGTTTTTCCGTTTTCCTTTTTTTCGGTTTGAATGTCTTCAATACAAAAAGGGATAATTCTTTAGATGGAAATTTATCTTCTTATTGTGCCGCTATTATACATCTACTGTTATATAATACACACTAATAACTATAAGTATTAATTAACGAAAATCACTTTATGCTGTAAGTTGTTGTGGATCGATGATTGGGGATATGTTTGTATCCGTTAAATTTTATTGTCCTGTTTTATTAATTTGGTCAAGATAATTGCACAAAAGAGGTAATGAACTTTATTAACATGACATTGCTTTTTTCTTTCGTTTCAGGTAATTTACTTGATTGAAATCTGGATCGAATTCATGTGAGCTTTGTGATGAAATAGGGATTGTTTTGTCCTTATAGTATTTGTTTTTAAGTCTTATCAAATAACTGATAATTGACTAAAACTGTGAGATAAAATAATGATTAATAAATCTATCACCATCAATATGAACAATTTAAAGAGGGACAAAATCTTGCCTTCAATATATTTTCCTAAAAATGCTTGAAATTTAACCAGTTAAACTCTTGGCTTTCTAAGAAGGAAACTAAGCTTACTCGGCCTCTTGAAAAAATAGGGACAATTTTGTCCCTACTTAAATTTGCCAGAAAGTCACAAAGACAACTATAACTGACGAAACTATGAAAATGATTTCTCAATAATACTAATAGCTTAATAGGGATATTTTGATTCGTAAACATTAACCAGGTAATTGTGGGGATTTTGGGGAAAGCATATTTTTGGAAACGTGAAGAAGGATAAAATCGAAAGCAGAAATGAATGATTTTGAATGACAACACTTGAAAGCAAGCGTGTATACCAGATAAACCTCAACCCAATTTCACAGAAAAGACAAATTTGACAATATCCCTTTAATGACTAAAGACAAGACATGACGGAAACCAGACAAAACGCGATTATCACGTGACACGCTTGTCAAAGTTAACTAATTACGACAAATGGATAACACGAAACCAGAAATTTCACAAATTTATCCTAGAAAGTCCTTAAAAGGATTCAATCCCACTGAGCGACATGACACAAAATGAACATTTTCCTAAATTTAAATAAAAACTAAACAAAATTTGACGATATAATTTTGTTAATTTAACAAAAAACCCAACAACACTATCCACTAGTTTTATGTTTGTTAAATTGTAATTCCTTGTACTTCATTTGTTTCAAATTAGCATAATTATAGTTTGTGTTACGAGAAGTTGAGGGTTGGGGGAGGTAAAAACGTGTACAAGAATCGACCTGGAGTACATCAAATTTGTGATGCTCTGGATATTGTCTACCTCATACCTGTGCTTTATCACCAAGTGAAAGAGGAACAAATTTTCACCGAACTGGTGTCTGGGAAAAAACTTACACTAGCACAGTAATGTTATATAATGGAATAGTATAGATATACTCACATACGTCCCTTTTTATGTGCGGTTTGTTCCAGGAACTGCTACAATTCTGTGTCTGGGGTAAACTACGAATATAAATTTCAATTAACGTGCATCTCCTACGTCTCTTCTACGTCTCTTCCACGTTCACTGCATGCCTGTAACACCTGTTGAAAGTTACTATTATTATTTTTATTACAATTACTATGATTTTAAAATAGCATTAGTTTGTTAATTCAGTATGAACTGATGCTTTTAAAAGTGAACATTTTGTTACACGTAAAAGTTTTTGAATTTAATTTGAAATTTTTTAGTTGTTTATTAATTTTGTTAACACGTTGCCTATCATTTGCTGGTTATAATGTGTGAACTTATGATTATCAAGAACAGGATAGATTTTTAGTTGGTTGTTTAGAATGACAACTGTCTTAAATAACCTCGCCAAGACTAGACTAGATGGCGTAATAACATCATTTGATCATGATCGATCCTGTTCACAGTAATCGAGAGTGGCAGCATTGATAGTCAAGCTGTCAAATTGATCGTTTTGATTGGTCACTCAGAAACTAGAGTGATTTCCTCTGCGATCCAAACGTAATTTTCATATTTTGCTTTGTGGCAGCCATCTTAATCAAACCAGCTAGCATTTGTCAAAAGTTAGATCCCTCAAGCTGTCAAATTGATTCTTTTCATTGGTCACTCATGAACAATCGTGGATTTTCATATTTGTCTTCAATTCTTCTATTGATTTTCCATTCCTGTTGTTATCTATTCAATGGTTAACCTCGGAAAAGTTGCTGAAGTGATGGAAAATTAATAATAGTTAATCAATTTTGTAATTATTCTAAATTACCTCCAACATTCTGTTAATAATTTTAAAGTTGAATGGGAAATTTGCATTTGCCACTCACGACCCATCCTGTTGTTTATAATCTCAAGCAAGCAGCCATTTTACCTAAGAGCATATAATTCGTCAAGCTTCATGTTGCATTTTCTTACAAAACTTTGATTTTACCTTGCATTCCGTGAATTCCAGAAATGAATTGCATAACACGAACTGCATCAACAGCATCGACTGATTGAGTGTCGACGTTCAGTTCAGGTGTCCATTGTCGAGTAATTGAAGGTCTTAACGAGTTAATGGCGGTTGAGGCTCCTTGGTGCATAAGAAAGGTATCTCCGCACAGATACCCAGGTGTGTCTTGTGGTTTACGGAAAAGTGTAGTACGTCATTGTGGAAAGTTGAAAGCCCTCCTGTGAATGAAGAAGGGAAGAATAGCATGAAATGGAAAATAAGAAAACGAGAGTTCTTTTCCTCATCTCGTCATGTTTCGCTTATAGTCTCGTGATGATGATAATGATAATGATGGTGATGATGATGACGTCCGATTTGTTGCAAGAAACGTTTCTTAATGCATTCATAATGAGACTGCCATTATGCACTTCCAACTAGGTCAAATGCCTTGATTTATGTTTTGCGCGTTCGTCGTTGTTACGCGAATAAACTGGTCGTTATTCAGACGTAGCTCAATCTTAATTTGCGTCATGCTAATTTGCAAACCCCCAAACCACCTTCATAACCTCATCCATCATCAGTATGAGCGTAAGCCACGCTTCTTGTATTCTAGGCACGATCTTATATCCAGATAAATTATTTTTTTTCCAATTCCAATTTACCCATTTTTTTCCTTGAATGCACTTTTCCTAAATGACCATCATCTATATAAGGTCAGGCAGTAGCAAAGCGACTAGCATACAGTCGCCTATATAACTTTTTTTTCCATAATTTTTTCATTCCAGATAAGGAAAATCTGATGCAAAAAATGTTAAAGAAAATGTTAAAGAAAAGACCGCATTATTATGACTCCATAAAATTTTTTCACTTTTAAACGAACCTTTGAAAATACCAAGAATGAGTTTATCTTATCGCGTCTTGGTCAATCTTCAAAATGAATTCAAAGAACTCTTCTCCTTTCATCAGTTGGAAAATAATTTTCTTTTGATTTTAATTAAAATTTGATAAGAATTTATTTTTCCACTTCCATGCAAAAATTAATTGCCATTGAACGAAATTTCGCGAAACCATTCAATTTGACCTCAAAGGGCGAAAAATTCAATGACGCCATTTTGAATTCTACGTCAAAATTTTAATAACTTTAAAATGCAAAGACACAACCGTGCAATCCACGATAAATGGAACGTAAGCTCTAATTGAAGAGTGACGTATTTACAAAAACAAGCTTTCATTACATGCTTTCAAAAAGCTTCATTCTCATTTCATTAAAGATTCTTATAAGAATTTGAGTGTTTATTCAACCAAATTTGTTAACATTTGTTTATGGTAGTTGGCACCTGGGAAAAGGTCCTCCCGTTGCAAGGTTTCCATCTTCATTATCCTTTGTATCGCCATTTAGTTGTGCGGCATCAGTAACTTTCTTTGTTGACGTATTTAAATTTTTTGTTTGAATATCGAGTTGATGGGAAACATAAACAAACTGTGAGAGGGTAGGGGGATGAATGTTTTTTAAAAAAATAAAATTGGAAAAAAAAATTATTTTTTAACCCCGGAAGGTTTTTTATTTTTACGTAAAACTGAAATAGAAGCGAGTGTCAGTAGCAAGAAGCGTAGCAACTACAACAACACAAACAAACACCGTAGAAAAACCGTAGAAGCTGCAATATGACTTCTGTTTGGCTTTGTGTCAGTGTATTTGTTTGTCTGTAGTTTTTTTTTATATATTTTTGTTAGACAAAAAAGAAAAATGGCGAATGAATAATGGGAAACGATACCATTTGAGGTAGATGGCGATAACTAAAAAGCGAGGCTGTTAAACCCTAGAAAAATATGTATATGTATTTAAAAAAAAAACTAAAAGCACGTAGATCTATGTGGTTGTGTGTACAATATGAACGTCAAGGGTGCCGTGTCCGGGCAAATCTACATTTTTCAGGAGATAATCAAGAACAGAAAAAGATTTGCGTAAATACTCTTTTGAAACGTTCTACTTTAGCGCCGAAAGCGTCTTCCATAGATCTACAGTCATTCAAGCCAGTGGTGGTGTGCTTCAGTGGGAAGTTTGGGGGTTTGTTGGAATGACTAGTAAAACGTAGTAGATGGTGGCGATGGTAGTGGATTCGGGGTGGTTTTCTCATTACTCGTGGTTTTTGTGTAATGTTTAAATGGAGACTGGAAAAGTTTTTTACTTAAAAGGACTCTTCAAGTGAGATAATTGTATTTTTGAAGGCTAATTCTCATTTAAAATTAAAAAATTGTTCTTGGGGCATTGACATTACACTGTTTTATAATTTTCATTTTTTTATTATTTCGTTCGTCCTTATTCTAAAGATGGTTTATTATGAAACACTTTACTTTTGTTCTAGTTTTTGTTATTGTGTTGTGTTATTGTTTCAACGCAAACTGGAACAGGAAATATAAATTTTATTAAATTTTTTTTGACTAATGAATGAGAAACACTTTGAAAAATTCATTTTTCTTATATTAATAAAATCAAATTTTCAATTTTAATTGAAGATGTTTTTGTTTTAAGAGGATTTTCTTTTATCTTTTTATAATTTCATTAATTTGTGGTCTTTGACGAAAATTTTAAGATGTCATTAAGGGATGCTTTGACTCATTTCAGATTATTTACATTTTACAGTGCTGCCAACTTTCAATTAGTGACAGTTGAAAAATTTAAATGAGACAAATTGCTTCGGAATCTTTTTTCCTTTCTTAGAAATAGATCGATTTTAGCAACGTTGGCAGACGCACATGAGTGTGTTGTCCATGATACGTCACAGAGTCACAGATCAATAATTTGAAAATGCTTTGCAATTTCACTGCAATGTTTACAACTCGTTACATAATTGAATGTATTTGTATTACAATATGCTCGTGAGAAATGATTGAATAATCTCTGATTGTTGTCCATGATAAGTCACAGAGTCAAAATTTACTCCAAATTTGATACCATATATTCAAGGACGAATTATTTTACCTCAAATGATTTGCATTTACCAGTGTTGCCACTGCTCAGTTTACTTAAATAATTTCAGCAACCTCGCAAATATCATTTGTAAAGTTTAATCAAATGATTTTAATTGATAATTTCTTATACAAATTAATTTAATTTGAAATTATCTGAGTTTGATATCTTCAAGGATCCACGAGACATTTGGAGAATTCCACCAAACACTTTCTGAAACTTCCTCCAATCCGACACCTGCCACTAAATAAATGAGACTCCTTAAATCATAACACTCAATCATGAAGAAGTTGTTCAATTAATTTGGACACATCCCTGTCGTCCCTTGAGTTGGTGATGAATTCATCCTGTTACATGAAGTAGGAAATGACATATAAGGAATGAGGGACTGAGAGACGTCACATTGGGATAAAACATTGGTTCATCAAATAAAGGACTCCCAAAGGGACGTACCAAGGGACACATGCTCTTGACATGGTTTTGATGTAGTTTTCTTAATATTTTCTTCCCTCAACATGAAATGAATCCTCACATTCTTAACATATTTTGATTTCGATTTGGATGGTTCCTGGAAAGGTGATCTTTGTTTTTATTTTTTCGTTTTTATTTGAATTTGGGAAATGAATTCATTTAATATTCGTAATGCGTCACATTGCATTATTACTCGTTCTAATAGACAGACTTTGATTTGATTTTATTACACTAACACAAACACATACACATGGGATAAGTGTCCTTTAAGGACATCAAAAAACATCAGAAATGAAAACAAATTTACTCGTTTCTCATAAATATTCTGTCGACGTACAAGTCCTTTATCCTTATTTTATATCATACGTATATGTTTATGGTACTTTCGGTCATTTTTATCGTCTTTCTTCTTTTTCAACATGTGTACATATGTATATGTATATGTCTGTCTGTGTTCACAAATAATCACATTTATAAGTTTCCTTTTAGTTACAGGACATGCAGGATGTGATGAGAAAGAAATAAATTCAATTTATCTGTCCATGCGCATATAACATTTTACCAGATGACCCTTCGTAGACCTGGAATTAGTGGATATATTTTCGACAATTCATCTCACTGGGATTTCTTCATTTAAACGATGAGAAGATACGTTACAGATATTAGACGGATTGCTTTCAATAAACAATTTGACTCGTTGGTCCAATTTAATTTTTCTTACTTTCACATAATCTTTCATCTGAGTATCTTCTTAAAAGCATCTTGTCTGTTAGAAGTAATGCTCCATTCCCAACTGCATTAAGACTACTTCTTAGGTAATTTGTTATCGAGAGAAAAATAAAAAAGGGTCGCCTTCATCTTCATGTGGACAACACTTCCCTTTCATCATGAAATGTGTTTGAATCAGCACTGGTTGTCGTCCCCCAATTTTATTCGTTGCCTTCTTGTGGGAAAACTCTGTTCTTTGAGTAGCTCGACAGTATCTTGATGACGACAACAAAATCCCAATCCATTAGCTACAAGTACTTCTTCTCATGTGACGATTGATTCATTTCAATGAAACGTGTTAAAGTTTGTCGAGTGCACTCTTGCTCGCCGTTAAATTGAATTTTTCTTGTAACTATAACTATCTGATGTGGACATGACGCAACTTCTTACTTTGTCGTGGAATTGAAAGAAACTAAATTTTCACAGAACATTTTTCAAAACCACTATCACCAAAATTGGGAATGAAAACAACGAAAACTTTACGACCCCATGCTCTGACATTTTAACGACACTTTTAATGGACAGCAATTAAAATTTATGAAATATGAACTTCAAATAAAATAAAATGAAACGCACACCCACAAATGGAATTTTATGAAATAATAAAAATTAATTAATGAATTTTCAAAAATGATAAGGCGCCATGGCGTGTTCGATAGAACGGAGTTTCTTGAGATTTGTCGATGCAACGCCATCTCGAAGTGATTTGTTTTACCCGCACTGTGTATCCATGTGGTGGTGTAGATTCATGAATTTTTCATCAAAAGGAAATCCGAGGTAACATGAAATGTCCGTGATAAGTTTCAGAGTCACAAATCAAAAATTCCAAAATATTCGCAAGATTCAAGTAAATGAGGAAAATGTGTGACGCGATCGGGAATGGCAATCGAGTCGTCTGCTTGCCCGACAGAGGCTCGTACCATTGAGCTTTCGTACGCTCATGCACTTTTCCCTATGTCCCACGTCCATGGGATGGTCTTGTGCTTGGCGTTATTACAAGTTCGGCGGTCATTTGAGAATTCTACAAAAATTTGCAAATTTCTCTTAAGAAATTGAAAGAACATGGAGTTGATTGTTGTCCGTGCTAAGTAACAGAGTCAAAACTGTGTGTTGTAAGGATCCAGCAAATGAATGCTCCCCATTAGTTTAGTGAACTTGGAGATAACCATTCGAACTTTCAGACTTATATCTACATTGCAGGTGACTTAACATGAATTCGCGTCATCCTGTCGCCATTGCACGTACATCATACATGCGAAATTCATCATTTCATCGGATGAGCAACCATTTTGTTGCCAACAAACATTTCTGAATTTACCATGCATGCATCGTCAAGGATACATTCAGAAGCAGGACATTGTCCCAATTCGAGAAACATTTCTTCATTTATTAACCTGGACCGACCATGACGAGGCATGTGTAAATTAACCCTGACATAAAAAGAACGACCAAGTGTATCCAGGTGAAACCAGGTGTACAGGGTGTGTAACATCAACACTGGAATTATTAAATATGCTGCCAAAGTAGAGAACATAAAACATTAATGGGACTTGTATCAATAATGCAGAAGAAGTGTTCTTATGTTTATGATCATATGTGTGTGTATGTATATTTTGCACAACCAGGACGAAAACGAAAACGAGAACGAGGACGTCCGGACGTACCAAAAATAAAAAGAAAAAATTCTGTCGGACATGACACGGATGTTGAGAATGTTTGCCATAGACAGAATTTTATTTTGAATCTAATTTTGCCATAAAAACACAAAAGTTTTCAGGGATTTTTCTGGAAACATGTAGAAACAAAAAAAAACTACAAAATCCCCACAATCCTAGGAATATTGCACCCAAAGGACTCGTATATCCTTGTTCAAGTCTCAGCCACAGCAGCAGCATCAATACAGATTTATCAGATTTCAGATTCTGTGGGTACGTGTTATGTGCACAGGATAACACAGTGAAATAAAATAAAACAGGACAAGGTGCATTAAAAATGCTTCTGCTATATTTAGAGGATAGAGGGTGTTTGCACTTTTCCCTATAATGCGACACGAGACACATTCACTAAGGGTGAGATACTCCTGTTCTGATGATAATGAAGGGTACTTCCCTGCCAAGTGTCCTTAAGTCGATGAACAGGAAATTAGAGGAAAAATTATTCAACACGTTGAACAGACAACATTGGAGACATTTGTGTAGAGCTGTTGTGGAGAGTTTTGCATTAAGTCTACTGTTATATGCTTTATGGCACTTAACGAAAGAATCTTTCAGACTACTATAATTAATGGCTGCTGCAATTTTTTATTTTTTCAAATTATTTTAATGGCGGCATTTTCAAATTTACCCTAATGTAATAAATTACCCACCCTCTAAAAGGAAAACACTTGTACTTTTTCACACTTCAAATAAATGACATGAATCTTGTTGTCGAAAACTTCTGAATCACCCTTCAACAAAATGGCGTCGTTTCATTTCACGAATTTGAAATTTTCCGTTACAGAAATTAACAGTCAATCGTCTGTATCAAGTGATAACGTGAAACTTAGGATAACACGTAAGGAAATGAAATTGTCCTTAAATGTGATTTGATTCCAACTTCGGAATCACCCTCTACAAGATGGCGTCGTTCTAGCATTTGATCAAGATATTAATAGCCAATCGTTGGTAACGACTAATAATCTGAAAACTTACTCAATAAAAGGATAACAATGAAAAATGGAATATATCCTTAAATGTCCTTTAACTCAAACGGGAACTTCGAAAGGCAACGGCTAATCGTGTCTAACAACTGACAGCGTGAAACTTGAGTTTATAAAAGGATAACAGAGAAGAATTATCCCTTAAAGGAATTTGATTCAAATTTCTGAATCACCCTGTTACAAAAAGGCGTCGTCCTTTTCACAGAATTTGAAATGATTTTTCCGTTATAAAATTAACAGCCAATCGTGTATAACAAGTGATAATGTGAAAGTTAAGTTAATAAAAGTATAACAAGGATAAAAACGAAAATATCCTTTTTACCGTTGTCAAGGGAAAAGTCCTTTGATCCTTCAAACGGAAAGATTGAAGTGCAAGAGCACGTGATGTAAGGCAAGTTAGTGTCTCATCTTCATCTTGAATTCGTTCTCATATAACAAAAGGATAACTTTTAAGAAAAATTCATCAAGATGTCCTTGTGTCTATGTGTGTGTATGTTTTATGTCGTTTCCAAGTGCTATTAGAAAAGTTTTTTAAACTTCAATTAAATGGTTATAAAACACCTTTTTTTTGAAAAGTTAAGAGGTCCTTTAGCAAATAACAGAACTTTTCAAGCGTTATTGCGAATATAAACTTTTAACTAAAACATTTCTTGAGTAGCTTTTACTGGTAGGTACACCTTGAAGGTGAACAAATTTTTTTTCATTTTCTTATCTCCTGATGATAAAAGATTGATAAGAAAAATTAATTGACTTCCCAAACACTTGGCACTGAGTTATGTCTGAGGAGGTGAGTCAAATCAAATATCAAAATGGCCACCAATTTTGAGCTTTTCCATAAAACATGAAGATAAAAATTTGTCTTACAAAATGACTCGAGAATTTGGACGAGTAAGAAGCTTTTTCAGTTAAAGAGGAAGAAAAATGGCGAACAAGGACGAGCGAGATGATGTGAATGATGTGAGAAAATATTATACAAAAAAGTGGACAAGTGCGAGTCAGACCCAGTTTGTGAACATTTGAAGTGTCTTCCTATTATGGTTCAAGAGATACAGCCCTGGTGCAGACGGACGGACAGAAAGGTCATATTAATAGGGTTCCGGTATCACAACTCACTAACTTTCAACAACTCACAAATGGCAGCAAATGAAAAGCTCTTTTGATCACAGATGGCGTTACTAGTAGAGACCTTTAAAAATGCTTTTACCAAAATGGCAGCCCATAGCAAGATTCTTTGATTAAAAATTCATTTAAAAACAGAGGCCTTCAAAAATGGCGTCTGATTGTTTGCAAAAAGGAGACTTTTAAAACTTTCAACTCGAAAATGGTTCCTATCAAAAAGCTTTCATGGTTCAAGATGAACTTAGGGGTTATCTCTAAATTTGACTACTTCAAAATGGCAAAAGTGCAGAACCGTAAACATGGCTGACCGAAAGCTTTTTGACATAAGCATGAAGTTGAAGCTTCAGAACCTAATAAATGGCTACACAAATGTGGTGACTAACATAAGTGTCCTGCTCCAAGATGAAGTTAAAGCTACAAACAGTTACGAAAGTCTGTATAAAAATGGCGGCCAGTAGAAAGCTTTCTTAATCAAAAATGGAGTTGAAGATAAAAATTTAATCTAGATGGATTTAAAGTCACAGATGAGTCGCAAAAACTTAATTATCTATTGATGAAGGCTTGAAAAAATGGCGAACAGTAGAAAGCTTTTTAAGTAAAAGCAGTCGAAGATGCAGACGCTGTACAACGGATAAACAAAAATGCTGGCCGATAATAAGCTTCTTTGATTACCAAGATGGAGTTCAAGTTTGGACAAACTTCCAGAAGAATGGAAATTCGTGCTCGTTATGAAATTTTTCTCGAAAAAAGGATATCCAATAACTATGGAATGATGCATTAAACTAATAAAAGTAAAATTGAACATTTAAGGGTAAATCCCCGTCTTTGGCTATTAAAATTCAAAATACAAGTTTGTCAGAAAACTTTTTAACTCGAAGAAAAAAAGAACATGAAGACGAGGAAGAAGAAGAAGTGGATGAAATTTATCCCCCAAGTTTATTGGGGGCTAGTTTAACTCAAAACTTAATAGTATTTTCTTAAATTTTTTTCTTATTCCAAACATCTCAAACTCATCGTCTACAATTTAAATAAGGAAATAGAGGATAAAAGAAAAGCTCCATAGAGGAAAAATAGATAAAAACTTTTTCGACATTCTTTTCCAGAAGAATATTCCAACCAGACTTTGAACGTTTTCCATTTTTATTTTATTTTATTTTTAAATGAAAATTACAGAATTGTGGAACCTGAGATGTGGAGAATTTTATTTTGTTTTTTTTTTCTCATTTTTGGAATGTGGAGAATTGTGGAGAATACCAGACTGTGATAAAACTTTGTTCCATTGTCGACAATTGTCTGCGTCTTTGTCGATATCAAAGTCTGTCTGGCTCAATTCATTGAGGGAAAAACGAAACGGAAGTGATTCTATGGTGAATGAATATGAAATAGAAGAAGATAGATAGTGTAGATGTAGATAGATGGAATGAGAACATGGGGAATATGGTGAAAATGGTTAAAAATAAGGGTGGAATACGATTATGTTGAATCTACCCTTTTATCAAGTAGAAAACTGTTTCGAAATTATACTCCCATAGTATATGTACTTTATATGTTTGTATGTAGGTAGAAGGTTTTCACTGTCATGTACTTGCATAATGAATTCCATAGATGCATGTCGTGTCAGATTTTGAAAAGTTTTATGAACTTAATTTCATGAGTATCTATGGATTTTATGTATTTAACAATTTTCAGAGAAAACTTTTTAAATCATCTCGCTAAACCACATCCATAAAACATTCTAGCAAAAGGGATAACGCTTGTAAATGAATGAATCGTCTAGGTCACTGACAACAATTAATTTTATGTTCATTCTACACTCATTTATAAAAGGATTTTCACCGTAGGAAAGTATATTCACTCACATAACGTTATATCACATTAGTTTGATGGATATGCTTGGGGCTTTACCGATAATGGAGATGGGGCTTAAGTTTTGTTAAATCTTTGTCTATCAACTGGAAGTGATCATAAAAGGATTTGAAAAATTTTTTACTCAAAACTTTCTAAAGGATTTCATTCTATTAATTATAATATCCTTTTATCCACTTCAATGTGATGTGGTTTTAAATGTAATTTAAATTTTTCAATCCATCTTCGATTTGACAGTACCTATACCTACCTATACCCAAGTTTTTCAAAAAGATATGAAAATGATATTCAGGAAAGCAAAAAAAAAAACAGAAAATGAACCCTTGAAACAAGTCCCAAACCGCAAGGATACAAAAGTATTACTCGTGTATTTTAAGGACATTCTTAACTTTTAATATTCCATCGAGTTTGAGTTTTAGCTATTAAACCGAACAGACAGACATCTTTGAATAATATAAGAGTGAATGCAAATATCCAAGCTGAAATGAACTGAAAGATCCTTTTACCATAAGGACCAAGTGGGAATATACAACACGGACAAAAGGATGAAAAACCTTAACAATAACCACGAACTGGGATTGATGAACTGCGAGAGTGGAAAAAAAGGATATTTTCAATTCTCTCGACAATTTATCTGTACATCCAACAATACAACAAAGTTTTTTTTGTCAACAAGGATACACGAGCAAAAGGACATTCTACACGTGCAACATGCAACTGACACAAGCCGTTTTGTTTCCATAACATTTATAATGAAAGTTATAATAATAATAAGTCATATTATATAATGTACGAGTAAGGATACATATTTTATATAAATGTTCTTGTGTGTTTATATAAAAAGGATATTCTGTGGAAATATGAATCCAACATTGCCTGAGAAAAGGCACAAGTGCATTATATCCTTCGCTGTGTGTCTTTATATGTTTGTGTTTATCCTGAAACCTCAATTTTTCTCCATCCATGAACAACAAGGATAATGTTAAAAAGGACCTAAAGAAGACAATGATTTCAGTGCATTATGATCCCTTGTTCATTTTGTTGCTGTTATTTTTCATTTTTTTTTTATAATGGGAATTTGTCAAAGGATAAAATTCAAAATGCACATTATATGTGTTTGTATGTGTGTGTGTGTGTGTGTGTGTGTGGAAAATGAAAATTCTTTTCCTTAAGTCCTTTAAGGACGATGTTATTTCGAAAATGCAAAATACGCTCAGGACTTAAATTATGAAGAAACATGATAAAGAGAAAATTTTCTTGTGTATGCACTATGAAAAGGACATGCTTGATGTCCTGTTATATATTTAAGTTATCCTGTATTAAAATATATTGGGATTTGTCTGGAGTTGAAGGTTCTCGTGGTTGACAACAACAACAACAAAAAAAATATTATAAAGTAATTGTCCTATCTTCCTTCCACAAGGATCTGTATTCAGGATTAGATTCATCGCTTCAAGAATGTCACATCCTTTTATAAAATACCTTCTTTAGCTTAAACGTGATAACTTCAAAATGATCTATTAAGATTCTTTCAAGAAGTCCTTGAGAATTTTCATCAGGATATCATCAACATCTTAGGGATTTTATCAAACCCTTTTTCATGGTAATGACGTGGTCCAAATGCTCCTTTTCCAATTTCCTTAATAAGCAATTGACTTTGAGGTTATGACACTTTTGTGGGTTGTACCTTCTGAGATTGGTTTTTGATAAGGAACAACAGAAACTATCGTGTCGACATTCATTTTTGGAGACGTTTTAAAAAGGTTATTATCCATTAGGGGATGAGGTGAAGCAGAGCATTTTATGAAGTTTGTCTGGTATGAGGTTTGTGCGGAATTTCATTTTAGAAAAATTTCTTGTAAACCAAAAATTGTGTCTAGGGAAAAATGTTGGAGAATTTTAAGTTGAAGCTGATTTTTGACGTCTTATCTCCATTCAATTCAAAGCCATCTATGAGCGATTGGTCGAATTACATATTTTTGTTCGTATTCCACTGCAAATTGAGAATGTGCTTCATCCACAATTTATCGAAAGCGAAATTCGCGACAAGACAATTGAAGGAACTGACATTAAAATGTTTGGAAAGTCAAACAAGCAGCTGACAGAATTATCAGGCATGCATTGTGCTTTGCGCCGAGGAGAGAAATTGTCTCCACTTTATTCAAAACCAGATGTCAAAGATTACCGCCACTATTTAGACTATTTAGTCTCTACACTTTGTAGTTAATTACATTTTGTTGTTTCCAAGCGGGGTTCTTGGTTAGATTCGAACTGTTTATTTTGGTTCTTTTAACCTGATACCCTGTCAGTAGAATAACCTTTACCGTATTTCAAAGAATACTTATTCCTAATGAGGACAATGTCCGCTTCGGTCCAGTGCCTGCTTAATTTTCCTTTCCTGCTTTTCTAGCTTCACAGCGCCACTCAAACGCGATGCTTTTTGTCTTCTCTCACAAAATGAAATTTCATACTTTATTTTTAATTTATATATTTTAATAAATTGAATTTATATTTTCCTACCATCCTCATCTCGGTATTATGCACTAAACATCCAAAAATAAAATCTGTTACGCTATGAATTTCAATTTGTCCTGGAAGCAATCCTTTAACAACAAACAAAATAAAGGATTTGTGAATAAAACTTTTGTTTGTTTGAAATTCTCTGAAGGCAAAGTACTTAAAATATTTAATGAAAAATGTACATATATATATATATAGATATATAAATTTGTGTTTATATACATTTATTTATGTGATCATTTTATACAATATAAATAAAGGACAACCAGACAACGAAGACAACAAGGACCAACTTCAACTTTTTCGCGGAGTCTCTTTACAAGCTGTAAACTAACAAATGACAATTTGAATTGTAAATTTTATGAAAATATCCTGCAGATCCTTATTTACGGAATACTTGTCGCTGTAGTTGTGTATAGGTAAAAGCTTTTTCTGTTTACTCAACTCCTCGTCTATGAAAGAAAGTTTTGTTGCTTTTGTTATTTTTCATTTTTGTTTTTATTTTTATCTTGTAACATGAATGGAGAAGTGAATTCTAATTGAATTTCAAATTTTTCGTTAATTTCAAATTTTTCCCACTGATGACGGCCAGGATGCCAAGGATGAATGTTATGCTGTCAAATTTGTCGTCTACTTAACAGTTAGACAATATTTTTTTTATATTCATAAAAAAATAAAGAATCCCTTCAAAACGACACGAGAAAAGGACATGATAAGTGCCCGCAATGTCGATGTGATAATATCCTTTGATGGCGTTATAAAACGAAATGTATGTCTCTATAATAGAATTGAGGAAGGGTTTGTTGAGGTAGATGTATTTGTAATAATTAAAACCGTTACAAGGATACGATGACACAAGGATCCACAAACAAATAACTTCATCGTGTTGCCAGTAAATTGAGGGTTAAATAACATTGTAGGGAAGTTGGTGGTTTATAATAAAAAAAAAATTTACTAACTTTTGACATATTTTCACAACAACAAAATGAATGTGCTTTAGTCCTGTGGTCCTTTAGTTGTTCAGTCGTTTGGTTTGGCGATAAATTTCGGTGTTAGCTTGATGTTATCGTTTGTTGTCCTTTGAGTTCATTCTACAAGAAAAGATTGTGCTGCAGGTGGAAGAAAATAAAAATAAAGAGAATCCTTTTTAATATTTAAAAGAAAAATTTGAATAAATAATAAACAATTTACAAACATTCAACCGTTTTTATCCTGTTTACTTCCTTTAAAAAGTTTTTCCTAACTAATTTACGTTTCATTTTTTTCTTTACCTGCGTGTCCTTGCAGACGTGCTACGAGTTGGAACGATACCTGAGGGATGAACCGAAATTGCAATCTTACAAGAAAATACAAACAGAACTGGATACAGCATGGGACTTCTTTGCAACGCCAAGGATACTGGAGGAATTGAATATTAATGAACAGAATTTGGATTCACTATCGACCAGTTCGGTGTCATCGGGTTGTTCCGGAGTGTCCTGGGACAGTTCTTTGAGTTGTTCGGTTGTTGTTAAGAAAGAGAAGTTGGATGAGGACGATGACGATAACTCGGATAGTTGTGAAACGTTTAGCAAAACTCCAATACAAATCAAGACGGAAAAATTTAAGTTACGTCTATTGGCTGCTACAAGATCTGGAGACATCACACGCACTATCAGTCCTAGAACTGGTGGTAATAGTGAACTGCTGCCAACTCTGACTCCGCCATCTTCACCAGAATCAATACGTAATCCACCCAGTGATGCTGAACTATCTCTGATCAATCAGAGCAGTATCCTGCGTTTCTCATCAACGAATGGTGCCCTTGTGACACATCCAAATCACAACAGTAGTAATGTGAGTAGTCACAGTCAACAGCAACAGCAACAGACAACGAATTGTACAACGAGTCAGAGTCAAAAGTCAATAGTGTCATCACCTTCAACAACGATAGCTGTTGTCTCATCAGCTGTATCACCATCATCATCAGCCGCAGCAGCAGCAGCAGCAGCATCATCATTATCATCATCAGTATCCGCAGCACTACCATCAGCTGTTGTTTCCACATCTACTTTATCCACATCTGGAAACAGTTCCGTGGCATCACACCACATTCCACGAAGTGCCATCGTTCGATTGACTACAGCCAATGGCAAGAGTGGTCTTAGCTTGACACGGGTTATACAGGTCAGCCAACAGATTCCTACGGCGATAGCTCAACGTGGAACATCAGCCCAGAATCCACAGGTTACAACATGTAAGTTGATCCTCATCATTTAAATAATTTTTCCTATTTTCGTATGACAAAATTTCAGATTAAGTGTCATGAAATTTGAGTCACTCTTTGACAGCTGTCATATGAAAATTAGAATCGCTTAAAAAATTTATTTCTTTCTTATAACACGTTATTTTCCTGTTACAGTAACAGCCAAACATCACCAGAGACAACATGATCATAGTCCGGATTCAAAAAGGAGAATACACAAGTGCCAATTTTTGGGTTGTAAAAAGGTCTACACAAAAAGCTCTCATCTTAAGGCTCACCAAAGAACTCATACAGGTAAGATACTATTTCATTAAAATATAATTTTACTTGATCAAATATTTCATCTTGGAAAATACTATTCTTCATGAGAACACTCTGATCCATTCTTCTTCCACAAGGAGATAAAGAAAATTCAAAACATTTTTCGTTTTTCTTTTAACAAAATATTTCTTCTTTACTTTACACACTGCCTGAGCTCTATATAAATCTATATAACTGAAGCTTATACGATCATTAAATGGAAAAACTTTTCTCAACTGACACCGAAATTTGAGAGATTTTTCGTTTTTCTTTTAACAAAATATTTCTTGCTTAACACTTTTCCGACATACCCCCGATTGACATTTGGAGGTCGACGTTCCATCGGAGTTCAAAGAATAAATTTCAGAAAAGTCAATTAAACCGAAATTCTTCGCTTTTCTTTTAACAAACAAGTTCAGCTTCAAAAATTTGAAAATTCGATTTCCAAACAAGCCATGAGCTTAAAAGCGCAAATGATCAATTGACGCTGCAGGTTTTTCATCCCCTACATAATTCCTTCGTTAATCCGATTAAAACAAAACAAAAAATAGGGAAGGAAAAAATTGCAACTGTCAATGTGTGAACACACGTCGAGTCGCAGAGACACAGCGAATATTCACACTCACCCCATCGCTCAGTCGTTCACCCCCCGTCGAATGAAATTTTTCCAATAACACATTCCGAACTCCTGTCAGTGTCATTTCATCGAACAATGTCACGTCATCACGCAAGGGTGGATGTACACATCGTATATAATATAATACATAGACGTAAGTTGCATCCTTGACTCGTTTCTCATAATTTCTGACAAAACAAAGTGAAAACCAAAAAGTTTCTCCCTTTTTTTCGGATATTACGTGGATATCCTTGATTTCCTAACATGCCAGGACTACTCTAAACATGTCGAGTTCGAATTCTCTGATACATTTTTCCCTTGCACTTGTCCGCCATTTTTCTTTTTATGAAACAAAGTTATCTTTTTCTACTTACTCCCAGTTATTTGTTGTTTTATTTAATTTTCTACTTTTCTATTTGGCTTTACGTTCTTATTACATGTGTTATACATATTATGTAAGTGTTATATATGTGTTATATGTTATGAGGAGATGATTAGATGTGTTTACAGTTTTGTGGGAATAACAAGCACTTACAAGTTCGAAGAAATTTTGTTATCTAAATTGATTTTATCCTGATGTTGGTTCCCTTTTTGAGATAAAAGCTTAGGATGGAATTAAGTTTAGCCTAAAACATAATCATTTTTCTTGAAAGTTTCTTTTCGTTTCTTATTTCTTACATTTTTTCTTATTATTACTTTTTCCTTGACTTTTGCCATCCTTCGACTTGTGTCTATCTATCACTAGCGATATCCTTTGGGTTATTTTGTTTGGTATTTTTTTCTGTTACTTTCTTTCATTATATTATATAACAAATGTAGCTTAAAGGTATTTACTGTATTCGTAAATAATTTATGATGACGTCTTAATTATAATTTGTTATTCCTTCATTACGATGTGTCCGTTTCCTAAGGACATTTATGGCTGTGTTCGATCCAAAATAAAAGAGAAAATCCAAAATGTCTACTTTGTATTTGATTCATTTTTGTTTTAGGATGCTGGTGTAATTTATAGAAATTCTATTTACCAAAAAATTATCCTCAGATTACAAGTTAAACCTTCACCTGATGAACTCGAAATGGTTGGCAGACAACCCGGGATCCTTTTCATTAAATGTTGAATGTTGTCCTTTTTCATTTTTCTAATTCAAGGATATATGTATCTTTTCCAAGATGATACTTGCTACTATGAAATTATAATGAATTTGAATATTATATTTATTATTTGAAATTCCTTCTTTCCAGGAGAAAAACCCTACAAATGTTCATGGGAAGGATGCGAATGGAGATTCGCCAGGAGCGACGAACTGACGCGTCACTATAGGAAACACACTGGAGCAAAACCTTTCAAATGCCGCAACTGTGACCGATGTTTTTCACGGTCCGATCATTTGGCACTACATATGAAGCGTCATAATTAAACTTCCATTAATTAATGATATGTTGTTAATTCAAATTACATAATTATTTAATTAATAATTAAGAGAACGAGCTGTTTATCAGATGCCATCAGCGATTCCTATCGTTTCTAATAAGTTAGTGTTTATATAAGGAATGTAGCAAGAAAACAAGAAAAAAGAGAAAAAATTTAAATTTAAATTAAAATATGTAATTAACAATTTAACTATGACACAAAGATATTTTTCATTTATCAAAAAAAAAAAAAACAAGAAAACGAAAAACTATTGTTGATGTGGACGCCAGTTGAAAAGAAAAATAATTCAAAATACAAGAATAATTAATTAAAATTAAAAATAGTTAAAAAATCTAGAAAATAAGATCGATCCGTTAATGTTAACTTCCAAAAAATTTTTTTAAAACACACTTTTTATTTTTAAATTAAACAGAAGCAGCAAAAAGAAACAGTATCTTATTAATTAACGAATTCAGTTTTTTAGTTAATTCATTTTTATATATATTATATAAAAATTGTTATTTGATTGACGTCAAAGAAAACAAAATTAGATAAATTTAAGTTTAAGAGAAAATCGTAAAAATGAAAATGATGAACCATTTATTATAATTATTGAAAATAATTAATTAATTTTATTAAAAATTTGTTTAATGTAATAATTCTGACCAAAGGCCCATTTACTGCGAATTAAGTAGATATTTATATATTTTAAACATTCTTATTAAGTTTTATTTAGTAAAGAAGTTTAACTTAGTTTAAGAGGAAACAATTTTTTCTACTTTTAGTTGTAAAACAATTTTCTTAATTAAGTAATTTTACAAATTAAACATGAAAGGTAAGTATTTGTGTTGAAAATTCACATTTAATAATTTAATAATTCACATTCAATGTTAAAATAAGTTTATTTCGTAATGTTTTCTTATATGAAATTTGTTTTAATTTGAATTCTCTTAAAAACAAAAGATATTTTTAAATAATAATCATTATCATTATTAATGATAATGATTATGATAAGGTAAAGAGCACAAATTCACTGCCAAATGTTCATTTTGGATTTAAATTAATATTTAGTAAATTTTTAAGTTTATTTTTTAAACTAAAATTAATTGTAGTTTATTTAGTACGAATGATATATATTATATATGCGTAACATTTTTTAATAGATTTAATTGCGTTAGATAATATTTTGTTGTTAAATTGTTTATGCCTGCTGTTTCTTATAAAATATATTTTGGATTTATATTTTGCTTTATAATTGTAAAAGAAAAACGTTTTTAATTGTATTTGTTTTTAGTTTATCCTTATTTACTTCTTATTGTTGCGTGTTGTTTGCTATGCTTACTTGTTTTCTATCCCTACATCTCTATGATTCTCTTCATTACGAATTCAATACAGAATGAATAAAGATAGGAATGTCGGATATGTACTGACAGACCATGGGAGTTTCTATCTTCAAATAGATATTAGAATCAGATTGAATTCACTAGGACTCTTTCAAAGATTCACTTCAAGAACGTAGTGCTTCCCTAATACATAACTTCATGAGTCTGTCCAGCAACATTGAGATGATTGATCTACATACGTGAAAATCCACCATTGTATAACACCATTCACGTGGAACGTGTAAAACCAGTATTTGTCCAATGGAGTTTAGCTAATCGGTGTAACATCCCCACCAACACGTTTCCTGGAATTTTGTACAGATGAAGATTTTCCACGTACCTACTGCTTTTGAAAGCTTTTGACCTGTAACGCCATGTGGTTAGTAATCCTTATCACTTCGAATCACACCTTTTACCCTCACTGGCCAAAGGATCTTTGTGTGGCCCAATGTTGAGTGTCAGTGAGGCTAAAATTTACTTCCACGTGCACTACGACACCAATTCATGATATCCTCTCAATAGAAGCTTAAATCATTCACATCAACGAACATTAATGAGATTATATCCTTGCACATATCCTGTTATACAAAAAACAGGATATTTCTTGAGGTGAATGAATCAAACTTGTCTATCCGATTAAATCAGACTAAATAACTTACAGGAAATGTTTATAGCATCTTCCAAATCATATCCTTTGGACAATTCTTGAATTGAATGATTTGCCACAATCTGAGTCGCATAAGGGAAGGACAAAGAAAATGTCCTTCATGTCTTCCATCTTGATTCGTTTCATTATGAAATTTCTTCTCAACAAACTCCAGTAGATGTCACTACATACATCTTTTAGATTACTTGACATGAATTTAGCGCTTGTCATATAAGATACCTTGAATGTGATATTCAGAACACAACGTTAACACGAGCGTTTCATTTTAACAGGGATATTTATAAAACTTTACACCAAAAATCAAAGCGAATTTTTCATAAAACATGTTATCCTTTTTATGAAAAATTAATAATCAATATCTTTCATCTTTCATCTGCAGCATATGTGATACTTGTTCATGTGGTTGTAGCGACTTATTCCCCTGTGTTCTCTAAGTGATACTGTATCCCAAATATGCCAAACATATCTCCTTCCAAAGCTTCAAGTATATAACACTAACAAAACTCTTAAGAACTTTATATCCTAATAAATATTGGATTCTCTATCGATATCACATGACACTGTTAGCCTTTCACTCATTAAGAATTTCAAGTTTCCCTAAATAATTTTGAATTCCTTCAGTGCTGGTGAGAGGTGAGTTGGTAGAAACCTTTAAGGACTATCATAGAATATGTCCTGTATCATCCAGCACTTGTCGCTCACTCAACTTCTGGTCGGAAATATACTTTCCAAAACAACTCAAATGTGTAAAATAAAAATAAAATTTTTTGCTAAGTGTAGTTGAAAAAGTTTGAAATATTTTTTATTCAAATTTGTTTCATGTTATGGGATATTTAAAAACCATAATAAATAATAAATTAAACATTTAAGGGTTATGAAAGATGTGTGTTTGAAAAACACACTTAAATAAAAATGTTAAAAACTTTAAGTGGATTTGAAACGGTTGAACATTTTTTGAATTATAGCAATTCTTCAACGTCTGACGATATGCGGTTGTTAACTGAACGTAAGTTCTTAAGTGTAAAAATAATAAATTAAATATAAACAAATTTAAAAATTAATATACAAAATATTAAAGAAGATATTTTGGTAAACTTGTAAGTTATACAATATTTAAAAATAACGTTTTTTCTTAACAACAAAAAATTTTTTGAAGTGTTTGTGTAAAGTGTGACTCATCAGAGTTGCGCGGGTAATTTAAAATTAAAAAAAGAATTTTTCAAATTTTCAAACGAAATTGGCTGTTATTTGTAAAAAAAAAACATAAAAACAAATAATTAAGATTAAATACCATTTATTAATAATAAACTAAAATCGAACTTCCTACAATGAAATGTTTTAAATTTAATAAGAATTTTTGTCTTCAAAGTGTAAAACATAAAAATCATTTTTAATTTTTTGGCAAATTAACAAAATTCACTTTTGTTAATGCAAGACGCCAGTTTTGTTTTTTGTTTAATTTTATAAATCCAAGCTAAAAGCCAAATCATGTTGTCGTTGTGTAATTAAGAAAACAAAGTTTTTTCATATATATCTTTTAATTAAAATCATTAACAAATTTGTCTTTTTCAATTTTTTCTTAATTGTATGTATATATTTGTGGATATTTGTATGTATATTTCTTGAATTTAATTTTTTCATTGTGATTGTTCTTCCTTTTCGTCGTGTCTTCATGAGTGTTGATGTGCGTGTTTGCGTGTGCGTATGATGTCGACGAAGCACAACAAGCAACAGACAGTTTTTCATATTTTAAATTTCCCGACATTTTTAATTTCTCTGTTTTGTCGAAGGAAACATGGTCTGTGATGTTAGTTTGTTTTGTTGGACAAATGTCACAAATGCTGCAGTTCACTTTGTACCAAATGGACAATTACCATTTTCGATTTCACAGGACTGTGTTCGTAAACGTCACAATGACATTATGTAACATTTTTTGTACTGTGTTACATTGCTCCAAGAGGGCAGGCATCCTTTTTGTGACACTTCTCCTGGAGAAAATTCCTGAGAAACCTGAGAGAACCTGATGCAGTCGTTGAAAATTTTGCTTTGGAGAATTTATTTTAACAGCCGTTATGTGGCACTGCTTGACGTTTACGGATACAAAGTGTAATTAATTAATTGTTTAATTTCTTAAATTTCAAATCAAAATTCACTTAGCTTCCAGTTGAAATAATGATGAACAAACTTTAATTAATTTAATAATTTGTAGTTAATTACAAACCAAAACAAAAATATTTTCATGATAATTTAATTTAATTATCAAAATATTTTTGACTGCTTTTGCAAACACAAAAATTTAAATTTAACTTAAGACCGCGGAAAAACAGTGGAAAATATAAATTAAATTTAATTGTAAATATTAAGGCTAAATTTAAAGGCTAAAGTTAACTAAGTTAAGGGATGTTTTTGATGCAGGTTAGGGTAAAGAAAGTGAAAGTTTGCGATGGCATTGAAGGAAGAGGTTGTTTCTAATTTTTGTCTGAACTTTATAGCAATTGCATTTTATTCTCAAATTTTAGTGAAAGATGAAAACATTTGGAAAAAAACATGATTTTTGAATTAGAAGGTAGTTTTAATTTGGAGTTAACTGCTTTAAAAGAGAAAGTGTTACAATTGTTAAGAAGAAGGTGTCACTTTGTGAAGTAGTTAGCACGAAAAATTAAAATTAAAAATAACTTTCTGCTGTCTTCTGCTAATTTTGTTTTCATTTATATAATTCCTTTGTAGATTAAATAATATAAACAAATGCCAAATTAAAATTAAGAAAAGGTCTGAAAATGTATTTTGTCGAAAAGGTTTTTGTATTTAAATCACATTCCACATGAAAAATAAAAATAAATTATAACAACACTTTAATCATTGTCTATCAAGTGGTATCGATATAAAGTGTAATATTGAAATAATAAACTTTATAAAATATTTTATAGATATGAAATAATCGTAAAATCAAGAGAAAGAATTAAATTTCTTCTTATTCTTTTGTACAAGAAACAGGAAATCTTTATAACATTCAACGTGTATAGCACAAAACCGATAAAATAGTAAACGAAAAACAATTGCAAGTATTATTATTATTATTATTTTTATTATTATTATTATTATTATTGATGAAAGACTGGTTAAGAAGTGTTCTACTGATTTGATATTTTTTTAAAAACCATATAAAAACAAATTAAATAAATAAAGGACAAAACTTATAGTCAACTAAAGTGTAAGGTAGAAAAATGTAGAGTAGGCAAAATTAATGAAATTTGATTTAAATGAATTTGTGGGGCTAGAAATCACTTTCAAATCATCTTCCACAACACCTGGAATGTAGATCCTGTTGTCAGTCATCTTTGTGTGATGTGGAAGTTGATTTGAATTTGATATGCTGCTGAAAGTTTTTGTTGAATGGTTATTGATATGAAATTGATAGTGGATAAAATAATAATAATACTGATGATAGTCATATATAAAATTTAACAAGCAATAATACAATTTACATAATTATATCATTAACCAGTATATGTAGGTAGTTGATCTTCATCTGTAACTTTTTGTTGTCCCTGTGAAGTACCAAAGGATATTATTTATGATCATACTTACTGAATCATTTTGGAGCTTTTCTAGCTTTCTAAGTGTTTATGAAGATGTTCAATTCAGAAGTATAAATTTCCGCCGATCAATTGTGACCAATTCCTGTCACAAATTTGGTCGTTTCTGAATTTGAAAGCTTCCACATTTGCTGATTGAGTTTTTTAACTTTATTTCCGCTTAAGCTTTGCTTTTGATTGAGTGCTACTAGTTTTTTAATTTAGTTTTCAATTAAAAATTGATTTGCATGGAACATAAATGCATCAAAATTTACAAAAAATCTGAAAAACATTCGGACTGAATAAAGCATGGCTAAAAACATTCTGTTGGCATAAAGATGTTGCGTATATGTTGAAACATAATCTAAACACAAAAACTAAATACTAAAACAGAGAGTGTTAAAACAAAAAGAAAATTTAACGAATTTTTTACTGATTAACGTTAATATAGACGAATATAGATGTAAGACAAGTGAAGGAAAGCAAAGAAAAATTCACAAAATCCGAAGAGAACTTTCAAAAATTTTGATGCTTATACTATAGAAACAAAATGAAAATGTTTGATAATTAGGTTACCAAGTAAAACAGATACATAAGACACTTAAAAGAAGGAAATACAATACATAGAATTCGAGTGTTCGAAACGCATTTTTTGATATTTGAACTAAGAAAATAATATTTTTAAAAAAATATTTCTTATTTTCAAGAATTTGTATTTAACATTAAGCATCACTAGAATATTACTTTATTTGAATATTTTTAATAATACCTAATTTCAGTGTATTTATATAGGTATAAAACTTAAAAACAATGCATTTAATTTGAATTTAAATGAAAATGTTAAAATAGTACTAAATAAATAAAGTTAAGTTCATAATTTTTTCACGCATCTAATTAAGCCTAAAAGATTTAATATTAAGTATAGAATAAAAGTTTAAATATTAAAATTAATAATTAATAAAACAAGTGGTTTTAACAAAATCCAAATGTGTGAGAAGGAATCCAAAAAGCAAATATTATCTGTAAATTGAAATGAAAAAACAAACATTTTCCAGTGTAATTGTATAAAGTTAAAAGTTAAAAATAAACTAAACGGCAAATACAACCCAACAAAAATAATATTGTATTAGAAAGATGAAATGTAAGATTAAGTTTGTTTTAGGTTGGCTTAACGCAAGTAAAAATGTTGCTAAAAACAAGTGATTTTTTAAGATGTTTTGTTTTAAGAAATTAAAATTAATCGTAAAAACTTGATAAAAATGACATTTTTAAAGTCAATAAAAGTTAAATATTGAATTGAAAATTAATGTAAGATGAAGTGATGGACAGGATTTTTAAGAATTAAGAAAGTTAATCTTAAAAATAATTTGCTTTTCGTATTTGTTTGAATGAGAATAGAAAGAAAAAACATTAAAAAATATTAAAGTTTTTTGAAAAGGTTGTATAAAAGTTGATTGAATAAAAAATAAATAAGTAAATAAATAAAAAATTGTTTCCATATTTCTCAATATGATGAAGTGTTATTGAATATGAATTTTTGAATAATTTTTAAAAAAAAATTTCTTAACGTACATTGCTTAAAAATATATTTAATAATAATTATTAATTTTAAGATGAAAATGATGATGTTTCCATAAGTAATTTTTTGCCATTTTTCTTTTGTACAAAGAATTTAAGATTAAATAAAAATATAAAATTTGATAAAAAATATAAAACCAAAAATGTGGAAAAGATTTAAACGTACAATAACTGGATGTTATACGAATAATTCATTATTCTATGTCACTGTTTTATAATTAAAAAAGAAATGAGGTTAATGCTGTTTAAATAAAATAAAAAACAATTTGTTGTTTTCCATTTATAAAGAAATTAAGTTTAAATATAAAATTTCTTTTCTAGTTTATTTAAAATTAAAAAAGTCATTTGTTCGTATTAACTAAAATGTACTAATAAAATGTTGTAAATGTTAAAACATAATGTACACTATATAAATATTATTTAAAGAAAATTAATTCTTCTGTTTTTTGGTTAAAAATATTTTCAAATCGTGATTTAGACAGAAAACTCTCTCATTGATACGACTTATTAATTAATAAATAAATGAATAAATAAATAAATAAATAAATAAATGAAGGTGTAATTAATAAATCAAAAATGACACACGAGCAGAGTGCTAATAAATGGAAACTTCAACACATGATGCAATATACTAATTAAACTGATTAAAATAATTAAAATAATTCAAAACCAAAAAAAGTTTTTCTTTTAAGTAATTATTAAATTGTGACAAAAATAATTGTATTTTGAGATTTAATATTCTCATTGAATAATTATTATTGGAAATCAGTTAATTATTTATTTAAATCAAATAAATATGTCTCATAACATCAGAATGGAACACTGGAAAGCATTTTGCTTGTTTCGCTTGCTTGTTGCTGCTTTTTGTGCGTATCTAAAAATGAAATAAAATTCATTTCTTTTTATTAAAAAAACATATTTTGTCTTTTTCTTATTTTCACTGCCGTGAAAAATTATTTATTTTTTAGGATTTTATGGTACTTTGGGTATCCTTGGTGAAAAACAGAGTTAATTATTAGAGTTGTTTAACACTGTATTTATTAAGTAATAAAGGGAAATTCCAACCACAAGAAAACTAGACAAAGTGTGAGCTACAGATTGCATGAGACAAACTTATGTCAGACAAGTGACGTGAGTGCAAGCTACGCTACTTCAAGTTAGCATTGGAAATACTTATTTGAATGATGCGAGTGACAGAAAAAAAGATCACAAGGAGAGGGACCTGTCGAAGTAAGTGTAAGTTGACAGAAATTGGCGAGAGCATTTTCCATTTGAAATGTTTTTGCGGCAATCTTGATTTGAATAAGTCCATTTTTCATGAAATGAGTGTTTCAATTCAAGATGCCCGTCACCTCAAAGTTTAGGACGCACCGCTTACGAGATATTTGCATTTCTATAAATTGAACAAAAGTCAAATTCTGTCTTATCAAAGAAGAATAACGAAACATTTTCACTCGAATATCGTCCTCACACAATAAGTTATTGAGGTCATAAGAACAAAGTTAACATTTGCATTGTTACAATATCCCAAGGAAGCGTCATACACACGTCAAATATAGACATGACCCCAAAAATAGCTCCACACCAGTTACGATGTACGTATTTGTAACAATTGTATCCCTGACAAGTCCTCTACAATGATGACACTTGCTCCTGTCAGTTATCCCTGCAATATCTAGTTTTGGAATTCAGTCAATGAATGTTATCATTTGAAAATTGTAGCTACATCTATATAGGTACGTTATTATCAACGTCAACGACGAAAAGTATTAATGTGCAATAGCTTCAATGGAATACTATGGAATCCTTCCTTTCAATAGCTCTGAGTGGAGAGAGTCAAACATGTCAATAGAAACTCGAGTTGCTTCTATTCACATTCAAATAGGATTCTGCATATAAATGGATGTCATACACACATCGATTGCAATTAATTAAATTTGATTCCCAAACGGGTTAGTGTTCTAGCTGTAGCTTTTAAATATTTCAAAGGATAACATTTCAAGGATGTGTTGTGTATTGTGAAATTTAGGAAAACTTTCTATCACATGTGTAGACAAACGCATTTTAAAACTGAACGACCTCACAAACTGTTGCCGAATCCCAAACCTTGAATCCCAAATCTATACAGTATCATGTATCCTGTATCCTGAATACGTTTTTTATAGACGGCATTTTGGCTATTTTGAATTTATAGGTATCACCATCAGCATGGGAGCCCTAAATCACAAACTTGACTCTAATAAAATATTTCCATGCAAGCGTTCCATGCTTGTATGCTTTTCGTGTTTTTCGTTAGAATTTTAGATCGTGCGTCGTCTAAAGCTTCTACACCGTGTTTGTGAATGAATGCTATTCTCTATTCCCAGAATTATTTCTTTGTCTGTCTCTATGGACTTTTATATCCTTTTGACGGATGTTATATCCTTTTTTATTAGCACAAAAACGCTTGAATAAACAACAAACACTCAAATATCGCTTCAATATCTTTATGCGAATGTGTTATTTGTTATTCCAATAAAATGTTCAGACGCAGATAATTATCATCTATGGAGTTTTCTTCGACTGTTCTTGGAATAAATGTCTTCTGAAATTTTCATGAATCCTTAATGATGCTTTCTTTGTTCATTTCACATAAAATTCATAATGACCACAAGAGGTTCCTCAAGCTCTGTCCACATTGGTTTGCAGTCCTGTCAAACTTCAATTCTCTTCATGATATCTTCAGAACTAAAGTGGTTATCTTCATAACACTAATTGTGTGTTACTCTTACTACAGAAATTGCATTTGTGCTCAGAAAATGCTACCAAAAGGAATCCATGTGGAATCATCAACTTTTTTGTTGATATCCTTGGAAATAATTTAGGTATCAACGTGAAATCAAGTTGCTGATGTTCTGCAAATTGCAATCTTTCACTTGAATCCAAAGACATGTGTGCAATAACAAATAAAATTTCCTCCATCTATGGAAAATTTCATATTCACCTGTAATCCAGATTTCGTTGATATCTTAAAAAATATAAGTATTTTCGGCATTAAAATGACAGATTTAGAAATGTCATATTTTAACCTTTCATTTGGTGTACATGACACTGATGTGGCCAAATGTTATCCTGAGATATTGTCACAAATGTTGAACAACGTGATCTTTCGTCACAATTGTGACTCCTGTAGTGAAAGAAAGTGATATGTTTTCTTTAGATTGGGATAATCATCTTTTGTCACAAAGATTATGCACATCCCTTGCAGTCATCTTTTATAAAACGTTCCATGGCGTTCCATGAATTCCAGATTTTAATTATTACCATCGTTCCGAATAAAAGTGTTAACATACTCGTATTAATATCACAGTTCCGAAGTTAGAAACCCCCTGCATGAGTTCTACATGCTGGTAACTTTTTGCTTAGGGTTGTAAAACCCACTCATTGGAATGCAATGTAAAACGAGAGAAACTTTACTATTACAACATCCAGCAGTCTGTAAGTGTTAATGAGATGTTACACCACAAAATGCAAATGCGGGTTCATGATACTTTTGTGTATAATCAAAACTTTCTCTTTTAATTAGGAGTGAAATTTTAAACAGCTTATTACTGAAATTTTGATTGGGAAAAGTTGACAACCCCCACACACGCACACAAACACAAGAGGGTAGGGTTGGGAATGAATTGTCGAATGAGTTGTAAGACGTGGTAATGATCGTGGCTAGATGTGGCGACATTTTGTTTATTTCTCACTTGACGAAATATACATCATTTCAAACGCCATTTTGTTACTTCATACAAAATGGATGCCGAATTCAAAATGAATGCCACACATGTGTGTACCTGTGTAACATAACGCAATAATGTATCTTATGACAATCCAAAGTACATGATAGATGTCATTAAATGTCTTCCATGACACATCCTGTGACAGGATAAACTTTAATTTATTAATTCAGGCATGGAATTTTGATTGAAATCGATGTGCTCTGGTGGTTGTAAATGATCCTTGGTATCAGGGTGGATTTTATGGAAAATTGTTACAATAAAGGGGTGGATTATCTTCTGTTGTTGTTGTGAGTTAGAATTTTAGAATTCGTACAAAATACAATTCACACCATAACGCATACATACCTATAACATATACATATTTGATCTAAAATATCCTTCCCTTCAAAATAATTCGAAACTAGTGAATCAATGAATCCTTCAAGTGAAAAGGGTTGCGTGTTTCTAACAGGAACGATATACTATATATTCTTCCCTTTTGGAATCTTTGGAGTTGATTGATTTCAGCATTTTCTGAAGTTATCCTTAAAGAAGGTGAAGGATGTGGATAGCTATGAGGATTGAATGGGATTACATGCTTCATCAGGATTTTCGTCTGGTCTTTGCGACTTTGAGAAGTTGAAACAAACCCTTTTCGCTGAATTTCTTGTACTGAAATGGAAATTTTACTTCACAAGAATTTCGGACTTTATTGAGAATCCGAAAAATGAATGTTTGACTCCGAAAAATCTCATTCTTGATTTATGACACAAAAACTTTTACAAAGCTGTGAATGTTTCTCAACACCACCACAAGATTACTTCACTGTTATTTACTTGCTTCTTATTTGCTTCGAACAAATGTGTTATCATCGAGTCGTGTTTTAATATTTTAACATTTCTAACCGTACTTTTGTGTTCCAATTTTTTTCTTTTAAGAAGAAATGCGCGCGTAAATTTTCGACTTATTCAAAAATTATTTTTTGATTTCTCTTTTCTGTAAATTCTTTTCAATCGGATTCCATGCATAATAATAGCATCCAACCTCATTCAATTTATGGAAGTGTTTTGAAGTTGAGGAAGCCTCAAAGAGATTTACGTGAAAAATAAGAAGAAGAACTCACTGTTTTTTTATATTTACGAGTTTCGATGTAATTTAAGCTCAAAGTATGGAGTTGCTTGTAAATTTCAAGGCTCCCCATTTATTTACAAAACGTCAAATGGACAAGAGTTAAAATGAATTATGAAGTCGGTTCACAGGGTGATAATAAATGGCAGCTGAAACTACTACTTGCAGGGAGCGTTCGTTTTAAAAGGGCTCTTAACACTCAAGCCATCATGGAAAGGAACTAATTAAATTTTGTTATGAAAAACTGCTTTAGAGTAAATCAAGCTGGAGGCTTTGGAGGGTAAGAATTTTGTTCCAAAAAATAAAAAGAATATAGTGAGGGAAATACATCTTCCGGCCAATTTGCATTCGTTTGTATACCATGCCAGGGGGTTAAAGTTCAGAATGACTGTTAAAATGAGATTCCTTTGAAGAAAGTAAAATGCTTTAAAAATGTTTCATTAAGACTTTTCATCGACCTTCCTCAAATAAAATAAAAATTTTCCAAAAATAAAAAATATATGCCTAATACTACTAAACCCTGTATTAGATTGACATCGTTGGGTTTAAAATTTTTGCAGCAAATTCATGGATCGTCGTACATTTATTTGTGAAACTTAAATTTTTTTCTTATCCTAAACTTTTTCGTCCTGTTATTTTCTATTTATTTTTTTTATCCCGTCCAAAGGAAACCATCCTTTTCCATTTAAACGACGACAACGACGATGGCAACGACGAGGACAACAAGGACGACAGCGACTCCAGTGGTGGCTTAAAAGGAATCCGATACGCAATTTTGATATAAAATGGATCAACGGTTGATATATAAGAGTAAAGGGGATGATGGGGATGGGGGTTGTGAACGGACGTCTTAAGATAGAAGGAACTGAAGTGACGATGGAATAGAACAAAAAACTTTGGAACGTGTGAAATTCCAACCAGTCAGTCAGTCAGTTATCCAAGGGATGCAAGAGTGGAGGAAGTTAGAATGAAGCAAGATTGTGGCACTGTTCAAGCAATACCAGATGGGGGTGAAACTGAAAAATATTCGCCATCAAAATTAATGCCTAATTTATATTCAATGTCGCGTACCCGTGCCAAGATTAAACACTTCCACTCGCTTTCTGGTGGGATCTGGATTTTCTCGACGAAAGTCCCAACATTTCTTCATCATCCCTTGCCTTGCCCTTGGATCAACTCCATTCCGGAGTTAGCTACATTAGTCGGCAACATACCCAACTTAAGATAAATTCGAAATGGTTACCCATACACATATACTTACACTTACAAATCCACGTACCATATACATTTGTCCTTAAATACATTTTAAACTTTTTTCGATAAGAAATTTTTCCCTTAAAAAATTTTTACTTTTTCCTACTTATTTTGTTGCATTTCAAATTCGTCCTATTTCGGTTCGTCGAGTTTTCTTTTATACACAAAAAAAAAAAAAAAAAACAAAATATAAAAATTTCTTCCAAAGACTTCGTGACATTTTGTAATTCATTTAAGGATACGAAAATCTTCTGTTTGGTAAAAGTACTTTCTCTCCCTTTTTACATGACATTAGGCAAACTGAAAATTGAGTAATCGAAGTTGTACATTTTATTTTTCTACTTCAAATTATCCTCGAAATTCAGGGATAAGTGAGTTTCTTTCAATAAATTCACGGTCTATGATTTAATTTTATGTTTCTCTTGACTTTGGTGGCATCTTAAATGTGTCCTTATTTGAAGAATTTTTGAAGGTTGTAGGTATGTCTATTGCCAATAAACTTTTTGGTTGTTAAGACGATTTTGGGTAGTCCCAACAATGGGCAGTTGCGGTCTTACCTTTAAACATTATCCTATTATTTCAATCGCATTTCAATAATACGCTGGACAAATGAAAATGTTTGATTCTCAGAATCAGGGACGTTCTTAATGCTTGTATCTTTTTCCACTGAACGTAACCTTGTTTTCAATTGATTCTATGGTATTTCCATAGGGTAGCTTAGGAAATTATTTTAAGGAAAATGTCAAGTATCGTATTTGGCGATGATGTCACTAAAATGTAAAATATGTAAAATCCCCATCCCCCCAAAACCACGTCAGTTGTGAGAGACAAAAACGAAATTAAAATTTTCAACACATTTCAATGGAAAACCTTCAGGTACTCAAGGGTGGACACCCTTATTCCCATTCTGCTCCACCCTGTTCACTTGTAAGATGATTTTTGCTTTTGTTTAGTTTCTTTTTTTTCTATTATTTATTTTTTTCTTCTTCTACTGTTTTTAATGTAGCCATTTTCCCAAGGCAATTACGTGAAAATCTTTTTACAAAAGCATCCAAATGGAAGGAATTTCGTGTTGAATTTCATAGAAAGGTTCTTGGAAAATATTTAACTAACAAAAACATTTAAGTAATTTCTATTGTGGAAAAATTCGTTTCTGGGGATGTTTAGCATACTTTGTCAGGGAAATCGTGGGTAAATTCTTGTTAAAACCTTTTTTACTTTTTATTATTTAGCAAAAAATAAAACAAAAACTAACTATTCTCCTCAAGGTAGTTTCAACGTACTTACTAACACGTTTCCATATTAATTTTGTAAAAGTTCTTAACGAAAACTATTTAAATTTTCCTCCGAGATTATGTTCAATGACAAAACAATTTCAAGTGTTTTCGTGTTCAGGTGTGTGAAATGAGTGGAGGTGGATTCTTGCACTCAATCTGTTCAAAACTCATTTACCATAAAAAGTGGTATTTTGTGGAACTTTATCCATAGATCAAAATGCATAAATCTTTACAACATCTTATACCATTCCTGAACAACGTCAAACACATTTACACTTTTATCATGGTATAGGTCATATGTCCAAAATCCTTACAGTTTTTCGCTTCTATTGGTAAAATCCACAAATGAATCAACTTCAGAGAACGAAATACCGTAAGAAGCGAGCGAAACAGGAATGGATGGAAATCCACTAATCAAAACAATTGACTTGACAACTTGATGATCCCACCACCAGAATTCGAAACAGGTTAGGGAGACGAATTTTTGCTTAACTCACGTACTCTGTACGTGTGATTTAATTCAATTCCGCTTGCTGTTAATTCGTTGAGTTGAAGCAAAACTTCATAATTATCGTTTCGAATAAATTTCATTGGTGTCATGAGTGTTGTTAAAATTTGAAGGTGGTGAAACACACCAGACGAACAAAAGAAATTAATTTATTTCCATTCCATCAAGACCTAGTATATACTATAATTGACCTGTAAAATAACAAAGTGTTCTACTAACATTCGTCTTGATGGCATTACTATAAATACAAAAAGTGCAGAGCTACTGGCAAACCGGATTTTTTCTAAAACAATGCTTTCGTTAATTTAGCGGAAACTCTTCCTTACAAAATTATTAACTGATCGTTATAAAACAAGAAGCCGATTGTTATTTATCAAATCACAAAGAGCCTGGACATAATTTACTTCAAACAGCATAATTAAAAGATTGTCTTTTATTTCATGATAATTACAAGAATATGTTCAAAATGAATTTTATATCAAATACGTATAAAATATTCAGTTTCCAAAAATTGAAATTGCAAATTAGTTTATAATATCAATGATAATTTCAAATCACAATTGAGGATTAACTGAGACAACAAATCGTCTATGGAAAATAGCTTGTAACTTCCCCATTGTAAGTTAGAGTTTAACTTCAAGTTTTTCCATCAATCAGTTATTGGCGTTGCATATAACGTTCATTTTCTACCACACTGTCTATACATTATTAATCAAGAATAAATTATTCTAGAAAATCCTGTTCAGGATAAGTAGTTTTCCATTTCGGCAGAAGATTTGCACGTTCTAATGGAGAAGTTGTAAGGGATATTGTATATTGCTTACAAACCTTTTTGACAGTCTTCCCTAATGTTGTTCTACAGAATTTTAACTTAAATTACTAAAATTAATATTTAAATTTATTAAAAATGTTCCCATTGATGCATTTCAGAGAGCTACCAGATTTAAATTACGAACGAAACTGGTAATTTTCAAAAATGTAAATCAGCTCAGTTCGAGTTTGAGTTCGGTTCAAGTTGGCTGTCAACTCCACCGAACTGCCGTCAGCACAGTCTTCCCTAGGGCTTCGATGTGTCTCGTTTAAAGGAATAAACTTGACGAAGAAACTTTGATATTGGCAAAAGCCATGGCTGCATTTATGATTTTGATTACCTTTCCACTTGTTCAATGAAATTTAATGAATTCATACAAGGAAATATCGAGAAAATAAAAATACACAAGTATAAGGAAAATTTCATATGTTCGTCCTTCTGACACACCATGACTGAAAATTTATTACCCAAGGATATGCTGAACAGAGTTGCGTCAAGGAAGGAAGAGCTTGTATGTTTCCGTTTCTTCCTTTATATATTTTTTATTTTAATAATAATGAAATTTTGTTTGATGAACGAAGAAAAATCTTGAGTCTTAGAGAGAAAAGATGAAATGAATAAATTTTCATTTGGTATAAATTGAAGGACAGCTGGATTTGCTCGTCCTTTTTTGTGAAATGAAGAAATGAAAACGTCGAGATGGAGTTCAAACTTAGTGATGGATGGAACATTCATCGAGGCGACATTTTGCTCCCTCGTATTTTCATCATTGTGAATCCTGTCAATTTCGATTAGATGTAACAAAAAGATGTCCGTAATAACATCAACGGCAAATAAATAAATTAAAAATATGAAACATGGTCGTCGGGTCGTTCGATTTCGATTTTCATTTTGTTTTTGATTTCTAGGACAGAATTATCCCTACTACCTGTCGCGCCTGGTTTAACAAATTCCCATTAATAACAAAAATTTTATTTTAAGTTAAAAATATCTCCTCGCATTTTTATTCATCTTACACTTCATGACGATGTTATCCTTCACATTATGAACTAGGCTTTAAACCCTTTTCAAGTACAGATTTCCTACGCAATCTCTCATCGATGTTATTCAAAACGAATTCCAGCAAATCTTATTCAAATGTCTTCATTAATAATTTCTCAAAAACATGATTTAACAACCCCCCAAAATCAAATCCCATCAAATATTCGAGTAACAAATCCACCCTAATTGTTGTAAACACGATTTCTTTTGAAAATCTTTCACACACCTATAAGCACCACCTTGAAATGTTACATTACCTTATGCATATGAGAATATAACACCTGTCATAATATTTTATATTTGCACAAGTTAAGGTGATTCCATCACCACCATCACTATGAGAAGGGGGAATTTCTTCTTGAAGGTATTAGCACTCCTTCCGCCCACATTGATCTGACGGATGAATGTCTTATCAATTTGTTCAGGTCCTTGGTTCACGTGGATTTTTTTTAAGGATTTTTCCCAGGATAAAATGAAAAAGGATGTAGACATTAAATGTCAGATAAACTTCATGGCCTGTATTTTTTATTTCTCCCTTAATTTTTAGAGATTTTGTCGAATTTTATTGGAAGTCCATTAAATTGAGACATCTCCGTATTTAATCCATCCACCTGATTTTGACGTGATTTAATCCTTAATCTCATGGGGAAGATTCACGTTTCGTTCGTCATTTTAATTTATATATTTGTTTTTTTTTTTTTTTTTTGAGAACAAAAATGGCGTCAAACCTCTTGTAAAGTTTTATTCGCCAACAAAACAAAACTCCCATTAAATCATGACCATAATCAAATTTCCTGTTTATCCTCAATAAAAGGTAATTCATATCCTTTACAGGAAGGATGCATTATTTCTACGTGAATTCAGAAGGCATTCAGTTCGCTTATTTCTCACAATTCGTTTTACAATTAGACCCGGCTAAAGTCGACTACTCTTCAGGGTAATGATCTGTTACAGTTGCAACATACCGTGAAATTCACAGTTGGATTGTTCTAGCTATCAACTTCCTCCCCCCTCGTTATTTCATTTTAAAACTATATTATATTTATGTATGTATATGTAAGTAGATGAAATTCCATAGAATCTCCATCTATAGGATCATCTACTAGATGGTGTTGTGTAGTCAGACATCATGGTAAATTCTGCATTTGAGGTTTATATTGCATTTTTGGGGGAACTATGCTAAACACTACAGACACTAACGCGTATATCCTTAAATGCAGGACTCAAAATAAAGTTTTTATCTTTTCCTAAAATGCGAATAGCAAATGGTGTACACTTGCTATGGTATCGTGGATTTGTCTGCACTCTTTTATTTACTTTTTTGATTCGTTTTTTCGAAATGAAAAAAGGACTTTTTGAGTAATTATGAAATTAAGTCGGATGAAAAGGATTCACATTTTTAGCCATTGAGTCAAGAAGGAAGTACATTTGATACAGTTACTCTGTGTGGATTCTCCTTTTAACTTGTGTCCTTGCCATTTCCTTGAATAGGTTAATTAGAGACAGACGAGCTTTTGAATGATCGAAGCGTGTGATTTTCAACACAACAGTCTCTGGTGGTTTGTATCACCTCCTTGAAGCTTATTTGTAATTTCATTACACTCATCCATCAAAATGAGTTCCACCTATGGTAGGTTTTGCATACCATCAGGTGTATTCGTTAGTTATGTGGAAGAATGTAAAGCATGTGTAGACAAAAAAATTAGAGAAATTTCAATTGAATTTTTGACGTTTGGCACTGGTGGCCATTTTGAATTTGCGCAAAAAATCAATAAACATTTTCGAATAGAGGGTGCCATTGTCACAAATGCAATGCAATGCAACCATCTATTCATATTTCGCAACAAATTGAGTAAGTAAGACATAAGAGTGAATTGTGCTCAATTATTTCCAGGTTTGCCATTATTTTTAATTTTGGTTTGCATCGAAACGAAAAAATTTCTTTTGTTTTGCCAAATTGCATACATATTTTGAAGTACAAATTGCAGGATTCATTATTGGGCAAATTAACTTTTCATGTTTCTCGGCATTTTTAATCAAACAGAAAATGACTTGGAGTTGGAAGTGCGAAAAGTGAACAAGCAACTGTCAAATTTTCTCACTATTTATTTTTTTTTGTTCGAGAGGACAAAGTGTCTCCATTTTATTCAAAGTCATTCATTGATTCAAATATTTTTCCTGCTTGTATTTCGCATTCAATTCAAATTCCAAAATAAATTCCAAAGTATGAATGAAGTGAAATTTCACATGCAATGCATTGAATTCCGAATATCCTTTAACTTCGATTTTGTCCTGATTTCATGCAAGATAAAATGTAAATTCTGTTTGTTACCTTGTTTCTATTATTTTATTTTCGATTGTTTTTATAAACGAAAATTTAATAAAAACTTCATTTTTGACTCATGCACTTACAAAACTAACCCTTTTTCCATTAGTTTAGTTGTACGAAATATGCAAATGTTCATTTAATTATATGCACCATTCGAGAGTAAGGCTTATTTGCATACAAAACAAGAATTTAATTATTAGACACGGCTTGAAGGTACTCAACATGAGAAGCCTTTAGTTGTGCCATAGAGGAAGTGGAAGAAAGTGGAAGGAAGTGGTAGTGAATAAAATTAAACTTTTTCTCAAGAAGCAAGAACAATAGGAGAAAGAAGTAAGGAAGAAGAAAAAAAAGCTTAGAAGTAAATTTGCACATCCTTGAATGAAAAGCTAAAGGAAGTCAACGGAATACTAATGAAAACACTTTGTACATTTAAGGGAAAAAAATACTTGTAAGTCATTGGGGGTCCACAGGATATTCTCACGCCTACTATTGTTTGGCACGTGCATTCAAAAGGACGCGTTTAAAATTTGAGAATCTTTATTTGAGTGGAGTCGCTAATATTTACGGTATGTCATCATATTTTGGTGAATAACCACATTTTGTCTTTTATATTTTCAAAGGACTCTAGGTTTTGTGGAGAGAAAAGAGATCCCTGCCTCTGATAAATGCAGTACGCTACGAAGAAATGATGCTCATTTATTATTCTCGAATAAAAAAGGGAACTTGGCGGTATAAGGAATGAGCAGGACATTCTACACATTCTTAGTCAAATGGAAGAATATATATATATATGTACATGTTTGAATATTGCTATTTCTTTCCACGTCCCTTACACCATTTTTACGCTCTCGGTGAAAGTTAAACTGAGCACAGTAAAGCGTAAGTCATCTAACTTTTTCTAGACAAGGACTATTTTTACATATTCATTACAAAACATCCTTTTAGCATAGAATTTAGCTACGTACGACGTGTTTGACTCATCAGGGACTGCTTTACATGCATTTGTTAGGATAAACATGAATTTTACATAACTAGAGTGTGTGTGTTTTGTATATAAGTGTACAAATTCACTTTGTTATCTTGTTTGTAACGACGTTCTTGAAGGAACTTTTAAAGGGATTACGTTTGAACGGCAATTTACTGTTGTTGACACTAAATTCTTTGACTTTTTCAACAGTAAAGGATCAAGTTTTTAATCCGAAAGGATTTCAATAAAACTTCAGACACCTTTGAAGGTGCAGAAAATCAATTCATTTTCAAGGATATTTCAGATATCATTTTCAATGACAATTAACAGTTTGTTAACACATTAATCTGTCGTTATATTATTAACTATCAAAAACAAGAAATAATCATTTTCATTTTGAAACAAACTCCCAAGCTAGAAAGGTTGTTGCCTCTTCCTCCAGTCAATTGGGATAAAGATAAATATAATAATTGAATTCTTAATGCCTTAAATTTTATAAAAAAGACAATTTATCACAAAGTAATAGATGATCCTTAGTCGGAAGAGAATAAAATAAAATGGAGGACCAAATAACAGATAAATTACACTGTTTGTGTAGAAGAAATCTGTTTGTCATGAAATCGGCTAACCTGGAGATTAGGATCAGACCCATGTGTAAACAGTAACCTGATTCCAAATTCACCCTTTCCTCTTGACTAACATCAATAGGGATGCCTATCATAGTGTCTTCTATTGGGAAGTACATGTTTTAGCTCAAATATCCTCATAAATAGCTCAAGGATATAGCCGAGGTTTCATGCAGAAAATCCGCTATATTCAAGTGAAAAAAGTAATATTATATGCGAAGAAATTATAGCTGCCGCTATGCCCTCGAGACCATTTGCCTTAAATTAATTGGATTTAAGGACACTCTTGTTTGCGTCTCCTAACGTAATTGATTGCTGTAGCTCATAGAATTTTTTTTTTCACCGTGAACATTCCATTGGGATATCCAGTCTAACCAAGGATGTCTAGCCGTAAATAAAACTTCCATAGAATTTTTCTGATTTTTTTTCTTTATCGATTCTTATACATAACCTTTAACCTCGTTAAATTTTTATAGACATGTTGATGTCATTTTTGTCGTAATATTTCAATTTACTTTTGTAAATTCTCATAAATTCAATAACTCCAACAGTTATTGTGTAGTTTAACTATATGAACCATAAAAACTAGCGCGATTAAGTTATGATGAGTTTAGTTGCTGTGTGGATTTCGGTTTGTTTTTCCATAAAACCGCAAACGCTTCCTGCTTGTAATGATCGATGGAGTACTATAAAATGATTGCCATAAATGTGGAGAATGAAGCACTGTGAACGAGTTTATAACAAGATATTTATGTTTCTTGTGTTTAAGAGAAAGAGATAACATAACACTCAATTGAAGTTGACAGAAAATTTGAGAGATTCAAAGAGAAAAATGACACAACACATGATATAAAAAATATTTCTATTCTTGCGATTGATCAACGAAGTACACAATAACTGCCAGAACGAAACGCCATCAAAAGAATGTACCAATGAATCCAGCTTAAAATGTTTGGAAGTGAGTGGAGACACGATGTTGAATAGAAATTGACAGAAAATTTGAGAGATTCACAGAGTAGGTAACATGAGAAAACAACGAAATAATAAGAGAACATAATTATTTTATATTGACGACGATCAACACTTGATCAAAAAAACACTGTAATAGAGAACGTTGAAAGAAAGAAGCATCATGTTTCTTAAATAGTTTTCGATTTAAAAAATGATTTTGAAAGAAAATTTTCCTTTTCACTTTTAACTGAGAAAATAAGTTATTTCTGAAGTACAAACTTAATAAATGAGTTAGTAGAGTTTTGAAAAACTTTAATAACTTTTCATGAGGAAAAGAACTAAAAAATCAAAGCTTATATTCAACTCGAACGAGTACACTTGAGCTTTCATTCCATGTGGATAACCTATTATTGACACAGGAAGTCAATTGGACTGAGGCGATATATTGGAAAACGTTTTCATGGAACTGAACAAAAGTAATATCACAACTCAAACGTTTGCACACATATGTACATACACGAAAAAAGAAAACCTCAATATTTGATATTGAAACACGACACAAAATTGAGTCACACAAGTACGTAAATACATGGGGAAGGTATTAGTATCAAAATTAGCAACAGCTACTAAGTAATGTCAACCATCTCGACCTCATTGTGAAAACCTGAACAGAGTTTGTCACCAAATTACTTATCAATTAAGTTCCTTAAATCCTTATATCCAGAAAGGATGCGTACCATGAGTTACCCTCAATTTTTATACACTCATGAGTGTATAAAAGTATCAAAGGGTTGTTGTACTATATGTTATATGTTTTAACGAACAAAAATTTATTATATGGTACAATACGATAGCAGCTAGCTGAGTTTCGTGTTGTTTGTGCAAGTCTTGGAAAAGTAAATAATTTAATTTCGAAAAACAAAAGGAGTCTTTTCCCTTAAGACTAATTCTTAATTAACATTGGGATTCAGGATTCAGGACTTATTTTTGAAGAATGTACGATAGCACGAGCATAAGACCTTCAAAATTCGTTTTGTTGGGATTTATTTGTGGTATGAGAATGGTAGGAGAATAAGGATGACGCGGAGATGGGTCTTACGAAGGGACGGTAAATGAAGACAAACTTTGTTTGGATTTACGGTTGTACGAAAGTACAAGATGGAAGTGAAGGTGGTTAACTTTGTTCTTCAAACACATAAGAATTTAAGAATAAGTCTGGAGCCATAACGTTGTTGGCTTCTTGGTAATTTCGAAGTAACTTTTGTCTTTATTACTTGGAGAGATATAAAGTTGGGAGCTTTCTGGAGTTACTTCAACTTCTTCTACTTGGCTTTCAATTAAATCATTGTTTTCATAGTAGATGTTTTGAAATCTTGCGTATCATATACATACATTTTATTTTTCTGTCTTCTGTTTTTTGTTATTGTTGTTATTCTTGTTATTTTATTCAATCTATTGAAAATGTTTTCATTAATAATTTTCATGCTTTCTGATGATGCTCATTGAAAAGTCAAGTAATTGAACTTTTATGTGTTTAGCATAACAAATCAATTGTTATTCTATTGTTTTAACATACAACTTTTGTATAGGTGTCTTGAAGTTTCCGTGATTACTCATTTGTTATACAGAATCATTTGGATTCTGATTAATTAAGGATTCTACACAGGATCCATTTGGAAATATTTAAATTTGACAAATTGCTTTGTTTGTTCGTGTTCATTTGTAGCAAACATTTACACATATCGGCCATATTGTGATCAACAACAAATGAAGCTATTTTGACTGATCAATTTCGTCACAGAGTGGGAAGGAGATCGATTGATTTTGGAGACATTACGTTGATTTGGAGACGTTCCAGTTTACGGGCAAAATTAACTTATAGGTACATATACCTACTGAATGTAAGTTGCACAAACTTTAGGTACATTTATTTCGGAAACTATAAAAGTTTTTTATCTGAAATTTATGCCAAATAACAATTACATATTTGTTAATAATAACTGTGACTTTTTTTGTTATACGTAGCAAAACAAAATAGTTGACAGGATTTATAATGGATGTAATAGTTTGCAACATAGTAATAGTTTGAAGCAAAAATTCAATTTTTTTTTTAATCTTGTATTACTTATAGCTTTGATTTCGCTACTATATCTTTGAAACACACTAAGTAGCATGTAGTTAAAATTTCAGCTCTGTATCCTAAGGAGATTTTGAGAAAAAGTTCTTTGTCTTTATAGAACCTTTATAATGTATAAAATAAAAATCTGAAAATTTGAAATCAAATAAAATATGAGGAATTTGTGCAACCAAGAGTCAAACAAAATGTAAAAAAGTTCAAGGAAATTCATGTAAATGTGAACCGAAGTTGGTAAAATTTGCAATCTGTCTGTGTGGTGTGCTCGTTTGCAGAAAAATTGATTAACTAAAGTTGCAATTTTGACGTTTCCAGTTTGTTGACATTTTGAACCTACGAATAAGAAACTCTATATGGAAATGCTATATGTCACATGTACAGTATATGTGAATGAAGTCAAAACATAACGGTACCCATGTTCTCCGTCTTACAAAAATTTGCTGTAGATGTCGTGGAGAATGTGTTCCCATTTTATTCAAAGCCATGTATGTAAAGAAATTTATCGAATTAAATATTTCTGAATTGATAAGCAAAATCGAGCTTGAAATGCACACTATTATAAAAGATTCAAAAATATCTGAAATTTTCTCGAAAATGTTTCACGTATTCGTGTGTCAAAAAAAACGTTCCTTAGCTTATTGTGAGTCCCCAAATGGAGGTTGGTCTTTTAATGTGGGTGTCTTAAAGTGAAACATAATAAATATATGCACTAGAGTAACATTTTGGGGTAAAGTCTGACTGCAGTACGTGCAAATGTTACCCTTAGATAAAAGCTCACGCACAAGCCATTTGACTTTATTTTGACTTGACTTTGGAATAGCTTATTAGCGTTTTTACGACAGAATGTGTTCAAAATACATTTGTATGTGTAACACATTCGTATTTTATTTTTTATGTTGACAAACGTGCTCACACATTCACTCACATGAACAATGTGTAATCCTTGTTTAGGTTAAGTACGAATTTGGGACGCATTTATTACGTGTACACCAACTGGAGATACACTGTATCTCGTCCCTTTTAAAGGGATATTCTCTTACAACAGTCCATGGAAAGGACATTAACCCATTAATGCGTGCCAGTATAAATTTTAAGCCATACGTGAAATTTACACACAACAAGTCATACAAATTGCATAGGGATCGAGGTGGTTTAAGTGCCTCTTGAACAATGACACTTTTATCCCTTAAACATGAGCAGCATACGCTTCAATTAGTCCTTTTTGTGGTTTTCACATATTTTGTGTCCTTATCAAGATTTCATTGAATCTGACTCGGTGGTATTTGTGTTTGTTTCATCGTTGAATTATTCAAGGAAATTTCAATTTGTGCAAAACAACTAATTTAAAGAAAATGCCCTTTTCATAACACTAATTTAATTTCTCAAAAGAAATTCTTTAAATATTTAAAAAATTCATTTGAATGTGTACGAATGACAAATGAAAACCTTCTTCGTGATTTCAAATCAAAGAACATATGGCAGACAGTATTCGCACTATTCTGGATTCTATTTGTTTATAAAAAGGATCTTTCTCAGCATAATTTACAAGATGCATATGGAGAAAAAAGGACACTAAATAAATTTAACGTGATTATTTTGAATTTCAGATATTTGTGTATATTTGTTTTTTAACAAACACGACAAACATGACAAACTTAAATGTTTACATACGACGGTTCATATTTTCGTATTTACAAATCCCAAAGATGAAAAACAAGGATACAACTAAAAGGCTGAAGATAATAAAAGTAAAAATGTTCCTTTTATCGCCTCATGCCCTGAATATGTTTTACAATAAATAAACAAAGTCAATAATTTTATTTGTTGTAGATCCATTTAACCTAGATGGAGTTTATCATCATCAGAAAATAAGACAGAAAGCTCCTTTTGATCTTGACTTCTGCTCTCAGTTAAATTTCTCTGAAATGGAATTGCAGAAGTCTTGTGAAGTAATTAGTATTTGAAAGGATAAAATAAAAGAAATCCTGCCAGTGACATTTGTCTTTTGAACATCTTGTATTATGTTGATGCAAAACTTGATAGAGAGACTTCAAAGCAAATTAAATATAAATTGAAAATGTCCTAGATTTGTTAGACAGTATTTAAGTTTGTAAGTTAATTTACTCTTTTGTTAAGCAAATCAAAGATCTAACTTCATCCTTACATAATTCGTTTGGCTCTTATAAAGGATTCGAATGAGATCTTTGTTTGAAAATGTACGAATTATCCATTGTGTTTGCGAACGATAAGCTTCTAAACTGGGATAGCTTTATAAAAGAGGATGATAACTTTTTGTTAGACCATCTGAATTTGGTTGAATGTGAGAACAAAAGCTTCAGAATCAACCATAAGGTATCAGTCCGTTGTCTATCAAAATTGACAGAAACAAAATTTTTGATGAAAATTTTCAACAAAACTTTTTCAACAATACTTAAACCCAAAAGTTTCAAATTATTTTACAAAACTATTGAAAAATTCGATACTACCATACTACTACTTTCATTTTATCTCTTCCATTCTAATGAATGGTTGAAAATTTTTAAGCAAAATTCACGCATGCTTCAGCCCCAAACAGGTTTGCAAGCTTTCTCTGTCGTATTTCTTCATTCCATCTTTTAACGGACAAGCAACAAGATTATTTATCCTTTTCTTTGGCTAATTTTACATTCCATTTGAAGATTAAAATATTTGTTTCAATTTTAACAAAATTAATATAAATTATTAAAATGGACACTTACGTATGTCCTCGACAAATTCTTTGAAGTACCTTAAAATTTCACTCTGACGTCAACTAATTAACCTGAAAAGGTAAATCATAGCCAAGAGCATATGACACATGGGTAAAGTTAGGAAAAACTACAAAGCCATGTCCTTAGATTGTTTTCTAAGTGTCAGAAGCAAAAATGTCCATATTCCTTAATATTGAATGAAACGAATATCGTTTATAAGAGAATCGCCTTGTCATCACCATCGTTTTCCTGACCTTAAGAAGACAAGGGTCAGATATCCTTACGGTTGAACCATCAAGGTGCATGCAGGAAAGGCACAAACACAAAAGAAGGCTTATATCGTATGCTAAAAGGATATCAAATTAACTGAAACTCAATTTAGTTTTGAAGGCATCCTAGAGGGAGAAAGTGACTGAAATGACTGAAAACACTTCCTTCTGTTTCCAAGAAACTGCAAGGGTAGATGTCCTTTCTCCTACTTCCATCATCGTCATCATCATCATCATCATCATTCTCATCCTTTAGTATTTATTCGAAAAGGTATGTCCTTCTAATGTCGTAAAGTTATTTTCCATTCGAAAGAAGTCAAGCGAAATTGATAGTAACAACAACGTCAACGATAAAAGGACTTCCAGGACGTTGCAGAATCTCACACTCCTACTGAAATTTTTCACCATTTTCATCAGTAATTTAATCTATTATGCTAGTCTTATGTTGAACCTCGTTTAGTGGAGGGTTGCTACTTGCTATCTTCATCTCCTTTTTTCCTGATTTTGAAAAATTGATTCACACGACCTAATGCGGCTCTTCAGATCACTTGATGTGAACTCTAAAGGCATCCGTGTTAATCGATTCTGGAAGTAAATGTGGTTCATTTGAATCCATTAACAAGACAACCACCATGGAGCGACCCATTTTTGTCCTTTCTCGAAATAAGAATCATCTTATGAAATTCAAAGTTTCTGTAACTGCTACAAAAGCAATTACAGACACTTTAATGTTTATAAACACCTGGAGCACCAGGGAAGGATTATGTCATAATCTGAATGGTACTTCACCCAAGGGTTTTAGGATATCTCGGAATGCTTTTTTAATTTGAAGTTTTGTACATTTTTTATAGCATATCCCTGCTATAAAGAAAAATATAAAAATTCTTCTGTTACTGAAATGGTTTCATCCCTAGCCACCTCGAGGCCAAATTTATTCCAATTAATTTATTTCAAGGATCAGTTTCTCTCCAGCATCAAATAATTAACTGGTCCCAAATCAAACCATCTTTCTTGAAAAATCTTTGATGATGACGTGAATAATAAGATTTCAGAAAAACGCTGAATAAAGCAAAACCGCCTGCAGTGTCTACCCGTAAATAATAATAAAAAATAAAATTCTTGGATCAATCTTAAGTTTACTTTTCTAACATTTTAAATTTTATACGAAAGTAATAATTTTCTTTGAGGCAATTATTTCACAAGAGAAATAATTTGAACGCTCCTGTTTTATCCCATGCCGTGATTCGTTTAAAAATGAAAACCATGGCAGCTGCCTGATGTGGGATACATGGTACTAAAGTGCTTAAAGATTTGGAAAACTTCCAATTTTTGTGATGTTATCCTGCTACAAGTATTGGAAATTTTATGTCCTGAAAGGAAATTTTATAATCAATTGCGATATTTCTTCTGTTTTTGATGTTTTAGTCCTTGAGCCTTGCTGGTTACTTTTTTTTTCTTTAAATTTTCTGTAATCGAAGACTGTTCAAATTGCGGGTACATGGTGTCATTTGGTGATTTAGATGGCGTCAAAATACATGTGCCAAGTATTTGAACAATTTTTTTCTCTACAAATTACAAAAAATCTTATTACATTTCAATAAAAAATTTGAAGATTTCCAAATATTTCAAAAATCGTTATTTAAGAGAAATGTATGTGTGATATTATCAAACGTGAAATTACTATCACATCCCAACACCAACATCAAAGTGAATTTTTATCTCTGTCTTACATGTATGGTATTGGATTATTCCATATCTTTCCCCATGAACGTGAAAGTTATTCGAAATGAAAACAGGTTTTCTAAGAGATCAAGTGATAGCAATCATAACTTTGAAAAATACATTCCGTTAAAGTTTTCGTTTACTAGTTCTATTGAAAAATAATAATAAAATATAGCTTTCCCGGTTTTCAAATGAAAGTCTGTGGTCCTTATATTCATATCCGCACACTCATAAGTTGTCCTCAAACTATTTAACATTGAAAACCACTTTGTTCCTCTATAATACAACTTTGAAGATATATCGTGTACAATATCACTTCACCATAATGGTTATTTATATCTTCATATATATAATATTTACCGCAAAAAACAGTACAAGACGACTACATCTGGAAAGTCAGTAGGATATAAGACAAGTTTGGGTATATGTTGAGGTACTCTTTGATGGGATTGCGTAGAATTTAAAATTGACAGGATATCATGATTCACAGGTTTCGTAAACATCCCTTGAAAACTTCCATAATACAGTATACGTCGTATACGCCACACGAATACCTGGAAGGTAGTTTTGATTATATCCTTCTCGGAAGTGGTCTCATCTAGACTTGAAGGAGTCATACGTATCTTTATTGAAGAAAAATAAAGCGAACTTACTGTATGGAAAGTATCATTTCTCCAGGCTAGTACTGGTGTGTAAATCCATCAAAATAATTCAATCCTTGTGTTTGACAACCGCTCAAAGACTCCAAAGCCTTTTGGTAATTCCGTGTCGACATCACAAGGTTTAATGGTTTCAGTTCAGTGATACTATATCTCAACGTTTTACGGCGAATGTAAACATGTTATCATCTATATATAAATGGTACACAATTTTACAGGATATTACATGTATCTTGTATCCACAGTATCTCATAAATGATTGTGAATACGGAATAGATCACTAGCACACTTTCAGGTTCGAGTAGCATCATCAATCATGATTTTGTTAAGCTGTTAACAAAACGGGGAAAAACCCAATTTCAACGTGCATTGGAATTACCTGAAGCAGGAAGTGAAAGTGGTTTGTGATGGTGAAGATATTCAAGTGGAAATGGATGTGGAAATGTGTTTCCTATGAGATAAACTCGTTCACGAAAAATGAATCAGTTTTTCTTTTTGAAGTGGAAAACATTTTATTCACTCGAGATAATCGTGAAAGAGGGTGTGTAACTCCTGAAAGGAACCCAATTATAGCTGAATCAAATCATTGTTCGTCTTTCGACGATTTTCGCATGTATGTATCTTATACAAAACATTTTCTACTATCTGTCACTGATTATTACAGTTGATTCGATTTGTTACAGCGCTATCAATAGAGGGATATGTACGTGTAGTACATACATAGCCAGGTGTTTGAAGTCGTTTTCAAAAAGGAAAATTCTCATACATGGGTTTGACAACAAAACTTAAGTGCATTTTGGCAAACATACATCCTGGTCAATCCAACTTATTGAAGTGGAAATATACTCGTATTTCATGCAGATTACCTAACATAAATCTACCCAAAATCGACTTTAAAGTTAAATTTAATAGATTATATGAGAAAACAGAAAGTAAAAATTCAATATATCACGAAAATTGGACAAATCTAAAGAAATTCCTGTTGAACATTTATTGAATCCTAAACATACTCTGTGAAATGCAAAACTCTATCTTTGAAGTCCTCCAGTGAATACTGTCAACACAAGTCACACTTTAGGCTTTCAATAAAGAGATTCCATTTGTAGGCACAAAAGGGAAAAACCTGTCAAGGAGTTCAACATTTCTGGATTCTGGAATCCTGTCACTGGCCGCGATATTCGTGTTTCTCATACAATGCAAATCTAATTCACAGTCAGTTTTAAAATAATTGAATTATTCAGACGTGATTGTATCATACTCTCTGTATATGGTACAGCAGACACCAGTCTATAAGAAATGATATTATGTACATAGATATGTAGATCATGTGTAGATATGCGTACGTGCTTTCGATGTCATTTATTGCTTCTAACACACGAAAATTTGAAACATTACGACATTTTACGTTTTTGTTGAAAAGTAGGGAAGACAGGACTAAAGTGTGGATCTGAGGACCTAAACCTTACGATACGTTGTATCATATAATCCTTGATACACGTACACGTAACGTAATTTAAATTGAAAAGCTTCGAATAACTGAATTTGTTATAGGAATATCTTAAAAGGATAAAAAAGGATATACCAACACAAAACTGTTGTTAAAGTAAACGAAATTATCGAGAATGTTAAATAATGAATTGTGATTTGAATGCAAGGTTTTCGTGTAGGAAGGTAACTACTTGTATTCAACATGTTAATACGCTTATCAAGACAAATTGAAAGCTGATGATATAAATTCCAATAGAAATTTTTCATTCTAATTTTGTTTGTAGATACACACATATGTTTTGAATTGTTCATTAACATGAAAAACAATACTATAAAAGTTGTTTTCTATGTGATTTAAACGCACTCGATTGACCTTTATCTCATTTACGGAATTAATCTGCTAGTAAATGGTCACTGATTAATGATAAAATTTCGTTACTAATTATATTTCATCCCTTTTATAACCATCAAACTCAAACTCTTTACCTACCACAACTTTTAATGGAAATTGTAACAAAATTAGGATTTTTTTTTTGTGATATTTAATACATTTACATTGTTGAATATTAATTTCATTATGGCTTACAAACCATCTAACCTGTTAATGTAAAAGCTCACCCATTTGTGTTAATGATGCTGTTTGAGGCTGAATTCCGCCTTGTAACAAAGCACCTGAGCATCATCATCAAAACTTTTCAACTGAATCTAAACAGGTGAATGTAATTTCAAAGGCAAAATTGTTCAAATATTTTAATTTTATACATTCCAGTGTAATTGCCACGAGCAAGACACCCTTGTATATATACTTTGGCAAATTTGTAAAGGATCTTTGTTAAAGTACTTTAAGGTAATATTACAATTGAAGAGAGAAAAAAATAAAGTCATGAGTTTTAATTAAACATATTTCTCAGAATTATTTTTCAACTTGTTTTCTATATTTTCTAAATAAAACAGACAATGAGAAAATGTACTTACGGAAAAGTTTGACTGTATTCAGAATAAGGATCAAAATCACCTTGTTTCCTTTTGTTTACTCGTAAATATTATTTTCTGTTTGTTATTTATAGCTCGCACTCACTCTGGCAAGAACGAAATAAGATTCGCTCGTTGAGCTTCAAGCGATTCGTGTGAAACATGCCTAAATCGTTTAACTATGATGGTACCATGAATTCATAAGTTACAGTAAAGTTCGTGTTTGCCTATATTTAATAAATGTTCTGTCCCCAAAAACTCTTATAGATACTAACCTTCCCCCAAATATTATTCTGAATTATTAATAGTAAGGCATCTGTACTTGACCAAAAAGTACATTTAAACTTTAATATTTTAAAAGGTTTTCCGATCAATCAAATCTTAACAATTTGAAAATTTCAAGAGAAGGAGAAAAGTCATTTGAAACATTGAAGTATTTTCCTTAAAACTCTTTCCACATGCAAAACATCTAACCTTTCGTTATATCCACAACATTCAACTCCTTTTTGTTGCTACATTCTGGGTGCTAAGAACTTGATGATGTATCTGTTGAAAGTTTGTCATTCCGCTCTAAAAGCATGAAGATATTTTCAAAATTCATGGATATCTAAAGGAAGTGTATATGCATACTTTACTACATAATGTGAATATCTCAAAGTAAATAAAAATGGATTAAAGAAGGAAAGTTACATGAGCAAAAAATTGGTCGAATGCTTTTGCAAATAACATCAAAGTTAGAATTTCGTTCATAATGTTAAGAATTTGCACATCATGTATGTAAGTATCCATAGGGTATTATCTAAAAGGCATAGAATTTTACTTTGTTTGCCAAGAGCATAACATACATCTTAGATTTTACATAAGCGTTGTGGAATTACAATTATAGAGTATAACATTTTCGAGTGTTTTTGATAATTAAAAGAATTTCTAAATAAAATCCTTTGGTTACTTTGAAGTGCTAAAAGCCAATTTAAATGATATAGCTTATGGTTAAGTGTCCTGAACAAAATATTTAACTAAAATATTTCATTTCATTCGATTATCTTGTTACACTTCAATTGAATTAAGATTTAGTTCAACGATTGAATTACTCTAGATTTAATTAGAACAGATTCCGATTCTATTAACGAAAAATAATGGAGACTAATATTCGATCTTATGATGATAATATCCATTTACAGCTTAGTTTACTAAGTATACACATAACGATATTTAAGATCTTCGATACATCAGCTTAAGAACCGGAACAAACGAAATTAACAACTTCTTAACATTGCTTTTAGACTTAAGGATATTTATTTTTTCAAACAAGTATATACATTATTTAAGTATAAACTTTAACACATTCAAAAATAATAATCAACAACAAATTTCACCTTTGATCAGCATTTAATTCTTTGTGAATAAATGATTTACTGGCAGAAGAAAGTGGACGTTTACGAAAATTTATAGGTGAAATGGGTGGTGGTGCTCCATAGAGTAATAGTTTATTTATTCTCTCTTGTACTGTAGGTCGAATCCTACTCGCACTGTCTTGTTGATTTGGATTTGTAACGCTATCATTTAAATTAGACATACTTCTTGATAGTAGTGATGTGTTGAGACTCTTGCTAAGTTCGTTCTTCATTTTATTTATTGTCAATTGGCAGTTTTTGATAAACTCTGTTACGTTTAAGGCATTAAATTTACTTTTAAATGCAACTAACTCGTCACGAATTCTTGTTAGTTTGGGATTTTCTGTAAATGCTGACAAATTTGTTGCAAATGTCCTTTTAATAACATAAGTTGAACTATCACTTCTCCACTGAAGATTTGACGCTAAAATAATGTTTCCAACTTTTACAATATCGTCGTAAGCGTATTCTTGAAGGCCAGCCCAAAATTTTATACACAAAATGTTTTGCTCAAAATCAGCAAGATACACTGATTGAAATTTCTTTGGAATAAAGTCCTCAATCGATACGACCATTCCAACAGTATCCAATTCATTAAATACTGGTTTGTATTCGGGTTTGCTTATTAAGCTAATTTCTTGCATTTTTCGCATTAGATCCTGAGAAACAGAAAATTTTCTTTTATCAAGAACATTGTACCTCGTTGAACTGACGCCGTTTATTTGCAGCTCTCCAGAACGTATTCCCGCTGGATTTGTCTTATATACATCGAGAACAGTATGTTCTTGCAGAATTGATTTGAGTTCATCATCTGGTTGCCAGACTGTAAGAATACCACTTCGTTTTGGATGATTTGCATCAACCACACGAATCTTTAGTAAACAACGAGCGTTCGATGGTTTAGAACGTTTTAATTTTTCCGCTAGAAGCTGTTGCATTCTCTCCATTTTACGAGCATATGCATTTTGCAAGTAGCTCTGGAAAGACGCTGTAATGTCCTAGATAAAATTCATTTAAATTGATGTGTAACTATACAAAAAACCTAATAAGTACTTCATCTTGTGTGGAAGAGAATCCTCCATTTTGTATAGCATCCAGTAGTTTAGTTGAAGTAGAAGCTTTCTTACCATTTCGACACAAAGCTTCTCCACTTTGAGAAACTAATTCATTCTCTACGACTTCTTGTTCAACCTCTTTCCTAACTTGACTGAATAAAGTTTCGAAGTCACTAAAATCAACTGTACTAGTTTGTTTTTCATATCGCATTTGAACTTTTTCAGAACGAAACTCTAGAAGAAAATGTATGTTATAATAAAACATCAAAAGGTATGAAGACGATTTACCTGAAGCTTTGCAATTGTCTTTGTCTCTAACACAATAAAGAAGTGGATATGTCCTTACAATACACAGCACTAATCTTGATATAAGTCCACCATTTGGTTTCACATCATCGAGTTTTATGGTGAATGGTTTTAAGACTCTGTAAAATCCCATTTTCGTGTGCCATACACATCGTTTGGTTGAATTTGTGTGTATTTTTAGACGAGCGGATTCTGATAGTTCCAGTGGAGGGCAAGCAGTATCACAATTTAATATTTCAGCGTTTTGAATCATAAGTTTTGTACCGACTGTAACCTTCCCCAAACTTATGTAGTTTATCATTTCCGTGTCAATTAAAGCACGAATATTATACCATCCGTCACTCAAAACCATAAATTCTTCCGAGTTTTCATGTATTATTTCCTGCACACATAGAACCATTCTCTTTGTGGGTGCATCATCTTGTTCGAGGATTTTTCGAATCGCAGATCTGTGCGACAAATCTACCTCACGATCATACCGATATTTTAAATGCAAAATAATATTTTCTGGTGAGCACACGTTTTTGAATTCAAATGGAAATTGTCTCTCCAAGTTTGCAAGCCTTGAAGCGATCATACTAAAATGGTGCATTATCCATTTCTGATCCACAAGCTTCGGGGCAACACTATTCATTTCCAGAAACGCATTCTTCATCTCCTCAAATCCGATATAGTTATCGTTATCTGGAATGACTTTAGCACCATCTCCGATGACAACTCCTTCGATGGTTTCTGTTTCACCAGGATAGAAAAGATTCACACTGAACTTGATATCTTTAGCGTTATTGTAATTACAATTTGCTGCTTGTGGTTCAAAATTATGACTAGCGTTGGGTTTTTTGTCTTCTACAAAATCTTTTAATGATTTACGATTTTTCTTGCTCTTTTCTCTCCAAAGATATCCCGGGCTTACTGAAATATTTTGATTGTCTTTTGCACGAATTCGTTGGAGCTGCAACTTTCTACTGGTACTACGAGCATCTTTAATAAAATTACGTAGACCCTTGTTCGTTCCTTCAACGTCGGTTGGTTTTAAATTCTCTCCAAAACTATTCCAGTCTATCTCTTTGAAGTCATTCACAAAGTTGTCTTTAAATTCATCTTCTAAAAGCGCTGCAGTACTTTCACATATTTCTTGTGTTAATGTGCAGCTATTAGATTCCTCCTTAGGTGCTTTAGGTGTACTTGTGTTCACAGATTTGAAAAATTCTCCAATATTCGGAGACTGAAGCAGTTGATCTTCGTGTACTATGGGCTTGTTTGGTGTAGAATGTTTATCAACTGCTGAAGGTGTCTTGAATTTCGAACGTGATAAACTCAATCGACTTTTGAGCAGTCCAGAACCGAGACGTCGTATAGATCTCCTTGTTCGTCGATCGGAACTGTTCAAATTTTCTGGAGTGAATGGCTCCATACTTTTTGATTTGGATAATAGTTTTCCTTTCTGATCGTGAGAAATGTTAGTTTCTCTAAGTGGATATACATCTTTCCCGCGTTTCCTTTTAATATCGACACTTAACGTTTCACTTTTATTTTCGTCCGGCTCGTTCTCATCATCACACAGAATACGTTCGGCTTCTTGGAATGCCTTTTCTGACACTTTTATTTCGTTACCACGAGCCGTTTGGAAGCCTTTCATTCCATCCATTGGAACAATTGTTTGCTCCGACTGGATCTCATCTTTGAATTTATCACACTCTGTAACGTTATTAAATTCTGTACTGGCCACCTCTTCAGTTAGTACCGTTTTCGCTATTTCCATAGCCTTGTCGGAAATTTTAACTTTTGAGCCGGAAGCTAGCTTAAACCCAACCTGCATATTTTGTTCTGTCATGCGGTTTCTTCCGTTGATCTCTTCTAGCCTAGAGCAGCCCTCTTCTTGCTTGATCTTGGCCTCTTCAATTAATATCAATTTCGCCCTTTCCATTGCCGTTTTGGAAATGTTTAAGTTTGGTTTAGTCATTTGATATTTGTCCCTCACTTCATCTAATTTAGAGCAACTATTCTCAATCTCATCAGTTAATACCACCTTCGCTCTCTTCAGAGCCTTGTCGGAAATTTTAACTTTTGAGCCAGAAGCTAGCTTAAACCCAACCTGTATATTTGGTTCTGTCGTGCGGTTTCTTCCGTTGATCTCTTCTAGCCTAGAGCAGTCCTCTTCTTGCTTGATCTCGGCCTCTTCAATTAATATCAATTTCGCTCTTTCCATCGCCGTTTTAGAAATGTTTAAGTTTGATTTAGTCATTTGATTTTTGTTCCTCGCTTCATCTGATTTAGAGCAACTATTCTCAATATCATCAGTTAATACCACATTCGCTCTCTTCAAAGCTTTGTCGGAAATTTTAACTTTCGAACCGGAAGCCAGCTTAAACCCAACCTGTATATTTGGTTCTGTCGTGCGGTTTCTTCCGTTGATCTCTTCTAGCCTAGAGCAGTCCTCTTCTTGCTTGATCTCGGCCTCTTCAATTAATATCAATTTCGCCCTTTCCATCGCCGTTTTAGAAATGTTTACGCTGGAACCAGAATCCAGTTTAAAGCCCCTCTTCTGTGGGTTTTCATAGTCCATCGAACTGATTGTAAAATTATCGTCAGCAATACTCCCAATCTCATCAGTTAATACCACATTCGCTCTCTTCAAAGCCTTATCTGAGATTTTAACTTTCGAACCGGAAGCCAGCTTAAACCCAGCCTGCAAGTTTTGCTTAAGACAACCCTCAGCTCCTTTATATTCTGTAGAAGTGTTTGTAAAAGTATCATCTTTGGTATTATTCATCTCTTCGTTTAACAATATCTTAGCTTTTTCCAGAGCGTTATTCGAAATATTTACGTTAGCACCAGAAGCTAAATTGAATCCAACCTGTAAGTTTTGTGCTACCTTCTGATTTCTTTCTTCTAATTGTCCTACTTCAATTTTAAGATATGGAAGGATGTAGTCCGAAACAGTGTGTGCTAAAATGTTTGAATTTACACTGTCCATTCCATCGTTTAGTAACATTTGTGCTCCTTCCACAGCTTCATCTGAAATTTTGATACTCGACCCAGAGGCTAACTTAAAATCATGTTGGATACTTGATTCAGCCATAAGTCTTGAACCCCTCGTTTGGTTGATATGCTGACCTTTAGTTTGTGTGGCCGTTTTATGACTAGATTTACTATGCTTATTGTGTATATCAGTACAGTCCAATGAATTACGAACAAAAGCTGGATTTTCCTCACGGAACTCCGTCACTAAATTGCTTAGCAGTTGGTCGTCCAAATCATCTTCATCGCAAATAAGATTTCTAGCTCTCTTCAACGATTCATTAGAAATGTTGATATTTTGCCCAGAAGCCAACTTGAATCCTGGTTGGAAGTCGTTGATTGTGCTGCTACATTTGGCTTCACAGATTTTCGTTGATATGGTGTCATTAACTTCCTCAGTTAAAATTTGCTTCGCTCTTGTCAAAGCTTGCTCGGAAATTTTAACATTTCCACCAGAAGCTAAAGTGAATCCCATTTTGAGCGTTTGTTTTGGTTTTTTAGTTACTGAGAAGCTTGTATTCTTCTCGTTTTGGTTATCATCAACCAAAGCTTCGAAGTGGTCCAAACAGTCGTCTTTCATATGTTGATTTTTCTCCGTTATGATTGTATTGTCGACGCAAATTGGATTGTCCAAAAGTCGATTAAGAACTTCTTCTTCTTCTTTTCGTGATTTTCGAACAGATTCGGGTGTCTGTTTCGTTTTTCTATCTGAGAAGTTGTCTTTTACCTTTTTCATTTTCTTCCTAGATTCCGGTGTACTGGAAAAACTATCTTCTTTCGCCGTTGACGACTTGGCAGCAAGTCGCGTTGAGCGCCTGACAAGTCTTTTATCCCTTGTATCATCATTGATCTTGTCTTCAAACTTATAATCTCTGTTTAGAGATTTACGCGAGGACCGATTATCAATTCCTTTTCTATTTAATTCGAAGGTAATTTCTTCATGCATATTCAAATTTGACACACTTTTTTCATATGAAATATCATCCGAAGTTTGTAGTCTTGTAACATTAACTTTCACGTTTATACTAGTTCTTCTTCGCTGCTCCTCTTGTCTATTTAGGTTTCGACTTACAGCGAATGAATTACTTCTTTTTTCCCTAGCGCAAGTTGAACTCAGTTTTTCAGCCTTTGTTTCAACATCATCTGTTTTCTTAAGAATACTATGTCCATTGGTACCAACTATATCGTTTGAGGAACGAAATCGTTGGTCTCTGCAGCTCCGCGTTGACCCAGCATCTTCGTCAAAGGCGTCTGTCAAGAAATTCAATGAAAAATTTTTGTAAATTTGTAAAATTTTTGTTTTTAGTCCTTTCCATTATATCTGTATATACTCTACTTGTATTAAGTATTAATAATAAATAAAATAAAATAAAAATCATAACACGCGATGTCATTCAATTACCTACTCGGCACCGTTTAAGTGAACGTTTTTGTGCACTCTCGGCAATGGATTCACCAGGATCCCATTCTTTTTCTAAAATAAAAAATAATTTATCAGAAGAGCAAAGAAAATTAAACAAACAATTTAGCACCGTTGGCGTCCTCAAGCTTTGGTGTACCAAATGCTCGATCAAATCTTTCTAGGACAACTTGAGTCTGTGGATAAAATTCTGATTTGATTGCTGTTTCCCCACAAAGTTCGTTGTATTCATGTAAGAAGCTATCATTTGAAGCAACAGAACTTGCACACGAACTATGATAATCAGCAGATTGTTGAGAAAATCCACAAAAATCTTCACTAGTGATACTTTCGCTAATATTAAAGTTTTTTCCTGATCTAAACCAGTCAATCATCATGAAACTGGGACGCTGACTCTTCAATCGCGTTATGAAATCATAAATTTCATCAATAGTTTTATTAGCTTTGTTTTCTTGGGTAAAAGCTTGTGAAAAGAACGAGCTCAAATTAATTATATTTTCGCAAACTCTTGATGACTTATTGAGATCTACACGGTCAGATGTTATAGTAGCATCTAAAACAGTATTGTTTTGCAATGATAAATCTGAATCGAAACTTGAATATGAATCTGCACTGAAATGATCTTCAAGTTTTCGTTCGATGTCTTTTCGCTTACGTTTTTCAGCAGTCCTCCGTGAATAAGTCCCTAAAATTTCAGTTTTCCCTCGATTTTCTGGAGGATTTTCAGACGTTTTATGTGAATCCTCTTTCTTTTGTTCCGGACTATTGGATACGGAAGTCATTTGAGTGAATTCATCACAATCCATGAAAATAGCTTCAACTGCAGAGTGGTCCAAATCATTTACAATATTTGATTCCATCTTCTGGTTTTTATCAAAAGCGTGATTGATTTGATTACTGATAGACACATTTTCAGTAGTATTTGTTGCTCCATCCAATTCAAATGGCTGAGATTTGCTAAATTCAAGCATCATTTCGGTGTCGATAATTTTTGAAAATGAATTATTCTCAGATTTTGTTTCGGCATCAATAGTTTCTTCCTGAAAACATTCACTTTCACTGATCATTTGACTGAGAGGAATAAAGCCTTGGCCTGTAGGAATGTGACTGAAACATTTGGGTGCATATTGCACCACATCGTTGCCGCACTCTAAAAGTCGTGCTCCTTCGAGAACGTCGATATTTTCGAATAATTGTTGATCACCAGAGTCTGAAGCTAACAACAACTGTTCTGCGCGTGGATCACACGGAGGAGTTTCTTTGATTGAGATTTCAGTCTCATCTAGAAATGAACTTCCCTCCAAACAATCATCCTGATCCAAAGTCTCATTTTTAGAAATGTTAGTTTTATTGCGAATTTTTGATGCTCTTTTGCTTCGACTTTTTCTTTGTTTACGTAGCTTTCTAATTACTGGACTGGCGGGAATGCAATCATCTGCCATTACTTTTAAATACAAGAAAATTCATTAAATTTTCACAAATAAACAAAACAGTTTTGAACGGATTGACAGATCCTCAAACTATTGCTGTCAAATTTTTCGAGGCAAAATTATTCGAATTGTGAAACAGCATTAATTCTAAGGAAGTGTTCTTCACACATGCTTCAGCCCAAATCCAATCCATCTAGTTGCTTCAGCTAAATGCAATAATTAAAACAAAATTAAATAAAACCAAATGTTTTTACTTTAAATAAATTTTTATTTGCAAATTATTTCCGTTACTCTTCTATCATCCTTTAATCACTATTTGAAATCTTGGTATGAAAGTTTTTTTGTTATAAATTCTAGTGAGATTGTAATGCTAATCATCGCTCTTCTAGAGTAACTGTCTCTTGCGGATATAACTTGAGGCTTTCCAAAGTTTCAGATTGATTTATAGCCGTTAAATCTTTACGTGGATATACTGTTATCACTTTATACTCTTCAATAGGAAATCCTTTCGACGCAACGAAATCCAACAATGCCTATTCGGGAAATAAGTTTCACTTGAACAATAATTCTATCTTTTACATTTCATTATACTTACTTGCAATTTATTACTTTTGTAAAAACGCCTTTCAAAATGGTCCCCAGTTGGTTTTCGAACACGTATCTTTGTAACATCTTCACCTAGAGCATTTGGTTCCGCAGGAAGAGCTCTTTCAGCCTGTTGTAAGTTTGTTGTATTTAATGATATGATACTAAATTTTAAAATCAAATCGAAATGAATAAAATTACCTGCAATCGACTGGCTTCTTTCAATGCTTCTGCTTCAGCTTTTTCTGATTCTATTCTTTTCCTCTCTGCTTCCAATGCTTGTTCTTTTTGTTTACGCAGCGCTTCTTTCGCCATATCAGCTTCTAAAGCTTGTTGATACGCCATGTCTTGTTCGTATTTTACTTGTTCACGAGCTGCTCTTTCATTTTCTTGATCAACTTCTACTTTTATTTGCTCAGCATACAACTCAACGGCTTCCATTAAACGTGAGAGGAGATCATCAACACCTACGTTACCTTTTACAAAATATTAAATCGTTACCAGAATTCACACATCATATGATAACCGATTAATTTTACCATTTATTACACACAAAACTTCACAGTTGCTACGATTCTTTCCCACTATAATAATTGCAGGCAATCTATCAACAGGTATATTCCTAGCTGTAATCGAAGCTGTAACACCTACACACGCTGATATAGATGACAAAAACCTAAATGTTTAAGGCAATATTTACTTCATTTATAAAACATCTACAAACTACTTACAAGTTCTTATTGCTCTCATGCGTTAAATCCCACCCATATAAAATAAAATTGTGTGCTAAAGTTTGCATAACACTTTCACATCTCAATAGCTGATCGCAGAAAACATTTGTTAGAACGCTTTCGTCGTGGTGAAGATAAATCGCTAGTAGTTTTCTCTATGAAATACAAAAGAAAGTGATTTAGATACAAATCAGTATCGTAAAATCATTGATATTACATCTTTAGCTGACTTTAAGCAAGCTTCTTTTAGAGCATCTTCTAAACTTCCCTGGAAAAATAATGGATGTGGTGCACCATAACGTTGCATATAGTTCTCCACGAATTGGATACAACCTACAGTTTCATCATCTGTTTGATCAGGAACTAGTGTAATAAAACAGGTTCATTTATTAGTTTAAGATGAATATTGAGAAAATGAACATTTTTGTATAACTTACTCAAATAATTCAATTTTGGTTGGGCAGGTGAATCAGAGAAAAGATCATCATCAGCATTGAAATCAGACGCGTCCTCAAATTCATCAGCCGAACTTTCGCTATCAACATTAATGAAACTGAAATGTTCGAAAATCTCAAATTATAATAAAAAACTGTAATTCATTCCCTACTTTTTAGGTTTGCTTGACTTGATGTTATTTTTAGTTTGTTTACAGGAAGAGCGGAGCACCAAATTATGTTCAAACTCAATACCCGATTGCTAAAATAAATAATGCATATTATGTACTGCAGAAAACAGAGGAATATGAAATTTCATACAGCTAAAGTGGTTGTATTAGAAGCTCCAGGTGGCCAGCCAACCCATTCTTGATATCTAACAGGTATGTCTGTTATGGAATAAATATCGGTTTTAACCTCCAAGATTGTCCGTTTCCCAGGAAACTTAAGTGAAACTAAAGTTCCTTCTGGTTGCTGTACAATGTGAAGGGTAAAAGTTTCTTCCATTCTTTTGGATGCTTCCGGCTCACTAAATGATAATTTAGTTAATGCTCCTACGAATCAAACAATTAATGTTTACCTGTCGTCATCCATGTATCCATCTTCCGTCATGTCAATTAATATTAAATCGTTTTCTTCTGCTAAATTAAGTGTAGAAAGTTTCGATTGAGAATTTCTTGCTTCCTCTATTTTCGCAGGAGGCCAACCACGAATAACTTGCCGACACACCGGAACGCTGGTCAAATTATTTATTCTATTCTTTAGATCACCTAAAAATTACAAAACATATTTTCTCAAAATTTCATTTTGAATTCAGTAATAATATTAGACTGTACCGACTGTTGCTGAAGATCGAATTAGGACAGCAAAAATCCTTTGATTGAAATGAATATTGAATGTTATGGGCTTTGACTCTTTAACCTTTGTGTCAATGTCTGTCAAATTTGATGTCAGATCTATCACATCATTGCGTGATGTTGAAGGAACTATAATTAATAACAATTACTATTCATGAAACAATTCCAAATGATCTCATATAAATGTTTACCTTCTGGCGATGACAAAACATTCGTTCCCTGCATGGGATCTTCAAAAGTATTAAAATTGTTCATTTCTGACATGTGTCCTGTTGGTTCGGTATCCCATGTTGATTCTTGTGGCATCACACGTTGTATTGCTGTCTAAAATTTTGAACAATGTATATGATATTCAACAATGTAGAAAAATACAAACCATTAAATTCCAGTTACTTTCCTCCAAGTGGGAAAACGCTTCACCAACATCATCTATAGCTGTTATGTTCTGAAAAATGGTTTTCATGTTATACCTAATTCAATCGAATTACTTTTAGATTGGTTACAGATATTTTACAAATAATAGTATACAATGAGTAAAATATCAGTTCTTGACATAGAGACAAAGGTGGACACAGGGCTGGAGGTTGTAAAACAAAAGATTCGAATTGGAATTTTTCCAATTATTCTTGAAAAGATTAAATGACGAAAGCGTTCAAGGATATGATGAATTTTGGGATCATATCGATAAACCTGTTGATAGGAATGAGATTAAGATAAGTTTGCTTTGTGGTATTATCGATGAGATCAAACTTTATTGAGACAATCTTTTGACTTTATGGATTTTTGGTTTTTCTGGTGATATACTTTGATAAATTTCCGTGTAGCATATTTGTACTGAAGGAAATAGGAAATATGTTGGGGATACAGAGATCCTTACAACTACGACGTTGATAGTTGAAAACGGATTCGGATTTATATATAAACCTTTCGCAACATACCCCACTCACACATATTGAAATATATAAGACCACAAAACACATTGATACTGGATCTCAACAAATTTCATATTACATTCATTTCCTCACAAATCAGTTACTGAGTTAATATAGACATATTTGTTTACCTGAAAATCAGCTAGAATCTCATCCTTATTATTTGCCATTTCTAGTTCAGCTACACCCACTCCTGCTTTGTTCTGGATTGTTTCTATCAAAATATAAGAACCACAAAGATGAGTTGCTTGATTTCGTTGTTAAGAAAAACTTCAAATTCTGAAATGTAATAGTACCTCCTGTTTAGTTGATTGATCAGAAAATAAATGACGTCTATTTTCTTGTACTATTCCTGACATTCACGTTTTATAAAATTACAAATCTCAGTTCACTCTACAAGGATGCTTTGAGGTGTCTTTTACTTTACAATTGTTCTTAATCAAGAAAACTAGTCATAACAAATATCGTGGAGAATTTAGAAAGAAAATGACAGCTTGCGGGGAGTGTTTTTAATGCGAAAAACATAATCGATTGCTGGACGACTAACCACACGTAGGCGAAATTTGCAATCAAATGATGTCTGCAGGTTCTGAACACACCCGCTCAGTTGGAAGTTTCGCCAGAAAATCGTTAACAAATATATTGTATTAATTAAAAATCTTAATTAATTCATTAATTTCGAATTTAAGTACAAGTTTTTAAATGTTAAACAGATCATAAATGAATAACAAGAAAAAATTTCAGTTTTTTCTATTTATTAAAAATGCCAGTTTTTAGTTTCTACAGTATCATTCTTGCGAGAGCACAGGACAAATTCAACTATTACAGGCACTTTACTACAAAAACATTTCGATATTCAATTCTACTGCTGCGCAAGGGTATGTTACTTCAAATGCATGGAGGACAATTGGATGTAAAACACCAATTTTTCCAATAACTTTGTTTTCTCTCATTATATTGGCGTATCGTCCAGGAAAATATGAAGGATCTAAAAGAAACGATTCAGTATCAGATTTTCAACATCAATTTAAATCATTCTACCTGTTCCCTCTTCAAGTCTATATCCATCTTGTATTTTCCACGACACTTCCAAAGATGACATCACCTTATCCAAAAGGCCATGTACAACTTCGAATCCGGCATTCTTATTACAATTGACAGCACATAACCGCCGTTCGTTGCGAGCTCCAACTTCTAAGTTCAAAAGTGTAGTTGATAAAACAATTTGAAAATCTTGTACTTACCAGCATTTTCTTCTGCTAGGACCACATCAGATAATTCAAAGATTTTCAATGGAAGAGGCATCTTCTTATTAGCAGCAATCGTTTTCAACAAACCCGGAAGCAAAGATGGACGAACAACTTGAAATTCTGAACTTTTTGGATTCTTAATTTGAACACATTCTAGTTCATTAAAGTTTTTATTTACTTTTGCGAAAGAATCGTCTTTCGATAAGAGAGTGAACGTTAGGGCTTCAGTAAAACCCGCTTGCGCAACAACCTGTCTCAGCAATTCTGTAAGTTGATTTAATGGAAATTGTTCTGCTATATGCATAAAGGAAGGCAGCATTTTAGGGATATTATTGTATCCATAAGCAATTGCAATGTCTTCATAAACATCGCAAGCGTGCATTATATCATGACGTGTCGGTGGAATTTTTACCACAACTTCATCAGTTCCATTCATTAGAGATGGTAAACTCATTTTGCAAAGCAATCCAGGAATTTGATCTTCGTTTCCTCTTATTCCAATAAAATCACAAGCAAGTTCAGCTGACACTTGAACTTCACGATAATTCAAATTTGGACATTTGCTAGTTGTTCCATCAGCGTTCTCAATGGTACATTCTTCTACTGTAAATTTTTCATCACAGCATCCAGAAAACATGCACACTAAAGTGTCCAATACCATTTTAACTTTCTTTATGTCAGTTGCAGTGCACTCAATAAATATATTTTTCGTGTTTAACGTAATTTTGCTATGATCCCCATTAATAATCGGTGGCAACGAAAGTACAACACCATTTGCATCAGTTATGACCGGAAATACAGGAGAATCTTGTATAATATGAAGATATTGCTTTAGTTGAGGATGAGTCTGCCAAGAATATTAAATTAGTCCTAAAAATTTCAATTATCATATAAACTTACTGAGTATAATTCCATGAGCTCCAAACCATTAACTTCTTCTGTATGATTTAGAGGCTTAAATTTGATCTCTGTAGGTGGTTTAGCATCATAAACAAACGGTCCTTGTATTGTATCCAAATCGTGAGCACCAATTGCAACCATGGCTCTTCTTCGCCCTAAATTGAAATGAAGCTTATCCTGGTAACCAGACAAACATTTTATCATTTGGTAAAAAGGACTTCACTGTATGACTCACTTGTAGCTCAATAAAACTATTGTAAGTCTTTTGATCAATGGAAACATTTCTTAGAACTGCAGCTACCGCGTACGGGCGAATGCTTGCCGTGTTTTTCGTGATTTTCAAGGTTTGTGTGTTTTCACCTACAAACTTAGTGATAAATTTTGGTATTTCCATACTGAAACCAGAAAGCATTTGCATAAATTTCTAAAATAAAGAATACTACTAGTGTTCGCTTACCGTTCAAGATACACTTTTAAGGCCATACCTATACCCTCTAAGCAAAGCAAATCATATCTGTTTGCAGGCACGTCTATCTTGAAAATTATGTCTTCCGGTAAAGCTTTGCTAATTTCTACATCTCCGTGTTCTTTTGCAAGGATTTGTTTTGCTGTTGTCTAAAAGTGAACTATATAGTTCTTCTCTTCATCATTTATATTTGAAACACTTACAATTTCGTCCAGTTCCAATCCATAATCGAAGAACAAATTCCGATATTCATCGTCAGCTGTAAGGATAAAATGTGATAAGACATTTGATTTTCAAATCCGTGGTTTGAATAAGGCTCTGTGACATCTTACTCTCGGTAACATAGCAACCAGCAAGTTACCTTCCACGTGAAAAGTAATGATAATTCTAATGGATTTTTGATTAGGAAAATAACGCAAATTTCATGAGATTATAACATTATATTGTTACTAACTAGCATATATCACACTTACAGAATTCATGGCCTAAATAAGCCGATAAATCTTCACGATACACTGATACTGTTGGCATTTTGCAAACTTAGGTTATAATAAATATCACTCGCCGAATTTACATAGAACTGACGTCTACTGTTCAGTTGTCATCAGTACAGTCATGTTTTGACGGATTTTTGAGAATCTCCAACGGTGGTTACGTTCGTTTGACTTGAGGTAATTGTGAGGTCGAAATTCGGAGTCGCTTCGTAACGTCTTTTCAAACTTGAACAAAACAACAGGCGGTTACTTTGAGTATATCGTGCCATGAGGAACTTTGTATCTTCCTTGGAACTAGTAACGGAAGTATCAGACCAGTCAGGTACATAAAGGATAAGATAGGAATTATGGAGAGCAGCTCATCTTTTCTTCTTGCAAATTGTATTATTTTAGGAAGGACTTGTGCAATTGTTGCATCTTTCGAGATCAGCTTATGTGCAATAAACATGGTTTGACCTCAAGTGCACGAGTTAATGATGACAAGCAAATAAAATTAACAAAATAGAGTATCATTAACATCAAAATAAAGCGGCAAAAAGAAGGTTCCGCTTAAAACGTCTGTAGAAAATGCATCTTCTTGACCTCCTTTCAGGTTCTGTAAAAATTTTTTTGAAAATGTTTTTAAATTTTATTAAAAATTTCTTTTTGTAGAATTTGATGGAGAAGTTTGTCAAACATTCGAAGTTGAAAATATTTTGAAAGATTTTTTGCATCTCACCTTAAGCAGGTAGATGACCTCATTAAGTTCCAAAAACTATGAAATGACTAAAGGAAGAGCTCAGCTTGCAATGTTTGTTTTTGATTAAGCAAATGTTTCCACTACGAGAAAGTGTGTCAGTAAGGCGGAAGAGGAAAGAACGGTTATAGCTTCTGCTTATTTGAAAGTACAAGATTGGAGATTCGGTGATAGTGAATCTTTACGAAAAGCAATCAACCAACAAAAAACAAAAGTGTCTATAATGACGAAAGCTAGGATAGGCTAATGAAAGTAGAAAATCATAAGTAAAATAGTAGATAAATTTGCTTATAATGGTAATTAAAAGAACTGAGTGTATTACCATGAACCATGAACGGTGATGAAAGGTGACGTTTCACTCTTTCCCATTTCTTAGTGGGTATTCTTCTCATGGAAGATAGACAGGTTAAAAATTACACGTAAAATTCATATGTGAGTCGGAAAGCGTAGAGAACTGGTTAGTAAAAGTTTAATAAACTAAAGACACCATACAAATGTAACATTGACTACATATTTTAAGGTTGGTGCATGCGAAAGACAAGTTCATGGTAGTCAGTTGATCATCAGTCGTAAGCGCGAATGATCTGCAATAAAAATGGTCAAGTTTAATTATTTGATTTGCTTAATTTACGTTAATCTCCTTGCAGGTGTTTACTCCGCTAGCATACTAGGTACGTAAAGTGGTTAATTTTGTTAAAATATCAAAAAAAGATCAGTACGAGTTTTGAAAAGTGAAAATTTTCGCACCTGGTTAAAGTCAATTTTCAGAAAGAAGGTGCAATTATTATTAGATGCATGATAATTAGCTTTCATAACGTAAAATATTGTTAAGTGAACATTTAGTTGTTAGACAATGTTGTTTTAAGATTGTTATGTTAGAAAACTGGTTACTTACGTTAAAGATAGTCATTACGATACATCTTGGGAAGATGAACTGTAAAAGTGTTTTAAGTGAAAGCTAACTGTTTAAACTTTTTTATATGTCTGAAAAGGTGATTATTGTGTCTATGGAATATCTTCTATCTTGGAATTCCGACGTATTTTGACGAATTATGTTTGAAGAAAAGGGACACAACGTTTGATTAATGAGGTCGTTCGAAAATTAATAAAACGATTTTGGAATCTATGTTTTCATAGGCACTAGTATTATTAGTAGTTTAATAAATCATAGTTTAATGCCTCAATAAATAGGAAAAGGATACTTTTATTCACATGCCTTCAGCTACCGCAATAAGCTTATCTATTTTGTATCACAAAGTTAAACCTTTGATTGACTCGTCTCCTACTGATAATATAATAGTAAACTAAATTATTATTATTATTATCACATTAGTTATTGGACCATATATGTATTTCTAGACATGCTATCGGGTAAAAGCGCTAGGGAAGGCAACGATGGAGCAAAAAATTGTATTTGCAATGGTCCATCTTGTATTTGCTGCATCGACTTTAATATATCATTCATCAGCTTGGGTGGACCTGGTAAGAATAAAAATAGAAAACCAGAAAACCTATTAACAAGTTTTCTCGTTAGCTTGTGTAAGGATGAACTACTTATCACCAGAAATGGGATTAGATATGAACGTTTCTTATGGTGACAATTTGATTCAAAGCAACAGAGTTAATGGTAAAATTGAATAAATTAAAATAATTTTATTTTATTTTACTGACTCAGCCGTTTATATCAAGGTCCGGATCCTAAGCCCACATGCTTGAACTTGTTGGCTAGTTTTGCACAAATTTGTGCTACATTTAAGGAACTAGTTCCCGAAAATGATGGACTCAAGGGGTGTTTGAAGCTCGAACCAACTTTATTGGGAGATGTAATTATTCAAAATTTTAAAATAACTAAGTTAACTTTTTAAACATTTATTTTTATCATAGCCACAACTCCATGTTCAAATGGGATGTTTCACGATGGCAAGTGGAGAAATGAAGTTGGTAGATCCACCCCAAGAGGTTTCCACTGACAAATCAGAAGAAAGTGAGCAAAACGAAAATGAACAAACAGCAGAAGCAACCACTGAGTCAACAGAAATAATAGCAGGCCTAAATGCTGAGGACATTCTTGCTGCAGTGAATGAATCAGCTAATCAAGGGATTGCGATCTTAACGAATTGGCTTGGATTAGGTCAAAAAGCCCCGCAAAACGCTACAGAAGTAGTTGAAACAAGTACAGAAGCTCCATCAACAAGCGAAGCGAAGACTGAATAGATTTTCTATAAACATAAACGTGAATTATAATTTATTTATTTTATTTATTTTTCAATAAAATTATTTCATTTCTCATCAATCAAGAAGTCTGTTGTTGAATTTTTAAGGAAATTAGGATTAAAACACAGAACAAAGTTATTGCATGAAGAAATTCATCTTATATTGGCTTTTGGCATCCACATAAAAATTGTATACACTGAAATGCAAGTAAAATGTTTTTATTTTATAACTGATATATTATGGAATTTTGGAATTTTTTTTACATAAATATGAACATATAAATAATACTTTATATTCGTAACAACAAAACAGAGGACACAACACCCATATATAAGTTTTTTACATTAAAAAGAATAGATAACAAACTTTTAGCGACTTGAGAAGATACATAACCGTCTCTTCATATTCATTATCTTTCAGTTACCATTTACATTATTCTGGAGTCCTGGAGTTTTCAAACAACGCTTATTTAGTGATATATCTTATTTGACAAGCTTCAATAAATACTTTAGTGGGATAAGTTATAATACATAATCAAAGCTGGATTTTAGACATATTTTTGCTTAGCAATTTTTAAAATTTTGAAGTAAGCAGAGGATAAAATAGTTACATTTAGCGAAAACGAAATCAATAGTGGAAACTTTGGAAGTTGAAAATTGTTAAAGTGAGGAAGATAAATTATAATGAAAAGAAAAATTTTGATATAATAACGAGCATTTACAATATCTTTGGTGGAGCATTAAAGCGTGTTATAAATTTACGAAATGGACGAATGAAATAAAATTTAAGAAAATCAGATAATGATAAAATCCTTAAAAGAAAGGTTTCAATAAATTGGTATCTATGATGTGACCCCTGTACAATATACAATAAAGTTTTTAAAAAACAGTGTCAACAAAACGTTATAACTATAGTCTTCGGTTTAAACATTGAATCTTGTCTCTGAACCATCAGCCAGCATAAGTGTTACAGTTCTATTATTAATCCATATCAATTTTGCTAATCGCATAGGGTTCAGTCGAGCTACATCGGGAATTGGTGCTGTAGAATAGCCTTTTATACATCGAGTTTGTGATTGTCCTAGTCCAAACATTCCTGTTTTCAAAAATTTTAAATTAATCAATTGATTTTTCTAATGACGAATTATTTAATAAATCTAACCTGTACTTGTTTGCCAGAAGGATAAACGATTTTCTTTACACGAATAACTAACGAGATATTTTCCATCAGGACTAAATGCTAGAGCAGTGATGGGATGTGTGTGAGCGGGAATCATTTGACATTTATTTTGACGCAATTCGTATATTGCCATATGACCGTTTATAGCTCCAGCTGGATGAGAAAATGTTTAAATTTAATGTAATTCATGTGTTTTATATCTAACACCTACCAGCTATTCGACGAGTTGCAAAGCAATGTGATACTTGGTTAAACTTGCAGATCGATGGGCAAATTTCGTTTAAAGCTCGGTTTTTCAGTTCATTTGAATCTATACAATGTAGAGTTATGTCCATGACCTAAATAAGAATATATGGTATAATGCATTACGCTCATCGTTAAACGCCTAAGATCTTACTTCAACTAACAAATTTGCCATTTCAGCTTGCATTTTATCGATCAACATCTCAACGGATTGTAGAATTTCACGCTTTGCACGATACAGAACTGATTGAGTTAAGGATACGGTTATAGTTTGGGCATTTTGTTGCAATGTGTTGTAACGTGCAACTTCTCGAGCCATTGTTGTGATGAAGGCAGCAGGTCTACAATAAAATATATTCAGTGAGGAATAAATTTGCTTATGATCAAATTCTAAATTGTACCTAGCTGTAGCAATCAAACGTAGCGCATGGCGAGCAGTTCGACAAGCATCTGCCTGAGGTGTTAGTGGTAGTTTATAGTTCAAATTAGGTACCCATCTTCCAGCATCGCAGCAAATTTCCAGTAGGCCTGAAATCGAAAAGAATGCAATAACACATTTTTTTTACTTTTTAACAATAAAGTATAGCGATTTACCCAAAAGAACTTTGCTGACATCAAGATATGGCTCCCAAACAGTGAAACCTCGTCCAATCAAATCAATAGCAGCTCGGCGTAAGGGTGTGTGAGCTGGCAATTTAGCACTTGGGGGTGCAAGTAAGAGATGCGTCAGCGCCATTGACGTCAGTCTTGCTAGATTATTATTTGCTATTCCAAAACCTGAGCATTAAAAATTATTTTAGTGGTTACAAAGTTGATCATTTTCAGTTTTATTTACCTTCGACAACGGAACTCTTTCGCCGCTGTTCAACAGTTTTGGCTTTCGTGTTGCTGGGACCTGAAATTGCAGAAGAAGAGCAATATGTCCATGTCCTTTTAAATTAAATAAATGTTTTACTATTTTCAAGTGAAATATCCTGTCCGAACTCTGCACCAATAACACCAAGTAAGACAACGGCGGTTGTTTGCTTCCGCTTCAGTTCTGCAAGACTTGAAGGTTTTCGAATAATCTCTTCCTCTTCCTCTTCATATTCTTCTTCCTAATGTAGATGATTACAATTGAAAATTATAAAGAAAATTATTTTAATTAGTTACCGGTGGTTCAGTAGGTGAAGTGTTTTGTGTTCCTGCGTTACTCGTTTGGTTAGATGATGGAGGTTGTTGTACAATTGGTTCGGTGTGGGTGTATAATGGTAAATACTGTGCCCAGTTTTCTACAAGTTGTTTGCGACCTTTCTTACCCATTCGGGATAATTCACCAAGCAGAATCTGTTGTGCAGCTTCTCTAATTTCAATGCAATGATGTTGCCATCGTTTTGCCATCATTTCAACTTGCGGTCTCTTAAAAATTTCGGATTCTGTAACATGTAGAAGAATTTCAAAAATATATCATGGATGAAGGATAATTTATTTTTACCTAATGCAACAATTTTATCTGGTAAAAGAAAACAGTGATGTGTAGACAATAAACTCCATCCTTGTTTAATTTGAGCCTGTTGCTGTGTAAATATTTCTTCGTGTTCTTCCTCGTTCCAAGCTGCGCTCGATTTGGTCCCTTGTCTTTGAAGTTTTTTGATTCTTTCCGTTTCTGGTACAAATGATGCTGAATTCATCGACATAAGCGTATTTGACATGGAAACCATTGCCAACATGTGATTAGATGTTAAGGTTGTACTTAACTCCCAATGTAATCTGCACGTGAAGAGTTGTGTTAACTTTTCTTGACGGACGAGTTCTGGCGGAAGGGACGATTGAACTGCGCTAGATGTATCATTTGGCAATATAATGTTTTCAATTTTAAAGTCATTTTGCCAAGTTGGTAGAAGTAACGACATGTATCCAGCCTTTGATAGTACACCAAATGATATTGGAACCTTAAAGTAAAACAATTAATAATTTCACATACACATTTTTATACTTGAAATACATACCATTGGTCTGAGAAGTCCCAATTGTGATTCGCACACTTTGTCCAAGTGAGGATCAAGGCCCCAAGAGTGTAACAGTGATAATAAGAGCTGTGCAACTTCCATTACGTGTGTTGCCTCCATTTTAGCAACGATTTTTCTACCGATTTCGGCTGCGTCTTTAACAAACATTATGTAAATGAAAATATCAATAAGTCTAGTTTACCTTTACTATTATCGACAACTGTTTTAAAACTCTCAACCTTAGCTTGTATTTTCTTTTCTACATTCTCAGCTCCTTCTTTCATTTTCTGAAGAATTCCTTTAAAGAAATTGTCGGCACACTTTAGTCTCAATTAGAAAAATCTAACATTTCCAACTACATGGTTCTAGCGGACATAAAAGCCACAACGCTAATACACACAAACTTGCGATGACTATTCCATGACATAAGTGACGAAAAATCATAAATCATAGTTTTGCGTGAATTGTGCTATTTCAGAAGCAAACTGAAACTGAAGCTAAACTAAAACTAACAAATATCTAAACCAGGACAACTAAATTACATGCAAAAATTATTCCAGTTTAAATCTGTATGGATATATTTGTGGAATAGTGAAAGCTTCAAGAACTTTTTCTGGAGATCAGTATTATGATTTCAAAGTGCAAAAACCCTCTTCATGATTATGAAACCATGGCAGTGACTTTCAAATGAAAGTAGTTTGAAATTGTACGATTTGATAGTGGAACAGGATTTTCAGGAAACAACCGTTCCTGGGTCCGATAATTTTCTTCAGTCTTTCGAACAATCTTCAGGTTAGCGAAGGTGTAGAAAATCGTTATATCAAAACAAGATCACAAATAAACAAAAATATAGAAGCTTTTCCTATAACGAGCATGAAATAAAATCTATACGAAAAATTTGAAGTAACTATCCAGATGAAAGTCTTCGTGCAGAGAATAAATGATATTAATGTAAAATTTGAAATCCGGAAAAATTGAAAATGTTTTTCTTTAATTTTACGTGTTATAAGCATTAAAAATTAAAATGAACCAAAACTAAAAATCGATTTGAGAAAGTTAAAATTGCATTACTACATGCAAGAGATTGAATGAAGTCAAAATATGGTTAATCTGTAAATTGAAATATTTAATAGACGAACCGTGTTTATCTTTATCTTTAAGAATTTTTTCCATATCACCAGCTTTGGTTTTGACTTTCCCAAAGAAATCTTCAATTAAAAAACTTTGTGTTAGTCGTGTTTTAAGTATTTTCCCACATATGTGCGACATTACAACAGAGTTAATTTAATTTCTGAAATAACTTCTTAACTTACCTGATATTTTCTTACTTGCATCTGCACCAGAAACTTGCAATTCTGCTTGTGGCATTATAAGGCCTTGTGCCTGTAATTGTTTTTAATTAAGTTATGATTTATTTTAAAAATTTAATATGAAAACTTACTTCTAAAGTTGTTGGACTCATGGCTGAATATTCTTCACTGTGCAACTCAAAAATTAATCCTTCTATGTCAAAGAAAAGTATATGACTTTCCGCGTCTGTAAGCCAAAGGTAAAAGATATTGTTTACTTGAAACCAAAATTTTGTATGTAACTCAATTACCTTTTGGATTTGTGCGTAAACCTTGGATAAGGAGAGGACTACTTCTAGTTTTCATCAAAAATGAATGGTCATTGTGATTGTGTGCATTAAGCTGTTGCAATTGATGTATTCCACGTTGTGTTGCATGTCGCATTGCTTGTAAGTTGCGATGTCTTAGCCCCCTGAAAATATATACTGTGTTGGTAATGAAATCAAAGGAATATCACAACTTCATACCGGAAAAAGTGTACAGCAGGATTTGCGAGACCCATGTCCGAAGTTGAGCCAGCAGTTGGTTCTTCTGTTAAATGTTCGTCACAAGCTAATAGCACTTCTTCAGCAAGCATCCCTAAAATACGTTAATAGTTATAGAAAATGTCTTATGTTCTCATTTTAATTTTACCATGAAGTACGCGGTCTAGATGCCCAGTTTCCATTTGCCATACATAAACTGAACCATCAGAGCATCCAACTATTAGAAAATCATCAAGTGGTCTCCATTTGATAGTAACAACAGGAAATAAATGGCGACTAGCTAAAGTGATGCATTTACGTTCTTGCAGACTGAGTAACGTCACGGAATGGTCGGATGCCACAGAACATATGCACTTTTGAATTCTTGGCTGAAAAATGTTTATTAAAATTTATCCGAAAATATAATTTTGAAAGTACTTACACTGCAATTACTTGGAGGTACTAACAATTGAGTTATTTCGCCAGCGTGAACGCAAAATCTGTGCAACAACGCTCCACTGTACAAATCCCATAAGCATACCGCGAAATCAACTCCTCCAGACAGTAAATGTGATTTATCGTATCTTATTAAGGAGTTATGATGAATGTTAGGTCATTTGATTGAATAATTTATCAAAATACCTTGGATTGGCCAGAGAAGGACAAAGAAGACAATTTACTCTACCACTGTGTCCAGAAAGCACTTGGTGGGGTGGCCAATCTACAATGAAGTAATATTTATTAACTAGTTCATTGCTTATGTTTCTTATAAGCTCATTATACCGTGATAATTATGATGACTTCCGTGAAGTAATTGCAGCATTACAGTTTGTGTTGCAGGAACAATTATGATGGAGCCATCTTCTCGTCCAGCAACCAATCGACTTTGTTGTGGTAAGTATATACTGGCTGTAAGTTTTATAGGAACTTCACTCAGATGTGTCAATTGATCCAGTATTCCCACAGGAGGTGGGTTCATAATTGACCATGCTTCGACTAGACTTGTACAAATAGTTGATTTCAATGCTACAAAAGAAGAATTTTTTGATCATTACGAATCTGTTAATAAAACTATACACAACTTTGATGGCAATTTTGATTATGTTGCATTTGTTTTATTGTATCCATTGTAATATTTGGAACAGTCCATAACGTAATAAATCCTTCTGAATCTCCTCGCATCAAGTGATATATCGACTGTGTCTCTGTTTGTGTGCACACAAGTTTCATAGCAGGAGGACAGGATAAAGGCTGCCAAATAAAGTTTGATTCAAATTTTGACACTAAAGCGCACATCATTAAAACGCACCTTTTCACCAGTTTGAGACAAAACACAATATAAATATGGTAAATCTCGTACAACTGATGGTGAATGAAACTCTTTGTTATCTGGAATACAACTAAAAAGGCGTATAGGGTTATATATAATACTATAAACAATCGATTATTTTTACTTTGCCGGCAATTTGTACATGTAACCTTTTCCTTCGTCTGACCATAATATAACTTTATCATTTGATAGAAAATCACCTCCCAACCATCGCTCACGTGCTGGAGATATTACACTACACAACACAGTAAAATCACCAGCATCAAATATTTGCCAATATTTTGCACACACTATAAGAACAGTCCGTTGATTTTGTGAACAACAGTTCATTGTTATAGCATTCAAGCACCGGATCTTGTTAATGATAACAATTGAAAGTAAACATTTAATTTATATTTAGCACCTTAATTTACCTGTTTCGATTCATTTTCATATATTGGTTCTGAGTACTTATTTTCATTACCAATGAGTGTCCACACTTTCACGGTTCCCGTGGTTGTTATAGCCAAAACAACATCATCTTTACGTTTCGCAGGTCTTAGGACCTGTAAGCATTTAAGTTTTCTTAAGATAACTAAAACTTCTCAAAGTAAATTTCATTACGTGCAAGGCTGATATCCAATCTGGTTTAACTTTAGAACTGAGTGAGAAGAGAACTTCTAAACTGAATGGATCCATGACCATTATTTCAGCATAGTATCCATTGCAGAACAATCGTACGTCGTCGCAATTACCCATTTGGTAGCTCTATGGTGGTAAAAATTTACATTTTAATTAATCTCTATATGAGCTTTGATGATTATATAGACTTTACTTGAATATTTGTGTGGACTTGTGGTAACTTTACGTTTTCTGTACATTTTCCGTCAACTAAATCCCATGTACACATTTCACCATTTTCTGAAGAGCTTACTAAAAAATTATTGTCTTGAATAATCGATGCCCTGGCAAGACATAGCACAGGGGCTGTGTGACCTACAAGCAAACATCGAGGGGTCATGCGAAGTGTATTTGAATCCACTTTCCTAGAATATATTGATTTGATTTGAATTATTAAAAATTTTCAATTAACATGAACTAATACACACCATAAACATATTTGTCCATCGTAACATCCTGTAGCAAGTGTTTTCTGGTCTTTCGATAAAAAGACACTCGAAACACAATGAGTGGGAGCTGATGGTCCCCAAAGAACTACGGGTACAACAAGATTAGTGCTTACCATGGCACAATTGTTTGATTCAATTTGCTAATGAAAAGGTTTTTATAATTCACCGTTAAGTAATAAAAACTTAATAGTAACAATTCTTTAATATTTTCTCAATTTTATGTTACGAGGATGACCGTAATCGAACAAGAAGTATCGATCCATCCTTCATATCTGACACTTGGAAGTCACACGAATGTGACATTTCTGTCAAAATAAAAAAAAGAACATTGAATTTCCTTGAAATACGATAGATGTCTCTGTTTAATTTGTGGTTTTGCATGTCTTTTGAATTTTCGAAAGGAAAAGTTTTGAAGTTTCGAAAATTACGAAAAGGTTTTCTTCGCGATCTGTACGAAGAGATACTTTGAGTGTTTTCATTAATTTATTAAATTAATATTTATTTTTGTTTCCTTTTCATTTTTAGATAGTTTTTAGTTTTTGGCTGACAATAAGTTTTGAAGTCATTGAACACCGGTCTCTCAAGCTTATTTTGTACATAATTGATTTCCTTGTACGTATGGAAATTTTCACATAATTTTTGATATTTTTTATGAAAAATAATGAGAACTATTACTTTATCTTATATGTAAGGCTCAGATGAAACAAAATATGAGGTCGTTTACTTTTCCCATTATATGAAGATCTGCCTCTAACTAATTTGGCAATGAAAATTTTAAGCAGGATATACTTACATAGTTGGGACTCATTTTACAAAACAAATTTGATACTCTGACGAAAATGTTTGGATATATCGTGCTATACTTGTTGATTCCATACTTGTACTCCATTTACTTTCTTCAACAGCATTTTTTAAGGAAAAATTTTTGGCTTCCGTATCAGTTTGCTTCATGAGATGTCAGAATCACCTTATAGAATAATTTTATAAAAACTGAAACCGTAATTCACTGAACCAGTCTGGATTCAATATCAGCCTTCTACATTTTGACAAGTCTGTGTGGTGAAATACAGAAAATTTTAAAATTTTAGATAATTTCATGGTGCCGTGTGTAGTTAAACACTTTGTTTGATTCACAGCGAATGCCTGTTTTGATTTTTATTGTTTTCCTAGGTACATAAAATTGAGATTTTTCGTTTTCTTCCAGGAAGATTATCTGAAGTGATGATAGTAGAGAAAAGAAAGTTACACAAGGCTGCAATGGTTAGAAACTTTACCTGAAAACAAACCTTCAATAACATTAAATCTGCAAGATACACTGGTTTATCTTCATCCCTTCTTAGATGTTTACACTTTGAATATTCTTATAAGATTCCTGTTTGTGACGAATCGTCTGCAGATTTGTTGTGAGTCGAAAAATTCATCCCTCTTCATAACCCAGCCAAAAATTTTAAGTTTTGCGTGAGTACATGCAAACCAGCACACAACTTCTTCAGAATCCATCGTTTCATCACGTGCTCTTAAGCCTACAATGTGTGTAATGTCAAATTCTTCAACATCTCACAATAGTGTATCAGACCCAGGCCGAAAGCAAAAGGGAAAGAAATCAACATTGTATGGGTTTGTGCGATAAAAATGCGCGGTATAAGTTTGTTCGTAGTCGTCGTCATTGGCTAGAAATTCCTCTCCCTGTTTTATCGGCTCAATTCAGACCTGAAAAATATTTGGCCGGTGGTTTCAAGAGATCTCTTGGTAACATTTTTTGTTGCTTATAACTTCCCTTGCCTATCTTGTTTGTTTTGGTCGCTTATTTCCCTTATGCCTTCTGAGAGTTGGTAGGAGTCGTTCTGGATTTGGCTGGAAAAAGTAACATGCCAACAGTAGACCGAAGTAGTTTGTCTCAACGACAAGACGGTACAAGAAGTGTTCTAAAATAGTGATAGTGAAAATTTATTTTTCGTGTATGCAATAATAATATTTTATGTTTCTTTAAGAATTTTAATGTCATAAACACAAGTGAATTGATTGGAAGAACAATAAAATGGATTTGTCGTGCAGTGAAAATTTGGTAACAAATCATTTAGTGAAAATGAATTTTGCTGGGCCAGATCCCACAATGTCAGTAGATCCAAGGATAATACCAAATCTACTAAATAGTGAAAAGGATACAATGCCATTTGTTGGTTATTTCCAACATATTCAACATGACATCCAACCCTACATGAGGAAGATCGTAACCAGTTGGATGCTCGAGGTACATACTGATCGCTAACGGGAAGAAATTCCTAAGAAACTGGACATTGAATATATGTATATAAAAATAAAAATCTTTCTTTGCTATTCAAGGTATGCGATGAACAACGATGTGAAGAACAAGTTTTCCCTTTGGCTGTAAATTACATGGACCGATTTTTATGCACTACACCCATTATGAGGGATCAATTGCAGTTACTGGGTGTCTGCTGTTTGCTTATGGCTTCGAAAATCCGACAGTGTTATACATTATCAGTAGACTTGCTGTGTGCTTATACAGATAATGCAGTAACACCACATCAAGTGAAGGTATGTTAAAACATTGAATGGAATAGATTTTCTCATCGAAATCCTTTCTAAAAATATAATAGTTTCTTATTTCCTCTTCCGGTTTTCCTGCTACCTGTTGCTGTTTTTCCCTAACGCATGTGTGAAGGAATTTCAGTTACAATTGTTTGCTTCGTTTTCCTGTCATGAGAAAATAAATTTTTTCATTTTTATAATTCGTCCTTTCCGATCTCCTGCATTGTAACGACTCTTTTTTTCCATTCACTGAACACCCAATGGAACACGTGTTGCAACATTTGTGTTACAAATTTTGTTGGGTCACCCTCACGTTCAGGGAATGGATTATAGGATACGTTACGAAATGCTATTGTAATTTAAATTTTGAACTGATGACAGTTTTTTTTGTTAAAATTTTAGACTTGGGAGCTGTTAGTCTTAACCCGACTTCATTGGAATATCTGCGGAGTTACAGCATACGATTATGTCGACCACATTCTACAACGTGTACCTTGGGGCTTTGAAAATGTTCACATTCAACAACATTCACATACGCTTGTCTCAATATGTTATACAGGTTTGTTTTAATATTTCTTACTTTATACATAAGTATTCTGATGTAGAGGATCATAGAAACGATTGAATAGAAGTTGCTTAGCTAGGGTCTAAAACTAAATGCATTCAAGTCTCCCTTGGCAAAGGAGAAGGTCTTTGGGTTCTTGTCAACATTCCCCTACAGACCAGAAAAAACAAAGCAGTAACCTTTTCAACGGGAAAATGTCACAGACAGACAGCTGCCGTCTGGGAAAACATTTTCCTTATTATAAAAATTTCGACAATTTAACATTTCATTTACTCCTCACACCGCGTATCTACATAGTTTGTACGTCATATGCGCAAGTAAACGAGCACCAAATCAACCTTATTTCACGTTGTTTTAGCAGACCCAACCAGCCGTTCAAAATTACCCTTCGAGGCTACCTCCTTATGTTATGTTCACTTTGAGCTGAAGAAAATTGAAGGGACGAAGCTCAAAACGACTCGTGCCAATTACCTTTATATGTCCTGTGGATTTTTTCCGTCTTATAGTTTACGTAAGAAAAAATTGTCCCAGAATTCTCGAAGGTAACACTCATCTTGGTTCATTCGTAATAATGCAATAAGGGTTCTGCCGAATTTTCAAAGTTGAAAATTTCTTGTTTTCTTTCTTACGTATTCAATGAATGAAGTAAGAAAAGGTGTACAAAAAGCAAACTTCTTGATATGTGGACAGAGACGAGACGAATGAAATATACAGAAAAGGTAAACTTGTCTTAGGATCAATAAGCAGCTGATATTATGAATTTTAGCAGATGTTAAGACGATGTTAAGGGAAACACCAAGCCAATCGAGGTAACAGCAGATGTTACAGAAGTTTGAATTAAGAAAAAAAACATCTTATAGAGTTTTATTTTCCGGAAAAATTACACCTGTCCATAGTTTAATTCTTCAAAACAAATTCTTTGATACAACACATAATATCATTGGTGTGTTTTCACTTTTTCTCTCCTGTCCCGTATAATGAACTTAATAACCTTTGAGGAAAACCATAAATACGTAATGTGCATATCTTTAAATGATGCGAACGATGATGATGGCTTGTTTAAGTAAGATCGCGTGCTCTTTCCTGTTCCATCTGTCCAGTTGGTTGACGGCCAGTGCATAGGGTTGAATCATCTTCGATATGTTTTTGTTTTTTATCTCGATCCAATGATTTCGTTTTCAAAGATTCGGATCTTTCTCTATATTTAGAAGCCAAACTTACCTCTTGATAGATAGTTTCTGGCGTTTAACACGTACATTCATCCAGGATTGTAAGAATGAATAAAAGGTTTCTCTTACTACAATCCGCATCGATGTTGTTTGTGAATCTCGAATCTAACTTGTGATTCTTGCCGCTTTGTTTTCAAAAATGATGAGGCTATATTTAAAGAACTTGAAAATCCCAAAACCACGGAAGCTGCTCATGCACATCACCACCAAAAGAAATGTATTTTTCTTCCTAAACTCCTAATAAACATCATAAAAGAAAGTCACACCAATTCGTCTTTCACAACTCAAGTACACATTGTCTAGGTACGAAATTAAGGAGCATCTTAGAAATGTGCAGGTATCGTCGCCGCGATGATAGCACATCGAGCAATTCAAGGATGTTTATTTACTTTGTAGTTGTAATGTGTAGTTTTGTACATTCATTGGAAGGAATGCAGATGTTTCTTGAGAAAAATATATTCGAGTCATTGGCATTAGAAAGTCATGCAAAAATGCATTTGTTTAAGAAGAAGATGAACTGAAAAGTTACTAGATATAATTCTTTTAAAAGTAGGTAAGGTTTTTTTGCAACTATAAGCAATGAGAGGGACGAGGAACTATTGTGTATTAGTGTACATTCTGCTAGGGTTTTAAGAAGTTTCGAAAAGAAGGTTCTTTCAAGCGCGTCACCCTTAGTTAAGCCAGGTGCAAAATATAGTTTTTCCAAAGGTTCATTTTAATTTGAGGGTAGTCGAATTTTGATTATCACGATTATTGATTGTGGTACATTTTTTTCAACTATTACATTTTTATTGATTATTATATTTTTCATTTCAGAAATGCTTTCAATAGAAAAACTGCCTTCAGTGTTGGCTAGTGCTTGTATAGTATCAGCAGTTAGAGGACTTAAATCACCATCGTCACCTTTTGCATTACGAGACGTTTGCAGGCTAACAAATTGTGATCCCTTCGATGTAGAATTGACGGCTCGAGGTATTGAACTGATTGTTGCAAGAGAAACTGCAGCTCATGTAAAAACACAACAGAAAGAAGTTAAAAATGATAACATATCTGAAGATAAAATGGCAGTACTTTGTGAATATGATATACTGCAACCTGATCCTCCTAAAGAAGTACAGGAAGTTAGAATTTAAGATATATAGCCATAAACATGCCAATGAACTTAAATGTAGTTTTATACATTGAACATTTCAAAACATATATGTATATATATGTAGGTTGGAGTATTTAGCGTAAATATTACTTGTTACGTTGTTAAAAAGAGTGATCCAAAAATTTTATATAAAAATAATGTATTTTGAATTAAATCAATTTTTGGATAATGAAGTACATACCCAGACTAAACTTGTATATCAAGAATTATTTCTAAGTATAATTACATATGCCATAAGTATTGTTCTCGTTGATTTTGATGATAAACTGATCTCACGTTTAATTTTGAGCGAAAATTATTAACTGATTGAATTGTATTTTGTTTTGAATCTTCAACACCTTATGTGTTGCTGTATATTGATCTCACAAAGTTAAAAAAGATAATGTTTAAGCGTTTGAGAACATTTACGCTAAGGAAATTTAATACGCTTTTTAAAAATCAAGAAACGAAAAAAAACAAATTTTGTTTATATAATTCTTTGATATTTACGGAAGTTGTTTTTATATTATGAAGTTTGTATTTAAAGTTTTCTCTTTTGTTGATCTAGTCTTTATCGATTGTATTTTAGTTTTTAAGATTCTGAATTGTAGACCAATTTCTTTTTACATTAGTGATTTATATGTATTTATTGAATTGTACCTTATTTTTTGCTCATTTTTTACAAATAAAAAAATGATCTTGAAGAATTTTCACATTTTCTATCTGAAATTGTCATACGTAACTCCAAGGCTATCCAATCCAATCTTGGTTTGTCTCAAATGTAATGGAACCTGTCCAGCAGGTGGATTTTAAAACTATTCTTTCAAGAACTGATTTCCAAACAAACTTTCGGATCGAGAGTACCGTCATTAAAAAGTAATTTTTCGGGAAAGAAACCGGTTTGATTTTTTATTTCGATAAATCCATCAATTCCATTGTCCTTGCGACGAGGATATTATAGTGGCTCATTGTAACGAAATGATAACCAAGATTTGAAATATTTTATTACAGAGAAATTTAACCAGAAAATGTTGGTGTAATCTCTGTGGTAACTAAGGTGGTAACATTCAATCTAAAGGTACGTTTCTAATACCATGATGATGCCATTTGTCTATGGTGATACGGACTATGCCTCACTATGCTATGTCCTTGCTAACAAGGAAACAAATAATATATGGGAAGTGAAAATAAAGGATGAAAACAACAAACATTTGACAAGATATTTCCAAAAACATTTGAACAGATTGCTGTGCCTTTGGTTCCAACATTCACTTCAGTTAAGACACACATGTTTGGGACACTAGCGTTCAAAATTTTGTTGCTTTTCAGTTCGTGGATTGTCTGTGGGTCGTGGATTTCTTGGTCGTTAATTTTTATAATTATTGAAATTACGGACGAAAATTAACATAATTCTAGTAAAAATTTAATAAATAAACAGACTTTGTATTTATTTAATGGTAATAGTTGAAAAATATTTATATAATTATGATTTCAGACGGTTTTTTCTGATTCGTTTATTTACAATATTGACTTCAGAATATACACAGTTAACAATAATGTGATATAAATATTTACATGGCTCATAGTTTTTGTTTCCTACAACTTACAGATATAAGAGATCCACTGGTCAACTTTCTCACTTGCAGATAGATTTGTTATTCAACTCTATTGGTTTTGATTTATTTACTTTATGGAATGTGTAATGAAAAAATTACACAGCTTAATTTATACGTAAAATTTATATAAAATAACTGAAGAAGCGTATAAACTTAATTCAACAGACGTTGAATTCAGTCTGTTGTGTAATGGAATCGTTCAACTAACTGGTAAACATTCACTAGTGGAATTAATTCTGGAGACTTAAAAAAAAAATGTATAAATTCTTCATTTATTTATTACATATCTATTATGATTGTATTTACTTCATATGAACTCAACAGTATTATTTTAACCTCACTTAATTCAACTGACTGACTAGTTCAAAATTCAAACACATAAAATGCAAGAAATCAAAAAATTCCCAGATTGGCTCGTTGAGATAACGGGACTTTTTAGTGTTTCCCTTCCTCAAAAATTTCAAACGAAATACGCTTTTTTGAGACAATTTTTTTAAAGGAAAAACTGAAAACTAATTAACCGAAATTTATGTTGAAATAAACAGGAAAACGATCATAGTTTAAAAAAGAATAGTCAAAGTATTAACATAGTACAAATTACAATGGAGTCTCATCTTAACTTTAAAAAACATAACGTTTTACTAAAGGGTCCAGAATTAATTCCACTAGTGTATAAATGGCAAAATGGCGGTTGTTGTTCAACTTTCAGTTGCAGTTGAAATGGATGAAAAATGAATTTTGCGATTTATGAGTTAGTTATTATTTACTTTGAGATTATATTAGCTTTTTTGAATAATTTCCATCAACCTGTAGGTGAGAAAGTTGCTTTTAATTTTTCATTCGAAATTTTCACTTTTGACTTAGACACATTATCAAATCTTTACCCTTAAATCTTTAATTTTTCAGACAGTAATTTAAAATGTTTGTTGATTTCTTAATGTATAAATTGTACTTACAAAAAATATCTAATTATTTTGCTTACAATCTTCGTATACGCAAAAATTCACGGCATATCGCGATTTGTGAGTAGAATTCTCGCAGGAAAAAGGGTATAATTCCTTTTTATATAGAAAAAAATAAATAATAAAATTTGCGTTAATTTCTTAATAATGGACGCAAGATAATAAATATGTTCAACACCAATAATTAATTTTTTTCTTATATTAAATATTCACTGTTTGTATAGCCATTTTGGCCATTAAAAGAAGTGATTTGTGGTGGCTGTAGGTTTGCTAATGCCTCCTAAAGGATCTAATAGGTATCCTGCAGTACTGGTTGCTGTTAATAACGAAGAGAAGGGCGAGGAGAGAGTAGCAGCTGCAACTGCAGCATGTCGAGATGTATGGTGTCCAAAATTATTTTGTTTTCCTTGAATAAGAGAGCTACACGACCCAGACCATTTGTTATTTCCATTCAGGTCATCGGTTATCTTGTCTGTAAATAGTCTAGTGTAGAAATTCGGTTGTGGCTCAAATATGAAGCTCCTCTTACCATTGAGCGGTTTTAGTTCCCCATTGGAATGATGCGAGGAGGACGTACTAGAATTTGGGGTTGTTGAAACTGTCGACAACGGCGATCCAGGTTTCACATCTTTCGGGGTTGTATTTCCCGGTGATTTTGATTCACTTTTGATGCTACTGGAATCGTTTCCTTTGCTGTTCGACACTTTCTGTTGGGCTAAACGTTCTTGTTTGCGAAATTTTGCTCTACGATTTTGAAACCAAACCTGAAATAAAAAAGAAATCAATTAGAAATTTCAGTTTTTACAAAAATTTGCATACAACCATCAAACAATTTGATGTATCACGCAATATGTCAAGATAGTTTTAAAAAATTGATACTTGTAACTGCACAAAACAACCACTTGTTCTGAATAAGCAGTGATAATTTATTACCGGAACGAACCCTATTCCTTGGTGGCATAGCCACTAGGGACAATCACTTCGGATGAGTGCTCACGTAACTCACAGTAGATGATATAGCAGCTTTCGGAACTTATGTCAGCTTGGACAGGGCAGAAGTTATTTTTGATTTATATCCTCAAAAACTATGAGCACTATGTGGTATGAAAAATCCTTGTTTTTTCCTAGGGTCAAACGAAAAGCTTTTCCACGACACAGATTTTAAGTTATGAAGCATGTCTAAAGGATAACTTAGTAAATAAATCATAAATTGATTGACTCAACTCGGAAAAAATGAACTGAAGATGAGATCGCAAGTAGCTCTGGTTAATTTCATTTCCTCCATTAATCAATCATCACTTACTAAGCAAGCACCAAGCAAGCCAATGTGATATCAGGAAGTTAAGTTATTTATTAATGGATTTAGGGGTGCATGTTTACCGGGTCAGATACATCATGTAATGCATTTGAAATTGAGTAAAAACGAGCTGAAAGAATTAAGTGAATCACTTGTGATTTAATGGTTGTAACAAGTTGGAAAAAATAACTATTAATGTTTCATTTCCGACTCTTTCACAGTTTCATCTCGCTAAATTAATCACACGTCCCCTACGATTTGACAACATAAGTAGTTCCGGTAGATGACTCTATCTGTCCATCTGTCCACATTTGACGGTGGTACCTTTCGTCAAACAGGGGATGGTTTAGAATTGTTGCAAATCCTGCTTCCAAAAATGTATATGCAATGTCATTTATGTCACCCTCGAATTTTAATATTTTTATTAAATTATTCGGTCATGAATTTTTCGTAAATTCTTTAGAGATTACTGAAGACCGAAATGTGTTTTACGTTTCTACGGATTGTGATTTTGTTTTGTGAAACAAACCACACCATTTCTTCCTTTTTTGGAAGCTGTAAAGGTTCACTTCATCTGGCAGATCCATAGACAACAGAATTCATCGTCCAAAACACGGGGATTGTGTGATTTAAAAATGTTTTCTAGAATGGCATACTACACTTAATCTAATTAGTTGATTATATAGCCAAAGCAATTATTGCACACAGACCCACATGTAATGATCTGTGCCATTTTCTTAATTACGTTTTTCCCTTTTTGCAATGGCTTCGATTCAATCATTTCATTCGGGGAAAAAATGTAACGTGAATAGCAAACAAATCTTAATTAGAGTGCTTAAAGTCATTCATTTTAGTTGATTTTGTTGAGGATATTTGTGTAGAAACAAGAAGGACGAGATGACATTGTTAAGGATCGATAAATTTGCACAGTCGACATGTACTGCAGTAAATGTAGCGTAGGAGAAAAAGGAAAGATTGATTCAATCAAGGATTTCATTGTATTTACTAAATAAAAGAAATGTTAAATATTAATTTTGCTAACTTGTATTCTAACCTGGAAGGAGCAAAATGTGAATGTGGATTCATTGTTTTGATGGAAGTCTTAAGGGGGTGGAAAAGAAAAGATAGATCTTTGTAATGGACAAAGATTAGTTAAAGCTGACTTTTATAGTTACATAGCTCGATGTTATAGGTATTCGTTAAGGATTCTATGATGTGGGAAAATGTCTATGTTTTGGCAATGATTAACTTCATTTCGTGATCATAAATAAAAGTTTACTCAACGAAATACTGCCACAGATGGAAGATATATTACATATAACCTTTTATCCTCGCAAATGACGAGTTCATTTGTATCACATTTAGAGTTTATTAAATTCATTAAACTCTATTAAATGGCGTATAAATATTAACTAGTTTAGAATTAAAATACAAAACATATCAACCCCATACCAGAATTGAATTGTTTCCTAAACACAATAACATGTGGTTGAATCTGAGTTATACGGAAGGAAGTACAAATATTGTGCTTTTTATGGTGTTGCCATTGATTAGTAATCCCTATTTACACATCAGTTATTTTATTTGGATAAAACATTTGCCACCCCACTGTATTGTATAAGTCAAACTGTATAGAATAATGTCATCGTTGTCCTTACATGCATCCAGGATCGTGGTTGAGGGTTTATTTGTGTTTAGGATGAAATTCTGATGAAAGGGAAATCATTGACAGTTGGATTCATTTGCTCTGGGCTCTTCATCATTGCCTTTCATCACAGTGTCGCGGATTAAAATAAACAGGTACATATGCCTATATTTCATACAAGCAATAGTTTCATTACCCTTCTCGGTTCTGTTTTCGCTTCGATGAATCGATTGACAATTTAAAAAAACATTTACCACCTTGACACTTGTCTTCTTTATGACCGCTACTGTAACGGGAGGGATTGGCAAGGATTACTACTGTATACTCTGGGGTGTTGCATCAATTCAAGCGAGTTCCTTAAACGGTGCGTTGTTTACAAGCGTCACAAATTGGACCTTTGGGATCTCGTGTCGTCCTTCAGAGGAATAAGAGACTCGTGAGAAATTTGGAACTAGCTTTTGACTTCTTCCTATCAAAATGAAAATCCTGGACAATTTAACCAAGATTAAACGAATAAATTATTTACAGAAAATAATCCTGCATGTTTGCAAATCCTCCGGAGCATTAAGAGTGATTTTCGTATTGATCTTTTACTTTGAAACTCAAAAGGACGATTAAAAACTTTAAAAAGAATATCAAAGAAACAAAGTTTACAACATTTCTCAAACGAATACGAAGTTTTGTTGGATAAATATTGAAACGAAGTTTGTTTACTTGAAGTAACTAACGTCGACATAAAATGTCCGCCAACCTGCTGAAAAATGAATCAAATTCGATGATTAAGGATAAAATTCCTTGACAGTGTGGATGTGTGCACACAAACATACATCTTGTCATCTTTACAGATAAGGTTTCATCGAGGGGTAGAATATCGTTTATATGATCTGTGAGCAGGCGCTGTGCCACCAAGTCTCTGGTAAATAACATAAAACTCCACCCACAAGGAAACCAAACAGGCACAAGGACTCCCCTTGTCGTGGGAGGGTATGTAATCATCCGGAGTGTAAGGATAATTGGAAACGTTCATTGTCGATGGGAAATGGGTGGCATGCCGTATCCACTTTTATTAGAAACACAGAGTAAACATTCCAATCCCGTTGTGATTTATGGATGTGTGCATTTGAAATGATAGAAAACGAGGATAGAAGTACAATATGGAGTCCATGAAGGATGTCGGTTGTCGGTTATCGAAAATTTAAACATTTGACGAATTTGTGGAGACTGAGTTCGAATGGAGACATGAAACATCATTCATTTCATGTTAGTGTTTTAATTTGACTTCCCAATTCTCCCAATGGAGTAACTGTCGATATTTCTAAATGTCACAGAGGGAAGAATATGTCGCCTTCATTCATTAGACCTAAAAAGGGTAAGAATCCAAATTTACTGTATCCCCGAATTTCATATTCAACGTTTGTGGAGTTGTTCTCTATAGCATATGGATATAACAGAATTGATAAAATCATCCGTATGATGCGTGTTATGTCTTCTTTAATTGTGGTCGTCTATGACAACGAGTCATTTTCGTATTAAACATTTTCCCTGAGGCCGTATAATGAAAATGAGGCTTTCGAGTTGATGTTCATTACAGGATAATGATTGTTATCCACTTTAAGGGAGTTTTAATAATCCATAATGGAATAAAGGATTCCACGAGGAGGAACATTGTCCCAATGTCACTGTTAAATGCAATTAAATTTACGTGACATTATTTACCAACACCATCACACGAATTTCACGTTTGATCACGTATGATCTTTTGAACTGAAGAGTAAAAGTGATGGGAAATCACTTTTTGACTTTTGATAACCAGTTTATGATACCAAGGCATTTTCAAATATATATAAATTTTTTTATGTAAGAACCACTTTTGCCAATATTTTAAATTTTGAATACATATTTCTGTTAAATTCAAATGTTACTCATAAAAAGCATAAGTAAATTTTCTAAATATAATATTTTATGGCAAAAGAATAATTTTTGCGAGGGAGTTAAAGTTTTGTCGCAGCTGTTTTGGCATTTAAATGAGGAAAAGTCAAAATTTACACATATTTTTTTGTACATTTTCAACTAAAATTTAGTAATTGAAATGCCAAAATGAATTTGTATTTTGTTAAAATTAAATTATAGTTGAAATGTTTCGTGAATTTTATGGAAATGTTTTGAATAAATTTGTCCTGTTGCAAATCAATTACTCGTTGCCGTTTCAACCAAATCAAATTTCAATGACAAGGTTAAGTAGTTGTTGGATGGGACACATGTCACCCAGTTCATTCTCCTTGATGCAAGACAAAAGGTTAAAATATCAAAGGTTGTGGCTTATGAATTTTAACGATTTGCATCATAAAAATTTAAATTTCTTAAAGACAACTGTGTCAAACATCCGCTAAGAAACATAATTAAACACGATGCACACGTTTCAATTGGGCTGCACTTTCAGCTGGATATCATATTTAAATTTCTGCATATACCCCCTTCACCTCATACCCGTTACTTAATTCACTGGGCTAAAAATATTTTCACGAATATTCATCTTAACGAATGAATCACGCATATTCCTAAGGACGCTCTAATAACGCAAAATGCTAATGAGCTAATTTTAAAGAGTTTAATTTATTTTAACGTTTCAAATACATAAAGGAAAATTTTAATTACACGTATTTTTTCGGGATTTCTTTTTTAGTCAAATTTAAGTTATGTGCTAAGGGTGTGGGACATTGCATAATTTTAAACAACTTGGAATACTCAAATCTAATTTCAGAATAAAAGTGCATTTTTGAAGAATTACAAAGTTTCTTCAACGTTTTGGCAATTGGTGTAGGGAATTCAATATTTCTTTCTTGAGAATTAAATTATGATATCTACATACTTGTTAAATGGGTACGGAGATACATGCATTTGTTTATTATATCTTAATGGAAATGGTCAGTTGTGAAGTTCAAGGGTTAACTTTTTTCGCAGCAATTCTTTTGGTCAATGTATGGGAGCAAATTAGTTCTTGATAATAACTGGGTTTAAATTACTCCACTCGATAAATAGTTGCGCCAGAAATGTCCAGATTTATCTCTAAACTCCTCAAAATTATAATTTCTTCGAAACTTTCAGTTAATTTCATCTGAACATTTGAAATCAAGTAAAATATCACGATTTTGTGCAACCAAAGAGTCTAACAAAAAGTATAAAAATCGAAGAAAATTTATATAATTTTGAAGTGAAGTTGGTAAAAGTTTGTAATACATCCAGTGCGAAATATTCTTTTGCTACTTTGGATTTTCACTCGATAGCGATTAGCAAATGAATACGGCTATTGATTGATTAAAAGCATTTCAATTTCATAAGAAGCTGTCAACGACAGTTGCTTTCATTTGGATCCATCAGATAAAATGTCTCACTTTATTCAAAGCCATCTATGAGCCATTAGCTAAACTTTAGAACTGTACAACTTTTTAAAAAAGAAAGAACTACTTACTTGCACCCTGGCTTCTGTTAAATCAATTTTCATAGCTATTTCCTCCCGGGTATAAATATCCGGGTAATGTGTTTCCTGGAAAGCTCTTTCTAACTCTTTTAATTGAGCTGATGTGAATGTTGTTCGAATTCTACGTTGTTTTCTTTTCTCAGACAACACAGAATCATGGCCGGAATACACTTTGTAGGGAAGACCAGCTGGAAAAAGGAAATTTGTGTTATTTATATAATATTGAGCAAATCTTAAAGAAACATCCCCGTCTTAAAGTGCAACAATCACAATCAAATTAATAATTTACGGGGAATATTTAATAAATGAAATGCAGACGGCAGAAATCTGTCTTATAAATTTATTATGAAAAGATATCCTTGAAAATGTTATCCTTCAAAATTCAAGAATAAACGAAATTTTTATGGTTACACTGGAACTTGGTTTTGTAGCCAACTTCATGTTGAATTAGAAAAGCTTACGTAAAGCCACGTCGTGATAGATTGAACGATTGAAAGTGTAATTTGATTTGACAGTTGAGGCTTGCGCCTACATCAAATTGTCTGGACACTCAAGTAGCCAAGAACACGTACCGCGGTCCGAGGGGTAGGATAACTTGGGTTAAAAATGACCCGAAAGTTGATGAACATCTCAAAATGAACATAACCTCAAAATTCCTTCACAGAAACTTTCAAAATTTGTTTCGAGAGCAATTCATCCCTTGTACAGACCACACGAAAGAATCTAGCACTTCACAAATTACCATGAAACATGCAACATTAGAATCTTTCTACAAAATTCCAGCCCTTGTTGTTTGGGTCACACACTAAACACACTCACACAGGGAAAAATTGAAGCCGTCGCCTTCTTTTTTCTCATCTGGTTCATAGTCGTAACTGGTACCCTTCAGTTTATTCCCTTGATTGCTCATCTTTAACCTGCTCCCCAATTTCACAAGATGCTCCCTTTAAGTTTCATCCCTGCTAGTTGGGTAATATTCACTTTCGTTCGTCAGACGCATACATGAACGTGCCTGTACGTGCCGCAAGTTGCCCGTTTAGGGAATCTGCGAAAACCTTGAAGAAAATTTATTATGTAAACATTGTCTTCCACCCCGAGTACATATATAGGTATATATTTATATACATTCAAGTTGTAGGTATACATATATGTATTTACGTTGCTGGAAAACTTTTTCATGATCAATAAAGTCGTTAGAAGGACTGCGCGCAATCCATGTTCAGTGTTTATGCAAAAAGCCCCTTAACCTAAAATTTATGCGAGTCCTTATATCCGCAGTCGAAGTTGTGTCTGTTTTACATGAAGACGATTTGCTTATAACCAACTAAAATCACTTCTCTTGGGTATTAATATCTGGAACATTTAAAAGAATTTAACTCGAGGGAAACCTTCTGATAACTACATGAAGATCTTGGTCTTTTATACATGAATGAATGGTAATTTTTCTGTTTTTCCTTTTAGTTTGCCTCATTAAGTATGAATATTTCATCGATGTAGACCTCTAATCCGTGTGAATGTCAAATTCTTTAAGGGATTCAACAGAATCGCAGTGTTTATGTGATAATCCTTTTCACTTGATAAGAATATCAGAAATCATAAGAACAATATCAATTCCAACTAGGTTATAAATTGCTTGTAATTTCAACACCTAATAACTGATTTCAATTTGAATAATTAAAATCGATTTCATAACATTCATCGAGAGCAATTAAAATCACAATTTCACTTGCTCTGATCCTTTCCAGGAGGAATTTATCTTTTAATGCCGCAGGAACCAAACCACAACCAATGAAACTTGATTAGAGAAAAGCCTCTACTGCGACCCCTTTTTGGTGAAAATGTATGTCGTAAAATATCATAACCAACTATAGTATAGTGGCTAAGACTAAACAGGTTCCCCCGAAAGCTAAACTTCCTGGATTCATGATTCCGGGATAGTGTATAGTATATAGTATACGTTCAGTTGTGGTGTGGATGGGATCAGATTGTGGCTTCAGCCGATTAAGTGCGCGATATCATGCAAACTACATTTATGCGGTGACGTGTGCTTATCTAGTTTCCACCGCAGAGGATACGTTCGAGCGGAAGTACACACGAATTGGGCAGGAACTACATTAAACTGAATTTAGAAGAGATTTGATGCTGGAATAGCTCGTGAATTTTTTAGTATGCTTAAGGCATCCGTGGTGTTGCATGGCAGCTTGGGCTTGTTGCCCGGATCACAATCTCAGACATCATGTTTGTGCAAATATGTATTTCCGAAAACGATTCAGGGTAATGTGATTTGCTACGATTTTCTTGTCGTTACACCTTAAACGGAAATTTCAACAAAATTCACCTTATGAAGCACCAATGTCTGAGATGGATTCAATCCTTTTTGCAATTCGAAAAAATTCCTGGATTTCCCGGAACTTGCAAATGTCAAGCTTCTACGCGAATTGAGAATATAAAAATTTCCACGTGTGTTGATCGAAATGAAATAGCGATGACGTGATGTTTGGTTAAGGTAGAACACAACTGCATATATGGATAAATACTGTTTGTTGAGCGTGTTTGTTCGATTTACACGCTGTGGGTTTGTTTTAAAGCTTTTCTGCGGTGAACCTTTTAAGGATTTCAATATAAATTAACTTTTCAGATGTTAGTTCAAATTTAAAATTTTACTAATTTAAAAGCAACAGCCGAAAGAACTCATTTAACATGTCGAGAAAGGTATCATTCATAAATCAGTTATCTAAGCTATACTAATTGCTTTACATATTACCTAACTTCTTTGAATACTAGGAATTAGAGCATTGCAAACGTTGTCATTCTGGGACTCATTGCACATTAGCTGAAAATGTCATTTTGGGAACGAGTGTCAGACGTTAACTTAGACGACACCTTGCCATCCTTAGGTGGCAAGCCGGATCAAGTGTCTTTCTATCATTACTTAAAAAGCTGGCAACTTGCACAAGAAATTTTAACTTTCACATTGAAGACGAGATCTTCTGCACATCTTCCTGTTGTCTTACATACTAGACGGGTTTGCAAAAATTCAATTAGGATAATGGGATACGAAGGATACCATTAGTTACATGGATCCAGAGTTTTTGTAGTTCAACGACAAAGTCAAAGTTGAAACGAGTGACTCAGATTTTAGTCAAGGAGAATTATTCTTCTTGGAGCATTTAACGCATAACAAGATTCAGGATATCTTCTACATAAGCACAACCGTGAAATTTGTTTAAGAAATTATTTTCAGAGCAAGGGTTATTGCTTTTGAAAAAGCACAAAAATATGAATGACTGCGTCATGGAAATGTGGAAAGAAATCTTTGGGAATGTTTTCTGTGGTTTTGGATATCCGGAAGGATTATAAATTGTGGACAAATTCACATAGAAATTTTACTTATTGAATAAAATTACTATCTAGCATTTTTATGACCGTGTATGATGATCTGTTAAATATTTCAAATGAAACTGAAATCACAAGCATATTATATGCAAATACGAAAAGATTGTGGCTGTTCAAATACATAATATGCAAATTTATTACACAGAATAGTCCTTGAAGTTGAAAGGATACAAAATGGACTTGAAATGAAACGATGTCGGACATGTGCAAGTGTGTCCATAGCGAATTGATGAGCGCATTTTACGAGTCATAAACATTTCTAGGTCGATTTAATTGATTATGAATATGATTTTTTAGAACCTATACTTGTTAATGATACATTAAAATTCAATGATGTCCGAATGATAGTTCATTGTGCAATTCGATTTTATTAAAGTTTTATCATTGATCTCTTCTCTTTCAAATGATTAATACTATTGTACAATGATTTATTTATTAATGAAGCAGTAGCTTAATGTCCATAACTCGAAACTTTACTTTAGGATGATTCTAGTCATCTCATTATACTTACTTACTAGCCAATAAGAGTTATACCTCGAAGTGGATGCATTGAGATGCAAGGATTGTTGTATATGAGATTAACAAACGCTTAACATGAAGTGATGTGAAATTGCTGAACGCAAACAAAAAACCGGTCAAAAAAGAGTCTAAAAAGAACAGCATTCGATCAACTCCATCAATCAAGATGTAAAATGTTTCGACACAATCAAACTAGCATAGTATTACTTATAAATAGTGTTAAAAGCAAATAAACATATTCAATAAATGTATCAAAGTTCTAATACACAATAAGGATATTAACATATTTCGTTGAAAGCACTTCATGTTTAGTTTAGTATTTAGTTGAAAATATGACTAAATATGTCCTGAGCGGTTAGCAACTAGAAATTTAAACTTTTAACCATACAAAATTTTTAAGAAATATGGTTAGTTCCCTTAAGAACTGAATATCGTGAGATGGAGAAGAATAACGAAAATGGGTATAAAGAAAATGATTCCGTCGGGATATTTTTGAAAATTAAATTAATACCGACGCTGTTGTATAAGGATCATATAGAAAATTATCTATGAAGTTGAAATATAACAAGAGTTTTAATAAATAAAATAATTTTAGCATCAATGAATAAAACTTACTTTGTAAGTTCATAGACGTTGAAAACATTGAAGCTCGATGGACTTCAGGATGAGTTCTAGCGCCAATAACAGAGCACTGAGTAGCAGCACCTCCTGGATGATGCAATGCACTCATACCAGGTGCACCAGGACCAACACTACTGTTAACATGATTATAAGGTCTAGTCATAGATGCAGCAGCAGTATATCTATAAGCAACTTGTGACATTTGACCGCACGAAGTAAGATCACCATAAGTTATTGGCATATTACTAAGTCCAGTTGTATCCATGCCACCTTGCAAACAACTTGAATCGAATCCAGTTTGATTTAGATAAGGATAATCCATTTTGATGGTATTAATAAAAGTCACTGTCACTATGAAATCACTTAAACAAAAGGATTTTTATTAAACAATGTTGTCGAATAAACGAATATCACGAAGAAAAGCACACATTTATCACGTAAAATGAAGTGATAACCGAAATAATATTAGTTCAGGGGAAGATTATCTCCTTCGTCTTTCGTCTTTTATCCTTATTACATTATGCTCTTATTAATTTCAATTCCCGTGAAAATTGTCTTTAATTTAATTTCAATGCGGAACTTATCAAATTATGAACACTTCGTATAACACACAAGAAACAAAGTAGTAGCAGTAACAGTAACAGTAACTGTCTGGCTAAAGGTTTTGTGATAAAATTTCACCCAATTTGTAAATTTTTCTTTTATTTATGATTGCAACAATAACATAACCATCAGCAATAGCAACAGAAACATCAGAAAATAAAAACAAATAAACAACATAAATTTGTTATATTTGAGCGGCAAGTTCTTGCGCGCCACAACACACACCACGTTTTATTTACTTGAATTATTCAAAAAATTCAAAGAAAGGAAAAATCTCGGCACAGATAGCCGAATGGTAACAACAAGCAAGAGCCCAGATACACTGTTGGGTTGCCTGCGACAAAATCAAATGATAAGCTTAATTCAATAACGCGGGCAGAAACCCTTATAAAGGAATAAATCTACAAAAATAAGGGTTGCTTGGTCGGTCGGTGTATTTCGCCAGTCAAGTGTTTGATAATCGCAACATCTACATAAGGTTGCGTTCGATTCAGCCACCCTGTCCACTTTTGATAGTATTGAATAGATACACTACTACACCATTGAGGTTATCCCAATTCACACAGAAATCCATAGAACAAATTTCACGACAAACTTTGTCATGTGTATCCTAGCAAAGGCGGAGTTTCATCCCTTAAATGTTAACGACCAATGGAAATTCAATTCTTAATTTCAATGTATTTGTTTACCCTAAAAAGGACGAGTGTGGGGGAGTTCGAAAGCATATACCAAAAAATAAAAATATTGTTTCCAATCCTCAAATTCAGGACAAACTTGAAGTAAACGTGGTAGGGATTTCACAACAGGATTCTGGGATATTTGTTAAGCCAACCGTTCGTTGTACGTTTATATATGTAGGTACATGCATACATATAATGAATGGAAGAAATTTTCAAAACTTCGAACTGTATAGAGTGTCCTGGTCAAAAGGATGGAGGGGCATTTTGGCATTTTGGTATTTTACGTTGTTGAATTAAACTAGAATGTCAAATGACAGATACGAAAAATTAGACACTTGTTTAAACAAAAAGCAAACAAGAGGATAATCAAGTGAAATGGAATGGGGAAAAGGGGATACATTTCTGTTACACACACATTGAAGAAATGGGTTGAACACATCCTTTTTTCAAACGAAAAAAGGAAAAGAATTTGCAAGAAGTAAAATAAGGAATTTCTCTGTTATCAGCAAAATTTTTGGGGATGGTAAGTTTTTCAGATGTCCTTAGCTTCATGTTGATACCATCATGAAATACGGTGTAGAATAAAGGATAATAGATTTTTAGTAAAAGCCCTGAACTCAAACTGAAGGGGATACACTGCATTTATTTACTTTTAATCAATCAAACGCTGTCATAACCAACCGACCGTGCATATGCGGTAGATGATTCGATATTTCACCTGGAATAAGTGATTCGCCATTTTTTCTTTGTTTTTCTGTTTTTATTTTTATTTTCATTTTTATTTTGGTTAGCAATTTTTATTTTCATTGTCATTATTACGATCAGATTGTCACTGTTTCAGTCGGTATTTAAATTGTCATCAAAACAATCAAGGATATGTGATTTTGTTTTAACTAGTAGTGCATTTATTAACGATGGAAATCTTTGGAAAACTATAAGTGATAATTGAATGTATGGAAAATCTGATAAAAAAGTGATAAAATTATGAGTTTTAAGTGAGTTCTTGGGGACAGTACTTTCATAAAATCAACTGAAATAATTTCATGTAATTTGTTGACTCTTAATGAGTGTAAATTCCAAATTTTAACAAGTTTTTAGTTGAAAATCAAATTTTCAGCAATTTTGCCCAAATGGCGTCGTCGTGGCTCCGTGGTAATCTTGTAACATTTCGTGTGAATTCAAATTTGGAACAACCATTATATAACTTTTCATATTTCTTCATATTTGAAATTACCATTTAGGCTTTTCTGACAAAATAAAGCAGGTGTTATAAAGAAGTTGAATTGTTTTCTTAAAGATTTTGATGAAATTCTTTTACAGGTAAACTGTGCAGGATGCTAGGATTCTTCTCAACTTTCATCACTTCGAGTTAGTGTTGCATTCTAGGTCCTGGAAATGCACACAACAGGAACATTGGAAAGGTTTGTGAAGTTTCATGTTAATTGCATGTAGAGTCACTTGTAGAGTGTAAAAAATTTACCGGTACTGGGTGGCATATTCGTTTTAAAAGTATTTCCAAAAGCATGGGTCTCCCATAAATGTGATATATGTCTAAAATACTCTACTGAACATAGTTTGTTGATAGATTGATTTAACAACTTAATATTGACAAAAATAACTTTAAGGCTTCAAGGAAATCAGAAAAACATGCAACGTGTATGATTCACTGTTGCATAAAGCGATATAAAACTAATTTTTATTGGGTAAATAACCACCTTGAAACCAAAAATAACAAAACTTTAGTGAAATTGAATAAGCATCAACTTAAATATGAGTTTTATGAGGTGATTTCTAAGATACAAGGTGATTGGAATTAATTGTATTTTAATTATATTTCAACCACATTGAACATTTGTAATTTGGCAGAAATTTTAAGTGGATTCAATTTCTTGAAAAATTATTTGCAACATATTCGAAATATTCATAATTTAATTGGCACATTTTCGACAAAAAGTAACACGATTCAAGGGCCAAGGAATTTATTATAGAATTTTGATGAAACATTGTGGATGCATCCACGTAAAATCACAAGATTAAGGACTTATACTTCTTACTCGTATCATGTTTCAAACCTCAAATAAAATTTGGAAGTTGCATAAGTTTATAATTATGGAAACCATTTCTGATCCAATAAAAAGTGAAATGTTCACATTGGTGTTTTGGTAAGAATATATCTTGGGCAACGTTTACACGATTACATCACTTCCAAAACGTATGTGATCATTTTGAACCACCCTAATGATGTCAGACAGGCTGAGATCAATTTTTTGTTGGAGCCACGTTCTTTGATACGCCTTCTGATTTTTCGACGTCAGAATATATAGAAAATTTAAAAATTTCACACCAAGCTAACGATAAAAATAAATGCAGAGGAATATTTTTCGCCCAGAAACTGCAGCTCACAGGACGGGAGGCCGCCTCTCCTGGCCTATTTTAAAATAATTCCAACACACTTTTTCGGAAGAGACACCCGGTTAGATTTGTGTGCCCCAGAGACACGTATCACATTTGAGAGATTCTTGTACAAAATTCATTTGCCGAAATGAAAGTATATTTTTAGCCCAAAGATTAGCTTTCTTTGGAGTGGGGTTTCGATGACACGACACATTAAAATTTTCTCGTGATGTGTTGTAAGAATGAAACTAAAATTAGAAATTTTTTCAATGGAACGTCTTCAACCTGTTCAATAAAAACCCCAAATCCATGAGGGACTCCTCAAACCTCTGGACTGCAGCAATTATTCTGTGGAACGTGTTTGTCGTAAAAATATAAAAATAAAAGTTAAAGTAAAAAAGTAAAGGTATTAATTTGAATGAGAAATAAAAACAACTTTCGACATAATTAAGTTTTTCCGTTGTTGTTGCTGTTGTTGCTTTTATTTGATTCTCAGCAATTCAACAGAAAAATGAAAAAGAAAAATTTAATTTCTCCCAGTTGGAATTTCCTCATTTCTCTCTGTCACTTTTTATCGGCTTTAATTTTTTTAAATAAGCTTCTTCAAGTTTGCGAGGTAATAAAATTGAAGTGTTACAAATTTTCATTCCTGCAGGATTCCTTGCGTCCTTGTTCACAAAATCGCTAATGAATCTAGACCAATCAACATTTCATTCTCAAGGCATTACACGTGGAATGTCCCAATCAAAAATTACGCCATTTTATGTTAAAAAACATAAGTTAAATTTAAAATAAGACGCCTATCATAAAATTTAATGATTAATTTCCTAGTTATGACATAATGTTGCCCTAAAAAGCTAAAACTTTTTTTCTTTTTACCACTAAAGCTTGGAATGCATTCTTTGGGGTGTGCTTTATTCGAATGTTTAGAAGTTATTCTATGTTATCAAAATATATTTTTGCATGTTCTTTTAAAAAATGTCTTAACGTGATTAATGACTATTTTATTTTTAAATGATTCTTTGAAAGATAATACGAAATAAGTTTTTGAAAAAGAAAAGATAAACATTTGGGTTTCTCAACACCCACAACAAGACACAACTCAGAATGAATGATGTTCTGGTGGACATGTTTGAATTTTGTATGTGAAATTTTGGCCAAAAAATAGAAGATAATCTTGTCTGGGTCTTTGAGATTCCTTCAGGAGCAAGTACACTAGATTTAAGGTATCTACATTGATGCATTTCTTCAAATAATTCTGCTTTAATTTCGTTGTTTGAAGCATCGGAGATGCGGAGGATCAAACATTTGACGGGTTAAACGGTTCAACACACTTGTCACATTTTACATTCGACCTTAACGTCTAGTCGTCTAGTTGCATTGGATTAATGGACAAGTAAATGAATTTAATCTAGCAAGTGAGCAGCTGCCACAATTACAGATAATAATTTATTGTGATCATCTGAAGAGCACGAGCTGAATTTACAAGCTAGAAACAATCATCCACTTGAAAGTCGCGTGTATTGCACGTGACAAGACAAAGTCAAAATGACACAAACCATTAGAGGCTTTAGCAGGTTCATAACAAGTGAACAATTGTAATCCGATGAGTGTGTGAAAATATATTCTCTCATCCTTGGTATCTGACGTCTAGATGTAAAGAATAACCTTCCAACATTTGATATAGACTCGAATTTCCCTGAACGTGTCGCCAAGGGGTTTATTGACTGAATGTGCGCACAACAATACAACTAGAAAAACAACCCTCACCCCATTTAAGATGCCACTGTCCCAAATGAATGTCTACTTTGGGATGTTATTGTTTGAGGGAATGTAAACCAGTGAGACACGACAGGACCTTTCCCCCACCGATCTGTGTGTGTTAGTTTGAGTAGAAATTTTCACAGATTTCCTCTAGAATTCCATATAAACTACGCGTCAAAATGAACAACCATGTCGTGGGATACATTCCACATTGGTTTTCCCTGAAAAAAATATACCCAACCAAATCCCTTGGGATGCTCATGTTTCTAGGGAATGTACCCAAAACCCAGTGTGGCACGTGACAAAATTTTAACTTAATCTCATAAGTGTTTTCGGTAACAACAAGTGATACGTTATTGCCGGATAATTTAATTTGGTAAATTTTAATTCTGTAAAAATCATTTTTAAATATTCATGAACGGCATAAACAATTTGACGTATGAATTTTTCCAGGTTCACATTTTTCTTTTTCAGTTTTACGACATTTTGTCACTCATATTCAGGTGATGTACCATAAAAAAATTCAATTTTTTTAATTTTACTTCATTTGTCATTAAAATAATTTATTTTATAAAAACGCAAAAGAAATCCCTTTGACATTTTGTGTTTAATGTTTAATTTTTCACCTGTTCCATTTAGAGCTTCTGAAAAACAAACTGTTGGTATGCCCATTTGTTGAATTGTTTTAAAGAATAACCTCTTAATTCTAAGTTAAACCTTTCAGGTACAAACTGAGAAACAGATAGAAGTGTACTCATATCAATGAAATGTTACTGACATGTATTGGCTTTTGTAGATGAGAATAATTTAAACTAGATGAAATTTATTGGTGATATAGAAAACATTTTGGCCCAAATTCCATAACACCCACACCTGGAAACATTTCAATTCACATGCAAATTTTCTATTTTTCAATGTTGCTCGTTTTGATTTGGTTGAAAGCTCTTTAAAATCCAAAAATATGTTTGTGATGAAAGTGAGGTCAATAAGAATAGCATTCAGTCAATAAATTGTGATGGAATATAAACAAAATTTCTAAACTTTATGATCCATAGACAATGTACAGATATTTCGAATATATAACCACAAAAGTGTCGATTGATTTAAGACCAATTGGTTGTATATCATGAAGCTTTATATTAGAGTTATTTTCATTTCAGAATATCTCAGAATCACGTAATTTAAGAAGTTATTTCATTTGAAGGACCGTTTTATTTTAACGTTTTTATTTGATGTCGCTTCTTTTGGTTATCAATATTGATATGATAGAAAAAATATTGAAATGTTTTAGTTTTAGCTTTGCAAAATGATAAATCTTTTCACACAAAGCGATTTCTTAATCTTCTCCTCATAAATATTACAAGAACATTTAAGATAATGATAAGATAAACGCAAAATCCTAAAGGTTTTCTAATCCGTACGAAGTAAATCATGTAGTTGAGATTTTAATAATCATGAAACAATATTTACAATATCTGATTGAAATTCAGCGCAAATAATGGAATTTACTAGCTTTAACAATAATTAAATTTCTACTATCTAAGCACAAACTACCAGCTATATTTCATTGAATTGTATGTCACAATGATTTAGGGTCAATTAGTCGACGGACATAAAGTGCGGAATTAATACAATTAAAACGTGGCCAGATACGACACTCGTAATATCGAGTTCTAATTGGTTTACTGCAATCCAGGACTCAAATTGCAATTGCATTTTGTGTTATTGCATCGCTATTTCAAGGGTTGGAATAACACTCCATTCGTGTGAAGGCTATTGTTATTGTTTCATGCTGTGTTTACGTATTCCCAAATTGTTTTCCATACCGGCAGGTGAGAGATGTAAATCTGCAATCAAAAGCATGCGATGATTGGAAGATAAATAGTAAATATTGATTTCTTCCAGCGTGAATTGAAAGATAATTGAAAACAACACCTTGACAGGGTTAATTTTAAGTAAAAGATGTGTCGACTTCGTTTGAACTTTGAATTCATTGTAGAGTCTTTTACACTTAAGGACTCGCTAATGCGTCTAACGGATCCTGTTCTTCGTTTTATGTTTAGTAACTTTTAAGTTTTGACGTTTGCGATGTTGCCGCTCTTAGAACCTTTCAACGATAGTGTAGCACGGCGAGTGGTGTAAAAAAATAAAAATTAATATTTGGTTCACTATTGCCTTTGTTTATTAACATATATTCTCTATAATAAAGTAAACATTCACTTTTGTTAATCATTTTTGAGAAAAAACCATAAAATGTTATACTGGGTGCAGCGCACAAATTAAGACGCGAGTCCCTAAAGCCGGTCGCATCTCGTACGCGGAGCTACCGAAAAGCAACTGATTAGTGGCTCGAATTAGTAACCAGTTTCCTTTGAATCACTTCCCATATAAACAAATGTGACTAAAGTTTGCAAACTGGTTTATGATTCCTGGAAACCGGTTTGTAATCAGTCACTAGCGGACTGGCATGTCGAGTCGCTTACGACAAAGTTTACAAATTTCTTTGGACATTCTATAGAATGCTACAAACTTAGCATCTGAAATTTCTAATGAGTTATGAATGAATAGCTGCGCGCGCGGAGCATGGTCGCTAACAAGTCAGGAACAGTTTAGGTTGCTTTTAGTAGCACAGTGTGCGGAGGGCCTAATTCTATTGAGCCGCATACAAAGTGTTATTAATACAATTATCAGGATTTTTTAAATTACATACATAGGTACAAAGCAATACCTCGACAAGTGAATAACGACATCCTGTCCTTCAAATTATCGAATCATTCTTCAATTAATCATTTCGCAATTGATGACTGGGGTGTTTCAACTTTGACAGTTTAGGTTAAACCACAAAACCTCATATATGTCAAAGGACTTTCGTGATTTGAATTCATTTCATTCGATAAATCAAGTCAATTGCATGTAATAATTTTTGATTTATTAATAAGAAACGACCGCAATTGCTTAGTTATAATGATCAAATGCTAATAACTCATTGCAGGCTATGTACGTTCAATGCCTTTTTTAGAAATCTTGGCAAGAATCGTCGAAATTTTGCATTAGAAATAAATGACAGGTAGGTTTTCAACATCCCTCATCGTTTAAAATAATTTCAGTTCGTTTAAAGTAGAATCTATTTTTGTTTTTTAAAGCAAGTCCTTTAGATAATTGCGATAGAAAAATATTTAATTAATTTCAAATTGCGTAGGATGATGTAATAAATAAAATTTGGACGCCCTTGAAGCAGTTATTGTTTAGATAGAATATGTGAAATGTAGGAAGCACAGACATGACATGAACATGATTGAGTCTCCAACTGGTCGCATATTCAAATTTTGGAATCCAATGTATGAAAATGATGACTATTTTGTATCATTGAATCAAATTAATTTAATTATTTTGATCAAGGTGACAGTAATACGAGAGAATTTTGCATAATTATCTGTCCAAAATTGACACATAGTCGCAGTGTGTTTTAAACAAGGACGTCTTGCACTCTTAACGATCTCTAACGGTTGGATGTTTTGCCAAAAATTACATTTATCTTTGGTTCCGAGTACATCGTCGCCAAATGGAGGAATGCGATTGGAAGACTAGCAATTTCCACTGCATTAAATGTACCTACTCAAAACATATTAGACGTTGAATCTACACAACATTTCCCATGAGGATACCTGTAGCACATCAAAAGATGGACCTAGTCTATTTATATTCATGGTTTTAGCGTGTCCATAAATACGATGTTTATCTAGACGTAACAAAAATTATTCGCCCACGATCATTTTTCACTTGGCCTCATACAGATCTTTGCATAATTTTTTGTTAATATCTGAATATTTTCTTTGTCTCAAGATCAAACATTTTGCAAATTGTTGAGAAACTCATGAAGAATTGCGAATATTGAATCTTGAAAATGGTCAATAGTTTCTAAGCCCATCCTTTTGAATCCTTTTTCAAATGAATATTGAAGATCTGTCCGTCAATTGTGTAGCTTGTTTTCAAAATAATTTCATTTGAAAAATTTGCTCTTTGATGTATTTTTAAATAAGTTGCATGTAAATTGCATGTAAACTAATGAAAAAAATGATGACTACACAATTGAGAACAAAATACTTTTGTCTAACATCAGGTCAAGAATGATTCACATAGCACAAAATAGTCCTTTTGTACTTGTAAAGCTATTTTCAAAAATATGTAGACAAAATTAGAATAAATTAAAATTTGCTCACTAAGTGCAATAATAGATTAACCAGCACTTAAAATTAGCTCAAACTAATGATTAATTTGTGACAAATTTATGTGATTAATTCTGATTTCTCTTCAAACATTACCTTTTAAGTCAACCCTTTTATTGTTACGAAGACGTTGCCAAGAATTTTGTTTCAGTCATAAGAAATATACTTCATTGAATTTTCCTTAGATAAATGAGGAAGAGATCATAATTCTGATTCAAAAACGTTCCCATAACTTATGTTATATCCGGGAATTTCTTGGTGCTTCTTCTCTTCATATGTACATAGATCATTGTCAGATTTTCGAAATAAAACTCCTCAATTCCGTCTCTTCTACTTTTCTGTCTTCCAAATTTAAAATTTGTGAATCAAATACAAAACGAATAGGTTTGGCTGAAATATTTTCAACAGATTTAGAAAAAATGTTGCAAAATTATAAGGTCTGTTCACGTACTGCTTGAGTTTACTAGAGTTTAGTCGGCTGTAAATGAGCAATTTGCGAGGATTTTTCTAAGTTCTCGCTTCTTACACAAATACGCATACAAAAACGCATTTGAGTAACCTCGAGCAACTTCTAACGTCAAATTGCTTACATCTGTTACATTACATGCAGCTGTCAAATGAACAGGATTTTCCAACTAGCTTGAAGTAACACGAGCAAATTTCTCAAGTAACATCTAGCACTTTCAAGTATATTTCCCCTCCGTTACTTTCCGTTAAATTCTCTCAAAACAATTTTTTGAGCGAGTACAAAAACGCCAAATACAGAACAAGTAGGTACGTAAACAGACCTATTATGTACCACATTTCCAGTCTTTTGATTTGGAAAATTACATCTCTAACTTCAATGACAGATAAAAATGAAGAAATTTGCGGTGAAAATAGTCTTCCCCGAATGCCAAAAATATAAATTTCCGTTGAATTTGCAAAACACCGGCTCGCCATTTTATGAGCAACCGATCTGTCAAAGATAACATGTAAAAAGTTTCACCTTACCCAGCTAAGCTCCATTTCATCTAGGAAAACATGTTTGAACTTTTTTGAGGCCAAAATATCGGAAAATTTTCAAATTCTAAAATTAGAGTTTTTTTCTACTTTAAACATAAAATTTAGGATGTGGAAAGTAAGTTTCGTCGTTTCAATACATTTTCCAATTGGTTTTCACTCTATTTCTAATTTCTTGGGTTTTTGAATCAACAATTTTAGGTGAAGTGCGAACAGAAACGAAACATGTAAAACAATTTTTCACGAGTGAAATTCGCAATTTGGCAGTTTGATTCAAACGTGATTCTGCCAAACATGGACAAATCCATGTGATTCTGACACTAACTTAAATTTTCCAGAAATGAAAGGTATCAAATTTCATGAGTTTCCTTTTTGATTCGTTCTACATTGCAACACACACTGAATCGCCACTTGATTTTGTGAAATTCAAAAAAGAAAATTCCAGTAGAATTTGAGTTTGAAAATGATTTTGTGCCAAAAATAGATGAAGCTCAAAAATGTGTTCTCTTAAAATAATTTCACACGATCAGTATTTTCTGGATGAAAAATTTTATTTCTAGACTTTTTCAGCGGGAAATGAGAAGATTTTTGAGACAGGGATCAAAAGGTTCACTCTTTTCCCAAGTGTGGGTTCTGTAGGTTCCACTCATGTAGACCCTTTCCAACCACTTTAGTTCTCACTAATTTTTCAGTGAGTTCGGGCATAAGGTTTTCGTAACGAAATGACTAAAATTTTGGGGTTTTTGTGTTTGTGGCTAATATTTCGAAAAAGAAAAATTATCTTGAGTTTTTAGTATTTTGAAGAGTATTAGGTGATTTATTGAAATAATATTGAAGTGGAATGGAGATAGAATATGTTTTATGTGAATTACAAGTGTAGAGTATCTTATGCCTGAGGAGCATCAAATGCTAACTTGGAATACTGCAAAGCATTTGGTAAAGGTAGAAGCATCGAAACTGTATAATATGTACCCTTCTGTTATTTATTTATGCTAATGTAGAACAACTTATATATGTATAAACGCTGTAATGATTAATTCAGTTTCATGTGTCTTCACTGTGCAAAGGTTGGATGGTGACTAACTCTCACGGTGGAGTGACGCTTCTGTTACGTTTTAGTACTTATATTCTAGTACAAAATAGCAGAGTGCAGTTTATTACATTTCACAGAAACTAGATTTGAAGATTACCATCTTGAGATTATAGTCCTAAGCTTGCTGAAAATAAAAATAGCTTATAAAACTGATATCATAAACGTGGATGATCAAATTCCACTATGGATTTCGGACGTGGATGACGAAGGATCTAGTTTTAACTTTTTTGATAAAAACTTGTTATCGTTGAATTGGAATTATTGCCCGCCATAGATTTTGTTAAGTTTTTGATTCATCCTTCAAAACGTATTTAGATGTTTACGGTAGATGTCTGTGTTCGGTATGTGATCCTAAAAATAAACTCCTTGCGTTGACTCACTGAAATTCTCGTCAAATCATCCCACGCCTTGCAAACAAGCTTAACACGTTCGTTTTCTTTTTTTGTATTTTAATTTTACAAAAGTTACGTATGAGCACATTAATCGGTTGTGTTGTTACGAATAATGGGAGCTTATTTGGCTAAAATTGAAAAATTCCCCAATCCCAAAAATAAACTTGAGTTGTCTGTGGGTATTTTTGGAATTGTTGTTGCTACTTTCATTTTCGGAAAATAATACTTTAAGCTAAAGTAAGAATTTTGAGAATATTTACAAATTATGATTTTTGAAAAGCAACAGACCTCAAGTAAACTTTACGTTCCTGCAAATTGAATATGCGCGGCAATCATCCACTTACTAGCCGCGTTTTTTTGATCATCGTTATCGAGTACAAAAGCAAAGTAGCAAAAGAACGCATCGGACTTGTTCTCGATAGATTGCAAACTTTTTCCAACTTCACTTCATATTTATATGAACGTTCTTCGATATTTTTCCATTTTGTTAGCCCTTGGTTGCATAAATTCCTCACATATTACTTGAATTTAATTTTTCAGATGAAATTAACTGAAAGTTTTGAAGAAATTGTAATTTTGTGGAATTTAAAGAAAATGAACCATGTCGCCAGCTGGATATTTCTAGTTCAACTATTCTGTTCAGAACAGCAAATTAGTTCCAGTTATTTTCGAGAACTAAACTTGTTCTGTTAAATGTATGGGATTTGACAGTTCTGTTCTGTTAGAGTGACCAAAAGAACACGGCTACTATCCCCATTTTTACAATTGAACTGTTTTCATGTTTTTCGCATAACTGCCAACATATGAATTGCAACTGACGTTGAAGAAAGTTAATAGATTAAGTTTTTAACAGAATTCTTTAAGTTGGTATTCTTGGACTGTGTGCTACTTCGAGTCGTTTCAGTACAAATGTTCCTTTCAAATTTCGAAAGGTTTGTGTCTCAGGAAATGTACACCCTAAAGCATTCATTTCATATTAATTTCAGTGACAGTTTCAAAGCAAAATGGAAACGCCACGCGAATACAGCAAAAGACGTTAGTATTTTAATATATTTTTGAAATAATTTATGTAAGTTTATTAACTTTTTCCTGTTTTAGTAGGAAGCGAGGCTATCAAACGTCACAAAAAATTCGAAATGAAATGATTTGAAGTAGCACACAGTCTGGGCACAACTTATTTTCGAATCTGTTACGTCGGAACAAATTTTAATTTCGAAACCTGTTTGTAGCCAAATATGTCAACTTTTTTAATAGAAAACCTATGAAGTTTACGTCGACGAATTTCAGGCCTGTTACGGTAACAGTTTTTGAACAGAATACATGTTAACTTTTGCCACCAGAATACCGATTTCCACCGTAACCGAATTTTTCAATATCCAACAACATGCACGGGATGAAATAAACAGAATCTGTTACGTGTAGCCAGAATCGGCCCGATCATCCCCAATGGAATTAATATTATCCATGATCAACTATCTTTCAATCGTCGCTCAGGAATACGCAGGAAGTTGAATTAACCCTTCTTCTTCTAGGTAATGAATATCAATATTAGTTTGGGCATTGTCCTTTCTTTCACCCATTTGTGAGCTATTTATTTGAATTTTAGGATGTAATTCTTACTTCACCATGGCCTCAAGTAAAACTGTTATTGATTATGCTTCATTTGTTGCTTCCATTACAAGCTAAAAATAAAGATGCTGTTCAATTTTATACATATCATAACTAAGAGATATTCATTGAAAACGTATCTCAGTTCCAGATTTACATAATTACATACATTAGTATGAATCTGATTTGAATATGATTCGAGATTTGGAGAAAAGTTTGTATGGAATTATACAAGTACTAATTGCTACTCTGTCCAACATCTTACAAATGACTCCAGAAAAGAATATTAAAGCATTGGTGTTAATGTATTGACATTTTAAGCAATCATTTAATTGTACCCCTTAAATAATGTTCAGTAGCTTTGAGTCAATACGAAGAGACTCCATCCCCATTTTTCAATTATCAAACCTCAAAGAATATAATATTTGAGACTGAATTCTTAAATTCCTAGGAGAAGTGAAATTTTGCGAATAAATGGGTGGATTTACTTCTACATCCTGTGGCGTGCGAAGCGTGAAAACTAAATTTAAAACAAAAACGTGTGTTAGGCAACCAAACTTGAATGGATACAAGTAAAATATAAGAATTTAATGTAAACAAAATTTCTATTTTCCACAATAAATGATTCTATTTCCTAGCAAGCTGGATTTTAACGACTCTTCACACTGTTCTTTTTAAACAGCTTAAACACAAATGATTTGAAAAATGATAATTTTAAAATTAAGATTTTATTATTCTGATTTTTTTCACATTATATCCATTCAATTTTAAAATTATTTTAGCAGAGATGAAATGATCTTGGCGAATTATCTGCATCTGCTCTTGACTTGATCGTTTGCACTAAAAGGTTTTCCGCACAATAACAAAATAAACAAATATCAAAAAATAAGACAACGAAAGGAAAATGATGTAGTACTTAAAGTTCTGTTAAAATTAGTCAATTTGTTTAAAAATCTTATTTTAGAACCACAATAATCCGAAATATGTAGAAAGGAGAATAGTATTTATTCATTTCATAAAAAAAGGTAAAAACGATGATCGTCTTAGTGCCTTAATTTCGGAAATATGTATGTAAAGTTCTTTATTTATACACTTTATAGATGAACAAGTGCAGATAGAACACAGAAGGGAAGATATCGACATACCTAGAAATAGAGAATGTCTATGCATCTACATACGATCATCTACAGAAAAAAATGAAAATGTTTGGAACTTTCTCGCTTTAGATTGTTATTAAGTAATTTAGAGGAATATAGCGTTTAAATTTCTTTAAAAAATTGTTCATATGTAAATGTGGAGGATGATTCCTTGGCACTACTTGCACCGATGCTCCCCTCTTGCTGATCGTGCCTCCACACTGTTATTTTGTGTGCCGTGTGCACTCGGCTACATAGACTACCAGCGCGCGGCCACCCTCCGATTCATTCGAAAACTGCGGTAGTTAGAGACAAGAACACAGTCTCCTCTCATAGTATAATTCCTTAGACAAGTTATCCAAACTATAATTTAAATCATATTTTATATTTTACATTATCGAGCAGGTACGACGAAGAATAAAAGTTTTATTAAATATATAAAATAAAATAAGTTGATTACTTTTATAAAAAACTAGGGAAATAAATTGTTTTACGTTATTCGAAAATAAGGTTAACGTGCAATTACACTGGAAATTAAATTTTTTTGTGAAATTTAATTGTGATAAAGCTATAGTGAAAAGAAAATTTCTTAAAGTATGTTATTCAAATTAAACTACATTTGGTTTTGACATTTTAAAGAACGTTTGAAAGCATCGAGTGAATCAAAAGGATAAGCCTGAAGGATAATTTTTAAAAAATTATTTTGTAGTTGGACGAAGAAACCTTACAAATTCATACATTTATCGGATTAACAGAAAAGTGGATTTGAAGATACCTTCTTTGAAATGGATACTGTGGATAAAATTTTTAACAAAACAATTATTTTTTTTGCATAAATTTTTCCGAAGATTTTCAATCTTGTTCTGCTGGTAATACAAGCTAATGGCCTAATATAGCCGTTGCAGGTTAATATTATATTTACAGTTGGCATTTAGCCAATTAATACAAATATGTACGCATACACGTTGCTGATTTCAAATCACTGAGGGAAAAGTAGTGATGGTTTTAAAAATAACGCTATTTCGTCACGAAGTCGGTGAAAATGCTTAAGTTTTAGTGCTAATGATTGTATTACCAAACACATATAATGTTACATTACGAATGCGGCTTATAAAATTGAAATTATTCTATGAAATCAAATACACAGTAAACATTTCCAAAGTCAGTATTTTCTCTTGAACAAATGAAAAACAATTAAGAATTATTTAGAGTTTAAAACTATTTATTTAACAACTAAAATTGAAAGATAAAACTACACTATAGAATTGTAAAAACAAAAATTATTGTATTCCAGGAAACGTAAGAAATCGTGAACAATGCCTTTCACACCAGTTGAAACACCAAAATGCCCAGTTTGCAACAAATCAGTATATGCGGCTGAAGAACGTGTCGCAGGAGGATATAAATATCACAAAACCTGCTTCAAATGCTGTAAGTAATTATTTATAAGTTACTCTATGAAAAAAATAGTTTTATTAAGAACATATATGGGTATTTATTGGATTTTGTCAATTTCAGCTATGTGCCAGAAAGCCCTAGATTCTACAAACTGCGCAGAACACGAGAAGGTACTATTTTGTAAGAATTGTCATGCACGCAATTATGGACCAAAAGGATACGGTTTTGGTGGTGGTGCCGGTTGCCTATCAATGGACACAGGAGCCCATTTACAAAAGTGAGTAGAACGTTTGTTGACATCATTATTATAACCACCTAGTTATAACGAAGTGACAGGGATAATCATAAGTCTTAATAATAAATGATTGATAACGGGAGGGATTAGGCATAGATTTAATCATTCCATTTAAGATATAAACAAATAACAGCTCCAAAACGCTGTTTGATAAGTAAATGAAAAGAAAAAACCGAAAAATTAGAGAAATCAGACTGTTATATACACTCTCTGGGGCCTTTCCTTATCTTCTGTTAATAAATTTCGTTAATTTTATCTTCAAAATCGAAAATAATACCGGATTAATAATAAAATTATGTATACAATAGTCATTTAAAACAAACAAACAGCAGCAAAACATTTAAAATACACAAAATGTTCACGTGTATTATTATTATTTCAATTTAAATGTTTCTGTATTTTTACGTAACAATTTTGTTTTTTGATAAATATATTTTTAAATTATTCACTTTGTTTTAAAAAAAAAATGCATATCTATTTTAAAACAAATCTTCACTTAAATGAGAACATAACTACATTTAAAATTAAAATAATACACATACAATATTTGATAGAGAAACTTTTTAACAAATGTTTAAAAATAAATTTTTTGTGATCAACGAAATGTGAACTGAAGAATATTAGACTAACGATAAAAGTCAATGCGTTTATATGTCACTGGGTTAGGGAAAAAGTTCGTTTTCATTTTGAAATATTCTGAAAAATTAAAAATAATTATAAATATTTTTAAACTTACAATCTTGATCATCATATTGCCAATACTGGAGTTTTTCTTCAACGAATCTCATTCACATTTTTATTTTGATTTATTTTGAACATGCTATGCCATATTAAATGAAGTTTATTTCTTAAAACTACTTATAATTCAAATATATTTGACTTTATAAACTTCAATTCAACATTTTTTCGAATATTTTTCACAATCCAAACTAACCGATTTCTATTGTTTTTGTAACTAATAGAAACACTTTTTCCCTAATTCATGATTCATGATGATGAAAGTCTGGTGAATAACGTTAAAACAAATTCAAAGCGTAGTAATATTTAGTATATAACAATAAGTATGAAAAAAAGGAAAACGGATAAAAATTTAACATTTTGATTATCGTTAAAATTTTATCCGTGAAACCAAACAATATGTAAATGCATGTTACAATGTTACAATGCCCCATTTTTCTTGTTCCATCACAGACAGTAAAACAACACTGTGAGAGTACACCTCGTTGGAGTGCTGGATCCTGTTCCTCAATGTCCAAAACAATGTTTAAATTATATGTCAAAACAAAACCATACATAAACATACAAATATAAAATGTATACTTGAGAGAAAACACCTTTTTTTTTTTTAAATAAAAACAACAAAAATTAATAGGAGTCCATTAATTGACTAATCAATTGTACCCAAAAAGTTTTCGATAAATCCAGAAATATTGTCATCATGACCAATAATAATACATAATTTGTAGAATAAAATCAGTGTTTCAAGTAAATTCAATTTTTTCAAATTTTAATTCAAATTTTTTATTTTATTTAAAAAATTCCTCTGACAAAATGAAAATAAATTTATTTTTGTAATAACAAAATTTGTGTAAGATTAGAAATTTTTTCTTTTATTAAAAACAAACCAATATTTTTTCATCAAAATTCAAAACAACAATTAAATAAATTTTCTGGTTTTGTGTATTAGTATTTTTATCTTTAAGATTTTATATATACATATGTGAAAAGAAGAACAATAATTATTTCTTCAAAATATTGAGTAGATTTTGCACAACACACACATAAACACAAAAACACAACATATAATACAACATAATACTACTTGATTGTTTGTTTTAAAATTTGTTATAAAAACGGTTACAAAATGTACTACCGCCAAGCAAGATTAATAAACATAAACTTTTAGATTCAAAAATATATTTATATTTTTTCATTTTAAACATTAAAACATTCCACTGGTTTGATTCTCATTTCATTTTGATTAGAATTTTTGTGTTTTGGTTAATTATTTTTTTAAACACAAAATTCCTACACAAATTGGTGGTGTTGAATTACACAATGGACGACATGATACACACGTAATATTTTTAGTTTTTATTTTTGAGACATTCTTCGAATTGACTTGAAGAAAATTACAACGAAAATTTCCCTATTATTGTGCGCTTCACCCCGCTCGATGTTTGTTACACCGTACAATAAATGGAACTTGTGTAAGCACCTTTTTACCTTGTCTTATTATCTATATCTATTCTTTAAAAACGTTTGAAACAAATGAATAAAAACATGAAATTATTGTTTTGTCGAGAGCTGGATGAAAAAGGGGTGAGATTTTCACATGAAATATAAAAACGTTTTTAACGTTTTCATTTTTGTTTTCATTTTAGTTTAATGCATTTTTAAAATATATATATATAAATTAATTTTTTTTTATTATTTTTCGTTTGAAAAACAAACCGCTCGCCACGAGCATGGCTTATTTTGCTTCTTCACATGAAACATTTTTGAAAATTCCAGTATCTTGTATCCGTTTATGTATCTGAATTTTTTTACTTTTTAATTGTACTAATTGCTACCAACTAACAATTTCTAGTAATAATTTTAATAATAGTATGTACTTGCTATACATTTATATAATATACATATTATCTATAAATTTTCTAAAATTTCATGACAAAATATAAATACATTTCTCTTAATTTGAATGTTTCTATCGATTTATACATAATTTTTTTAATTTTATTTCATTTCTAATGGGATAAGGAAAGTGCCCTCATATTATTTTATATTTAAGTATTAAAATTGTTGGAATAAATAATTGAGGGAATTGAATGATTGAGGGAGTAGTGAATCTTTAGTGAAGGTTTATATATATCTACATATCTATGACCCTGTATGAGGGACTCCGCCTTGTCCCAATCATTACATTCAATAATTTAACTCATAATTATTAGAATTTTATTTAATTATTAGGAAAATATGCACTAATGCAAAAGCTTGGCGACGTTACACGTTTTCTTTATTTTTAAATCTAATTGCATGTATCTGAATCTGCCAAAGTTTTGTCATGAACAATCTTTGCTACGTTTTATGTAAAATTTATTTTTAATTACGATACTTTCTCTTTCACTTTCTTGACTTACTTACTATATTTTATATTTAACACTTTCGCGTGCCCAATTTAATTAGGATTTACAAACATAAAAAGACGTTGATTTTATGTACATAAAATAGACACAAGATTTTCGCCAGCTAAATACCTTTAATAATGCTATTTTGTTTATATATAATGCTAAATATTTTTTCAGTTTATTATTTATTATTTATCAAAACTTTGATTTAATCATATTCACAAATTAGTGGACAAACTGACATCCGTAATGGAGCCCGTTTAGAGCCACGTGTTATTGCAAAGGCACCTGAAGGTCAAGGCTGCCCACGATGTGGAGGATATGTTTATGCTGCCGAACAGATGCTTGCTAGAGGAAGAGTAAGTTGCAATTTTAATTATAATTTTATTCTTAATAATTCTTAAGCAAATTGATTATATATGGAAATAAAAAAATTGATCGTGTGAAAAAGTGTTGAAAAATGCAAAATGATTAAATATTTTGACAATTGAGTTTTATAAATTTAAAATGAAATGAAATTTTAAATTTTTCATTTAACAACACATTTTCAATTTACGGCTTATAAGAAAATTAAATTAAATTAATATATAATATTTATTTATTTATAAAACTATGAAAAAACATACGATAATATAACTTATCAGGGCTATCATAGGAGATGTTTTAAATGTTTAAATTGCAATGGAACATTGGATTCAACAAAACATTGCGATGGTCCTGACAAAGAAATATATTGTAGAGGTATCGAAAATCGATTTATTTTTGTCAATTGATTTTGATTTTTTCTTTGTATTTTTATTCCAATTGTTTTTTGTTAAATGTAACTTAAAGTTACATTTATTCTTCATATCGAGACTTATGTTTCCTTGATTCATTTGTCTTTTTATTAAGAAATAAAAGAAACTTATGATATGTTATCTAACGAATTCTAGTGATTAACATACTTTATGTCGTATCCTTCTTAACGTCTTTTAATCACAATTGTTACTAAGAAATACATAAAAATCTCTTCAGATGTGGCACAGAGAATGCTTTAAATGTGGACACTGTTTTAAAGGGCTTGACTCTACTAATTGCTGCGAAGCCCCAGACAAAAATATCTATTGCAAAGGTTTGATACATCTTTCTTCTTCTACTTAACATAAATTTATAAGTATTTCATTTAATATAATTCATTACATCTTAACAAACATCCTTATTTCACAATAGCATTAAAATGTAGATCTCAATTTTATTCTAGTTAGTGTGATCACTTAGTCCGTGACCTAGCAATTCTCAGCATGTAATAGTACACTGAAACAACATGTAATTAGATATATCAGTACGGATCTTCAATCAGATCATATGTCTCGGAAACACTTCTAATGTTTTATCAAAGTGATTGTAAGATCCGAATAAATCTGTTGATTTTCTTCTTGTATCTCTTTGATTCGATAAGCATTAGTAAAAATATTACTAAGTTAATACCAAAATACTCTATAAGATCCCTTGAACATTTTTCATGACACTCCCTTTTTGATAATATAAGATATACAGGATAAACACTTAAATAATGTTGTACTGTAATCATTGGCTGAATCGTTTTTTAATTTCTTTCTTGAACATGCTAGTTAAACTATTACTTCAGCAATAAGTATCTGCTGACTAGCCATATAATTGCTTGTCAAATTAGTCATTTTCATACTATTGCATGACCTCAGAATTATATCCTTAATTAGTATTCCTTTAATGTTTTTGACACAAATCATTCTGGGTACAGTTTGCTATTCTAAGAAGTTCGGTCCTAAGGGATACGGTTATGGACAAGGTGGTGGAGCTCTCCAAAGTGATATAGATGCTGATGGGTATGAATTTACTTAAATTTATGTTACATTTTGTGTTATACTTTTCCTCTTCTTATTTAATGTTTCATGTTGAGTTTTTTGAGTGATATTTTTGCCGTAAATTTTCTTTTTAATGCAGCTCTAATTCGATGCTTAATTAGACTGCTTATAATACCTTTAGGTTGCTATGCGCAAAAATTCGGTGCTCGTGGCTATGGACATATAGGAATATCATCTCTAGGCCTCATGTCTGATATAAAGGATACTGAATGGCAGAGGTAGAGAGATCTATGTAACCGATAACGTTCCGTAAAACTAATCTACGCTACTGTTTTTCATACTTGAATAGACTAACAATTAGTATGGGTTTCTTCAAATCTGTGCATTTTATAATTCCCACATGTTTATCAAAATTTAATATTATATGTTAATATGTATTATATATACGTATTGATGTTATTGTGAAGTTTGTTTTATAAATCCTTTGAATTTTTCATTGTTTTTCTCTTAAACTGAAAGAAATTAATTGAAATTTTTTATAATTCACATAGTGATATGGCACCTAGGACAACTGTTATCGACACAGCAAGAATTAAAGCACCTCCAGGACAAGGATGTCCACGTTGTGGTGGAGTAGTCTTCGCTGCCGAACAAGTACTCTCCAAGGGACGAGAATGGCATCGCAAGTGCTACAAATGCAAGGACTGCACTAAGACACTAGATTCAATTATTGCTTGTGATGGTCCTGATAAGGACGTTTATTGTAAGACGTGCTACGGAAAGAAATGGGGACCTCATGGATATGGTTTCGCTTGTGGTTCTGGATTCTTGCAAACTGATGGGTTGACGTGAGTTCTACGAAAAATATCTTAATTGTGCGATTGAAATTTTAACAATTTGATTTACTTACAGTGAAGAGGAAATTTCTTCTCAAAGACCTTTCTACAGTGCAGATACTACATCAATTAAAGCACCTGAAGGTGAAGGTTGCCCACGTTGTGGTGGTATGGTGTTTGCTGCTGAACAACAGCTTTCTAAAGGAAAAATGTGGCACAAGAAGTGCTACAACTGCGCTGAATGCCACAGACCGCTTGATTCAATGATTGCCACCGATGGTCCTGATAAGGAAATCCATTGCAGAGCCTGCTATGGTAAATTATTTGGACCAAAAGGTTTTGGATATGGCCACGCCCCAACCTTGGTTTCGGTTGGTGGAGAAGCAACAGTTACCTTGTGAGTTATTCAAATGTCGCTTGTTATAAAAATATTGACTTATTTTATTTTCCTTATAGCTGTGATGGTGGCGTACTTCACGGACAAAAAACAGAAAACGGTTGCCCACGTTGCGGTTTTGCAGTATTCGCTGCTGAACAAATGATTAGCAAAAGTAGAATCTGGCACAAACGTTGCTTCCATTGCGCAGATTGCCGTAAATCATTAGATTCCACAAATCTCAATGACGGACCGGATGGTGATATCTACTGTCGGGGATGTTACGGACGTAATTTTGGACCAAAAGGTGTTGGTTTTGGATTAGGGGCTGGAGCCCTAACCATGTCATAAATATATGAGATCGTATACAAAACCAAATAAAAAAATTACCTTACATACAACGAAAATTTAGATTTCGACTAATGCAATATAGTAAACTAACGAAATGTTTTCTTCTCGATAACAAATATGCTTTTAATTATTTTTACCAAAAGAAAAGGTAAAAGATATTTATTTTTTATTATTTTACTTCAAGCGAATATATATAAAACTCCTTTTTTATTATTACTGTATATTACAATTGAATAGGAAATGAAACTAATGCGAACGCCAGGGCTCAACGTGGCCCGTTTTTGTTTTATATATAGAACGAAGTATAAATAAATATTTTTAGATAAATTGGTATGTAATAATTTCATGAAACCTTATTTAACATCATCAAAAAGACTACACGCAATAATTTCGATGAAATTTTTGAATAAGTTAAAAATATCTTCGGCGAAATACTACGAAAAATTTTTATAATGATTATTTTCGAACGTTTAGCGCATATCCCGAACATAACGAACCATTTTTTTTTTACTATTTTCTTTTTAATAGAACTTATTTTTATGTTATTCTCTCTGATATTCTAATAAAACGAAATGCTGTCTGTTGTTGGTTTATATAAAGATACAATTTTCCATTAGTTATTTTTTGTAGTTCGACACTACTTTCGAATGTACTCTGTAGAATATTTAATTTTTTCTAATGTTTCAATAAACTTAATACTAACGAGTGTTATATTTATTCTCATAAATACACTCAATTATTGGTTTCAACAACGTCTTACGAAAACCATCATCCTTGTGTCCCCAAAAAGTCCTATTAATTTTGACAGCAGTTATTATTGTTTTATGATGTCTGATCGGATTTATTCAAATCAAAATAGAAGCAACATTATCTGACTGTTATAACATTATAAATTAAGTTTTAATACAAGACCTATCATTTGTACTTAATATGCCGCTGCATCTTGCGGTTGGTTTTGATGCTATTTAGGTTTCATTCTCGTGTGTGGCAATGGCGACGCATGAACTGACATCAGCAGGCTGGAAAAACCGTTTAGTATTGCTAGTATAAGAATCAAAGACTCCATGATAACAAATCGTGATATTGATGATCCAATATCAAGCCAAGATCCTTTATTGGTGACGAGGAATAAGAAGTTTATCGCCATAACTTCACAAACCAGCAAAATACAAATGAAAAACTTTTCAGCGTCCAACTATAAATAGATGTTTGTAGTTAACATTTAAGCATAATAACAGTTCTTACGTTTAATTTTCTCATAATCTCCAAAAATATGCAGCTGATAAGAATTACTGGAATTATTAATTTAATAATGATAAGGAAAGTCATTAAAAATGGAGAGAAGACAGTCACAAAACAGCGAACTGTAATTGGATCGAATGAGCTTATTGAAGCCATATTTCCAGTTCCGAAAAAGGATATTAATATGAAGAGGAGCTGTAAATAAGATAATGCACAAAATATCAGCTCAATCATAATACTCATACCATTGTGAATGATAAGTGTAAATAATTTATAGCCATCATATTCTTCGGGGTGTTGCTGAAGTCCTGAAAATCAACAAATATTTATCGATGTAAGTGGTATCGTTCATGATGGTATAATGACTTACACTGCTGAAAAGTTTTATTTCTTGTATTTTCTTCCATGCGTTGATCGAAAACGTTAAAGCAACAAAAAATATCGTTTCATAGCCAGTAGACAAATTCATATAAGGAATAAAGAAGTAATGCACAATTGCTTGTATTCGAACTGGAGGGCTTTGAGTGGTTCGCATCGGCAATATAAATGAAATTACTAAACGAGAAATTTTGTAAAGTTTATCACAGTGTGACCAACAAGTTACCTGTTATTATCCAAGCTATAGCGACATTTATATTAGATATACCCAGACGACTATCAAACTGATAAACTGACAAAGCCATATTAATTAGTGCTATCAAAAACGTTGTATAGAAATATTTTTTCACGGGTGATTTCCACATAAAAGCGGCATGAAACCACTCCAAAGTGATTCCAGTGAATCTATAAAAATAGCGCATTATAATAAACAATAGTTTTGTGGATGTACTGATACTGTACAGTAAAATATTATTTTGTCGTAAATTATTTGTGTGAGGAATAAAGGGAAATACGCAAAGCAGTACGGATGAAATCGCCCACATGCTCAAGATGTTTGCTTGTCCTTTTTCACTAAATGCTCCTGAAACAATTTTCGATTAATAACATAAATGATAGAACTATAAATGAACTCATACTTTTCATCGTAAATATCCCTTGGAGCATATAAATTATCATAACTGCAGCAATTGCTCGTCGATCGAAAAACGATAGCACTAGTAGCTCTACACTCATGAGGAGAACCCCAAAAACAAACAAGTCTTTAGCACTTATTAGGAAATGTGCTTTTTTACTGTCCATCAACAGGGGTTGTAGCCACGAAATAAATGGAAATATAAGATAGAACCCAATCGAAAGCGGTATATTTTGAACTGCATAATGGAAAAATATTATATTTTTAAGTAAAACCATAAACTGCAGTTGATATTTACAGTAGATTCCAGCTAATGCAATTAACGAAACGGAAATAGTTATTCTTATGATTTCCACTTGTTTGTGACGACTTATTGTCACATAATTGAAAAACTTTTTTACAAGATACAATATCCATCCTAGAAAGGATATTGTTGTTGAAGCTAGTAGAGCTCTTTCATAGTAGGTTTGATAATAATATATTCCTTCGAGTGCTTCAGACATCAATAATTCATATTGTTGAATCTAGAACACAATTAGTGATTCTATCCTCTCAATAAATCGCACGTCAAGATTTACTAACCGAATTTTTGTATTCACCAGTTTCCATTAAATGTTTCAATTCAACTAATCGCGTTGCCATATTGATATCACTCAATTTATCATAAGACAGCAGGTACTTCGAAAACATTCCCGCTTGGAACTCTTCAAATAACCGTTTGTATTGGGCAATCATTTGTAGAGCGTTATTTCTTGTAGCATGAGCTAAATATTCCTATGAACAAAGAACAATCAATAAAACGACTATTAGTCTCTTATGTTACATACTTCTGAAACATTCAACAACGCTTTTGGTAACTTTCCCACGTTGTTAACTGGTACAGCAGCACCAATCAATGTGGACATGAAAGGGGCAATGTCAGCTTGTTCTATATCAATTCTTGGTATTTTTAATGCTTCAATTTGAAAGTACCTAAAATTCAATCCAAATAAAAAAAAAACATTTTTGAATATCTTAACTCACTTGTCGTCCTCTGGGTGGTTACTGAGAAGCTTCCAGTTATTTATGCCTGCACCCCAAACGAAAAACGGTGTCTCAGTCTCGTATGACTGTCCAGCTCCATGGGAGCCTGTAGAAGTTCAAAATTATTCTAACTTTAAAGTGATAATTTCATTCATTTTACCTGAATCTGTCATTCCGTGATCCGATGTTAAAACATATGCTGTTTTCTGATCTTGAAAACTATCTTCAATCATTTTATGAATGTCAAAGATTCCTGTATCAGTCATTTTTAAGTTTTCTAGAAAAAGCCTGAAAAATTTATGATACAAGTAAAAATATGACAAAACACCTCATTGAATACCTTGAACCTGGTTTGTGAACATGACCGGCTGTGTCAAGTCCTAATAAATGCAAAAATAATACCAAACCATCTTGTTCCTTTAGCCTATCAATGTTTTGTTTTAAAAAACTTGTTACGTGTGAGAATACCCATGTGTCTAGTTCGGAAGTAGTATCTCTTCCTGAAAAGTCTAGATGATGATCATAAGTGAACGTTTTTATGTTTTCTTCGTTGTTCTTTGAAAAAACCAAAACAACATCGTTACTCCCCCAAGCAAATGTTATCTATATACGACAAACAGATGTTGAATAGTTTCACGGAAATATGATTCTACATACTTTGCTCCTGTTAAACACAGAATCAAAATCTACAGGGTTCTCTTTCCATCCCTTAGTAACAGCGCTTGGGTCTTCGTACAATCCTTGAAAGGAGTTCTTTTTAGCAAAATAAGAATGAATAAGATGTATGGGTAAAAACCTGCAATTAAGGCTATGTGGCCCGGACGAGATTCAGTAGGAACGTGTGTGTGCGAAATCCCAACCATCCCAGTGGTTGTAATAAGATTTTTCAAGTTTTGTATATCATTGCAGTTGTTATGGAAAAACGATTCTGCTCTTAAACCATCAGTGACAAACAAAACTAACCTGGAATTGTCAAATTATGGTATTGCTTAAACATAGTTTCGAATACATTACCTTTTTGCAGGAGGATTTTCTAAACTAGGTTGAGGCTGCAAGTTCGGCAAAATTGGGGAGCGAAAGTATATAACAAAAATTGAACCCAAAAACACAAGGTGAATGGCAAGTGTTCTTGCTAAGAGCCATTTCATCTGGAATTGATTTTCTAATTAAAAATGTTCGTTCATTGGATAAGTAAACAAATGCTACATACTCCGTATTGTTATTTTACTATTCAGAGCAGCCGAGAAACACTAAATGGAGGCAAGACTTCACACGATCTGTCATACAATTTACTTAATTATTGTTTAGATATCAAACCATATCTTATCTGATATGTTAATTGATAGTATTGATATTCTATCATCATCATCACCGGCAGATTGCAGATTTGCGTCCCTGGTTTTGACAGTTCTATCCGCCGCCCAAACAAATCTTCTTCTTATAACAAAAGCAATATTCTTGCCACTGACTGCATGAATGTGGCTAAAATGCTTGTAAAATACATTAAGGACGATTTCCATTCCACTTGGAATAAACAAAATTTTGAAACTATAATTTAAATAATTTATTTAACTCTTAAGAAAAATATCTCCAAAGAAGAAAGTAATACAAACATAATGTTAATAGAAAACAACATTCTTTTGAAAGAATCCTTTCAAAATTATGATTTAAAAAATTTATTTGTACTGATATACATATTTATAACTTTTTAAATAAAATTGGTTAAATCAATAATCAAAAATCTTAAAAGGTTAATTTAAAATAAATCTTACAACTATTTTTGAATATGAAATTTACATTTGTTAAACTGACATTATATTATATTATTAATTTTAATTTAAAATTTATTCACTATAATATAAACGCACACAAAAGGATATTAACTAGCTAACTCTATTTATTTATTAATAAACTTAAACTTATTTCTAATACAAAATAAAAGGTTTGCAAACGAAATAAAGAAAAAGCTTATCACATTCCAGGATTTCAGTTTCTTCATATCAGTTTTTATTGAAGTTTAATGATCTTGGCAAAAACGTCATCTTTTTCAGGATCAAGCGTGCGTGCTGTGTCATAAATAGTTGATCCTTCGTTTTACCACAAACGACTCTTTCCCATTTAGGATCACGTGTTGGCTGTAAAATAAATTATATATGATTTAAACAAAAAGAAATTGTATATCCCTTTTCGCTTGTTTATAACATCATCATTAAAACACGAACAGCATGGAGCTACCAACTTGCATGCAATTCGTTCTTACCCAAAATGCAATTTGTGGTTTTATCATACAGAACCACATTGCACATCACCATATGAACATATGATGAACATATGAATATTCTAAATGTGGGAATGTGGGAGGATGATTATGAAAAAATTGCAATGTTTAGTATTAAGCATTTATTTAATATTTTACAATATTGACAGTTACAGGGTAATCAATGCAAAATAATATTAAATTAAAAGAAAAACAAGACACAAATAAATTTATAATCGATAAAACTTTTCACTATGAACCAACCCCAGTCTGTCAATATTGTAAAGCAGATTTTTGTTAAATGCTATATACCATACTATATTAATCGTTAATTTACACAAAGCGATTAGTCAAAAATAAATGAAAGAAAACCAAGTTTAGTTAACATTTATGTCACTTTACGAAATAATTGTTTTCTTTTTGGTTAAAGGAATCTGCAAATAATATTGTGTGACTGACGGTTGGTACATTATTCAAAGTGCAAACTAACTAAACTTGCCTCTTCGACTCATATGTTTTAAAATAATTTATAAATATGTAAATATATATATATATATTGTATATAGGTTTGTGTATAAATGTATTAACTGGAAAAAATAATAACGTAACTATTTGCACAAAAGTATAAACTAAAAAATTATTTCAAATTTCCATTACCATTTTAAATAAAATCGACTACAGTATATTTCTTTGAAGTTTCAATGGCGTATGTGTCATGCAGGAAGCAAGGGACACATTTTTGGTAGAAAATTATATTCTTTGGTGAATTTAAATTAAAAAGTTTTACATTTAAATAATAAACGTTTATAATGTTGTTATTTATTAAATAAACCGTCAATTATGTTTTAAACATAAGTACGCGAGCAATTATATACATTTGTTTACACATGAACAAATTTAATCATCAAGCTAAGGAACAAAATCATTCACGTTGATGCAATAACTCCGATTTAATTATTAAAATAAATAAATATATTAGTTACAAACTAGTCTTACCTAAATAAAAAAAAATACCTTAAGCCCGAAAGATAACTTCTACAATTTATAATTGAAACAAAAGTAACGTGTAGCTGCTGATAAACAATTATAATCTGATCCACATATAAGCAAATGCATTTTGGACAATTTTGTAAAAGCTCCTGTGTTTTGTCATTGAAGGATTGTTCAACATCACTAACATTGATACAACCAAGTATTACCAAAACACATATAACACTGTCGTAATAAACATTTAGCACATAGAATCTTTTGGACGAACTTAGAATTAATTTACACGAATAATGGTAACAATCTACAAGATTCCGGTGTAAATACTTTGGCTTTGGCTACGTGTAGTACGGTTATAAGATGTTATAAGACACTGGTCATTACGGGCGTTAAAGTTAAAAATAATTTATCATCCTTTTAAATAACACTAGTGAGATAATTTTGGGAAAACACATGGTAGAAAAGGCATTGTGCAACAAAATTAAGAATAAAATCCAAGTTTGGTAACTTTAACATTTGACTTAATCGAAAATCTAAAAAATTAAACCTTATCATTTGATTTTATATTCTTAAAATTATTTTAACCAAAGGAAACTTTTGATATTTCATGATTTAAAGTCTGATTTTATGAGTCGAACCGTAGCCAATATTCATCAGTAAGATCATAGTTCTTGAACATGTTATCAGCTTTATTTTGCCTATCTATCAAATTAATTATACGAGAGTCTTTCTTCAAAGGACTACATAATTTTTGTGCATTATGAAATTTAGTAGGAGAAAACTCGAATTCAGAATTATGCTTTGTATTGCAAATATTTGTTCTATCAAATCCAAAAGTACGTGGTATTGGATTTAAATTTTTAATATATCTACGATCTTTATTCAAATCAATTATATTTTCTTTGTCATGTGATGAACAATCAACACTATTACTTGCATCATCATGACATGTTGAACTAGTTGTTGAAAGAAATGTATGGTGATTGTGGTTTGGTAAGGGAAACACATCCAGATTACTATTTTCACTGTCACTAGCATTGTTACCATTAGGTGTGTAAGATATACTTAATGCATTCAACTGTTTTAAATTAATACTTTTTGTCAGATTATAGCAATTCTCACGGTTTTTATATAAATTCAAGCCCATATCATCTACCTGTAATTTCTTTTTCGGACTATTCACCATAGTCGCATCGGAATCTAGCAATAGACCAGAATCACACAATGTATCCTTCATTATTCCTGGCGGGGAGAATATAACACCAGAATCCGAGTGTAAGAATTTGCTCTAAAAATATATAATATTTATCACTTATGAAAACTTTATGAAATAATTATAGACTTACTGGAGTTTCTGTTTCATATGGTAAACTATTCGATAACGTATCATTATTCCAACTATTACCAAGTGACTTCCTTGCTTTTTTAGTTGGTTGCAAATTCTCTTTACATGCAGCATCATCAGTTCCTCTGTTTAATTTACGTTGCACTAAGCCCGCTTCAGTTTCATAAACAGCTGAATCATTAGTCATATCATGGAGCTGCTCATCATGCATTATTTCTGCCAAATCTTCAACCAAACGTGCTGGACTTGGAGGTACGTAACTAGAAATTAAACATCTAGTCATATCACACTCAATAATTATAAATTCGTTATCTTACGATTCTCCTCGACGTTTCCCAAGAGCAGCTAAGGCATTTTTAAATGGAGTTGGAGTACGTGGACCACTACTTAATTTACTTTTATGTGGAGTTTCTATCGACGTAGAACTTACTCCACTAACACTTCTATACGAGTCGTGATTATATTCATCATCTTCCACCTCTGTTTTGATTTGCACAATTGGTTCGTTGAGAAAACCATCATTTCGGGAAGCGGCTTGATTCTGTTGGGACCATCAAATGAGTGATGATTATTAAGTTTTATTAATTTTCATTATTAAATTTCGCATATGAAATAGAAAAATATTTGCTAAATTCATTCTCCCCACACCATCAACTTTCAAATTTTTAATTTCATTCCATAAAAGACTAATGTTAGTATTTGCCAGAGAAATGTTACGATTTATAGCCTCAAATTAGTTTAGAAATGATCCAATGAGAAATGAAATTTAAAGGCAGCCCTTAATGAGAATGAATTAAGTAAAAAATTTGAGCGAAGATAGTCGTACTTAGATCAACTTCATATTATCTATTTACCTTATAAGGCTGCTTTCTTACAGGAGTACTCGCTGGAATATTATGATCAAAGGGTAAATTCAAGGATGGCGAGTTTAAAAACTGACTTGGTGAAAATGGCAGAGGTTTAATTGGTGTTATAAGTGGTGACTCACTTTTGACTTCAGTCAAACTTGCGAAATTGTTCATGTTTTGCATGTCGTTGTCGTTATTTTTCTGCAAAATGATCATTGCAATCATATGAATATGTTAAAAACGTAGCTTGTATTTGATTCGCGCTTTATTTCATATGAGAAATTTAAGAAAACGCCTATAAATCATAAAAACAATATTTCATTTGGATACATTACCTCTTCATCAATAGATCCCAGAAAATTTTGTCTGCGACCTCTTTTCAATATATTTGGTGTTTTTGCTAGAACAGTTCGCACTTGTTGTGTTCGTTTCGCTTGAGCTTCCTGTGATCCCTTCTTGGGTACATAATTTTCATCCGTTTTCAGACAACTATTCGACGAATTTGAGTTGTCCGAATGAAATGCATTATTCTCATTACCACGTGTGGATCTTGTCATTAGTAATCGCAAATTAATTCGCGGTTCTTCAAGTTCACTAACTGGCCTTTTAGTAATTTTCTGCTTCCGACTGTCGCAGTACTCATACTTCCTCCGCATTGTCGAATTCCAATGATTCTTTATAGCATTATCCGTTCGTCCTTATTAAAATCAAAACAAAATTTATTCTCAATAGCTTTAATTCCTTATTATTGGATTTACCTGGCAACAGTCTAGCAATTTTTGCCCATTGATTTCCCCATTCCTTGTGCGCTTGATATATAATTTTGTCTTCCTCTTCTGTCCATGCTGTCTTCTTAATGTTTGGATTCAAGTGGTTGTGCCATCTTTCACGGCACTGTTTTCCAATTCTTCCTTTTAAATAACGTGCAATGAGTGTCCACTTCTTTGGTCCATACCTTCGCACAAGCTCAATAACTTTTTCGTCTTCCTACAATTTATTTTATATAACTTTAGTATGTAAAGTTAATAGAATATAACCGGACGCCAGCTCAACCACGATCAAGCTCCGTTGGAAGAATGATTTCCCAAACGGACCAAAGACCTCTCTTACAACCAATATACAGTAGAACCTCTTTCATCCTTCAGGCATGGGACTAGAGGTGCGACGGATAATCGAAATGACGGATAATGGAAAAGTTCAAAGAACAAATACTTGAACCTAGATTTTGAGGAAAGGAGTACATTCATAAATAATAACCTTTACGAAAGATATGGTTGAAAAAAGAATAGTCGGTTAATTTTGACTACTTCAACTGTGCTTCACTTCCTTTTATCGCGAAACTCTGCAATTTTCTCAAAATCAATGCGTCCTTGTTGGCTCTAACTTGCCTTACATACGAATCTATAATTTTTTGAATATTGTGAAAACATCTCCAACATTTTGGTGACGGATAAAAGAGGTTAAACTGTTAGCAATTAATATTTTCTGAGGTCTTTGGTCTATGGGACCACCCGACCGATCGTGGAAGAACTCTTCTTAAAGTAAACAATAATGCCAGGAGGGATTTCCCCGTCTCCATTTTGCCTACGGTAGCCGTTTTTCGAACATATGTACCTCTTTTGTCCATGGTCCCTTAACAAGTTCAGGATTCACTACTTTCGCCCATCTCTGTTGACACTGCACATCAGACCTGTCCTTCAACAGTTTCGATACAGTCTCCCATCGTTCCCCATATTGCGCAACTAGAGTTTTTAAAGCAGCATCCTACAAATGGACACAATGAATAGATTCGACCAAACAAAAATTTCACAAGCGATTCCTACCTCCGACTTAGACCATCGTTTTTTATTTTTGGATCTTTTATAGGACGCATTATCCTCTTCGCCAGTTCCCTCCGAAGCATCGGAAAACTCATCCTCTGCAGCAGAATCACTTTGATACATTGTGTTTGTTTAAGGTGAATGAATCTTCAGCTTAACATATGCTTTATTGCTAAAATAAAATTCAAATTAATACATTTCAGACACGCTAATTGGAATCAAAAGACAGTTGAAAATTTAAAATTAAAACTTACGTAAGTCCCAACACTGGCAGAGTAAAAAACAATTTACAAGCAGGTTTTCTTCACGCCTCAATGACCTGTTAAAAAAATGAAACAAAGTCGTCATATCGCAGCATTATGAAGAGGGAACATTTCCTTAATGTTTTCATTTCTTTTCTTATATAGTATTTTTTTAATATCACTTTGATTACTTTGTACTCATCACAAATAAGAACACACCAAACGTTTTGAACACCTGGCCGTTTCTAACTGAAACTACATAAATGTGGGTGTACTCGGGGAGAATTCAAAATGATTTGTCCTTCCTTAAACTTACAAATAGCTTTCAATTACAGTCCATCTACTTAAGACAACATTTAATAGCTAGTGCTATCGAAGGAAATGCTCACTTAATTTTGAAATATTAAAATTTTTCAACCCCTATGTGTTTTTATGGCAGGAAAATATATGTACGCACACACACATGTAACGTCTTCTTTCGTGCGAGACCAATCGCGGTTTGTACACAAGGCGTCATTTGCGAATGAAATTACTTTGTAATGGAATTCTCAAATTGATTGAATAATAGAATTTATGAATTGTTTTTAACAAAATATTTGAATTCGAAATTGATTTACTCCCACAAAAACGACCCCAGCAGGAATACCCTTAAATCAACACATGATCAATTCTATCAAAACGTTACAGCCATTTTCTTCAAACGTTAGAAATCAAATTACCTTCGTTAGTCACGTTATTTCACCATAGTACTTTTCATTTGATCTATACACTTGGAATTCACTTTGTATAACAACTGAACTTTAGCTCGCTTTTCTACTTGACGAAAAGGTAGTAATATTAATTTTGAGAGACTCAAGGGTGTCCCGGAAAAAGGCTTTTCTGCTGTCAAAAAAATGTACGTTTGGATTTTGTAGTAGGCCCTGGTCTCTGAGATGATTGCACAAAGAAACGAGGTGGCGAGTTGGCGCGCTTCGTGAGTTTTAGTTTTTAGAACTCTTTCAAAGTGCTGCCATATGTGAGAAATTAGACCGTAATAGATGTTTCTGACGCTAAACAAGCAAATATATTTCCTCTAATTCACTTATTTTTCAAGAATAATACCTATAATAATTAAAAATACACAAATTAACAAGGAAATTATACGTTTTTATAATGATTGCAGATTTTTGTTTTTATGATCATACATTTTCTATAAAGGACAAATTATAAATTATTTAATTATTTCATAAGTAAGTTTCTTTAATTGTAATAATTTCTTTAATTTAGAGCAAATATTTATTCGAAAATCATAAACAAATAAAAACCCGCCACAAACATTGCCAGGGGCACCCTGTCAAACTAATTTTGTAAACAAACCATTGACATTCCCGCCTATGAGTTGCTGGCAAAAGTGGTAAATAATGGCGTTAAGAAGGTAAATTTTATAATAATTAATGAGAAATTATTTTGATTTGAATAAGTTTTAGGTTCCTAGCACCAGAAAGAAGAGTATTAAAACCTATTTGCATGTTAAAGAGTGTAGATGGTTCTGCTAAAGATGTCGAATTGACTGAAGTCAAGACTGAAATTGGCCGGTCTGAATTAACCGGAATAACTGATACATTCTGCTCGAAGGCACAGGGTATAGTTGCTAATAAATATCTATAGTTTTTTTCATTATAAAGAACAATCTTTGTTTTAGTTATTGTCAAAGCAGACCTACAGAACAAGGCTGTTACGATAAAACCATGCGGCGTGAATCCAAGCGGACTGAATGGTTTCATGCTGCACAAAAATAAAGGCTACGAAGGTGTTCATGGAGATATATTAGAAGTTTTGTATGGTCGTTATTCTTATAAAATAAATTTCATTACAGCCGAGCCACAGCCCTTGAAAGTAGGAATTATTTTATATTATTAGTATGTATGCAAAATAAATTTCCAATTGCAGCATCAGATATCACCTCCACAAGAAGAAGTTGAGTGCAAAAAGGTTAAACTTACACCAAGTGACATGGATGACGTGTGGGAAGTAATCGATTCTGGAAAACTTGTGATATGTAATTTTAAAAACCCTAAATCATCCGATTTGGTAGGTATTGCGAATGAGAATTTATATAAAATTAAAATTTTACTTTTATTAAAGATTGCCAGCTATGATTTGGATGGAACCATAATAACAACAAAATCCGGCAATACTTTCCCGAAAGATATCGATGATTGGAAATTACTTTTCCCGGAAGTCAGTGGGAAAATCAAGTCTATGCATGCCAACGGGTTCAAAATTGTTATTTTCACTAACCAATTGTATATAGGTCTAGGAAAATTGAAATTAGATGACTTTAAGGTTGAAACTGAACTAACTCAACTGGTTTCTTTTTAATTTTCTTTTAAATTACAGCAAAAATTGTTAGCTATTTTATCAAAATTGAATGTACCATGCCAAGCATTTATTTCAACGGGGCATGGGAGGTATCGAAAACCACTTGTGGGAATGTGGAAGTACCTGAAAGAAAAAGTACAGCTTTGTTAAAGGTTTTAATACGAATTCACTTAATATAATGTACAGGAAAATACGTCGGCAACAATTGATGTCACCAAAAGTATTTACGTTGGAGATGCTGCTGGACGAGAAGCTCAGTCAGGAGTATCAAAGCGAAAAAAAGATCATTCATTTGCGGATCGTTTATTTGCGTACAACATAGGACTGCCTTTCTTCACACCCGAAGAACATTTTCAGGTAATAACATTTTTACGTTAATTGTGAATTGTGAAGTAACAAAACCTTCAACATTAAGAACAAAACACCTTTACCATTCAAAATGCCTACATTTGATCCAAGAAAATCTATTGACTTGCCTATGTTGGAACCGGAAACCGCAAAAGTACCATCAACAAAACCAGAAGTAAGAATTGGTTGTTTAACTCGTTTGCTCTCTTCACATAATTTGTAACACTTTAGCTTGTCATTATGGTTGGTTTGCCTGGATCAGGGAAAAGTCATTTTGCGAATAATAAAATGACATCTTTCGGATACACTATCGTGAATAGGGACACACTAGGCAGCATAGCTAAATGTACAAAAATCTGTGAGGATAGTTTAAGGGTAAATATAAACTGCAAAGCACTCGTTTTGCGAAATGAACTTAAATAAAAATAATTTAATTTTAGAATTCTAAAAGTTGTGTTGTGGACAACACTAATGTTTCTAAGGAATCAAGGAAAGAATTTATAAGCATTGCTAAAAAAGTTGGAGTTCCATGTAGATGTTTTGTAATGAACACATCAGCGGATCAAATAAAACATAACTTAAAGTTTCGAGATTTGGTTGATTCCACTCATGTTAAAGTAAACCAAATGGTCTTCAACAGTCTCAAGTAAGTTTAATACTTGCAATTCTTTAAACTTTGCTCATAATTATATTCTAAAGCAAAAAGTTTGAGCAGCCTACATTATCTGAAGGTTTTTCGGAGATAGTGAAGGTAAATTGCATCCCCGAGTTCAACAACAAGGATGAAGAAGAACTGTATAGAATGTTTCTAGTCGAAAAATGATTACACAACATACAACGTAAATTATTTGTCCAATGAAAGTTTGAATGAAAGTGTTTATACAATTAAAAAACATTAATTTTTATTATCTTAAAACTATTAATTTACAATTAGAAAAAATGCAGCAGCTTGTTATTGACATCCTGATGTCTACAGTTCAAAAAGATTTGAAAAAATTTGGTTTGGTTTGTCACGTTTGGGCTATTCCTTATTGAAAATGTTTGTAATTAAGAACGGTACACCCTGGCTTCTTGCTCTTCTTTTTTGATTGCTTGTATCAGAATGATGCTCATTACTGCGTTGATGACCTACAGACAAAAATTCAAAAGACGTTTATTTATTAGTAATGATTTTCTTACATTAATAAACGCTAAGCACATTGCAATTCCAGCAATCCAACCAGATTTGTCTTCTAGGAACCAAGTCAATTCATCTACGCATCCATAGAAGAAAGCGTTACCAGTAACCGTGTTTCTACATTCGGTAGGTAGTGGCTGGTGAAGTAATATATAATCATTGGGGCCATCAGCTCCACAACAACCAATCTGCATTTAAAGTACATATTACAATTGTTGAATTTTCAGATTTTGAATATTTTACATTTTCCTGAACCATTTTCAAAGTCACTGACGATGTCGGATGTTCCGATGACATGATCAATCGAGTCATTGTTTCTCTGATCATTGGTTGAATGCTTGAATTCGTTGTACTGAATTCCATTAGCACAGCAGATCCAATAGAGATTAACAAGAAGCTAATAACTTGTGTGCCTATAAACTGAAGTTTGAAAATTAAGAGTTTGCAATAAAGTGGATTCTTGCAAAATCCTTACCAGTGCCAAAGCACCAGGGTTTTCCACTAGTGCGCTGAGACAACCCAAGAAAGATACAATCATAACGACAACAGCAGTACCCAACAAAATATAAATTCCAATGTAGTATTCTTGTATTTTAAGAATCGACACCCATTCATGGAATCCAGGTTCTGCTCGCACCCAAACAGTTAGGCCAAAAAGGCCCATGCCCAATATCTAAAATAAAGGATTTAAAATGGATGTTTCACAAATAAACTATATGGGCGGAATATTATCTGATATGATAGCGTGACTCACCCAGGTCATAACATTGAAGCAGAACAGCGTGTATTTTACGCAACCGATTTGTTTCTCCAACTTGGCTGCCTCTTTTGTATATCCTTCGTCTCCTTCGGACATTTTGTTTCCAGAATTAAATAAATTCATAAATCTTAAACAATTTTACTAATTTGGGAATTATATTAAAACTTCGTTATCAATATTAGAGATGTCTACACCTTTAATAGTTCACTACAAATGGCAATGGCGAACAAAATAATCTAATCTAAAATTTTGGAAACTCATACTTATTACATGGAAACGTATTTGTATATTTTATAAATTATTGCTTATTTCTACCTTACTCTAAACATTGAGCAAGTGGATCTACAGGTTGATATCATAGATAAGTTTATGTACGGTTTGTGGGTATCACGGTGATAAGATAACACATTCAGTTATCAGCCCCTATTGAACTATCACTATCTAAAGAAATACGAAATATACTTGTTGGGTGTAGCATGAGTTACCGCGTATGTTATCAGAGGATTTTGTTTTTCAAAGAATATATGTGTCACAGCGTTGATAGTCAAGTCTTCCAAAAGTGTTTAATGAACAACGCTGGAAATATAGTGGAATTAAATGGGTGGAAAAATCTTATACTGGAAGATCTCATGTACTCCGTCCAGTGGCGATAACAATTGGATTTTCGCGATAATGCACTCAAATGATAGAAGTGCACTATTTATTGTAGTTTTTCAAGTATTTAATTCTCTTCACAAGTACTAAGTTGAGGATGTTGACTCCAGAACTCCAGACAGCAAAGTTCATGATACCGTCCATTGCCATTTCTTTGTGATGAAAGTAACGTCAGCTGCTGATCTCCGGACTGTGAATGCTGTCAAATTTTCCGCGCTTTTTCCGAAATACTAATTGAGAATAAAATATTTTGTTTAAAAATTCGTACAATAATGAAGTATTTCGTGTGGCAATTGTTAATGTTTTGTTTTATACAAAATGTATTTTGTTCCTCCAAATTACCTTTGGTCTTAACAACCTGGAAATTCACAAACGCAACTATAAAAGGTAAATTAATTTTAATTTGTTTATCATTAAGTTTTTAATCTTTAACTCACTTTTAGCATGGGAAGTAATAAACACACCTGATAAAACAAACGTGGATGCTGTGGTAGAAGGATGCTCCGTTTGCGAACGTGAACAATGCGGCACTACGGTCGGATATGGTGGAAGTCCCGATGAACATGGCGAGACTACATTGGATGCTATGGTAATGGATGGGTATGAATGTCTAGGAAAATGCAAGAAATCTTTTGTTATCTCGTACCTTTTTAGTGAAACCATGAATGTTGGTGCAGTAGCTGGACTCAGAAGAGTGAAAGACGTGATATCAGTAGCACGACACGTACTGGAACATACCAAACACACTCTCCTTGCTGGAGATTTAGCAACTGAATTTGCTCGGATGATGGGTTTCAAAGAGGAAAGTCTGGTTACTCCAAAATCTAAAAACATGTGGAAACAATGGCGAAATGATAATTGCCAGCCAAATTTTTGGACAGTAATACGAATTTATGGGCTTTGAATATCCAAAGTAATCCAAATTCATATTACAGAATGTTGTTCCTGATCCAAATAAACAGTGTGGCCCATATAAACCGACGAAACTTGGTTTTGAAAATTTGAGAGATCATAACTTCGGAAGTAGAAATCATGATACGATTGGAATGATTGTAATGGATGAAAATGGATCAGTAGTTGCTGGAACATCTACCAATGGAGCCAAATACAAAATACCGGGGTAAAATAATAATTTAACAAACCTGTAAAAGATTCATATTCTGCATTCTTTCAGGAGGGTGGGTGATTCGCCAATTGCAGGTGCAGGAGCATACGCAGACAATGAGGCAGGTGCAGCCGTTGCCACAGGAGATGGAGATGTAATGATGAGATTCCTACCATCATTTTTAGCTGTCGAAGGACTTAAAAGTGGTCTCAATACCAGTCAAGCAGCCAAAAGATCAATACAACGGATCAGAAAACATTATCCCAACTTTAGGGGAGCCGTTATCGTCGCCAACATCAATGGCGAATTCTCTGCGTCTTGTTCTGGAATGGATGTATTTCCATTTACTTACTACCAGAAAGGCATGGATAAATTTGGGTCTAAGACTATTCCATGCATTAATTAATATTTAATTGTATGTTTTAAATAAAAGATTTTTAATTTTCAAAAATTATTATCTTGAGAATTTACAAACATGTGCTTGTGACAGGTTTTGGAAACAAATGTTTTATAAGTCTAATGAAACCATTCAAATGTTCAAATTTATAAAATAAATATAATTTGTTACAATACTTTTCGTTGGTTATTATTTATAGCTGCTAATATTTTATTTTAAACAGAAGAGTTTCATTAAAATTACAAAATTTTGAAAATGCATTTGTATGATGGTAAGGCAGGATATATGTATATCTTAAACGTTCTAGAGCTCAAAAGCTCCGTAAGTGCTTTGTAATAGGAAACCCACATAAGAAGAAGAAGAATTTGCGCAAATGATCTCCAACTGTCAAATTCGTGCTAAATAAAATTTGACATGTTTTCGGATTACAGAGTTCATGTCTAATCAAATAAAAATGTCACTAGATGTGCGATAAGTCTCTTAGTAAGAATTTGGTTAATCTCATTTGAACCGAAAGGTTTTAAGTTATCGTAAGGTATACAGATTGAAGAATTTTAAGAAGAATTAATAATGTTTGCGTTGTTGTGAAAGTTGTTGTTTTGAAACAAACCTGCAATATAGAGTTATTTTTACATTTGTAGAGAGAAAAATGTAAAGAATCCGTGTTATTTGATTTACTGCTTGCTGTGATTAATAAATCTCGTGACAAGATTTCAGCAATTTTACGCATAGAGTAAACAGCTTACCTCTGGTTGATATTTAGAAAAAGTCATGCTCACTGCCAGTGTTAAAACATTGAAGACGTTTTGAAGACCTTAAACCAACATATGACTAAATAAACTAAATTGTGATCATTCAAATAAAGAATGTTGACAAGAATTTCATGTAATATTGTTATAAAGTTTGTAGTATATAACATATTTTTCTCATTCCAGATAACAACTGCAGTCAGTCAATCACGAATCTCATGATCATATGGCAATTTTTAGCAGAGCGCACGCAATTAAAGGTGTGCTGATTGCTTGTTTTTTATTGCTTCTTCTCAATTTTATGAATACTCGTTACGATAATCAATTAAAAAAATCGTTTTCATTTTCGCATTCCAGGTGAGTTAATTGAAAATTCAATTTAATAATATATTTAAATCTCCTTTATGATTACAGTTCACCCTGGCTTAGACATAATAGACAAAGTTTTGTAGTAGCAAACACAACATTCCCATCAAATGCATCTACAGTATACACGATTGTGTGGAATGCTGATAAAACTTTTGCAAAGAATGTCACCTATGATATACCACTGTCTTCAAACATAACAAACAATACCCATTTACTAATTGATAGTACAGATTTTAAGAGACGATTCGCAGATGGTGTTACATTGAATTCAAATAAAAATAATTCAAATGATTCGAGTAATAATACGTTAAGCTCGAAAAATGTTGAACCAACTAGAAAACCAAATTTTTTGCAGTCTGTTATGACAACATTAGGTTTAAACACATGTCCTTTGGTACCGCCGAATTTAGGTAAATATGGAAAAATGATTTCAAAAATAATAAAAGCAATAATTGAATTTTAGATGGCCCAATAGAAGTTAACACAACTTGGGAACGTTTGGAAGTTATTGAACAACGTTTAAGTAGTCGTGTACTTCCTGGTGGTTGGTATCATCCACATGAATGTAATTCACGTGATCGTGTAGCCATCATAGTGCCATTTCGAGATAGATACGCTCATTTACCAACGTTCTTAAAAAATATACATCCTTTCTTGATGAAACAACAAGTTGAATATGGTATCTTTCTTATTGAACAAACAAATGGAAAACTTTTTAATCGTGCTGCATTAATGAATGTTGGCTTCTTAGAAGCTAGTAAACTTTTTAAATGGGATTGTTTTATATTCCATGATATAGACTTGTTACCATTAGACGACAGAAATTTATATACATGTCCAGACCAACCACGACATATGTCTGTTGCCGTTGACATATTTGGATATAAGTATATTTCAATTCTAACTTGAAAATATAGTTTACTAATTGTAAAATTAACTATTTCAGACTTCCTTATACCTCCATATTTGGCGGAGTGTCAGCTATGACTGCAGAGCAGTTTAAAAAAGTGAATGGTTTTTCAAACTCTTTTTGGGGATGGGGAGGAGAAGATGACGATATGTCGAATAGGTATACTACTACCTAACGATTGCTTATGAACCTAGAATGCTCACAAAATTTCCTTTTTTAAGACTTAAACATGCTAATTTTCACATATCACGCTATCCGATTAACATTGCCAGATACATGATGTTGAACCATCAAAAGGAGAAGGCAAATCCAAAAAGGTAAATGAAATAAAATTTTTACTAAATCTATTGCTAAGTAAATCATATTTTAGGTTTGAACATCTTGCGAATGGTGCCAAAAAGTTTGATACTGATGGCCTGAATTCAGTCAAATACGAAGTGTATAGTTTCAAAAAGCAACCTCTGTTCAGTTGGTTTTTGGTAGAGCTTCAAATGCCAGAACATAGATGATAGAAGTAACTGAAAAATCTCAAAAACAAAAACAAAACGTTCGAATAAATATCTAAGATATTTAAAGAAATAAATCAATAGTTGAATAATTCTCGAATAAATTATTTATAGTTCTAGGATTTCTTGATGTTTTTATATTATCCAGAAGACACAGTACCACCAATATACACTTTCAGACTCTGAAAATTGGACCAGCAATTTTTTGAATTATCTGTTTATGAATCCGAGAAAATATTTGGATTGAAAGTAGGTAAATGTTTATTCATATGAAACAATAATTGTCACGACACACTTTCCATAACAATTGAAATTGTTCTCAAAGTTCGTTAAACTTATGAAATTAACTATCCATTGATATTAATTAGGAGATAAGATTAAAATGAACATTTTATCATATATCGCAATTTGTTATCAGTAATTGTGGCAGTTGATTGCTACAGACACTTCTAGAAATCCATAGTTTACAACTTTTAGGTTCAAATAATAAATTGTTTAGTTTATTTTTCACTTATTCACATCATATTGTTGACCTTGGCATTGTCTCGGTATTCACATTCGTATCTCTTCCGGTAGAACTCATTGTAGTATTTTAATCTGCTAAAGGACAATGATCTCTGTAGCATTTTCATGAATAGGAAAAAGTGTATTTTCGTATAAAACTTCCTAATTCATTATAGACCAGTTCAGGAAAATATAGGAAATAGTTTGTTAAAGCTTGATCAAACGTTGCTCGCTAATTAGATAAGCAACCAGTATTGGGACCAATGATTTTCGCCACATTCTTTCCTTTTCGGGGAGGAACTTGTTTTAATCAAGAGGTGATTTGAATAGACTAGACTGTCTGAATATTGTGAATAGTGAATGAGCCAGAAGAACCAGATCAAGCTATGAAGTAATAGCACACGAGTTACAGTTGCAATCATACTGGATTTAATCAACTAAGTGATGAATACCAATTGATCAATTTCAATAAAAGGGACCCGGGTATTCTTGCAATTAACCCATTTTACAGATTCGTTTGTTAAATGATAACGTCACAACTGGTGATGAAAGTATATCTAACCAATTAAGTGTGTAGAACTTTATTAATTATAGTTTTGAAAGTTTTTAATATGGTATGGGACTTCTTTTGATAAGAGGAGGGCACATGTAAAACTTTCCCATGAGCAAACATTGACAAAGTAGGTAGTGATGTGACAAATATTTTCAAACAGATTTATTGCAACTCATCGTGGTTTGCTTCGAAACAACTAACAAGTCTACTCAAACAAAAACTGTTCTTTAAAGTGCAATCAGTAAATAAACTAGTTCTATTATCATGGAGAAGGTTTATTATCAAAAGTTTTCCCTAAAACTTACGAAATGTGATTTATGATAGCACGTTATGACTGGATGACTCCAAGTTTTCGGTTTTTTAATAAATTCAAATTCAAATCCATTAAGTAGATCATAAAAAAGTAAACGAATAAACAAGAATCAAGAATACATTCTTCGAAAATAACAAGAAACAACAACAGACGACTTTTGGAAAATCCCGTGTTGAAGGCACATTCGGCTTCTCATACTGGTCACATAGCAGATGGTAGTTGATAAGCATCGTGATCAGACGGTTATCTACAACGAATTCGAGTGCTGCAAGGTGCACATCTTTGGAGAATAGAAAAATATTCAGTTTTATTTTGGAATTATGCCAGGAAATAGAAAACCCACAACGTTTTCAAGTGCATTTTGAGTTTAAGTGATATTCATGTGTTTATTATTCTAGTTTATAAATTAAAAACTTCAACAGATTTGATTATAAAGTGACTGCACGTGAGATATATTTTTGTGAAAATTGTTTAATAGTGAAAAACTTAACTTACAAGGTATTTGGCATTTTAAAACAGTTTCCAGAAAACGATAACAAAAACTTTAATATCAATAACTATTGATTATTCAGTTGGTTTGATTTCGAGAATTTCAAACTGGTTCAGAAGATAGTAATACTAAACACGATCATACTAATAATACACTCATGATAATATAATTTTTATGATAATTTGCGTTACTCATATGTTTATCTAGTTTGATGTTAAACGTTTCTGCATAACTACAAACTATTGAAAATTAAATGAATAAAGATTTTCAAAGAAATGCACTCAAATCCCAATTACAAATCACCTTCAAAATTTGTTTAAGCTTTTCCGTTATCACAAACAATAAAAATTTTAATAATTTTCAAAAAAGCAATTGTAAAACTTTTATTTTTTACCTGTAATTAAATAAATACAATGACAAATATAGGTCTATTGTTCGTAAAAGCCAATAGACAACAATTAAAACAAAATCCTTGAGTAAAATTTTTTAAAAATTAAGAAATAATCCCTTTGGTAGAAGGTTTTGGATAGGAGTCGTGCTCAGACGGATTTATAATCTTAAAACAAGTAAAAATTCGTTTCAATCTCAGTGGCTAGTATTTCAGCACGTGATTAAGGTAAACATATTTTATAAATCAATTCGACAGTTTAACGTGATTTTAGAGATTTTATTGAATTGATTTTTGTGTTGATTAGTCAAAACTGAGTGTTTGAAAATGTTTTATCAAAATTTGAGTTAAAGTGAAAATTTGTGCCTGTTCGGTTTACCTGGAAGTGTAAAGAAATTCAAAGATATCAAACTGGTTTTAGACATTATTTTCTTGCATTCAACACAAGATTAACTGCAACGACTTGAAAATTTTATGATAATTCAAAGCATTAAATAAAAGAGACAGTTTCGAATCTTTGAATCTTCACCTTCTGTCGGGGAATTCCTCGAAATGTGTTAAGATCTTTGAACTCCTCACGAGACGTAATAATTTATTCGGCTTATATGTAATTTATAATGAGATCAAGCAGCCAACTTCTTACCTTGCAATCGTATGTTGGAAACCTTATTTATGGAGCAGTTTTTTGTTTTGAGAATTTTCGACTCCTAAAGTCAAGGGATCTTTTGATGCAACCTGTTTTATTCGGGCGGAAACCTTCAAAATTTCGGATTAAAAGAAATAAGGAGAACTGGAAAAAAATAGAGATAATTTCAAGTTTTCGGAAATTTATGATATTCCGTCACTTCTTCCTCATACATTAACTACTATAGTATATAACAAGTCCTAGGTCGATTACGACAGCAAAACGAGTCCTACTAAATAAATGAACCTTGACCGGTTATACTCTAATCAAGTGTTAAATCAAATATGACGTCATTATCAGATTCAAAAATTTATTCTCCGTTTTTGTAAACAAAATCAATGATATTTCTTGAACTTAACCCACAAACTTTCAATTTCTAATGAAATGACGACAGATTTTCGTTCTAAGTGTAAGGAAAATTTGAGTCATTATAATTTAAAAACCATTCTATTCTTAGATATAGCGTGCTAAAGTTCTATTTTGTTTAAAACAAACATATATTGAAGTAGACGAAAGAAACTAAAATGTATGCCAAAACACAAAATATTTGTTTCATTTGTTTTAATTTCTGTTTCAGTTTCAGTTTATGTTTAGTAGCGATAATAAGTAGAATAAAATCAAAGTTTACGCGACGACGCCATGATAGGCGTTTTGAAGTGTTTTGTGTCGTGTGTCATGAATTTACATTTGACCTTCTTGTTTTATTGTATAAGCTATTAAAATTATCGATTTAAAATACCTCCTTTACCTAAAAAAAGTAAAATTTAATATTTATGTTGATTGTACAATTAGTTAGCATAGTTAACTTGAATAACCGGTCAAACACATTCAGGACGATTTCTAAAGATACTATACTATAAAGCTCCGAACAGAAAATTGCTTTCAGAATCAGCTGTTACTTAAACTAGCCACTTGTCTGGCACTCATTAAAAAACAATCAATTCAAAATCGGAATCGTTAACTTATCAATTTGTTGAAATTTTTGTAACCATTCTCTGTTCATGTTAAATAGAGCCGAAAGTATTGAAGAGTTTCAGTTTAAGTCTAACCTTAATCAAATGACGATTGTATCCTAAATCAGAAATCAATTTAAATTTTATTTTAAACGTAAAGTTTGTGATAATCAAATCTTATCAAGACACAAATTGAGAAACAGACGCATTTATGACTTGCAAGTAATCCGAAGTGAATAAATTGTGATTGTTTTAGGAACAGGACATTTATTTGTGAATTAGTGAAATGACAAACAAAACTACAGAATTTGTAAGGACAAGTTTAAGTCGAAGTTTAAAGAAAAAGCGGAAATGGAAAGTTAGTTCACAGGAAGTGTCGCCAATTGATGGGACATTCAAGAAAACAGACGGATCAACGCCTCAATGGTGAGTAGTTCAGTGTAATGTTCTAGTAACATTTGAAATAAAACTTCTTAAATGCAAATGCTGATGTCAATATTGTGAAATTGATTTTACAATCAATATTATACACTTGAAATTTTTTGAAATGTTATCATGGAAAAATTTATTTGATTTATTTACGCGCTCAAACAGTTGTTGTTTGATAAAATATTTTATTTAACGAAAACAAAACAAACTTCCGATTTGACCGACGAATTAATATATTTATTTTTCTTCGAAGTGATAAAAAGAATAAATTTAAATTTTTTAAAAAATATCTTATTTTCACCTGAAACGTGATTTTGTTTTCGAATAACACCAGTATGTTGATAAACCCCCGAATATCTGATGGGTGATTAAGATGATAATTGTGCTACGCTGAATTTTTATCCAACTAAGACGTACTATATTGATGAATGAATGAGATATCACTTATACATTTATCAATAGGTACTTCTAAAATTGGACCTGCGTTTCTGTATAATCAATTTGAATGAGATGAGAATTTGTATTTTTTTAATATTCATCCATATAATGACCATTGATTATACACTGTTTCATTCGGCAAAAGTATGTGATATACAGTAGAAACTCTTTTATCCGTTAGGCACGCGACCTGAGTCATGGCGGATAATCGAAATAACGGATAATGGAAAAGTTCCACAAAGAAAGATTTGGACCTATGTAGATTTTAAGGAAAGGAGTACATTCTCAAACAACAAATTTAACGAAAAATATGTTTAATTACGAATCAATAATTTTATACACATTTACAAAACAAAAAACCGAAAGGCGTAGTCAAGGTCCAGTCCGGTTATAATAAGTGTTTCTTATTAGTATATACTTAAATCAATCTCTTTAATGCAATGGTTATATATAGCAGTACGGTTGCAGAATAGATAAATCAAAAGTTTAATGCTTTTGCTTGGCACTGGACATTTTTAGTTTTTTGAAATTCGTTTTGATGTGAGCTTTCTCTGATTTGCGTTTTGTTCAATTCGGCGCATATTTACGACTCATATGAGACGATGTCTTTCATTTTGTTCAATTTTCAATCTAATATCGATTTTTTCGTATATTTTTATAGTTGCACTTTAGGTCCTAATATTTCTCTTCAAGCTCCTTACAATGACATCAAAATCAACGTGTTAGCTAAACGCGTTCTCATGCTACACTAGTTTATAATTTTGCACAATGCTAATTAACAACAATCACGCGTAGGAACTTACGCTAGCCCGATGACGGCACGCACAAAATAAACGCCGTACGATAAGTATAACGGTTGTTGTCGCATAATTAGTCTCGTAATTATTAGCGATTGAAATCCGACAGTATTTTGTAATACAAGAAAGTTTGACTGGCTTTCACTGTACTGAACGAGAGGGAAGATGTCAAAAAAAGTCGGTTAATTTTGACTTCTTATGACAATAAAGTGACGGTTAAAGGACTTTCTACTGTACATACTATTCAGAATATTGATACATGAAGATACCAGTTCTTTGGATACCGCATTTTCACGAAAGTCTGAGACGTACGATTGTTGATTTTCTACGTTTTCGTAATTTGCGATAAAAGCACTCATTGGTTTCAATTAACTTTTTTATTTTTAAACAACTTTATCGCAATTAATTGTTACTTGAAAATGCATTATTTTTATAAATTGTGTCAATAAAATGTTGCCAAATAACTGATAAGAAAGTCGCAACTTTGTTTTTATAATTTCAACATAAATGACGTTTTTGACAGCAGAAATAAAGGATAAATGTAGTACAGTAATTAATTTATGAATATTTTTCAACAGGACGCCACCAGCAACCAAGGAAACGAAGTCACCTTCATCATTACACTATCATCAACTTGTAAGGTTTTGAGTTTTAAATTTCGAAATTCATTCTCACAAATCATGTAACTTTTAGTTTCGATATTCAACAAGATCGGATAGAATATTGATAGGATTAAGCTTGCTATTCGTCACAATATCAGCAATAGGCCTTCCAATAGTCATTATTATGTATGGTGAATACTCAACACTACTTATTGATAGAACTGTTGGTGTTGGAACATCAACTGAGACAATTTTCATGAAGGCTTTCGGTGGTGGAGCGATATTGTAAGTTGAAATCAATTGATTTGCATTAGTAATTTTGAAAAACATGTTATGCTAATCTATGTCTACTACGAATTGCAGAACAAATGCAACTAAAGAGGAGAACCGCGAAGCATTAATTAATGATTCAGAAGCTTTTTCAATTGGATGTTTAATTGTTACCGTGTTCTCCATTATAACATGTGCTGTTGGCGTTGATTTGATGAATTACACAGCAATTAACCAGGTACATGAAATGATTCTCTTTACCCGAAAGAATTCTGGATGAAAATTGTTAAGACAATTCGTCTTTTCAGATTGGTAGAATACGTAAACTATTTTTCGAAGCAATTATTAAACAGGACATGGAATGGTTTGATTTAAGCACTTCCACTAATTTTGCAACGAAAATAACTGAGTAAGTGGTTAAAGTATCAAAATAAAAGTTTTATTATTAAAAATTTACAAAATTACTACAGTGATTTGGAGAAAATCAAAGAAGGAATTGGTGAGAAATTCGGGATCTTTACATATTTGGTAATGACTTTCGCTATAAGTATTGCATGTTCGATTGCATATGGTTGGAAGCTAGCTTTGGTGACAATCACTTGTGCTCCACTGATCGTAGCTTCAACTGCTTTTGTAACGAAAATGCAAAGTTCTCTGTCAGCGAGGGAGCTTAAATCGTATTCGATTGCTGGTGCCGTGGCGGAAGAGGTTTTGAGTGGTATTAGAACAGTTGTGTCCTTTAGTGGTCAACATGTGGAGTGCGACAGATTCAGAGAAAGGCTAAAGCCTGCTGAAGAAAGTGGAAACAAGAAGGGGATCTTTACTGGACTGGGAAGCGGATCAATGTGGTTCATAATATACGCTTGTTATTCTCTTGTTTTTTGGTATGGAATAAAGCTCATTGTGGAAGACAGAGCTAACTTAGTTAAAGAGTATACACCAGCTATTTTAATTATTGTGCTCTTCGGTGTTATATCTGGTGCACAGAACCTAGGATTCACATCGCCTCTATTAGAAACATTTGCAGCAGCATGTGGTGCTGGTGTTTCTGTGTTCTCCATAATCGATAGGAAACCCACGATTAATCCAATGGAGACTAGTGGCTTAAAACCAGATAGTGTTACCGGAAACATTGATTTCGAAAACATTCATTTCCGGTATCCATCCCGTAAGGACATTCCAGTTCTTTGTGGTCTCACTTTGAATGTGAAGGCTGGACAAACAGTTGCCTTCGTTGGTACATCTGGATGTGGAAAATCGACAAGCCTTCAGCTCCTTCAGAGACTGTATGATCCAGATGATGGTTGTATTCGATTGGACGGTAACAAAATCAATGAACTCAATACTAGCTGGCTGAGATCGCAAATTGGTGTCGTTGGACAAGAGCCTGTTTTATTTGCTACTTCAATAGAGGAAAATATAAGATACGGAAACCCGAATGCAACAAAGGAGGAAATCATTGAAGCATCCAAATCTGCAAATTGTCACAGTTTCATTTCGAAACTTCCGAATGGGTACAACACTTTGGTAGGAGAAAGAGGAACACATTTATCAGGTGGACAGAAACAAAGAATTGCAATAGCCAGAGCCATAGTACGAAATCCTAAAATACTTCTTTTGGATGAAGCTACATCTGCACTGGACTCAACTTCTGAAAAAGTTGTTCAAATGGCACTGGAGAAAGCAGCAAAGGGCAGGACTACTTTAGTGGTTTCTCATCGTTTATCAACAATTACCAATTCAGATCAAATCGTGTTCGTAAGGGATGGAGTTGTCAAGGAAATTGGAACTCATTCGGAACTAATGGCAAAGGAAGGACTTTATTACGAATTAGTTAAATTAACTCAATCTGGAGATCTGGAGAAAGAACCTGCATTCATTAAAGAGAAAAAAGTCATATCACGACAAATCTCAGATGTGAGTGTGACTTCGATCGGATCAAAGAAAGATACGAAGGAAGAAGAAAGTTCGGAAGGAGGTAAATGTTTCTTATGTTAATATATAAAATCCTAATGGTCGTGAAGCAGAAAATGAATTTAATTCACCGGAGAATGGGATTCACTCTCCGAAAGCGGGGAAAATTCATTTTATGTAGATCAAACACAGAATGAATTTCTCTTCGTTTCCTGGAAATGAATTTAATTCACCGGAGAATAGTATTCACTCAAGCGGGGAAAATTCATTTTCTACATGACGTGATAAATATCTATCGGGCTTTTTTTCTACAATAGTTTCCTAAATAAAATATTAATTAAACATTTTCATTGAAGATGACGAAGAGGGCGGAAAGGTCAAACGATTAACCTTTTTTGAGGTTTTGAAAATGAACAAGCCAGAATGGAAAGTTCTTGTTGTTGGAAGCATTGCAGCCATCCTTCATGGAGCCTCCATTCCAGTCTACTCGATATTTTTCGGAGAATTTTACAGAGTAAGGATTGAAATATGCCCTAAAAAGGAAACATTTAAAGTATTGAAAACTTTATAGATTTTAGGTGAAGACGACTCCGAACGAGTAGTGGAAGAGTCGAACAAGTACTCCCTGATATTCCTATTCTTTGGTCTCGCAGTTTTCATTGTGGTTTTCATTCAAACCTATATGTTCAACATAGCTGCTGTAAAGCTAACGTCTAGACTGAGACAAACCTCGTTTAAAGCAATGCTTTCCCAGGAGATGGGTTGGTTTGATGATGATAAAAATTCAACTGGTCAGTTGTGTGCAAGATTAGCAGGAGACTGTGCTGCAGTCCAAGGGGTATGATCGTGCTAATGGTTTTAACTCAAATTTAAGTTAACTGATTCCTTGTAGGCTGCTGGCACTCGATTAGGAGCAATATTTCAATCATTCTCAACGCTCATTATCGGTATCCTAATATCTCTTTTCATGTCGTGGGATCTGACGTTAGTGTCTATGATTTTCGTACCTGTTGTACTTGGCTCGGCGATATTTGAGGCACGTTACACCGAGAAGAGCAATTTGAGTGAGAAGCAAGCTATTGAAAGTGGAGCGAAAATTGCTATTGAAGCGATTGCAAATATACGAACAGTAGCCAGTCTCGGTCAGGAGCCACATGTACTACAAAGATTTGTTGTTGAAATCGATAAAGCTCAAGTAGCTTGTCACAAAAAGAGTCGTCTTCGAGGTTTTGTTTACGGGTTTGGACAATCTTCCCCGTTTTTAGCTTATGTTGTCGCCTTTTACTACGGAGGACTCAAAGTCGCTAACGAAGAGATACACTATAAAACTCTCATTGTGTATGTAAAAGTTAATTTCCATTATCATCATTATCTAACACAATAACCATTCTTTCAGCATTACAGAAATTCTCATTTTCGGAACATGGGTTTTGGGACAAGCACTTGCATACGCCCCGAATCTGAGTGGAGCCGTTCTCTCAGCATCTAGAATAGTTAATTTAATAAACCGTGTCCCAAAACATGGAGATTTCGGACAAAAAACTAATATAGAAATCAAAGTGAGTGGTTCAAGATTTATTCAACGTGTTTTTGAGCTAATCTTAATGTCTTATTTTTAAGCCAAACTCAGAAGCAAGTATAATTTACAAGGATGTCTTCTTCCGTTACCCAACACGGCCAGAAGTTCCCGTGTTACAGGGTCTCAATTTAGACATTCTTGAAGGGAAGACAATAGCTTTAGTTGGTCAATCAGGATGTGGCAAATCAACTTGCATGCAACTTCTTCTACGATTTTACGATCCAGACTCAGGAAATGTAGAATTAGATGGTGTTTCAACAACAGACTACTCACTTGATCAACTGAGAAAACAATTAGGACTTGTTTCACAAGAACCAACTCTATTTGATCGAACAATTGCAGAAAACATTGCCTATGGCGATAATACTCGAGAAATTCCAATGGCTGATATAATTGAAGCTGCCAAGAAAGCAAACATTCATGAATTCATAACAAATTTAGTCGCGGTAAGACTTTTCGAATTTATATTAAAACTCTGTTTTTATTCCGTAAATTCCAGGGTTACGATACCCGACTGGGAAGTAACGGAGCACAATTGTCTGGTGGTCAAAAACAACGAATTGCTATAGCACGAGCTTTAGTGAGAAACCCGCGGATACTACTATTAGATGAAGCAACCTCAGCTCTAGACACCCACAGTGAAAAAGTTGTACAAGAAGCATTAGATGCTGCACGATCAGGACGTACTTGTATTATGATTGCCCACCGAATGACTACAGTCAAAAATGCCAGTCTAATATGCGTTGTACAAGGTGGTGTTATTATTGAAAAAGGAACACATCAAGAGCTCATGCGTTTGGGTAAAGTTTATGCAAAACTTTATTCAATGCAAGAAGTTACGTAAATTACCTGTTAAAATAAGCACATACCACATACACAAAAAATGAAGGCAGCATTGTACTTTCTTAAAAACGAATAAATGAAAATTCTTATTTACAATTATTGTTATAAGTTTTATAACTAAAGTCTACTGTCTATCATTGGACCTGGATTGCTTAAGGCTTGTTTTCTTTCTTGAATAGCGATGACTAGTTTTCTGAATGGTCCTAAAGGTAAACCCAGTGATTTCAAGTCACCTTCGGTTAGTAGCATCAGAGTATCCAAATCGATTTGTTGTTTTTGAAAGCTGAAATGATAATTATTATTCGATTTGATTGAATTCTTATGTGATATGATTTACATATGACTATGTTCCTCTAAGCCCCATGCAGCTAAGAATCTTTGCATAGGACTTCCACTGTGGTGATTGTCGTCGTCGCTTTCACTACCTCGTTCTGAATCTGAATCAGATATTGTTAGGAAAGATCGTGGTTTGATTCCTCTATTTTTTGATATCGAAGAAGTCTTAAGAGATTTTGAATTTGAATGTGAAGAATCAATTGAAGAATTTTCTGGATACAATTGACTCAGAGCAGCTGAAACTGATCGTCCAAATGACAAACTACCAAGCATCGGTCGATCAAAGAGTCCTGATGGACGTTGTAGTTTCACTTCATTGCTAACTTCTTCTTCGGCAGCTGCTGCGGCAAGAAAATCTGGTTGTGAATATGATCTGGAGAGTGTGCCATATGATTCTCGCACAGGATTCCCTTCTCCATCACTATTTGCTTCTACACTGAAAACATCAGCAATTTTTCCACGTTTCCCAACGTCTCCATTGGAACTAAACGATCCGACATACAATATTTCTGAGTCTCGGGCCAGACCCTGCAAAGACGTAATGGTTCGTTTCCCACTTGGCTCCATTTCACCGATTTTGAAACCATTATCTTCTGCTTGTTGCTGGATTTGCTGTTTGAATTTCAAAGCGTTAGCTTTTCTCTGCACCGCACTTCCTTTGTTGGACATTGTACCTCCTACAAGTGCACTGTATTTCGTTGTATTTGAATTTAATTGTTCCTTGTTCGTTTGCTTTAAGTTTCCTTGACTTGAAGCCCATATTTTGTGTTTGAGGGCAGCTAGAACTGTCGTTGGCTTATGAGCTGGTTTCATGTACTCTGATTCTTGTTCTTGCCTCTGTTGGCGTTTCGTGTACTCCTTAATTCTCTTCTCACAGTTCTTTTCCGCTACGTCCTTCATCGTTTTAGATTTTTTACTAAAATTAGTAGAATGTGTAACATCACATTATTAAAAATTTCTTTTCTTACCGATCAGTTAATTCCAAATTGGCTGTTGCTTGATCTAAATAACGCAAAATATCATCACGATTATTGATTGCAGCCAAATCCTTAGCACTGTGTCTGTCTATGTCGAGGGCATATAAATTCACACCAAATTTTACTAAAAAATCCACGCACGCCAGATGACCTTTCGCAGAAGCTAAATGCAGTGCTGTGTTTCCAAATTGATCAGACTTATCAGGATCACCTCTGAAATGTTTAAATTTTCATTTGAATAGTGTTTTGTTTATTTTGAACAAATTATTTACCCACGACCAACAAGCAACCGCAAAGCATCTAGACGTCCTTCGAAAGCTGCCCATAACACTGGTGTCATCCCATCCACATCCTTAAAATTAACTTCGCGTCTCGTTGCCTCTTTGAGTATATCAAGAATTCCATCTTTAGCAGCCCTAAAATGTTCATGTTTATCTTAGTTACGATTGTTTAGTTAGGATAGTTAGGATTAATAGGTGATCTACGACAGAATCTTCCTGATCATACGATAATAGTGGTTCTTTTTAGGATTTTCAGAGAATTATCCAATTAATCATTTTCGTACAAACTTTCCTGCAATTCTTCGATACCCAGAAAAGTGTTCAGTAAAAGTGAGAAAATGTGAGGTAACTTTTCCTTATCTCAAAATAACTTCTAGGAAATGAATTGTTGTCATAAATTCAATTCAATATCTTCACTATCAGTCCAATGAATGTAATATGATTAAACAAAAGTAATTAAAGAAACACTTAACGTTACAGGGTGTCTGTCGTTCATGAAGTAAATTTAGAGAATATGTGCATGTGCAAGCATAAAACGCAGAAATGAACAAATAAATAAAATTGTTTTAAGGTGAAATTCTACCAAAAACTTACTTATGAAATCTGTCCGACGACATTTTCTATTTTATTATGCATGAATCCGGAGTAGAAACGTTCCAAAAACAAAAATAAATATGCGAAAACTTTTCTTTTCTCGCAAAACCATACAAGATATATGTATCTACAAGTGGATATGCCTTTCCATGAGACGATCAGGTCAAGCGAATAAATTTGAAATTATTGAATTTTCACTAAATTCTCATTAACTCATCACTTTTGATTGCTGGAAAAGTTCACTAAACTTCTGTACGCAATGAAAACACACTGAATCCGGACACCTTTGCTGTTTGAATTGAACGCGACAAAGAAACAAAAATAACAACAAAAAATACCAGGTAAGTACTCGCCGAACGAACTAATGTGCGAGTAATGAATGCAGGTAAACAACTGCCATTTCGTTCCGTTAATGACCAAACTGGAGGTCGGGTAATCAAATGAGCCGAACTCAATGAAGATGGGGAAACATGGAAGACTAGAGTCACTAATGTTGCGCTATCTGCTTCTTTCTGGTCTTCGTCGCGGATGGATTAGACGACCTTCTTCTGAATCATACCCACACACACGTGGCGAATTGTACACCTGTGCTATGGTACATTCCATGTCGAAAGTTTGTTTTTTTACCGTGAAAAGTAAAATTTTCGTGTTTTTGAGGACAGTATATGAGAAACTTGAATAATTTCGTGATATCAGCTTGATATTTGTTTTAAGAAAATCATTAAGGTTTTTATTAATAAATGGTATGACTGTCATAATAGTCCTCAGGCATATATGAATCGCGTCTGCATTTAATCCTAGATTACTACACTATCGTGAAAATTACGACGGGCAAAATGACGATTGACCGAAAATACCTTCCTAATTACTACTGTAAGTGTTCCACATGCAGTCATTATGATCGTGCGCTATTTGTGCATTGATTTACAGAACCAAATTCAAGCAAAATTTGTGCCTTTTGTCCACCTAAGTCAAGAGAAATGACACCAAACTTACATGGAATGCAAAAGAGCCATATGTAGAGCGCATAACATAAACATGTGTTCCAACTGTGTAGAATAAAAAAATATATACTATTTTCAATATTACATGATCACTTAAAAGGGTTGTTCTTGCTCGGACAGTGAAGTGTTGGTTCCAAACTATTAAATTCTTTCAAATACTATTCGGTTAAATGTAGATACTAGTTCGGTATTGTAGTAATATTGGTATATCGGACGGAATATAATAAATATTCCTTCATACTTAATAGGTTTAGGACTGTCATTGAAAGAAAAATATGTTGTACCTTTTACTAAGTAATTAAAGTTTTTCAATTAGTTACACACATGTGTAGAATATTTAATTTTATTTTAGAAACAGTATATTTGAAAATGAAAAAGTAATGTCAAGATTGTTTTGTCACAGTACAGGAATACCTCGCCTAGTCCGGGTAATCACCAATATCCCAATTCACCAATTCTACCAATATCCCTGACTAATCGAGGAACTTAGTATATGTATCCCCCCTCTATATGCATGTATCATAGTATAAAGGGAAAAACGATCATGTATGTAAAAATAAACAATGTTGTTCCATACAAAAAAAATTTGTTTTTGAAATTTTCAAACCGAAATGATCGAAGCCGGACTATTCGAGGTATTCCTGTATAAACAAAGCGTCTTGGCTTGGGAGCGGGAATAATTTTGTCCGATAATCGAAGCACTCGTGCTCTTATTCGTTCATTTTGTCGCTGTGGGTGATGAAACTACAGTACTAAAAGCACAAATTTGGAGGTCATCAGAATAGTTCGTTCTCGTTCACTTATGGGAATTCATTCCTGTTAGTCCATAGTATATGTAAGACACAAGACTATCTCATAAGCTCAAAGGATGTAACTTTGGCTTCTAAAATGAAAACAGATTTTAATTATCTTATTTATTTCCGTTTTATTTCTAAGCTAAAACAAGAATTTCAAAAATGTATGTCAATTGAGAATATGTGCGACATTGGTTAAATTGAAACGTTCAAAATTGTGGCTTGTCGTGAACTTAAATCGTCGCCTGTGTCATCTTGTATACTCAGTGATACACAACGACTTTCACTCCGAATCCATATGTGAAGATTTAAGATAATGCAAATTAGTTGCCCACTTAAAATACGCAAATTATAATCACTTGTCATTCCATACAAATGGAAACAAATCTGTAAACTAGAAAGAGGTCGCAAAGTCAACAACCTGCCTTCCTTCTTTTAATTAACATTTATGGCAAATCGCCACATTGGATATCATCACCTGACCAATAGCTCCCAAGTAAACCGCATTCTGGATAAACTATTCAGTAAAGAACGGTCCGAGACATTCAACTGGTCGTTAAACCACGAAGATTTTGACTATCACACATTGTAGATCTATTATCTGATTCTGTTTCAAGTTGATCTTCTGCTAGAACCGACGTTTACTTGTGCAGAAATTAGTAGTTCGGGTTATTAACATAATTAGAAGTCAGTAAATGCATTTTAGATTACCTAACGATATTCAATTAACCAGTGCATAAAACAAAAACGCATTCAACGGTATCCGAAAGGTGGTTTTCACAGAAATGCATTCAAACGAAAGCTCACGTCTTAACGACTGTAAAGATTAGTTTCTTAACAGTGCCTATCGTGTCTGGACGTGAGATACTCTTAAACGAACCGGGTAAGAGAGACTGAGTAACGATAATCTCTAGTTTAATGTTGTTTTAATGCATGAAAATTCCAAAACATTACACTAACACACTTTGAATGGTAGACATGTTTTCAAAAGTTAACTTGTATCTGAATTGTATTGTATCTGTCTATCTTTCAGACACTTCAAGTTGAAGATCGCGCCTCATCGAAAACTTAGTGTTGGTGTTGCTGTTAGCGAGAAAGATGAGATTTCGAGTGAAGTTTTGTTTACAAATTAACGTGTTTTCTGGGCTAGGTTAGGTGCTTCAAAACAAGCTAAACGATACTCTTTCGATCGGACCACGAAATATTCAAAATTCCAATCAAGAGCATGTAGCCCTCTTTGCATGACGTTGGATATCCACTTCGATAACCTGCTCAGCTCAGCACATAGGACACAGCACACAGAATATATTGTGGAATGTTACGAAGAAAACGAATACCGATTTTAAATGATTGAATTTGGAATTTCTTTGTCATTAAGAAATGTCTTTCTAGTAGTGAAAGCTTCACCTTCAAGACGACTAAAAGTTGATGTGACAGCAAGTTTAATTTTCATTAGTAATCATAAATTTTTCAGTTAGAGTGTAGTTAGAAAAAAAATTAATAATTTTATCGACAATTATCGAATTTATTTTTATACGTGCTTACCTGTACAAGTTATGTGTAGTGTGACGGACAGTGCTTCAATGTAAGACGAGCTCAAGAAGAATGTAAATCATTCATGCAAAACGTTAAATGCTTTTTTAGAAAGCGTGCTCATGGTAGATATTTAGTTATTCGTGATATTTTGTGTACATTTAGTGAAGATTTTTTTTGAAAAGTTTAAGAAAATGTTATACTATTACTTATTTATCAAAACTCTGTGATAAGTGATTACAATTACAAGAATTTACTCAAATTAAAAGTGCAAATTTTTTCGTTATCACAATTTAAAAGTCATCATGGGTGTGAGAAGAACAGGAACTGCACGAGGATATGAAGAAATGCCTGGATCAAATGTTCCAGACCCGATTAACGATAGTAATTTCACAAATAACCCAACAGACGTTATACTACACCCTGATTTTGAATTACCTTCAATAAACGCAGTGCCTGATGGTTTGTAAAATAAAATTTCACAACGACGTTCTATTATTAATAGTTGTCTCTCATTTCAGATACTTTTACTGTGCAACAAGCAGTTAATGCTTTAGGTTTTGGATGGTTTCAAATTAAACTGTCTCTATGCGTTGGACTGTGCTGGATGGCTGATTCCATGGAAATGACAATATTGAGTGTTCTTGGTCCAGCATTGCACTGTGAATGGAATATATCAAAATATGAACAAGCACTCACCACAACTGTAGTATTCCTTGGAATGATGTTGAGCTCAACGTTCTGGAATCAACTGAGTGACAGATATGGAAGAAAACCTGTAGGATAATCACCTAAATCTATCTAATAATCATTTTAATAATATTGGAAACTTTGTTTTATTCAAACCAGGCTCTCACTTTGTGTGGGGTACTATTATTTCTTTATGGACTACTAAGCGCAGTTGCACCAAGCTTCGGTTGGTTACTCTTGCTACGAGGTCTTGTAGGATTTTCAATTGGCTGCGTGCCACAGTCGTAAGTTAATATAATTTTGTGAAAAAGTAAGTACTGTACAACATTCTCTTCCAGAGTAACACTCTATGCTGAGTTCTTACCAACGAAACAGCGCGCAAAATGTGTAGTGCTTTTAGATGTAAGGAATTTTTCATTTGAAAACTGTTCAATATCGATTTCTGATTTATTCTTCATCAATTTCAGTGTTTTTGGGCCATAGGAGCGTGCTTCGAAGTAGTTTTAGCACTTGCAGTAGCTCCCACACTAGGTTGGCGATGGTTGTTAGGACTTTCCGCTTTACCACTATTTGTTTTCTCCATCATAACACCGGTAAAACGATTCATTTCATGATAACAGAATAAATTTTCTATTGAATGTTTCCAGTGGCTTCCAGAATCTGCTAGATATCATGTGGCCAATGGACAAACCGAAAAAGCTTTAACAATTCTAGATCAAGTACAGTGCGTAATGAATTGTCGAAAACTGTTTTACCACTTTCGCTTATTTTAAGATCGCACAAAACAACAAAAAACCTATGCTGCTAGGAAGACTTGTTATTGACGGGCCCACAAATGCCAAAGGAAGCATCAAAGCACTATTGACCACGCAATTGCGAAGAACAACTTTACTACTTTGGTTTATTTGGTACAAAGACAACTTTTTAATGTTCTGGACATTCTCAAAAACGCAAACAATCTTTACAGGATGTCCTGTGCATTCTGTTACTATGGGTTAGTCCTCATGTCAACTGAACTCTTCGCTAACAATTCCTTAGCACCGCTGAAAGAAACAATTACCGACACATGTTATCCTTTAACTACAACCGATTACATGGATCTGTTATGGACAACACTTGCAGAATTTCCAGGAATTTTCGCAACAATTACTATCATTGAAAAGTGTGGAAGGAAGAAGACAATGGCTTTTCAATTTCTTGTTTTTTCTGGATGCGTTTTAATGTTGACTTTAACATCAGAGTGCGTATTCTGTTGTAGTATAATTAGAATTCTTATTAATTTCACTCCTACTTTACAGTCGAGTTGTATTAACTCTAATACTGTTTTTGGCTCGAGGTGTTATTGCTGGTTTATTTCAAGCAGCTTATGTTTACACACCAGAAGTCTATCCAACAGCACTGCGATCAATTGGTGTTGGAGGCTGTTCAGCTTTAGCAAGATTTGGTGCTATGGCAACTCCATATGTAGCACAAGTTCTGTTACAAACATCTGTATGGAGAGCAGTATCAGTTTATGGATTCTTTTCAGTTTGTGCTGCAGTTGCGTGTCTTCTACTACCTTATGAGACACAATCAAGCGAAGTGACAACATGAGTGTCAACATTCAATTAGATATAAGCTTCTTATCACTTTTGTACATATTCTTAGCTATAATATATTAATCTGTAAATAAAATGCCACGATATCAATGGTGCTCAAATACTTCAACTGTTAAAATGATCATTTTTTGTATAGTTTTTGTTTCATTTTTAAAAATTCTATTTATTGAATAAAATATTTTTAGTTATACATATAACATTACATTTCATGTTCCTATTTGCAATTGATTTTCAATTTAAATCCTTGAAAAAAGAAGAGAAAATGTTGAAACATATAATCCCATTAAACACAAAAAATTTGTACTAATAGGTGTTTCGGACATGTGCCTGGACTCCAACGAGATTAACTTAATGACAACTGAATGACTAGGTATATTTACTTTGGATTTTAACGTTGTCGAAAATGTGAAAAACAAACGTATATTTATTTGGTAAACTCGAGTATTGCGAGTCAGAAGAATTTATTTGTGCTCTCTGGACAATTTTGGGATATAGATTAAATCTGAAAAGTACTGATCGCCATACAATTCTTTAAAGAAACTTAATAAAATCAATTATTCAGTACATGTATCTACAATTGCACGAGTTGAAACTAAAGTCAAAAATTTAATTATCAAAAATTTTAAACTGGTAGAATGAAGGGTTTTGACTAAATCTTTCCAATTATTACGAATGAATGAACTTACGAGGTCACACGTATCACATGAAGAGGATGTGTCAATAGATAATTTCTGTGGGCACCGAGTGTTTTGCGCAACATATAATAATTATTGAGAAGTAATTTTCGGAAGACAATTTTTGTTGAACACAAAAACAAGTTAAAATCATTAGCAGTTTAGCTTCGTGCGCGACGCACCATAACCAATGGATGTTTTGAAAAGTGACGTGATAGTATTTTCACATACTCCGGTACCATGAATGGAATTACGTATAGGAGAAAGTTTATTCGATAGATGTTTTCACCTGTGCCAGTTGAATCAGTGCATTTTCCGACACAGAAAATTATCCAAATGTTTCAAACACAAACACGTCTCATAATAATAGAATTCCAAAATTCATTAGAGACTGCGAAAGCATGCAAGAGCACAGTATGTACCAGAGCGGACTGGTGGATACAGTAGAATGCGATTTATATAAATCGAGTAAAACTGGTCGGTTATTTCAAGTGTAGCTTGTAACCCTGAAAATCTTATGATATTCGAGATTCACATAAGTTCGATGGGAAACTTTTATTTGATTGGTATTCTGAACTTGTCACAATAACTATTCTGAACGATTAATCGCATAGTGCTGCAGAGTGTGAGTTTGCATTAATTCAGTTCGGGAGATTTAGTAGAAAACACGCGCGTTTTCATTACATATAAATCGATCCAATAATATTTTTATTTTGTGTTGTTTAGAGTGTAATATAAAATTAATAATATTCAATATTTGAAAATGGATAAACCACAATATTCGAACAACACTATCGAAGATGAGGATTCCGTATACGAAGCTGTTGATGATGGACCCAGTGTTTTTGTTTGGATTCTTATTGTTGTTGCGGTTGTCCTAGGAATCTTGTTGCTGCTGTACTTAATTCGGTAATTAAAACCTTTTAATCATTCACTACTCCAATCTCAATATCCGATACTATCACTACAATTTTGGCTAAAGGAAATTCGTTTTGATAAAGTGATTATGACGGTTAAAAGTGCAAGTTATCGTTTAAAAATTTTCAGCTTCGTGATTTCAGATACAGTACATTTTATTTACATAGATATGTATATATATATATGCATGTAATTACCTATAATCAATGATATGAACACATTCACAAGAAATCAATGAAATTTAATGTAAAATTTTTAATTTTTTTATAAATAATCTGAAATTTATTTTGGATTGTCTTTTTGAGCATCAAAATGTTAACGAATTGTTAGATGTCATCCATCTTGTTATTCATTTCACCACTGGAGTGTGCGTCCCTGAAGGGAAATCTTTTCGTGTTAAGAGAAAAGGAATGCATGAAAAAATGTACATTGTATTTTGTCGGGACCGTTGTATTATATCGTGCTAAGCGTTTTCGCGTTAAGCGGATTTCACTGTATAACATTTAAAATAAACATTCTTTATGGCTACAGTTAAAATGTCTGGATTAATTTCAATATTGTGCAAAGTTCAATTGACTCATAATTAAAATTATCCTCAACGGAATGAATATTTTTAATAACCATTATTAATCAATTCCAATTCAGATCACTCAAAATCGCTTCTAATGAAAATTTAAAAGTTTTATAACCAATTTTACATTCCATCGTTAAATGGTAAACACTTTTACTTTATATTAAAAGAGAAGATGAATAATAAAAAGAGCTTTTTTTTTATAAAATGACAATTCGAAAGAAACTTTCATTTTAAGTTAATTTCTGATCAATTCTTGTGGTTTTAATTTATGGAGGTTTTCGAAACATTCACCATAAAATAGCTACAAAATCTTGATTTCGTTGTATGCATTTGTGAGAATTTATTTCCAGTTAATATTGGACTGTGAACGTTTCCGGAAACAGATATGTAAACTTCTATTTCCAACAACTGTACGTTAAGCAATTTAAATTATAAGCATTCTTACTACACCAAGCCTTACTGTTAAACCAACGAATGCCAGTTACATAAGAAGTACAATTAGTAGAGTAAATAATTGTCAACAATTTGGTAACTTGATGGTAGCATTGGATAAACAGGAATTCAGCAAAAGTTGGCTTTTCCTCAAGTTTGTTTAACAGTTCTTCAATGACATCTTCGAGCCGACCTAAAAATTTTTACATTTCCGGATTTTTCCACGCAATTTACAAAATCAAAGATCGAAGTCTTGGTAGATACGGCCTTAAAAAGTTTTTGAAACCTGCTTCATATCATTCATTTAACATATGTGAACCTGTAAAAGCATTCATCGCCATGTAATAATTGATGCTAAAAGTTGTAAAGTTTCATTCCTACGACGAGTTGTATAATAATTAAAGCTATTGCTTATATGTTCTATGATCAGAAGTTAACTTTTACCCGACCTTTGGAGCCGGTGAGATTACACCTCTGGAAAAAAGCATGGAAAAGCAATTATTTATTGAAATTTAATCATTTAGATTCTTTTCATTAAATCTAATTAGATACAACTAAAACTCAGAGTTGCTGCAAACGTTTATTAACTAATTAACTAATTAATACTTGAACACTTCCAAGTCATTATTTTCTTCCCATAAGTCACTGTTAAACTTTACTCTTTAATAAATTTAGATTTCATTTTGTAATAACGAATCAATGGAACTTCCAAAAAGCATAATGCAAAGTGGAGGAAAACTTTTAAACATGATTCCCAACCTTCGAAGATAATAATTATTAAAGACTCTTTAATTACTATTACTTATAAAAATGTTACTATTCCTAGAAAATTCATACAAGGAGGACAGTATCGCAAGAAGAACAGAATAGATGGAAAAGTCGTTGTTATCACTGGCTGCAACACTGGCATTGGAAAGAAAACTGTATTGGATTTAGCATCAAGAGGAGCTAAGGTTTATATGGCATGTAGGGATTTCGATAAATGTGAAGCTGCTAGAACGGAAATCATTAAAGAAACCGGAAATAATAATGTTTTCAACCGAACTCTTGATTTATCATCACTGGAATCGATAAGAAACTTTGCGAAAAAGTAGACAATCAAATTCATTTTGGAGAAACTGTAGAAATCAACGATTTTTTTTCATTAGATTCATCGAAGAAGAAACACGATTGGATATTCTCATCAACAATGCTGGTGTTATGGCTTGTCCGAAAACTTTAACTAAAGATGGTCTGGAAATGCAAATGGGTGTGAACCATTTGGGACACTTTTATTTGACGCACTTGCTCCTTGAAACACTGAAGAAATCCGCACCAAGCCGTATAGTTATTGTCTCCAGTGTTGCTTACATATTCGCTAGAATCAGAAAGAACGACTTTAATTGTGAAAAATATTACGATAAATTTGAAAGGTACACGGAAAGTAAATTAGCTAATCTTTTGTTTATGCATCGATTAGCGAAAGAACTTGAAGGTACTGGAGTCACTGTTAACGCTTTGCATCCAGGTGTAGTTAAGACCGAGCTCGGACGACATTTTGTATCCAAAACTCTAATGTAACTCATTTTAATTCCATCTGTGCTTGTAAAACTAATCTAATCTTCTTTACAGGACTATATCAACTCCAATTACTTCGTATCTAATGAAATCTGCAAGAGCTGGAGCACAAACTTCTATCCGATTAGCTGTAGATCCAGATCTTGAAAAAGTTTCAGGATGCTATTTTATGGATTGTATTAAGTTTCCTGTCCTCTCGAAAGCAAAAGACAATGAAACTGCTGATTGGCTTTGGAATATTAGTCAGGAAATGACTGGGATGAAGCAACCGAATGAAGCGTAACCGAATAAATTTTAATATTTAATACTAATTTTGTATTTTAAGAACATTAAATTAATGTTAATTCAACCAAAATTTAATATATTGAACTCATTTGGTTCAATTGAATATACATACTAAATTGAACAATGGTTAAGAAATTATATGGTCTGTTTTATTTCATTGTATAATATTTAACATATTTACACATTGCAATCACACATAATACGGAGAGGAGCATTTCAAGTCGGTTGCAGCTAATTTTCATCTTGATGTTGCAGCCGATGGCATTTTTTCAAGGAAATCTAATGCGAGAATTTCTTCAATTTCTGCTAAGCAAGAAGATACGTCTTCCTCACTATCTGCAAAGTTATGTGGATTCGGCCATAATGCACTTAAAGTTGAAAAAAATGTATACAATCCTTGTAAGGTTGTAATTTGTTGAGAGGTAAGAACTAAGTGCTTTCCTCTTTTATTTTCACCTCTCTGTAACAAAAGCACAATGTTTATATGACATCTAAACACTTCTACTTTACAATCATACCGGTGAATGAACGGCATATTTCATATCCATTAATCTAGCAATTCGTCTGACATGTGGTACATATCCTGACCCATTAAACAGTTGAATCTCTTCTACATGACCATTTGTCAAAACTTGTTCTTCAATAGCATCGAATTCAGTTCCCACAAAAGCCCAACGATACATTTGAAAATGTGGCAAATGTGTTGCCGGCAGAACACATCCCAGTTCGAGCAATTTTGCTGCTTCTAATTGTACTGCACGCCAGTAACTTAAATGAGTTTGATACAATGTACCATTTCCCGAACTCGGTGCAGTATCAGTTCCCGCGAAAAGACGTACTTGTTGACTTAAATAAACGCAGAATTAGTAAATGAATAAATGCATCTATAACCTTCCCTACCTAGAATCCTCATCTGATTTCAGTTCTTGTTCAATGGCAAGTAAAACTTGGACCATCTCTGCAATTATGATGGGCCAAAGTGATGTGACATGGTCCGGTGACATACGCAAAAGTAAAACACGGAAACATAAAAATACTGCAGCTTGTACCGAATGTACAACTGATGGAAGACGTAGACTGTTTGCTAATTGTTCTGCAAAGAATTGGACTGTTTTCAAAGGGGACATTTTCGAGCTATAAAGGTTTACCTTGTATTTCAGGCATATATTTATGATACTGATCCACTTCACTACAGAATATAACAAAGGCCAACCGTTTCAATAAAAGTGCCCTTTGTTCGTATTCTTGTTCACGGGATGAAAATATGTTTAAACTAGTCTGAGCTAAAGAAACTCGACTCATGAGTTCTCGAAAAGTTGTATTATCAAAGGTCATCAAATTATCTAATATTTGTTTCCAAAATGGCATACACGAAATATCCATTTGGAAGAAAGATTGATCCAGAAGTAAGTCCAACATTTCCTTACGCCATGCTTTTCTCGTATACTAAATCAAATAATATGAGGATATGTTTTATGGATTGGAAATCAGAATTATTCTTACCTGATAACTGCTCAAACTTGCCAGCAAGTTGGAACATGCATAAAAGGATGGTATATTCCGGACTGTATGATTTTTCAAATATGGAATTATGTTGTACATTAATGTTGTTATAATGGTTACAATTTTGTCTTTCTCTTGCGAACCATATGCGAAGTCTAGTAATGTTGCCAACACTGCTGCCAAAACCTTAAAAATAAACGATATTACTACCAAAATTGCTTGTATGAATTATAAAACATTTTACAGATTGTGCTTGCACAGAATATTGTTGGTTTCCACTCAATTCTTTGGGACTTCCATCGAACAGATTCGCGGGTATGTCTTCTTTTACGGCTAAATTTCTCCTTAGCCACGTAGTCTGTTCTAAACAGGCGCCTGCAACATTTGATATAGCTTCTACAAGTCTCGATGTCACGTCATGCAGATCACGTAAATCTTTTTTGTCATGGAAAGGCATCTCTGGACAACGTTGTACAAACTGATTCAATAATGCCAACAACACAAATTGAGCTGGTGGTGGAAGACTTAAGCCATCACGTAATAAAGCCAAAAATGATGCCCATGAATCAGTTAGCTGTGGTGCTGGTGCACTTTCCATATAGAAATAAAACAATTCCAATGCACTGACTTCGATTGAAAATCCTGAAGGTGGATGATGAATTGCTGGAGGACTCTTAACCACTTGATGTAAAGTTTGAACGAACGAGTCCATGGGCATAACACGAATACTAGAAACAAGTTTAACTAGGCTCAACTGTTCAGGGCTAGCTTGAGGAAGATAACTCTTCGAATTGACACATCCTGAGGAATCTTTCCTGGCGCTATTTTTGTTTGCATCCTGGCTCTTCTTTGAAGATTCTTTGCGATCTTGCCATGTGACAGAAACTGCAGCAAGAAAATTTATACCGTGATGTAGTGAAATTGGACTAAGAAATTCCATGAGCTGCTGCTTAACTTGACGTACTTGACCTAGCTCACAGTCCCAAATAGCAGCTACACTAGCAACTATCTTTGAAAAATGTGTTAGTACTGCATTTCTGGCAGCCAGATGATGGGTGTTTCTCGTTTGATTCTCACTGGAATTCGGTGATGATAAAATGGAATGTACTATTGTATTAAACAATTGTCCCGAATGTGATGTTTGTGCTGAAACACTAGTTTGTGGATATGCTTGGTTAAATAAAAGTGACAATGTTGTTTGTTGCGTATTATCCAACAAACAATAATGACATAATATTGTAACGGCTTCAAGTTGCGATATAACATAATCAGGTGGGAAGTTGTATTGCTTTGTTGTAGATAATCGAGCAATTTTATCTAAATTGTTGCACAGTTGATGAATTACACTAATAACGATATTTGTTAAACTGCCAAAATTAAAGCAACTTAGAGATGATGTAACTAAATCCGTCCAATTTCTATGGAGATGTCTCAAATTTTCAGCCTAAAAGCAATGTATTCGTTAAACACACCATTATTATTTGAAAACATTCAACTATCCATACCTGAAGTGCATTCAATACTGCTGCTAAAAACATCGGTTGTTGACTTATTAAACAGTTTGGTAAATACTTAACGTTCGTAACACCTATACTCAATTTTGCAGGAGATCCTGCATTTGTAGTTGAACTACTTTCAGAATTATTCTTTGCATTTTTATCATCTGCCTTTATCTGAGTCACTTCATATTCCAGTTTTATTACTGCAGCCAATAATCGTAATAACTGAATTTGCAATGATTCTATGTGAAAATTTTCATCATCCGGACAATTGAAACAAACAATTTTTTCACTGAGCGTTTCAGTTTTGTTTGATGACGAAAATAATAGTACTGATGAATTAATACACAATAAGATGATTTTTTGCAGCTTACACTTCGTCATAAGATCAGCTATGTAGCATGCTAGACCTTTTCCCATTTCTTTTACTATATTTATTAACTCTACACAAATTGTCGTTAATAGTTCGACACTAGCTAATTGCACTTTACAATTTCCTACCACATCATCTACGCTCGAGGTATGACTATTTATATATACATCTTTCTGAATAAAACTTCTGGCAAAATAAAGACATATTGTAACAAATGCTTCCAAATACATGCATCCACGATATGTTTGACTGAATTCTGTATTCGTTACAGCCCCTGTGAATCCTTTACCATAAATGCTTTTACGATGGCGTATCAACAATTGCTTCAGTGATCCGTTTGGAACAGACGTCGTTATGGAAAGGCAAAGAAATGTTCGAGTATCACAAGAAATAATGTGACGTAAAGTTTGAAACGCATAAAGTGTTTGTTTCGTGTCATAAAATCCATAATAAAGTAGAATATGTGAATGGAATGGATGAACCTGTAAAATAAATAATTTTTATATTATACCTGCTCAAAATTATTATATAACAATTCTACCTTTACATAATGTCTGCCTTTATCTTCCGTTGTAGCACTTTTAGCAGTGCCGTTTTTAGAGGATATAGCAACATTTTGTCGTAAGATTTCCAAATTCTGTTTACTTCTTTCAAAATCCAAATCAATTTTTTGACTTTTATTTTCAGTTTTCTGTGAACTATCATCATCTATACAATCAATTTTACTACGTCCCTCATCACATGAATCACATTCATCATCACTATTAGATATACTCGAATCTGAATTACTTCGTAAATCAGAGAAACTTTTATCTATTGTATTTGCACTTGCGTTACTAGTTGTTGAAGCTTTTGATACATAACTATTCCGTTTTTCCCTCTCTGGAATATCTCGAATAGTTTCATTATTTTTAGGAGAATTTTTTTTAGATTTGCGATTTTTATTTTTTGGTTTTTCAATTTTCTTGGACACTTCATTCATTAAATCATTTAAAAAATTCCCCACTTCATCTGAACTAGACGGTGAGCTGAAGTATTCATCAGCTGGATGTGATTCATCTGGTTTTTGATTTGAAACTGTCGTTGACGTTGGAACTGTTGCAACACCATCTGTCACTTCAGTGAGAGTTGTTTCAAGTTTTTCCAGTAACTCGTCACTAGCACGTCTCAACTGAGGAATCATATTCATACAATATTATTTAAATATTCTTATACTATCGCTTACGTGATAAGTTTTTCTATTTTTAGTGCGATCATGTTCACTTAACACTTCTGCAACACGCTCACAATCTCCAACAAATCTCTTAACGTCTGTTGAGGACGACCATGTGTCCCGTCCGCCATAATCATCACTCGGCACAAAACCTGTTTCAGAAGAACTGCTGTCCGAGTCATCAGAAGAACAAATGTTATGATCTGCTATGGACAGTACACCTAAAATAAATTTCGTATTAAAAATATATTTTATTGAAATTTTTAGTACCTTTGTCATCATCATCGCTGTTTTGTTTGTAACTTTCAATTTTATTAGGAGCACTTGTACTCAATAAAGGTGTATCAGCATCATCTACGTCCGTGTACGAAGAAGTATCAAGTGGATTGACTATCAGTTGTATGTTAGTATCATTTTCCGACAAAGATGCAGTTTTCTCACTAACAAAATTTGATGTTTTATTTTTATTACCAATAGTGACGCCAAAAAATTTCTTTTGTAACAGACCGATCGGGCTACGTTTTTTACTAAGCGAAGAGTCCATATGATATTTAACATTACCAAACTCTGAACTTATAGCATAAACATCATGATCTGCAACAATATCGATTTCATTGGTATTCTGCCGACTTGTTTCGGTTTTGGTTTCTTCGTTTGATTTCTTCAGAAGATGAGCGTGTACTATACTAATACGTTTTGTATCTGCAGCTAGAAACATGGTAATTAGAGGTTTAACCATTCGTGCCATATCTCCTCTTAGCAGAGATTCTTGTAACCATTTTGTGATAAATGCTCTTGTAGATGTGTGGTAAGGCATAGCGAGTGTATCAAAAACTCGAAGTAGAGTTTTATCGAAACCTCTTGATTGTTGTTTTTCTCGTCCTAAATGCCATAAAAGTTCAAATTTTTTAAAACTTTGATACTCACTCTCCGTAAGCTGACTACAGTCGTTTTGTGTGGGTGAAAAACACATTATTCTCATGTCTGATAATCTATCTAGTTTATAATTTGGTAAGCGTTTAAATGGTCTATCTAGATCGATAAAATTTTCTGTCACTTGTTCAGTTTGGAACTCTTGATGGGCATTCGACATTCGATTACTTATAACACTTTCGACTAGCCCACTTTCAAGACAGTTGTGAAGCTGATACATCAACGAACTGATTTGTGATGGATCACTATTTGATTCACCTAATAAATCCCATAACACCGAAGTAACCAATTGGAATATTCGTGTGTTCTGTTCTATATAGTGTACGTGATTGAATTTCAATAGCGGAATCATAATTACAAACGTTACACCAGGACTAGTTGTGTGTTCCATTTGAGATTTGAGCAAACTGGAAGAATTAAATTGAAATTATATTATGTCACTTGTATTATTTATGCTTATTACCTGATTAAGTCAAAAAGGGTAGAAATGGCAGTGACTTGTGTATCTTTATCCTTCTTCGAATAGCACGCCACTAAGGTTAGGACTTTCAACCAGCCAGGCAAATCGGTCGCTGTGTACAGATTAACTGAATATTGAATTAATAACTTAACCAAAAAAAAACTACCTTTCTCATTCAAACTTAATTTCTGGTGACAATTTGGAAAAGTCGACATCTCAACAAGCAGATTTGACGCCAATTTTATTGCGTTTTTCAATGATTCACTGGGTTGGAAATTCATTAAGGTTTCCACGTACTTTTCATTATCCGAAGAATAGCTCCCATCAAAGTCTGAACTCGTTTTTGGATGTTCTAATTTTATATTTTTGATTAAACTATATTCATTCGACGCTACAACAGATTCATTAAGCAACTTGTGAAGTTCTGCTGTTCGGCTAATTCTGTGTACTTTTAACGTTTCAAAAAGACGATTGATTTCATGTCTTCGATGTTCACAGTTGTCTTCGTAAACTTCTTCTTTCTCGAACACATTGTCCATATCGGCAAAATCTTGTGTAATGGTATTATTCGGAATTAAGTGTGATTCCAATTTTTGTATAGGATGAATTCTTAATATTTGACGCGATAGAAATACTTGATAGAATGTTTCATACTGTTTAATACATTTTTCTAAAACTGAAAACTCTTGCTTCAATGCTTCTCCATGTGCTTCATCAAACACTTCACGTTTAGCTATACTTTCGACAATTTCTTCAGTTGGACAGGATCCAGGGGAACTTACAATTATCGATTGAGGCTCACTTTTGAGATCAGAAGAAGATTTACGTTTTGATTTTTCATGTTTCGGGCTGAGTTTCTTCCTTAAACTTGGCGAATTCTTCTTTGCTTTGAGTTTCTTCATGGAATTTGCTTCGGAGTCTGTTGGTGATGTTGGTTGATCCGGTAAGTTCAATGGTAGCTAAAGAATGTATATTTTATTAGAAACGATATTGATTTAAAACAGTACTTAAACTTACCTCCTTGTCTAGTTCTAATAACTTTGAATAAGATTTAGCTTTCTTCGTTCTCTTCGGACTTTTTCTATCGAAATACTGGTTAGAATTAGATCTTCTGATTGGTTCATCATCAAAAGAGGACTGGTTTAATTTTGAATCCGATTTGCTTTTCTCAAGAGCGCTAGCACCTTCATTTATAACACTGGTTTTTGGTGGATCTTCGGTCACTGGTTTTTTCGGTGTGGGCGCAATTTTAATTGGACTTCTATGAGAAAATTAAGATTAATCATTCATTGATATCTCTTTTCATTCTAAACTTACGAGATCATAGGTTGAACTCTGGATACAATTTTAACACACAATTTTAATGAAGCAGTAATTTCTTCGAATGTCATATGTTCTAAATGAATAGTTAACATTTGTGTTATAGCTAAAAAGACTTTTGGTAAATAAACTCGAGTTGTCTCATTGTACATTTCTAAAGATATTGTTTCAAGTAAAAATTCAGTCAAATAGCATATTTCAATTATGTTTGGATCTCCTGATCCAACAATTGGTTGAAATTTTTCATCAGATTGTTGCGATTGTTCACGTAGACTTTTTGTCAAATTAGATTCTTTATGCTGTACAAACAAAAATTAAAACAAATTTCATTAGCATTGCAAGAACTAATCACTTGTACATCCCACGTACCAATTTACATGACTTTTCATACATTATCGTCATGAAATTCCAAACGTAAGCAGGATCAAATGTTGCGAATAAGGAATTTGCTGACTTAGTAGTTTCTATATTTCCATTTGACAAAGACATCAGTCGAATAACATCACAAAGAATGTAATCCATAACTGGTGGTCCAATTTCAGGCTTATCAAGCAATGACATAAGTATACGATAAGGTCTTAGATCTACAGCCGGTTTATTAAGAGTGGATTTCAACATGTTAATCAATGCTTTGATAAGAATACGACGAGAATAATTATCGAAATATGTTTCTTCATTTTCATTGAAATCTGCCTCGGAAGTTTTTGTAACTTCAGTACCAAGTAACCATGAATAAAGTCTACGATTCAATGACATGTCCCTTCTTAATATTGTATTCAAACCATTCGTAACAAGTCTAGTTAAGTCATTTTCAGACAAATATTCTGTATGCATTGGGAAACCCAGCAAAAGATATTCCAATGAATTTCTTTGTACAAGAATAACATTATCATTTAAACATGCACAAAGTCCATACATCATAACTTCATGATTATGTCCCATTACGTAAATTTGATCTTGCATTCCTATATGTTTATTGAAATGTTCTAATAAATACGATATTGCTGGTAAACGAATTGAAGAATTAGTAGCTATACATTCCCAAAGGCAAGTATAAAAATACATGGGACCAACTGCTGTGCAAACATGTGACAACAAACAGTTCGTTCTTTCAAAATGATCTAATCCACTCTCATAACCAGGTAATACTCCACTGAGAAATCCACTTAAAGCGGGTCGTAGTTTTTCTCCTAGAGGAACAAAATACTTTTCATATATTGTAAGTAGATTTGGACGAACATTCATAGCAGCATATCCAAGCAGTGGAAAAAGTCCAGCACTACAAATATACATGACTTCGTACACACATGGCTTTGCTTTTGAATATTTCTGACCTATATATAAACAACTCGGTGGCTAGTCTATCTGGTCCAGTTTTACTAAAAATCACATCGTATGTTTCTAAAGCTTTCAAGTGTACTCCTGATGGCAGTGCAGGATGCATACATTGTGCTAATCTTTTTGAAATTTTTATACGCCTAGGAATAACCTGATATTGTGTATTGCTGGAAATTGCCTAAAAACATTTTTTATTTTATTAATTAATATATGTGACAAAATAATTGATTTACTTTATTAAGCTTCCCCAATGCTGATATTAAATCTGCCCATTCACTCGAATATTCGAAATTCTTAAGAGCTTTGTCGATATTCGACATGTAATGACGATACTTTGGTTCAGCAAGTAATTTCCTTTCTTCTACAGGATTGTCTGTTGGCTCCATTATGCTTTATTTCAAGCAGTTTGGGTGTCTACAAAAATATTTTATAAAATATAATATTTTTCTTAACAAATTTTGCGAAGAACACAGTAAGGCGTCTATCAGCAGTTATCTACTGATTTATTATCAAATTCTAGTTTTCGGGTATTTATTGTTCGTGGAACTAATGTTTGATAAAAAGAAAATGATATATCATCATTTTGATCAGATATGTAATATATATGAAATAAAAATCAATTCTAGATAACAAACAGGACGTTCACAGTGAAACTCTTGTTTCTCATATGCGATTGTGATATTAGGTCAATTGAAATTGTGAATAAGTCAGACATTAAGTCACGTATGACATAAGTGGAAAAGGTTTAAAGCACTAGGGACGGTATTTAATTTCAATTATTGAAGAAGTAAATTTTATTCCTCTTTGACACGTACGAAAAATATTACATTCCAAGTTGCTAAGACGAATTTAATCATTTTTATCGAAATATTTATTTAGCAATCGATATACATATTTGTCACAACTTCCATATACTACAACTTACCAATTAAAGATGTTGATTTGTTGATTGTAAACAAACATTTAAATAATTTTTCACATAGTAAAGACGAAGTTTAAGATAACTAATTCCATTCAATATTGTATTTATTCACTATTTTGCTCTTGTCACATCAGCTGGCATATTGTCATACGCAGACAACATGCTTAACACGTCTCACATAAAAACTTTGATTTCGTCACGATATTTCTAATTAAATTAAATACTTTTAATCCTTTCTCTGTTTATAATATTGAATAAACAATTAAAGTTTTATTTACTTTACCAAATTCGCGTTGGAAAAATTAACACAAACTTGTTAATACGTTCACAACAAAAATAATGCCATCATGACAGTTTTGACATTTGCGAAATCATTTTTGCAAAGGAAAAAATGCTACTGCAGCGCCAGTTTAGATAGAAGCGGTAGAGACAGGAATCTAATTTCTATGTTGGTTCTATTTTGTATCAAATAAATATGTTTTATTATTAATTTTAATAAATTTCTTAGATTAAAGAGATTCTCTATAATCTAAGATAAATTTAAACTTATGATTTAATCAAAATAAATCAAAATTAATTAATATTAAGCAGGGACTAGAATCACTGATTAAAACATCTGCGTAGATTCATTTCTCACCACAACCGTGGTGAACAAGTTGTGAATGTAGGAAAGGAAAACTACAAATGCAACAATTAGATTACATTACACAAAGCACTAGTGCAGAGTCAATGTTGTGAAATCCATTCTGTTATTTGCGAATAAAGTGTTTATAAAGAATATCGTTGTCCTGTGAATTTCATAAGTGAAATTGAACATCATGAGAGTCGAAAGGTTCCTTTGCCTCCAACTACGAACAGCTGGAGTTTGTTTAGGATGGGTCGGTACAGTGTCCTCGTTGATCAACCTCATCTATACATCTCAGATTGTTGGTGTTTTCAATGACATGATTCCTTCTGTAAACGAGGGAAATAAGGAAGGTAATACATATTGAGTCAATGTAAATAAAGTATTGAATAATTATATATTCCGTCTTGCAGCACTGCGGATTATGTTTGTTATATATTTGGCATTAAATGCTCTTGATTGCGTTGCATCTATATTGCTAATTATTGGCACCATCAAGGTAGGCTTACACGAAATTCTTAGAAACAAAAACCAGATAAACAATTTCAGAAATTAAAAATCCCCGTGAATCATTCTCTCGGTCGCAGTTTGCCATTCTTATCTACCGGTTAACGATAATAAAAGTTAATATTACTTTCTTGAGAATTTCCCGCGACACATTTTGTATTTGAATATCAATTTCATGCATGTAATTCAATTCTTGGTATTAATTGTCTCATGATTTGCTTGCGTTGCGAAATTCTGATTTTGATTGTAAACATTTTTATCAACTTCGTTCTTATCTTCTTGTAGTTACTTCCCACATAAAGACATGATATGTACTAATTCAACAAAATGTTAAATATAAAATTTTGTTTTATTTAGGAAAAACATTTGCTCATTCTGCCCTGGTTGATTAATTCTACAGTTGCTTTGACATCGAACGTTCTAACTTATATAGTGGCTATTGTTGCTTTGGCCATACAAGGAAACGAATTGATTTGGGCTTGCCTACTAGTAACTATAATTGGTGGTCTCGTGCTATGTATGATTTTGAAAAATAAAACATTTTTGAATCACACTAATCAATATGATTTTGCAGATTTGAAGTTTTTGGCTTGGGTTGCCATGTATTCCCTGTTCAAAGTTTTCCAAGGATCTGCAGAAACTCAACCATTATTACCACGAACACACGACTATAGTCAAGGAGCATACGTCTATAAGGCTTGAAAATAAATGTTAATATGATTACGAAAAGATTTGTTGATTGACTTAAAGTAGCATCTCGATTGAATAAAGATAATATTATTATAGGAAACGATTATGTTTATTTACAATTAAACATTTTAAAAGTAAAATATCTATCACTTGTAATTCGTTTGTTTTATATATATAACTTGTGTAAGAAAATTATGTTTAAGAACACGAAGTAATATTTCAAAATTGCTGACGAGTATACGGTGGTAGAGGCACCTCATGTTTAAAGGCAGAATTCCATACGTGGTTCTCACTTGATTGTGCTGCTTCTGTTAGACTAGCTGTTTTTAACCAATCGTACAACGATACCACAACCAACCAGAAGTAGAAACCAAGTGCTAAAATAATTATCATATAAATCTTCATTGAATTACAACCAAATGCTAATTAACTTACCTACAAAAATAAAACCAGATATTGTTAATGGTAGAGGGAATTCTTGCCTGTTTTCATGTAGTAAGTCTTTTGTTTTTGTCATAACGCTGACTAGTGAAATAACTGATGTAATCAGTCCAATGAAATTCGTTAAAAGCCATGGTAGAAGTAAATAACTCTTTTTCTGTACAGTGCCGATTATGAGCAGTATTGATGATAGTAAATGAATGATAGAAAATCCCATTATGATAGCAAATATGGTTCGATACACTAAAATTAAATTTATTATTTTATATATGTTAATAATAATATAATTATGAATTCACCTGATAAAACCGATATAAGTACTGCATCAATAATAATGCAAATTATAGCCTTAGCAGCTCCCAACCAGCCTAGTATAATTCCACCACTTTCAAGTGTACCACAACCGCAAAAACTGTTCACTAAAGCCATATTCAATGGTCATGGAACTAGAAATAAAATAATAGATATAATAAATGTTAAATTTATTAAAAAAATTTCAAAAATTTTTACCTACACCTTTCCATGCCACTAATTGTAATCTGAAAAATGAACCATATTGCAAACTGGACTCCTTTGTTGCTACAATGTTAACTGAGTTATCTTGTTGCTATTTTATAATTTAAATAGATCAGTGCAATTGTTTGGTTTTTGTTTTGTGTAAGTTAACTGTGCACTAATTCTACAGTCAGAAATTTTTGATAGTCGCTTATTAACGATAGCGTTGACCCAAAAAATTTTATTTTATTTTCTAAAAATTTCTAAATTAGTCTTGTCTTGTGCATTCATTCATTCGAATCCAACGCTGTACAGTAAACCTTTAGTCATCGAAAAGAGCCTGATTTAGTTAAAAATAAGAAAATATCAGTTAAAAATTGATTTGATCCCAATTAATTTTACCTTTTTCTTTTGATATCATTTTCTATTCGGAATATTCCATATTTTTACAATAAAATTTATTTTAAAAAATACCATCATCCTTCTGTCCCACTGTTTTCGTTAACATTTTTATATAATTTTTACAGTAAAAAATCATCAGTGAAGAAACTCCTTATACTCTCTGATATTGATATTGAGACTCCCTAATCTAAATGGGTGTATCAAATAATTTTTCTCTACACTGCCAACCGCGATATTTAGAACGAAATAAAATATCCAGTCTGTTTTTAATTACAACAAATTGATTAATAATTATGTATAAATTTTACAAAATTTCCTTAAGATTTAAATTAACTACTATTTTAAAAAGCTTTATTTTCTTTATAAAGCAACTTTAATTGACCGCAAAGTTTTCCATGACAGATCCTACTTGATTGAATAAACGCGAATAAAACGTCAAATTTTGTGCAAACAAAAATTTTCAATTACCCCAACAGGATAACTGTTATAAAAAGGATTTTCAGAAATCAACATTTGTATGAATGTGTATCGTATAACATTTGGCATTCTTGAGAAATTAGGTTATTATGTTATGCACAAAGTGTGAAAAACAGGTCGAAGTTTTTTTTAAATATCCTTGAAATTTGAGGGTGGACAAGATAAAAAATAAAACTTCAATTAAATGTTAAAAATGATATTTTCAAATTTTGAACAATTCTACTCTCTGAAAGTGGAGCAAATTACACTTTTTTCTGTTTTTGCCAGGCTACGCCCATCGGGCAACTCAATCTCAAGCCCAGAATTGACTGTCTCGTGCAAGGATACCATAAAGGATTCATGGTGGAGTGAACGATAAGGAACTTTAAATGTTTCATGAGATGAAACAAATCTTTTATTGAAAACGTTCTGGTGCTGTAAAGGCTTAGTACTTTTTCTGTTGATGAAAACCTTACGGCCAACACCCTGTTTCTCAGGAACATGACCTAGAAAATTCTCAACTACACAGATCTCATGTTTGTTCAATAAGGTGAAAATTGATTGCGACGATTACTCTTAAAGTTATTTACAATCGTTTTTGCCACTGAAAAGATATCGAGTTAAAGAAAGAGCCAAGTTAACCTGTGAAATTCAATTTGTATTATTCAGTTACAGTTCATATTATTGATATAAATCGCCAGATGATGACTGCCTTTAAACGGAATCTCCGTTCTACTTTTTTCCGTTCTCCATTTCATTAATTATTTGAATCTGTTTGAAATTTAAAGATTTCAATTTTCGCCCTACCATTTCAAAATTTGATCTAATAAAACTGGAACTGAAATCTTCAACTGATTCTACTTGCTGCATTATTTTTCCTTAAACGATAAGAAAAACAAAGATTCTTCGCACAAAGAACGTCCATATCAAAATATCCACCATCCTAGAACCACAACCACTACAATTCTTATCGTACTACGTATTAATTACGAAATACGTTATTTCTTCGAGTTTGAGGATGGCAATTGCTTTGTTTTCAATATCAAAAGCCTAAGGTTTTACTGCAACTTAGAGAGAGTTTCAATTTAGAGAATTTCAAGTTAAAGAATGGTGTTTGTATAAAAATTAGAACATGTGAGCAACACTTGCTTACGCAAAATCTTAATTTAATCTTCTACGAATAACGAACGAAAAGTTTGAATTAAAAACATTTTATTGTACAAAGTTTCCTCAGTACGAACTCCTAACAAGTGCTTCATAATTCTGAATCGCAACCTCGGAGCCACCATACGGGACGTACAAACAACCGTGGGACGGGTGTATTTTACCAGGCGATAAGCTCCCAGCATGATTTCCACGCCCAACGTAAAGCGGTTCTCCATCGCTGGTTCTACCTGCCATGATTGTATGTGGAGGTACTTCGCCTCCAGATGCTGGAGCCCATGAATACCCCATACAACACAGAATGTCGTAAACATGTTTCTCGATTTCTTGCCCATCATATGCAACATAGGCTTTACCTTTGCCAGGTACTATTTTCGCTGGTAAGTTATCGCCTTCGTGGAAAGCACGACCAACGTAGATTTCATCTCCGTCAGTATCATGGCCGGCGAACACAGCATTCATTGGAATACTATCACTAGTACTTGATGGTACCCAGATTTCTGGGGCAACCAAAATTTCATAATTACTCAGACTACGTTCATGTCCACCGTACGGAATGTAGAGACAGCCATGTGATGGATGTATTTTCCCTGGAGAAAGACTTCCTTCCACATATCCTCTACCAATGAACAGAGTCTCGCCATCTGCTGTACGGCCACCAACAATAGCCGATTGAGGAATATCACCACCTTCACATGGCTCCCATGTCAGAACATTCGATGTTAAAACTTCGAATTCACTTTTTTCGATTTCCTCTCCATCGTAGGCAACATAAGCGCAACTCTTTCCCGGTACAACTTTAGCGGGTAAAGTATCTCCTTCATGATAAGCACGCCCAACGAAAATTGAATCACCATCAGAATCGTTTCCAGCGAAAACTGCATTCATTGGCATACTAGAACCACTTGTTGGCACCCACTGGTAATCTAAATACAAATGATAAGATATCAATAACTTTACTTCATCAATAAATTTTGAAACAATTTTATGAACATGATACACTCATAGTTATTGTAACATCTTTACAAGGTTTACAAATTGAGACTTTAAAACTATAATTATAATCTAAATTATGTAACCCAAAACAACTTACCCATAGTTGATAAATATTCAAAAACACCTTCAGTTGCAAAGCGAACAAGTAACACTACGGTAACTGCAAATGTGGGGCAAAATTTTTGTCTTGAATCATTGTCTTATCTTTACCACTATCGACCATATCACTTTTCGATGGAAAATCAACTTTGGATAACAAACTTATTATAGATTTTCGGATATTTTGCAATTAAATATCATTGGCAGCGTTGCTAGGTATGTCATTTTAAAGAATTAATGATAACTTGAAGATTCAGACATTATTTTGGGAGATACGTCCAAGAGGACATACTTTTCTAACCTTACAAAACTTATTTAAAATTACTTTGATTCAATTAAATAACTATCATAAAACCACGAAAATCAAAGCTTAACTTAATATTATTAATGTAGAATTTTTGATTCAATTGATCATTTATTCGCAACATACAGTAATTTTTGGACTTACAATGAAATAAATGCAGTACATCGCCGAATAGAGAAAACATATTCTGTAAATTATGTATTTTAAGAAAAACTTACAACTACTACATGTTAAAATGTTCTCAAACCAAAAGTTTGCTCTTATTAAAAATTATTAAAAGAATCAAAAACATTTACATAAATATTAACATTGTGATGTGGACGTAAAAACATTCAATTTCCATGAGTTCAATAACTGCATTTATATGACACACACGTTAAGGTTTATCTTTGATTTTAATTGATACGAACCAATTGCAAAGGGAAGGTGAATGATCATGATCCGTTTGTGATTCTTATCCAATGCAAAACATTTATATACCTGAGCAATCAAAATAATTAGTAAAATATATTAATCAATTTAACTTTGTGCTGAAACAATCAAAACTGAAAGGACAAAACAAGTGTTCACGCTATTCGATATTAGCTCACCAAATAAGATTAATTAAAATATGTTTTGTTCTGTCCTGAAGCAATTTTTGTTAAAAGTTAGTATAAATATCACAAATCTTATTTCATAAACGATTTGCTTATGATAAATCATTGATTAAATTAGAAACACATATAGTTGTGTGATTTTTAAGTATTTTAAAAGTTCCCTTCCCCTTGGTGTGATATTTGTTTTGAATGCATTCGGATAATCACAGATTTTACTAAAATATAATTTACACAAAAATGATAAAAATTACATACTTCATGTATAAATGACAAATTTGTTATTTTCAATCTGCAAAAGTATAATATATATTTTTTTTTTTCATGGAAAAGCGGTAAGTTATAACAAATCTTATCGAATACACTTTAATGGAACCTAGTTATCTTTAACGATTTCAAAATAAATATAAATATATTCTAATATTACTGTCTCCCAACAAACAGAAGAAAGAGAATTCTACGAAAAAAAGTGATACCTAAATAATTTAATATCCTAAATATCCAGTCTACTGTCATTTTAAAATTTCACTCGAAAAGCAGAAAACTGTAGCTTGCTTTATTATTAGCTATATTGACTTAGTAATACTAGTCGCTACATTTTGAAAACTTAAAAAAGAAAATATGCACTGAAGATAATTACAACCTAGTTATATGTATAAATGAAATAAATTATCATTTATGATTTTTGCTGTTCCTTTATGAAATTTTGAAATGCTGCTTTCATTTCACCACTCATTTCTGGATCGAAATCATCTTCATCTAGCTCGTTGCTGAAATTGGAAATATTTTTAATAATATTATTTATCAATATATTATATTCTTCAATTATATCTTACTCATCATTGGGCATATTTAATTCGAGAAAAGAACTTTCTTCCATTGTCATTTCGGTTCCATCAGGTCCGTAGAAAATTGGTTCAAACGAATCATTTCCTACACTTCGTGCATTAGCCTCAGTTAAATCTCCTTATATTAAAAAGTAAATTTATTTTGTATCATATTTAATAAGATATAATTTACTTGGTGCATCAGCTCTACCCCAACAGTTTTTACGTAAATTCAGAACACTATCTAGTACGCGCTGCGTAGAAGCATCGTGTGGAAGTTCTTGCATTTTTGACAAAATTTGTGGAACTTGAGAAGGGCAGTCTAATTCCAATTCATATCCAGCTAACTGAAATAAATATTTTTGTTTAATAATATTGAAATTTTTTAACTTAATAATATAACTCACTTTGAGAGTAAAGCAAATGCACTTCACATTTTCAGCTATTGGTTGCATCAATAATTGCCTTATTGCCAACAATATATGTTCAGCAATTTCTTTCATTCGTCGTCCATCCTATTAAATGTTTAATAATACAATTTACTTAGTAATAGTATAGCATATAGCATTATTCTTACATTCTGTAATTGCATATACATTTCTGCCAAGAAAAGTGCAGTACCTCTAAGAACTTCAACTTTGTTCCCTCGTTGTTCAACTATTTCTTGTTGATGAAAGTTCAATTTTAATTTTAAAAGATATTTAAACGCACTATTTGTTTGAGGAACCATTGAATCTATCAACTGATACAGTTTAGCACCCATATATCGGAAATTCTGTTTTTCAATCGACTGATTTGGAGAATAATAAATATTTTAATAAAATTAATAATTATTATTAAATAACAAATATTCTTACATGATTGAAAATGATTTCAATAGCATTACTCAACACAAAATAATTGCTTTCAAATCCGTCGAAGAGTCGTACAACATCTTCTTGGATTGTATCGAACACGCCTGGGTTTTCATTGAGAATGCTTACCAGTTGAGTTGTGCAATCAAGAACATTGGTTTCTGCTGGGGTCTAAAAGGAAAAGGTTTCCCTTTGTTATAAATATAAATAAAATTAAACAATAAATATTCAATTACAGGAGAATTTTGTTGACTAGAGCCATTGGTATTAATTGGTGGACCAGTACGTTGTGTGGAGTTGGATGTGGATGGTAAGTTCTGACGATTATGAACATTCTTTTGAATTTCAAGTTGATCAAAATTTTTAAACATTGAATTCATGTAATTAGTACGATTTGGCTGTTTCTGTCCTTTAGGAATGAATTCTTTCGCATTTGGTGATAAGCAAAATTCTGCAGATGAAAATATATGAAATCAATTTTATCCTCATGTATTTGATATAGGTAGGTAAGCATACGTAGTCAAAATGATAATTTACAAACAATCATATACTTTTTTGGTTTTCTTTTATTACATGAAGTTGTAAAATATAATGATGTGGAATTTTTATTTACCATAAATCATACTTACTAGGTGTTCGTAAAGGTTTCACATTATCACTGTCGAACGGCGCCAAACATGCTCTTCCTTCACTGTTCATGGTCAAATATTAAGTGAAAAGTGTACACGAAAATCATACAGTGAGCTCGATATGAAAAGCTACAAACTTTCTCTGAGGGCAATAATTGTTTCACTAAAATCCTTTACTTATGATGCAATTAGTTTAAATGTTATAAATATTATTTTATATAACATACAGTATCAACAAAAAATGATTTGCGTAAAAAATAAAGCAAACTTATTTCAATCCTTCTATCCCAAAACCGATTCTTGACATTCGTCTATATTGCACGCACTTGAAACTTGCAATGTTTCCGGCAAGAGAAATTTTATGGCTGCGTTCTGTCACTTTACGTTTGACATCTTCACAGTTGGTAGCAGTTCAGTATCACCTATCGTTTTCCTCAACCAATTGGATCAAAATTATATATTTTTAAATTAAAAGGACATATTTAAGGATTTTATAAATAAGTTAATATTTATTAATAAATATCACATTCAGATCAACATCTCGCAAAGTAGAATACACCACAAACAGGGGAAGATGAAGGATCCTCGCATACCCAGGAATCAGGATTATTGTATTAATAGGTTGAAGATTGTCATGTAAAAAATTCAAATATATTTTATTTATCGTATTGTATATACACATAATTCATTGTTTTTCTTGTTTAAACGCAAAGTCAATACGTATAAGTGGGATAATTTCATATCTTGCAAATTATTCCCACTTAAAATATGTTGAAAGAAAAATAATAGTAATAATGTTTTAGTAAATATTTTAAAAATAATTATTTATCCAATACTATAATATATTTCCCGTTTCCGGGACGTTTGATGTAGTATTATTTGTAGAATGTTTGTTCATATTCAATCTACATTTTTCATAATCAACAAAATCATCAAATAAACTTGGCCATGCTTCTGTATCGTCATATTGATTAATATCACACGTTTCAGCAAAATTAAGAAACATATTCCACGTATCTTTTGGTATACCACGAATATTTGGATGTTGTTCTAGAAAATAAAGCCAACGATCTAATATATCTGGTGTATATACCGTGAAAACTAATCGCCATAATATAATTGCCATATCTAAAGACAATGTACGATGTTCTGGCTCTAAACCAAATCTAGAAAATTGTATTTAAATTTAACATTAAATAACAATTGAATTGAAATTATTTTCTTACCTAAATGTGAAACGATATAATTGTTTAAACATTTCTGCATCTGTTTTTAATTTCTCAATGCTTTGTTCTAATCTAAGACGAATTGTTTCGACGGTATCTGCCGTCATCGTTTGTAGTCCTTGTATAAATTCTAATTTAGTAAAACGGCACATTTGCGATGCATCCAAACGCCATGCTAAAACTAATATAGCGAAATCATCTGGTTCATAGCCTAAATCTTTACACAATCTCTCTATGCCCTCGGATAAAATGGCATCTTCGTTTGGATCTTTGTACTCCTCGAAAAGTAAATTTAACGTGTTATCTGACACCTGTTGTGGTTCTTTTACTAAAAATATAAAATAGTACATAATAATTTAATAATAATGAAATTTCATTTAATTTACCTGTAGTTATAATATCACCCATATTATTAACATTACCATTAAGTAAAATAATGGATTTCTTAAAGCTACTCCGTTTAACATCACCAATTGGATTCGTAGTGGTTATGTGCACGGGGCTCGGTGATAAAAGACCAGTTGTTTCTAAAAATTTTATTTATTAACGAAATTGTTAAGTTTATTTTTAAAAAATTTAATACCTTCTGGTCTATCAGAACTAACATTTCTTTCTAGATTCGTGGTTATTCTAGAGTCAGCAGTCACTGGGTGATTAGTTGATGGCGAAGAGCACGATTGATCCGATGATGTATTAAAACATGTCAAGCAATTACCCATAATATTTTAAGAAACTACAAGCGTGTGTGATGAATTTTACTATATATTTTAATTAATTATTTTCTTCGTTCAGTTAATACGATTAACTAATTTCGACCACGCATTTTTCATTATTTATATGCAATTAAAACAATATGAACATTTAGTGGCGTAGTCTTGCGATATCATTACGTTTTTATATCTTATATTTATACTTATGAATCTCAATAATAATAAAAATTAAATAAATTTTAAAAATTTTGATAATTTTATCAATTTTTATTTGTGTACCGGATTATGATCCGTACTTGGCACAATATTAGACACGGTATATTTATATTGGCTCATGTCTTACTGGTCGTTTACCTGGAAATAACGAAATCATAAAAATTATACTATTATTTTCAAATTTATAATGCAGACAACACAAAACCTACGCATTCATATGAAATTGAAATTTTTCACTATTTCGACATGTCCATACTTGAGGAGTAAAATAAAACAAAACAAATTTTCCAAAAATCAATCATTTACGATAATTTGTATTTAATTATTCCGAAATCATTCAATTTTAAGTCAAAATTTTTCAAAACTTTCACATCAATTGGAACGTCAAAAGTGCAAATTTTATGAGAAAATTCTTTCTTTTCTTCCAAAAGACATTTAACTTGTGCTGTAAAACTTTTGCTAAATTAACAATTGAAAAATCACAATTTCATTTATTTATCAACAAAATAACTTACGTTCTCTTTTTTATTATTATTTAAATAAATTTTGTGAAAAAGGCTGTTTACGTTTCCATATTTATTTACATTATAAAGTTTTTGGTTCCTTCACGTCCCGAGCAATTTGACGTGTAGCAGGTATTCCAACTTTTCCTCCATCAAAACCGGGGACTTGATCCGAATGCGACTTGGCTTTAGTTTTTGACTGAACTATAATTCCAAAATGTGAAGTTACTCATGTGAACTAGCTCTGCGAATCGCCAAACTTACACACTACAAAAATTTTCATGAATGTTTTTATAAATTTGTCCAATTTTATTTTAAAATCATGTAAAAGTTTTGATATTCAAATAATACAAATAAATTTTATTCAATATTAAAAATGAATTTAATGAATTACTTTGATTTATGAAAATTTTCGAATTCAAAATGCGCAATCACATCTTCCTTCAAATACAAAAAGCAATCAAATCAAGTCGAAATGTCATTTTACAAGTTTTCGCCAAAACTAGAATCCTACCTAGGTCCAGTGAAACTATCCTAATAGTCCTGTCTTGCTAACAATTTCTGTCATACCACTTTAATGCAACACATCATAGGTATTCACATCTTAAACCATGAGATTCATTGATACAGATTCCATATGGAACGAGGACATTTCGTTAAGTGGTGCTTGATATGTTCAGGAACAAGTTAAAGTTAAACACTAATCTCTAGATGATCCCTTAATCACAAATTTGTTGAACTCATAGCTCCAATAACAAGTGGATAAGTGATATCACACAGCAATACCATAGAACCCCCATAGGTAAGTTATAAGGAATGAAACATCCATTAGCTCTGTGTTTCGCTTCATTATATTTTACTTTATACGTACAAAATATTTTTAATGTTAACAGTTATTTACAATACATAATAATAAGTGATCTACGACTACTGAATTTTTTCGTATACATAAAAATAAAAACTTTACACAAGCTAAAAAATGGTGCAGATTTCTGTTACTTTATATAATTTGCATAATGATATTTTAAAATGTTTAAATATAAAACAAAATATTTATTATATTACGATTGTATTCGCGTGATTAAAAAATGCTGCTGCTTTTAAGTCTCAATCATACATTTAAGTAGTAATACATTTAGTACTTAACAATACTTTCTTAAAAATACTTGTTGATTTTGTTTTTAGTTTCTAATTTTTACTTCTAAAAGAATGATATAGAAGATTGGTGCGTATTTAAATATATAAACAATACATTTTGAAATTTAGGAACCGATAATAGAACGCCTAACAAGAATACACAAGATAACAAATAAAAATATTAATAATAAAAATCAATTTGAAAATAATAAACGAACTTATGAAATATACGTATGTACAATAAACTTAGTGATTAAAAAAATTTAATAAATATAATATAGTCCGGAATGATTTGTGCACAAATTTAATGTTCTTTTGATTTCTTCCCCGAAGAAACACCACTTCCAGTTCCAGGACTACATTTTGTTTGAGATTTATCCGTTTCGGATTTGGTGGTTATAGCATTGGTGGTTGGTGATGTTTGGTTATTGGCTGAATTAGCATTTCCATTTGAATTTGAGTCAGTCTTGTTTTTTGTACTCTCTAGGTACTTTTCTAATGCATCACGACCAGCTTTTTGCATTCTTGTGAATTGTTCTAATAGCATTGCTTGTTGTATATTATATCCTAAATTAACAGAAGCAAAATGTGGATTAAATGATGCAGCTGCTGCTAAATTTGACAAGTATATATCATTGTTTGATTGCAATTGTGCACGTAATGATTTCTCAAGTATGTTTGCCATGTCAACAGGACGATCTGTATCCTTTGGCTTTGATAAATTACTTAGTATTCTCTGAACATGACTACTTATTCCTTTATCATTATCAGAGATTGGTGGAGATGGGTTTTGTGCTTTACTGGATTTCTCAGTGAGATCAACGATTTCTTCAGATTTTTTACCACTTGCAGGTTTCTTACCTTCTGGTGAATTGTTCTTTGAATTTTTGCTGTTTTTTCTGCTGTTTTTTTGGGTTTTCGTACCAGTTTTCCCAGTTTTAGTAGGTGATACTTTGCTATTTGTATTGTTAACTCCAGTTGATGATGTTACTAACGCACTTTGCGGAGACGTTTTCACATTTTGTCCAGTAACTTCCTTTCCAGACAAATCAGTTCTGGGTAAAATTGGACGAAACTTTTTCGCTGGCGGACTTGTATCCTTTTCATTCTCCTTAGATACTTTACTGTCTTTCGATTGTGGTGTAGTTTCATTTTTAATCTCACTATTTTCAGTTTTCAATATTTTTGTTGGTGAAACTTGTGAAGGATCAGAATTCTTTCTGTTTTTAATTTCTGGACTGGGTGTTGCACTCTTAAGTTTCTTTGGGGTAACATCGTTGACTGCATTACTATCGACGATTCCCTTCTTTTCCGGTGACATTTGTGGAGCTGGTCTCTTCTGACCGAAACGATTGTCTGTCGGCGAGGTGACATTACAAGACTCCGCATTCACGTTCATTTTCGGTGCAAGAACTCCATTCGATACAGCTGATGGACTCGATTTTGGTACATTAATTGTGATTTTCTGCATTGTACTATCATTAGCCACTGTTATCTTGCTGGTGTAATAGTCAACATCCGATTGAGTTTGAAGTTTTTGTGGTTTACCCGAATCCAATGTGGGCAACGATAGTATTTGAGAACTTTGGAAACTTCCATTCATATCAGCTTTTATCGGTTGATTCTCTGGCAATTTCAATATCTCAATGTAATTGTTTACTGGACTCTTTAGTTTCGAACTGTTTGAGTTCTTCATCTGAGCATCAGTTTCTTCTGTTGTGATTGTAATTGACAATGATGATGGAATGTTTATTTTACACGAATTCAAAAGAGACTTAACGTTAGCTTCTTTCTCTGGAGGATCATTGACCAAATCAATATTGATAATGTTCTGATGATGGAATGGTGGTGAACGTTTGATTTGATTGTTGTCATCAGATGATTTTGTCATTTTGTTTTGCATCATCTCATCGGATTTGGGATTATTCGAAACATTTTTTGTACTATCCATTGGATTGAAGGAATTATTTATCGGTTTCTTAACAATTCCCGGATTGGTATTGTTATTTTGAACATCCCGATTGTTGTTATGAACATCACTTGCCTTACCAGATGATGTATCATGATTTTGTTTTTCATTTTGTACCTCAGGTTTTTTGTTATTACCTCCTGCCTCAATGTGTCCAGAAGGGTTGTTGTTAGTAACATTTTGGTTTTTGTTATTTCCTTGGATCATATCTGTATTCTTCTTGACAGGTGGACCCGGGAAAAGTCCTGATAATTGTTGGTTTTGTCCTAAAACGCTGGACAAGTAACTGGTCGTTTGTGATTTTGTGTATTTGTACGTGGGCTGGGTGGGAATATTGTAGTTTGGCATGTACTGAGGAGAATTTGGCGAGTAAATCGGTGAGTTTGGTGTGTACATTGGTGTTCGAGATCCAGCTAATGCATCAGACATTTTTGTTTTAGTTGCATTCAAGAGAGCAAAGTTCAAATAACTCGGATGATGTGTTGGAGTTCGAAGTTTATGTAGATTTGCGGATGATACACCTGATTGCATGTGTAGAGAACTTGATGATGAGATTTTGTTATGTGCTTGACTGTCATGTGATCCTCCCACTGTAGAATGTTTTATATCACAGTTGAAGTTGCCCAGTGGCTGTTTGAAATCAATATCATTCCCCGATAGAATTTTATTGACGTCAGCTGCAATGTTAGCGAATGGATTTGGTCGTGGTGATTTCGGGAGGATGAATGGATAACGTCGAGTAGTTGGTGTACGACTACCTGGTGGAGCAATAGCACTACCGCCATTAAGTAATGAATTCGGTGGATACATTGGTTTACAATATCCAATCGAATTTGTTGAATCCGGTTTATCACCACTGGACTTTGAAGTTTTCCCACCTTTCTTGAGACCATTTCTTTTGATGAGATCAATAACTTTTAATGGAGGTGGTGCTGGCATTAACTTTTCATCAGAATCCTTTGTCAAATCAATGGAAGGTGGCGATTGTGATCCACCAATTGGGAATGGAGCCAATTTAAATGTAATCGACTGTGGTTCACCTTTACCATCTTTCGGTGGTGATTTGTGTTTAGCTTCTGCACTTGCTAATAGCGATTTAATTGGTACAGTCTTAAGACGTTTTGCTGATGTCATCGTCTTATTTGTATCTTTATTTTTTCGTTTATTTGAATTTATTTGCGATTTTGGTGGACTTGTATTCAATGATTGTGAGGACGGCGTTTTTGGTAACTGATTGTCTTGCGTAGAACATGAATTGATCAATGATGCAAGTCCACTCTTTTTCACAGCTTCAACTTTATCACTACGTGGTGTTTTATCTTGACCACTACCACCACCACCACCATTACTACCATTTGATTTAATTGGTGTTAAAGAAAAAGAATTAAGAAATTCAGATTTCTTTTCTTCTTCATTTTGTTCAATCTTCGAATCATTCTTACGATCATTACTAGAGTCTTGATCAGATCCATCTTTTTGTGTTTTAACAGGTGATGTTGACACATTGTTACTCGGTGGAGATGCATCTTTTGCTTTTTCCAATTTGCTTCTCTTAAGACTTAAAATGGAATTTTGTGTTTTCCCAGATTCGTCTTTATCCTTACGTGATTTCAATTTCCATTCTTTATCAGATTTTGAAACTTTAGCACCATTTTCCTTTTTACCCGATTCGGATGGTGATGACATATTGATAATCGTTACACTACCCTGCTTCGATAAATCAATTTTTAACTTAATATTTTCAACTTTTCTGTCATCATGTTCGATTGGTTTCACTTGGCTATTACTATCAAAATGATGTGAATGATGATTCTTTGATGGTTTACCATTTTTACTTGATTTTTCACTTTTATTTCCTTTACCACTATCAGTACCAGTACCAGTAGTACTTCCGCTAAAACTCTTATCCATATTACTTTCATAAAATGGTACAGAATTATTTTTCAATAATTTGTTCTTGTTCACTAAAGTTAATTTTATCTTTTCAGTCTTTGGTGATATATTTTGCTCATCAGTTGCTGGAAGGGGAGTAATTTGAACTTGTAATTTCTTTTCATCTGCAATAAAATGTTTCTTCTCTTCATTATTATCTTGTGGTTTCTTGTCTTGAGACATTGTAGTATTATTATTCTCCTTCTTAATAGTGTCTACACACTTAACATCTTGAACTCTTTCATGTAGAACAATCTTAATATCTCTGATAGGTATATCTTTGTGGTCATATTCGTAAGTTTCACTTTTCACACATTTTGCTTCACAATTCGAATTCGTCGTTCGATTTTGTTGTTCTTCTTTCTTCATTTTTCTTGTTTGATTGTTCAAAGCTTTAACATGAGATGCATTTGTACTTTCTTTAACACGGAAAAAGAATCGCATTGGAGCATCACGCTTCCATGTGTATATGTATGCTACATCCATTAATGTATAATGATCTGGAAGTACAATTGTCTTGACTTTGTACATGATTTCGACATAAAACGATTTGTTATCAATTGCAAATTTATATAAAATGAATTTCTTTAAATGTGCAACACTAAAAATAGCTGGACATTGAAGATATTTTGGTGTTTTCAATCCACTTTTGTCTTCAATATGACAATTACTGCAAGAAATAAAAATATTTAGTTTTATAATTAATTTAAATTAAAATCAATTTCACTTACTCCACATCAGCATATTCCAATGATAAAGACATATGTTCTGCTGGACCAAAAATTAAGTACTCTGTATCATCACCTCTCTGCTCCGGTGTAGCTAACATTGCTTCCTTAGGACGATCACGATAAAATGCACGTTTTCTCATTAACTCTTTTTCATAAAGTCCAGGAACTAATTTGTATACAATCGCTTGGAGTGTTGTATCAGATCTGGAATGATTTCAACAATCAATAATAATCGTTCTACACAAATAATTTTAAATCCAACTTCATTCAATTATCAATAACAAACTCAATTAAATCCAACATTTATGAATTTTGACTAAACATTGATTATATATTACTGGATTTATTTAATCGAATTTCAATCAATATAACCAAATAAAACGTTAACGTTCTCAATCATGTCTGATTGATTGAGTTCCACTTCAACGCTCAATTGACTATTTTGGCGTGTGTTACGCTTCAGTAAGAACAGCAAACCAACTTCCCCAATAAGTTAAAACTTCCTTTTCACAAACTTTAGTTTATTATCACCGCAAATGTGTTTAAGGGAAGTTACTTTAATATAAGTTTTTGCCTTTAATCGATATAGACACTTACTTGATATTCGGTTTAACTGTGTTAATCATCATTTTGCAATGTGGGCATGAACGTTCCTTCTTAAGATGCTCCATAATACAACTGCGACAAACTGAAAATGAATTTGAAATAAATTCAAATTAAATTACTTAAATTATTTTCCATTTGTAACTCACATGAATGTAGACATTCTACTATTGTTGTTGCATCAATTAAATAACCCTTGCACAAATTACAACTTATATGATCATTTATACTTTTCAACAATATTCGTTGAGGATTTATAGACATTTCTACTGCTCCACCATCATCATCATCATCATCATTCATTTCTGATTGTACTGACGAATTTAAATTACTATTATCATTATCATCATCATCACCAACTGTGGAATCTGCTTCCTGTGTATTAACTGTGTTCCTATCTTCACTTCGACCATCTTCACTTTGATCTGAATTTAGTGGACTTCTTAATGAATTAGTACGTTTCTTTTCATTTGAATTTTCCGGAGAATTTGTTGAGCTTTTTCTATAAATAACACATAAATATTATACATATATGAATAAAATTTTGAATTTCATTTTTAACAACAAACCTATTATTTTTCGCTTTTGCTTCACTAGGACATTGTTTCTTTTGGGATTTTGTCTCTGAAACATGATGATTACCATTAACTGATGTTTGAGAACTATTTTCTGGCACATTTGGCATATCTGATGTTGTTGCATTTGTTGATTGTCCAAGACTTGCCATTGATAATGTTCCAGGTCTAGGTGACATTTCTGTTTAATAAATTACCCTGTAAATCAAAAGAAAATAAATTATATAAAAAGATTCTCTACTGTTTCATTCACCATGTACTCTCAAAGATAAACATAAATTTCATAAATTATTTGTAAATTGTTGCTTTGAAAAGCAATTAAAGTTATTTCGAAACACAACAGCATTCCAAATGAGACCAAGTTATGAATTTGGTGTTAGACTAGAACAAGGAGAAAGTTTTCATCCTCATCCCCAAAAAAGGATATTTATCAAAAATAACTAGTCCTTATAACATGAACGTACACTTTTTCCCTAACTCATGTTATACCCAAAAATTTTCCACAGTACCTACAGAAAGAAACCCACAGTATATCCGTTACAGTGAAAAATTAAAATGGGTTTTTGTTGTATGAGTTTCTCAACTTGTTAGAGAAAGGTATGAATTAATTATGAAAGGGTGGAATCAGGACCTGGAAAAATATGTTTCACTTTTTCCTTGTAACATTTTCTCTTTTAACGTTTAAAATAAAAAAAAAGAACGCCAATCAAACAAAAGTAAATCAAAAAATTAACCAAAAAATATGTAAAAAGCCCAACCGAACTTCCGTAACATTTCCGTGTAATTTAATCAAAGAAGCTTTAATACAAAAAAAATGAAACGAAACAATTTCCAAACTAACAAAAACATCACTTTAACATGTTAAAAAAATATACCCTAAACATTTTATTTAACACTCTTATGTCGAATCTAATGTCGTTAGATTTCTGGAATTGTGTATTCTTCATGTTTGTGTCTCGAAGAGTACCCTATTATTGTCAATAGAATGGTCCATAATGTTTGTTTCCTATTGTATGGATCATATTTGCTTTTCCCCAAACAATCCCCGGAATAAGCATAAAGTATCCTTGAGCAGGTTGTTTTTCCTATTGAATGTACTACAAACCGCCCACTGCTACATGGATTTTGTATCACATTCAAGGAAATATACGGCAAAAAATTTTCCTCTTGTTGAGCTAATAATGTACGAAAGTTTTGTGGAAAAATCACAGGACCATTTAATTTTAATAATATTCAGAGAATTTCTATTAGTCGTTAGTTAGTATATCACTAAAACGTAATTTGATAATCTTACAAAATGTCTATTATAACGTTAATCCTAATTAGTGTAGTTTTGTGGATTGAAGTCAGAAATTTAGGGTACGTTTTGGGTTTGCTTTCTTATCCCCTCAAAGAAAACATCCACAAATATAAGGAAATAATTCTGGACATATTGACCTTTATGAAAGCACCCTCCTTTAAATATTTGATCACTTGCTTAAATGTCAAAAACACAAGTGAAATTAGTTGCAGGTTGGTGAGATTGCCAAATACATACACTACCACTACACTAAATGAAAACGAAACAATGTATTCATCAAATCTTAGACCAACATTTACTAATATACATTTCATATATTTCACTCCACTGTTCAAATGAAATTAACAGTTGCAATTAACTCTTTGATATCAAAAAATAGACTGATAGTTTTTCAAGTTTTCAGTATTCAAATTTAAGAAAATAAACATTGAATTGTAAAAATTTCAACAAGTTTTTGTGTTTTTCCGAAATAATGGATAATTGATAGGCAATTAGTAATTTTGCTCATTACTCCTCTAAGCAGAACAAATTCATATAAGAACATGTTTGTTGGTAGGTGTGCTTCCAAACTTTTGAACGATTTCATTACAATTTCATTGGACAACATAACTATGTTTTTATGTTTGTCAAAAAGCTTTTGCAAAAATATGACAAAACATTTCGAATGGAATTTGTAGTAGCAATTCCATACCAGACGTCAGACTGGATTTTCTCGAAAATCGTCCTTTGTTCTGACGGCAATAATCTGAGTTTCCTTGTCCAATTGGTCAATTTCTCTCATAGCAATTTGTAGAATGCCACTTACACCACTACCAACTTGAATGCATTCCTAGATTGAAGGATATACATAAGTATATATTTCAAGTTGAATTCCTTGAATTATCCGGACTGTTTCCACGTGATCAGACTTTCTGTCCTGACCAACCAACTGGTGTACCATAATTCACGTTGCATATTTAAAGTCTTTAGTAAATTACAGTAGAACCTCTTTTATACGTCAGACACGGGGCCAGCGGCGTGACGGATAGTGGACAAGTTCTAAAAAGACAGACTTGAATCTGAATTTTGAATTAATAGTTTTATACATATCTACATAGCGAAAAAATCAAAAGAAATATTCAATGTGATGGTAAAAAGTCGGTAATTTTGACAACTTGAACTGTTCGTTCTTTTCTTTCATCGCAAAATCAACGCGTCCGTGTTGTTGGCTTCAACATGCTTTTCATACCAATCTTTAATTTTTTGAATATTGTGAGGACATCTACAGCATTTTAGATGACGGTTAACAGAGATGACGGATAATAGAGAGATTCTACTGTAATTTATATGGCGTTTACACCAAAGTGAATCTACTAGAGTTATTCTAAATCCACTCTAAATCGCCTCAGTGGCACCATCTAGTGGTGATCATTTGTGTAATTTTTTCCGAAGTGAGTTCAGCTCTTTACTGTGCGCGTTGTTTAATTTCATTATTTGGCGCGATTTTTGATTTTAAAAAAAATTTTTTTAATTTCAATAAAAAAAAAAATTAAAATAGGCAAGTGCAAGCGCGGACTATGGACAACAAAACAAAACACTACAATTTCACAAAAAAATGTCGAACTGTCAAACTAAGACTCCTCACTGGCGGTGTAAACGGACGAGGAAATTTATTAAATCTTCTCACTAAATCTACTAGATTAAGGTCGGTGTTAAACGCGGTATTACACTTTTAAAGCATTGTCCTATTTCTACTTCTGTTCGACATATTTATTTAAATGAAAAATAAAATAAAATAAATCCTTTGAAAATTCACTGTGAACGATCACAGACACCAAAAAAGCTTAAATACGCATGAAAAACTTTTGGGTAGGTATCAAAAGAAACGTTTTCATTTGAATTTGAATTTGAATTTCATAAGGACTCCCTCTGTTGGTTTAGTAGGTAGGTATGTAGGTAGCTATGTGTAATGTTCTGTTTTTTTAAAAGGAAAATTATTTTTGCTAAAATTCCATTTGAATTTGAATTCGAAAAACCACACAACCAAACACACACCCTTAAAGGACAAATAGAAAACCCCTAAAAGACGGTGGTGGCAGCACCTTCACCGCAAATATTTCCCTTAGTGAAACGTCAATTTGAAAGAGACCAGACCAGCAAGCCTGTCCTGACCTGATGCTGATGCTGATGCTGGTGTTGCTGTTGCTGTTGCTTTTTGCCTCTGCTGCCATAACTGATTTACTCCAAACAGAGCAAAAACACGGTTTTCGGTGAAAGAAAGTTTAGGTAAAGAAAGATGTTGGAAAGCTAATTAAAAAATCGTTTCGAAGAAGTTAATTCATTGTTTATTCAATAATAAACTTGCATCTTTAGTAAATGAAAAACCTTTGCTTTATTGCCAAAACATAGTCTAGTGACTGACTTATGGCCAGGCAACACAACACATCTTGGAGCTGATGATGATTATTATTTTGGTTTGTGAAACCTGAATTCGACAGGGTTTAGGGCACGGGCAATCACTACATAGGTTTTGAGCGATACTCCAAGCAGTGGAACAATACTAACAAAAGGATTTAAAGGGTATGATGTTGCTGTACCCAATGGTATACTTGTAGCTAAGGATAACAACGTTCTACAACCGAGCAAGAAGAAGGAGAGCCAGTTACCAGATAATTTGGCTTATCAGCCTCGTTCGTAGACAAAGGGATTGCACGGGTTGAGTGTTGTGTATTGTGGGGGTTTGGGTTTTTGGGTTCTGTGTAGAGCTGTTGCCATCGTAGCAACTCGTCTTCCATTACCCTGTTTATTCGAATTCTAAAGGACCATGTTAGTTTGAAAGTATTTCTTTGTCGTGAATTCGAATCGTTGTTGTTGTTGTTGTTAACGGATTTTCAAAGGACATTCTCATGTCTCATGGCTTCCCAGCCTATTATTGATGCGAATCCGGTCGGGAATCCCCTACTTATCTTATCAACGTCGCAGTGCCTATTCTCCACCAAAATTTAATATTTTCCATTTTACTGAATAAAATTTTCTACCCCCAAAAACCATCATCAGTGTTGGCCCCCTGGTTGCTGCCGGGTTTGAATTTTCCCAAAAATGTTACTTTAATTTGGTAAAAGAGAACAAATAGCAAATAATATTTCCCTTCCTAGTTGTAAGCTGTCATTTTTCATAAATGACGTGTAAATGTGAGTTCGGAATTTTCTACGTTCCTCTTCCGAAATACATAAAATATATATATACCATATACATGAATGTATTATTTCACTTCCCTCGTATATTTTTATGTATATCACATCTTCTCAGTACGTTTTCCGGTTTATGTACATATCTACGCATTTTCATATACATACATTTGTGTACATAACACTATGTTGCACGCACACACATTTTTCATGAAAATTCACTGCTAAGCAACCTACTCACATTTCGATTTGTATGCATTTCACAACATACAATCATAAATACATACAACATACCTTTCCCCTTTTCCACATTTCTATATTTCAACATTTTCCGGAAAGGAAAAAAAAAAATAAAAGAAAATTGTTTGGATGAATGACATTAATAACGGAACGGAGCGGAGCCGTACAATTGAAATCACATTACGACAGAAACAACAACAACTCGGAGCATTTATTTTTTTGTAAAATTCCGCCATGAATTCCAAAATCACATAACGTCAAACGCATTTGACAGATGTCATTCGCACAAATACATAATCAAAACACAATTATGTCAAAATTGATTTAAAACGAAAATTCATATTTCCCGCCACGTTTGAAAATTTCAAAAAAATCACATAAAAAAAATATACGAAAATTTTTTGTTTTACCACTTTTTGGAGTGCATGTCGAGCGCGTTGCAACTGTCATATTTCATTCAACACCGCGTCAGTGTATTGTTATTCTCAAATCAAGTTTTTTTCTCTCTTTCCCTGCCTTTCCTTTGCATTTGCAAGCCGCCAAAATGGGAAAAAAATAACTTGTTGTTGCATGTGCGAGGAGAGAAATTATTTCCCCTGATTTATGATGTTTATCTCCCTCCAAAAAATGAGAGAAAAATGAATTTCATGTTCCTCCACCTCACTCTGGCACATGAGGGAATTGACAGTTCTGTTCGTTGCGTGAGTCATAACAAACTGTGAAAGAGAACAAACAAATGGAAAATTCCCTGACAGGAGTTGTATCAGCAATCTCGTAACAACACCAGCTGCCAACATGAGAGAAAGAGAGAAGAGCATACAACATTTGTCTCTCATTCGCATCAAAATGCCGACAGCAGACAACAGCAGCAACACGAGAAATAAGTTTATGAACATTTTTTGGGAAACAACTTCGTAGTGGATACAAGTTAGCAGTATTTGGTGCATTTTTACGTGGTATGGTTAATATGGTAATTGGTTATCATGACACATATTACAGCAGACACCGAAACCAGTTCGAAAGCCTCGTCTTCTACTGCTGATACCACCACCACTCTACTCTAGTACTAGTACTAGCTCTAGCACTGGTACTAGTATAACTGGTGGTGTGGTTTTCGGTTTTACCGATTCTGGTTGTGTTTTCGTTGACACTTTACCAAAGAACTAATAAAGAAAGAGACGTGACATGGTTTTCCTTTTAACCCTCTAACGTTATATAAAAAGAAAAAAAAATATCATCAAAAGGGAAAACGGAATAGATAAATTTTTCATGAATACCAAATTAAAATCCTAATACCATTGATACACAAACATCCATCCAAAGCAACAAACAAACCAACCAACCAACCAACCAACACCAACCAATGTTAGAATACAAATTTCTCATCTTACTGACATTAGTAGTATTGCCACATTGAATGCAATGTTTATAGAACAGTTTCAATTAGTAAGTGTTTCCTCGTCACGTACGATACGGCTACAAACGATTTTCTATCTAACTCAAGGAAGTATCAATTATTCTAGATATAAGACAAAAGGCGGAAAGCTAAAACACATAAAATCTTATTGTAATTGTTATTATTCGACGTGGAGAGGAATGTGATGGGCTGGAATCGTCCTTACATGAATCGTTTACCGGCATTTAGGATCAAATCAAGTATGACTGTTGAACGCACGTACACATATCAACATGTTTATCAGATAATGGCAGCCATCATTTTTCACGATTCCAGTATATAGACTGTCAAATTTAACTGTCACACCAAACAGTTATGGCAGCACTTTATGTCAAAGTGACATTTCATAGAAAAAATTCCAAATCCTCGATAAACGCAACTAGCTGTGGTCAAGCCAAGTTGAAAATTTTAGACTTTTTTTTAGCAAGAAATAAGATACATGTATGTGTGATATATGTACTATTCATGTATATGTATGATACATAGACTGATAGCAGAAACACAGTCGGTGACTCGTGGTAGTGCCATGACTCCCGAATTTGCTGTTTGTTTATTATTAATTGGTTGCCGATTGAAGAAAAATGTTACATAAATGTTTTAAGAGATAATCTTAAATATGAATGTACAGGTAATCATTTGTTTCAGTAATATTCATAATAAATAAGTATATTTTATAATATAACCAATAAATGAAATGATAAAAACTTATTTTTAATAAGTGTTAACAATAAATACTATCGTAACTGGTATTATCGCTCATTTACCCATAACACTGTAACTCGCGGTTCACTTAAATTGACTATCGACTATCAAGGTTGTACTGTATGTATTTCCAAAATTATCAAGTTCTTTGAATCATTGATACGGATAATCGTTTCTTATACATTCTTGTGTTGCATGCAAATTCACTGTAATAGTGGTTCCGTGCATGATGACTATCAATCATACACAGCACTTGACTATCCCCAAAAATGGAATAAATCCGGCCTCATGTATGTGAAATGGATGAATTTCTTTCGGTTATTCTAGACGATACACACTTATATCTATACACTGTTGTATTTTTTTACCTACCAGGATATTAGTGGCGAAGTCACGTTTTGTCGTTAGAGATGAATTGCAGAAAATAAATCAGAGTTTTGGTGAAATGAATGTTAAAAAAAAAAAAAAGGAAAAGTTTAAATCTGGTCGAAACTTGAGGGATAAAATAAAATGATGAGCAAATGATTTTATCGCTAGCAAAATATTCAAAGGAATAAAAATAACATTTGCCTTAAAGAGGGGAGTGAAATTTATAAAAGTTTCTTGGGAAAATCAAATTTAAGAAAATTTAAGGTTACGTGACACAAGAATTTATTTGTGATATTCGCAAAATGGATTCCTTCTATTGAATGGCTAATTAACATGTGCACCTCTTTTCAATCTTGTCTATCGCTTAACACGAACGAATTGCAACTTGCAAGCCACTGTCTGACAAACTGCAGTTGCCAGTGTAGTGGTAATCATGTTTCAAATGAATTGTTTTTGATTGGTCAAGTTTCTAGTGTTTGTATGCACTTGTAAAATTCGTTCTCAGTATTTGGAAAATATTTTGAAATAAATTTTCTTGGAAATTTCGTTCCAGTACTTTTATAGATGATGTAAGTATTTGTGATTTTTAAGTGTTAAGTGTCAAGTGCAGTTTTACTTCAATGATTTCAACCATCTAAAATTGCGAACCCAAGGAAAGGACTACTCTCATTTTCCTGTTTTCCTATTGATGTCCATCAATCAAAACTTAATCCTAGCTTAGGTACTCGTGTTAACAGATCACTTGAGTTACTTTCTGTTTAAAGGAAAAACCTGAATTTCTCTCAACGCAAAGGACTACCTGCCACTTATACCCTCATAAAATTGAAGGTTTGAAGTATGACAGGTTGTAAGGGAATTTCTGTAAAATTATCAAACTTCACTAATTACCATAAAAATGAATTTGAAATGAAAGGAAAACATTTACCCGAATTTTGTAGTCATCTTAACGTTGCTAATTCCATAAAAGGATAACCGACAAATGCACCTGACGCTTTTCATTTTTTTGTTTTTTTTTGGTAATAATAGAATTCAAATGAATTCTTGTTTTGTCTAAGAAGCAAAAGATGGCGGAACAAGAAGTAAATTACAATTAATAAGAAAATAAGAATTTTACGATGTGTGAAATTGATTCTGTGATCCGTTAAAGCCACTTACCTTAAAATCACAAAAAAAAAATGAAAAAATTTATCCACAAACTTGTCCTCCATAAGTTGATTTTAAAAAACCTTTCAAAAATATTTTCCTTTCGACCTTATGACAAGAGGAAGTAACCCCTTTAAATCAAAATGTACCCTAAAAATGCCTTAAGGTAAATACATTTTCAGCAATGGAATGTTCACAAAGCTTGTGAAAATTGAAGAAACGCCGGGCGAGGGGATATGTCATAGACGTGTACATATTGGTGGTAATGTGTATCCTTTCCAATCATCACCCGATTTCTATGACCCAACCAACGTCTATTGTGCGATAGAACCTTACTAATCTACAATAAAGTAGGCAATAGCACGAACCGCGATAAACCCGAGTTTACCATTACATGTAAGCTTCGATGTGGACTAATAAAGCACAGAAGCTATTTCTTGTAATCCAAGCGTTAAAGGAACACACACTGCAAATAAGAGGATTCTTGAAATATTTTCGTTTGCCCTATTCTTCAAGCAATAAAGGATAGAACACACAATATGGATAAAGACATAACATTATCGCGAAAAATTCGACACTTTAGAGAATTTCTTATGTATGCAGACACGCGATATGGAGCTTATAAGAATTCTGACAGACATTAAGTTCTACAAGACAGTATCCTCGTGCATACTACTACTAGAGATTTACTGTACGGAATTGAAGAACGCGAAGAAAAGTTTTTAGAGGCCATTAAAGGGATTTTCAACCCTTACAGATGCGACATACATTACGTCGAAGAGAGATGTGCGTAAGATGTAAGACGTTGTGTAAAATGTCTAAGACATGTCACTACACACAAGGAGACACTCGCATATTTTATTTACGGCGGATTAAGCCCAGAAGGGTTTTCTATCTTCTTCCTTTTTTTTTTTTGTGTAAACATCCATGACATGGGATAAAGTAATATATTTGAAGAAAAAGAAAAATTTTACCACTCCACTCCGGGAATCCCTCGATAATCTCCGATATATCCATTTTAAAGTAATCACTCAGTCATTGTACAGTGGAGTGTTAAATTAATTCAAATTTACTTTAAAAACTTCCTCCTAACACCATCTATTGATATGTTTACGAAACTTTCTCATGCATACATACGAACAATATGAAATTCCCTTCTTAGCATTATGATTAATGGAATTGAAACTGAACTGAATTGGTCCAAAAGGTCATTCTGGGAGCAGTTGGCTGAAGAATATTTAATTGGGTTATGGGCTTATGGATAAACCCTAGACTTAAAGTAGGGAAAGAAAAATCGCCAGACAGACACTCAAGGCCATGACTGATAAGGACCAAACCCGGCCCGGACCGGATGAATATAAATTGTTTCCGATATTGACATTATTGTAATTTTTTTCCATTTCCATCCCCTCCACCCTGTGTCCTGTCCTGTTGTCCATTTCCTCAATTTTATTCGTTTATAACGAATCACAGATTTCCGGTTCTTATTTTTATTTTTCATACAAAATTTAAATCTCACACTCGTATCGCATTCACCAAAAACCCCTTTGCAATTTAGTATATCCGTCAAGGGTCATTGGAAAAAATTTAATGTACACAGTGGACTACTACTGCCAACCTAAATCTCGAAAAATTGACTTTCATGCAAAAACCTAAACCTAAACCTAAACCTAGAATGGAATTCCATTGGAGTTTAGTTTGACCAAAAAAGGACGATAAATTCCATTCGTTAAGAGAGATGAAGGGTTCCGTCCGTCCGTCCGTCCGGATTAAATAGAATCTACAGACCGAGAAGTTGGTAACACTTCGATTTTATTTTTCCTAATGCACTGTAGGTGGGTACTTTGAGTACGTGAATTTAATTTTACTTTTATGCACTCAATTTAAATATGAAAGCTTTGGGGGGGAACTTTTACTTTTACGTGAATGATTTTTTCCCTCTGTGTCCTCTTTCAACTTACTCTCATTTCTTATATAACCGCTATAATATGTCAATGACACACACAAAACGAAAAAATACACATCCTTCATCGTCCTTTTTCCAACACTGAGAGATATATGACACATGAGGACACAAGTGTAAGTGACAAGTTTCATATTTTTCGTTTTCGTTTCGTTTTTTGTTCAGCAATTTTTCAAATTTTCGAAAATAAATATGTCCGGTATGACAGTTATGAGTACTTTTATAGTGCAATTAATGTTATTTACTTAAAAACTATACATGAAATTTGATTCAGAATATTCTAGCAAAATGATTAATGAACAAACAAACATTAGACGGATATTGTTATTAGAATGTCCAAACTTGTTTATCACCCCATTTCCAAAATGTAACATACACATAATTCTAACAAACTACACAACAAGACAAACAATTTAATGATCCAGAAGCGTCACGTTTCCGGTACTGTTGCTTCCTCCATCACGTCTTATTCTTTGAATACAACAAAGCCCTGGACTTAAGTTAAAACGAGGAGACAGGACGAAGGATTTCATTGAATCGAAGAAAACTTTTGTAAACAAAGTATTTCTTATCACGTGACCATAATGAGTGTGAAGTTGTAAATGAGTGAGTGTGTCTGTCATGGGGGATGAAAACCCGATGAATATGTACAACACTCCATATAATTTCAAGTGGAAAAGCAATCAGGAATTCGGTTGTCCGAATAACAGAACCACAGGATAGATGACATTTTCACTCAAAACATGCAGTAGTCATGAAATTTGCCAGACAAAAGTATTGGAAAGCAATACAACATTTTGCCCCTTGTGTAACATTGCCAATTCGAACCCAAATTGGAAAATAGTGGGAAAAAATACAGAAAACAAAAATTATCTGAAATTGTTTGCCTACAAGACTGAAATGGTGTTGAATTTGTAACACAATCAACCGCAACAGCGACTGAAATTACAACATTATTTGGTTAGTTGTATATCCCAGGATTTTGGTTCTGTAATTCATTAACATAAAATATTCCCGTCGAAAAAACATGGAGAAAGGGGAGTCAGTAAAACCGTTTTGAAAATCAATCGTGAACCTCAATCACCCTTAATTCGTGTATCAATACCAACCAGGGTAGCATAGCGGTGGTGTCCCTTTCAGTCCTTTACTTTTAAAATTTTGTTTTGTTTTTTATGGTTAACAGAATTCAATAAACATTCTTTAAATTTCTTCTCAACCACAGAACAAACAAAAAAAATCTCGGCTAATTAGTTTATTGAAGTTTTACGGAATTTTAAATTAAATTTATTCGAAAAATTTAATCAATAAATAAAGTTATATCAAAGTGCTGTCAAAATTTTGGAGGAACAAATTTAATTATGAACGCGACAGAAATTTATTACGGGACGTCACCTGTTTGGGATTTTTAAGAAACTTCTTCCAAGGCGTTCTCTGTCTCACTCAGTTACGAGACGGAAAACACAATGTGATTGGTGCACTTGTAACCAAATGAGGATTTTTTTTATTTTCTTAAACAACACTTAAATATTTAAAGAAAAATATTTCAAAAATTTATAAAGGAGATAGCTCTGCAGGTTGTATTTTGAATGGGAAATGGGGGAGCGCATCAACGTTGTTAATCATTGAAATACCAATAATTTATAATAAAAATATTATTCAAAAAAGTTAATATTATTAAAAAAGTTTTATTATAAAAAACATTTTTTTTAATTTTAATTTTTATAATTTTGATATACTCAGTGTCACTCTCACAGTTGAGACGAATCTAACGACACCTCTCAAGCTAAAACCCATCGAGTCGTTTAGGCGACAGAGCGTAACAAATACAAACATACACTCGAAAAACATAACCACACCTTCTGGTGCAGTCTCTTTAAAAAGTAAAAGATTTGTTCAACGAAAATGTTCAAATTTTCTTAGTTGATTAAATATTTGGAAATGTGTTTATGCAAACTTCATGCGAGAGTAAATATGACATTCTTTCCGATTTTGAGTTATACATGCCACTAAATGCAGAAATGGCATATTTCCGATATGGCAAAATCATGAAACTAACAGACAATTCTTTTTATTTTTATTGCAAGATTCAATTCGACATTTTCGAAAAACTGCGTGCGAAACATGAAAAGTTCAAAAATTCAAATGCGATTTTCTCAGAACATCGATTCTGCACATTGATGGTTTTTGCATACACTCGACGACATGTGATTGACATGTAAAAAAAAATCCGATTTGAGGTTAGAAAATTTCGAAAATTTTATTTTCGAATATTTAATCAAATAAAGAAATTTCAACATTTTTGTAGAACAAATCTTATTTAATTTTTTACTATTTACGTATTTCAATCATTAAAACTGACGACTGCTCCTCGTGCACTTCAAACTCAACACAATAGGATTACTCCAACAAATAGCAACTGATGGATTTGATATTTTCAAGTTATGTTTAATACGATATCATCCCTTAAAATATGTAAGAATATTTGTACAGCCTTGTATGGTTCAATAGTAATTAACAATTTTCTGAAATTTCATTCAAAAGCCTGTCATTTTAATGAAAATTGATATAAAACGAAAATTTTAACGTACGTCAGTGCAGTTATTGTAATAAATTGAAATTTTTTTATTTCATGATACTGTCATTAAAATTACCGGGATAGCGACACTTTTTGTTGGAAAAATAGCTCGTACAGGGAAATTACCGGCAAATCGCCATTTTGTAATCAATTGATATCAAAATTGTCCAAACCACAGTTGAAAGATTATATGATAAGAACGTTTTTACCAAATTTCGATAAGTTGTTTAGTTTCGCTGGAACAAATCCACAAAACTCGCCCTATTTTCCCTTGAAAATGATAACTGCATCACAATTAAAGCTTCGTTAAACACAACAGTATGATTGATAATGCACCCCTATTCCGACACAACACAACAGAGATATTACCTACAAATAAATGTCCTCCATTAACGATAAAACACGATAGTAAATTTTGAATCAAAAAGTCACATTGTGTATTGGCGGCACATAAGGGTTGATTGCAGCAAAAACAAAACTTTAATTTCACTTCATTTACTCGAAAGCAAATACACACACTTGTATTGAATTAGATAACACTAATTACGAAATTCTGTAATAGTGTTCGTTGATTAATATCCTTTAGACATAACCTTAAACATTACCCTATTGGGATTTTGTTTTAATTTTACTTAAATTGTTTTGATTATTTCGCACAATTTGTTCGAATCATTAAGCACTTTACTAATGTAATGTAAATGATGTATGTAACAGATTGAATTTAATTTCGTAAAGCTTTCAAATAATTTGCAAAATCAGCATCATCTTAAAGGGTTGAGAGAGAATGCAAACGTGGTAATGTTATATAAATCAACATCAAATACAAATTACTATTTTCATACACGATTTACACAGGATTGATATTAACTAAAATTTCGAATATAACTTGTTACCAACGAAAATTTCATCCCCCTGAGTGAATGAATGAATGTATACAGTACAGAGGTATATGTGCATGTTGGTAACAGTGCTTTTGTTATTTCAACTTGAATTGTGTCAATATTTTCAAAATGTTCAACTGTTATTTTTTTAAAGTGTTATTCCGTATCTGGATCTAGTTGATCCGGAGGTAATAATGGATGAAGCTTTTAAGGGTAATAAAATGTACTTCTTTAACAAACATAAACATCTCGAAACATTTAAATTTAATCATCAGTGGTTATGTTGTTTTTGTCGGTTGAATGGTTGATTGGTTGGTGTGGTGGTGTGGTTGCTATTCAAATCACCCCCTAATTCAATTCAATTCAAAATCCTATAAAATATCGTAAAATTATGTAAATTTTTTTTCTGCTATCTAATTGAATAAAATATATAACATAACGATACAAAATTCAATCTAAAATCCATCCCTTAAAGCTCTGTATCGTAATTTTATTTGCAACATCAACACAAAAACACAACCAACTTCATTCCATTTGAATTGCGAGTTGATTTTAGTAACTTTTATATACAACACAACCCCTCAAACTTGTTAATTGATAAATCGGCTGTCACTGAGACAGGCTGTGGTGTGTGCTCCATCAACTTGGAATTTACGACTGAAATAATTTTGGATTAAAATCAACAGTTACTTTACCAATCAATGCATCTATGTTATGTAATGTTATGTTATGTTATGGTATATACCAACCGGCGAGTGATAAATGAGTTGATAAAACAAAAAGTTTTTGTTGACAATTATTTGACGTTAAGTATGTGAAATTTGTTTCATGAGTTTTTCACGTTCGATAGATACAGTCTGTTAAGTAAGATCGTATACAGTTTAACTTTTGTCATAGCAAGACATTTTTGTCGGAGAAGCTAGTGGCAATTTTTCAGAAATGGAAAAATCATAAACACGTTAGTTCGCTCCTTCGTTGTATCTTGAGGACGCTTTCCGACGAGTATTCCGAAAATTGATTAAGTGGACATTACGCCTCGCAGACGGCATGTGATTCCAGACGCTAAAGGTGATTGGACTAAACACTCATACAACTGGGCCTATGTATATATATGTAAAATAATATATAAATAAAATTAACATAGACTTGACTGTATACGATCTTACTTAACAGACTGTAAATGAAATTGTGATAAAAATTAGCAGGAGAATTGAAATTGAAATTGAAATTGAAAATTCTGATTCAATTCCAATATTTCCAAGACACAAGTTGATGAGAAAGAAAACAATGAATGAGACCGAGAGGTGAATTGTAAACAAAAAACATATTGAGGTGAGAGCATGAGCATGAGTGAGAAATGATGAGAGAATGAGAAAACAAAAGGGACAAAACGTGAACTAACCAACTCAATATTCACCTGAACGAACGTCACGGATTCGTGGTGAATTTAATGAGGATCCACAGGTGAGTGTACGATTCTCTCCCCTCACACGTTTACCCCAAAAAATCTATTTCAAAGGGAATTCCCTCATTCAGGTAAAACATTTCGTATCTGATGCTGGTGATGCTGGTGTTCTTGTTGTTATTGTTATTGCTGTTGTTACGTAAATTTCTCCCTTTTTTGCCTAGCCATCTCCACTCCACAAATAACAGAGAATAATTCATTCAGATAAAGGGTTGACATACTTAAATTTGTCCCGGTTTATTGAAGGTAAAATAGTTTAAATGTTTTATTGAGTTATGATTTAGTGAGTGGATTTTCATGAATTTTAAAGCACTTCAAATGACAAATGTAATTATTACACCATTCAATTAAGCGAATATCATTTGAAAAATCCCTCAAAGAAACGATTTGAAGAAAATTTTGTTGAAATATAATCCACTAGAAAATGTACAATTCAAAGTCTAAGTACTTTCAATGTAGACGAATATAAATTCTATTTTTAACGAGGAATATTTTTGTGAAATTAGCGATTATAATATCTTTTTGCGGTCACCCTCGTATACAAGTACAACGACAGTAGTAGTAAAAACACTTGACTGATTAAAATGTATCCAAAAAAGCTCACACAAACAACAACATCACATCATAACGAAAACTTAAAACGACGAGGGTGTGCATCAGTTGTTGTTGTTGTTGTTGTTATTCATTCATCCCCCTAAACAAAATATTCTCTCCCCCGTTATCGCTGTGTTATGTGTCCTGCAAATACATATTTTTACGTAAATTGATGGTAGGCTAATGAAATTATGTAAACACAATATGAGACATTATAGAAGTGTATTTGGTTGAAGTTTAAAGTTTTCAAAACAAAATTTTCTCTCTTTAAAAGTTGAATAAAAAGAAGCACACGCGGTAGAAGTGAAACCTGAACTGCACGAGAATCAGACGAATGCAATATGAGTAGTATTTTCTTGTATGTATACACTAGTGGAATTAATTCTGGACACTTTTGCAAAACGTTATGTTTTTCAAAATTAAGACGAGACTCTTTTCAATTCTTTAATAAACTATGATTGTTTTTCTCATTTTTACTTTTACTTTTAAAGGATTCAAAACAGTTCGTGTCTCAGAGAAGCATATTTCGTTTGAAATTTGTGAGGAACTGCAACGCTAAAAAGTCCCGTTATCCCAACAATCTGGGAATGATTTCTTATTTTTATTTTCGTTTTCCTGCATTTTATGTGTTTGAATTTTGAACTGACTAGTTGAATTAAGTTAGGTTAAAATAATACAGTTGGGGTCATGTGAAATAAATACAATTGTAAAGGATAAATAGTAAATATTTTTTTAAAAGTGTCCAGAATTAATTCCAATAGTTTATTTTTTTTTTTTTTATTTTACGAAGATAATGGGAAAAACTGCATATCTGTCTTCCATCTTGATACGTTTGTTTTTTTTTTAGTGTCGCTTTTCATTTCATCGAGTTTCAAATCACAACGGTGCTAAAGAAATGTTCACGTAAAACACCGTCATTACGTGTATACACAAAATTTCGTGCGTCTGGCAATGCTTTTTACATCCAACAGCAGTAGTAACTGGAAAGACAGAAGAAGACCTACTGAAGAACAAACTTCATTTGAATGTCTTCCTCTTCTTCTTCGTTTTCGTTTTCGTCTTCTTAATGTGGTGCAGAGTGGATGCCAAAAATATGAAAAGAAATTTTTCGTATTTACCGACATGAAACGAAATGAAATTTCATTTGTTTAAAATTTCAAATGCCCTCAAAATTGTATGTTTATGCTATTTATCAGTTTAAGATAACATTTGATTTGTTTTAAGAACAATTAAATTTCCCATCTAATGATCCCCGAAACGAAATTCAATTCAATTCAACTTAAAGTTGAACCAGAAAAAGTCAAGGAAATTTTTGTTGTAGGCATGTTGTTGTTCGCCCCTCACATCGCTCTCATTCGCTCTCATTCAATTTTCATTGAACAGAGAAGAAAAGTTTTCGTTTCACTTCCGCTTTACTTTAGTTTCCTTCAGTCTTTCGTTCATTCGTTCGTTTGAAGGGATTTGAAATGAAATTCTGAAATTCAGTCAAGATGAGTTCCTTTGATATTTTGAATTATTTATTTCAATGAAAGAAGCAGTCGTTCCAGTCTTAGAATTTCAAATAAAACCTATCTTCTACCCTAAACTGAAACTGAACTAAACTACGAGAGAATGGCATGAATTTTGGTTAATATTTTTCCAAAAAGGAATCGTCGTAATAGTTCGTCTTCGGTTCGATCATCACATCGGAGTGAATGCGATGCAAACACCATGGATACACAAATCTCATACTCTTCTCTCTTATCATAGCAACGGCGGAATGTCGATAGTATTACAAATCTTCTCAAAAAGGCTATTGATCGCAAGTAGTTGTTGTGACATGTGTTTGTAGCATTAATAACAAACTTCTTGTTCGAGTTTGAGTTCGGGTTCGAGTTCAGTTCAGATTCATCAGACACAATGCAGCAATGCCGGAGTGAAGTTTGTCGTCGTCTTGCGTTGCGACTAATAAATTTCACTTAATCTTTAAACTTTCTTCATATATTTTGAAAATTTATTTTGGAAAAATCACAGTAATTTTCCTTTCCACTCCGAAATTACCCTCTTGCCTCTCATTCTCGCATTCTCGTGACGGAATGAAAGTTTGATCCCCTTGTCAAAATCTCAATTTAACTGACATCGAGTGTCAATAGAGAGACCCTTTTCAGAGATTTTCTCGAGTTTTTCCTGATTTTTTCATTTCAATTCTCAACTGAACAAAATAACAACAACAACAACAACTTACGTTTGAATGACAAATGAAATCCGTTTATTGTTTCTCCTCGAATGAGCTTTAAGTTTCTCCACTCTATGAAATTTCCCGAACGGTTTCGTGTAGATTAAATTTTTCCATCACAAAGTTCAGTCTGTTCGAGAACGTCCACAAAATCCATTCAACACTCACACAATTTTCAATTAAGATTTTATTAAAAATATTTTTAAAAATTTTTTCAATTATTTTTAATTTTTAAATTTAAATATTTTTTTTTTTAAAAAAAGCACTCTAAGAGTTATTTTTCTACAATTTTAATTACAAAATAGTTTTTATTTTCACTTTGTTGCTGATATGCTTCAATTTGGTGTTTGAATATTTATTTACTTATTTATCTAATTCCATTTACGTACAATTAAAATCATAAAACCGATATAGTGTTATCACGTCCACACAACATTCAATACTAAATTTAAATCGAATCGACACAACACGATATGCTAACGAAAACGAAGTACCTAAACGCGCTCTCCCTTATGTAGTTTCCAACTTGCGTTTATGTACATCGGAAACACGAAATTTTCGGAAATGCTAAGCAACGCAACGAGACGTTTGCATATAACGAGAGAGAGAGAGATTTGATTCTGGTGCTGTGCTGTGCTCTCTTCATTCGTATCCGGTAGGAGTAAATAAAAATTGTTTTATTTTTAATTTTTATATTTTAATTTAAAATTGAATTTTGTTTTAATTAACATAATTCACACAGTAACAATTACAATTTAATTAAATTTAATTTAATGTTTATTTCTCACTAAAACATTTCGCTTCCACCACTTCACTCGCACGTCTTAACCGTTTGACTGCATTCACAGAACTGATTCGTGAAACTCCCCTGCAACGCGTAGTAACCCAAAATAAACTCCGACGAAATCCGATTGCACACAATGTATATGTACACTGACCGAGTTTCAGTATTATGTACACATGTGCATACACCAAACCAATAAAATCTCGTGAGAGTAAGAAACTCAATTTTCTCTCCCATTTCACATTTGCGATGTTTAATCCCATTAGTGAGAAATTCATTTACTAAATGCCAACTCACACACACACTAGCATTTCAAAGCTCATGTGAATTGCTTGTTAAAAGCTTCATGGAAATTTGTACCGAGTTTTTTGAGTGCATTCAGTGGAAAGTGAGTAACACAAACACCACAGAGAGAGTGAGAGAGAATGTGTTTACAAATTATCACATGTCATGGACCGGGTGCTCTGCACCGAGGGGAACAAAATGGCCTTGTTATTTAATGATTATACATAATTAAAAATTCATATATTCCCTTCGTGCATGTAACGTTCGCATGGTTAATGGCATCGCATGTGTTATTCATACATACAATACAATACGAGAAAGTATATACATTCATAAATAATGTACGTGTAAAACAGTCGATCGAGTTACATGAAATTTAATTAATTCCCGTTTATATTGAAGCTTGAAAAATAAAATTTTTGTCACTCAATTCTGCCAACTGCCATGCTGGTATAAATTGAAATTTCAACGTTGGACAGTAGTGCCAACCTCGTCCGTCGTACCAAGCACTGTGTACATGTATAGCATCATGTTTATATACACACTGTGATGCTTCTCACATATGTGTATATACATACCGAACCTTCTACCTACCTGATGGCACAGAGGTTAACCTTGGGCTATACGACTTGTATTGCTTTACTCGATTCGATTCGATTTTGGTCCTAAAAATTTTTTCGATCATCACCACATAAAAAAGCATAAAAACATTTTCTAATGCATTTTCGTATAAAAGTGAAAGTGTATATACATCCATATATCTATATACACATTGGGGATTCCGTTTAATGAATGCTAACGTCATTTATCTTTTGTTTGTACAGTAGATTTGTACTTGCTATCCAACCATCAGATACCATCCCCCTCCTGTTAGCAGCGTCCCCTCATTGAATGCCTTTAAGGATAACGATGGCAAAACACGAACTGGGAGTAGAGCGAAAAAAATCATTCTTCTTCTACTTCTGCTTTTGCGAATCTGTTGCTTGAATCATGTGATTCCTTCCATCACAGAATATCTCAGTACAATTATATACAATTATATATGTATGCATGTATATAGAGCGCTTTTGCATTTGTATTCGATTTAAGTTTGTATTAGTTTATATTTGTAATAGGAGGACGTCGATTCTAATCAGAATACAGATGAATGTGTTCGTTTCACATTAAGGGTATGTTTATATTACGTGAGACTGGAACCGGAAAATTTCCGAGGTTCCTTTACTTCACCATCCCGAGGGTTGCCTGGTTTCGTGCCTTACGTACATGTATAAAAAAAAATTAATTAAATGATTTAAATCAGCTATACCAGTTCGTACGTTGCTTGTAGACGTTATGTTATGTTAGCTTTCGATAAACTAAATCATGGGATTTCACTGTCATCGCATACAGTAGATAAAGCTTTAATCTCATGGAATTTCCTATTAGGATATTGTATGTATATCTAGTTAAATAAAAAACAAACTTAACTCAAAATACCAAGTAAATTTTACGATGTGTCTACAGCTAAACCGAGTTTATCCGTTTGAACAACCCTTTTTTGTTACAAAAAACCCAGAAACAGTAACGTAGCTAACTAGGTTTAGGTAGGTACCTAGTCCATTTCAAGCTTTTGTCAACATAGAAACATATAGACTGTCATCATATTGAATGGTTCCAGCCATTGATCTAAGAGGAATCCCAGATGATACTAGAGGAGTTATATAATTTTATGATGCTAATTACCTAGTCCTAGTATATAAAATTTTCTGTTCTCTTAAGATTATTATTAAATAAATTTCAACAAGAATCCTCATAAGGATATAGTGACAGCGGTTGAAAGCGTTTGTAGTAAACAAATAACATGAGAGGATTTCTTGAAATCATGACATAGATTTAGAGCTAACAAACAAAAATCCATTTTTCCAATAAAGATTTTTGATATCCTAAAGGGAAATGAAAGGGTTTTTGTTTTGTATAAGACAAAAACTACCATCAGACGACATCTTTGAATTATAGTCAATCGAGTGTAAATGGTATAGTTAGGTATACAGTGAGAGTTTAAAGGGGATACTGGTTTTTGTGTGTTAAACAAGTTATCGACCCAAAATATAATTGTGTTGTTGTCATAAAAGGGAAGCATACTTAATGACTTTGAAATGATTTGAAAAGATGATAAGCTTCCTAAAACTTTACGTAAAGGAAATATTCCAAAATCTGGGTGATATCAATATAATATAATATGATTTCCGTATGATAATGGTCAATTTTGTTTTAGTTCAATTCACATACTGAGATTGAACCATTGTCATGTGATTAAACACGAACAAACCTGTCATTGATGTCAGACATAGGTTATGTTGTTTGCACGTGAGGCCTATATTAGTGTATTGTGATCGCGTAAAATGCGGATTATCCATTCACATAAATATTGTTCTATAGTTTCCTTAAAAGTGAGTCAATTCTCTATCAGATGATATAAGTTGTCTTGAATTCTGAAATTCTCAAAAAATTCATAAAACCTGAAGCTTCATATGCCAAACGTCAAAATTACTGATATTGAACCACTGCCATGTGATTAAACACGAACAAATATATCATCCATTTCAATATATGTATCTTGACAACTTTGTTCTGTAACACATAATGTTTCAATGTTTCCTTAAAAGTGAGTCAATTGTCTATCAGATGATATAAGTTGTCTTGAATTCTGAAAAATACAATTTTCAATTACTTTGAACTTCAAAAAATTCATAAAACCTGAAACTTCATGTGCCGAACGTCAAAACTCAAAATTACTGATATTGAACGACTGCCATGTGATTAAACACGAACAAATTTATAATTAATATGAGACATAGGTTATGTTGGTAAAAGCCGGATTATCCATTTCAATATATGTATCTTGAAAACTTTGTTCTGTAACACATAATGTTTCAATGTTCCTTAAAAGTGAGTCAATTATCTATCAGATGATACAAGTTGTCTTAAATCCTGAAAAATATAATTTACTGCGTTCCATTTACCTAAAAATTTCGTTCCCAAGTACTGGCGAATATCTCGTAAACTTTGTTCTGTAACATAAAATGTTTCAGTGTTTCCTTAAAAGTGAGTCAGTTGTCTATCAGATGATACATACATATATGTGAGTTGTACAATTCCTGAAAAATATAATTTTCAAAAATTCGTAAAATCTGAAGCTTCGCATGCCAAACGTCAAAATTACTGAGTGAATTCAGCAAATCAGTTCAGTTCACGGTTCAGCAGTTTTCAACCAGTTTATGTGGCGTTCGGAGTGAACTCACTCCATAAATATGATTCACAGGCAACTCCACTCCCTGGTTTCCCATACATTCGATGTCAATCCGAGCTGCATAGATTCCAAAATAATGAAAACAGCACAAACACACGTCTCGTTATCAACGGTCTTATCTGTCAAAATTATGTTAAAAAATTCACCATACAATGTTTATTCACCACGACTGGTAAACATGGAAAAATTCAAATTTGAAAAAGAGATAAAAACAGAAAAAATTATGCACACATGATGTAACATGAAATGTCAACAGACAACATAACAAAAAGAAAAATGTTTGTCTTCCTTCCGTGGAATGAGAAAATTTTGATAAAAAGTCGCTCATTTCTCTCTTTCACTCTCTCACTCACTCACTGCAAAGGTACCAGCAACAGCAACAGCAACAACGTTCAGTCGTGATGAGCAAGGTGGCTGTTAAGGTCAATGATGAATAAGGTGGTTGCGTTCAGTTGATTTATAACGTCTTTGTTCATTAGGAAAACCCTCATTTAGTGGGAAACTCATTTTTTCCAACAATAAACTCTCGGAACCACCCTGTGATTCCCTGTGGCAAGAGCAACTTCTTACAATTGGTCATTTAAGGTTTTGTTGTATTTCCTTGGTCAAATCTTAAGGAATTCCTGAAGAACAAACATTGTTATCCATCCCTTATAGTGATCCTTGACTTTGTAAATAACTCAAGGGCCAAGTATAACCCAGGTGTAAGTTATTTGAATAAGAAGAAACATTGAAAATATGTCAAGGTCAAAGGGCAAAAGCACCCTTATTCTCAAAGTTTATTGATACAAATTAATATCAGTCTTAAGACGTATTCCTTGTTCATTTGAGATTGTGATTAATATCCACGTAGACATTTTTTTGTTTTTTTCTTCTGTTTTTTGGGGATAAGATAACTGCTCAGACTGCTTGTCGTCACCCTAAGTTTCCTTTTCATTTTCCTTTCATTTCAAGGATAAATCCAACATGAATTCCGTCTTATTGCGCTTTAAATTGAACTACAAAGTCTTTTTAATGTTAGAACAAAAGGAAAAGATATTGCCTTAAGATTCTTAGCTTTAGCTTAAGGAAAAATATAAAGGACAAGAAAATACATAGATGAAGAAGGAATTTCTGTTACCAAGTGCAAGTCACCATGGGAGGCCACAAATTCCTTTTGTTCCAATAATGAAATGCCTGAAATTTGTCATGTACAGTGTTGTGAGGTTTTCTCTTGTTTTTGTTTTCTTGGGGAGGGTATAAATACTTTTGTACCGACATGTACCGAACCAACCAACGAACTAACAGTTCAACATCTCAAACAAACACGATAATGTGTTGGGATTGTTGAAAAGATGAGATTATCACTTCAATTCATAAATCCTAAGGACCTATTACATAAGTTCTCCTCTCCAAATTGAAGATTCTTTGTCTGTCCATCTGTCAGGATGATTGTGCTTGCTTATGTTGTTGGTGTGATTATGGGTAGACAAGCAAGATTACGTTCCTTTTGCTAATGAACACAAAATCGACGATTATCAATGTATCCCTCATGTTCATTATCACATCACATCCCATCATCCCATGATGATGAAGATGATGATGATTATATCCGTCCATGTTTGATTGGTAACATTGATTTCTTTCATTCAATCATTGGAATCTTATCACTGATTAAAAGCTTCTTCACGTTCTTATTGACGATTAGTATTTCATTGTCTGTTCTATGATTCATCTGATTCTGACATAACTTTCAATTGACGAAACCTATACCTATATAGGAGAAAGAAGAAAATGAGAAGTTTTTCTGAAGTTAATCTTTTGCAAAATTTACTGACTTTGACATAACAATTAACCCTTTTGTAGATTCTGTCTGTTCAAGAACGACTTCATAACAGACTCATCTGTCTTTAAAACCGGAAAAAAGCACTAGAATAGCGATGTGGAAAGGAAAGGAAAAAGTGATTTTCAACATTATTTTACCCCGAAAAACTCCACGCATCCAACTCCACTTCATCTCATCACAAAACTTGATGGACATGTACTATGGTTACCTCCATCCCTGATTAGCTGAGATTATCCGAATAACTTAAGATTAGAGACCCATCAGGCAAACAAACGTAACAAAATGGAAAGAAAAAACAAATGATGTCCAACCAGATTCAGATCCAGATCCAAATTCAGATCTAGAGCCACAGCCACAGCCGCCGCGCGTTGGATCTCATTCATTCATTCACATCCGTCCAATTGTTAATGACTTTTTCCTTTAACTGCCCTTTTTTCTATTTTGAGGGGACCTCTCTCTCAACATCCTCATTGTCTATACTTGCTTGCTCACTGGACTAACACTAATACCAGTATGCGTCTTGTTTCTTTCACCATTCTGTTTGGGCAAATCTATTAATCACCCTGTTGCCCCCAGTTTCCGGGCGTTCTAACTCATTCCATCGCATGCATTTCATTGTTCTTTCCTTCCACCATACGGAACTTGTGTCCTTCTGCACTCTTAAAGCTTCTTTTAGATGTTGTGAAGCTTTTGTGTCATTTGAAAAACTTTTCAAGTGTCTATTCACATCCTTAATGGATGTTTTTTTGTACATATTTTCTTTTTCTTGCAACTGTGTGTTGCTGTAAACAAGTATCCTGGGTACTCCCCCTCTTGAATGCTGAAAAACAAGTGCAGACTTTAATGTAGCAATGAATAACAATTAGTAGGATGTAATTAAATGGGATAGAAAGTTTCTTCGTATCGATTTATACAGTATGTTTTGAAACTTTTCCAAGAACCGCCATAAAATTCCTTCGACGACAATATAAAAATGAATTGTTGTAGCAACGTAAGCAACATATCATCACGTTGAATCCTTGAAGACAATTTTTTCTCCTTATATCCACAATTCACATGTATAAGATGAAGACGATGTGCCAAATTTATCTAAAAACTAAAAATTACAGATGCTACACAAGTGATACGTTGCAAGAAACGCTTAAAAAATAAATAAATTACTTGCCACCATTCGTTTACTTTGTTCAAGTATCAAGTCAAACAAAACAAAACGATGAAAACTTTCAATCCTCTGCTCCCCTCATACATTTTTCCACAAATTGACACAATCCATCAAAGCTCTGGGGATTCTGAATGAATTAGAAATGGATTAAAAGTGATACTTTGCTAATTAATTCATTTATTAAATCATTAAAACAAATACTTTTTCACACGATATGACAGTTGTCACCCTGTGACAGATGACATTTTCCTCTTGTGTTTGCCTTGCTGCCACCTTATGGTATGAATACGAAATTGAAATTGGTTTGAATTTGAATTTTAGATTCGTTTTTATTTAATTCGGAATTTCACGGATCTTAATGAACTTTATTGATGGAGAAAAATCGCTATGCTTTTATTTTCGAAGCTTTTGAATTAATTAAAATTCGTCTCAATTTGTTCTCTTGGGACACTTTGTGGCTTTTCAATTCGATGAAGGTTCTTCAGGTACCTATTTCGGGCATCTGTGGGGAGAAATATACTTGGAATTGTCTCGGTCAAATCATTTAAGCCGATTACGTACAGAAATTCATTTTACAGCTTAAGTCTCACCAGCACAGCACCTCGCATCGCAGCTGGACAAAACGCACTCTGGTGTGTTGTGTTGTAGGCTACTGCCGAGGGTCATCAACCCCTAAAATTATTGAAATTATTTTTATTCAAATCTTTGAGTTAAAATTTTTAATCATATCACTTACGTTCTCAGTTGAGAAGATTTGAATTCAAAATTGGCGGTTCAATTCAGTTCCACTGGGTTTCGTCTTCCAGGTTCATTAGCTATTCAAATGAAAATTTGTTGCACTTCACATGAAAATTGAGAAAATTCAATTGAAAATACGAAAAACATCTCAAAACCCGCAGTACACTTGTGGAAATGTGACAATTTTCGTGTGTTTCATTTCACTATAACACAAAATTTAAAACATATTTTCGTGTTTTTAAGTGTGTTTTGAATAAATAAAATAATAAAATGATCAAAATAACGTTTAAATAAATGGAAAATATCAAAATAATTGAGAATATTATCGAAAATCATAGGTCCGGGACTTTTATATACAGTATAACCTGGATAATTGCAACCCTAGATAAACGCAACTAGCTGTAGCCAAGCACAAAGAAGTCGGATTCATTTGGTAATCGCTATCGAGCGCCAATTCAAAGTAGCAAAAGAACACACCGCACTTGCACTCGATGCACTCGATTCCGTCAACATTTTTACATTTTGTTAGACTCTTGGTTGCACGAGTTCCTCATACATAAATTAATTTAAAATTTTCAAATGAAATTAAATGTAAGTTTTGAGGAAATTGTAATTTTGTGGAATTTAAAGAAAAATTAAACTCGAGGCAATTAATGTGAACCACGTCGTCAGCTGGATATTTCAAGCGCAACTGTTTATCGAGTGGAGTAATTTAAACCCAGCTAATAACTAATTTGCACTGGATAAATGTATGGGATTCGACAGATCTGCTCTACTGGAATTAGCAAAAGAATCTAGCTAGATTGTAAGGGAACCTTGTTAAATATTTCAGTAAGGAATAAGATACATATATTCATGTATAAAATGACCCTATAGATGTAATTACGTCACTTTCTTTCTTTCTTCCTTTCTAGCCATTCAAATGTGTTACTTGCTTATTGCAGCAACCTCAGTTATTGAAACAACCACAGTTCCCTCTAGTTGCGTTTATTAAGGTTGCACTGTATAAACAAAATCCTTTGATTTATACGTACAACTCTATAACTCTTATTTCCCCGAAATTAAAAAGTAATTTTCATAAACATTCAAGGTCCAACAAACATGAACACAAATTCAGAGGTTATGTTTCATTCCGTTGGAATCCGTTTTGTATAAAAGTCAAAAATTTGATTTGATTCCACGTTTCATTCCATTTGATGTTGATTTCTAAAAAAATTTAAAAAACATTTACTCTCTCAATCAGATTTGGATCCTTAAAATGATAAATTTTAAATTATAATTTTCAAAGATAACTTACCACTTATAATTATTGAAGAAATTCACGTCGGAAGTAAAACAAACTTGTGAAGATGAAATCCAATTTGGCGGTTGAACTCAAATTACCACAAAATTCAGAAAGTACTTTCCATCCCCGATGATGTGTAATTGAAGCATTTAAGTCATTGTTTCTGTTAACAGTTTAAAAATAAAACTATTTACATGCAAAATGAAAATAAGAAGCAAACAAAAATGAAAATGAAAAAATCGTTTGTATAAATGAATTTGAATTTTCTTTTGAAAACGAACGAAAAGAATGAGAAGAACAGTGTAGTATATAGTAGTACCATATTTGAATTTATTTTTAGAACCGAAACCGAAATGCTTGGAATTATTTTAAATTTGAATTTGAAATTGAAGTTGAAGTGTTGTGGGAGTACTTTTATGTAAACGAAAGTTTATTTACTGAGAGACAGAGATAAGAAGATACGGATCTAATTTAAGAAAATATAAGAAAATTTTAAAAATATTCTCTTCGAAAAGCGGGAAAGTTTATTTTAAGTCTTAATAATTTCAATATACTTAACCAAACAAGATCCTCTTATATACGTTTTGAGATAAACGAATGTTCAAAGAAATCCGTCTAGAGGTCAAAGTTCTTTGGAGCCCCGAAGTGAATCATTTGCTTAACACTTTCTTAACACTTCAAGGGGTGTCCTATCCTTTCATACTCGTTTAACTTTTATTTTAATTTGAGATAGTAATTTCACTTGAAAATGAAATTTAATTAAAACTTAATTAAGAAGAATTCAATTTCCGAATTTCCAAAGAGGCCTGGTTCCAGTTTAAGAATTTATTTGTGTCTTGCTGTGCGCAAAAAGTCGCCATAATTTTTGGGGAACAACAACGTCGCTCACTATACCTACCCTTCGGCTCGTGATTATGTTGTCACAAAGGATAAAGGACTCCCAGTATTGCCCCAACTCGGTTTGGCGTTCATCGTTTTTGTTAAACTATTAACCAATTTTCTTTGATGTCACCGACAAAAAAAAAATGTCAAATAATTTTTTTTTTTGTTGTTGTTTTATTGATTCACATACACGAGAATAAATTGACAAAGAGGGATCCAACCCTGTCACATTTGTTGTTACATTGTCATTGTTTCGGGGGACATAAAAAGCCGTTTTTCATTCAAGCTTGATACTTTGTGGAAACATCCCCTTTCATGAATCTTCTCTGCTAATCTCCTCAGAACGTTGACATGTTCCCATGCTGCTCGTATCATACCGATTGGCTCATATATTCACATTGGATTGGATTCAATTTTTTCCTCTTTAACTTTGCACGAATAAGTGAATCAACAGACACTAGTCTTGCAATTCCTATAAGTGAACTAGTACAAACTATTCCTTCATACAAATCCGAATCGTTCTTTTAGTACTGTAAACAGTATGCGACATAATGGAAAACACACGCATGTGCGTCACGATTACCGGACAAAATTCTGTGCTGCCGTGTGTGACGTTTCTTACTTAATCTTGTTTTGCTGCAGCATTCCGCGAAGGAAAAGGCTAATTTTTCTTGTATCTAGATTTCGTGTGTTGCCATGATGCATATGGCAATGTTTCAAACATTCATTCGAAAGATTGTACTAGTTTGAAGCGAACACTTCATTGTCCGAGGCCGAGCAAACGAATTCTCACTCATAAAAATAACGAAACACTCCATTCAAAAGCAATACAACTTTCCCTGAGAGACCATTCACCCTTATCAGCTAATCAAAATCGAGTATCAAACGAAAAAAATATGTAGGTATAACTTCTTCCACGCTATTTACTTTGATTCAATTCAAAGTCGCTCTTCTGTCATACAAGAAATTACATTCTTTGTACACGACCCAGAAGATGAAGACGATGAGAAACGAACAAAGTTTACTTCTTCAATTTATTTTCGTCCATTGTTACCGATCCACATCCCAAAATGTCAGGAAAACTTTTTTCATTTCCTAGTTTTATTTACAAACGCACACCAAGCTATAAACAACAACAACACGAACTGAACGCACGTAATGTTTGTTTTGCTTTTTTCCTTTATTTTTTTATTATTTTGTTGGTAAATTGTCAAAAGTCTCGAAACGAGTCACATGGGGGTGCTAGACACCCGATTTGACAGGGCAGGGCGTTGGGTCGAACGAAAGTGTCACTTAAAAATGTCTCTCGTCCATGTAAAGCTCATTATTTCGTAGGCAAACTTGTTGCTATACATCTCCTTGTACTACATTATATGATGATAAGTCGTTATAACAAACAGACACGAAAATATATAAAATCGATTTCGTACAAGCCGACATTTTGTGGAAAAGACCTCAAACATATGTGAGGGTGTGTGTTGGGGTTTCGCATTATCATGCATTGAATGCCAGTAAATTTGTCAAAGGTTATACCACGTTCACTTGAGGAACATCTCAAGCTCAAGTTTGTGATAAAGAAGAAAATAAAAAATATATGGTATAAAAAAAAAGGGAAATCGTTTTCCCAATGAAGGGGGTAGAAACATTATACTAGATACTATCACTAGATACGTAAATGATACACCAGCTTAAAGGATCCGATGATAAAATGAAGTTGAACGAGAAGAGACAAAATTTACAACAGCCTGCCTGCCTGCCTGCCTGCCAACCTGGCAATGAATGACGTACAGGGACAAACGTCATGTTTTGGAAAAGTTGTTCTTGTATATCCTCATGGCTCCCAATTCAACTCAACTCAACTCAAGACGAGTCAAGACGTTACGTTGTTATCCTTTCCTGATTTGAAGAAGAATAGGATTTTGAATATTCATGAGATTTTTAGCTCGTCAACGCGCCTCCACTTCAGGAAGTGTTTTTATTCTACAGAATTTCGTTGCTTATAACCAACTGATCTGTGTGCTGTGTGCTTTGGATCAAGGGGGATCTAATGGGGGGAAGTTTTGAAATTGATAAGGACTTCAAAAGTCACTTAATCCCAGCTGGAGACAGTATTTGGAAAGTGGAAGTGAGGCCTCATCAAATCGTCATCTTGGCGATCCGATTGAGAATCGTGGCCACATTCACTTCTATAGTGGGGATATTGGAGTGCAGTGCACCCCGTTTCACTCGCAGACAATATGGCGTCACTGTAGCGAATGGAAGCGAATTTAAATTTTGACAGTTTGACAGTTGAAAGATTTCTTTTCCGGATATCTTCGAATATATAAGGAGAATGTGAACGAAATCTGGTGATTTGTCTTAGGGACAAATGCGACTTTCATTCGAAGCGAAAATCTAAAGGAAAATCAAAGAAAATTTTTAGATATTCACAAGCAAATTGAAAATATTGCAAGTATCTTTATGTAATTTAGTTAATTATATTAATTAAGTTCATGTCTTTTATTTTAGGTAGAAAACTTAGAAATACAAAAGTTAGTTTTCAAGAAATTTGAATGGAAATGAAACTAAAAGTTTGATGCATTTTCCTTTTCATAACTCACAAAATACTGGAAGTATCTCCATGTAATTAACTAAATTATATTCATTAAGCTTTGTTCTTTCATTTTGGGTAGAAAATTCATAAACATGACCTTTGATTTTCAAGATATTTAGAATGAAAGTTGACTTTAATTTTGATGTAGTTTTCGTGTTGATAATCCGGAAAATACCAACAGTATCTTTGTAAAACTAAGTTATCAACATTCATTTACCTTGGTTTTTGTATTTTAGGTATAAAACATTCAAATATTTTAGCTAATTTTGTCGATATATACGAGGAAAATGGACTCAAATTTCCGAATATCTATTTGTTTCTTCATAACAAAAAGTATGTCGAGAGTGTTTTCTCAACTTAACACTATGGTGGCTTAAAATTTAACACATTTCTGTGGATAGAGTAGTTTAAATGTAGTTTTTCTTATTCTCGAATGTTTTAGTGTCTTAAGCTTTTAGTTATTGATTCCTTATGAATTCAACAGTTGATATCAAACACTTAGATTTTTATAGCAAAAAAGGCTTATGGTGTGCCATAATACCCGAAACTACTCTAATTCATAAATAGAGTGCAACCTCGATATAACAAACTGAAGGGAAGTAGAAAATATTCGTTATACCAAGTGATTTGTTACAGTGAGGTTTGTTATATAAAGGTTAGCTTGGTCTACAATTCGTCTATTTTGTCGTTGTAGGATTCTCGTCTACATACTTGATGACTTCTCGTTTCTTTGGGACGGTTAAGGAACACCTTTTTTGTTTTTCAGCCATTGTCCGCATTACTTAGCATCAAACAATAATGATTGTCTTACGAAAAATTTAACTTGTCTGAGCCTGAATCGACTGAAACTCACTCCCTGGTCTTGATTTGTATATGATGTTTCTTGCGATATCTCTAATGGGCTTCGTTCTTCTGTATGGTCTGCAATTGCCTGTTCTCTAGCCATTTCTTTGTGTAGGTTTTTTCTATGATGTTTCCCTGATCATGATCGACGCAGTCTCTCAATTTTGAACTTACATTAATGCCGCTAAATACAAATATTTACACATATTTATACTCTACAATGATTAAAAATTCGTTATAAGGAGGTTGTTGGCAAATGTATTCGTAATATAAAGGCATATTTTGCATTAGCTCCTACGGGCAGGGGATTTCGAAAAATTTGTTAAATCGAGGAAATAGTTATATTGAGGCTTGTTATATTAATATACAGAATTCGATCGGCAATCTACCCGTAAAATTGCAGGCAAGCGGAATTCCGTCGGAAATTTTTCAGCAAACCGAAATCAGATGGAAATCAGACGGAAAAATGTTCAATTTTCTTCACTATAATTTTGTCAACATTTCTGTAAAAGTCTTGACTCTGGTCACAAAACGGAATGAATCGAGTTTGTTAGGCGTGAGGCTTTCATTTTCGTCCAAAAATGAGTTTCTATTCAAATGATTTTTCTTGTATTTAACATTTTTCCGTTTTAATTTTTCGAATAATTTTCGTTGACACAACTACATCAAGAATTCACGTCTATAAAGCTCGATTCAATGAAAAGGGTTGAAAATATTTTTCTCTTTCGCCCCATAACAACCCAAATCTCTCTCACACATTTCGCTTCATTCATCCTTTATTCTCATCTTCAATTATTCCTTCTCATTCAGGAGAAAACCCTGCATCAATTTACCTCGAGGGATATAACCACGCCACACCACTTTCGAGGGTTCATCCCCATTTTGCATAAAGAACCATTGAACAAAAAAAAAATTCAGCTTTCAGAGTTCTCAGTCGTCTTCAATTGTCAGGTCAAATGAAATGCAGGATTACGTGAACCCATTTTGCCTGCAGGGTCTCCAAGAGAAGAATGTTTTCCATCCATCCACAATAGCTTCTGTGGACGATGTTCTGCCTGTATCTGCCTGCAGTGGCTTCATTCCCCAGTAATTAGGACACATCACCCTTTCATTAGTTGCTCCACATCCGCGATCAACGCTCCTCGATTGAAGCTGGATCGTCGGTTACAACATTCATATGTATACGTATGCAAAGCCAGTGATTCGGGTGAAGAATTCAGATTGACAGATGCGACACATTCACTAATAATAATTTCGTGATAATCAAGATTTCCATCTCCCCGAAGCGCCACCTCATTAACCAGAATGACCACAGTAACTTTGATTCCATTCAAACATTCGTATATCCCTTCCAACAAAAAGCAGAACCCAACAAATTCCAGGTCATATATCCCCATCAACCCAAAGGAATTAGAAGCACCCTTTTGTGTTTGTGTTTATCTATCTTAATTAGATGGGTGCGTTTATGACGTATGAGGATGTTCCCATCTGGATGGATATCAAACCAACCAACCATACTAATTCACCCCTCATCCCTCTACTCCAGAAATTTCCACAAAAGCTTTTTAATATTTATGCAAATCCTAAAACGATTTGTGTTTGAAATTTCTAAAACAAATTCATTTTAAAACTTTAAAAAACTATTTCCTTTTTGAATTCAAATCAAATTAAAACCCCATCTACAGGCATTGAGATGTGATATCAAAAACACAAAACTTTAATGCCCTCTGTTTGAACACGACCATAATTACAAAGGGATCGGTCACCACCATTAGAAGGGATTCCTTTCCTTGTGGAAATGGGACACAATCCGAATTGCCTGCTTATGTAATACAATGATTGTCCTCCATGTAAAATACCACAAAAATGGCGATTTTATCAAATTCAAAGACAAAAAATAAGAAAAGGTTTTCTTGTCTTAAACCCAATTTCTTATATAAATACACACCCCTTGAATAAAAAACAAAAGGAATGGCATTGAAGGAAAAAAACAAACTTCCGGTCATAAAAGAAATTAAATGTGAAAGCATAATCTGAAATTACGATGTACTGTGGACCTGCATAAATTTAAACCCCCCAACCCCCACTTCACTAATATAAACACACCCGAAACACACAAACACTCGTAACATAAAAGGCACAAAATGTTTAAGAGAAAAAACTTTCCTTTAATGCGTCAATGTTATCTGATGAAGCGAAAAAATAAAGCCCCCATTGCCATTGCCACATAGCCACAATGCCCCACAGTTTGCTTTCGTCCTTCGAGAGGTTCGTAATTAAAATTGGAATATTTTAATAAATTCCCGTCATTTTTATTTCGTTTTTCCGAAAATATCTTAAAAGTTCATTGTTTCACCCCGGAAAGCTTTCCGTCATTTATCTTATGCAAATTTTTTTCAATTTTTACCGATTCAAAGTTTTCACTCTCTATACTTTCTCTCTCTACCCCCCAATTCATTTCGTGCATGGGTCACGACACTACTATATGCTTTCTTTGTTATCTGACAAAAACAACAAGTAAAAGAAACTTTTTCCTTTCATTTGAAATTTGAAAAAATAACGAACGCAATTACACACACCGTCAAACAAAATAAATGTTTGCATCCCCCCCTCCATCCTACCCTTAGTGCAATTTCACACTTTCATCACAAACACAATGAAAATGAAAAAATGTAAAACAGAAATTCCAATACAGTTAATCTACGAGGAGACTAATCCAGTCTGTTGACTTTATTCGGTAGACAATAGGCCAGTGGAAGTCTTGAATGAATGCAGATGTCAGCACTTGTTGCAGAGGGAAAAATTAAATTTGAAAATTCAAAAATTTTTTCCCACAACATAGTAGTTCCATTTGAGTGGCAGACGAATTCAGTTAAGTGAGTTTAATTTGACATTTCAGAGACATGAAAGTATGTATCAAATTTATGCCTTCGCAAAGAATACTTTCTGTGTCGCAGTCAAGTCGCTGCGCTTTCTTGACAAACAAGACACACACATGCGGACGTGTGTTCGTTTAGACAAATGACTTGCAAATGAAAATTTTCAAAAACCGTATGTTATTCATGACAATAATGAGCCAGTGAACTATATTTATTTCTTCATAATAAGAAAATATGAAGAATTAGTAGCATGAGTAGTCGCAATTTTAAATCTAACCTAAACCTGGTGATATTCGTTAAATTTATACAAATAATTTGATTTTAACGAAAATGGCTTCAATTTGAATGAAACAACTAGTGACCAATCGCTCCTTTATACTTTTATAAAACTACTGCTAAAATTTGAAATTAATCAATTGAAAAATAGAGGCGCTAGTTCACAAACCATAGTTTTCATGTTTGGAACATTTAAAATAATTCCCCAAAACACAAACTTTTTGGAGTAATTTCTCAGTAGTTGGACAAGTATTTAATAAAATTAAAAAAAATACAGGGTTGTAATACCCCCTTACTAACGCCCTTTCATTTAAAAACGATTTAATAATAATTACCGTCCCGTAAAAATTGCCATTTAATACTTTTCATTATAAACCGGTTTTGATTTATGACATGGCGGCTCGTGGTTGATAAAATTTTATCGTTCGTAACGGAAGATTATGATTACTGCTGCTGCTGCCGGTGCTTTTAGTTGGTGGGGGGTCCATTTAAGGTAGAGGTTTAGGTGTTATTATGGTGGGATTTTTTTTTTTTTTTAATGAAATTGCTTTAAATTACCCTTGAAGGGGAGCTTTTGCCGGGAAGTAATTTTCACAGGCAAATGGAAACGCGTGGTTTCCCAGAGAAGAGGAAAAACAGGAAAAACCTTGTTTCTGGTCCAATTTAAAATTTCCCATCAACGTAAATGGGACATTCAAATGGGATTTTTTTTTCAAAATGGCTGAAACGCAACCTAGAAGTCATGGAATGTTTCCGATGTTGAAACAAAAACAAAACCTAAAGTCAACTACACGTGATACGGGTTAAGACCTTAAATGACCTGCAGGTCGTAGCTGCTTCTAACAGCAGCTGTTGCTCACGACTACATGTCATCATCTATTTGCACTTTATACCGGCGCAGGTGGAAATTATCATCGGAAAAAACTTCCTTCAGCACTGTCATGGCGGTTGACATTACAAATTGAACTTTGCCATTTCCTCTTAGTTTTATTTCTTTTAATTTCACGCTGTTGCCCTGTGAATAAAAAGCCACATGCACATGGGTGCAAACACGAGCAATCACTGATCAATGTGATTGGTCCATTTGTGGTATTTTACCTGCGGGACAAATGTGATTGTTCTCTTGGTCGTGAGGGAATTTTTTAGGATTTTAATCCTTCCTTGAAAATACAGTTGAATTGAAATAGGAGACAGAATCCTTTTGAAATTCGGAATCAAACCTTGTGATCCCATGAAAGGTAGAAGCGTATTCGATTACGCTCTGTTGAGCGGGATTTCGTATCAACGCGAATATAGGACGCAATCCTTAATCAAGGATAACCGTACAGTAACGTCAAGGCGAGATTGTTTGCACTCGTTTAAGGTACAGCTGTTTGAAACGGAGACCTTTCCTTCAATAGTCATGAAATGATATATTATATATCACGCATTCATTCGAGTATATAAAATCGCTTTGTTGAATCAATATTGATGCTTTGAAGCGCCACTAGATGGCGTTTATGAAAAAATTATCTCTTTGGTGTTAAAACAGTTTGTATGCTTCCTGTAACCAATAAAGTTAAAATTTAAAATGGATCACATTCCTTAAGGATTTTACTAGTTAACATAGTAAAAGCAAAAATTATTTTTATTTTTTTATAATTTGATTCGAGTTTTCATGAAAATGTTATTTGAGCAAACTACTCTAATACCTGTTAAGAATTATAATAAACTTGAAAATCTAGTTTATCAAATAAGAAATCAAATATTATTTGATTCATTAAAATCGGATGAGTAGAACCTGAGATATTCATTGTACCAGCTCACATTCCGCATTGAGAAGAAACCGGTTTCTGATTGCATGCAGGCACCGTTACAAAAATGTCTATAACTTTCTTTCATTTACGAATTTCTTGATGAAATTTTGAGGGAATTATTCTGTGACTATTCGAAAACTTGGGAATGGTTACATGAACTGGAAGCAGTTCGATTGTACATCCAGTTAAAGTTGAATTTAATACACAAACCTGATGATCCCGAGACAAGTTTGCTGTGCACGTCCCCAAGGAGATATTCAAAGATTCTCAAACTTTTGCAATTATATTCGAAATTCTTGCAGTGTTGGAATCCGCCACCATTACATCCAGAGAATCCTCCCGGAACATGCACAAACAAGCAACGAATTGATCTGACACGTATTATTTGCAGAACTTCCACCAAAAAAAAATGTAAGAAAATAAAAGTTTTCCTCCGGAACGTGTCAATATTTTCCAGAAAAAGTCACATGCAGCCTGAGCATTTATTTGTTTCGTCCTTTATCCACACACAAAATCGTCGAAAGTAAGAATGATTTTCTTAAATAATAAACTTTTCTTTTGGAACAATAAAATGTTTTTCGCTTTAAGGAAGACATAAATTCAATGTACATCCTGAAAATGTAAGCGAAAGTTCCGTTTCTAGAGAAATAAAATTGTTTTGATAAACGGAAATAAAAGTTACGAAAAATATTGATTTGCTTATTACAAATCTAAGAATAGCAATCGATGGGATTTAATCTACTTAAGACGTTTGGATATTGTACATACTGGTATAACTATGTGATGTTATATAGTAAATATATTTTTTTACTTGATCGAATAAGATGGGAAAAAAACCCTTAGAGCGGTTCGGAGTCTTACCTCGTTACGGTTGGGAATCCCAAGTAATCCGTGTGTGAGGAAAAGTAAATATAATAAAATAAAAAAAAAACTAAACTTTATCTTCATATATATACCTATGCGTGTATGTGTGTGTTGGTATTTGTATAACTGTTGATATAAAAGTAAATAATGTGGAAGTACTAGACGAGTATATTAACGTAATCAATGAACAACAAGAAGTTCAGCAAGTCGATATAAAGTAGAGAAATAAATGTGATAGGGAGTCGTGGTCGTTTGGAAAAAAGCAATTTCTCTAAAATAGGGACACAAGGATATGGAATGACTTTGCAAAGCTAAGCTCTAGTTATTTGGTCCTTAACACCATCATCCATCGAAAGGACCATCGTCCGTCCGGATTCAGTTTTTGTGGTCAAGAAAAGAATTTATTTATATCTACTACACTGAGTCCTTTCTTCACATCTTAAAGGAATTCGAATTGGACATCTTCCAAGGAAGTTTCATTCTCATTACCATTGCTATTTGGGGTTCACAGATGCCAAGGATATACATTTTCTTATACCCGGTGAACTGAGTGAGGCCCCCCTTCTGTGAGAAATAAAATTCAAATTAACTGTATCCACGGTCTTTGCTCGTTCCTTGAGATATATAAAAGGGCATATTTTTTATAACCAAGTTATCAGTTAAGTAGTTCCTTCCTACCATGTCTGTAGTATGATTCACATTTCTATTACGACCTGGCATCGACCTAAGTCATAAAACTTGAGGAAAGTCTTCTGCTGCAAACGGTGGATTCTTATATGAAAATTGAAAAATAAAGTCTGCATCTTGTGGCACAAATCGCTGAACTACCCTATCAATCGATGGTGCTTCTACGATGCCACAATCTGTTGGGGAGATACGAATTACTACAGTTAAAAATGTTATTCCTGTGGCGAGTGGTATTTATATAAATCACGAATTCACGAAAATTACCTTCGCAAAATTTTCAAATTGTCCAATTACACATTTTTCGAACACTTCATTTCCATAGTATTACTATTATTGGCAATCGTCTTGACTTTATCACGTAAAATTTTTGGTTAAAAATTATGCTCCCCTGCAGTGCACTTCATCTTTGTGGGGATGGTAAGTGTTCGTTTCTAAGAATAATGGAATTATTGATTCAATTTTAAAGTTGGCAATTGCGGCAATTGGCAATCGGTAATTTTCACTGGTTTCCATTGAATTTTTAGTGGAGTCATAAAATGTAATGAGAAAAATTGAAAATCGTGGAATGATCCATACTTGAATGGGAATTGAATTGTGTTAACTGTATTACATGTTGTTCAACACAATTCTATGGAAGCTTGTACAATGATGGTCAAAAATATGTGCCAAGATCATTCACTTTTGATTTGATTGCACCATGGATGAACATCATTCAAATAACTTCAGGAGGAATGAGCCTTATACACATCGGTGATGTTGTAAACAATGTAACCGTCAACCTGTCAAATCGGTTTGTTTTGATTAGTGACTGTGAATCATTGGATTGATAACAACAGGAATTTATACTGTACGAGATTTGAGCATAAACTGATTTCACAGAAAAAATCCTTTCGCGATCATACAAATAATATGATCATCAAGCTGTCAAATCGATTAGTGACTAAATGACGATCATAGTTGGACTAATAGCAACAGGATTGAACATACCCTGAACCAAAATTAACCTCATAGAATAAATCCTTCGACGATCATGCAAATAGTAGATATGATCATCAAGCTGTCAAATCGGATTGTTTTGAATAGTGACTATGACGGTCATCCTTGGATTAATAACAACAGGATTGATCATAACCCTGAACCAAAGTTGACTTCACAGAATAGATTCTTCGACGATCATTCAAACAGTACGCTCATCAAGCTGTCAAATCGGTTTGTTTTGAATAGTGACTATGACAGTCATCATTGGATTGATAGCAAAAGGATTGAACAAAAACGAGAGCTCGAGAGTTGAACAAAAACACATTAAAAAATGCACACGATCATCAAGCTGTCAAATTGACTTCTTTCGATTATAGACGTTGACACCACTGGGAAAGTAATCGCATTCAGGCAACAAAATGTAATTTGCAAAATTTCCTTCAAAATAATAAGAATATACGAAGATGCGCACAAAGAGAAGATACCGAGAACAGCCACATGACATTGTTGACAGTTTTGTAATTCCATAAAAAGTTTCACTTCTAACGCTGTTTGGCGATCTTCCATCTCTGTTGTGTTCGGTGGTGTCATCTGTCAAAAATATTCATTAATCTGAACACTGGATTGATTGGTAAAATTCAATGTAGTTGTTAGACGCACATTGACGTGGTGAATTAATTTAATACGCAAAGGAGACGTTAACTTCGTACGTGATTTTGAATTTCTGACGTTGCGGAACTAGTTAACAATTATTCAACGAATGAATTCAGTGATTAAGTTGAACTCAATTTTGACTAGTTGTGCTGTTCAACCGAAAGCTGTGATAATGTGGTCGACATTACCCACAACTTGACGATCTCGGTGAAAACCCCACACTTCTCTCAAAAACCACTCCAGCCAACACATCAAAGAACGGACGAAAAGTTTTTGGAAAATTTCCCAAAATTGTTTCATGAGTTCTTGGGAAAATTGTATCAACATCTTGTTTACTAAATACTTCCCTACCCTGAAGCTCTTTCAAAGTTGTCTTATTATTGACTTCAGGATGTTGAGAAATTTACTTTCATTTCCTAAGGGTAAAGTCTTACCAACATAAAACATGTTTTAATTCAACTAAAATCATGGTTTTCCTGAATGAAAACTTAAGAAAACTTTTTTTTTCTTTTGAAAACTTTGTTGGAAAATGACCCATACTGAAGGGATGGAAATCTGGATCTTTATAATATAAAACATTGTCATCATCATCATTAAGGGGGTGGTCAACCATTTTGTGGAAATGACTTCCATTTTGTCAATTCCACATCGGCCGCACTACTCATAAATTTATGTCATCACCAAGAAGCAGTAAGCAGTCTTCTACGAATATGGCCCCAGTGTCTTCTGGCAAACGATAAAGCAGTAATCCAAAATGGCATTTAAGCTGTCAAGTAACTGTTAACGTCTTTCTTTCCCACCAGAGTGCTACAGTTAATGCCAAACGAACACATTCACATAAAATTTCCGAATTTATTTATTTATTTCGGTAAGAGAATCCTGTTTTTTTTTTTTTTGTTTTTGTTCTAGTTTTATCCGAATATTATTCAGAAATAGCTTTAATACATTGAAAACGCGTTTAATGAGAATTTCGTGGGTTGAATGGCACACCAAGCGAAAATGATTTAAATTAGAAATACTGCGTAAGGGAAATTGCTACTCCTTACATCCGGTGTGACGTTCAATGGTGAATGGTGAATGGTGAATTGTGGTGAATTGTGGTGAATCAGGGTGAATGGTATGAGTTGATATTGCTTTGAACGTTCCGATTCAGAGGAAACCTTGTGTCTATTGATTTTTTGCCCTATAACGTTTCACTCGTGATGGAACCCCAATCGACCCCCACAATTGTAGGTACACCCTCAACCAAATTGAATGGAGGAGTATGTGGATGATGTTGATTCAACACACAAAAAGAGTTCATGCTGAAGTTAAATGTGATGAAGCGAACGTGGCCATTGATAGAATAGAGTTTTTTTTTGGGGGGTGGGAATGGGGATGAGTGAGGGTAGCAAGTTGTATGTGAACTTTTTTCCACCATAAATACGTACTTATGCTTTGGGAATTGTAATCGAACACTTTGTAGAAAACTTCTAGAAATGCAGACTTTTTTGTCTTCATCCCCAATCATCCCCGCCAAATGGTGGTAACTTTGAAAATCTTCAAGTTTGCGCCAACTTCAAGTTGTTGATGGCATTCTCGTCAACCAGACCAGACTGATATATGGGGATCAAAATCATAAAGTTGGAGCAGGAAACTTCTTAACTGATAAGAGGACAATTTCATCCCCAATATATAAATTTTTTTTCGCGACACACAACTTAATTTGAATTTTATCCTTTGGGGGGATAACGTACAGGACACTGGAGTAGAAAAAATAAAAATCTGCTACTGAAATTCTGTAATCTTTTCACTGTACCCAAACTCACTGTACCTACACGGATTTTCTTGGAAGATGTCCAACTTTTCAAGGACAGAAATGGCTTCTACTTTAAGGACAAGAAGCTTCCCTCTGAACAATGCCGCATATCTTGGATACTGGATGCTGGAGCGTAGTCCCCGTTTTAAAGTAATTTTTTTTTTTATGTTTTCTCATCTTGTGATTGATCACCTTCACATAATACGCTCTCTCGCTCTCTCGCGTTCTCCGGGTCTATCTGTGCACAACGTGCTTATACAATAACAGGCGTATAAATTTCGTTTCTGTTTGTTTATCATGCACGGATAACTTGAATTGCGACAAGAACTGCTTCTAGGCACAACAAAAAATCAAAATAAAAAAAAAATTGAAAAAATATATATATACCTCCATTCCATCGGTCGTTGGAACCTTTATAAACCTTTATTTCCCAGTCGCGTTGCGTTGCGTGGCGTTGGTGTACTCATCCAAATCCGTTTATTTTCTACCCCGTTCCGTTCCGGTTTCCACTTCCGACAAACTTTTATGTACGCAATGGAACATATTTTCGTTTTTAAATTACAAAAATAAATTATCTCACCCTTCCTGCTGCTGCATCATGATACAGTGTGCTTCTCGAAAAATCATATTCGGGAATATGCCATATGGAAAATTCAATTTTATTCAGTGAATTTTGGTTTTACCTTCGGTTCAATGCTGCTAAGCCTCGCGGGAATCATTTTCCACATTCCATTGAAGAAGTTTGGAAATGTGTCAAGATGTATTACTCTTCCATTCCATTCTCTTACAGAAATTCAATTTTTCAAGCGCCATCTTCAAGATGGAAGTGACATGAACGTCGAATCGTTGACGAACGATCGTGCAAGTGTGTGTCGATGGCTGCATGAATAATTATTTTTTGTGGAAATTTTCAGAACTGAATTTCAATGAATTGTTGGTAATTGAAAATATTTTTACAAATTATGTAATAATTTACTCAATTTCAAGCGTAAATAAATTGGAACGATATTATTGAAAAAGTTTAAAATAAATTTCACAATCACTGAAAATATGTTAAAAAGTTTTTAAAATTGAAAAAGTTTTTAAAATCCATTTAAAGCATGAATTGTCGAAAATTCAATTTCAAAAAATTGTTGCAAATAAAAATTCGAATGAAAAAAACCTGAGAATGACGCATTGATTGTTTGTGTGTGTTGTGACGCAATCAGTTCGATTGAAAACGAAAAATTTAGTGTTACCATACGAGATAGACTCGAATCAGCACTTTTACATAAAAGAAAACAAGTTTTGCAAACATGTCTCGATGCAAACCATCAGCACCACCACCTCTATCTCCACCTCTACCTCTACCTTGTTAACATCCTTCTCGTTGTTGCTTCAGTGTCGGTGTTCGTGTCGTCGTCTTGTGCAAAGTATCTCGTCGCTAGGATACACAATCATGTCGTCGTCCATTCGTCCATTGCACCGTTATTTGCATTTCGGTTGGGTAAATTCCAAGTAAAACAGAATTTTGTCGGCATCAAGTATTCCCATGGAATTACTTGACCATATTCAGATTCTCCATGCAGTCGTCACCATTGCCATCGTTGTTGTTGTTGTTGTTTGAAATGAAACTTGTCAAAATAGTCGTAACAAAATCATCCCCAATCTTTCCCCAAACCCAAAAATGTTCACGAGGTACTTTTCATTTATTTGCAATCATCATCATCATCGTCATCATCATAGTAATCATGAGAGCAGGCACTGCTCCATGGAGCCCTTATTTTGAGCGGCAACTTCATTTACTAATGGACTAGTTCGCCGGGAAATTATGATTGAGCTAATGCAGATTTATTAAAGCTAATCCTGACGCCGAGTGGCAACTCCCGCTCCTCTTGCTCCAACAATTAATCATAAATCTACTTCAGTGTGAAGGTCAGTCCGTCAGATAGGTGTCTCCCCAGTCTGGACGAAAACTAACGCCATTCGCACCAATAACTCAATATTTGAGTTTAGTCACGTTCCACGTGGAATTCCCCCCCATTCCACCACGCCACCCGTTCGTGGCAGTTCCATCTAATCCAGCATTCATTGCATCCGAATTTCATGTCGTGTCCAGTCTATAGGATTAAGGACTTTCCCAAATTCATTTTGTGTTTCTTGTTCATGGAGACCGTGGAAGGAGGCCATCTTGTCAGCCATCTTGTCCCACCATCTTGTCAGAAATCTGACAAATTCGATTTTAGACGTTTCTCTTGAATTTATGACCTTCATTCATTCATTAACAGCCTCGAGGCTAGCCTGATATCGATTCGTCTATCCGAAATCTGAGAATCAATGCCTAGAATCATACAAACATTATTCTGAGGGGTACATCACATGTACAAGGGTTGGGGGTGGATTTTTTTTTTCTGCTTTTTTTATTGTTTCCAACCAAATCCCAGGAAGGGATTATTCGGATTTCTGAAGTGAACCTTTCGAAAATTTACTACTACTGACCATCATACCACAATTGAACCCTTTCCCACTCTTCCACCACTACCGGTCTCATCGTCGGTGGAATTGAAGTAAAACTTTTCTCATATATTGAGGACGTGCAAGTGCCCACGGAAATGTCACAAGATTCCCAACATTCGACCTCATCCTTAACCGTTGTTTGCTGAATGGTTACTTCTTACCGCTTCGATGGATAATGTTGAGGGCATCAGGGAATTGGTGGGGAATATGGGGCTGGAGTCGACCTTTTTACCACTAATACTGATTTGCTTAGATTATCCGAATAACTAGAGATTACAGACCCATCACACAAAAAGCAAACGATGTCCCAGTGTAACCGCAACCAAGTGGATCCCAATTTAGTTCCCAAAACTGTCGCCTTATCATTGTCCTCCCCCTGCCGGCCGTAAGGTACTCCAATTGTTAATGACTTTTTCTTGAACAATCCGTCCGTTACGGTTCCTATATTTTTTTATTTTAGTGTTTCTCTTGTTTTTCGGCAGTTTATATCTACTGCCGGTCCACTGCTATTTTTGTTACTTTCTCGTTTGCTCATTGTCGTTCCCGTTGTTGTTGTCGTTGTTGTTGTTGTTGTTGGTTTACATTGTCATTGGCATTGTCTGCTGCTAAGCATCCTTCTGGAATGCTGAGACTTGTTTCTTTCGCCACCTAGTCTGCCAAATCAATTAATCACGCGGTACCCTTTTACAGTGCTCTAAAACATCCCCCCTCGAAACCGTATTTACTCCAACAATATCCAGGAAATGGTTCTTTCTTGACGCTGTTTCTGATAATGGAAAATTCTGTATCTAGGATTTTGTGAACTTTAAAGCTTCATCAAGTTCTTTCTACTTTATCAGCTTAGTCGGAAAGTATTCTTTAATGTACCCTTTTTGCGCCACATGTTGTCGTAATAAAAGTCCATGTTACGCCCTTGAGCAAGTGCAGACATGTTGGAATTAATGAATGCAATTAGATGAAAATAATTGAGTGGAAAAATACATTTTTCTCTTATTTTCGTATTGATATCTCAATTGCGAAAAAATTTCAAATGCGAAAAAAATGAATTTGTGAAAACGAAACGTTTCTATCTCATGTCAAACAAAAAACAAAACAAGAAGAAAACACGAAAAATTTCCCCTTCTGACACGATTTTTTCAATTTGTCTTCTAACAAAACCAGTTTATCACTTTTGCTAGGCATTTCATGATTCCATGGGACCAATTTGTTTCCTCATATCACGGAAACCATAAGCCCTAAGAAACACGGCTTAATGTGACGACACTGAAGGAACATTCATTTTCCTTAAAGAATCTTAAAGGAATTCATGTTAAAGATGATGGAACTGATTTTGGAGCAAGCAAGGAAGCTCGCAAACAAGCAACGATAGGTATTCCTTCATCCCTCCCTCCATTCCTCGATTCACACAATACACAAGTTAGTACTCAAATTATTCATGAGATGTCCTTGTTCATTTGGTAATTATTACCGCCCCAACGTCCTATACAACTCTCATAACTTCCGCATTTGCATTCATGGCACCAAAGGGAGGCTCCATGTCGTGTAGCTTTCGTGGTTAAACGTAACTATACTTCTGTTCCTGACTCATTGCAATTATGGTCAATGCTACAATCCCAACAATGCTGTCCTGTGTGTATGATATCCCTCGAAAAACAAAAGGACATAAATGATTGCAATCCAACAAAGCCTATACCTACATGTGAAGCTTTCTCCTTGCAAAACTTTCAATCATATGTATCTATATCCTTGCCGCGTGTGTCAATTCATGTCCAATCATGTATTTCTTTGTTCTGCATTAAAAGTGTCCTGGTTTTTTGCATGCATTTCATTCCCCATCCTCCATCCCCTAAGGATTCTCAATTAACAATTGGCGTAAAAAAGTTTTCCAAAAATTTCATTTGACTCCTGCAAGAATGCATCCCTCATTTACGACACTAAAGGTACTTTCACATTTACGACACTGTGAAATGCAAAATGGAGTCCGATCGTTAGGCAAACTGTAACAGGATCTCGAGTAGAGAGACCCTTGAACTTCCATTGTCCTTACATTCATTCAGACTCATTTCGAATTCTGGGTTTTATGGGTACTAGAAGGCACATTTACGTGCTATCATTACGGTTGGTTGTGTATCCTTTGACAATTCATCTGTGACTTCTCACATAACACCATGTAACAGTCACACTCAAGTGTTAATCCTTCTTGACACCCAAACCGCACCGAAAGTGTCGTTTCTTCTACATATAACAACATATCCAGTGCATCTGCATTGCTGTTCCTCTTTACGAGAGATGTGTGTGGTTTTAAATATTCTTATTTGCAGTTTTACTACCATTTTGTAGTGCATTAGCAGACGCCGCAACGCAATGCAACCTAAACGTCAGTGTAGCCACAATGAATTCAATTGTGGTGTAGTAAATGCACCATCCCCTTCTCCAGAAACCACATAAAACTATAGTAACAACAACAACCACAGCAGCAAAAGTACACCCCAAAAGTTTGGATTGTTTTGTTCAAAATATTTCGGATACCATCCACGGAGTGTGGGGGGTGAAACAAAGTTCAAGGAAGTCCCTTCCCTTATCCTACTACAGCTAGGTATACCGGCAAAAACTAGAAGCAACAGCGAATTTTCTTTAACAAACGCACACACACACACAAATGAACCCTTTTGCAAAAAAAAACTAAAGCAACAAAAACAACAACAACAAAACAACCGAAAAAAGCTAAAGAACAAAAGGACCACGAAGGACTACAAAAGTTTTAGCCTACGACAAGACAAGTGGGGTCGTTGGCAAAACCACCCCCATATACCTTCATATGTATGTGTATATACCTACACAAAACTCACCCTCATCCCTTACTTGGATTCAACGAAATTCCATCTAGATGCAAAATAAATTTATTCAAACAAAAAATAAAGAAAATTTTCATGACGTAAGCATAACCATTTTTAAGCTTAAAAAGCGGTTGTAATGTACATAATCCCCTAATGACTACAAAGTTGGATACTAAAAGCCCTTTAGGGATTATATATTCAATTTTTCCATCCAATTACATTTACATATGCAAAAGTAGAAAAAAATATATAAAACATACCTACATATATACATATGTATATAAACATTTCTAAATCAAAATCTAAAATTATGTATCTTATATAAGAAAAGTCGAAAATACCTGAATAACGAGCTTTTTTCATTCGTTCATTCAACATACAACATAGCAGAAATTCCAGGTAAAGCTTTATGTACCTATACCTACTACCTACCTATGTGTTACTTACCTTGATATTCTGATTGTATTACACCTGTGCAGCACACCTAGCCAATTAAGTGTCATCGTTTCAGGTAAACCTTATGTGAAAATTTCGTTTATTTACTTCGTCATTGGCTTTCGTCAGAATCAGAAACAGAAACAGAATCAGAATCAGAATCAGAGAAAATCATATTCGATGAAGGTAAACAAGGATTTACCTGGAAAATAAGGTATCAACATTTTTACCTACAATCAACATTCTTGGCGCAAGGCATAAAACAGTGAGTTACGAAAAAGCTGCTTTATGCTTTACGTGGATATACATACTGTGCTGTGTGTGGTATATAAGGAAACAACAAACAGCTGGCTAATGTTAAATGAGAACAAGAGAGAGAATGTTGAGAGTGAATGCATTTGACTGAATTTCGTATGTTGCCAGATTTCGTGTTGTTTGTACAGTGCATACACCATTCGAATTGTGTACACAATGCATATAGCATTGGCAACATTGCGTAGGGGTTGAGCGACGAATGAAAACAACTTGTACAAACACAAATGCGTGTATATAATGAATGTTGGATGAGCGCTCTCTTGTTGTTCCTATGTATCTCAGTTCCCTCTCAATTGTAGTCGACGGGAGAGTGATTGCTCATGGGAATATTTAATGAGAACGAATTGAGAAGAGAGTGTTTATATACAAGTTTATATGCGAGAGCGAAACATGAGTACACGAAACGAACCGGATTACCGAACAATCTCATGCTGGGATCCATGAAATTGAAGTAGTCAAAGTCAGTTCAGTTTACTTCCATTACGCTTGAGACGGGATGACAAATTAAATTCATCCCGTGGATTCAAATGAACTCCGACAGGACAGGGTTTCTTTTTTGCTCCTCTTTCGTTTCTATTTACTCTCTGTTCAATGGGGGATTCCTGGAATTTTTCCTTTTTTTCGGGAAGATATCCGATCATTTCATATTCAGCACCATGACAACAACGTTTCAAAGCTAGTTCGACGAAAAGATGAATTCAAGGGTTTCTTTTTTGTGCTAAGGGAAAAAGTTTTGTGAATGAAAATCGACTTGAAAATCCCACTCTGTAATCGTCTGAAGTGGTGGTAATGCTGCAATTTTCCTGTCCCTAATTGCACTCTCAGACACAAATCCGTTATTGACTTCGTTAGGAGTAAAAGTATTAAATTGTGTCGTCGTACGAGAAAATAAAGGAAAGCGATCTGGGGATTCATTAACCAGGACATTTGGATAAATTGCTACAACGTTATAAATGTCTTAAAGCTCGACGCCAGCATGAGATAGACCAGGTGTATTGGGTATCTACAAAAGTAATCCCGAAAAATCACCAGCTCCCCTCCTGCTGTCAGGTTAATAAATAACCATCGCCCACAAAATCAGGTGTGGGATGGATCCTAACCACAGGACGGAATCTAATGAACTTAACTCTGGAACAACATTAATTTATGACCCAATCACGGCTATGGACAGCCAGTTGACGTCACTGACATTGATGTTCGAGTCGGGAAATCACTTCAATTTCGTTTGAATTTCCTGTACTAATTTAATCAATCCAAGATGAGGAGAATTTGAGAAAGGAACACTTCGTGATCACAATTTCCCCTACATTTTTTATTTATGATTTTCAATTTGCCGAATATCGAAATCAAATTGAAATTTTTACGTTTTCACTTTCGTATCATTTTCGGAAAGAATATTTGTTGAATTATAGTCAAAATAAATTGACCACAATAATATGTATCCACCGGATCTACAAAGGGATACAAAGGGAAGTATATGTCATCCTCCATTAAATTATCCTGCAATATACAAAATCAGGTGTGCGATGGAACCTAATGAACATAACTCTGGAAAAACATTAATTTGTGACCTAATCACGGCTATGGACAGCCAGTTGACGTCACTGACATTGATGTTCTAGTCGGGAAATCACTTCAATTTCGTTTGAATTTCCTGTACTAATTTAATCAATCCAAGATGAGGAGAATTTGAGAAAGGAACACTTCGTGATCACAATTTCCCCTACATTTTTTATTTATGATTTTCAATTTGCCGAAAATCGAATTGAGATAAATTCGATGAAATCAAATTGAAATTTTTACGTTTTCACTTTCCTATCATTTTCGGAAAGAATATTTCTTGAATTATAGTCGAAATAAATTGACCACAATAATATGTATCCACCGGGTCTACAAAGGGATACAAAGGGAAGTATAAGTCATCCTCCATTAAATTATCCTGCAATATACATTGGTCGTATGTGTTTATGCTTTGGAAATTTTATTTTACCCACAAAACTTTATCGTCCAGCAATTTATTCCTGTTTTATTCGTATCACAGGACCCTACTTTATTCCCATTACTCCAAGACATTACAAGGCAATTACTTAAATAATTTAGTACGTCCCATGTCTGAGAATAAAAGGAACATACGCTCCCATTGCCAAAGCCGAGTGGAGACAATGAACGATGGTGTGCGGGTACGTATATATAGTGTGTGGTCAGTGGAGAAGTATCATTTTTATGTTGGTAATAAATCGTAAGTGGTTAATTTTATGGAATACCTGATTTCCTTTCTTTGTATCTCAAAGCATATCCTGACACCAAGTCACTATGCGAGTATATAGCCACTGAGTGTAATAAGTGTCCTTAGAGGATGGACTGGATAATGTACCGCAATATGTGAAGGTTAATTGCTGCAATTTCTACACTTCGTAAAAACAACAATTATTAACTAATTAAAACATGAATGACGTCATTCAAATATCTTCCTTATACAGAATGCATTTGAAATTCAGGACTAATCCGTGACTGAAAAGTTTTTCCCAATTTCAGCACTTTTTCCTAACGTGTAAAAGGGAAACTTTTCACATTTCCACTACCATTATTCGACTGTCTCAGCAATTGTCTGCTAGTGTCTTTAAGACGTTTGTGTCCTTCCGGACACACCATGAACGGGTTCGAAAGGATCCCAGCAACAGGAGGAAGACTTTATTTTTCTTCTTCCAATCCAAATATACATGGTAGCAAGTGATAAGCTAATTTCATAACGGAAAGGACTCGGAGAAAGTTTAATTTAAACCACTCATCGAAATTCGAAAGTTTCACAGTTTTCCGATTTGATGTGGGTTTTCCGTGTTAGTACCTTAACCCACTCGTCTATGTTAATTGAATCGTAGTAAATCTGCCAATTAAACTGCCAAACTTCGACTGGTTGTCGTTAGTCTTCGGATTTGTCTTCCAGTTTAGCACATTACCCAAAACCGTAGCAATTAGAAGTTCGTTTTGATCAACATGTGTGTTGATGATTTAATGTTTAATTAAAAGTTTCTTAAGCTTTCTAGCTGTAGTAGATATACACTTCTCGTTCCACTTGTTTTCCATCTACTTGTTATACACAATCTGAAAGTGAACGAATGAAAAACATGTCGAGACATGAATGTATGACGCAATGGAAAATCTTTCGACTGGAAAAACTTTTTCCACCATATACCTAGTACATGATATGGGGGTGAGCTGTTGTTATGACGCTAAACTTCAAACTGAGGACATTCCATTGTGTCGCACGACCGCTTGCTTCCCGTGCCCGTCAATACGATAAATCAAAAACAAATTCCATTATTTTCCACCAGAGATCATGTCGAAAAGTTTTCCGCAAAAAGCTCTTTTCAAAAATTTCATTGACTGACATCGATCGATAACACAGAGAGTGGCAGAGAGAGACATCACCTTGACAACTTCAAGTCGAACGCATTAAAAATAACGTCACGAAAAAATTAATTAAATTGCTTTGATATTGAAAACCAAAGCTTTTAGTCGAAGTCATAACTGAGGGTAGTTCATACCAACCCCCATACACAATCCAAGCCAAACACTTTTCGGGTGAAGGGTATAGAAGTAATCCAACGACGAAAATTTATTGGAATTCGAATGCGGACTGAATTACAATCGATGGGAATCGTGGAAAGCGATTGAGAAGTAAAGGATACACACAGAAAAAAAAAAGAAAAAAAAACAGGAAAAACTGGGAAAAAAAAATATCGATAACTTCAGTTAGGGGTGGGTGGTTCGTTGGTTAACTTTGCTTTGCTTGGATATCTTCTACACAACATTGTTTTTATGTACACCAGAAAGCTTACAGTCACGTTTATGTACACGTACCAACAGGATATACGTATAGAAGAAAACGGTATCATCTACCCCATCCACAATGGTGTGGGGACTGGGGAGTAAGTACAGTCGGCGAACCCGTACAAGGGTACAATGTCGTTTCGTTTGGATTCTAGTTGCACGGTGGTGGTGGTTGCCTTGGTTCCGCTGCTTCATATCCAATTTCCAGGCGTTTTATGTTCGGCGTAGATGTTATTGTACATAACTCAAAACCTACTCCAACTCCATTCTTTCAACCCCATTCCCATTTCCATTCCCATTGCAATGTGGATGATAATGGTTTGAATTCAGTGGAATAACAGAAAAACCATCTTCAAAATTCATAAATTCAAATTCATAACGCAAAAAAATATAAATTTACGGATTTAATAAAACAAAAAAAGGGAAAAAATGGGAAAAAAGTCAAAAATAAACTTTTTTATCCGTTCAAGACTTGAAAGCTCAAAATGGATTTGAATTTAATAACAATTTCGACCACACGCCGGGTCTACATTCTCCACACGGGATTGAGTTCAAGTAATGGGGATTTGCGGGTAAACTAAAAACAAAAATCACACTTGTGTATGTAAGTATATACCTGCACACATATACACACACATACAACAAGTTGTAAGATCAGGAAGACATTTAAGACGACTTTGTTCTTAAGAAAAAATCCTTAAAGTTTTCTGCCAACATGATGTGGGTGCTGTACATATCTTCCAAATGACAAGGGATACATGAGGGCACAAATCCAGAGTTTAGTTTATGTAGTTTCCGCTAGGGTTTGTTTAGTTTGAATTGGAGTTGTAAGTTTGAAAAACCAATCTTTGGTAATTGTTCTATACTGTAAATGTGTATAGCCACCATTTTGTGGGGGATGATTTTCCTTCTTTCTTTTTGTTAGATGAATGAGGAAAGTTTCAAGTGTGGGGGATGTTTTCCATTAACCCTTGATGGTAGCATGTCAAAGGGTGTGGAGATGGGAAATAAGGAAATGTTCCTGTATATCCTCCTGTCGATCAGTTTTGTTTTTCGATCTGGATCAGGAATCTCCTTGTAATCTTGTCAATCACTGCAACAGCAGATACATACCTTCCAACGCTTATATACATGTATTTTTGAAACTATAAGACCTATTAACTATATAATAATAAATATATACTGGCAATTAACCACTGCAAGTTTCGCTGTTATACAATAAAAATTAACATATCCACAAAGATTTGAAGGAAAGCACATATCTTGAAGCAAAAATTATTTCCTACTGGCAGATTAAATACATTTATCTCAAAAACTGTAAAAGATATTAACTTGAAAGTCATGTCAAATAATAAATGTATAATAACAATTAGTCACTGCAAGTTTCGTTTTTATACAATATGAAATAACAGATCTATCAAGAGTTAAAGAAAACCACATCTTGAAGCGAAAATTATTTCCTACTTAAGTAATAAGCTCTTTTATTTGTGGAAGTATGAAAGCTACTAACTTGAAATTTATACAAAATAATAGCTATATATTAGCAATGTATCACAGGAAGTACCGTTGTTATACGTTAAGAAATAACAAATCTATCAAACTTTAAACAAAACATCTCTTGAAGCACAAATTATTTCCTTCTGAAAGATCAAATACATTTTTCTTAAAATTTGTAAAAGCTTTTAACTTGAAATTTATGTCATATAATTTCTATATATTTTGAATTAATAGCTGCGAGTTTCATGTGTATACAATGAAAATTAACATATCCACAAAGATTTGAAGGAAGACACATCTTGAAGCGAAAATTATTTTCTACTAAAGCCTGCGTGTAAGTTAGAAACTAGATTTTTATACCACATCTTTGTAATACATTATCCTCCAGGTGTTATTAGTTTCAGCTCTGCATCCCAAACAGTTTTTGAGAAAAAAGTGTTTTTATTTAAAAAAAATTCAATTTTTGAAAGCCTTAAATTAGTTCAGATAAAAATGTTTTTCTCGTATATGTAAACACAATAATATTAATAATTTTAAATTTTTTAAATCAAGAAAAATAATTACGGGCTAGCTTTATTAGAGCTTCCATAAAACCGGATAAAATAGAAATTGTCAGAATAACACATGGAATCAATCGTTTTATGAAACAATTTTCCCTCCAAATTGTGATTCCAATCAACTGTCACTGATGACATGTTGCCACATTTGAATATTTCCCATAAATTGTAATTAATCAATTCCACCCCATGACAAAAGCTTTATTATCACACTACAAAAATCCAATGACCCGTAAAATCACGAACGTGAATAACAAAATTTTGTTTTACATAATTTCAGCAAATTTTCACCATCACCCAACGAACCGTGATGAAAAATTACCAAAAACCTGATTAATTGACCTGAGGGTTTTCACATATACCTGAATGAGGTTGTGAAAAAATTAAGCTTAAAAGCTTTATTGTTGCTTTGGGAATCAATGAAGTGAACAAATTTTATGTTTTTTAGGGTTAAACAGGAAACAGCCTGTTGCGTGAAATAATGATGTGGAAATTTTTTACGGTAGTTTTTCGGTTACGAAAAATACATTTTTCTCTGAGAAATTTTCTTGATTGAACTGGTGCAAACTGCAAATATTTTGTATTGTTGCAATCATACACGCATCAAAACATACTTATGTGTACAGTGCACACGACACCAAAGCGTATTCAAATGTATGACAAACAATTAACCGTACGTAACTATGAAATCCAACCAAGAGATAGAGGGAGAGCGAACATTTCTCATAAATGTAACTCAAGCGTAAATCACGAAATCGTCGTAATTTCATTTGAAAATTTCAAATCCCAAAAAAGTGTCAAAGCGATTTGGCAAACAGCAATAAAACAAATAAACGTTAAAGAACCGTTTAAAATCACCGGATAAAGAGAAGAAGAAAAAACGTAACTTAATTTCCTCAAGAATTTCCCGTTTCCCGACAAAAGAAAAGCGGACAAACCAAATGCAAAAAAAAAAATGAAAAAAAGCTTCGAAAGTTTTCGCTGGTCCTTTGCAGTCGATTTAATTCTGTCATCATTCGATCTGTTAATGGCGATTCTCTTACCCGAATTGCCTCAAAATCAATTACTCTCCCCTCTCACGTGTCCCCAATCACGGGACAGGGTACATCCTGAGGGTGACAACAGACTGACGACGAGGAAAAAAATTATCCCGCTTCCACTCAATAAATATTTATCGATGTTGCCTTTTTCTCAGATCAAAGTCTCAAAGTCTCAATTCATTCCCGCTCTCTCTCTCTCTCTCTCTCTCTCTGTCTCTCTGTCTCTCTTACATCCTTTTATGTGCAACACTTAAAAATTTTTATGCAAATTCCTCCCTTTTACCCTTGTATCCTTTTTAAGTTTTTTCATTTTTTTCATTTTTTTTTTTCATTTTTGTTACACTTGTGCTTTTGTTGCCTGTTGAAAGTTTACTTTTATGAAGATGGTATTGATTTCATTTCCATAAAATTTTATGCTAATCGCTATCAATTTGCAAATACTTGAGTTTCGAAGACGATTTTTGCAAAGAAACGGAACGGGTTCGTGGTGGGGGTTGTGTGACACTCGAAGGGTATTAAAAATATTATTATCAGTTACTGCTTTTTGATACGGCTATCAAATCAGAAGTGATAATAAAAGCAATACAAAAAAAACTCTGTTTAACATGAAGAGCTGGGAAATGATTTTTTGATGAAGTTGTCTCTCGAGGGACGTCGTTCAGAGTGTTTTTACGGTCTTCGTCTTGCAGTAATACAGAGTTTAACGAGCGGTGCAAGGGATGATTTATTTGCTAAAACCACCACTCAAAGGATTGGACCACCCTTAAAGATTAAAATTTTTTCAAAATTTTTTTCTCCTCAAAATAACTCTCAACTATTTTAAAAATAACATCAAAAACTTTCATGCACGAGCAAGCTCTGCAAATGGTAGTATTTTGTACGTAAAATGTACTAAATGTATGAACGCTCCTTGTGCACTTGAAACTTTAAACGCGTTTTTCTCGAAACAATATTTTTCAGTCACCTCGTCAAATGTAAACTGGTTGACTTGAAATTTTCACTGATATTCAACATGACATCCTGTTTTTTAGTATTTAAGATTTATTATTATATGTTACTCCATTATATAATTCGCTGGGAAAAATTAACAATATTTGCTCCAATTTTCAAACCTCGCAAAAGAGATAGTGAAGCTATCGTCGTGAAAAGACTGTCATTCAGCCTCATAAATATCCTCTCAAAATTTGATCACGAAATTCGTGAGTAGAAGAAAGTTATAGACATTTTTGTAACGGTGGCCACATATGGCTATAAACGTAAACCGGTTTCTGCTCCGGAGAAATTAAGAATTTTTGAATCGCGTTTTTGTAACTTGTACAACAAATATCTCAGGTTCTACTTCTTTGATTTGAATAATTCAAAAGGAAATGATTCGTTATTTAATAAATTAGACTTTTTACTCATTCAAACTTACATTTATGACAACATTTTGTTTCCTTACATGAGGGTATTTTGCTGAAAAACAAATTTTTTAGAAAAGTTCGGCTAAGACGATAAAAAAAGGAAATAGATTATTTTTAAGGTACACTACCTAGTGAAAACCTTGAGGTATATAATCCATTTTAAATTTTCACATTATTGGGAACAGGTGGTGTACGATCTCTTATAACACTGAAACAATAATTTTTAAAAAACACCATCTAACGACCTAGAATGCATCAAAATTGATTCAACAAAATTATGTTATATACTTGAAAGTGTAAATACTAAAAATCAGAAAGAGATTTCTGGCTAAATGTGTAGTGTTCTTAAGTGCCGGAGAAGCAGTAGTGCAGCAAAATAGATAACAACATTCCCTCCTTCAGAGAAGTCTCTTGATTATGAGAGAAGTTAATTAGATGAGAGGTCAATCATAAAAGAGCAATTGTTTATATTGCATGAGAGGTCTTTGGTCTGTTTGGGCAATCATTCTACCAATACAAATGTAATATTCTGAAATGAAAGGTCTCCTGCAATTCCACCTGACAAGAATGTCAAAATAATCAAAAGTTTCACAACACAAAATGGTTCCCTCTTGTGAACTGTCAAAACTTTTACCTCCAAATGAATGTCACTGTGACAATTTCTCATTGTTAATTTGATAATTTCCACAAAAAGCATGAAAACATAAAACCAAATAAAATAAAACATAAAACATAAATGGAATTCTAATTAGAAAATCTTCTTCAAAATATTTCTCAAATGCAACATCAACAAAAGCTCAAACGAAAACAATATGCTGTGAAAGCGAAGCGTTTTATTGCAACGTAAACTTTTATTTTTTTCTCTTTCTACGTACATTTCCGACATTTTGCAAGTCGTATCGTACTTGAATATAAAAAAACTTGCAAACTTGACTTCAAGTTGAAGTGAAGAAGTGAAATCCAGTGAAACCCGGAATGAAACCTGGAGTGATCCCCTGATCCCCTGATCCATCGGATTCCTTTTATTCCGTTAATTCCAACATAACGGGTAAAGAAAAAATGAGAAAAAGTTGAAAGCAACTTTTGAATTTAAGCTCCCCCTTGCTTTTCTTTTTTTTTTGTTTTTTTGTATTTCGGGGATGATTGATGATGGAACATGAAAAGTTTCACCAAGTCGCGATGGAGTTAGTAGTAGGTACAAAATGCGATTTGAATTGTCTCGTCAAATTATCATCAGTTGGTGGAGTTACTTAAATAAAGTGCGAAATGCAGCAACAACAAAAAGCACAATGAAAGAAAAGAAACTTGAAAAAAGTTCTCAAGTTTAACCGTGACGTGCCTTATCTTCCATCCTCTTTCGTTTCGTCGTGCAAACGGTATTTTCTCTAATGTTCGTTTTGTTGCATTACATTACGAGTTAATAAAGTGTAGTTCTCTCTCTCGCATACAATAGAAAACTTTTAAAATTTACTCTCATTGTTGTTAACATAGTCAGCATGACAGCATGAAGTATGGAAAAAATTTCGAAAACAAAATGAAACACATGTAAGCTGTACAATGTACATGTACATGTACATACATTCATACACAAACGCGGTACTCCTTCTCTTCTTGTACTTTCGCACAGTTCAATGAGCATAAATTACGTCCGTGCGAGGTTAAGGACTTCGTTCAAATTCGTACAGTTGGTATTTCCACGAAACGACGAGCTTGGTTCACGTGCCACGGCCACCACTGAGATTCATGTCACACTTACACCATAAACACATTCTGCCATCGCGCTTGTGTTTGTGTTTGTGTTAATTTCGTTTTATTTGAAACGGAATGAGTGTTTGGAATAATAAAACATTTTCCCTTCTCTCTCATTTCCACAATATTCTCTCCAACGAACCGAACAAAATGTCCATATCATGATTTTTGTACAACAACGTGACGTCATGAAATAACACGGAAGCAAAAACGTGATTTTGTTAAGTCACGCTTCAACTTGTTGTTATCATTCATGACGTTTTGCGAAGTGAAAGAAATGAAATGAATGGATTACCTAAATTGAGTTTCTCTTTTGCACACATAAAAACTTTGTCGTCTCGTGGAAATTTTCAATTATCAAAAAGAATGTAGGCGAACAAGATATATGTGGGAACATGGAAGGAAAAGAAAATGTGCTCGAGATAGCTCAGTGGTCACAGCATTTGATTCCCGGTGCCCGCCATCTATGTGAGATTTGCATTAATTTGAAGATTTCAACTTGAATCAAGATAAAAAGGTCAGAATGAATGTTGTTGTTGCTGTTTAAATATAATTTAATTTCTGCTTATTTGACAAGGGTAACTCCACCATTTCCACCAGCGACAAGTACCACCATCATTGTCGGTGGAGGGTGAATAAGCATAAAATATTTAAACTTAAAGTCTTTACTACGCGGAATATTTGATAACGACAAAATTGTCTTATTGTCTTAAAAGTTAAAAGCTGAAAGAAGAAGGCGAAATGATACCAGATACCAGAGAGACGACATAATGTTGACCTTTTGCTAAGATTTAAGACGTCATTAACACCTCGGGGCAATGCGGAACAAGTGATAAGTCGTTTTTCATTAAATTCTTTTTGAAATTGTTTCGTTCATTATTCAAAATGAACGTGAGTTGAGAGGAATACGGATGCGACCAATCAGAAGCGAGAGATTTCTTTTGGTCACTCCAGTAGAACAGAACTGTCAAACACCATACATTCATCTAGTGAAAATTTGCAGCAACGGATGCTCGTGTGGTGACTCAATATATGTGGGAACATGAAAGGAAAGTAAATGTGCTTGTGATAGTTCAGTGGTTAGAGCATCTGCCCGGAAAGCGGAAGGTCGCGGGTTTGAAGCATTCCATGACCATTTTTCTCCTTCCATGTTCCACAGTCGGAAGTCCGCTAGACTTAAAAAGAAATTACAACTTTGTTCTCGTCGAAAAACTTTCACCGGAAGGAAGGACGACAAACCAAAGGAAACAATTCAACTTTAAATGATTTAAGTAGAAGAAAATTTTTACCCTTAATTTTATGCTGTCATCCTGTTCGATGTGATATCACCATAAATTTTGAATGAATAAATAAATGAAGTAATTTCTTAAAGACATTCAATGTAAATTCTCCAAAAAGTCATTTCATTTTGACACTTTAAATCCAATTAGACACGCAAATAATTGCGTAGTTACAAGGGAAGTATTTGAAACCCTTAGCTAGAAGGTTCAAGGATACGTTCGTTTTAATCCTTTTATCTTTCGAAAATCGTGATTTTAGGGTTTAATTAAAGTTCCCTCGCTAGTTTATTGTATGTACACACCCATAGAATGTCAATGTTTCGCATAATCGTTTCGGGTTCTTCTTCTTGCTATGTTCTTCTTGTTATGTAATTGCACCAGCATACATACCTACTACATATATCTAAGATACACACACAGTTGTAGGACTAAATAAATCTTTCAGATTTAATAACGTAAGTGTGACACGACATGAAAGCCTCTGGGTATCACTGATGTTTATGCTATTTGCTATCTATGCTCTTATGTATATCAATTCTTGTTGTTGTTGTTGTTGTTGCTGTATGCATTGCAGATATGAATTTTTTGTTTCATTCCCTCCTCTGCCAGTTTATCACTGACAACTCGAGAGCCATCAAACGTTCATCAAGTGGCCATGACAAATCACCCTTGCATATCCGAAATGACGTCACGGAGTAATTCATTAAATTGTTTTTGATATTGAACAGAGAGTGATTGAGTGAACGAGAGAATGTGAGTGAATAACAATTACGAAAGCTTCTTGTAAGTAATAAAAATGGAAAAAATAAAAACTTTAGAAACTTTTATGTACATGGAGATATTTGAAGTTTAATGATGATTACCAAGGAAAGCTGATGTTGCTGGTTCGCGGGTAAATGTACATAAAACAGTTACACTATCAGCAACAACACCACATAACGACAACGTCATCGTCATCGTCATCGTCATGGTCCCTTCGTTTTTGGGGTACGAAACAGAAATCCCCGGCTTGTGTTTGTTGAATATAAATGTATCCGCCACCCGACTGTTACCCGGAATATTCCCATTTTCCTTTAGGCTATTCAAATTCCGTTGAAATTCTCTGCAGTTGACTACGACGACGACGACGACGACTACGACCATGATGAGGAGAATGAGGGTTACACAAAGGGGAGGAAAATAAAAAAAAAGGAAAAAAGCTCCACCATTTGCCTCTAAAGACTGCAGATGAGATTTTCATTTTGGGAATTTCCTCGCAGGCCTTTTCCCTTAGGCTTGCAGTACATGCGAGCGATTGTAAATCCCACCGAACATGGACTTTTCATTAACTTGACACGTTTCCGGCAGAAACTGCATTTCCACGTGCATATATGTGTATATTTGTGTACGTGTATGGACACGTGTGATGACATTACTTCTCTTTAGGGTTTCATGTTGCCGGGGATTGTCAAAAGCTAGCGTCGATTTAGGCTTTTCTGGACTGACGACAGCCTACGGGTGAATTGTGGAAAGCTTTCATCCTTGGCAAAGTGAAACGGAAGTGATGAAACTACTTTGTGTTTGATGGGGGGATGAATACCTAAAGGTTTTGGCGAAATTTGCATTTGAACACAAACAACGTGGTGAGGGATTCTCATTCGTTTTGTCAAGATTTTCGTCTAGACTTGAAGCTTTTTCAATGCGAAAGCTCTAATAGATGGCACTACAGTGTCAAGGATTTGATTTTCGCGTTCTCCATTTTTTTCATTTTTCAAACTTTTCAATTCATCATCACCACGAAAGCAGCAAAAACCAGAAGTCGGAGAAAACAAAAAGAAAAATTCAAAAAACAAATGAGCAAAACCGGTTTCCTTGCAGCATGCACACGCATCTTGCAGTTGCGTCAAACGAATCACGATCAGCGACATCTTTCTGTCATAAGCCTTAATCAGAAATTTTACAAAATTCGGGTAGTTACCCGTTCACCGACAAAAAGACACTTAAATCTGAAGTAAGTGAATAAAAGTGTAACCGCCATTTTACGAGTCTTGTATGAACTTTGACGACCCGAGGAGTCTGTTTGAATGCGGAAAACTTTTCGCAAATTGTCGATTATCCTCGAATTGAAGTCACTCCGAGACAATGTCTGGCAAATCATGATAAGCAGACACTCCGATTGTGTCCTCAATTGTCCTTAATTTTTTGATAACTCCGAAAGACATTCCGACGTCCTTATCGGGGTAAATCGAAAGTTAACTCGTTTAAAGGGACATAAACTGTGCGAAAGGGTTCGGATTGTGTTCGGACACCAACAACAGGTGGAAGGATGCTTGGGATTTTCTGATTTTCTTAGACGAACGAAAAGGCCTGCTTGGGTTTCTTGGCATTCTCGGGCTCACATATACGGAATGGCTCAACTAGGGATGATGGGGGTTGAAATGAGTTTTATGATACAGCATATCAGGAATCATCTATTTGGGTGAGAGGGAACCAATTTCGTTTCTTCAAGACACTTCTTGTGAAAGCCCCAAATGAAAGGTTCTGTCAGCGCAAATGAAAATGTCATCGTGTTGCCATTTTGGGGTCAAGTTCGGTCAGCATAGTGTCCACTTGGAAGTTTCCTCGAATTTCTCATGTTTGCTCGAGGTTTCTCAGAAAACAACTGCTGACTTTTGGAATTTTGTAGTTTTGCGCTGTGCGAAATCCGAAGCCAGAACAAGTGTTGCACTTACTCCACTTACTGTAACTCGTCCGAGATCTTTTCGTAATCAAGCGCAATATATGTTCAGACAATTACGGCGTCACGGAAAAGTTTGTCTTTCTGAAGAAATGTGCAGACAATTCGCCAAAGTCTGTGTGAACTTTTGTTCTTCCATTCGTTAGGCTTTTGTCCGTCAGCAGGTTCTCCGGAGAGTAGGTAATGTGCACAGTAACGCCATCTAACGGCACAAGATTGGGTTTCCTCATTTCCTCTTCACGATTCTTCTTTCCTTTACTAAATTTCGTTCTTCTCTTCCACAACAGTTTTCCTCGTCTCTTCTCTTTGTTACTCATTTTTCTAACACTCTCCTTTCCTACTTTCTCTATTCTCCTATCAAACATTTGCGTCAAGAGGTTCCTGTGATTAGCAAAAGACCTTTCATCTTGTAGCAAATTTGTACATTTCGACGAAAGTAGTCCTGCCAAACGTTAAAGGACCACAACTTGTGCAGATTCCTATGAACCGAAACTCCGAGAAAACTCGTCAAAAATGATAGTGATAATTGTACAGTCCGCCAATTAGAAAATAACTAAAGTACCATGATGATTCAGATATCAGTATTGTGAACGTAAACAGGTGTGTCCGTGAGCGGCTATTGACAAAATAGAGAAACGAACAGGAACAACCTCCTGAACTAATAGGTTATGAAATGATGCCACCTTCAAGTCGTCTTTACAGTCTCCTTTATGGGTATACCTACCAACAATCCTGCAAATCATATCAACAGCTGCAGTGGTGCGACTGTTCAGACTTGAACAACATGGGCACAAGTACGGAATTGTTGCTCTCAAGAAGACTATCCGTGGAACATACAAAAGAAACTTGGAAATACGGAGGATGCTGCGACTGAAGTCGAAGGATGTGAGGAAGACTATTACAGCTAGAGCAAACCAAATGGCACGACCCTACAAGTAAGAGTCTTCAGTTGCAAAAGGGAACATCGGAACACCAGATGGTTGACAGCAGTCGCAAAATTTTGAATGTACTCGTACCTATGTATGTCGAAACCAAAAACTAATACGTACCTACGGGTAATGAAAATAAGTTCCTAAGATAATGCTACATTGATATCTGTAGCTTCCGATTCTGACCGAAAAACAAACAGTTCCCTGAAACGCAAGAACAGATTTTTCCAAGAGAAGGAATTAATTGATCCAAGACTTCAAGCTATTTCCGAATTTGAGAACAAACTTCTAGCTGTCTTCTGCAACATATCTGTCTCTCACATATTTGTATATTTGTAGGTGTCAACACATTCACATGCAAGACACTAGCCGTATTCTTATCGTAATCGCTATCGAATGAAAATCCAAAGTAGCAGAAGAACAACAAACTTTTACCAACTTCACTTCACATTTACACGAATTTCCTTCGATTTTTTGACATTTTGTCAGACACTTTGGTTGCATAAATTCCTCACATTTTACTTGATTTTAAATTTTCAAATGAAATTAAGTGGAAGTTTTGAAGAAAATTGTAACTATGTGGAATTTAAAGAAAAATTCTGGACATTTCTAAATGTATGGGATTTGACAGTTCTGCTCTACTCGAGTGAGCAAAAGAATACAGCCACTATGCGCGTCAATTCGAAAGAACGAACTTGAACGAAACCAACAGAAGTGCGAGGAACATATTCCAGAAAATCCAAAAAAATCACGTGAGAGTCAACGCCATCTAGTGAGCGCTAGCCTCAGTTCATAATAATGCAACTGAAAATGATGAAACTCTGCGTAACGATTCATCAACTTGAATTGGAGATAAGTTCATTTCCCACGTTTACTTTGAAGAAAATTTAAATATTTTTCCGTCTGATTTCCGACTGAATTCCGTCTCATATTCTTAGCAGAATATATTTTCCGATCTAAATTTTACGTCTGAATTCCGAAAAAATTCAAGTTTCTGATTCTTTGAAGTCACTTTTCCGACTGACTTTTTCAATCGGGATTGTTCTACAAGATTTCCATCAGTTTTTCCGGACTCAAGCAACTATATCCACTTGATGATCTCCGAAATCAACTGGTCCGCTACGATTGGTCGCTCACTTTTGGTTCTCAAAGATTCCAGGAAATTCCTCAAAGATTGCAGTGGCTTCAAGGTTTCAAATTCAGAATCCTACGAGTACCAGGATGTTTATCAGAGATTTCCAAAGTTTACTGATAAGACAAAAGTGTTGAGGTCTTTTTCAATCAAGTTCGAGTCTTTCATAATTAAAGACTGGTGGCCAAAACGTGAAACTTCGAAAGAACCACGAGTCTCCAATGCATTTCCAGAGAATGTTCGTGTTCACTTGATCTTAGCCGTTTGAGAGAATTAAACGAGGTTTCAAGCTTAACAGAACCAAATCCCCGTTTTGGAAGGCTGTCTAATTTTCAACTCAACCTGCATTTCTTAAATATAGCCGGAAAGTTCTGCAGAAAACTGTTACTACACAGAGAGTTTCACCAATTTCTCGTACAGCGCTACCTCGAGATACGAGTGCGAAGTTGTGCTTCGAAATACGAGCAACATTTGAGACACAAGGAACGACCGGACAGAAACCTCCTTGGGAAAAGGCAAAGACCAGTGAAGAGAAAAGCAGTGACTAAAATTAAGCATACCTATATAGTAGCATTTAAATGACCAAAATACAAATACTTTTTATAAGACAAATTGCATTTGAGGCATTGGAGGCTGGAACAGAAAAATTGCTTTGAGATACGACAAAATTGACATTACGGAACGAATTGAACTCGTATCTCGAGGTATCACTGTACTTGATCTGCTCCCAACGTCTCTAGAAACAATTTGGAGTCCCCCGAACTCGAATTGCGTTTAGAAGTCATAAAATGAGAATCAGCGAAGCATTCACAAGAGAAAGTTCTTCGAATTTCAACGAGAAATTTCGAGTTTCAAGCTCGAAAATAAATTAGAATGTGAAATTGAGGCACTCATACTTGCAAGAGCATAAATTTGGCCTTCAACAGGCTCCAATTTCGGATTAATCCCAGACTCCATTAAAATGGACGCACCATTTCCTCAAGTAAATTCATTATTCCCACTACAATCCTTCATTTTATGATGAAAACTGAAGAAAAACTGTTTAAATTTTCCAATGGCAGTATTTTTCCGACCTCGAAAAGTGAATTTTGCGAGAAAATCGAGAAAATCGCATGAAAAATTCAACTCGAAAAATAATGCGACCGAAAATGTTCCAACGCGCCGCCATTTTAGCTGAGGAACGGAACGAAACACGAAAAAAATGAAACACGAAAACCGAAAATTTTTGTTGAATTGAAAGTCCATTGAAATTGATTCATGTAAGAATCAATGTGGATAGCATTTTGACAAAAGAATTGAATTGAACATTTGTTTGGGAAACATTCAATTTTGTTAATAATGCAAATCGAAATTTTGTGCAATGGAAAATGCAGCGAAACAAGGGAATTTTATCTATTCCTCACTGTGTCGTCAGTAGCGCCACCAGTTTGAAAACTGCTGAACTAACGAACACACACATGAGAATTCCACGTAAGTATGCAAAGATCGCATCTCACACATCCGAAAACTCTCTCGTATTCCACACGCACACATGCAATCCAGCAAAACTTCGTTTGATTCCGCCCACCTTCGGCTCGGCAATCGGGAAATTCAGTGTATTTATAGTCTATGATTGGAGGAGATGAGAAAAGGAGGTGCGGTTTTGTTTATAGAATAAGATTTCAGAGAAGCAGCACCGTATCGCTGAACGTAACGACAGTAAGTGCTGAGACTTGTGTTGGTGAGGTTTTAGCTGCAAATCGACTTGAATGCAGATCACTGTAAAGTTAACATCGAACTGTTAGTAGTTGGTGCGAATGAAATAGACAACATGAATGTCAATGTTGTTGTTGGTGTTCGAAATCAGTTTGCGGACAGTGTACCATGTCATCTCTAGAAGTCGTTAATCGATGGTTTGATATGCGTAGTAGACACTTGAGGTATGTAGATGTACAAGAAAATTGAATCCAGTCGAGTGATAGAAATCGTGAAGTGAGGGTGCTGTTGGAAGGATTGAAAAGAAGTTGATCAAATTCAAAATTGATTTACAAATGAAATTGACTAGTGACAATTGAAGAATAAATAAGTGAAAAATTTAAAATTGAAAAATTGAAAAATTGAAAAATTTCCAATTAAACTATTTTGAACAGTGACATAAAAGTGTACCGGTGAAAGTTTGTTTTGAACATAAAATATGTTTCGTGGGAGAAATTAATGATTTTAATTTGAAAACTTTTCAATCAACAATTATTGAATTTGAATTGAAAATAATTTCAATAATTTTCCTTGTGGAATTGTGAAAATTTTTCATTTTTAACTTGATTCGGACTTTTTCGTCGTCGACTTTTCCACTTGTGAACACACATACAACAGCCGAACAACTGCATGTGTATTATTGTGACATCTCTATCGCACTTGTGACGCATTCAATTCGTTCGTTTCAATTCAACAAAATATTTGTGCAACGAAATGTATACACATGTGTATGGTGTATTGCGCAACTTCTATCCACATTCGAATGTCATGTTGTGCCAATTTAAACATTCAGCTTGTATGCGTTGAAAATGTTTACCAGTATTCCTTGCGGGTGTGTGTGTGCGTTTGTGGTGTATTGCAAAATTGGAGCAAAAAGTGAAATTTGTTTTGTGAAAAGCGCGCGGTAGTCAAATTTCATACTACCAACTTCATGTGAGTATAATTATTATATTTGCTGCAAATTCAAGTTGATCAATTTTTATTTCATTTATTTTCCTTCGTCGTTGATTCAACTGCAATTGTGATTCCGATAGTTTGTTTGTTCGTAAATATTCACGAAGGGTGAAGTGTGCTAGGGAACATTATTCATGTGTTCCTGTGTTCCTGTGTGTGTATAAGCATTTAATTCGAATGAGAATTTGACATTTGCTGCCAACAACAAAAATCATTTTCAACTCCAGCATCATGTTGTTGTGCTAAAATACTGTTGCCAACTTAACGGTATTCCTCATCATGATAATTTTCTTTCCACTACTGTTTCTATGGCAACATTGAAATTGTAATAAAAATTTTCTAATTTTCCGAATGCTTTCAAAATCAACTTCGTACCAACTTCGGCTCAATATCGTTTTTCACGATTTTCACTTCATATACTGATGTACAAAACAAAAAAAAAAGAGCTTTTCTCTAATGCTTAGCAGTAGCTTTTACGTTACGGACAGTAAACACGAGTGAAAGAAAGTTCTATGGGAATATGACACAATTCATTTCTTATCAGAATATGACGAACATTTCTGTTTCAACTTCTAGTTGAACGAACTATTTCGTACATTCATTCATTCATTCATTCACTTCAATTCAAGTTGAATTGAAATGAGCGCAGTAATTATGTGTCCCGCTATTTTATGCGGTAATATCGTTTTTATTTTGGGGTCAACGTAGTTGTTACGTTTCGGTTTCGTATGAGAGAGAAGATTTATCTCTTGGTTTTGATTGGTTGTTTGACGTACTTATTTGGGGTACAGTTCAATCAAACATTTCAAGACATTTTGGATTATTGACAGTTTAATGGTTTTCAACTTAAGTACGTCGGAATCGTCTTCATCGTCGTCAGTCGAGTGTGTTGAATTTGAACTGAAAATAGAAACGAATTCGGTTTTTGATTTAAAGGGGAACTTTTTGGATTCTTTAGTTGTTCAACTGTAGGGTTCTTCGTGAATTTGGAATAGGGTTAGAATCGCCTTTATCTGTTGCGGAATTAAAATTTGAACGTTTAACGGTTTGTAGAGGAAACTTTCCCTTCGTACTGTACTTAATTGTTTCGCTTTGATTGTTGATATTTTTTCGCGCGTATCCTTGATGCGACCATTTTCGATTTGAATATTCATTTTTGCTCTCGTTTAATTTCAGTTGACTACGTTGCTAAGCACAACCGGTCGTTGAAGGACCATTGAAAATTGGTGAAATTGAAAAAAAAAAACAATTATTGCAAGGAGAAGAAATAAAAAAAAAGAGAGAGAAAAAAAACTCGTTTCAGTTGATGACTTTGCTGCCAAACCAACACTTGACAATGGCTGTAGCCTCACCATTTAATAAAGGTGTTGCAGGCAGTGGGTCAACAGAATCACATACAAGTATTGCTGTTAGCCCGAAACCAAATGTCACAGAAGGTCCAACTGTTGGACTGAGAAGTGTTTCAAAATTACCGGCAAGACATAAAGTTAAAGAATTCAATTCAGTTCTCACGTGTTTCCTGTGTCGGGGGTATCTTATCAATGCCACCACCGTGGATAACTGCCTGCATTCTTGTAAGTCATTTTGACATAAGCACTTGTTGCTCAGAACTGACTCCATTTCCCTCTTGTTTACAGTTTGTCGCTCCTGCATCGTGAAACACCTGAACAAAGACAAACACTGTCCACAATGTAGGCCTGGCAGCAAACAGATCAGTCCGGGGAACATCAGGTAAGTCGTACCGGGACAACACGTAGTGAACTTCCCTTAACTGTGATCTCTTCGTTTAGACCTGATAAACGACTCAAGTCGTTGGTGTACAAAATGGTCCCGGGTCTGTTCCAGAGAGAGCAAGACCGACAGGCGAGGTTTCTGCAGGAGAACACCACTGTCAAGGACACAGATGCGTTAGGAGAGGCTACAAGTTCTGATGACGACGAGGACTTCTTCTCGCCAGTTGAACCAATCAGGTTAGCATTGCGCCACGCGGAAACCAGACAAACTAAACTTTCTCGAGACTAATTGACCAATTTCCTTCAATCACAGTTTGTCACTTGAGTATCACCCAAAATCACTGGGCACCTGCAGCAAGGAAGCACAGCCTCCAATCAGATACCTCCAGTGTCCAGCTGCAGTCACAATTCAGCACTTGAAGCGGTTCATTGCGTCGAAATTTGAAATTGATTTAGACAGCGACCGGATTGAAATTGAAATAATCTACGAAAATGAAATTCTACCGTCAACTTTCAGTCTGATGGACGTCGGGTACTGTTACATGTGGAAGAGGGTGAGTCCGAAGTATTTTTCATTTTATTTAAATTTTTGAAAAAACCGCCAAAAAATTTTGTTCCACGCCAGTGCACAGGCCAAAGTCAAAAATATTACCTCCTTCAATAGCTTCCATTTTGTTTCTTGTCATTACAGACAGCCCCGATGCGGTTCTTCTACAGAATCCTGGTCCACAATACGTGCAATACGACGAACAGGAGCGAAGTGGTTTTGTGTGATAGAGTGATAAGTGAGAAGGGTGTGAAGTTTAAGACGAAGAGCGACGAGAAGACAGGAGAAGGAGAGACACGAAAGACAGTCCGTTTTAAGGACGAGGAGTGTGCAGAGACGAGCAGCAAGTCTGGGGCGCAGAGTCAGAAGGACACAGAGTGTTGTGGTGGAAATGCATCGAGGCTATTTGCGGTGAAGACTGAATCATGTTGCGACACGGAGGGCGCTAGCTTGACGGCCGTGGGAGGAATCAAAAGAGAAAGTGATAGTAGAGACAATAAAACTTGTTACAGTGATAGTAGTAAAATCAGTGCGACCAATAGTGGAGCATGCGTCTATTCCTTCGACAACAACAACAACAGCAATCCCGGCGACAACGACACGAGCAGCTGCGGGAACAGCGATGGCGGCAGTGTCGCCGGCAGAAGCAATCAAATGGACGGCTCGACTGATAATGAAAGTGACACGAGGACAGGAGGAGTGCTGGGCAACGGGTTGACATTCGTCTCCGGTTCCAACAGCAAAAGTAGCAAATCGAAGCGCGCCCTCAAGACAAAGACTTCCCGATCTCCAGAGAAGTTCGGGATTCTAACTCAAGTACCACATTTCGCGGCTGTGCGCAAGCAGGGCAGTAAAGCTAGCAAACATCACTCGAAAGAAGCGAAAATATCGAGCAAAAAAGCAGCAAAAGCATGTCGCTCCACGTCGCCATCTCTGATCGCGGGCTTGAAAAACCTCCGGAGCAACGACTCTACATACCCTGAAGTGCGACCAACGCCAACCATTGCGATATCACCGTTCTTCTCTGGGCTAGACGTGACTCCAACTCCACAAAGATACAATTTGCCCAAGACAAAAGACGTCCAGTCCCCAGAGACTCCGAAATCAATGCAACCATGTGATATTGTCGTCAGCATTCCCGTTCTGGGCCAAAAGCTCTCGAGTTCGTCCGATGACAGCTTTGAAAATTTGACGCTGGCGCAGTTGAAAACAGCAACTGGAAAATCTACGAAACAGAAACACAGTCCCACGGGTGACGACAAGGAGCACGACCCTAAGCCGGATCTGCCGAAACTCAAGATTGACGTGACAAGTTTGCAGGAGAAATTCGCTGTTGCCAAGAAACTGATGGAGGAGTGCGCGTCGTCGCAGAAGAATGCAAAAAGTCACAAACGCAAATTCAGCGTTGATGCAGCAACGCCAGACCTCCACAATAACGAGTCTAAAGCGCAAAGCACGACTCCGAAGTCTGCGCCGCCATCTTACACAACAGCGCCTCAAATCGATCTAACGACGTACGCAAAAAATATCGGCTTGAAGCCGATCAACCACCAGCAAGACCAGACGACCAAACCAGAGTCCCCAACAAGTGACAAATTCAGCGCCAAGTTGTCCCCAGCGTCGTCGTACACATCATCAATGTCTTCGTCGTCACCATCATCATCGTTCCCGGACAATTTCAACTTTGCGTTGCCAATGCACGACACGCCGACCACATCCCAGCACAAGAAGCGCAAAAAAGCAAAACACTCCAAGGAGTTCAAGGACGCTGATGGCAACAAGAAGCGACGCATCCACGCAGAGATCTCCTCCCAGCCAATCGACGAGAGTCTCAAGATGAAAGTGAAGATAACCGCTAACCACAAGACGCACAAGTCTGACAAGCGGCCGAGTCCGGTCAACGATGATATCATTATGACTTCACCTCCGACTACGTCCATTCCGCTCCCGATGCCGTGTCCAGTGACGGTCACATTGACAACAACGCTACCGGTGAAACCAGTCTACTCTGTCACTTCCAGTGCTAGCCCAAGTCACACTCCGTCGACTGAACTCAAGCCGAAAGTAGTCCCGATGCCCTTAACGACAACTGCACAAAATGGCGGAGATCGTTCAACAGCACTAGTGACATCAAGTGTGACAACCACAACCACAATGACGACGCAAGTGTCGGCGACAAGCACAACAAACTCAACGCCACCACCATCTGTGTCGACAACAACTCCAGGACAGGTGAGTCCTATCGCTCCAATGAACAGAGTCAAGAATGACAAAGATGTGACGCCCAAGCCCCAACCGCAGCAGGATCAAGAAAAGCGACCAATTCCGCGAATGCCACGGATCAAACACACTCTCCAGATTCCGAGTTGCGAGAGGAAGCCCACAGACGAATCGTCGTTCATCAGTAGTCTCATGAAGCTCAATAAGCTGAAGTCTTCATCATTGCTCGGCTCAGAAATCTTCCCAGTCTCCCCAGCCCAGTCGGACGCGGCCCCGAAAGTCGCTAAATCCAACAACTATGCGATCATAACAAATTCCAATAACAAAAAAATCCTGACCTCTGTGGCAGTGACAGCCGCCAGTCCGCCTTGCATCAACCCGCCTACAGTCACATTCAACCAGATGCAGCAAGTGCAGCGTTTCAAAGCTTTGCAGGAGTCAAAGATATCGCCTTCACCACCGCTTCCGCCGAGTCTTTTCAAGACGACGTCGATGCCACTGCATCCACTCCTACCCAGTCCGCAGCGATCTACCCCGACCGCAATGCAGAAGCCTAAACCAGTTCAAGACGAGTCGGCACGCAAAATCAAGGTTCAACCGACCACGCGATTCCCAGCCAGTCTTACAATTCCAAACCCGACACAGACGATCTTGAATACTCCACGTCTCCTGCCAATGTCATCCAGTGCCGTTGCTCCTCCACAACAGCATCTGAAGCGACTAGCGCCTAACGATGGCTCCACTGCTACGGCAGGCAAGCAGCAAAAGCTAGACCAATCCTACGCACTTAAACGGTGCGGGAATCTGAGCTACCCAGGAGAGATGTCCGTGCAGGCGAATATACGAGGATTGAGTATCGAGAAAACGAAACCAAATCAAAATGGTTGCGCCCCATCAATGCCGACACTGTTCACAGAAGACACGAACACGCGCAGACAAGCCGCAGTGGTCGTGTCGCCAATGTCCAGTCCAATCCAGCACGCTAACCAGCAGAACTCAAGCATTGTCATAACGCCGCAATACAGTGGAACCACGAAGTTCACTGACAGTTTGTCCGAGTACCACCAAAAGAAGCCCGCGCTCGAAATTGTCCGCATCCACTCAAACATTCCCCCAATCGATAAGCAGAAACTTACAGTCACCGCGAACAACACGATCAAACAGAGTCCACCAAAATCTTCACGGCCACCGCCGCCTCCGATTCCTCTTGTCAAGATCAAGCGATCCGTGCCACAACCAATTATGCCCAAACTAGGCACACCGCATGACTCGATAACGTCTGGCGCTGGCAGCACTGGAGTCGCTGAAACGACAACGTCACAAGCGCTCCCAGCTCTGGTCAGTACCATAAGCGAGCGAATCATGCCGAGCACTGCCGGCAGTTGGAGACTCGCTGAGAAAGTGTGCGAGAAGGTACAGTCCCCCACGATTTCTCCCGTTGCCGTCACATCGACCACAAGCGTATCGCCACCAACGACTAGCCCGCCGAATGCAGGACCACCTGCAAAACCATCAGCCAAGACGTCACCAACCGGCGATACCGCAGGTGCTTCTCCTGTCTGTGACAATATCGGTGCGTTGGATCTGTCCGCGAAGTCTCCACAAAGTCCAACTACTGAGAAACCGAATTCGCCACGTACACCGCCAGAATTGGTCCCGACATCATCGCCCTCAAGCGCCAGTGTGGAGAGACTTCCGACCAAGATTCAAACCAAGCCGGAGACACCTTCTCTGAAAGCACTCCCGCGGCTCCATGTATTCCCACAAATCTCTCCACCAGCGGCAGCGCGAGTTTCAAATCCAGTGTCATCGCGAGTTAACGGAGAATCGACTGTTCCAGTCGTACCCTCCCCAAAAGCGTCTCCAACAAATTCCAAGTCGTCAGTGTGCGCGGTTAAGCCAATACCGTCTCCAACAAGCAATTCTGAGAAACCCGGAGATACTAAAACCAAAATGGCGGCATCCGAACAATCGCCTTCGGTGACGTCGACGATGAAGACCATCTCACCGCCCATCTCTGCAGTTACGTCCATCACGACAACAACCAACGCCCGGTCGTCGCCACCGACTCTGAGCGCGGTCACAAATAAGAGTTTGGTACCGTTCCCGTTGGAGAGCGCCCTCTACACGATCGCCTCGACAGCTTCAGCGATGAAGCCAATCATAAGTTCACCGACGATACCCACTTACGCTTCGTCCCTGAACAGTAACAATCTCCAGAACCTCAAGTTGCTCTCAGAGTCAGCGACGTCGCGAGAGAAGATTACAATCAAGAACTTGCGGCAAGTCCCAATGCTGTCCAAGCTAAACGACAAGACGCGTCCCAACTCAGCAGTAGTCCGCCAGCAGAACGCTTCAGTCCGAAACATACCAAATCCATCAGCGCTGGCGCTACGTAACTGTCCCTCCTTGCCGATGTTGGCAAGTATCAGCAAAACGCCGGCAGTGCCGCCGACTACTAGCACAGCTCCCGTGAAGGAAACTCCGAAAGTCCCCGAACTCACAGGGATTCCCGCGGCAACGACTGCAGCTACTACAACGACGACGACAAACAGTGCCGCTCCGACTCCAGCTCCAGCGCAAGTCTTTAAAATCGACTTGACCGTCTCGTCGCCCGCATCGTCCCCATCGGGATCCAAGGAGGAAGTAACGACTGCACCTGCCACGAAACCCAGTGAAGCGGTAGCAACCACTTCCTCACCTTCTCTGGCCCCCCTGTTCTCCACAGCTCTGACACAGTCGAAGCAGATCCTGAAACGGAACCTCAACCTGGAGAGACTCACGGCGACACTCAACCAACGAGCGTCTGCCGCCGCCAGTTCTGCTGCAGACGTTTCGGCAGCGAAGACACCGACATCAGCGACATCGTCAGTCGTTCCCGAGAAACCTCCAACGCCGCCAACCACTACAGTACCGACGTCCACGAGTGCAGAAGTGACCACTTCAACAGTTGACCCGGTGTCGACGACAACTGCACCCGCCGCGCAAACCGTGACACCCGCGTCAGTGACCAGTCCGAAAGTGGCGACTCCAAGTGTGTCTCCTACCTCGACTAGTACCACTCCGCCAGTGACGGAGCAGAAATCCCCGGAACCAAAAGAGACCGTCAAACCAGACGCTCCTCAACAACCAGAGAAACCCGAGACTAAACCGATGACAGAGCCATCTGTGTCGCCAGCGCCTCCCGTTCCACAAGAAACGTCAAACGCGGCACCGACGAAAGGAGAATCATCTGAAAGTGCTGCTGTACCAGTCACAGCAACTGCGTCAGAAACGACAGTTACATCAACTCCGTCAGTTACTCCAGCAGTTACGTCAGTGACATCAGTGGAAGTGACAGCTACAACAAAAACAACAGTGACAGAAACAGCTCCAGTGACGCCAATAGCGACATCTACCATCGCTGAACCAGTGACGAGTTAAATTACGTACTTAGAAACAGGTAAATTTTTAATTAGTTTTCCGTTAATTACATTCAATTAGTTAATGAACGGGAGAGAAGTGTACGTTTTTCTCCCAGTTGAGAGAGACAAAGTCAAAAGATGAATTTTTCTCCTTTCATGTGTCAAATTTGACAAGTTGAATGACAGCCACCAGTGAAATTAAGAAATTGTTTCCTCAACACTCCTAGTGTGGCGCTGTTGTCGAAATTTTGATTTTCTGTCACACAAACGAGAAAATGGCCGTCTTCCGTTGATGATTTCGTTCGATTGATTCGGAATTATTTGTAGATAAACAGTTGATTTGTGAATGTTTTCGATGGAAATTGATCAATTTTTAATGAAATGATTTTAATCACTCTATAAAGAAGTTGATAATGGAGAATTTTCACATTTTCATTCAATTTGAATGCAACAACAAGAAGTTTGACAGACAGAAATGATTTCAAACCTCACTGTTCGTGTTAAACTCGTATAATATTCAGAATAATTACAATTAAATCTAATTAATAATTCAGTTTAGTTCAAGTTTTAAAGGATTTTCATAATCTGAATCCAAATTTAATTTGTAACCGCCATACTGGTTGTTGGCAAATGAGACCCGTCCACCAACTCAAGACGCTACTCACATCAAATTTTTCAAAATTCCTTCGGGATACGTGTTAAATTTGCTTAAATTCCGTATCACCTATTTATATTGGTATATAGGAATTGAATAAGCATTCAAGTAATTGAAGTAGAGATGTCGCTGTAGAGAGTATGATGGGATCAAGTGTCAAACGATTAGTGCGATTTGCTTGGTTTCGGTTTTCTCTTTTTCATTTCATGTTTTTCAAATTTTTCTCATTTCATTACAGGTTTTATCCCAGGATCTGAAACCAGAAGCATATCCCGACAAATCTGGCGTCATTTCCAGGATAATAACAGTAACTCCAAAAAAAAGTGTAAATATCAAAAACAAAAAAAAAAATCAATTTAAATTTAATTGAAAAAAAATCTAAATCCCCAAAAAATTGTAGTTTTAAAAGTGGTCCAAAAAAATAAAACACGTATTTAGCCAATCAAGGAAGCTTGAAGCCTATGGGGCATGCATCATAGGTAATGAATACAAGTAGTGTAAAAAATAAATTAAATAACAAAATATTTAACCAATAAAAATCATTTAATCTAATTAACAAAAATTATGTAAATATAAGTAGAAAATACTGAATGTTTGTGCATTTGAAATTTATTGAAAATTGATTTGAAATTGATTGGAAATTGAATAAAACATTGAAAATGATTGAAAGCCAACAGAGATTAATTTTAGTAGATTAAGTTAATTATTTAGCCCAGAAGCTTTAAGAATTGTTTCTATTTATTATTTTGTTTATTAATGAATTTTCCTGCAAATAACATATGTACTCCTTCACTCAAGAATTATGAAAACAGGCTAATAGATATTAGAAAAGTAAAATTTTAGTACTCTTACCTTTAGGTTTAGGTGTAGAAAAGGCTATTTGTCAATTGTGGCTATATTCAAGAGGGTTATCGTGTATTTTATACGTACAAAATGTGAAAAATCCAAATGCTACAAAGAATCTTATAAATAAAAATATATGAATCTATATGAATCTACTATAAAGCTATTGTATGTACTGCATAATTCTGACTAATATATATATATATATATTACATATATCAAGTTTGCGTGTTTATATAAGACACTACAAGAGACTAGAGGCAAGTTATTACTATTGTATTAGAGTGGATTGTTAATTTATCATTTAAGGATTTGCAAATGTGAAATTGTGTTTTGTTGATTCAATGGGAAAATCAGGGAGAATTTCTTGATTTTCTCTCATTCTCTCTTTGTCTCATTCTCTTTGATTTGTTATTGTATCTACCTATAGTACTCGATATGACTAATTTTATGTTCCAATACCACCAATTCGTTGGTTTTATTTATCCTAATAAACTAAATAAGATATTATTGACAGAAATGTGTTTTATTCTCGATTTGTGTCGACGTTTGCTGTGAAATCGCACTGGATTTCAGTGAATTGTGAGTGTCTTCTCCACCTGAACCTTTTAACAAGACAAACATCAACTCGTTGATTAACTTCTGAAACTCATAATTCTTGTGATAACATCTTCATTGTCTTTTAAGTCTTAAGAAGTGATAATTCTCATAACAATCTTGAAGATACAGCATTCACCTTTTGAATTTCATTCACAACTTCGGAAGCTTTCTGAAGAGCAAAAGACAACTGACGTATAAAATGAACTTTCACCTTTTGTGTAGTTCGTGGAATTGATTCACACCGTTATAATGGTGTCAAGTGGAACCACAGTGAAGGAACTAGTGTGACACGTGATGATTCTGGGAAAGCGCTTCAGGCGAAAGGTGAAGGTAGGTATCATGAAAATTGACAAAGTGCCTTGAAAAGGACAATTTCATTGCCTGCGGTGGCACTTGAATGATTTGTTGGGTTTTTGTTGAATTGAAAACTCAATTGAATTGAAGTTGAATGTGAAATGATCAATGTGAAGGTGAAATTTTCGCCTTGTAAGCTATAAGAAAATCATCCAGAACCGCCATTTTTCACTCACCCCCATGTAGGGCGTCACAATTTTTGTTTGGCAGCAGATTAATTCCTTTCATCACGTCATCGTATTCACGATTAATCAAGTCATCACTTCCACCTTCATGAACCTTCAGTTCCAGGGTTTGTCGAGGACCAGCATCGTGTCATCTATTCGTGTTGGTTAATCCGGTCTGGAAACACCGCCCTCTCAAGAGAAGACTTCCATTATGTCGGTGGTCTGTTTTGAATTGATAACAAAGTGAGGATCATAGATCAGTTTCACAGGAGGCAACAATTCGAATATGAAAAGATTAATTCTCATTCCTGGATCACTACGGGGTGGAAACAACTCCTAAATCACCTAGACTTGATCTTGGTTTCAAGCAATTTGACAGAGAACTCGTGGCTTCCTTCTACAACTTGAGTAGTAGGTGGCGTTTGTTTCAGACGAAATTAGTTCTGATTCCCAAAATGTCTTTAACTTCGGTTGAGCTAAATAGTTGAGAAGATAAAGCGATTGTAGCCAACACAACGATTAGAACAACTTTCAAATTACTTGGACTCAATAAAGACTTCATTCTTCTACAAAATATGAGTGACAGATGGCGTTAGTCGAGCTACTCATCCTATGAAGACGACAATGAGAGAAATTGAATTGCAATTACCTAGACCAGAGCTGGAGACAGTGTAAGTGTTCAAAATAGGGCGATTGTTGTTAACTCAACGGTTGGAATAACTTCCAAATTGCTTGGATTCAATCGGGAGCTCCTTAACTTTGACGGGCAATTCGTTGGGCGGTTGATATCCTTCTACAACTTGAGTAGTAGAAGGCGATGAATTAAGGTAGTTTTGATGCCCAAAATGTCAGTAACTAGAACAGATCCACAGGTAGAAAGAGAGTTTAATAAATATGACTCTTGAATTGTTTAACCAATCAGTGAATTGAGTTATGTCAACCTTATAGTTGAGAAGACATGGAAATTGTAGCCAGCACAACGATGGGAACAGATTCCAAGTCACCTGGACTCATTCGTGAACTCTGTAACTTTGATGGGCAACTCGTGGTTTTCTTCTACAAATTGACTAATGGATGGCGTTTGTGTCAAGGGAAATGTAGTTCTGATGTCCAGAATGTTGGTGGTTATAGGCAAAAGCTGGAGTTAGAGAGATAGTTTAACAAATATGAATTGAAACATTATAGAGTTGACAAAATTAACAACTTCTTCCAACTTCCAAATCACCTGGACTCGATCAAGACTTTTGATCCCTTAACAAATTCAGTAACAGTTGGCGTTTGTCCCAAAGGAAATGGGGAATGCAGGTAAGTTCTGATGCCCAAGATGCCAGTAGCTCAACCAGAGCTGGTGTACAATTTATGATTCTTTAACAAATTGAGTGACAGATGGCGCTTGCATCAAAGGAAATGTTGAGCGAAGGTAAGTCTTGAATGTTGATGCCCAAAATTTCAGTATATTAGATAGCCCAGAGTTGGAGTCAAGACCAGAGCTGATGTACAATTTATGATTTCTTATCCACTTGAGTAACAGATGGCGCTTGCATCAAAGGAAATGTTGAACGGAGGTAAGCCTTGAATGTTGATGGCCAAAATTTCAGTATATTAGATAGCCCAGAGTTGGAGTCAAGACCAGAGCTGATGTACAATTTATGATTTCTTATCCACTTGAGTAACAGATGGCGCTTGCATCAAAGGAAATGTTGAACGGAGGTAAGCCTTGAATGTTGATGCCCAAAATTTCAGTATATTAGATAGCCCAGAGTTGGAGTCAAGACCAGAGCTGATGTACAATTTATGATTTCTTATCCACTTGAGTAACAGATGGCGCTTGCATCAAAGGAAATGTTGAACGGAGATCAGTCTTGATGCTCAAAACTACAGAAGATGGACCAGAGTTGGAGTCCAGACTAGAGCTGATGTGCAGTTTATGATTCCTTAACAAATTGAGTAACAGATGGCGATTGTGTTGAAGGAAATTTCAGCAGATATCTGAAGGTGAAGAAAGACGATCCTGGTCACTAATTAAATTCCAATACTGGAAATTCTCCACATAAATGCAAGATGGTGGACACTCACATATCATGAACATTAAACAGCTTTAATCTTCAATAATCCACGATTACCTGTCAAAACATCGACCGGAAAAAGTGAATTTTGGCACAAATTCAGTTCCCCATTCGATTCCCCCGAACTAGTATCGACATGAAAATTCCCACGGTACTATGCCTGTGCCTATACCTAAACCGAAAAAACGACAAAAATATGCAGAAAACCAAACTCACATTCGAAGGAATGTGAAGAATTCAAGAAAGCTCAATTCAAGTGAATGTTTCTCTCGGCTCCCCTTACCCCGTTTCACCCTCTCCATCGAAGGCCAATGATTTAATTAATTCGTTGTCAACAAAATTCCACTTCCTGCTTTCAGTGAATTCACTTGAAATTCACAAATTCAGAACAACTCAATATTTACAAGCTTTACAAGCTTTATAAAAATATTCATACTGTATGTGTGTGGGTGTGTGTGTGAGTTTGTGTTGCCGCCATTGCAATGGAATGCTACAGGAATTTATATTTTGTATTTTGTTTGCATAACGTTATGAAACATGCTTGCATGCTTGTATGCTTGCATGTACGTCACACGTATTTGAATTGAATTTTTTCCTCTTCGTGTTATTTCGCAGTGAAATTCTAAAAATAACCAAAGCCCCAGCAACAACAACTACAACAAAAACACCGAGTGAAACGAGTACATGAAATGGAAATGAAACATTCATTTTTTTTCTATCTATTTTTCATGTTTCACCCCCGCTCACCCAACCACCTTCGGTTGAATGATAAAACCAAAAAAAAACGTCATTGACAGCGGCTCGGCTCGTGTTCGATATTCGATTGAACAACCGAAAAACGAGAAGAACGAGACGAGAACACGGAACGAATTTGCATTTCAATTTGGCTCGAGTTCCGCCAAAAACTTTTTCGAATGCGAAATGCCAAAAAATTTCCATAAATTAAAACAACAACAACAACACCATGTGCGGCTGTGTGCGAAGGACAGTCGCGCGTGGCATACACACAAACAAGTGCAACACACTTGATGTGCATCCATCATGTATGTGTGTGTGGTGTTATCTAATACGAAACTTTTCGTGTGGGTGTAATGTCCACTAAAGAAAGCTTTAAAGTTCATTTTCGAACGTTTGCCTTGAAACACGAACAAACGAACGAGCAACACGAACCCATCCGAACACTTTCGTTTCTTATTAGACCGAAGCCGAAGTAACTGGGGCAAGTAGACTCAACTCAGCTAGACTCCAAGTGGAATTTTCTTGGTGCACTTTTTATTTTGGGGTGATACTGATGTTGCCATGGTAAAGATGGACTCGTTCCGGGTAGAGACACGAACTTCAATTTGTTTCGTCACAAGCACAAGCACAAGTACAAGGGTGAATCTGGCGGAGGGTTGGCGTAGTCGGGTTCGGGGAGAACAAGTGCGTCTCCTTCTAATGCGACATCTGTTAATAATAAATAAATATATAAAAAAAATTTTAGTTTTTCACACATTCCGTTCCGCTCTTGTGCCCCGTTTGTGTGGGTGTGCAAGGACAGTGCTACCAGGTTGTGTTCGTTTCGACGTCACTGCAATCTGTGGCACGTGATACTTATGGTCTAATCCGATTTCGAATTGATTGACATGATTGCGTCAAGTGGAGGGCTTTGTTCGACGGACGATTAACGACCGCCATTTTGTGACGAGGGTCTTGTGTCGGAATTGTATCACAGATGCACCAGTGCTTCTTAAACTGCTACGAATGCGACGACATTTTGGAAAATTTCGTGTCTACACTGACGCCGACTGCTTTTTTACATTTCAACTCACACCGAATTAACGTCAAAGAGAGTGTTTTGAAAGGTCACAAGGTGAACTAGTCACTTGTTTCAATGACAAATCGCCAAAATCCAATCGAAACACCAAAAGTCGCTTGACCAAAGTTTGAAGATTGAAATTTCAGTCATTAAATTCAATTCCATCGCGCAGAGCTCTTGGAACTCGAAAAGGATCAACTGAAGTTTTGCGAGTTTGGAAAATCTAAAGCTGACGTCTTCGGAAAACCGTAACGCATAGAGAAGTTGCCGTTTTGAAGTTGAACAATTTGGGAATGAAATTTTCTTGCATTGCGTTGATTGCAATTTTGATGATGAGTGTGTTAGAAGATCTGTCTCTTTTTTATTTAAAATTTTAAATTTTCTATCCTTCAGAGAATTCATTAGGGCGTAAAATCAAAAATTTGTTTTTCAAAAATTTATGAAAAATGAAAATTAATTAGAATTCCAATAACCGATTAAAGAGAAGTTTCCAGAAAAAATTGACACGGATTTTTTGAATTTTCATTGCCTTTTGATTCTGAAATTTGGTTTTTTGAAAATTGAAAACTGATGTCAACCATCAAGGTTATTACAAACTGTCAATTTATGTCAACGGCATTAACACACATTTCACAAACACATTTACTGTAAATCGGATGTGGCAGCCATCTTGTGAAGATTGTGTCATTGCTCAATAGGTTTGTGGTGCTTATCAGAATTACAAAAGTAATTTATGTTAAGCGATATGCAAGATTGAATACATTTTCCCCGGTTTTCTAAAACAAGTGGAAGTGCAAAGACAATTCTGGTAGTTTGATCCGTAAGTCGAACCTCTGCAAAGTGAGTAAGCAGAGAGGATAACCCGTGGGACTTGTCAAGTGGCCTAAATCACTGAGAATTCCATTAGATTTATCTATAAGAGCTAAAAAGAACTGTCACCAGGTAAACTAGGTACTAGGCATAACTTTTGATAAAGAAACTTTCCACAGTCCGACATTCACTGTGCAATCCGATTGTATAGAAAGCCGCAGCCACTCGTTCATCTCGTGGAAGAGACATTCTAAAGTTGATGCCTTGCGAATACGATAAGTATGTATACTATTAGTAACACGTTTTCATCAGATACACATAAGCAATTCCGAAAAACTTAGATATCTACTAACATCCATGCAGCTCGTGAATGTTTTGCCGAAAGCAGTGAAAACAATAATGCGGCCATTCTCCTATGGCTTTCTAATTCGCTCTGTGTCGACTCAAAGTGCTCGTGGGACATGACGCAAGATCCAGATGCTCGCGGTAGCTCAAAGTGGATAGATCATCTGCTTACCAAGATGCACTAGCTATCGATTTCGCATATAGTTTCTAAGAGTTGCACTTATTACAACACGAGTTATACGCAGCCTTCGTCTCCGAAATCTGGAGTTTCGACAAGTCGATCCTTAAGGATCAATAGATGCCAGTAGATTTCCAAATGTTTCACTGTGCCGAGAATGAATTCTATATATCTAATTTAAGCTATTTGTAATAGAACCCTTAGCTGATTCAGGAAATTTCTACAAACCAGCTTCCATCAGCAAGCTCTGGAAGCTCTTTCAATAAGAATTTTCTATACTGGATTGTTTCAGAACAACAACTTCAGAAACAGAAAACGAATTTCCCTAAAGAAATAAATAAAACTTCTTAAGAAATTTATTCAAATTTGTTTTTGCAAAGATTAAGGCTTTGACGCTTTGATTCAGGTAAAAAATCAACAACGTAACATTTGTCCGAAAGCTTCCCAACTAGATTAAAGGCAACCTTCTGATGCAAATCGAATCATTTCGGTTTTAACAAAATCACAAGAGCAGCTATGACGCCACATTTGGCTAGATTCGTCTTGTGACTAAACGCTCGAGCAACATAAGTTTGTGAAATAAAGTAGTGCGCACTTTGTGGGATTAAATGTGACACATTGCAACCCCTGAATCACGTTTCACGAAATGAAGAAAGAACAGTTTTGACTCATCTCGTGGTTAGTCACAGAATCAGGGAAGTGCCTATGAGTGACTTCAAATGGCGTCATGGTTATTGTCTCACCCTCATGTCTATTCTGGTGGATTTATTTACTCGAACTTCATGATATAGGGGTGATGCTTTGGGAAACATCACTTTTATAAGACGAAACGAAAATAAAAGTGCCTCAAAAAGGATCCAAATGAAGAAATATTGATTCAACTGATGTTGTCTACACGCACCGCCATCTTGTCCAGGTTTGCTTCATTCAAATATCCAGTAACAGAATCAGGAATACTTAATCAGATCCGTGTTAGCTCACATCCTACATGATTGAAAGCTTGAGAACATGGTGCTGGTGTAGCTTTCAGTCAAGCAGAATAAGTTCTAGCTGCAGTCAAATTTCAACTTCAATTTCAAATTCATTTTAGGCTGGCGATAACTAAACGAATTGACAGCAACAAGAAGAAATATTGTTTCAACTCTTGTTACACACCGTCATCTTGTCCAGGTTTGCTCAATTTACAACTCAGTTCAACTCACAGAATCATGGAGAAGATGGTCTCTACCGACTTCTAGGACATTTTCGATTCTTAGACCAACATGACTCAATCAAGAAGACTTAGTTCAAGACTGTATGCCACTTCAAATCATTTCATTTCGAATTTTGTTTGACGTTTGATAGCTTCAGTTGTCAGATACTAAAACGGGAAAAAGTTAATAAACTTTTATTATTTCAAAAATTTATTAAAATACCAACGTCTTTTGCTGTATTCACATGCCGTTTCCATGTTGTTTTGAAACTGTGACTGAAATGAACATAAAATGAAAGCTTCAGGGTGTACATTTCCCAAGAACATTTGTACTGAAATGAATTGAAGGAATTGACGTCGACAAACAGAGTTGAAACGATCCAAATAAAGGAGGATTGATTCAACTCTGGTTGCCATCTTGTCCAAATTTGCTCCATTTAAAAATCAGTTCGAGTAACAGAATCATGAGAACTTGATCAAATGGTGATGATGTAGCTTTCAATCAAGAAGAATAAGTTTTAGCTGCTCTGGAACAATATAAGTTGAACCTTCATGGACAAGATTTCAACTTCATTTTAGGATGACATAATAGAACAAATTGAAAGCAACAAGATTCAGTTGAAATGATCCAAGTGAAGGAGAATTGATTCAACTCCAGTGGCATATCGCCATCTTGTCAAGTTCGAGTCACAGAATCAGGTCCGTGTTCGACTCTCTCAACTTCTAGGACATTTCCAATTCTCAGACACATTCTTCATGATTGAATGCTGGTTCTAGTTGTAGTCAAACCACAAGATCAAGTCGAACAATATTCCTACAAATGTGAAAAGTTGCAGATTGTTTCCAACTGGATTTTCTAAAAACCACCAACAATCCATCAATTGCAACGGGCGGAAAATCAGAACAACTCAAACAAATCAGAACAGCCCACTCCATTTATCACGACGAGACGCGTTTCCATAATTAATGAATTCCGACTTTGTTTCATTCGACACTGAAAGCAAAGCATCCGCTAAAGTTGCTGTAATAAATAACTTCAATTAATTAGCACCACATCAAATCAATTAACTGCCCACTTGTTTTGCGGGGAGCAATTAAAAATAGAAATAAATTTTCATACCTTCCATGCGTTGTGTAGGGAACGAGAAACGCACCGAGCCCGAGCGGACATATTGAATTCGTGTGGCAAGTACGGTGACACGGCAAGTTCCGTTGAGTTTCCCGTATTCGGTGCGAAGTGAAGCGATTTCCACATTCACGAAAATTCCATGAGGAGCACATGGAAGCGTGCATGTAGTGGTGCAGACTTCTGCATACACTACTAATCGCAGTCGGGTGCCGAACGCGCGTCGGCTGCCAGCCGAACACGGCGAATACGTCAATAAATCTGTTTTTCGATCGGTCCACAACGGATACTTGGCAACGACGCAAAAGTTGATTCGAACGCAGTGTTGTTGTTGCTGTTTTTGGTTTGATGTCGACCGAAAATGTTGAATGTCACGTCATGTACGACGACGTACGTCGATTTAGCCTTGAAGAAACGATTTTTAAGGAAAAGCGTTTTTAAAACGAATTCAATTCAATCTATAGTCAATTATTGATTTTCGTTTCAACTTCGAGTTGAACGTGGTGTGATGATTTGCAATTGACCTCGTTTCGGCGAACGCTTGTGCCTGAATTTAATTAAAAATTAATTGCTTCGCAAACAGAAATAATCGATTCTTCATCAATTCAACTCACCTCGCCGTCAATTCTTTAGAATGCATGAAAACGAAACGAAACACATCGATGGGGGAACAGTGATTCAACCCTCATTGAATTTTCATCCTCATCTCATTCAATTCATCCTCACACCTCGAACTGTCATTGGCTGAACGATTGAACGATTGAACGACTGAACGATTCCGATTCGGATTCGGAGGCTTCCAGGTACCAGGTACAAAGGAAACAATATTTTCCCTCACCTGGTACGTAATTACACTTTTCCGTTCCGTCGTTGATGGACCATTTGATCAATTCGCTGTTGTTGCTGTTGTTGTTGTTGTTGTTGCTGTTGAACGAAACTCGAAACTCTTACGTCATTGCCGAATACCATGGCAACTGGGAAAGCTTTCGACGAGGGTCCAACTGCACCGGATCACTGCGCAAGTTCAGTCACATGTCGATGTCGAACACACGAACAAATTTTTGATGAAATTTTTCGACCCTCGGGGAAACTTGGAAAATTAGTATTCAGGGGTGCGATGCAGTGGAAATTGTTGAAACAAAGAAAATTTTCGTTTTCTTTGTTCCGGTGGAAAATTAAAATTTTTCTTCTTTTTGATTTCGAAGTCTCAATTTCACATCGTTCTATTGACTGATCAACTCCCATTGGAAACGAAATTCATTTGCGTCATGGATCCATTCAACTTTCATTGAATGCTCGGCTTTTTGTGGATTTTAGCGAAATTCACTCATAAAACGTCGGATTTCTCTTCAATTGTTGATTCAACTAGATTCTCAGATACTTCAAGAAGACGATGGAAGTTGAATTTGTGAAGATTTTTACATTTTCAGCTCATAAATTGAATTGAAAACTTTATAGTCGGAAAAAATGTTCAATGTGAAAATTGAAACCTCATTCCTAAGGTCTCCATATTTTGTAGATACGAAATTATCACGAAATTTGAGAAAACAATTCAATTCCAAACTCATAAAATCCGTGGGTCAATTCAACTTTCATTGAATGCTCGGCTATTTGTGAATTTTAGCGAAATTCACTTATAAAAAGTCGGATTTCTTTTCAATTATTGATTCAACTAGATTCTTGATCAATTTAGAAAGACGATGGAAGTTGAATTCGTCAAGATTTCTGCATTTCCAGCTCAATAATTGAATTGAAAGCTTAACAAGTTGAAAGGTATGTTCTGAAGGATAGGTACCCCTGCAGTATGAAACCTTAAACATATTTTCTAAAGTCTCCACGCTTTGTAGACACATTTTCAAGAAATTTTCAGTTAAATTCCGAATCCATACAATCCGTGGATCAATTCAACTTTCATTGGATACAATTAATTTTTTGTAAATTTTACTCAAATTCGCCCACAAAACGCGTGATTTCTGGCAAATTCTTAACTTTATTTGATTCCTAGATTGAAGAAGGTTTTGTACGTATAATAAATGAAATAATTGAATTGAAAAGCTTAAAAATTCAGAAAATTTCCAAGTGTTTTACTCGATTCACAAGTGACCTCTATACGCAGTATGACACCAAAAACCTCTTTCCCAAAGCCTCCACATTGTGTAGAAACTTTATCACGAAGTAGATATAGTTTTATTGCTAGTGCAAGGTTAATGAGTCTCCAACGAAATTCGCACCGTTTCGGATGAATTTGAGCGTTTTTCATGGCTTTGCCAGTAAATCAAAAGAAAACGTCGAATGAATTTTCATTAAAACAAAAACTTACCTCACTGCAGACCTTCGAGTGGCTTGTACAAAAGCTCGAAACAGAAGCAAAACGTCTCAAATTAGCGACAATTCTTCAAGACTCTTGGCCTTGTTTCGGTGCGTTTTGTGCGAAGTGGAGTTGTCGCTGTTGTTTGTTTCAACCTCGTGAATCGAGGTGAAAATGCGTGTCAGTGCATTCTGCGAGGCAACAACTGCTTGCGGTTCACTCCAAATCCGGATGGAGGCCATTCTCATGCTGCGACACAAGGGCTAGGCTACGAACTAGTTCGCTGCTACTTACAAATTGACTTCCAGAGGTGTTCAGTTCAGGTATTATCCACTTCAATTTTGTTAATTGAATTCCATTACCGTAATTCGTCTGGAAGTAGCTGAAAGTGGAAAGAAAAACCCAGAATTTGTTGGGAGCACCGGAAGTTTAGATAAAAGATTTTTCAAATTCCAATTGAATGACTTAATTACAGTTTGTCTGTGAATTCAATTCAATTCTAGAAAGCTTTATTTCATGAATTATTCGGAAACAGAAAGCTTCCTTCCGAAGCTTTTGGAACATTTTCCAGATAAACTACAATACAATTTTCTCAAAAACTGTTTGGGATACAGAACTGAAATTTTTACAAAATAAAGAATGAAATCTTGTGAATATGTGGTATGAAAATAAAAACTTAAAGTTTCCTACAAGGTTCAGTAGAATATTATTCATCTTCACAAAATGTTTTCGAATTGAAACCTTCGCCACTCCGTTGTTTCTCAACGTATGAAAATAAAACTTGCAGTGATTAATCACAAATACGTGGTTATCATTTGGTATGAATTTCAAGTTGATAGCTTTAATAGTTTCTGAAATAAATGTACTTGAAACTTGTAAAATTAGAACATAGAGCTCCATTCGGTTCAGGTTCCTTTGGTTCCTGAGCAAATCCAAGAAAAATCCGGATTTTAAAGCTCTCAGATCGACGCTTTCCAATTCAATTTGGTTCAACTGCGGCCAGAGGTCACGAAAAGGTCAAACTGGTCACCCAATTGCGATGCACCAATGCTCGTCGCCTCGTAAACTCAACCGTACTTTCGTTTCAACCGTCGACACACGCCAGACTTGTACAGTGGAGAGAAGAAGTGAAGAAATTTTCAAATGAAAAGTTCGTTGTATTCCGAAAATTAACTTTAGCACTTGAATGTTGATCAATTGTTTATCTAAAACTGAAAATTTTCTAATGAAGTGGAAATTGATTCAATTTGATTCAACTATATAATGTAAGTTGATCAATAAATCATTTATTAAAAGTCAATTTATACTAATAACAAGTTAATAAGTTTCAGTACGAAGCGATACCAGCTCGGTCTTTCCATTCAACCAACCGTTGCTTGCAAGTTGAAATTGAAAAACTGCGTGCCACGCACTCAGGAATGTTGACAAACGAGCAATTTGCTTGTAAACAATTTCTTCAACAATTTGTTGCTAATCGTTATTTGATTAAAGCATCATGCTGCTCAGCGCGGGTGGTCCATGAGTCGTAGGAACGAAGCAAGTTGAAGGAATGGTCAACGTTTTGGTAGGAGTGATCAACATTTTTGACTGTCAGTTACCAAAGAACTTGTTGTGTTTCATCCGATCACAGTCCGACTTCGAATCAATAGAATTGTTCGAGTTTGGGGTGATACTGGTGGTGTCTGGAATTTCCAGACTTTATTGATTTTAATAATTTGATCATTTCATTTCAAACATTTTGTTGATTCACTCCTGGAGAATGTTGAAGCTTCAATTCAACTGGAAACACCTTTTTACCAAGTGATGTGAATACATTGGAGCTAATTTTATTTGAATTAAGGAATTTTCCATTCAATTTTCACGTTCAATTTTACCTTCAAACTTATTATCTTTGATTGAAATCACTTAAGAACCAAATGTAGACGTTTGAATTGTCTGTCAAAGACCAGAAATCAACTGGTCTCCATTGTGAATTATGTGTCTACCTACTTTATTCTGCTGATAGTGTTTCAATACAAAAGTATGTAGAATCACAATTTCCAACGTTATGATATATGTAGGTATGTTACTCCATTTCTCTTACCTTCATCCCGAGTTTCAACTCGAGTTTCAAATTCTTGCTTTCTATAGAAACTGATAAATTTTGGGTTCCTTTGTGAAATTGTAATTTTATTAAAACCACAATTCTGACTTTGAAGGTTTGACAATTTGTTTCAAGTTAGCAGAGCAAAATAAAAAGTTCAAGTTACATTAGAACTAAAATTTAGGTACAACACTTGAAGGACTCGAATGATTTGGATTTCCGTATCTACATTCCTAGTTATCCTTCCAGGAGCAATCACTGTAAATATTGTTAGAGAAATGTTTTGGTACTATATAGGAACATGAACTAGGAGACAATGTTTCTTATGACCCGGAATAGAACCCAGGTCTTCTGGTCTCCAGGAAGGTTTCCCGTGCTCCATACAATTTACATGCGACTCGCCACTAGACTAATAACATCAACGCCATCTATTGTATTGACTCGCTAGTATACCATATAGCTTAGTGGTTAGAGCATCTGCCCGTCAAGCAGAAACTTCTGGTGCGCATTCTAGCCGCAACGTACAATCTTTGTAAGAGCTAAAAACTCATGGATGACATGTAGGTAAGTGCTCTATCTCACTATTGTAATAGAGCAAATGCCCGGATAATAGACGCTTCGATTCAGTAAGTATTAAAAGACATGAACACGTGTATCTACAAAGCAAGAGAACTCTAGAAGAACAGCAGCAAAAGAAGACACTAGATGTTACTGACTCTATGTATGCTACATACCAAAGTATGTGATGACGCGTATGAATGGTATATATATGTATAGGTGATTGCTATTTCAGCATTGGTATGACCAGATATAGTAGAAGACTCTAAGTCACTTTTCCAAATTTGCTGTAATTATTTATCCAAGTATCCAAGTTAGTAAGTATACATACAGACATACCAGAACACATGATCAAGTATCACGCTTAACACGAAACTGAGGGAACTGAAATATATTTTCATGGTAAAGGAGTTTCGTGTTAAGGAATATTGCAAAAAAATATAGATATTCAATAAAATCTATTAGATATTTATTAGAGTATAGGTACCTACCTACATGTAATTTACAAAGAATCAATGATATGAAAACAGTCACAAGAAATCAATGAAATTTAATATAAAATTTTTAAGCGTTTTGAAAAACACGTCATATTTATTGATTTTTCTTGCATTGTCTTTTTGAGCATCAAATTGTCAACAAATTGTTCGATGGCGTCCATTTTGTTATTCATTTCACCACTAGAGTGTGCGACCCTGAAGGGAAATCTGTTCGTGCTAAGAGAAAAGAAATGCTTGAAAATACACAGTATTTTGTTGGGACCGTTGAATAATTTCGTGTTAACCGATATTTCGTCCGGTACTTATAATCCGGCGTTTTTCTCGGCAAGTGTCACAAGAACAACGCATTCATCACGCAACGTCTCTTCTCTCTTCATGGGTGGTCATTGCGCTGCAAGGTGTGACGTGATCGACTGGAGACTAAAATCTTCGTTTTGCTATTGATAACGAACCATTTCTTGTTAGTCTTCGTTTGAAATTCTTTAAGAGAGAATTATGTGCTCTGTGTATTGTTCTTACGGAATTTCGGTAATTCAAATTCATCATTATCCAACTTCACAACAATCTTTAAAATCCAGTGGGGTTCAGGATTCTAAGTTGTGAAGAATGCAATGTAGGAGTTAGTAATCACGTTTGATTCCATTAGGTACGTCCGTACGTACGTGATCCAAGTTTTCCCTGAAAATTCCATAATTCCATAATAAGTGGATGAACCTGCAGCACTCCCCTTCACCGACTTCACGATCCATCAAACGTCGAGCCTCTCGAACAACTCCCTCGACTGCACCCAGCTTTTCATTTAATTACCGGGTTCGGTTGCATCGCGCCCAAGGCTTGTCGCCCTTGCAAACTGGAAATGAATGAATGTGATGGGGTTGCACCACTCCACCCAAACTCCACCACCATCAATACAAAAAGAGAATGACCCAAATAAATAAACTCTTCACCTGAACAGCGACTCTCGATTGTACTTCACTCGCAAAACCATCATCCCGCACAAACTAGGTAATATACCTGAAAGGTACACCACCCAATAACAGAAGTACATACCACATAACAATCACGCATAAATCACCCTCGCATTTTGAACATTTTCCGCCCAACAACAACAGCAACAGCAACAGCAACATTCCAGGTGTGTGTATTGTGTACGTTTCGCACCTGTTCACCTTCAAGTTTGCTTATTTACTCCCAGGTAAATGTTCCGAACACAAACACAAGGAGTTGCCTGCATCACAGCACTGAGCACAGCGGGTCCATGTTCCCAACGACCAATTATAAATAACTTCGTCATCCTTGGTGCGATGGTGTTGTGTGTGTGTGCGTTTGTAGTTGTTTCACCACCACACCACACCACCCCACATCCACTCATTCCGTCGTGCAAGGGTATAACAATTTTTCAGGATAAAGGACGATTAAGAGAGGGACATGGTAAATGACGATTTGAACGGAAAAATTTTCCTGTTTAAGAGAGAGAGTGTGTTGTGTTGGGGTTGGGAGCACGAAGGAATACATCGTGATTTATTTATTCATTAAATTCTCCCCAAATAAAATTTTTTTTTTATCCAACTAATAAATTATACAAGCATGGGGAGCCAACTTTTTGATAACGAAAGGAAAATGTCATTCTGGTAATTTGGGTGAAAATGGTTCGAGCTTATTTTACCCTTATCACTATCAGCTTTTCCGGGTAAGGCCTACATAATTTAGACGGAAAAAAATTTTCCTTTCCTTGTAATGCCCTTTGGCCTTTTGGTACGTCATTACTCACACCCCATGAACACGATTCGGTTGGTTCGAGTTGAATCGGTTCGACTCGAGTTGGGTGGAATGAAATTTCGAACTTGTTTTGCAGCTCGTAAAACGAAATGAGGGATGAAAAGTGTTCGGGGTAGTGGATTAAAGGGAATAATTTGAAATTGTAATGAGCTTTTCGTTATCAATTCAATGTTAACGAGATGGCAGCACTGGGAGTGTGGGAATTTGAATTTAATGAATGTTCGAAACTGTTCGTTGAACACGTTTTAGCGTCAGGGGATGGTTTTTCGTTTATGAGTGTTTGATTAAGAAAGCTCTTCAGCAAGTGTTGAATGGTTTTCAATGTTCATGATTGGATTGAAACGTCAAACCGCTGTTGTGTTCAACGCAAACTTCTGTCTGTACGTCAAAATTTACCACAGTATGGACGCTGCGACGCACGCACGGTTGTCGGGTTTTGATCAAAGATCAAAGAGAGTTGCGTCGCAAATAAAGTTTGGTGTGTCCGCACATGCTTTGCCGCACTTCAACATTTGACATTTCGTCTTGGTCTCTAATTTCATTTAATAATTGATTGAATTGGTTAAACAAGAATTCGAAAGTCACGGTTTAAACTGTTTCCAATGCGACGAAAATGTCTGTACGTCGCATAGTCACATTCTTCGCACAACGCACAAATTTGTTGATGTGGACGCGGCTTTAAGTGCCAATGAAAACGCGAATTGCGATCATCACCAGTGTGCACCCTTCACGACACGTGTGTGCCATTCATCATCCGCAGCCTATTTTTAAAATGACAGTGACACCGTCAGCCTCTTGGTAAACACCGCCTTTATTTACCCGCATCAGGGTTTCGGGTAACGTCAATTCGGGAATGATCTTCAACTTTTCATTCAACTTTAATTTTCAATTTCAATTTTCAATTTAGTGGTTCGAAAGGAATGTGAAAGACAAACCGAAATTCCATTCAAATAAACTTTCTTCAAGTTTGAGTTGAACAAATATTTGAAAGTTGAATCGAATGAAATGTCGAACAAAAATTTTCTCTTCGAGATACTCAACCGTACTTGTTGGTCTCATTCGGTTCGGGTACACGAACTCGTTTGACTTTGAAATCGTGCATGGTTCGTTGACTGAAACTTCACATTCGGGTTTGTTCGAGTCGAGCGAATTGAACACGAACGAATGTACGCTTTCTTGTGCTTGTGTTTGACTTCATTACGTCAAACGAGAAGTACGCACGTACCAACACATTCTACTAATTCCCTCTGTGTGCTTGAAGGCTACACAAGTTTTTGGTTGCGTTACGTAACGTTTGCGTTCGAAGCACTTTTGTGGGTTTCGGTAATTACCATGTTGAACCAAGTTTTCTTTGAGGATACTCCACACTCCACTTTCAACTAAAGTACAAAATTGAATATTGAATTGAAACAAAATTGGCCCCAGATAGAATAAATTTGGTTCGACTCTTGAAGACGAACTTGTTTTGGCAACTGACCAGAAAATTTAGTTCAGCATGAAATTTGTGGAAATTACTTAAATTCAAAATGGTGTCATTTCCCATTTCACCCCCTACCCCAACCCTTGAATGACCTAAAAGTCCTCAAGTCCATTTAAAGTGCAACTTTGATATTTACACGAAATCCATGAAACTTTACTCGACAACTTCAACTCCTGAACTTTGAATTGCCCTTTTGATCTGATTTAAGACTTGCTAATGTCTCGTTTTCAGTCAAAGGCTTTTGTAAAACTTTCCTCCAGACGAAGTAAGTGGAATTTCAAAGTTTCTGAGTTACAAGTTACGAGACTTTCAAAATCTTTTTCTCAATTTTGTTTTGAAATTCAAAGGTGATTTTTGGATGGAAATTTTAAAAGAATTTTGTTTGGAAAATTTGTTAAAGATTTTCCGCCTATTAAACGCTAATCTGTAATTTTCCATTTTTCAAATGGGTAGAAAAGTATTGCCTTGAAATAGGCAAACGTAAATCGGTCGGAAAACGATCGGAACGGTAGTGAACGTCAGTCGGAATTCAGACGGAAGAGAACAACTGCGTCGCATTCCGTTTGTTTTGAGTCTGTTCAAATTGTTCCGACTCTCCTCAAACGAAAAACGTGTGGCGCATGCAATAGATAATGGTAAGGAAGGAGTGCAGGTAGTGGTTGTGAATGTGTTTTTCGTTTTAAATCTTACAAGTATTTTCATAGCTATTAAAAATTCACAATCACATATTTCCAGGACAATCTGTATATGGTACGGGATTTGTATGAGTCGGGTTGACATAAAAATTGAATTCCAATAAAAATTGATTTCAACTCAGTAATTTCAGTCCAACTCAACTTCGACTGAAATCCAGCCTTTTACAGTCTTATCTCACCCTGGCGATCGTTTATTGAACGAAGAAATCGCTTCATTAGAGCGCAGAATGAAATTCCCGTCAAGCCACTTAGCGTCACACCAAATACGGAATTTTTGCATGTTGACAAGATCCACAGCCAAGCGCGAATTACCATAAACCCGGAGTGAGTAACGCCTGCATATTAAAAGCACGTCGCAAGGTTCTCTTATCAGTTCCGTTTTATCAAAGACGCGATCGTTGAATCGATATTCACTTGAATACATTCTCAGATAACGTACGATCGATGCGATCGATTGAAAGACTAATAAAAATGCGGAGCGTGTAACTCCAGGAGTCTTCAATCTGTTGACGAGGGAAAATATATGATTGAGAGGCACTTACTCAATTCGAATGCAGTCGGCCTTGATTTGATGAGACGAACACGAACCAGATGAGGCATTCAAGTGGACCATTTCCAGTCAAAGCAAACGAAGGGGAGAGAAGAATCAAATGTGTCTCTTTTCTAATCACGTAATTGGAGTGGTTTTAAAAATAGAAACGATTGACAGAAGAGAAGCCATAAATCATTCTCTCTCCCCATCCCTTTTCAAACTCAACTTTACTTGTCACTTGTGCATTTTGTTCTTCTCTTCGCTTTCGCTCACCAGAAAATCATCGACTGGAGGCATTAAAATTTGGTTCGAGTCGTTTCAGCGACCGTGCAAAAACAAAATGGAAACATTTCATACATTTTTGAAATCATGTTTAGTAACTGTCAAAACAAAAATCGAAATTCGATTTTGACATAGTGAAACTGTCATGGCGGTCAGTGAACATTTTTGATTTACCGATGAACTCCACCTTTTCCATGTTGGGTGGAAACCCGGTACACAAAAGTCTTTGATCCCCGGATCACTTGATGGATGACACGCAATTAGAGGAGTCGGAATGACGTTGGGGTGGTTTTGTTGACTTCAAACACAAAGTGTCGTCTTCAAAATTCAAAACAAACAACCCTCACGTGAACAATTTAATTAAAAACAGAAATTTGCATCGTAGCATTGTGGAACAAGGCTTAAAGCGTTTTTGAATGAAAGTTTGTGAAACTTAATTAGAAAAGCCGTTTGCCCCGCGCACTAATTAGCAGATAATTAAAAGCTGGAATTTAATAAGCCAAATAGGGAAATGCAGATAACGGAAAATGCGGTGGGAAATTTTCATCCCCATGTTATGCAATTAAATTTTATTGAAGCTCACATCCCTCGTACACGTGTACCCCGTGTGTGGAGCGTTTGGAGCTTATCAAACACACGTTTCGAGTGAAACCATGTAAGCCTGCAAGAGGTACATTCGAGTTTCAACTAAAGCACTACAGAACGTAGCAGTTCAATTTTACGGTCTTTTGTACTTTTGTACTTTTGTACTTTTGTGCTTCAGTCATAACAATAAAAGCTTTACAAAGTTACTAAACTTAGCAACATCCTGAAATGCTGGAAGTGACTATGTAAGTACACTTGTAAATCCCAAAATCGATAGAAGTAAGTGAAGTTTGTTACGTTAAGCTGGAAAAGTTTTCCAATTCATGCAAACGAAGTGATAAGGAAATGTGGTAACTTTTCATTTTTATCATTCTCACGAAACGAACGTGAAGCCTTCACTCAACTTCCACCGGCATCATAAGCAAAGCATTCACCACAGAGCAGAGCACAGAGTCAACGACCACCGAGTCTATTGACACAGCATGATGTACTCAGCACTTTACTTGTCAAAACACACAAACACCCATGTGAGTGTGTGATTTGGGTGGGTGAGAGGATGAGAGAGACCGAGAGGGACTTGAATTAGAATAGACAAATTTCATTCATTACCACTACACGAACAAGTGCTTTGTGCTTCCACGTTACGCGTTGATCAAACACTCACTCACTCTCCGTTCCTCCATTGCCGCAACACCACAGTCCGCAAGTACCCGTCAAAAACAAAATCGAGTGCTGCATGAGTGTTTCGTTCGTTCGACTTCGATGGTTCAATTTTTGTTGTTTGCGTTTTTCCCTGTGGTTCACCACGAACTCCCATACAATTGATTGAGTAGCTTGTGTGCGAGTGCGGTGAAGGGGGTCGTGTTTTGCGTTGCTTTGCGTTGTGTTGTCTTGTGCCTTGACTGCATGCAGATACCGGCGAACTTTCACGTGCTCGCTTGCTAACATGACGTATGCCACCGCTACGAGTGAGAGATTTCACTTTCACATGACGATTGACGGCGTCGGTTTTAGTTGATGAGAATTTTCTAACGGGAAGATAATGCTTCTTCTCTCCCAATCCCAATTGAATTCAATTTTTGATTCGACGCAAAGTTGTTCAACTCTTTTATTTTCGTTGCAGGACACAAGAACAAGTGTGTGGCAACATGATGTTACGTAACTCGATGAGGAAACATTTTTATGCATGCAGTCATGCATTCATGACAAACGACACTTTGCATATATGTTTCTATGCGAAAGATGAATGGTTACACTTTGTCTGGAGAGTGCCAGCATAACAGCATAAACACAAACACTTATGTTTCGGTGACAAATTGCGTTAAGCTTTGAGTGACGTACATTTGCGTTTGGGAATTGAAATTCACAAGAAACAAATTCAATTTCAATTTCAATTTCAATTTTTCACACTTGGCGAAATTCACAATCGAATGCACGTGTTGTTGATTTTGTGAAAAATGTGAAACAAAATTCAAGAAACGTGCAAAATTATGTTCAACATTAATCGGCCTCATAACTGGATCTTCTAAACCTAAAGTCAGTTTTATTTGTTGGATGAGCTGGTTGTAATCGTGTCTGTCACTGGGTTTAGTCTGTCAAGTGAAGTTGGTTAAACCAGATAAACTTCAGCTAGTTTCACTAAACCGGATTAAATTTAGCCGGTTTAACCAGGTTATTAGAGAAAGAACATAGAAGAGCTAGTTTCACTAAACCGGATTAAATTTATGCGGTTTAACTTTGGTCCACCTAGGTTATTAGAGAACGAATTTTTGCAACAAGTTTAATCCAGTTAGGTATAGGTAGGTACATCTTGTGTGGTTTCTATAGAAGAACTAGTTTCAGTAAACCGGATTAAATTTACCCGGTTTAACCTTGGTCAACCTAGGTTATAAGAGAACGAATTTCTGCAAGAAGTCCAATCCAGTAAGGGACACTTCCTGCGCTTTGTGTGGTTTCTGAAGAAAAGCTAGTTCCACTAAACCGGATTATATAACCACAGTGACTTCATGATGATGAGTCTATCTGTAAAATCTTTGCAAGACATGAGGAAAAGTGTGCGTTGCGGCCTGAATACAGAATTTTCAGCTTTCCCGGCAGATGCTCTAACCACTAAGCTTTATGACATAGGTACTAGCCACTATACGTACGTTAATCGTCAGTAAGAGAAGTAGATAGGTACTAACCAACATTCCAATCGTACGCATGGTAAACTTAGCACATGGCTATGAGCTAACTGACTGAAAGCGCTAGGTAAACTTGACACAGAGCTATGTACAGAATTCGATGAGTTAAACGATCACGAACTAGTGACGATTGTTACTTTATCTATAGACGTTATAAACCTGCTACTACTTTTCGGATATTGTATGTCTTACTGCACACACCAGTATTCTCTATAATTTCTCACTTTTTAAAAAAATTGTGCAGATTGAAAATAAAAAAAAATTTTAAATTTTTGAAAATAATTTTTTTAAATAGGTATAGGTACCATTCTTTTTTCTACCATGTGAAATTGAAATGTGAAATCTTGAAAAATCATAAAAATCTAGTGTTCAATTTGATTCACACACTTTTTACTGTGTAAAAATTATCCACAACCACTTACACACATAAAGTGATTAAAAGTCACACACTAGCATTTCTAGCGTCGCCAACACCAAAGCCGAAAGACTTTATAATGGAACGTATCGAACATAAGTAAAACAATTGATTGCAATTGCAACAAAATCATTTTTCCTCATTTCAACATCTCTCAAATGATTTAAAAACAAACTTGCCAGATATGAAAATTGCAATTGACCATCTCCAGGAGTAGGTACCTAAGCCACATGTAATCGAGTTTGTCTCAATGATTTGAATATTCATTAGTCTGGCCAAGCTAATTCTGCAAGATTTGTAAAGTAGAACTTTTGGGGCACTTCCACAAGTACCTCGAGCCACTGAAACTTCAAAGAAGCATTCTGGGAAGCCATTGGAATTCTGCAAACTAGTTGAAACTCAATTAGACACTGCAGAAACTTTGATTCAAATGTAAAGTTTGGAATTCTGGTTGGCAGAAAGCAGAACTGAATCTTTTATGACGTTTTCTTGAGTTCCCTGAGGAACTGGAGGAAATTTGGTATTACTGGAATGATCAATTCCATGGAAAATGAATTACAAAAATGTCCGCAATTGAAATTCATCCCGCAATCGGAGAGAATCTGAAAACCGAAGTGTACATGTCAATCAACATTATCTGTGAAAGATCATGGAACATGTTTCGTGTTGAATCAACTCGAGAATTTACTGAGAATGCATTCAATGTGGCAACGATGCAAACACACACAGCCACAAGTTGAAAGCATTCATTTCAATTATTCAACAAAACAAAACTCAATTAATGCAAAGAAAACCAAAGTGCGTCTTATGCTTGTTGTTATTGTTATGCATATTGTTCATATCCCCCCGCCAAAAGCCGAAGCGATACAAAAACCACTTGAACTCAATTCAACGGTTCACGTGTTTATGTGTTTATGTTCCGTGATAAAGTTTCCAAACCTCGATTGGTTCAAAGGTTGACGAAACTCAACCGTACGTGGTGTGTGTACACCAACCAAGTACGGGAATCGATTCCGTTTCAATTTCAATTCGTTGTCGGCCACTTGCCAGCGGAGGTTCAACGAAAATGGGAATAATTGTGAAATTGTCGCACAGCAGTGTTGCCAGTTTTCAACCTTGGCAACGAATCGAACTTAAAATCCCATGACGCGTCATTCATTTATTTTCAATTTTTTCGCATTGAATTCGGATTCACTTGCAAGTAGCGATAATCAGTTGGCGCCAAGCACAAATGCGACATGTCGCGCGACGCGTCGATGATATTTGCGCGGGATGATGTTTGTTTTAGTTTTTCGTTTTGAAATTGAATTAAATGGCGGGAATGGCAACAGTTGAAAATGAAAATAAAAAATTATTAATACAAGGTACCAACTACTGAGACTCGTTTTAGTGTAATTTATGCGTTTCGCTTTGCAGATAACTTCACTGGGGAATTGGTTCTTTTTCGATAACCTGCTGTGCGTAGTAGGTACCTGCTGCAAGAGTTATTGCCGCTGATAGTGGCGTTCTGCTTCTGGCGTTTGCTTTTGCACAAACTACTGCTTGTTGCGGAACACTTTTATCTTAATCGAGTCGAGAAGCTTTGGGTAATCGCTGCGCTGCGTTCCATTTGACCGAAAATTTGATGGCAAAAATTAATCTGAATTTTCTGCTTCAAGTTTTTTTATTTTTCTTAAAGGAAAATTTCTATTTTGAGAAAATTCAATTCAGTTTCCATTCAAAATATCAAAATGAACACAATCTGACGCGCAAGGGTGGATCGCCACCAGCCAACGCAATGGAAAGCAGGAAATCACGGGCTGACATTTGGACATTTGCTTTCGCCAACAGAGCACAACTGTCAAATCCCATACATTTATCCAGAACAACTAAACTCTCGATAATAACTGGGTTTAATTTACTCCACTACAAAAATAGTTGAGTTAGAAATATCCAGATGGCAACACGGTTCATTTTCCTTGTTACGAACCTAAATTTTTCCTTAAATTCCACAAAATTACAATTTCTTCAAAACTGTCAATTAATTTCATCTGAAAATTTTAATTCAGCTAATATAGGAGGTATTTGTTTAATCGAGGACGTAACAAAATATAACGTCGCAAAAATTCATACAAATGTGAACTGAAGTTGGTTGAAGTGTGTAATCTATCGAGAGCCAGACCGTGCTGTTCTTTTGCTACTTTGGATTTACTCTCGATAGCGATGACCAAGAGAATACGGCTAAGGTCTCACTAGCACAAAACTCATGAAATGTGTCGAACTTGCTGAACTAGCGCCATCTGTTGATGGGTGGCAGAAAAATAAATTTCAAGAAATTCTTGATATGCAAATCGGGATATAAAATAACCGAAACCACGGGTTTTGATCAAATGTTGTCATTTCTTTGAAAAACTTGCAGAACTAGCGCCATCTGTTGACGCGTGGCAGAAGAAATTAATTTCAAGAAATTCTTGATACGCAAATCGGGATATAAAATAACCGAAAACACGGGGTTTGACCACATTTTGTCATCTATTCGAAAAACTTGCAGAACTAGCGCCATCTGTTGATATGTGGCAGAAAAAATAAATTTCAAGAAATTCTTGATATGCAAATCAGGATATTGTTAAGTCAAAGTCGCATTCAAAGTCAAAAACTCGAACGAAAATAACCGAAAAACTCGGCGGCAAACGTCAACAAACCGAACAACAACAACCCGAGAGTGGGTTGTCTAGGCGATTCAATTAATATTCAACGGAATAGCGTAGGCCATCAATTACTGTCAGTTGAACAATGGAAAATAAAAGGAAAAATATGTTGAATGCGTGGGAGAAATCGTCTTGAGAATTTCGTTGATTCAATTTGTTGTGAGTTTCGTGTTTCCCTTCCAATGCGTTCAAGTTTCGGTTGAAACATAAGGTTTGACGTCGGTTCGTGCGTTTGTTATGATTTAAGAACAAAATTCTTATATTTAATTAATTAAAATATTAATGTTGGAATCATTAAAACTTCAATAAATCAATCAATTTTAGTTGAAACAAGTAAGAATTGAATGAAATTTTTGTGACACTGAAACTGAAACTCAACCGTACTTGTGCAACGCGTTAAACGAAAACGCACACGAACACAGTTTCACACCCACGCCATGGTGTTGAATTTATTACGGTGAATTCCGGGAAGGGTAGCAATAGCAAACGGAAACGAACCCCATCATATAGTCAGAATAAGAAATTCACCCTTCGCACTTACGTGTCTCATTAATTACGCACCGTGAAAGCTTCTCGTTGTGTGCAACGGTGCTAAAAATTGCTTTCAGTCTAATTAGATAAAGTACTGTAGCTTATTAGAAATTTTTCGGATTAGCATAATTACGCTGAGAGTGATTTGATTGATTTTGTCATTTTTGCAACCCATTTGAAACCCTTTTGATAAAATCATATACAGTCGAACCTGACAGTAAGTGAGAACTGGGTAAACGAGAAAACTCTTTAAGTGACAGTAATTGCCTGGTCCCGTCATTATTCATCTCTATAAGCTAGAAACTCGGGTTAGTGAGAAACCTTCATAAGCGAAAAAGAGATTGCGGCTCCTTGAACTCTCACTTATCCAGGTTCGACTGCATTCATATATGTAAGATGTCCCGTACTTGAGTACATTAAATTGGAGGAACATTCCTTCACACAAGGCGAGAATAAAATTGCATTGGTGGTGGAAGGAAATACGCACCATTCATTTAGGAGTTGCGTCTCAAATTGTCTGCCTTGAAATGTGATCACAGAGACCGATTGACAGAAATACCGATTGACAGTGAGTTGTGTAGAGCACAGCGTTTATTTTATTATCCTTACCTTATAAATAATATAACAAGGAATCGTTCCTCCAATTTAATGTACTCAAGTACGGGACACCCTGTATATACGATATAACACGGGTAACGTCACTCACTTTCTAGCCTTTGAAATGCGTTGCTTATGGTTATTGCATCGACCTCCGTGACTGCACAAGCTAGTAGAAATAGTGACAGTTTCCTTTAGTTGCGGTTATCACGGTTGTCTCTACTGTATGCCAATTGACAATTGAATAAATTGAAAAGTGCTGAATTTTGTAATTCCATTCAACTTGGAAATTGCACAAAAAAGCGATTTTCATGGATCACGTTTTGTTGAACAGGAAATCAAAGTTTTTCTTCTCGCCAAGATTTTGTTGAAAGAAATTCCGACAACAACGACCAACTTTTTCCATCAACATCATCAAAATCAGCAGATTTGAGATTTCCTTGAAAAAGAAAACAGAAAATACAGAAAATACAGAAAAACCGAAACGTCGCGTTCAACAAAGAAATGTTCGTTGTAATCCGCAAACGTCTTGTCTACCTCGAACTCCATCGAACTGTGTGTGGATCTAATGATACCCTTCGGTGGACTGTAAATTTTACTCCATTCAACCTTTTTTATGCCGGGGAACCTTTTGTGCCCGACTCGAGAAGAAGATGTTATCAACGCGACGACGACTACGATGCTGTGCTGTGTGGAAGTGCGATGGATGGAGAACAAAAGATGCTCTGACGGTTCTTGAGATCTTCAACGGATAAACATGTTGCTCTGTCATTAAATGCGGCGACTAGTAGACCTTTTTTACCTTTTATACTCCGGATGCAGCATATTTCCATCAATTTGAAGTTTTCCGAAAGTTTTCAAAAAGTTTTCACGTAAAACTATGAAAAAGTTCATTCAGTTGATCAATGTGATTGATTGAATCGCTTAAACGACGCAATTACACTCCCAAATGTGACACATTCCCGAAGGTTTTCACGGGTTTTTCTTCAGGTTTTTTTAGGTTTTCTCATATGGAGCATGTGGAGACAATTGAAGCTCCAATGTTGACATAAAAATTTCATGATTAATAAACATTGCTATCGATTTGTAGAACATAAAAAGTATGAAGTCATAAAAGTTACTTTATTTTTTACGACACTCCATGTGATGGGGGTGATGGTGATGGGGATGATAGAAAAACATAAACATTTTTGGGGATGAAATTGTTCTGTTGTTCATGAGTTTATTTTTGTGAGCACAAGCTACGTTTTATTACATCCCCAAATGGGACTCAGTTGATGCCTTTGAGTAATTTATGAAAAGCTCTTGGTGAGTTGTAAAACTTTGTCGGCGTTCAGTTGAAGCCGTTAAATCTACTCGGTGCTGTGTGTTGCGTCGTGAGGCTATATGTTGCCTAAATGAAGGATAATTAAAAACAAAATGTTCCTGTTATTCGAGGAATATCCTTTTCCTTCAATAGCTATTTCTTTAAGCAAGAGGGTGTAGAAGCCACCTTTCAACATTTACTCACCTTTCAATGCTACTCACGTTTAACAAAATTAATTCTTTTTCGTGGGAATATGCGGAAAGAAATATAAAAATTGAAATCAATTTTCAAATATGCCTTTCAATTGTTGATCAACTTGCATTCGAGTTGTTCAATTTACAGAATTTATTATGCAGTAGATTCAAAATCTGCAATTCAATAAAAATTGAATTGATATTTGCCTTTCAATTGTTGATCAACTTGCAACCGCTTTACAGAATTTATTCTTTTCAATTGGCGTCGTGTTCATTCCAAATCTGCAATTCAATATAAATTGAATGGATTTTTTCCTTTCAATTTTTGTTCAACTTGCATTCGAGTTGATCAGTTTACAGAATTTATTGTGCAGTTGATTCCATATCTGTTATTCAATTGAAATTGAAATAATTTTTTTTAAATTTCGTAATTCAATTGTTGATCAATTTATATCAGTCAATGAATTAGTATCTAATTTTCATTGAAATGAAGTTGACTTCCAAATCTGCAATTCAATAAAAGTTGAACAGATCTAAGCCTTTCAATTGTTGATCAACTTTCATTCGAATTGATCACTTGACTGAATTTATTCTTTTCAATTGGTGTGGAGTTCATTTCAAATCTGCAATTCAATATAAATTGAATTGATTTTTTCCTTTCAATTTTTGTTCAACTTGCATTCGAGTTGATCAATTTACAGAATTTATTGTGCAGTTGATTCCACATCTGTTATTCAATTAAAATTGAAATAATTTTTTCTAAATTTCGTCATTCAATTGTTGATCAATTTATATCAGTCAATGAATTAGTATCTAATTTTCATTGAAGTAAAGTTGAAAAAATTCCAAAATGGCAATTCAATAAAAGTTGAATAGATCTTAACCTTTCAATTGTTGATCAACTTGCAACCGAATTGATCACTTGACAGAATTTATTCTTTTCAATTGGTATGGAGTTCATTTCAAATCTGCAATTCAATATAAATTGAATTGATTTTTTCCTTTCAATTTTTGTTCAACTTGCATTCGAGTTGATCAATTTACAGAATTTATTGTGCAGTTGATTCCACATCTGTTATTCAATTAAAATTGAAATAATTTTTTCTAAATTTCGTCATTCAATTGTTGATCAATTTATATCAGTCAATGAATTAGTATCTAATTTTCATTGAAGTAAAGTTGAAAAAATTCCAAAATGGCAATTCAATAAAAGTTGAATAGATCTTAACCTTTCAATTGTTGATCAACTTGCAACCGAATTGATCACTTGACAGAATTTATTCTTTTCAATTGGTATGGAGTTCATTTCAAATCTGCAATTCAATATAAATTGAATCGATTTTTTCCTTGCAATTTTTGTTCAATTTGCATTCGAGTTGATCAGTTTACAGAATTTATTGTTTCAATTATTGTCAAGTTGATTCCAAATCCGTTCAATAAAAATTGATTCAATTGTTGGTCAACTTGCAGCAGTGTTGATCATTTTGCGGAATTGATTGGTTTTAATGAGTGTCAAGTTGATTCCAAATCCGTCATTCAATACAAATTGAAGTAATTTTTCTAAAATAATTGTGATTCAATTGTTGGTCAATTTACATACATTATTGAATTCATCATAGAAGTAAGGTTGACAAACTTCTACAACATTTGGAATTCAATAAATTCAATTAAAAATACCTTTCAATTCTTGGTCAATTTGCATCCGTTGGTTTGTTTCAATTACTGTAGGGTTGATTAAATTCAAAAGTGTGTAATTCAATGAAAATTGAAATTAATTCAATTACTCAAGAGTTGGAATCGTCTTAGATTCTTAAAATTAGAAGTCGCGGAACGATCATTATAGTTGCTCGATCAACCGCAATCAAGCGAATGATTGGTGGAATGATTTACAATACCGACCATAGATCAGTTTATGAAAGCAATATAAACAATTTATGTTTTATGATGATGAGGTCATTGGTTTAAGAGACCCGACGCTTGACCGTGGAAGAAGGACCACTCTTCTTTAGACAACCAATGGTCAGGAGGGATTTCTCCGGCCTCATTCTGCCTATCAATATCACTGCAACTTAAGTTCTGGCACTTATGAACACTACACACCGTTCAATTGTTGTTCAATTAGCACCCGTATTGATCATGTCATTTAAGAAAATCAATTACTCTCATTGGCGTCAAGTTGATAAGCGCTCCAAATCTTGAATTGAATAAAAATTCAATTGTTCAATTTGTGATTAATGTGCATCAATTATTGAATGAGTCATTTTCATTGACACAAAGTTGATGAAGGTTTCGAATCAGTAGCTCAATAAAAATTGAAATCAATTCAGGAATGTACGGTTCAGTAGTTGTTCAATTTGCATCCGTGTTGATCATTCATTTTATAGAATTAATCATTTTCGATGGTGTGGAGTTGACAAGCGTTTCAAATTGGTGATTCAATCAAAATTGAAATGATTCTCGCAATTCAATAGCTGATCAATTTGCACCAATTATTGAATTAGTAATTTTCATTGGATAAAATTGGTAAATCTGCAATATATGGTAAAAATTGAAAATACTTGATAATTTTAAATTTGTTGCAACAATTGTTGATCAATTTGTTTTCAACTTGATCGTTGCATTTTACAAAATTAATTATTTCAATTGGTTAAAGGGTGATAAACGTTTAAAATCTGTAATTCAATTCAACAAAAAACCAACTGAAAAATTCGTGATTCAATAATTGTTGATCAATTTGCTTTCAACTTGATCATTGCATTTTACAAAATTAATTATTTCAATTGGTTAAAAGGTGATAAACGTTTAAAATCTGTAAATCAATTCAACAAGAAACAAATTGAAAAATTCGTGATTCAATAATTGTTGATCAATTTTCATTAGTTTTTGAATAGAGCTAGGGTAGCGTTCCTCTAATGCAATTTCAAAATCTTGCAGAATTTAGCCGTTCAATTGTTGATCAACTTGCTTCGGTATCGGAAATGAAATCATTCAATAAAAATTGAAATTGAAATATCCTCAAAGAGTTGCTTATCAATTTTTGATCAATTTTCATCATTTTGAAGACAAAAAGTAAGATTGAAAATAAATTGAATTTCGCAGTTCAATTGTTGATCAACTTGCTTCCGTGTCGATCATTTCCTGTAAGAAAAGTATTAATTTCAACCAGTGTAGAGTTGATAAAAGTCTGAAATCTGTAATTCAACAAGAGTTGAAATGAAATCAAATAATCATTCAATAAAAATTGAAAGTGAAATATCCTTAAAAAGTCGCGTTTCAATTTTTGATCAATTTTCATCATTTTGAAGAAAAAAAGTAAGAATTGAAAGTAAATTGAATTCGACCGTTCAATTGTTGATCAACTTGCTTCCGAGTCGATCATTTCCTGTAAGAAAAGTAATTATTCCAGCTAAAGTTGATAACAGTCTCAAATTTGCAATTCAACAAGAATTGAAATGAAGTCATTCAATAAAAATTGAAAGTGAAATATCCTCAAAAAGTCGCTTTTCAATTTTTGATCAATTTTCATCATTTTGAAGAAAAAAAGTAAGAATTGAAAATAAATTGAATTTGGCCGTTCAGTTGTTGATCAACTTGCTTCCGAGTCGATCATTTCCTGTAGGAAAAGTATTGATTTCAACCAGTGTAGAGTTGATAAAAGTCTGAAATCTGTAATTCAACAAGAATTGAAATAATGGAATGAACCATTTTCATTGAAATGAAGTAAATCAATAAAAATTGAAATAATTTTTGCGATTCAATTGTCGAATTTGTTATTGAATTGAATGAATGTTGAAAATCTGTAATTCAATAAAAATTCAAATAAACTTCAATTTTTCCGGTTCAATTGTTGATCAATTTGCATTAGTGCGAAGCAACCCCGGAGACGCAATGCACCGCAACTGATCACTTCCAAAATAACAACAACAACGACGCTTGACGCAATCAAGAACTAACTTCACCCGAAAGGGAACGAAAAGTAAATAAACGAAGGTCGTGTTCCGTTCCATTCCCCTTGATCGACGACGCGTCTTCATCATCCATGAACTACACTCATTACGGCTCTCAAGTCACGGCTCGCATTCACTGGTGCGTGAAATTCACATCACGTATGCACACCAAAAAACAAAACGCGAAGTCATTACGAAAATGAAACGAAAAACAAGAGAAAGAAGCAGCAGGAGAAGAACAAACAAATTTTTGCCTAAGAAAAGCAACAACAAAAGCCAAGAAGCATTTTAGGGAGAGAACAAAAAAAAAAAAATTTGTTCACTACTCACACTAATGTAAATTTTTTGTTTTTGTAAACTTGGCAACTTCAAATGCTTCGCGTTACGTTACGGTAAAGCATGCGGCAATGACCCGAAATCGGCTTCGTTCGCATTCGTCGTTTAGGTGAAATGATTTGTTTCTCCTTCGGCGTGGTTCGCTCGTTTACAAGGTGAATTTTGTGAAAATGAAAAATTCAACATTAGCCCTGGAACCGCACTCTGGGGTACAAATCAAAGAAATAACCGTCAATTTGCAATTATCACAAAACAAGCATCATAAGTCGACATATCTGAGATTATTTGTAACCAATAAGACTGCCATTAGAGCATTTCATGGTCTATATAAGGATCTTTTCCTTTAAGGAGGATAAGGTTTATTCTTTCGTAAAATTTGTGTTTTATCCATAAGGTACTGCTGCTAATTAGTAATTAGAAACGAATAATTATTGTAATTATTTGAAAAACAAATTTCAAACCATACAAAACTCAACCGTACTTACCAGTCTGTTCTGATTTTGCGTACTAAATGAAGCAATTTCGTTCAATGTATGCGTGAGTTGTACATAAGCGCTACAGTGTAAAGTCGACCTTGTATTGAATGTGTGCGTCATGGCCGAGAGCTTCGTGTTATATACTTCACTCACCCAAGCTTGAAATTCATGTACATATGAAAACTCGAGTTAAACACAAGTTTAACCTTTCAGTGTGTGCAACACTCTCTTATTTCACTCAGAGAAGTACGAATTTTTACCAGTTTCTCTCAATTTTAGTAGAATTTATTTAATCATTTCAAACAAAACAATAACTTAATTAACAATAATTTAATTAATTCTCTTTAAATTCAATATTATTATTTGAATAATATAGAATTTCCAGTGATTTAAGTTCCACTTTCGCTGTTGAAGTGATTCTCTCAGCAAATGTTATTTTACTCAACCGTACTTGTCAAATTTCATTAGCAAATTTACGTAAAATTTGATTAAAACTTCAATAAAAAATCATTTTTGATTATTCAAACAATTTATATTTCATATAATTTTCTACTTTTTGGCTTAAGAATTAATTATTTATTCCAATAAATCAAGATTTAGTAACGAATATTGTAATGATAATTTCTTTAACAAATTAATGATCTCAATGATAGTAAATGTCCAAAAATGTTTAAACAAACTCCAAAATTTGTTCACATTATTGAAAAATATGTTTATTGCTAGTATTTTGTATAAAAACCATAAAAACTGATCGTTACTTTACTCAGTCGATCATTTCCATTTGGATACTCAACTGTACTTGACTTGTGATTGATCAAATTTTGTTCAATTTCAATATATCTCAATTTATTAGTTGATGAAATTCCTCTTATATACAGTGATACCTCGAAATACGAGTTTAATTCGTTCCGTAACCTTGCTCGTATGTCAGTTTTCTCGTATCTCAGAGCAATTTTCACCGCTGAAATGCATCCGTTCCTTTCCGTTCCAGTCCCAAAATGCCACTCCAGTTGCTCTGCTTACGTGTTCTTGAATCAGAAAAATGTATTTACAAATGACAAGTATTGCATAATAACATAACATATGTAACTTATGTAAACTGGGTTTATAAAGTGTATTTGTATTTTGGTCACTTAAATGCTACTGTATGCTAAATTTTAGTCACTGCTTCTCTCTTCCCCAGTCTTTGCCTTTTCCACCGGTGAAACAAAAGTGTTCGAAGAGATTTCTGTCCGGCCGTTCCTCGAATCTCAAATGTTGTTCGTATTTTAAAGCACAACTTCGCTCGCTCGACGACTCTCAAAGATTTCGTATGTTAGGGCATTCGTATCTTGTAAATGAAAATGTTCATAAACATCATGAGATGAAAATCAGGAATCTATTAGATATCAAACTAGAATTCCTGAATCACAAAAGTAGTAGGAATTCATTCAATAGGTAAATCTGCAGAAGTGCTTAAATAAAATTTAATTTCAATTAAATAGGAACCATTCCCAGGATTACAAGCCTGAAGACATGAATGTGCAATACCTGAAATACCTAAATGAGCGCCTTCCGTTTTAAGTAAAGGTGCACTTTGTTCGCGCCTCAACTTCCAGAAGGTAAACGCCATTTGTATGGGATTATCTTTCAATTGAAAATTTTCTGCAACAAAATTCCCTTTAAGAATTATAGCAGATGGGTGATATGAAGTACCTACCTTCTTGCGGACGAGACATAAGAAAGGCAAGACGTTTTTCTAGGTCATTCCATTCCAGTAGAATAGATTCTTGTGCACCCCAAGAAGACAAGACATTGTAAAATTCATATTCCACCCATGGCATGCTAGGAAAAAATGAGGGATTTGTCCTTCCCAACAAGATGAAGTTACAAAGACAGACTGCTCCGAAAATATGCAAAACACACACCCTCGGAAGCTATCAAACAGAGACATCCTTAATCTTCATGGCAAAGAAGACTTTGTATGTCATTTATTATGACATTTAAAGTGATCCGAAAGTGCTATCTATATACGTACTTCGTAGAGCAGGTCCTCAACAAAGTTTTATGCATCAACAGGAATGCTGTTCAGATAAACCCGGACAAAAACAAACAAACCACAAAAAGTAAAAACAAAAAATAATGTAAATTTTGTATCTACACTGAAAGTATGTAGGTACAGCACAAACCTACCTATGGTATAGCATAATATTATCATAAAGAGGACAGATAATTTAGTTTTGCAGCACATGAACTGTAGCTGATACAATATCACCATTTACCATTTACCATTTACCCATTCATCTGGGATGGAATTTTCACAAACTACCCAAAGAGAACCAGTTCATGTTCTACTTCCAGTTCGAGAGTTGATGTTGGCCATGAATTATATCTGATGCAGTAGTTACCAGCATAGATGTATCTACATATAATGATAGACATAGAGAACTTTCCAGACTTGCTTCAATATTGAAACAACTGAATTAAACTTCTCCAATATCCTGTTTCCGGTTTCATGTCAATGTTTCAGTTTTTTTTTGTTTTTTTTTTCACAACAGATGCGAGGTCTATCTATGGTAGAGATCATGATTGAACTTTAACCAGACGTATGTGAGATACGTACCTACTGTATATAGGTGGATATGATATCATTGCCCCGTTTCAATTCCAACTACACTTGCTCTTCAATTGATACAGACATTTTCGCAGGATGTACGAATAACTTCTACTTGACTACCATTTTTCCTGTGTGGAATCAGCCTTTCATATCGATACTTTTGTATGTTTTTTTACTCCATTTCATCTCACGTCTAGTTAAGGATTTCATAAGGATACTCAACTGAACGACCTTTCATTGAGTCCACTGCTCACACTTGAATGATTTCAAGTGCTGGTTTATTGACACGTTATTGTCCTTTCGAGATATCTATTCTCTTGATGCTGTCCTGTTATCTCAGGTGACACTTTTTCTATTGATACCTTTATCGGATTTTTTCTCTCTCTATTGTCTATTTTATCAGATCTTCTTTCATCTGTTTCAATTCAAAACGCTTCTTGCCTGAAGAGCGAAATGTCATTAGCTTCAATTGGATGAAGGTTTTTGTTGACTTCAACCGAAAGGTTCCTTTCGGGACAATATTGGTTTTCTGATTTTTTTTTTTTTTTGTTTTTTTGGTGACTTTTGGTCAAGTGTGTGTACTCTTTTTCAATTAAGTGACATTCAAAAGAGCTACAATCGATTCCTTTTTGATATGTTGACATGAAAATTGAAGATAATTTAAAGCAATAATGAATAATGAAATGATTCAGGCACTTCATTTGTTGCAGCTTGAGTTTACTAGAGTTTACTCGACTGTAAATGAGCCATTTGAGAGGATTTTTCTAAGTTCTCTCTCGTTACACGAATAGTACAAAAACGCATTTGAGTAAATTCGAACCACTTCATAAACGAACATAAGCAAATTTGACATTTGACATTTGAATTTCCAACGTTTGTTGCATGCACCTGTCAAATGAACAGGATTTTCCAACTACTTTTAAGTTAGTCAAGCAAACTTTTCGAGTAACATCTAGCACTTTCAAGTATATTTCCCCTTCGTTACTTTTCGTTAAATTCTCTCAAAACAATTTATTGAGCGAGTACAAAAACGCCAATACATATTTCAGAAGAAAAACTGCCTGAGACGGATATAACATCGAAAATTGGAAACCAAAACTCTGGAATATTTCCTTGTTGTACAGAATGGGATTCGAGTTAATACATTACTTCATTGTTCATGAGTTCATTCGATCTCATTAGATCTATTGAGTCGATGAGGACTACTCAACCTTCTAATTTATGTTTTGTTTTAGGACCAGCACCTACGTTTTCGATTACTAACCCATCATACAGAAGAACATAAATCACAAAGCGCACAAAGGTCTTTTATGGTTTTGTCAAAGATCAAATCTATTACAAGCATGTTTTATGATACAGACTAATTGTAGGTGGGATAGAGCTCATGTTAGGTGTAAATTATGAACCATTACCACCTCATCGTTGGATGATTTGAATTTGATGGAAGATACACCTCCAAGAACTTGTTCGTATACCTACAACTTCATTTTTGATACTAATTTTAGCATTAATAATCTTTATTTTAAGATATTCTTCATGTGTATATAAAGTAAATTTTGTACGTAAGAACCGGAAGGGACAAAATGTGGGAGCTTTCAATCCCTATTCAGTGATACAAAAGAATTCACTTTGTAATAAAAGGGGCACGTCATGGATCTAATGTTGTCGATATAAATCAAAAATCCATTAAAGCTTACAATCATCCACTGCTCCTTTGTGGATTTATTGAATCTAATACTGGAAAAACTTGCAAGATTTCATATTCATATCAATAATTCATGATTTGTATCTATTACTATCATATTTTCAGCATGGAAGAATCCATGGGATTATAATTGACAAATCTGGTATGTGATATCTATTACCAGTATGAAAGTATATATATATATATATATTAACAAATTGTTGTGAAAAACATCCAATGCCTTACAAACCACGTATCAGGAAAAAATTGCAGAACATTTATCACTTACAACTTTAACTAATCCTGTACTATTTACTTACATATCTGTTACTGAAAGATGTATACCATAATACCATGATAAAAGTATCAAACGTTAAAATTAGAAAATCATGTTTTGTGATGCTGCGAAGATGGATTAATTGTTTCGTATGAAACCCGGAGACTATTGTTATGTAGATTTGTACCATAGAGCTGACATAATAGACTCAAGAGCTTAACATCACTTGCGACATAGAGACCACCTGTAGACAAGTGAAAATTCCCACGGGATAAAAACATGTACTAAGATATGTCAGAAAGTTTTCCGACAAGAAGAAATTTTTAAAACCCACTGGAGAGGATTATGTAGCCATCGTAAAGTATCACCACAAACTATGTACAATCCCCACTGAGGCACTTCAGATTTGTGTAACTGGTGTACCAACTATTTGTCATACAAGCAAATCTGGTGGTCAGTGAATTAAGAAATTTCAATATAATTGCAAAAGTTTTGAAACAAAGGGAAGTCTCAAAAGAAAAATAAAACTAAATGAGATAATAATCGACCCGACACCCTTAAGAAGTTAAGATAAGAATGTTTGTATTTGGAAATAAGAAGAAAGCTAAAATGAAACCAGCGAGTAATTAATTATCAGTTTTAAGTTGAGTGAATTCTGAGAAAGTCTCGAAGCAACAGAAGGTCAAAACTTTGAAGAAAATTTTAATGAAAAACTTTTCAGAAAATTATTGTCCATAAACTCCCTCTTGTCTTGTTAGAGACTCTCGTTAATTGCCATTTAAATTGCTCTAATTAATAACTTTTAAATTATGCTGAAATAGAGAATCGGTGTGGAGTGGAATGCCGAATAAGTGGTAATTTCATAAGATTCGTTTCTTAATTAATTGAAGAATTGCATAATAAAACAACAAATTATTTTGTTTTTATATTCGTTTACTAGCCGAGTATGAAATTGTATATTTAAAACTACATTTATGCAAATTTTCGTTTGAATTGTTTAACAGCAAAAGATACATATATACATATTTCATAATTGATTAATTAATTATAATTATTTACTCGTTTGTTTTAGACAGTTGTACTAATTGCAGCCATAAATGTAGTCAATTCTATTTAAACACGAACGAGACAAGGAGATACTTGAAACTTCGTTTATAATTCGTATCAAAAAAGAGAAAATTTCTAAACAATATTCACCTCACATAACAACAACATGTTTTCTTTCCGTTAATGTACTCTTATTGATCTAATTAAAGCTAATTAATTATTGTACAGATATCATATAAAATAACAATCTTATTTTAGAACCAAATGGGGCCAACATTTTGTTCGATTACAGCTACAATATCCGGTCGATTCATATCTTTAAATATTGAAAGAAGTTCTAGGAACGCTTTTGAGGTACGATTCCGGCATTCCCATAAATTGAGGATTTGTTCTGTTGGTGATGGTTTTGTTGCAAAATATGCAGTATATCTATCAGCATTTAACATATTAGCTAATAGTCTCCAGTCTTTGCCATCACTTCGTGGTGGATCAAGGCATGCACAAATGAGTCGTTTAGCATTACGTGGTAAATGAATTTCTGATTCTGATTCAGTTATAAATGTGCTACCATCACGATCACTTATGGCTAATTTTCTTTTCTCGGAATGATTTGTGGTGTGACGATTTAACGAGTTGATTTGTAGTACTTCTAATGTTGGAAAAGTTAGAATGTAGACATATGAATCCATAGGATTATCAGTTTGTGAATAATTAATTTCTAATTTCATTCCATTGCTCGCTTGTTCACTTTTCTGCAGAATATATTCACAGTGAAGGATTGAGTTACTGTTTAGCATGTGATTATATGGAATTTCCTGTTTTTCTGAGCATGTTGCTGGATACCAATCTCCAATACAATTCAAACGTACATTGAAATCGAGATTATTCAATTTGAAAACAAATGGTGGACTCTCACCCATGAAAGTTCCACCCAATTGTGTTTCAACACGTGCACAAGTCTCTTTGCAACTTGGAAAATCATCAACGACATAAATCCTTAAACTACATATCGAACTACCCGGTGCCACTTGACCGAATACTATAAGTTTCATTTTCTTTGTGGCGACAGATTCATTCATCGCTGGCTCACCGACAACAACGAAACGTCCCAACTGCTCTGTCATTATGTAAGCAAACTCATGGTCAATCTGTACAAATACTGGTGTATTTATTGTCTCTTCGCCTAAAGTTGCAATTTTATTCCATTTCACATTGGATTCCTGAATTACTGAGTCCGAATAGTACATATTCACTATCCAATTGTTTGGATCAACCATACAATGAGGTATCTTTAATACAACCGCCTTATGGAACGCTAACTCCACTGGTCCACAATACACAACTGGACTGAGATAAGTGGATGACTGTGATTTAATGATTCTCGAACATTCATCGGATAGAATTGACAGTGAAATGGTGTGCTTGATACTCTTCCCAATTGCACCTTCGGGCACATATAACATTGCAGCTTCATCGTACAATTTCAAGAAACCTCCTGCATGTGTCACAGACTCTTTAGTTGCATTCAATTTCGATGTGACTTTATTTGGCATTGGTAGGGTTATCGGTTCTGATGCTACATCGTATGTTGAATTAGCTAAAATTGAAGATAATCATTTAATGGATAACGTTTATTAATTTAATATTCATTTACAGGTACTTGTGGATGTGTCGGCTGTATCACTAGCATATGAGTATTTTGAACTTAATCCGTCCACTGGTGTCATGTAGCTGGAAGGAAAATAAGATATTATACAATTTTATTCTACAACTGTAACACATCTTGTTTCGTTTCCATAAAAATATCTTAATGACTCTTAAGTATCAAGTAACGTTCTTTCATTTGTTGGTAATAAAAATGTTTAATTAGTAGAATGTAGTAAAAAAATTTATTACACCTATTTACGAGAACTTTAACCGAAATGATATGGACTTGATGGTTCCACGATTTTCGTGATTTATTATACATTTGACAGAGGGTTACGTTTTTGTTTTAGCAAAACACTAACAAGATTAGGTTATTCGCGAAAAAATTAAAGGTTTGATGTTTTCATATAAAACAGGTTCATGGTTTCGTATTTCATTTATCGTAATTAACGCAGAAAATTTCGACCCCCATCATATGGGGTTTGAATGGTTGTGCAAAGGGGTGCATCGTTTTAATTGAAATTTATGTGTATCACAGAATTTCATATTGAAGGGAACGGTGAACACATGTTCACTGAAATGCACCACACATCACTATTCAAAATTATGATGTAATGATGCTGCTCAAAATAGTTTTGGAAAGAGGGATCCAATGGCTTTTATTGATTTATAGCTCAAATGCTTCCTAATGGATCACGTACAATCTTGAAATGTTTGTTAAATATGAAGGAAGTGTAAGAGTTGTAAAAAAAAGAGTATCATCCGCACACCAAATATATACAAAACGATAGAGAAATAGAATTATGAAGGGTTGGTTGGTTTATCTCTTTTTCCGAGTTTACCCCTCGTAGATAAAGTTTCTTTCAATTTTTCAATGTGCTATAAAACATGAATATTTAATGGCTAATTTAAAGTTTGTTGGAAAAGTGGGAAATTTTAAATAAATAATTTTCTACAAAATTTAACCAACTCTTCTTTCTTATTCTCTGTGTTCACTGAATAGATTTTTCTTATTTAATTATTTATTAATGTTTTCTTAAGACGAGAAGTTTTAGGTAAAATTGTCATGGAGCTGTTTTTCATGATATTCGTCACAGGGATATAATAAATTTAAACTTGAGCGTTTCTTCATAAGTTTGCATAAGTGTGGAAGCAGGTGCGGTAAATTGGTGTCAAGGATGTGGATGATTCTCTTGAAAATGTTGTGATATATCATTTAAATTTCAAGAAGTCATTAAAAGTCTTATGAGTTAAACGAAATTTTAAAATTAAATTAAAAATTCTGAAACCTCTATTGAATTATATTTCCATTTGAATGGAACGTATGTTAGTCTTTCAAAGGTAATGAGTACTTTCATACTGGTAATAACATTTTGTGTTAATGATAAATACATCAAGTACATATGTTTGCACTTTAAGGAAGGGAGAAAACTTTTCGCAAAGATAGTGTCATGAAATTTAAAAATTTATGTAGAGTTTATCTGCAGAACAGAGCTTAAAGTTTAGTCTAGACTAGATTAAGCGTGATACAAAAGTTTAAGTTAATCTTTCTTATATCTTCTGTATCCTTGTAGTGTATTTAGCACACATTTTGTAGATTTTGTAGAACGGACGTGTTCTTCTTGATACTCACTTGGAAGCTAAATTCGGTACATCGTAATGATGTTCAGACGTTGACCGAGCCATTGGAATGTTAGCAGTTAATGGTCTAGTAACTGGATATTCATAATTAGCATTTCCTCCTTCGTTGTGAAAGTAAATAGTTTTCTTATCAACATTGTGCAGGTAACCAGATTGCAGTCCTAAAATGAAAATGAAAATGAAAATGAAAATTATTATTATATTATCACATATCTGATTTAAAACTCTTACAATAAAATGTGATTTTATCATTCACTTCATAAATTGAAAATTTCTAAGAAAATTTTCCAGACAAATTTCGTTTAGACTTATTAAAGAAGTTTTAAGTTTCTTTGAAATTCTTCTAAATAAGATAAAAACTTTCCACGAATAACCGGATAAATGCGTTTAATTTAATTGTACCTTGAGGTGAAAAATTTTCTCTATACAATAATATAAACCAGCAGATTTCTCTGTTCATCTTTCATGAACTTTAAGGTTTTAGCTTTTAAAGCTGTGAAAATCTTGACATCAACAAAAAACTCAATTGAAAGTTTGTCTTTTTAAGGGTGAAATATAAGTTTGAGGGCGTCATTTTACAGGTGTAGAGTGATAATAATATTTTGTAAGGAAAACCACAAACTGGGGTTGAATTGAAACGAGTTCCAGAGTGTCTCTTGATGCAACCTAACCCGAAGCATTAATCATTGAAGTGTTCTCTTTACTCTTTACCCTCAACAGTATCTATCTTCTATAGGATTTTGTTGTTTTCTTTAGTTTTTTAATAATAAGATAATCTCTATGGTATGGTATGCAGTACACGTTTTTATTTTACTAGCTATTTATGAAACTTTCTGACTAATAAGATTTATAAGAACGACCTTAATTTGATTTTCTCTAACCTGGTCGGTTATCTTAATTAACTTTTATTTTTAGCTTAATTAACTTCCATTCACTTAATTTATATCCACTTTTATGAAGGAAACAAATGGATGTAATTTTGCGTTAAGGAAATTTCTCATGCGATTTTATTCGTTGATATAAAACTTTTCTTCCAAATGTTTCTCGTAATGTTCTGCTCATTTTTCATGTGTTATTGAGCTTTTTCTGTTTTTTTTTCTTTCTTTTAACATTACGACAAATGCGAGGGTGGATGCTGTAATCTGTAACAATTCAAAAGAATGAATTATTCTTTGTTTGAATGATTCTATACCATTTTGGAAGTTACTCAATTTGTATTATTTGAACTCATAATTTTTGTTGCTTCCATTATTCCTACTATATGTACAAAACGAAAGATGGATTAAGTTTTTATCTTAACAAAGTTCCATCCAAACTTTTAGCTGATAGATTATACTGCATTTCTTCCATTCATCCATTAAAAGTTCACTTCAAGTACTTTCACGATTTGAAGGAAAATCAATCAATCATAAAATTCTGTTTCGATAACATCGAGGAAAGAATTTTGGGGTCGATTGAAATCATTTCATCTTTATATCCTTAGGTTATGTGGGATAATAATGTTAACGTTTCAGCTCTCAAACATCCATTTCAGAATTCAATTTAACAGCGTCTCCATGGAGCAACCTTATTGAACTTGAAGTGTTTTAGGTGTTTGGTAGATTCTAGGATTTTTTTCGGAAACCCATGAGTATTGAAAGGATGTTTTTATGGAACAGATTTCTACTTTCGCCTTTGTTTCTCAAAGAAAATCTGCAGTCTTTATTGGATCAAAGACTTTGTCTGGGATTTCTCTTTAAATTTGAATCTTAGCCAGACATTTCTTACTCCTATTGGTTTCTTAAATCCTCCTATCCTTTACAAATTAAACCTTTCTATATACATGTGTATAGTCATACGATTTCTTATCCTCGACTTCAATGAAAGTTTAAATGTCTAGAGGAAGGAAGTTTCTCTACAATTTGTTAAATTATAAACTTATCCCCCTTGAGATTGGAGTATTTAAATAATTTCAGGATAACGAAGACATTGGAATCTATATTTCGACAGTTAATCAAAATATCAACGTTGCGTTTCATGTTCACCAGGGTCTAACGTTTATAATGGATTTAATGTTGATAATTCGTATTTTGTTGGTATCATTAATCATTTATGAGATTTATGAAATGCAAACGCTATAAATTTTAATGTAAAACTTATCAAAGATAATCGATATAATAAATTATTCTGCGAGTGACATCTTTTTCAACTTCTTTAAAATGTTCTTCTCTTGTTTTATCCAGAAATTTTCAATGATAGGTTTATTAATTACTACGTTACTAGACAATTCAGCACATTTAGACTTTGGACACTGATTTTATAAATCGTTCTTTTCTGTTCAAATAAATTATCTTAAATAGTTGAAAAATTCCCTTAAAACAGTTCATTCATCATAAATTTTCGCCTTTACCTGTACTTGTTATATTATACGGTGGAACCTGTCGTCCTCTACGTGCTGTTCTTATCAGTGCAGCTACCAAAAGTATACAAACAGCAGTAACTAAAGTTAATCCTAGGTACAGTGGCCAATCGGAATCTGAAATTGCATTGAAACGTTAATTGTAGTACATCATATGAATATCTACTGATATGATTTGATTAATGTTATGAATCCATGTCCAATTCCATGAAGTGTTTGATTTGATAACGTTAGTGCAATAGTTGGATTTTATTTACTCAAATTCATAAATGAACTCAGTGAGATGTGAAAACATCAAAATGCTGAAAATACAATCAATCAAAATTCCAACATTATTAACTTACTATATTTTCCAATTCGACAGCTTCCACCACGGCATTCAGCTGTTTGGAAATCTTTACCAACACAAAGTGATTTATTATGCCTTTCATCTACATCGACTGTTCCACTAATTAAAACTCCATCAATTGTATGAAGTATACATTTACGTCTGCGAATTTGTATACAGTCTACTGAACACGAACTCCATTCTGACCATGGTAACCATCGTCCGGCTGTAAGGAAAATGATGTTATATTAAAATCGCGGTTATTTTAGATACATCACAATTAAATACAATTAGATACAACAAGGAAGACGTTTAAAGATTTTAAAACTCTTAAATAACTTATTACATAACGTAACGGACACCGTCTACTCTAGGAATGAATAATTACAAAATTACGAATCTACTAATCTAACCAACTAAGATAGAATTCAACTTTCCAAACTGAGGGCTACATTTTACGAATTCTTTAAGGAAACCGTTTCATTTGTCATTACAAAAATAGATTACTTCAAGTATCCTGGCGCTGTTTAAGATGACTGAAGATATTTGGATAGGTACTATAGGAATCAGTTAACCATTCTAATCTACTTTCAGAGGAACATATAACTTTTCAACTTAAAGAAAATCATTTCTCTTTGTGATACACATTGATTTGACTAAAACAAATTTGGTTGTTACAAAATTAGCTTAAATTTAAAGCTTACAAAATGATTTACATGATTACTATTATTATGTACTAATGAAAAATGAATGAAATTTCACTTGATCTTAGTTTCGATTTCTTACCAGGCGAAGATTCGAAGTTTTCTGGATTGACAATTTGTGTATCCTCTGATTGATTAAAAGAAATACAAAAATAAACCATTTATACAATTAGTAACATTATCTAATATTTCTTATATAACATGTTATCTTGTTTATCTCAGTTTCTCATGTTTTTCGATCCTACTATCTCTTGTATGTGTTAATGAAATTTATATTCTAATTTTACTGTTTTCAATTTTCATTACGGTGTGTTTAAGAATGTGCTTAATCTACATTTTAAAGAGAATGGCTTCCTGCAATTCGAACATGAATCCATCTTAAAACCTACAAAGTGTTGAAATATTCAGACTTTAAAATCGTTCCACCAGAATCATTAATAACAGCATTCAAGACGAAAGTACTACTTGATGTGACTGAAAATCTTAAGATATCTCGTAAGACGATGCAGATTATCACGACGAAATGCAGCAGACACTTCCATTAAGCTTCAACCACCTTCGAAAGTGTAAAGTCCTCGTAAAGACGTTGAAGAAGTGATTTGAAAATCTTGTTGCACTTTCATTCGAACTAAGGTTATCTCGTTCGTCTAGGAAAAATGACATTTCCACATCGTCGTAAGATAAATGATTCTAAGGGTATGTCATCATGGAACTTTGTTAATAAGATTTGGTGGTTTGTCTACAAATGGAAACACGTAAATCATTTCTCATGTTATCAAACACAGTCTTCACGAAAGCCATTCTCCTTAGTTACTAGTGATTGATTGAGTATATGACATGGGATTTGTGTTAGAGTTTGGTATTCTCAATTGTATCCTTTCTGTACGAACCTGGACATGGAATACAATCATTTGTTTTTTGTACATGTGGTCCTTCACAATGAACTCCACCATTTAGTGGACTTGGATTACTACAACTTCTTGTACGTTTTCGTCCTTGTGCTGGTTTACCAGGGCATTTACATTCAATCCACGGACTCCATGAACTCCATCCACCATCAACTAGAATGTAAATTTTATTTATCACAATTCTTTATCCAATTTCAATAAAAAATTCAATTCTTGGAGTCAATAACAGTATTCTATCCTTCTTGTTTTATAGTGACAAATGGACCACATCAATTCGTTTTCGATGCGAAGAAATAAAATAGTGCTAAACCGTTTCTCATCAATTCTGATTCTTCTGGATGGGATTTTGAAACTTTAAAGTGATAACAATGATTTTGCCCATAATAATATTAATGAAAATCATTAAAATTAACTAAAGATTAATTATTATTGCCATTGAATGGATATTTTTCTACTTTTTCTACGAATTCTCTTCCAATGAGTGTATAACAAATATTATGTGAAGCTCAAAAACGAATCAGTGACTTTAAAGTCATTATCGTTATCATTTAATTGAACAAAGTTGCCAAATTGCATGTAGAATAATTGGAAATGAATGTTTAACATGGTTCAAGTGATAAGACCATTTTGTAACGAAAGTGAAATGAACTTTGTTATCATGTTGGTCATGTCGAAAACCTTAGACAGAGATTGCCAGCATTTCGAGATAAAATTCCCAATTTTTTGTGGCGCCAAATGTTTCAGTCATTAATATACATGAAATTTTTTTAAATAACAATTTTAGTTGCTAATAGAAGATTTGATACTCTTAAAATGCCTGAAAGTTTTGTTTTAAATGTGAAACAAATGAGAGCCAATTGAAGATGCCCCGGAGGAGCTAAGTAACTATAATATTTTGGTTCCTTTTGGATTCTTCAAGAAGTAACCTAATTTCTTGAACATTTATTGCACTTTGTGCATTGCAAATTTAAACATGAACACAATTGGGGCTCTAAAAATACTTTACAAACTAGTATGCCTATGATTATGCTTTGCTTTAGACTCCAAGTTTTGTTTTCATCGTCTTCCTTACCATAAACAGTAAGTTTAGCTGGTTCTGAAATTCTTTTGCCAGCAATATTTTCAGCAATACACGTATAATTGGCAACATCCTAAAAAGAGAACATGTTAGAGATAACGTACCACAGCCTAGAATGAATTTTCTAAAAATAAGAACCTGCAAGGAAACTTGTGAAATATGAAGATTCCCTTCTGGTGTTATAATAATTGACCTTTCGCCTTGAATGAGCACTTCGTTTTTATGCCAAGTAATTTTAGGCACAGGAATACCATCGGGTGGAGAACATTGGAGTTCAACACGACCACCCAATTCGGCACGAGCTTGTAATGGTGATGTTGCAAATAGTTTTTTTATATCTGAAAATGAGGTAGAACACGTTAATTAAAGAAACCCCAAGTATATATCATCATCACTAACATGCAACTTCAATTGTAGCAGTTTGACTCTTAGCCTCACCACGAGATGACCATGCATGGCATTCACAACGGAATGGGCCTCTACCAAAGTATTCATCAACAAGATCTCTGGAAATGGTTGCTGTGACTTCTACCAAATGTACACCCGTGTGAGGGTCAACATGTGAGTCTTGTACTGATGGTGGTGGTTGTGAACTTCCACTGCATTTGAAACTCAACTGAAATGAAAGAGTAATCATTGAGATTGATGAAGGAAATAAATTCATATTTTTAATGTTTTACCTTTAAGGCATTTGCAGCTTTGCACGTAAGTGAAGCTGGTCGATTTCGAACGATATAAGTGTTCTGTGGTTCTATCAAGAACACTGGCAGTGATCCATCATTACCATGTTCATCCAATTTCGGTCCAAATGTATCCAGCATTGGTCCGAATTGACGTTCTTCATATTCACTACTCTTGTAGTCCGTGTGATGTCCATCAACTATCTTATCCGGATAATGTTCTGGACTAGTTTCTTCCTCATCGTATGTATCATCACTTTCTTCCGAATCATAATGATTAAAGCCCAACGTATGATGTGTAGATGGATTCAATTGACTACTTTCGATATTATCTACAATAACATCTTGTTCGTTGCTTTTGTTCCATGAACGTTGATTTTCCGTCATTAATTTCTTATCATTGCCGAACGATGAATGATTTATCGTTTCAGCTAATATTGTATGTTTAACATTTAATACAGTAAGGCACAGAAATAGTACGTCAACAACTTCAATTAGTATCATTTCATACAAAATGGGTAAATTTCCTTAATAGTAGTACTGGTTGTTTCGATCATTCTTCTTCAATAACACTTTCTTCTTCTCTTCATTTGTACCCGTTAATCTGAAACGAAAGGATTTACATATTTAATCCATTTATGTATTTATGTATTTATTTTTATCTCAATTAAAAATTTCAATTTAAAATCCTCCCCCCAATTATCCCTCAATTTTGTCTGATTAACATGGAGCAGATGCAACACGAAAAGGGACAAAAATCCTTTTAAGGCATACATATGTCCCAAAATTCTACCAACTGAAAGTGAGAATGAAAGTTCAAGTGAAAGTGGATAAAATTATAACTACCCTAATTTTGTTATACCAATTAGCATTGCTGCATTGTTGTGAACAGATTTAATGGGTTAAAAATTATGAAAATTTTCAGACTTTCAACTTTTCCTTAAAATCCGGAAAACCATATACTAGGATATAGTTAGTATGAATTTGTGCGACCATTGGCCTGGTGCATGTTGAAAACCTGTTCATGTCATTTAATAAAAATGACAGCTTCTACACGGGATTTGTAAGTGCACACACTGGGAGAGAGTGTAAATTACCTTTCAGCCCCGTTGTAAAACATTATGATATACATGATGTGATAACACCCTCATATCAAGTACATTGGTTTTTTCATTCTCCTCCGTTGAGGTAAGAAGGCTCTAATGCCACGACCATAGAATAATAAATAGTCTCTTGTGTCACACACAGGTTGATACGAGATACGACCCTCTTAGGAATATATCACATGATATACGATCTAGAAAATACCGAAAGTATTTGGGAAAATTATTTCAGAGTCTTGGGAATTTTGCCATTTTTCCTCTTCTCTCATATATATGGATATTGTTGTATATGATACAACAAGTTGTTATCAGACGAAACACTTAAATCTAATAAGGAAAAAGAAAACCTGTTGAATTGGGATTCATTGTTTGACGCCTTCGAGCATATGCTGGATTGTCATATAACTCAATTTCTTTGAGGGAAAAAATTCGAAATAAAATAAAGACTAGCTTAACGAAAATCCAGTTTGTCGTCGTACAGTACACCTGTAGAGCTAAGGAGATTACTTTGACTAGCTGTTAGTGGGAGAACGAGTCACATGGAGATGATGGAGATGAAGAAGAAGACGTTACAGTTCAAGTTTGACATTTTGGGGATGTGCTCGTTTGTATCCATTTAAAAACAAAATAAATGTTTTGCATTAAATCTTTTTTTCATTCTAGGGGTTTGCTTTGAAAGGGTGTGGAGCTTTTATCCATCCACATACCAACACATCAATACAGAATCACACACACACATGTGACATCATGAATTTTTAAATCCAATTATTCGAAGATGAACTAGATGGTAATTTTTTCCGTTCCTCTCACACTGGGTTATCTTCATAATTCATAATTTACTCAAGTTTTTGTTGTTGTATCTTTCACATTTGGATTTTGTGACTTAAGCCGGATTAATTTCAGAAGTGAACACTTGCACAGGAGTCCCACGGGAGGTGATCTTATCAATGTGGTCAGATCATTCTGAATCAATTCCAGATGCAGATGCATAATCTGGGATTCCAGGATCAGTGTAAACTGGAATGCGAACAAGATGAAGAAAGATGGCGATTCAAAATGGAAATGTGACAGATCACTTTTGATGTGTTTGACAAATGTGTTACTGTCCTTGGTATCCTTGTAACGTATGCTTGCGCTCTAACGAATCAATAACAAGAGGAATATAAAAGTCATGGAAGGGTGTCCTCTGGGGATAGTAACGTATGCCTGCACTCTCCAACGAATTGTCGCGAGTCAATGTACGCGGGAACATGGAAAGAAAAGAAGATGTGCTCGTGTAGCTCAGTGGTCAAAGCATCTGCTTGGAAAGCGGAAGGTCGCGGAAGAGGAATGTTATTGGGCGTTTGGTGACTCAACAAAGATATGTATGTGTGAGTATGAACGCTTGTATAGTGGACTAATCAAAACAACTCGATTTGATAGCTTGATGACCGTTCTAATTAGAGCATCATTTAAGGATGCAATGCATCATTTAGAGCATCATTGAAGAATGTAACCGAAGGTGGTAAAAGTAAGTGGAGTTTTTAGTGTAAGTGCAGACGCTATAGTGAAACCACAGTCACGAATCAAAACAACTCGATTTGACAGCTTGATGACAGTTCTTTTTCGAGCATTGTGGAAGTGTGTTTTCGTGTATGTATGTTATTCTCTTAGTGATATATGCTTTCACTTTCTAATGAGTTAATAACAAGAGGAATGGTGAGCCAATAATAAAGTTTAGATGCGTCTTCTGCCTTGAGTGTCCTTACTTCTGCAGTTGTATCAAGGTCACTAATCAGAACAACTCGATTTGACGGCTTGTCGATGGTACAATTTTAGGTATCCTTGGAGGTAAATATTTCCTTCACTTTTCCTTTCATTCTGGTTATTTCTTCGTAGGTCCATTTATCAAGGATATGATGACAGATAATAGTTTTGTAGTGATTCCGAATTTTTCGAGCTGTCAAAAATTTGAATTTTCATCCAATATATTGCAATACGTCTGTTCGCGTACGTGCTCGGAACATATTGCAATATATTGCAATATGTTTCAATCTCGAGATTGGCGTTCGCGTACTTTCTCAAGCTGAATTTTTGAGAGAGTTTCACGTGACGTCATGGAGGGGAAACGAGCTCGAGATTGAAAAATGTTAGTTGACAAATTTGCTCGAGTAAAGTCGAGGTGCTTGAGAAATTCTTTGACAACTGTCAAAATTGTCAGATTTTCAAGTAATCATTTCGTTTTCTTCCTTTTTGTAAATAAAGTATGCGAACTGTTTTCGTGAATTTTGCAAAAGAAGAATTTTAAGAAGCAATGAATCAACTGAGTTGGTGGCCAAAATGACTCACGTCACAAGTGTCCACAAATCGCACCGACCAATTTTTGATGACTTTAATTTTTAAATTAACTCTTCTTTAATTACGACTTCCTCAAGACTCAAGTGTCAATTCGAAACGCAAATGAACTCCTCCCAGAATCCCCCCGACAAACTCACTTGTCGACAAGACCACAAAGTTTATGGGAATTTATTTATAAATCCATAAAAGCGTTTTTTTATTATTATTATTTACAAATGAAACCCACAGATAACCCATAAAAAGTATGTTTTGAAAAAAAACATAAAACATGAACATTATGGTGTTATTTAATTGAATAGTTTCCACGAAAAAATTCATTTTTCTGGCGTTATTCGATGCGGTCTGGATCTGGTTAATTTTTCATGTTCGAATTTATCTAAACATTTAAATGGACTCCACTAAAAATCCAAGAGTAACAATTTTTATTAAAGTTTATCTGGTATTTTTTGATACTTTCTTGATTGGTTCTTTAAGAGATTATACCTCAAAAATTTCACATGTTACCATCGGTATCGAGTTTCTTTTCTTTCTGAAACAAAATCAAATTGTTTTCTTAAAATATCATTTTTCATTCTTACATCGATTTATTTAACTGCTGATAACACGGCAACGATGAGGAAGACCACAGACCACCACCACAAATACTACAGCCATCATCCATCCGGAATGGTACGTCTATGGACTATAAAATGATGTTTTGTCTAAACGATAGACCCGAAATGAATCCGTCCACCAGCGTAGCGTCTTGAACGCCTCCTCAGTAACTCTTCGTTATGCTGTTATGCTGTTATGTTGTGGTGTTGGGTGTTGCTGCTATTCGAATTCGACACCCATTGTGATGGTGGTGGGTAATGATTCTTGGATTATACAGTCCCCTTACTCCCTTTCGTGTGGTAGAGCATATGTGGATTCTATTTGGAATGTGTTAAAAGCCTGCGGTGTAGTAGCTTCCGACACCAATTGATTAGGAGTGGAATTTTGTTACAAGTATATTTATTGGATTTTGTTACTGTAGTTATTGTAGTTATTGTATTTAGTCACATTAAGTGGTGTCCTTGAATGTTTTATGTTATACAAATCCATGACATCCTCTAACTGTCTAACGGAAACACACAACAACTTCCATAAACTCAATAAAACTTTATTACATTCGGATAACCATACCACCGTATAACGATTTAAGTTTGTCGTTACTTTTTAAGGGCTGCATCTGGCACATCTTCCGACCATTTTCAAGATGATCATTCGAGTGGATTTTTCAATTATGTGATTTATATTTCAAACATTTTGAAGACACAATGGTGCAGGTAAGATTTGAATTTATGTCGGTATCCGATATCCCGCCTCGAGCAAATCGTTTCCGAAAGTTCAAAAGTTACCGACCGGACTGGACTGTGACACAACTTGAACATAGTTGCAAGTGGAAACGAGATTATTGTCCCAGACGGAGTGAAACCTTCATGAGGGTTCAAACCCCTCGTCATCATCATCATCAATACCAATAGACGACCATCGACCCCATGGATTAGGCGTGCAACATTTTGTCGCCAAAGGGTATCGGCCAGAATTCCGTTCGTAATTGGACCAATTGAGTAATTTTTGAATTACAAATTTTAAATCCACATTTTTTTCCCGCTTTTAATTGGAAAGGTGTGTTGCCTATTCAAATGCAAATATTTTTTTTTTTCGATTTTGGCTTTTTAAGCTTCTTGTTTGTCACACAAAAATTTGACATTGAAAAGGGCTTAATTTCGAACAAACGCACAATAACGAGCTTTATGTTTTTTAGTTTTGAAAAGCTGTGAAAGTTTCAATAGTACAATAGAACACAAAATGGCGGTTTGATTGAGTTTTGTTTTCGAAGTGTTCTCACGGTCCCGGTAGATGTACCCTTTTCCGGGTGAATTGAGTCATTCGAAACACTTTCAAATCCTTCAACACGGATTGTTCTCACAAGAGGCAGATGATGCATTTCTAAGGAGCATAGGGATGCAGTTGTGCAACCCCTGGAACACTCGTGTACGGATTCAATTTGAAGATCAAATTCAACAATTTAACATGAGAAAGTCCCTCATCCTTGATTGACTCAGCACAATACCTGGGCAGGTAAATCACGATGGAAAAGCGAAACTCACGACACACAAAGACCGATCATCCCCTCAAGAACGATCAGCGGTAGATCACTTTGATCTTGCTGTCGAGTACTTCTTCATGACGTGAGTGCATTTTGTTGGAAAATCTTTTCTTTTTCTTCTTTTTTGTTTTCTTGAATTTCTCAAAAATTTCCCGCACTTGATTTGTTTGGCGCCAAGTTTATCTTGAAATGGGCAACAAATTGAACAACCCTCAGACGATTTATGTGTTCCAGGAATTCCATGGTAAATAAATCATTTTCGACGAACAAAAACGGAGAATAACACTGACACTGAGATATTTGATGAATGAAGTATATATTCTAATTCGAGGTGGAATTTTCGAATTCGAAAATTGCATCTTCGAAGTAATTGAAATTGAAAGGCACGCTTCAATTCGAATGTGAGTGCAAATTTGAAAATTTCATTTTACTTTCAACTAAAATTGAAAATGAAAATTCGATTTCGAATTACTATTACTAACAGAAAATTGCGTCTTTCGAAAAAAAATTCAAAATCAGTGAAATTGGTCAACTGTCAGCTAATCGCAAATTGATCAACTAAAATTGAAACTAAAATTTGAAAATTTCATTTTACTTTCAACTAAAATTGAAAATTCAAAACTGCAATTAAAATTCGATTTCGAATTACTATAACTAACAGAAAATTGCGTGTTTCGAAAAAAATGCCAAATTTCAAATTCGGTGAAATTGTTCAACTGTCAGCTAATCGCAAATTGATCAACTAAAATTGAAACTAAAATTTGAAAAATTTATTTTTTCGAAAATTTAAATTTAAATCAAACTGAAATCCAAAATTTTCAAATTTTGAATTTGATGGACATGTTCAATTGAAATTGAAATATGAGAAATTAAATTTTCCAATTTCAACCAAGAAACAATTTTGAAAATTGCATCTTCTGAAATTTAAATTCAAATTTTGGCAAGAGAGTCAACGTGATGCTCTCAGACCTTAATGATTGACATACACAAATCAAGCAAAATAAAAGAACATTTCTTCCACAAAGTTCGTGCCAACTTCATGCGAGAGTAAAAATGACATTTGAAAGTAAACATATGAGCAAATGAAAATTTCATTTCCAAATATTCAATCAAATAAAGAAATTTAAACATTTCCGTAGAACAAATCATCTTTAATTTTTTAACTAAATTTTGATACGAATTGAAACTCTGTATGGTCAATAAAAATTGAATGGCATTTTTGAACAAGAATTCAAATTCAAATTGAAGCATTTTTTGAAAATTGCATCTGTGGATTAAATTCAAAATGCGAATACGATATTTTTCCTTTCGAAAATGACAATTTTTGAAACAGTGTGAGCAGGAATTGAAACAAAAATTCGATTGAACATTTTGAAAATTCCTGTTGTTCAACAAATTACATTCAACTTTAAATAAAAATTTTGAAAATTGCATAGAAGAGGAGAACTCAACTTCAACCTGAATAGAAATTTGAAAATGCAGGCTCCAGTTGAAATTTTGAAAATTGCATCTTGGTTGCCTGGTGCAACTTTATCTCGATTGCGTGCATCCAAAAAGTGCACGGGTCAGTGGAGCAGCATTTCCGTTACAGAAATTCAAGTGGAACGAGTTGGAAATATTTCAAATAAAATAATTAATTAATTCATGAATAAATTTCAAAAACATAAAACCAAAACTTACTTGCATTTAGAAATTATCCAAAAACAAAGTGGTGTGAAATTGTCATTCCTCGAGCATGTAATCCAAAATTAAACGTTTGTTTCGTGTGGAGCCAAACGAATTTTCTCGTGTTTTTCTCAAGGGTTTCCCTGTTAAGGGTAATTTGTTTCAAATCGAAATGAAATTTGTAATTCCAGTAGACGCACTTTGAATTTTTATAACACACTTCCGGTTACACTAGCAACATTTTTATTTTTATTTTGAATTTTTGAATTTTTTTAAAAAATTATTTTTTTCCTCACGACACTGTTCGAGGTTTGGTAGGTTTTTCGTTTTACTTGTTAAGTGCCTGAGACGGTCACGATCTTGTTGGTTGGGACACGAAACTTGAACAAAATTTTGTTCGTCTTCACATGAAAATGATTTTTATTCCAACGATTGAACGCGTGCCATTGCGGCGTTTCTCGCCTTAGATCACATTGATACCAACGACTTAATGTTAAGGATAATGAAATGATTTCCTCACAATCACTTGTAGTATATTTTGTTGAACGATTTGCGGAGCACTAAATCCAACACGAACTTTACTCGAACGATGCACAAACCAAACTGAACTGAACAACGCGGTTCACGTTGTAGCGAATGTCGGTCAGTGATCGTTTGCATATCAATTCGAAAGGGAGGGAGAGAGTCAATATTCTGGAGAAATTCGCTCTCCCCGTGTTGAATTCCATTGAAAATTATAATAATGTGAGTGAAGAGGAGAAAATCAGTTCGAGTTGCTCAATTCTCATTCAATGCTTTAGTGTTACCACAAGTTGAAATTTCTCAGCATTTTCCAAGAGAAGTTTTGTGCTAACAAGGAAATCGTCATCTGGTAACACTCAGTAGGAACAATTTATTCGGCAACTGGGGAAATCCCTTAGTAATGTGCGTGAGAGAATTTTGCTCTATTGCTCTCTTCGTGTTATTGTGATGAAGGCAAATCAAAACATGAAAGTTTCGCCAACAAACAGAAACAGTTCCAGTTGACTCGACTGGGTCGAAGGTGTGTGTTGATTCAATTCGAAAAATTGAATCCAATTTCTGTTCGAGTTGAAACTGGATTTTTGTTCTTCAACTGAACTGACTCACACAAGCACGTCCAGCTGGTCGTTTTGTAAACAAAACACGTCGAGCCGGTACTTGACGGCTGTTAATTATTCAAATTTTGTGTCCATTATTATTAACCAAATACATTTTTCCATTCAATTTTCCATGTTCACATGGAAATTATGCAAAACAAAAGAATAAAACCAAGATCCTCTCTCTCATTTCAACTCTCAGTATTCAATTTCAACTCTCTCTCACTCACTAGTGATCTTGGAATGAATAGATGCTGTGTGTCTCGAATTCGAATCCGAATTCGTTTTGCCCGCATGGCGGTGTGTCCCTTTAGATGAAAGTTTTTTACACTCAGCTATCCTAACCCCGACCGTGCACTCGTTTTGTGCCCCGCATCGGCGCGTCATATTTCACGTGTGCCCTTCAAAACAATAACAAACAAAAGAATAATCGAGGGCTACCATGACTTGTCAATCATTTTCATGTTTTTCCATGTTACCTCATGTTGCCTGATGTTGTAATCGATTTTTGTTTCACATAATACATTCAAACTTAAATTCAAATTCAAATTTGACTGAATACTTGGTACGGGCATAGTCACCGCCAGGTGGCAAATCCGCCACTCGATTGCGATTGAATTAAGATGGAGGGCGAATATTTTTCTGAAAATTCAGGGGCGGAAAATTCAATTTGAATTTGAATATTTCCTCGTGTTTTCTATCTTGTTATTTTGTTTTTTACTGAATTTAGGTCAGTTTTTTTTCATTGTAACCGTTAAACCCTTTATTACGCTCCGATGGGTATAAGACGTTAAGAAGGGTTAAATGGTCGATAAAGTCGTTGTTACAGGGTTGATTTGCTATCGAGTGGTCTTCACTTTGGCACTACTGAGTCGAAAATCCTTTTGTCGGAAGAAAACATGTTTGACAGGATTAATTTTAGTAAAATTGGAAAATTACATCCGTTGGGGTTGCCTGGAATACGGGATACATTGGGAGGAGTTCAGGATTTCTGGTAAGTTTTTAATTTAATCACAAGATGCCAGACACTTGCGAGTGCTACCAAGTGAAGCCTTCTCCTGAAGACTTGTTTTCCCCGCCTCAAATCTATTTCTTTCAAAACACGGACGCCATTGTAACGTACGTCGCAGATTTGCAAATTTTTTTGTTCCACCATGTTGCAATCTTGAATTTTCTATAATTTCTCTGTTTCGAACTTTCAATATGTGAAATGTTTGAAAATTAATTGTTTATTAAATAAAAGAGTAATATATGTATATAACACAATATAATAATTTGTAATATTACAGGGTTAATATTATTAACATTGGAAAATCACATCCATTGGGGTTGCCTCGGATATGGGACGCTTTGCAAGGAGTTGAGGATCTCTTATATTTTTTTATTTAAACACAAGATGCCAGACAATTGATATTGACGCACACAAGTGACGACCTTCTCCTGAAGTATCCATTTCTTTCAAAACATGGACGCCATTGTAACGTACTTCAGAGATTTGCAAAGTTTTTTGTTCCACCTTGATGCAATCTTGAATTTTCCCTAATTTTTCTGTTTCGAACTTTCAATATGTGAAATGTTTAAAAATTAATTGCTTATTAAATAATAGAGTAATATATGTATATAACACAATATAATAATATGAAATATTACAGGATTGGAAAATCACAACCATGGGGGGTGCCGGACACGGAAGGAGTTCAGACACTTGATATTGACAAGTTTGACACATGCAAGACCAACTAAGTGATAACCTTCTCCTGAAGTATCTATTTCTTTCAAAACATGGACGCCATTGTAACGTACGTCGCAGATTTGCAAACTTTTTTGTTCCACCATGTTGCAATCTTGATTTTTCTCTAATTTCTCTCCTTCAAATTATTGATAAATGAAATTTTTGGAAAATCATGATTTAAATTCTTGAAAGTTAATTTTATAATGGAAAATTTAAAGAAACATAAATTTTGTATGTTTATTTCTTGTTGAAGTCAATTCAAACATGTACGTCATTGACGCCTACGCTAGTTAATCTTGAATTTTCTTCTTCCTGCATAAATGTAATGTTGCAATTTTACTAAGTTTTTTATTTCGAATGGAAAATATTATGAAAATCATGATTTAAATTATTTGAAAATGGCTTTTCTGAATTATTTTATTTCATCATGAAACGAGTCAAAACATGATTAACGAATATTTCTTTCAAATCATGAACGTCATTGATGCATTGATGTGAATATTTCCCCTGAAGCGAGTTAACAAATTGCATTGCTGCCATTTTTAGCCTTTCGCATGGAAGAATTACTGGAAAAATGAAATTGCGAAATGAACTGCATCACGTCGAGTGATTAATATTGTGTTTGCAGAATAATTTTTCAACTGGTTAATTGACAATTTAATAAAGAGACAGTTTTGGAATTGCAAACATTTCAAAGAGTGCACAAGTTTTATTAGCTAGCATCCAGTCTTTGATTTTGACTAATTTATCTCAGAAACCACAAGATTTCACAAGACTTACACACAAGATAAGTACCAGCATTTTTAATAAATCATTTAAAATGAAGCAATTAAACAATAAAAATGAATAAAATGACGAAATGAAATGTAATGAATGTCTGACAGTACGGAAAATTTAATTAGTGTGATATGTTTAATGAGAACGTCGGAACTACGCGTATAGCCATCTATGGCTGACGAATTATTGCCACATACAGCAAACGACCCGAGGGCCAAAAGATCTTTCACCTCGTGACAATTTCATTTATAAAACACGGACAAATGATGTTCCAAAATAATAAAAAAAAAACAAGTGAAGATAAAGACGTCAAAAAATAAAAATTTTCTTTTAATTTTTTGGTAATTAAAATTGAAATTACTCCAGTTTAAATTTAGCATAGAATTTTAAGGATTTTCTTTTATAGTTTTCTTTAAGCATAACTTTAAGAAGAAACCGAAGAAGAAAGTGATGCATCCGGATGTTGAATGTTGGATGTTGGAGTGTTCAAAAATAGCTCCCACGTTTCTAGTTTGGTATGAAGCATAAAAACTAGGGATGCCCAATGAAATATAACTTTCACAGATCATTAAATTTGAATTATATTTATTTTGGTCACACTTTATTTGAGCCGACGCGACACATTTCTTGGATGTCATCAATAGTCGACCTCTGCAACGTTTCGGCCAAGCCGTTGTCGTCGTTGTCGTCGTTCAAAATGGATGTCATTTTCCTCATCTTCATTTTAGGGGGAGCTGGGGTCTGGGGATTGAGGGCGACTTAAACCTGATAATCTTATTGGAATTGTGTATTGAATGTATAGATTTTCTTGGCGTTTTCGATTTCCTAATGTGCTCCGCTTTAATTTATCTTGCTCAACGTTAATTGATGGCTATAAATAATTAATGATAGCTTAAGATGAGGAGGTTTTTTTTCGCTTCTAGTCATTCGTGCGTTGGATGTTTCTGAAACTTCAGTTGACATGTTCGAACAGAAGTGCACAAGTTCTAAAAGTCAACTTGACATTTTCATCCGATGGAGTTTGATCGAATGAGGGCAACCCCTTGTGTTCAGCTCCAAAGTCACCCTAGAACATCAGTTAATTCTTATAATTCACATTTGACAAGACTCCTTACAAAATATAGTTTTCAAAAAACAAAGAATGTGTACAGTACAACTGATGAATAAAAACTTTCTTGTCAAATTACTGAAACACTCTAACTAAATTCCTCTCAGCATTTTCAAGAGCACGAGCTCAAAAAGAAAACAAAGAAAAAACTAAATAAATCAACCACACAAGCACACAAATCAACAAAGATCGATTAAAAACAATTCTTAAGCCGTTGATGGCTGATTTGAAATTAACAAGAAAAGAGGGGAAATTGTGACGACGGAGTGTTGCTTTCTCATTTGTTCCAGGTGCAGTTGTTGATTCTTCGAGTTCAGAAATTTAGAATTGATTTTTGACTTTTGATTGCAAAATAACTGAAATGCTTTCACTAAAATTCCTCTTAGAATTTTCAAGAGCACGAGTTAAAAAGAAAACAAAAAGAAAAACTGAATAAATCAACCACACAAGCACACAAATCAACAATGATCAATTAAAATACGATTCTTAAGCCGTTGATGGCTGATTTGAAATTAACAAGAAAAGAGGGGAAATTGTGACGATGGAGTGTTGTTTTCTCAGTTGTTCCAGGTGCAGTTGTTTTTTCTTCTACACTGAAAATTGCGAGTTGGAAAAGGCCGTTCATCACAAAATTGAAAATTTCTTTCATCAATGACTACACCACCATTTTGTTGAAAAATTACGTAAAATATTATTTTTCTTATAACCAAATACTCATAGTAATATGTAGAATAAGCAGAATTGGATAATGTTGACTAGTTTTTCCTACATAAATTGGAGAAAATGATGCACGATTTTCTGTATGCAAATACCGCAAATCCTTTCCACTCATTTTTAGTTCGCATGGAATCACGTGATTCAATGTAAATTCATTTTTTTGAATTTTCACATTTTCATGTTTCCAAGGTCATCAAATGAAAATCAAATGAAAATCAAATGAAAATGATTAAGCCGTTTACCGTTCACTGTAACAGTGTTAAATTTTGCACCGTTACCGTTACCGTTTTATTGAATTTCGGGTAATTGTTGTGTTTGAGTGCGCAATTTGCGTGAAATTGTTGCAAATGGACGCTCGTTAGGGGTTTGTTTCTTATGGTGGATGAAGTACCCTCAACGATTCATCCAGCCTCCCTAGCCCTTGCCATCATTACTATTGTGGAGTGCACAAGGGAGTTGGTACAGAAACGAGTTGCTGTTTAGTAATAAACGACAAAGACGAGGAGGACATTTTGTTTTTTTTCGGTTTTTCAAGTATAGAGTAAGTGGAATGAATCAAGTATGGGAGCAATGGGGGGATGGAAGCCATTGCTACAGGATGTTCAATGGAATTGCAATCGTGGAATATTAAAATTCCGAGGAAGCACTCTGGTCGTGATAATTTGTATGCAAAAACGCGATCCCCGGAGGTTTTAAATGACTCGGGTTTTTCATTGTTTTTCCAATTGGACGACAAGTGAATTCTGATAAGACACGGTGTGCTGCTAGTGCGAGCTTTGTTATGGTGGAAGAGGCTTTTATGTCACTTTGTGTGTTATTGGGGATTCATCATAAAAGCGCCATCAGTAGCTGGACAAAATTGAAAAATATGAAGATGGCACACTGACGCCATCTTGGATGGCAATCATCTTAATGGAGGCACGTGATGGAATGTATCTTTGTCTAGTCAAAATCATTGAGCTTCCAGGATTACTCACCGTGGGAAGGAAGTGAATGAATGAAGAACCGTCAATTGCCATTGGATTCCTCGAACTCCGGGGCTAACATCCGGGCGTAATGTCCCCAACGTTGTAATGCAAAAAACACCTGCTAATTTGAATCCTAATTTATGACGGCCATTATGCGAATATAACGCAAACCGTGCCAATCAATATCCCAATCACTTTAGTGTCACGTAGCGACGCGTATCGGCACGAAGAGGAAACCAACATCGATATCTGATGGATTCAATGACAACTTCACTCGATGCATTCTAATTAGCGAGCAATTGCATTCCATGCGAGAGAAATGTTGCATTTTACGTATGCTAAATGTGTCGCCATCTACATTGCATTGTGTTGTTGATTCAAGTTCTGCTGAACTTCACAACGCTTCACGAACAGAAATGCCGACCAGATCAACTTTGTGCCGTAAATCAAAAATCATAAATTCCCCTCTTTTGTGTGTGGGAGAGCAGGAGAACTCTTTGTTTTGTATGACATTTGCATGCGTACCCTGCTTTCCATTCATATTTTACAAGCGTCTCTGTGTGTGTGATGAATGCATTTTCATATTCTTTGTTCACACTTGACATCATAGAACTGGTTCTGGTTAGAAACGGGATCAGATAAGTGAGTTTAGTTTGACATTTCAGAGTGCGGATACGAAGTGAGAGAAATAGAAAAAATAGGAACACAAAAGTGACATCAACATGCAGGCGATTTCTACAAGTTTCATGTTGCTCATGACAGTGACAAGCCATTGAACTATATTTCTGTTTCGATTTCTACTCTGAGATGGCGTTCACAACAATAGAATCTGATTAATGTCAGTTTTTTCAGATTTTTTAATATCCGATCCGATGATAATGAATTTTTCAACAAGTTAATTACAACGAAGTGAATAAACTTTCGTGTAGTAGAAAATTTTATTGAAAATAATAAAATGGAAAAAAATTGACTGAAACTTTTCATTGAACGATGAAAAAGTTTTTCCCTGAATCCGCATACCATAGATACACTTAAATTCTATACTTTATTTACTGGTATAAAGTCCTTTTGTCCTTATAAGACGAAGCAAATGGCTGCCATAATTCTTACGTGTTTACAGTGAGATAGAGAAGGAAGTCGCTTACTCAAAGAACATAGTCTTCCGATGAACTTAAACCGGAAGTGTCTGACTGTGTTATTTATGAATTTCTCCGGTCGTTTAACGTTCAGCATCACGACACACACCAAGTGTATAAGAGGAAACTGTTATATACGAATACATACATATATTTGTTATATGAGCATAGTCCTTATTTTTCGTTAAGAAGTCCTGGCTATTCATTATAACAAACCGAATACATTTCATCGGTGCTCGTTAGAGTATCTACAGGGCAATTATATTCCATCTATCCCTTCTACGGTATCTCATCGTCCTTTTATAATCTTCGTCCTTTATAAAACATTATCGACGGGACGCACTTCCCGTTCCTGTCAAGTTTCAGTAACTTTTAACAAAAGGATGAACCATCCTTCAAGATGAAATTGAAATGGCTTCAGATGTAACTATATAACATCTACGGAAAATGTAGAAGTAGAAGAAAATAAATTGGCCTTTCATCCAAATGAAAGAAGTTGAATGATGTAGTCAGGTCATTTCTTTCATCCTCCGTTTTGGACAGGATACAACACCGTCAGGATCAGGATAACCGATTGATACATTCATTTCAACTAAGTGTTACTATACAGTAGAATTCTTCTTCAACTTCCGGTTACAAACAACAACTTAAAAAGTGTCTGAGGGATGGATAAATTATAATTTTGATGAAAATCGAAATCGATTGAATTGATATCGTTATTTTTTTGGTCACGTTTTGCATACCGAATTCGGACATGAATTCGGACATGAATCCTTGTATTTGGTAAATTCCCTCGGTTGGAATTTTGTTCAATGTTTACAACATCTGAGTGTTGGTGTAAATCTAGACGTGTGTTCTGTTGGATTGTATCATGAATAATTGATCGGTTGTGGAGGAGGGTTGGCCTTAATTAATTTCACTCGATTTTCAGGGTAACCATGTCCTTTGAGGACACCCGGGGATGTGAGAATCTGTAGCATACCTACTATCTGTTGGATCATCTTCAAGATACAAACATGACAAAATTACGACCACTCGCAGAGGGACATCCACAGAATTGGTATAGATATAGAGCAACTTCAAGTCAATTTATTAATTAAATTTTACAATCAATAATTGTCGTGTTCAATTGACATGAAGTGGAATGAGGGTGGAACACTGTGACCGAACTGTACCGGAAGTGGACAGGATTCACACAGACATCAAATTTATTTTTTACCTTATTTTTCATAAAGGGCCAGGCCAACCTCCAGTTTGTCGTAAATTTTGTTGCTCTTTGATCCACAGTTCTCGGACAATTTCAACCTGCTATAAATCAACGCCAACACGTTTTACAACGGAAACTATATTGCCCAAATCTGTTTTGTCGACGAGGGCGGATTAAATTTGGCGCGATTTGGTTCAGTTTTCGTCATATACTGTTTTGGTCTGTGAATGTGACCGACGCGACGCAACGTGTGTTGGATGTTAAATTTTTGTGGAGCAACTTAGAAACTAGTGGCCCCCAACTCGGTGAATTTCCTCAATTAAGAAAAAAAAAACATTTTTGATGCAAAATTCTACTTCAACCCAATTAAAGTGGATTCCATGTCCCCAATGAGAATAAGAAGAAGAAGAACAAGAGCAGCAAGACTTGGATCAATTTGTGGTTAATGAACTTCATATTCATCTCCATCTTTTGGGGGGCCACATCCGTCTGCCTAGAAGTGAACAAAGTTTTTTAACGATTATGATATTAAATCAGGCGGAAAGATGGCGGCAAGTACGAGTACTCGTACTTGTTCTTGTACTATTCACTCGTCGATTAATTTAGAGAACAAATAAATGAAATGAAATGAAATGTTATTGAGTTCGACTTGGAGCTCGTTAGGAATTGTGTGAGAAATTCTTGTTTGTTGTCTTCATTAGGAATCTGTCTGCTACCATTCCCTGCTTCTACTCTGCCCACGCTGACACGCTCCACTTTGTTAATTCCGAACTTCATTTAATTGGCGATGTTAGGTATATGTATGAACGCTATTTTGTTTTTCGTTTTAATCAACTTGAAACTCGAGATTCGACATGACGCAAAACTTAAGATTAATCATGAGTCAGGATCTTCTGGCTGTCACTTGTCAAATGTCATGTCTCTCTCTCAGCTTCTTCTCTTTCTTGACGTCACTCAGAGTCCTGTGTATGTGCATCTCGATTTTCAATGATTTAGCGTTAGTGAGAATGAATGATCATGGAAACTGCTTGCAAACATCAAATTCACATTTCTCCTCTTTCTCTCGTATCTCCTTCTCCATCTTGACATCATTTGCATCTCTGAGCGTGTGAATCTCGTGTTTTTTGTATTTTAGTGTTAGAGAGGATGAAAGGAATGTTTTGCATGATCAATTGCAAACATCAAATTCACATTTCTTCCCTTTCTCTCCTATCTTCTTCTCCATCTTAACATCATTCACTTGTAAATCTAGTGTTTTTGTATGTTAGTGTTAGAGAGGTTGAAAGGAATGTTGTAACGACTGCAAACATGAAATCAACATATTTTCGTTTTCTCTGTTAGATTGTTATCCATCATAACGTTATTCGCATCCCTGAGCTTCTGAATTTTATTTCTTACGTAGGGATGAAAAGAATATTTTGCAGTGATCAGATCATCACCTCCTTCTCTCTCTGTGTTTTCTTATTAATAACGTCAGTAGTGTCTAATGAGTAATCAGCATATTTATTTATTTATTTATTTAGTTATGCAAACAAGATATTCAAATTTCTCCTTCTTCTCACGCACTTGCTTCTCCATCATGACGTCAGTATCATTGATGAATGACTGATTTTTATTTCCCCGTGTTTTAGTGTTAGTGAGGTTGAAAGGAAAGTTGCAGTGATTATGCAAAATGGCGAATGTGCTTCACGACTTTCTTTTTCATTTGTGGCTTTGTTGCTCTGATTGTTTTGACATCTCCGAATAAAAGGATGATTTTATTTTAATTTTTTCTTCTTGTAATAATTATGAAAAATCCAAGGAAATAATTATAATAATTGAGGAAAGCATGAATTCATAAGCAGTGAATTGTAAAGATGATTTTAAGACGACGCAAAAACCGACAATTGTTACTTTTTTCAATAAAAACAAAAAAACACAATATAAAATCCATGGCGTCCTGTTATCATTCTCCTTTGCGACGAATGAAACATGACGTCTGCACAATGAAGTCAGTGCATAACAAAAACACATCCTGTCTGTGATTGGTGCAGAATGGCTACTTATTTCAAAGTGAATCCATGCTGTCTCCTTGGACTCATTACACGGAGTTCCTCGACAAAGCAACAAGGCGAGGATGACAACAAAAACAACAACAACGACAATAGGTATGATTCAAAGAAAACCAAGTCCCCCCATCGTCATTCGGCATTGTTAAGTTGTCTCCACTGTCACATCCTTTTCTCTCTGGTATATATGTACGTTGTCTCACAACTGTCAACAAGAGATTTAACAATACGGCCTCGGCTTTGTTTTCATTTTACATCAGAAGCCTAATTGAAAATAAGCTGTACTTCAACTCAACTTTTAATATTCATAAGTAAGAGGCTTGGAAATGGTTCTTGAAGGTACTTTTGGAATTGTTCTTTTGCGGTACTGTACGACTGACGGGAAAGGTTTGTTTTGTTGTCGACTGAAAGATGGGTTCCTCAGATTACGGAAATATTTGTAATAACTTGAATCTTTTAAGGACACTTTTTGTCACCTCTTCAAGGATCAAGTGCTGCTCCAGGTAAGTACGGAGGTGAATGATATCATTTTCATTGCGTTCAAATTCGATGTACGGGAGGATTCATGGGATTCAAGGGATTTTCCGGGCTACAGGATATTTCCTGTTTCGTTTTTCATGGTTCCTCGAACGAGAGGCGTTAAGAGATTATTTAAACGTGAAAAACGATAAGAAACGCGATAAATATCTTAAGAAACTCGAATTTGAAACAGATTAAGGGGATTAAGGGATAGAAAACACGTTGTGTAGTGTACCAAAAACGGGATGATGAAAAATGATTGTTTCTCATGAACATGAAACGGCCAGATGTTGAGGTTGACTTAACGTTTCCTGTTGACCTGGGACCCGTTTTCCATGGAAGTCTTCATCAATTTCAAATCATCATTTTCATCTCAGTCAATTAATCAACTTTGAAATTGTATTTATGCCACTAGTTCCACCACCAAATCGAACACAAATTTTGATGATTGATATAAGGGAAAATTCCCACAGCCAAACCAACCCTCTACACGTTTTCATCACCCCGAAAAGGTTCGAAGAAAATCATAAATGTCTTCTAAGGCATACATACGCCCTTGAAATGAAACGATCCTAATTACAAAATATCGAATTACAATTTCCAACAAAATCCGGAATTAACCCGGCATTGTCGTTGTTGTCAACGTCGTCGTCGTCGTCGTCGTCGTCGTCAAATATCTTGAAGAAACCCTGCAGATGACAGGGTTCAAGTTCCTTCATGTTCCTTAATTAAATTACACACAAGACGTTGTGGGATATGAGAGACTGTCTTGAGGATATTAGTTTTCTTTGAACGCCCACAAATTCCCTTTTTTTATATTACCTACACAAAAATTCATCCACCCGGACTCGGAGACGGACACGGACAGCAGGACAGACCCAGGTTTGGACTTATAAGCAAGAAAAAGTATCTGTTTCTTAGCGTAAATCTCTGAGGGTTCGAGACAGACCAGCACTTCTAGGACTTCCATTTTATGGCTTCATGTAGCTCCAAACTATTTTGCATATTGGTGTATTGGTGATATTGGAAAATTTCAAATTGAACTTGTTTTTCAGTTTCATAAAGAAATATCCTGAATCCTTTCCAAGGGATAACACTAAATCACTTTGTTTGCTGAAACAATTTATCATAATCCGGATGTTACATGAATTGTTTGAGATATACGTTTGGATTTACGCTTATGCAGATGGATTCAGGATGACGAGGATGTGAGTACAATATGGGACGACAGAATGTCGCAGGATTTGTTTTTTGATAAACTTCATTTCCTTATAGAATTTTAGAATTTAAAGATATCTCCGATATATATCCTTAATCTTCAAGAACTTCCTGTACTTAATGGAATTTTGTGGTTTCTAAAAGTTAAAAAGTTAAGACCACAATTTGACGCTCTAAAATTTCCTGATAAAATATGCCACTCTGATAATGAAGTGGTTTCTCCTTGATAAAAACCACATTTTCCATTTCAGATAACATTTCCATTTGAAACATTCACACTTTGGCAAATCACAAAAACCGGGAAAAAATTCGTCAAAAGAAAAATACACAAACAAAAAAATTTCCCCTCACATTCTCCAATTCGAACTAGAACGGAATGAAAATAATGATAATTGTAATAACAGTAATAATAAAGTGGGCAAATGCGAGTCGTACCCATAATAGTACACACTTTGTGAAAAACTGAAAGTTCTACCTATCATGGTTCCAGAGATACAGCCCTGTGACAGACGGACGGACAGCGAAGTCATATTAATAAAGTATGAAAGGTATGCTGACGCCATCTGGATGCAAAATCCGATTTGAGACTTCATTCAGAAGGAACGAGTCTGATTGAAGTAGTAAAGACTGGACAGTGTGACGAAGAGGTTAAAGTTTGCCACTACGTGCATTTTGAGAAACACCAGTCGCCACATTCAATGGTCATCTGTGATCGATCAAAAACGAGATTATCCCTGAATCCTGCTGGTAGCTCCATTTTGTGGAGCCCAGCTGCTAATAGAAGCAGAAGAAATTGACACATTAGTCCTTATTCAAAGGTAATTGATAGCCCCCACCAGAAATGTGTTATTTGTCTCATTATGACGTCTTAGGGAGACGTGATGAATCCTTAAGAAGTTTATTAAGGAATCGTCTTTAATTTTTTCCTTCTTCAAGCTATCACACACACCCACACGTATCAACGTCCGTTACATTAGTTTCACACTTGAGTAAGCAAAGGAAACATTTTTTTTTTGCTCAGCCATAATTATCTGACAAAACCAATTAACACTTATTTTTCCCAGGCTCCATGAGTTGGAGCAGAACTTCAACCACAGCAAATGTTTCCTCATTTCGAAATTAATGATTTGCGAAGTATTAATGATCTGTGGATCTGTAATACAATGTCCAAGATGGCGATTGTAGCATAGTTAGTAATTTCATGAATGACTCCCTAATTTCTGGAGCCACAAGGCACCAGGTGCGTGGACTGGAACCTAATTATTTCCCAGGATTCATTGCAAACATTCACCATTCATAACATATCATTTCGAGACAGAACAAAAAGACATACATCCTTCAGGATCCATGCCATGCCATCATCCATTCAGAGAAAATGTTGACCCCTTGTTGATGTTTACACACAGCATGGGGGCAGACTGGAAATAATTTTCCACTGCACAACATGATGAGGGGGGATGAATGTGTGGGGAGAATATATATTAAAAAAAAATTTTTATGAAATACCTCTCAACTTGGCCTTATGATGAAAAGCGAGTGCAATTTTTTAAAATGAAATATTGAGTACTTTGCAATTGTGTTCAATGTTGAAAGGGAATTATTATGTACGCCATGTTGGAATTGTTGGAGCTTAGGACCTATCAACAGTCTTTATTTTCGATTAAAGCCTCGTCTCTTTTAAGGCTTTTCTTCTCAAATGTTTGCACTTGGCTTTAAGCAAATGATTTTGAAATATTCAAAATGGCGACATTCATGAGTGTTTCTTGTCTCTGTTCTCACTCACTTCTCATTTTTTTCCTCTCTCCTTGTCACTTAGAATGGTATCAATCATGCACAGTGTAAGGGAGACATGTCGCTTTAATTAAGTAGAGTAGATGAAAATGTAAGGAATATTATTTTGTACTTGTCATAAGGATGTGTCCTCAAACTTTTTCTTTCAAGAGAGAGAACAAAAAATATCAAAAATGTGGCAACTCTCAAAAGTCCAACAATGACAAGTGACTGTTCGAATTCAAGTTCGTGATGGGGGGACAAAAAATGTGGAGCTTTTTTCATGTCAATTGCGAAATGAGCAACAGTGGGAGGGGACTGGTTTTGTTCAAATTTTAATTCGTGTGCCATGAGTGGCATGGAGATGTAATTGGTTAGTGCCAAATGGGGAGAAACGCAAATTTACTCTGTACGCGATCACCTCGTTCTCAAAACGATTTGTTGTGATTGGAGACTTTGAGAGTAATCAGAAAAATGGCATTAATGCCCGCGAATGAAACGAAAATTCATCTGGTACACTACATCCTGAGATGAGGATGTTCTAAACAATATGGCAGTCAACCTGTCAAACCGGTTTGTTTTGATTTGTGTCTTTGATTGAATCACTGAATTAATAACAAAAGAGATGGCATTATTCCTAAGAAACATCCTAGCACGGTGCTCTGAAAAATTCGACCGTCAAGCTGTCAATCCGATGTGTTGTTGTTGAAACATTGAAATGATAATCCACGCTTCTACTTTACGGGAGTGAAACAAACACTGATATTCCTAACAAATATCCTACTATGGTGCTCTGAATACTGCGATAGTCAAGCTGTTAAACCGGTTTGTTTTGATTAGAGACTTTGGCACCGCTTGACGTTGGTGCAATCAAATCACAAAATGCAATATGATATTGATTCATTATAAAGTGCAACAATGAACTACTAGGAGTACTAACTGTTGAAATAAAAACAACATCAATGGCACTAACTGCACGCGGGCGAAGCAATAATTACTCATTTCCCCAAAGACTTGACCTCGTTCTGCAGTCAAAAATTTGAAAGTTTGAAATGCGGTCCCTGGAAAGGGGAAAAGTTCTAATCGTGTTTGTGCTGTGTTTGTTAGTGTAATTCTTCAGAAAATTCAATGAAAGCATTTTCGTGTTCATTTTTCATCTTGAGATTTTTGATGATGATGCTCAACATCATTTCATGGCGTGTATTTCCGAAATGAATACAACTTTGCGGAAATTCATATTTTTCACAAATAAAGCACTGAATTCAGCACAAAATGGCGTAGACCAATCAACTAAAAATGGATTTTTGCAGCTTTTCAATCCATTAAAGATCATCAAACGAAATGAAGCTTATAATGGTTGTGCTACTTAAAGCTGAAAAGAAAAGGATACGCCACTATTAAAGGTAACCGAAATTGCAAAAATAGAAGGATTCTTGTTCACCGACCCAAATCCTTGGAAAACTGCATGAACCTTTGGTGAAAGGATACGATAACTGCAACTACGAGGACTTGCAAAGTCTGCAAGGTACAAGGACCTGCTGCACCTTGAGCGAAAAAGAAAAGAACATAAAATACACTATCAAAGGACTTCCTTCACTCTTTGGTTTAGAGAGATGTAGAAGTATTTAGAAAGGACTGTTTCTATTTGAGAAACGCATTAATCCTTGTTTGAAAAGGATCCTTTTCAAGGAGCAGCAAAACCGCATCATGAAGATACACGATTGTATTGACGTTATTGATGGCCTCAACTCCATTTCTCTACGTTATCCTTTTTGTGTTTTGTTGGGAAATTGTATTTCGTCCTGATGCAATTTCATTCCAAGTTGAGAACAAGTGCCGTGATTAAGGACGAAGTGAGGCTAACAAGGATTTTCATGACCTTAACTTCTACTCAACAGGACATTGTTTATTGGATTCTATTGCACGCCATAAATTTTCAATGGTAACACAAGGATTGAACTTGTTGCATGTGAAAGAAGTGTTAGAATTGCAAGGATTTGTCGAGTCGAGTGAGATGTTTGACAGGACGATGTCACCTCGAAATGTCCTTGTGACATGATACTCCTGTATGCAGAATATATTGAATGAATAAAATAATTTTTGTCTTTGTGGCCAACTTGAAACATAGTGAATCCTTGTTGTTGTGCTAAACCTTTGCCAAAAAGGATATCAAAAAACAAAATGGTGACTTAACAAAAAAATATATATACAAAGCGATCTGTTTAAGGAATGTAAGCCACAACGACAATGGAACAATAACCCACTCTGCATGGAGTACGTGCTCCACAACAAGGATAACAAGGACTAAAAATTATTCCCAGGATTATTACCGCCTTCTCCATATTTTATGCATTCTGCTGTATAACATACTATATAAAGGGAAAATATTGAAACCGAAATAGTCACATTGCGGTGGCTTTTGTTGCAGTCAAATTACACCGCAGGACGAGACAAAAGAAATTAAAAAAAAAAATGGAATCCTGAAAATTTACCTTGTCCCCTTTTATCCACCACCGTCATCCCGCTCGGTGTAGAATCAGCAAAAAAAAAAAAACGTAAAAATTTTAAAGTAAAATCTTTGGGTTAGGGCTTTGCTTTATTATCCTTGCTCCGTCCGCCATTGTTTCGGCGATTATTTTGTGCGGTTCTTAAGCTAACTGCTTCTGGTTGTCTATGAGTGTGTATGAGTGTTGTGTGTACAGTGGTTTCCATTTCTTTCATTGTTTGCTATTATATTTTTTTCCTGCTGTCAGGTATGTTACATTGAAGTGAGGGTGCTTAGTTTACAAGACCTGCATCTCCTGGAATTGTGCCACCATTATTGGAATTTCATATTGTTTCCTATGGCTATCCTGTAATCGCAGAATTTCTGTGGCTGGGACAAAATTTTTATTGTTGCCACCACTGACCAGACTTTGGAGGTTTTTGTAGCCTTTGGTTGTTGTGGGCGGATGATTCGTAGACTTTTATTTGACCCAATTTAATTTGTGAACTTTACGGTTTTATCAGAACCAGAACGTTGACATTTTGAATTTGAATTTGAATTCTTTTCTGAGCTACAAATTGCGCGAGACAAATTATTGTTATCCAAGACCTTTCCCCTCTGTTTCTCTCACTTACAAACATCATACGAGCAATTTCTCCTTCAATCGTTTTCTTAACATTTTGCTTCCCAGGCAGATGCTCTAACCGAACATATTGCCACGCTTACGTTCGGCATTTATTTCATTAATTGTTAACGAGATAAACCCTTTAAATGTGAAAGAAAGGAGTTCTCAACAATTGCAACAATCAAATCGGAAGTTATTTAGAAATTTTATTTAATTTCGGCCTTTGTTTTATCTCCAAACTGTCATTTTATTATTTAATTACAAAATTACAGTCACGACATGAATAACATCCTAAACAAAATGGTTACGTTTAAATTCGATTGTAGTTAATCTATGAATAAATGATTATTTTAACGAAACTTTTATTCGTGTAACGTTAATTGAAGCTTAAACAAAATGTCGGATGTGTAAAGTTGTTGCGTGTGGGTATATTAAATCGATGTAATTGCATCCGGTTGGAATTTATTGACTTCCTGGACAAGGAAAACTTCCGAAACAGAGGAGAAATTGGTTACAGGACAAGAAAGAAACAATTTGAATTTTTAAAGAACCATGTAAGGCGAGACGTGACAAATTACATACTTGAATTACATAAAACCTAGAAGGATTGCATGTCATATGGATTACATTAGAATGTCGCCAACCTGATGAGGAGATGAGTTTTGAGAAGAATGAAATAATTCTGAATCCACGTGGAGCTGTGAATTTGTTTAATTCAAAATGGCTACTGAAGCGTGTCATTGAATGACAAGGATGTGGAGGTGTATCCACATGTTCTGGATGCAGGTCATCGACCACGAATACCCTGTGATGATGATGATTAAAAGGAAGTTACGAAACACACCCAAAATTCGTCCTAATCAAATATGACACGTGACAGTTGCTCTTGAGCCTCGTGGATGATTGTGGTTTGTTAGTTGCCATTGACAGGAAGGCACATGGCACAGAATATGAACTGAGTGATTGACTTTTGACAGTAGGAAAGGGCACAGATTCAAATTAACCGTCAATTCACAAACTGAGAACAACAATATCATCCTCATTAAATTGTCCTTAAATTTATGTTCTAATGAATGGGCTAAACAAAATGGCGTCATCGTTCATTGTAATTACAACAATTTGCAATCAGTAGAAGCTATTCTGTAAGAATCTGGGAGAGAAAAAATCAACCCAGACCCCATGCCGTGTGTATTACATCGAAAACAGATTAGACTCGTGTTCAGTCAGGACGACAATTTTTCGTTTCTCCTGTTTTTCCTCGTTTTCCTGGACCATTCCTTAGTGCTTTATTCAACGTTTCAACATGGCGGAATGTTTCTCCGTTATGGTAATGACATCTAATGGTTTTTCTTGGATCCCAGCATGACGTCCAGGCATTTCAATTCACATCTTCACCAGCGTGGGTTCAATGAAATCCTTCTCAACGATGTACAGGACATACTTGTTTTGTTCACATACATACCTACTTCCTGCAGTTCCTTACTGCAATTAATTGTAGACTTCATCATGGTAAGTGATATCCTTAGATTTTTTCGACAGTTCTTACCAAACAAGGGTTCTTGATTTAAACGCGCACAATACCACGTTTCACTTCAATTGACACGAATAAAGGGGAAGTGTCATTTGATCCGCGTTTATCCGTTTTCTTTCAATTTCTTTGTCATATTTCAAAAATGGCTTCTCTGCCAGTGACGTAACCACGAGAACTCATTAAATCGTTTTGATTCGATTCAAACTTATGGGATGCTTTGAGTGGTTTATTGTCAGTTGCATACGTGTTGCCATGAAAATGTCAAACTAGCAAACTAAAAGCTTCTAACCAAAACCTGTTTGGTCTTTTGCGCTCCTCCAGGAAACAAATTTTCTGAAATTCAACTGACCATTCCTACTGGGATTCTGACCACTATACTACCGAGACTTTTTCTAAATTTTACCACCGGCAAATGAGACGTCGCTGCAGTCGACTGTAAACGTCAATGCCATCGTGTATTTGAAAAGAATTTGAAATATTTGTTTTTTTGAAAACTTTCGCGAGAAAACAGATTTTTTTGTGAGGTGGTTTTACCGAAATTGTTTGAATTTGCTAACAAAATATGTGCTTAGTGTCAATGATTGCTTGCTTAGCAGCAGACCTTGAGGAATGACGTCCATATACAAACGTGTGCACAGGTGCATGCTGTGGTGATTGGTATAAAAGTGAGTATCCGATGGTGATGGAATCAGAATCTTCGAGCTTTCAAATTGTTACAAGTATCAGAATGAAGTTGTTGGTGTTGTTTCTTGTTCTGGCAACGGTGTTGTATGCCGAAGCTTTGAAAAAGGGCATTGTAAGACATTTCAAATTTAACTATGGCAAACTAGATAAGAATGATCGGTTGTTGGAGGAGTACCGTGTTAAGAAAGATTTTTATGTCTTTGGTCAACAGACTGAACATCGTAATTTTCCAGCTGTAAGTCCGATACTTTTTCAATTGTAACTCTGACGTTTTGTCATTTAAAATTTTCTAAAGAACGGAGAGTATGATGTTCCAATAAGCTATATCAAAATCGAGGACCTAATCAGCAATGGAAACTATCGAACAGCTATGATTTTGGAGGGTGGCGTTGGACATAAATTTGCTAAGATGTTCTTCAGATCTAATCAAATGCGTGGTTTCGATTACATAATCGAGATATACGGCCCACAGAAAGCGTGAGCTCCAACAACAGCCGCGGACTCTTTTCTCAAATAAGACAAATAAAATAAACAGTGGCATACAAAATTTAGTTTTATTCTATTCTCTTTCACTATATAACCTTATGAGTCGGTTGTCAGAGACATAATGTTCCTAAATTCGTCCACAGATTCGACTAGTATCCGTTTGAATTCTGACGCTCTCGGTTCAACAGACATCACTTCTTATTCACATTACCGTTCAGATTTCGATTACGCTTGTCATTTTTCTTCAGTCTATGCAAACACCAACGCATGATTTTAGGGTGGATATTCTCCTGTTTTCTCCTTACAAACATTTTATGGACAACGAATCGGGAGTAAGTAGATCGACTGTAGATCGAGCAAGCAAAAGGAGAAAAGGCATTGTGTGCGTCAAATGCCATTTTCCGAGTTGACGTTCTGTTCAGCGACAGTTATACGATCACCGCTATTCATAGGGAGGTAAGCATGTATTTAAATAGTATATCAAATGATACTAAGTGTTACTGAGTTTGATACTAAATGACACTTAGTATAAAACGCATTGGGCACCTGCATTTGTGTACACAAGTGCTTCTTGCAGTCAACTATTTGTTGTCAGAGTGGTATAAAAGGGGGGGGCATTTACTGCGATGTGCATAGTTTCAACAAGCGTTTGAAGTTTAACAGTTTCGCGATGAATTTGTCTCTCTTCCTGCTGATACTGGCAACGGGGTTCTGCTTTACGGATGCTGGTGATGCGACCAAAACCTATGGCAAAATGGGATCAGACGACCGCTTATTGGAGAAGCGTCGTTTTCAGAGAGACTTCAATGTTATCGGTGGTATGACCTTGTTTGCCCGGTTTCCACAACAGGTCTGATTTTTCCACAAATACGTCTGAAAGTTTTTTAATCCGATATATACTTTAGGAGCCGAAAACTTTCGATGTTCCAATAACTTGCATAAAAGTCATCGACAAAATCAACAATGGACCCCACAGGTACGCGGAAATCATCGGCGGTGGAGTTGAGTACAATTTTGTTGAGATTAAATTCTATTCAACCATTTATCGTGGCTTTGACTACGAAGTCGAGATCTATGGCAAGAAGCAGTGAGTTTGTGTATAGTGCGATGTCGATTACAATAAGTAGAGACAATAAATAGTGGCATGCAAAATTTTCTTTTCTGTTACTGTCGTGATAATGAGTTTGACTCGAACGAGATTGAATCAGATCTCTCGACTCAACACAAATCTCCTCATATTCACATTACCGCACAGATTTCGATAACGCTTCTGTGATGACTGATGGCCAAGATTTCGGAAGCGAAAGAAATACGTCTGTTCTCTATGACATTTATTAAAAAACTATTCCTTATCTCTATGAGACCACTAACTTCTGAAATTCACCATCGTTCGATCTTCACATCCAATGACGCTGGGTCATTGAAGTTGAGGTCATGGCTAACGAAGGTGTAGTCACTTATACTTTAGTCTTTTTTCTTCAGTCGATGTCAATGACTTTCAATTTTACCAAAGAAGTTCGATCTAGCTTCGATAAAATATTGTCTGGAGAGCACGGCGGTGGTGACTTTATTATGAGCATTTTCGTTGTTGCGGACGACGAATCAAGAGTAAGTGAATCGAGGATTGAACATTTGCCACATACGTTCCAACCAATTTGCAAACATGTTGGCGTTCCAACTGTCATTATTCCAGAAATCATCGGGAAATTCTAGCAACTGAAAATTAAATAAAACCACAAATAATTTTGAATTATATTCTTTTTTTTATTCAGTTTTAATTAAGTCCCGTACTTACCCTTTTCTAAATATAGTACAACCTTGATAAACGCAACTAAAGGAAACTATGGCTGTTATTGCAACTAACCTCAGTTATTGCAATAACCAAGTAACACATTTCAAAAGCTAGGAAGGAATAAAGAAAGTGACGTTATTGTAGTTATACAAGAATACGAGTATATGAATCTTATTCCCTGCTAAAAACATCTGAAATTTTCAACTGGGTTTCCTTACACTGTATGTGCGTGGCCACAGCTAGTTGCGTTTATCGAAGAGTTGCTACTATCGGGTGTTGTAATCATCGAATGTATACTGTTTTCCAATGGTCTGAATAAAAATCTCTATTATAGGTCCCCTCTGCTAGTCTGCTTCACAAAGGGGGTACTGCGAGTTATTGTGCTGTCGGATGCATCCTATGAAACACAAAATGAGAAAATATTTTAAAAATTTCGCTTTTTTTATTAAAAGTTCCTCAAACTTATTGAAATATCCGTATCAAATACTTATTCTTGTATATATCGTTGGTAACATGTCACAATTCTGGCAAGTGGCCTATATTCTTCCAGGAGATTGCTCCACATTCCATGATTCACTATTACCATTTGTAATGACTTGCTTTTTTAAAATAATTTCAATTAATTTTTCAAAATTCACGCTAATTTTGACAAAAAGTCTGCCAACATACCTACACATGGTACAACATGTTGCACAACCATTGACTCCTCCCATGGAAAATCAAAAATTTCTGATTTCATCCCAACATTACTTCCAACCGTCAAAATAGTTGGTCATCTTGCCCATACACAATCCAATTGATTCCCAACTTCATCCAGGTTGGCCAACTTTTTGTATAGTGTATGCGCCCGGTTACATTATGTGATTAGCATGAATGATCAGTGTGCAATAATTTTGTTTGTTCAGAATCAGCGACAGTTTGACGAGTAGCACGGATCATGGTGAGGTAAGCATTTGCAAAGTATGTATTATAATAAATGATACTAAGTACTACTGAGCTCGATACTAAATGACACTAAGTATAAAACCTAGTGGACACCTGCATTTGTGTACACAAGTGCTTGTTACAGCGAAATATTTGTTGTCAGAGTGGTATAAAAGGAAGGTGTTTACTGTGATGGGCATAGTTTTAATAAGCGTTTGAAGTTGAAAGTATCAGGATGAACTTGTCACTCTTGCTACTGATCCTGGGAACAGGGTTCTGCTTTACGGATGCCGATGATGCGACCAAAACTTATGGACGAGTGGGACCAAACGATCGATTAATGGAGAGGCGTCGTGTTACTGAAGCCTATTCTATACTCGATATTACGACTGTGACTGCATTGTTTCCAGAAGTACATCTTTTTTTCGCAACACTAAGTTGACCTTTTCGTAATCTAATATTTACTACAGGGGCGGAGAACATTCAAAAATCCAATAACATGTATCAAAGTCATTGACAAAATCAACAATGGAGCTGCTAGATATGCGAGAATCATCAATGGTGGACTTGGACAGAATTATGTTGAGATGGAATTCGTTTCAACCATTTATCGTGGATTTGACTATGAAATCGAGATCTATGGCAGGAAGTAGTGAGTTTATTTATTGTATTTTGTCAATTACAATAAGTAGAGGCAATAAATAGTGGCATGCACAAGGTTCTCTTTTTCTATCCTTTTCTAACCCGCTCCGGATTAAATGGCCTCTCTGACTTCGATATAGATCTCATCATGTTCACATTACTATTCAGTTTTCGGTCACACTTCAGCCTTTTTCCTTCAGTTGGTGTGAATGCCATTCAATTATTCCAAAGAAGTTCGATCTCGCTTCGATGACAGCGATGTCGACGCGATGACTTCAATGCGAATATTCTCGTTTTTTCTCCTCACAAACATTTTATGGACAATCGAGAGTAAGGAGATCGACAAACTTACAAAACGAGAAGAGGCATTATGTTAAGTGTCATTTTTCGAGTTGACGTTCTCGTTCATGATGTGATTGCCATGAATGATCAATGTGTGATAGGGATGGTCCATGATCATCGATTTTCCAAATTGAAATTTTTCAAACGGGTTTTCATATTTTTGTGTAGATAATATGAAGGTAAGTACCTATTGATTGCTTGCACATTTTTCCAGAGGACAAGAAAGTGTGCTAGCAATTTTTAAAGGACCAGTTTAACCCTTTTGTTTTTAAAATCTCGGAAATTCGTTACGATAATTAGTTGGACCTGTTTCTTTTCTTAAGATTAGATTTATTTTGCTTTTGATTTTCCTCAAGGCAAATGGAATATCGATATCTAAGGCAAAGGAAAAATGATCAGTTTAGTACATGTTCCACCGCCACTGTTTGATTTGATATAGTTTTAAGAAGTTACTTAAGGCGTTAGTTATACATATTGGTACAACTTATTGTGAGTGATCAAAGTATCTCTTTCTAAATTCAACAATTATCACAAATTATATTTTATCTGTAGTATAATGAATAATTATATATCAGGGCTGTAGATACCGCACGTGATTATTAGCAGGACCACAGAGACAGGACTTGAATTGCCGCTCCGTGCCACTATAAATTTTTATAACGAAGATCGGATAGTACCAGCCACTCTAGGTGTCTATAAGTTAAGACAGACACTCAGTCGTAACGAAATTTTAGAGAGGAATAATCGGGAAACATATTGTAACGTAAAGATTTACAAAATTTAAAATACATAATGGTGAATTGTTATAAAACTCAAAGATTTACACATTTAAGGTTTAGATTTAATTAATAGTGACCTAAAGATTTGTAAAATAAATATTGAAACCGAATGATTTGTAAAATAAATATTGAAATTTAATTTGATCCTAAAATGTATTTGCAACAAAAAAATTAAGAAACTTGTAATAAATTATAGAAGGAATTGTTAAAAGAAGTAAATTTGAAATGATTGTAAAGACTTAATTTAGTTGAAAAATAAAAATTTGTAATAGATTCTAAAAACGTTTACATACTTGGTTGTGGTTGTGATGAAATAAATTTAACTGAATTACGAAAACAGTCTCATCTAAAACTAATATGAAACGTAACCACTCGTTGGAATTCAACATTTCACATGATTGCGAGATATCTAGAGCTGTGATTAGTTATTAATCAAATTGTTAATTGTCACATAAGTGCTCCACCAATGATAACTGCAAAAGATATTGAAGAGTTGACAGAAACTTGTGAAATTTTACGTCCTACGGAATTCGTAACTCAAAGTCATTCCCTTAACGCGAATGCTGATGAACAAAATAAACAGCGGCCAAACAGAATAGGCGATAATCTTAAGCGTAAGGCTGGATTCATTGGAACGTTCGGTGCGTGCAGAACTAATTCGTCGCGAAGAGAGTATCTTTGCTCATGATTCATTCCTTCGTCGTGAATCTGCCGCACTTTTTAAAACAATCCACAAATTGAACGACGTGACGCGGAACACATTCATGGTGAAAACAAAAATCTTCCGCACGAAAATTGAAGTTGGTTCAACTTTGGCAGAGAGAGAATTGAATTCGTCGCAAAATGAGTTCAGCATGAGAGTTGTCAAATTTCCATATGAAAAGAACAGTTCTGCTTAAATGAAATCAGTAATGGTTTGCTGCCCTTGGATCATGTTTAAATACTCGTACTACCTCTCACTTATTGAATAAGAGGTCACCGAACAAGAAAATAGTGATCGTGAACCGAACCCAGATCAAAGAGAGAAATTGTGAAGCGATCCTGCGCGTGGTGTACATGATATGCCTTCAGAATTGATTTACTGTTTAAGAAATCTAGCGACTGATATCACACAAGATCCAGTCAAAGTTTGGAATAATATGGTTGGTTCCATTTATCCCAAATAGAAATACTGGTACTGAAATATATTAGTAGGTAGGTACTATCGCGACATTAACGCCGCCTGAAAGGCAGTTTACAAAAGCAGGCACTACCTTATAACAGAAAACTGCAGAGGAATAGATTGGAAGGTTCTACTTTACCAAAATTACTTTCTCTTCATGCCTTACTAATAAAATTGCATTTGTTATAAAGCTAAAACAATTTACCGTGTTTCGATGTTTTGTTTGTGATAAATGTCGAAAATCGGTGTTGGGTTCTGGATGTTGACATCGATGATTATGAAACATCGACCATCAATCTTGTGCAATAAGTTTGTTTGTTCAGAATCAGCGACAGTTTGACGATTCCCGCTGCTCATGGGCAGGTAACCATGTTAATACAAAGTGCAACAAATTATACTAAGAACAAAACGCATTGGAAGCCTGCACTTGTGTACACAAGTGCATCTTAGATTGAACTATTTGCTATCAGAGTGTTATAAAAGGGAGGTGTTTACTGGGATGCGCATAGTTTCAATAAGCGTTTGAAGTTTCAAAGTTTCATGATGAACTTGTCTGTCTTGCTGCTGATCCTGGCAACGGTGTTCTGCTTTGCGGACGCCGGTAGTGAGACAACAACCTATGGCAAAATGGGATCAGATGATCAGTTATTGGAGAAGCGTCGTGTTCAGAAAAGCTTTGTTGTTACCGGTGGTGTGATTTCGAATGACCAGTTTCCACAAGTACGTATGGTTTTTTTCCAACACTGTGTCGAAAGTTTCGTAATCTGATATTTACTATAGGGGGTGAAAATATACAATGCTAAAATAACATGTATCAAAATCATTGACAAAATCAACAATGGCGCTGATAGATATGCGAAAATCATCACTGGTGGAGTTGGACAGCGTTTTGTTGAGATACAATTCTATGCAACCATTTATCGTGGATTTGATTACGAAGTCGAGATCTATGGCAAGAAGCAGTGAGCCTGTTTCTTTTGTTTTGTCAATTACAATAAGTAGAGGCAATAAATAGTGGCATGCAAAATTTTCTTTTACTCTATCCTTGTGTAAATGTACATGACTTGTTGTTTGACTCGATCCAGATTAAATGGTCTCTCTGGCTTCAAAATAAATCTCACATTACCGTTCAGATTTCGATCACGCTTCAACTTTGCGCAGAGGGTCGATCTCATTTTGATAAAATATTTCGAGAGACTTGTGTAGAACATTGCGATCCATGAAACAAATTCAAAACCGGTTTTCATACATGAAACGCAAGTTGTTATTGAGTCAAATCGTCTTCCCTGCTTGTTGTTATTAAACGTACTCGCAACAAAACGTTGTTTTAAATCTGCTAACAAACTGTGTGCTTTGCGTGAACGATTAGCAGCAAACCTTGAGAGGTGCATGCTATGGTAATTGATATAAAATTGAGGGTGTGTTAAGGTGATGAAATCACAAGCTTTAAGATTGCAAAGTATCAGACGGCGCTATGTATCGAAGCTGTTGAGAATGATGCCATAAGACATTTTTAATATCGGTTGTTGGAGGAGCACCGTTGTAAGGAAGTCCGATACTTGTTCCACAAGTACGTTAGTTGCAGTTGCAGTTGCTCCTACCGCTGAGCTACCGTCACTCTTCGACTTCTCATATCCTCGGCGTCACAGTGCGGGCTGTCGAAATTTAAGAAATTCCAAAGAATTTCAAATATTTGGTTTTCTGAAAACTTTTTGTTTAGTGTCAACCCTTGAGAAATGACGTCAATGTACTACGTGTGCACAGGTGCATGCTATGGTGATTGGTATAAAAGTAAGGATCTGACGGTGATGGAAACAGAATCTTTAAGCTTTCAAATTGTTACAAGTATCGTATCAGAATGAAGTTGTTGGTGTTGTTTCTTGTTCTGGCTACGGCGCTGTATGTCGAAGCTATGCAATGTGGAAATTATCAATATATCCATGGCGAACTAGGCGAAAATGATCAGTTGTTGGAGCAGAACCGTGTTAAGCGCGACTATTCTCCCACTAGTTTTCTGTCTATGGGTGTCCATTTGCCAGCGGTAAGTCCGATACTTTTCCTATTGTAACTCTGACGTTTTGCAATTTTGAATTTTCTGAAGCAAGGGAAGTTTGATGTTCCAATAAGCCATATAAAAATCGAGGACCTAATCAGCGATGGACCCTATCGAGCGGCGACAATTGACATGGGTGGCATTGGATATAATTATGTTGTTTTGAGTATCTATGCTGATCATCTGCGTGATGTGGATTACATGATCTCTATCTACGGCCCAAAGAAGGCGTGAGCTCCAACGGCACCTGCGAATCTTTTCTTCAAATTTGACACATAAAATAAACAGTGATATAGAAAATTTACTTTATTTGTTCTATTCTCTTCGCCCATATGAACTTGAATCTGAGTTTCATCAAATTAGAAATGGCCGTACTTCCAACAGTCACGAATTATCGAGACCAGAGGAAGGCAATTTTGCATCGAAGTGGCACAGCTTGCCGCGCAGATGCTCTTTCCACTAAGTCATGTCACTTCTGACGTAGAAAATTTTGTATTGATCCCAGGTCACCCGCTTGCTGCGCACTTACTCTTACCACTGAACTGCTGTCACTCCTCAACTTAAGGCGTCACAGCGAGAGCTGCCAGAATTTAACAAATTGGAAAGAATTTCAAAATATTTGTTTTCCTGAAAGCTTTCGTGGGAAAACAGAAATTCTTGTGTGATTTTCTGAAAACTTTTTGTGTGTTTAGTGTCAACGATTGTTTGATTAGCAGCAGATTTTGAGAAATGACGTCCTTAGATGTGTGTACAGGTGCATTCCACCGGTATAAAAGAGAGGTGTTAATGGTAACGAGATCAGTTCTCAAGAACTTCTCAAGAAGCACCACCATGAAGTTGTTCCTCCTGTTCTTAGTTTTGGCCACCGGGCTGTGCTTTGCACAGGCTGAGAATTTCGTTTGGGGCATACAAGGTCCGGACGATGAATTGCTAGATTCGCGCTATGTTTGGCGTATAGCAGTGCCATCTATGGCTCGGAAGGCCGTTGAACGGTTTCCTCATGTAAGACCGATATGATTTTCCAGATGTAGTTTTAAACGTTTCGTTATATGAAATTTTCTACAGGGCTACAAGTACAATGTTCCAATAACCTGCATCGAAGTCATTGACAGAATAAACAATGGAGCCGATAGAAATGCACAAATTCTCAGCGGAGGAATCGGACAGAATTTCGTTGAGCTCAGATTCTATTCTGGACGTTTCCGTTCATTTGAGTACGATGTCCTCGTCTATGGCAAGAAGAAGTGATCTGTAACAAAAGCCGCGGTTGTATTTTTCTGTTTTTTCAAGCACAATAAACAGTAGAATTGAAAATTATTCCATCTACCCTCTTTTAATTTTTAGATAAAACAAAAATTCAAATGCGCTCTCGCACTAGAGATTGAGTCTCATGAAATTCTGACGCTCTCAGTTCAACACAAATCTCTTCATATTCACATTACCGTTCAGATTTCGATCACGCTTCAGCCTTTTTCCTTCAGTCGCTGTGAATGCCATTCAACTTTTCCAAATCAGTTCGATCTCGCTTCGATAAAATATTGGCTGGAGTGTGTCGGTACGGTATCGTGATGACTTTTATGCGAAATCTCGTTGTTTCTTCTTACCAAAATTTTACGGACAACGAATCTAAACTAAGTAGATCGACCAAACATACAGAAGGTCGACAGGCATTCTGTGCGTCAAATGTCATTTTTCGAGTTGCCATTCTTTTCAGCGACACTTTGACGATCACCGCTATTCATGGGGAGGTATGCATGTATCTAGAAAGTATAATAAATGATACTAAGTATCACTGAGCTTGATACTAAATGACACTAAGTATAAAACGCCTTGGAAGTTTGCATTTGTGTACACAAGTGCTTCTTGCAGTGAACTATTTGTTGTCAGAGTGGTATAAAAGGGAGGTGTTTACTGTGCTGCGCATAGTTTCAATAAGTGTTTGAAGTTGAAAGTATCAGGATGAACTTGTCTTTCTTGCTGCTGATCCTGACAACAGGGTTCTGCTTTACGGATGCCGCTGATGCGACTAAGACGTATGGCCAAGTGGGATCAGGTGATCGATTACTGGAGAGGCGACGCGTTGCAGAAATGTATTCTATATTTGATTCTTCGACTCTGACTCAATTCTTTCCACACGTACGTTTGATTTGTTTCTCAACAGTGAGTTGAATGTTTCATAATCTGATATTTACTATAGGTGATGAAAACCTACAATGTTCCAATAACTTGTATCAAAGTCATTGACAAGATCAACAATGGAGCTAATAGATATGCGAAAATCATCAGTGGTGGAGTTGGACAGCGCTATGTTAAGATAGAGTTCTATTCAGCCATTTATCGTGGTTTTGACTTCGAAGTCGAGATCTATGGCAAGAAGCAGTGAGTTTGTTAACTGTGTTTTGTGAATTACAATAAGTAGAGGCAATAAATAGTGGCATGCATAACTTTCTTTTCTTCTATCCTTTTCAAACCCGCTCCAGATTTAATGGCGTTCCTGGTTTCAATATAAATATAATCATGTTCACATTACTTTTCAGATTTCGATCGCGCTTCAACTTCTCACACTTCCACAGTATTTGGAGAAACTTGTGTAGAACATTGCGACCCATAAAATAAATTCAAAACCGGTTTTCATACATGAAGGCGAGTCAAATCATCTTCTTTGTCGCTCCGGTTGATTACAAAGTGTTTTCCATGACATTTGTTGCGAAACTTTGCATGTTGCAAACGACACATTTGTTTTGCAATTAGATGCATGTTAATGTGAGAAGTATAATGGTGTAAAAGAGATCTTTTGACGACGATGGGATCAGTTTCCTTAAGATGAAGTTATCTCTTCCGATCCTGATTTTGGCGACAACATTGTGCCTTGTTGTGGCAGATGATTTAAACAAAATTTCAATGGATTTCAGGTACTATTGCAATTTGACGTTTCGTTTCGTAATTTGTAATTTGCTACGGCAAAAATTTTGGTTCCTACAGTGCGTGAAGAAGAAGTTCGAGAGAAAGAAATAGATGATCATGTGTGTGCATGTGACGTGCGAACGTTTTTGCAAGTTGTTGTCTCTTTGTCTCCATTGTTTCTTGATTATCTCCGACATGGCATAGAGACAAATTTTCTTGTTAGCTGTAATGTCTGGGCAAGCATTGATGACACTGGCCTGTTTAATTTATCCTCAACCGGACAAAATGGTTAATCAAACAAATTGAATTGTTTAGGACTAATAACTCTGTTGGACAACAATGTTCCATCGTCCTAGAGTGGTGGACAAAATCTCAGGAAGTGTTTTCTTAGTCATCGAAACAGGGACAAGTTGTGCTGACTAGCAGCAATCCTAACTGCTATTCAAAAGCCATCAATACCTTTTGAAAGTCATATTGGAATAGTTATTAATCAAAAGCACCACTCACCACCATCTCCACATTCCTCTATGGTTTGAGGGATGATGATGTCTTGTTTGGAGGGTTGCAAAGAATTGCAAGGAAATCACTTTATGAATTCCACCATAACAAGAGGGATGACAGAGAATGGAAGGACTGTGAGTACATGTATTCATCCCCCTCATTTCTGAAATTTGACAGAATGAAACTGGAAAATCGGAAGAAATCGAAATTTTTCGTTGAGAACCGGAATCACGATCCGGCAGTATCTTATCCTTAAGTGGGTCGTATCTTCCAGTTCAGGGCGATGGAATGAATGTCAAATACAACTCAAATATGTCACACACAATTTCCCTAAAGCTGAGTAATGATTCAGGGGTTCCTGGATTCAGGTTAGCCACCCTAGCATCCAAAAATCTGAGGCATGAGTGACTCATCTGTGACGATGGCTTTTGTTTGGTACACGGAAATCTGCCTCCCCCCTTTACTGTTGTGTTATCCTTTGTTTCCTGTCTATTCAAATCACACACACACACCCAGATGTATTTCCCACCCTCTCATTTCAAGGCAATGAACTGCAAACACATCAAAATACGCAAATGGTGGATGGTAAATGGCAAATGGTATATTTGTCAAGGATTACGCATTGCACGGGGGGAGGACAAGAGGTTGTGTGTGTAAATGGACACAGACACCCTTGAATGTTTGACGTTTCGTAATGTGATACAATGGGCCTCCCTTTCAAATACTCCACAGATTTCCACTGTGATTGCGATTCAACCTTCCGCAAATATTTGATAACTACGCATTGACAACGATGTGACATGATGTCCTTCTAGTTTGCCACACAAATGAATATCCTTTTCACATTTCCAAATTCAATTTAAGGGCTTCTAAACAACCCCAGCCCGAACTCCCAATATCAACTTCAATTTCAATTCACACATAACCTCAAACAGAAGCCCCACAATGCGAATGGGACACGTGACATTTTTTTCAAATTCAATCATAGCCGCCAAGGAATTTCACAATCGATAAAAATCATTTAAGAAAAAATTAAATCGAAATTCTTTTTTAATTTATCACCATGAACGAGTAAATTAAAAAAATTTTTTAAATTTCAAAATCAAAATTATTTCATTTTTATGATTTTTATATTTTTCCTTATGCTCGTAAAACTATCAGGCACAACGATGTGACACTTGGACGATTTGAAATTCAAGAATTTGTAATTTTTGAAAATTTAAAAATTCAAAATTTCCGAAAATCTTGGAAGACGTTTGTCTTCTTTGAAAGTGGAGTGAAAAAAAAAACGATTTGGAAGTTAAAGTTATGGTGGATTCATAAAATCTTAAAGACATTCACTGGATCTGGTGTGGATGCATGCAGCATTGGAAACATCAAAAATTTCCGACGCATCTAATTAAAATTTTTCTGTTTTAAATAACAGCCTGCAGTCGCCATAAAATTAATCATTTTCCAGCCTCGTATAGTGCCACATTGTCACTTGCCGGGACGGGTACTGGCACTGCCTAGTGCCTGCCAGCAACGTGAAGATGTCGTGTCATTAAAAGAGACATTTTGTCTTTTTTTCTGTTTTCCTGTTGTTGTTGTTGTTGTTGTTTTTGTTATTCGGATTTCCCCCCATTTAAAGTGTCATTTCTCAAGTTGGAACATGTGTAAGCGTGACGTCACCCACCATAAAAGTCGAACTCGATTTCAACCCGATGACCTCTTCCCACAATAAACAACAAAAATAAGAATGAAAGAAAAGCGGCAACCTTGTTGTCGTCTCGCTACATAAAAATCTGGGAAAAGTGTCAACTGATGGAAAATCTGTAAAAGATCGTTTTTCATTTGACTTTCCACAAAATGAAAAAAGCGAAAAAAAAAACATTCTTTGAGTGAGGGACTCAACCACCCGGAATGTATTTCTGCGGAAAAAGATTCAACAAACACATCGGTGACGCAATGACACAAGTGTGATCTTGTTGTGGCAGCCATGAGCCATGATGGATGACAGCTTAATACATGAAAAATCCAAACTTAAAAATGTCAGGAGCAAGGCAAAAGTCACAGAACGCAAATAAGTCGATACGCACCTCGCATTGATTGTCAAATAGATTTCGCAACGCGTATTTGCATATGTGCAATGCGATGGGTCGCGTGGAAGATGTGGAAAATTGCAAATTTCACGCTGAGAGAGTTTTTGACGTTTGACAGAGAGAGAGAGAGAGAGTTGAAAGTCTCCTTTTATTCCGTCTGCAATTTTGCATTAATTGAAATGTCCACCATTAAACCCACGTGACCAGATGAGGGAAGATTTCGCACGAGAGTTAACGCACGTTTGCGACGATCATTTTCTCGTGATAAAAAGTGAAAACGAAAAAGTACAGAACAAGCAACGGAGAGAAGTCTAATTAAAATTGAATTAATTTGCGGAGATAAAAATTTTCATGACAGAAGGTGTTGCTAAGTGGCAATTACCTTTTTATGGTTATGCCGGTGAAACACACTTCCGGGCACGTTTCGTGCGAATTAATGGAGGGGGGACAGGTGAAAAATATCGTGTAAATTTTGCGGATTGTTGATTTTTTTTGTTTTTTCAATTAATTATTAATTGCGCGAAATATGGTTTTGTCAACTACATTAACGGATTATTAATTTAATTATTCATTAACCGAGTTATGGACGCGATGTTCATTACCAAATTATACGTCTTCACTGCAGACGAACCAACACACTCGAAGTGAGAGTGTCAGAAAGCGAAATGTACGTCAATGTGTTCGATTACTCAATCGTGCAACGGTACTCTTTTGTTGTTGACATTTCATACAATTCTGAATTTTTAGAGCGGATAGTTTAGACCTGAACCTATTTGGAGGCTTAACAGGAACATGAGGTGAAACGGAGAGTCCACTCAAATGGAAGCTTTGTCATACCGCAAACTCTTACAGTAATGATGAGAACAATTGGGACAAGATCAGATTCATCACTCGGTATTGGATAACTTGAAATGCAAGCTGAAAGCTCTCTGCTTTTATACCACTACCGAGATAAACAACAAATTACAGTAAAAGTCCTGGAACAAGAAGGAAATTGAGATGTTTTGGAACCCTTTCTCCGGAAGTACTGGGTCTTTGCCCTCAACCTTGAGATAATGGGACCGCAGAGTGCAAAACAAAAAATTATGTCTAAATGTGTGATGGGAAAAACAAAGGCAACAATTTTAATTTGATATTTCAATGGAAAAAGCTCATTTATTAGAACGACGAGACAGTTTAGTGTAAAATGTTGACAATTCACTTTGGCCCGTAAATTTCCATTTCGTATTCCAGGCCGCGCCATGGTGGACAGTGGAACTTCACGTAAGCGGTGGTATGGCCAACGCCTCCCTTCTCGACTTTAGCATACCGGCTGACACCGTTGTTGTCCAAGTCAGTGGCCGTAATGCGAGTGATCTTGCCAGGATACTCTCCTTTCTGTGGGAATCTGACGGTCTCGTCGCGAGACACAAACGGTGACAGTGTCAAGATGATGCGACGAGCTTCGTACAGCTTATCATCGGGACCTTTGACACCCCATTCATGGTGGTCAGCGAAGCAGACACCAACGACAGCGAGAAGAAGTGCTAAGAACAATTTCATCTGAAAAGATACAAGCGTTAGTCTACAAAATCTAAGTAACAGCTTCGCGTTTATTACTTTTGATCACTCAGTGGAGTTAACTACAACTCGGTTTTCGGAAGATTCGATCTTTTATACTAATCCATCTCAGATGAGTTCTATTTGTTTTTCTCAAGGTAGCTCCTTCCAGCTGTCTACACAACATGAGCTATCTCCACTACACTTTCCAAAATTTTATCAAAACCCAGTAGAACCATTTTTAGAATCAACAAACAACGATCCACGAAAAACACTTGTGCAAAAAATTTTAAAGCAAACAAGTAAACGCAAATTCTGCGTTACGTCAGTACTTTCCCTTGAGTGCGTGTGTCTTGGAAGCTTTACGCATTTACAAGCTTTGTTCCTTTCTCAATTCGTTCTTCACAATTCACAAAAGAAACTGCAACTTTCATGCGAAAACCAAATGTCCACCATTTTATGGAAATCCATTGAGCCAAGTGTCAGAAAGTTTTCAAAGAATTTTGATAAAATTCCGCAGCAATATGTTACTCAGTCCGAAAACTTTCATGTTTCGTCAACGTCCACGTCCAGAAGAAGTTCAACGAAACTTTGTCGATGATTCGTTAAATATTCCAACAAACTTCTTCTTCAAAGAATTTTCCTTAAATTGCTAACAAAAAACTTTTCCTGCCAACCAAAACTGGTTTTCATTTATTTAATATTTTTGCATTTCATTTTCATAATCCAATTTTCATTCAACGACTTAAGAAAACTCGAGAAAAACTTGAGAAAAACTTGAGAAAACTGAGGAAGAACGAACTTTTCGTCACCATTTCTGTTACATTTCATAATTCGAACATTTACATGATTTGAGGAAGGTTCATATCCCAACGTGATTTTGTGCCTTTCTTACATAAGGGTGATGCACCACACCGTCAGATTCAACTTTTTTCGTTCTCACTTTCGAAAACAATCTCCATATGTGAGGAAGGGGTAAAAAATCACTCTCACGTTGTCCTCGTGAAAATGCTCTCCGAAGAGCGAAAAACTTTCATGTATCACGTTGGGATGTGACCTTTAGACCCTTGAATGGTTTGATTCGAAAAATATGAAAAAGTCAATTTCAAGGCGTTTACGATGTTTCCTACGATCCATCCTTTCACATGCGGCGAGATATTGCGAAATTTCAAGGCGACTTTCAGGCGTTTCTACGTTTTGCGTCGATCGACACAGACGGCAAGTTGAGTCGACTTTCAGGCGCTTCGTAGCGACTAAATCACGCGTCCTAGAGGGTTTATATGTATGACGGACCACCATTATTTTTCAATTCCACAACTTTTTTTCCATACGTCATTTTGCTCTAAATTGAGTTTTTCAAAATATGCAAACAAAAGTTGGGAAATAAGATAAAGTTCTAATTTTGAATTTGTAACAGTTTTTTCTCCTAGCGGCTTAACTAAGAATCCTAGGGGTCTCATATGTATGACCGACCCCCCTTATTTTGTCGTTTCCTATCTTTGTTTCATATATCATTTTTTTCTAGATTGAGTTTTTAAAACTGTAAACAAGAGATAAGAAATATAATTAAATTCAAATTTTGAATTTCTAACTGTTTTTTATAGTAGCGGCTAAACTAAGCTTCCTAGGGCGCTGATATGGCATTCTGAACCCTATTATTCTGTCATTTTCTATCTCTTTTTTGTGTGTTTTTAATTGTATTGTATGTCCATAGAGGAGTTAGGAAATATGATAAAATTCAGATTTTTGCGCGTTTTCTGGAAGTATTCGTGGAAGTAAATCGTCGCTTTTCTGGAAATATCCATAAAGATGAAGGGATCCCAGGTGGATGCTTTACATCCTCATCTACTTTCATGATATTCTTGAAATCGGCAATGTTCGGAATTGGTTCTTGTACTATCCAAATTTGAAATCCAAATTTTGGATATTTGACTGCGCATTGACTGTGCTTGATACGTCGCAGTCGTCCAAAGTACATACGCAACATGCGTCATTTGTCTGCTGTTACGTGTCTGCTGTTGGAAAAAATTGGTTACGAAGTCACGTATGGGATTGCGACATCTGGATAGTTATTGTCTGTGCCGCAACCTACTTGGAGAATTCGCAGGGAGAACTTGGAGATTAGAAAACCCGCGGCTATGAAGGGGCCTATGTTGATACCAGCGCAAACCCGAACCGAAACGATCAGAAAAATTGTGATAAGATTCGTCTCTCGAAATTGGAGAACTTCTGGGGAACCCTGAATTTGTCGCGCTTTTATAGCGTAAAAAGTTCTGCGGTATGCCTGGGTCTGTGTCCCAAGCCTTTTTGGTTCAAACAAAATAAAAATAACTGCGCTAAATTATGCGGTCACGGTAACAATAAAGACGCGTTTCCAATGCCAGCGTGGAGTGGTTTGGATTGGCTTACATGTTTCGCTCGTGTCGCACTCACGCACTCCGGCATATCTGCCTCTCGCTGCAATCACTCCATCACACTCCACTCCAAACTGACATTAGAAACCTTAAATGAAACAATTCCGTTTTATTTTACAGCGAGACAGTTCAGCTTTGTTCCTTTCTCAATTCGTTCTTCACAATTTCATATGTAATGTTTGCATTGGTTCCCTGTGATCGACGAAATGATGAGTTCGCTTTCAGACGTTTCTCTCTCTTCAGGTTGAATTTCTCACTCCACCGTTGAACGAAACCCTTTGAATGTATGAATGGATTTGTCGTAGATTTTTGACATTTTAATGCATAAAACCGACAAAAACTGACAGTTAAACGATTTAAAATGATTCGATTTGACATTTGGCTACGAAAAATAGAAGTTTAAGCTTTTTGGCACACCATGTTCACGAGATAAATCATAAAACTTTCATAATTTAGTAATACAAAGCTGAGGGAATACGAAAAAAACATGGAGAAATTTTTGTTCAAAAGTCGCTTCAATATGCAAATGATTTTGTTTAAAAGGGTAAATACACAATTGTTAAATGGTGTGTAAGAAATCGGTTTAACTCGACTACTGCATTGGAAGGAGGAGGAGGAAGTAGAAAGTTTGTATAGTCTGTATAGCCAGAAAATGAGAGCATAACTCATAGTTGTCAGTGGAGAGATAAACAACTTGTTTCATTATCCAACGTAGACAGTTCACTTGCTGGGGATATCGTGTTGGCACACTTCAGTAGTCCTGCCTTTTGGGGAACCGTGACTGTGGGAAAAAGGGTCTATTGAAACATGGGTTTTGTGGTTCAGGTGAATCGTGTTGATGATGAACTGCTTTATTTGGGATTAGCTTTATGCTGACGGTGAGAGATGACTTTGAATGGTTAGGGAATGAGTAGAGAAACACAATTGAGACGCTAGTCCTCCACATTTCTGTCAGCAAGATTAAGTGACAGAGAGCGTCATCTTGAAGGTTTTCATTTCTTTTTCTCCATTTTCTTTCAAGTGTCATTCAAGAAATTTCTCGTTTCATTCAAGCGCAATCTTTAAACCGGAATTGAAATGAGTTTTTTCGTCTTTTAGTGACGGAACTCTTTTTGATTTCGTGGTTATCGATTTTCTCCCATGTTACATCTCGCATGTCAATGACAGTTCTCAAGATGTGGATAATTGTTAAATACGAACAAGACAAAATGATTTTATGGTCATAACGGTAATGTCAAACACGAAAGTCAATTCAATAAAACGAGGTCATTGAAATCATTGTCAGGAACAAAGGGTCACTGTATAAAATTCATTTCAATTTCAGTTTGATGTCAAAACCGGAAGTCAAGGGATTTACGGAACAATTGAAGCACTTTAATGTACACCAATTCATGGTAACCCAAAGTTGTTGTCCTTAAAATAAAGTCTCCATCAAATGTGAGAGTTAGACATGTTCCTGAATGGTTTTGTCCAAGTTTATGGTGTCGTGTGATTCCATGTAATGGGCATCTTGTGGAGAACAAACTCGGAAAACCCTAAAATTCATATAATTATTAACAAAATTACTTGTAAGTGACACCACATCCCATAATGGTGGTGGTCCCCCTTCAATCACAAGCAATTTTCACCTGGTTCTTTCTTGGATCTCACAGGACCCTTTTACGAAAAGTGTACAAAATTTATGTCAAGGACTTGTGGAGAGGTTTCACTGTTTATGGGCTTTACCTTAAAACCCGTCTATATTTCTGTCAATTACAGCATGTTTTCTGGGTTTCTCGGTTTTCTTCGGGTTCAAGGATGTGTGTGTGTGTAAAGGATCAGAAGGAAGGGTTTTAAGGACAAACACCAAATTATGAGGGAAATTATGTTTTTCGGTGGTTTATAAGGATAACCAGGACATTATTGCAAAGCCATTAATGACGGGAAGATTAGAGTGCAAACAATTTGAGTCATTTGAGTTGGGTTTTCGTTTTGCCCGAGGAACTTTAAGGGGACTTTCTTAAAGGATATGAAATTTAGTACTTTGTGTGGGACATCATTTTGCGTGGATTTAATGCGACGCGTAAGGCGGGAAAGGAGGGAAAACACAATAAAATTTAATGAGCACATTTAGCAGTACTTTGGATGTTAGTAACCATTATGTGGTCCACATAAGTGATAATATTTAATGTTATTCATATTTAACACACTTTCAGTTTTCATTGGAGAAACAAAACAACAAAATCGGAACAAAAATGTGCTTCTGAACTTAAGATTTCTCATTGGAACTGATTCTTGTATTTGTTCTCGTTTTTCACAAATATCTGAAAAAGTGCTTTGTTGACCCAAGTAAGTTTGAATGCTCAGAACTCAAAATTCCTCTTTAAACTTAATTATTGTAGTTGTTCCAGTTTTTGTATAAATATCTTCAAAACTAATCAGTGTCTCAATATCGATCTTACTAACACGTGACCCAAAAATGACAACAAATCTTTTCACAAATCACCCTGTGATCATTCGAGTCTCGCTTGTCTCTTGGTTAACCATGAAACGTTGCACTCTCCACGATGCTGTTCGTGCAACTAAGTACCGTTGAATTTTTTGTGTTTCATCTTTCCGTAATCCAGTGCTTATTCTTTCCCATTTGATTTTTTGATGTTTAAAATTGTAGAATGAAAATTGAATTGAAGTTGTGTGACGCTTTGCGACGCTTCACGTTTTCATTTGATACATAAAACATGAATATCTTGACGGTTTCCTTTTAGGAAACTGAATTTAAAATGGACAATCAATGAAATGGAAATGGAAATTTTCTCGTTTTTCTGTGATATGTTCAAAAATAATTAAAACCTCGGTACGAAATTATATCTCTCATATATCTTATCATACAAATGTAATGGGATAAAGAGTAGTTAATATAAATTTTCTAATCTTTTACTTACACAGTCTTCCAAATCCCATGTAACGACTTGTTAAGGATCAAGTGAATCATTAATTGCCGTTTAAACGAACCACATCGAAACTCCAAGGATTCAAGGATAATTTCCGTGGAATTAATGGAGTCGAAGTTAACTTTTCGTCGGTGAAAACGGAAAAAAATACGAATTGAATTTAATTGCGCCCCATTTATCGCAATGTCGCCATCTTGACTTTTCCATTCATTCCCCCCGCGCCGCACCGTTCAACTCAAATCCATTTAAATGGTGTCATGTCCCCCGAATTCCGTCGATTTGACATAATTAGGTTGTCACTTATCTTAATAAATATCCCGAAACTCGCCATTTTAAAATCCACCATTTGTTATTCAAAACATTGTCGTCCTTTCCGTTCGTTCGTGTCCTTTTCATCCATCAATTACGTCAATTTCACAAAACATTAATGCATAAACGATGATGTCACACAACAAATTTAAATCGCATTCAATTCAAGTTGATAAATAAATTATTTTGATGCCATGCTGATGGAGATGCGGCGATGGTGCTGCCACCATGCCATGCCTGTCATCCAGAAGTTGTTTTCGTAATAAACAGAATCCAGTTTTTGGCCATTAGGTATGTTGCTGTGTTATCTCCTGCTCCCCACTAATTCTTCATTTTTGGGGGCGCCAACAATTCCAGACTAAACCGATTCATGACGTAATGGAAAATTAATGAAAAATCTAGGACTCGCCAATGGACGCCATTACCGCCATTACCGGGAACTCGGCAATTCCGAATCTTTTTTTTGATGGATCGATAATAATTTTTCCGGTTTACCTCGCACATCCCCCGCCATGATCCCCCTTGGCGATTGTTTTTCTCACATACATTCATGAGACGCCAGGATATATCGGGAAGTTTCTGAAAGTTTTGTTTCACAGTGGAGCAGAGGGGGATGGGATACAGCATGTCGTGTTGGATTCTGCTGAAATTTGTATTAATGACATGGATTTTTCACTTTCCCATCTTGACAGCGTATTCTTCTGGTTTCTGGTTAAAGTTAAAGTTGTTCATTCCCAACATCCTTACGCCCCCATTGCCACCATTTTGTTTTTGATGTCCTGGAAAAAGTTTCTTCGAACTTGTATGATTGAGAAATTTCTCAAGTTCGTGTTTTCGTTGTTATATATACGTATTTCCAAATGCCATTCACATGTGTCTCTTGGCGTAAGGATGAAAAGGGCGAGAATTATGCTAAGCCATTTTTCGTACGCAGCAATTTTCTTAAAAGCGAATCCCTTTAAAAAGAAGATTTTTATTTTGAATTTTTACTGTTTGTCTTTTCACACTGTTCTTCTTCTTATTCTTCGCTGTCTTCCTTACGCATTTCTCGGATTCAGGATTCCAGGCAACCGGATTCAGGACGATGGAAGTCTAAGGATGGAGCCAATTTAAAGCCACCAGGATGTATCGAATGTCCTCGGATGAGGTGATGGTACCTGCTTACATCGTAACGATAACGGCACTACCATCCCCCTCTTTCCCTGGTTGGGTCGTTTTAATCGGCACCATATGGCAACCTTCTCAGATGGAGCAAATAAATTTGAAAGTTTGCTTTCAGGATTTACAAAGGAAAACAATCGTCGTTTGAAGGAAATTAATGGAATGTAATAGGATTACATTGGTACCCCCTTCCTCCCTTCAATCCCCACTTGAATCAACCCCCATTGGTTGTTAGAGTTGATGCGTTTGTTTGTTTACATTTAAAGCAGAAAGGTCTCTAAAATGTAAATTGCTGTGCCCAGATGTAGCCGCAAATTATGAGGCTATTTGTAGCTCACTCTCTGTCTATCTGCCTCTCATCCCCGTTACTCGACATTTCTCTCTCACACTACTGGTAAATGGATTAATTCGGATTACTTTTTGGGGATCGTTGGTTTCTGTTTTGTCTGAATTTGCTGAACTTGCTGTCCTGGCATGTCTACAAATCCCATTAAATCAATGTGGAATGTTTACACACATCATTTGAGATTCTAGTAAATCCAACATTTTGGACATGCAACTACATCTACATGTCATATTTGGCACTTTTCCCGTAATCACTTATTGAAAGCGACCCTTTTTCCGATTTCTTTCCATGTGTGTCCAACCATTAACGGATTCAATTTGACCCGCACTTCTCAATCCAATTGGAAAATCCAATTTTATCAATGAAACATGAATTTCTTACATCCAGCCACAGATGTCGCTAGATTCAAAATTAATCAAAATTATTTGTAAGAAACTGTTTATTGTATTTGACAAAATGTCATTGTAGTTCACTTGTTCCCTGGTAGTTTATGCTCCAAATTTAATGAATATTTGCGTTCATTTTCCACCAAAACAACGAACGTCAAAATTCATACCGCCGACAAAATTCGATTATATGCCCGTTTCGCGGTTTTTGCAATTGAGTATTCATTCTATATTAAATTAATCATATCAAATTCGCGGACAAAACAACAAACACGATGAATTTCCCATACTTCACAAGACGGAATATCGAGATAAGTCAGTTAACTCTCCACACATCGACAAAGCCTACTTCATGGCTTGTCAATACATACAGAGGGTTTTGCTCTAGACGCAATTTCTGGCAAACAGAAGTCAAGATAGTCACTCGAGTTACATTAAACAAAGATATTTTTATTTCTCCGTGCCCTTCATATGTTTCGTCTGGTGAGAAACCACATGTGGAAGAAGAAAACAAATTTTGTATGCCACTGTTTATTCTATTTGACAAAACGCTTTTCCAGCTCACTCAATTGCTGCCATAGATTTTGACCAGGTCCTCAATGCCACGGAAAGCTGGACTGTAGAAAAGGATCCGGACAGAGTGTTGCCCAATTCCACCCTCGGCAATATCTACGGTTTGACCGTGGTTTTCCAATTGCTCCAATATGGTAATGCAAGTGATTGATTGGGTATACTCTCCTTCCTGTGGAATAATTCAGTTCACGAAACATGAAAGTTAGAACTGTATTGTACTTACTATCGGGAACCGTATATTGTGCTGCTGCCATGAACCCTCCCATGAAAACACTATTGAACGCGATTCCAGTAACTGATCGTTCGAGTCTCTTGCTCCCCATACATAATCCTCAGCACTAGCTAAGCACAGGCCTCCTGCCAGAAACACTAACAAGAGAAATAACTTCATCGTGTTACTTCTTAAGTTTGACAACGCTTCGACGTAAATTCCTGCTTTTTATACCACTAGCTTGGTATTATTATCTCACGCTGAACAAAATGATATATTTGCTTTGCTATCAACTGTGCTATTTAATAAAACAATCGCCGACTGCGAGTAAACATAATTTTCATTTAAATAATTTTGCAAACAATTTTTCTTGTTGATTTTTTCGTAGATAAATTGAACCAGAACCTTAAAGTGAACCCCAAAAACGAATACATGTTTAGTGTACTATCATACACTTGCTTTATTTGTGAACTCCACACAGTCAAATAGCGTAGCGACATCTCTTGGCTATTAGCATTTATAAACTTCAATCGATGGATTAGTACAAACTTTAACCAAATTCAGTTCACATTCATATGAATTTCCTTCAACTTTCGTATATTCTGTTACAAACTCGGTTAGACAAATTCCTCATATATTTCAGTAGAACCTCGCGTATCCGACCCCGATGGGACTAGGAGGTAGGTCGGATTAACCGGAGACTGAAAGAAAACGTGTTTTACGTATTAAAATGCATGTATATACTTAGCATATGTAATTACAAAAGGCAGATATAATTTATATGTACATTATGTATATAATAATTCTCGAAAAAACTATGTTACGAGTGGAAGTTAACGGCCGCTCGTGGTTCCAAATATTTTGTACAAGAGAGGGTCGGATTACCCGGAGGGTCGGAATAGCGGAAATCGGAGGTTCTACTGTACTTGAATTTAAATTTTCAGATGAAATTAACTGAAAGTTGGAAATTGTAATTTTGTAGAATTACAAAACAATTTTAGACTCGTGGCAAGGAAAATGAACCACGTCGCCATCTGGAGATTTCCACTGGAATAATTTGAACCCAGTTATTATCGAGGGCTAATTTGTTCCGGATAAATGTGATCAAAAGAATACAGCTATAGATAGTAAGATGTTAAATAACTTTATGTATTTATTTATTATATTTTAACGGTTCTGCACTCGTAAGTTGGGTTAGCCGCGGATTTCGACATTGTAGTCATATCCTTGGAACGCTGGAGCATAGAAAGTGATTTCAGCGTAATTATTTCCGACGCCACCGCCAAGTAGTTGTGTATATGGGTTACCGCCAATGTCAATGTTGTTCCCATTCATTGATACACCAATTGAACTAATAGGAACTGGGTACTCTCCGTCCTGTGAAACGTCAAATATCAGTTGAAAATTGAGAAAATACTGGACTTACGACAGGGAACCGTTCAACTCGCATCCCAGGCGAGTCAAACGAAACATCACGCGACTCCAGCAATTGTTCGTTCGATTCACTTGTACCGAACATTAAATTCGCGGCCCCGACGAGACTGTCGACAGAATTTGGAACAATACAAACAACTTCATTGTGATACTTTGGAGCACTGTTGCTATCGTGTCAATGCCCTGCCTTTTAAAACATTCGTTTATATCAAATTAAGTAAACCAAAAGCGTGTTTGCCTCGCAATAAACTCTGCTACTACTAAATAAATAAATAAATAAAACAATGGACGACCTTAAACTGAAAGAAGTGTCATTAACGAAATTGGTACGAAAAATTTGAACGAAAATGAAGCGGGAGTTACAAATGCCCTACTCGTACTCTGAAATGTCAAACTAAACTCACTTCTTTCAATGCATCTCTCACAAGAGCATAAAGAATTCTCACGTGTCATGACGGAGTGCTATAGTGCACCGTTCACACGATCCATTTTCTGTCGTAGTCCGTCAAACGTGTGTGATCGTTTTAAGGCCAAACGAATTCAAGATGTCAGATCATATCGGAAATGAAAGAATTTTAAAAAGCCATTTTGTTTGAAATCATATATCCGTGTATCCAAAATTTATATATCCTTTTCCACTATTTATATTTTCAAGGCATCGCAATGACATTGCCATGGAAATTATCCTTAAGTTGGTACATTTCGTTCGAATGTAACTCACGTTCTGTAGCTTGGCAAAATACAAAAGGATCCACGAAAAGAAAAAAAAAATCACAAAATACAAAACTTCCGGAAATCACGTACAGATGTTCCACGAAGTGTACACATTTCTATTACAGATTCATTTTAAATTGTTAACTCGACACATAGGGGTCGCCTCGATGTCACGTAATTCAGTGCAATTGTAGAGCACTTTCGGTGTCATATGTGAGTTTTTATGTTTTTCCAAATACCAAGTGGAAACAAAAGGATTTCGTAAATTCTGTAGATGGCTGCCATTCATTAGCATACACACGTGTCCTTATAGAGGTATATACATGTGTGGTTGTGTCACGTTTTTATGGCACTCGTACCAAGTCAAGAACAGACGTAAACTGAGCGATTTTTCAACGTTAATGGACGGAAATGTGGAACCAAGAATTGGTGAAACATTTACACTACATTTTCATTTTTTGTTTTTGTGTCCTTTTGCTGTCCTGTTTTTTATCTGTCCAACATTTCCGCAATACACACCAAAAATGGCTACCCTTACAACACGTAACTGAAAGTTTTTGATTTTACGCCTGTTAAATAAAATGTCCGACTGACAAAAGCCGTAATGAGTAGCAGGACAAATGTCCTTTATGTAATTTTTTCTCATCTGACATTTGCCAGAAACAAATGTAAACTAGCCATTTGTGCCTGATCTCAGGGTATGAACAAACAAGGGTTTCAAATTCATTTGTTTGTCTTCGACAAAGAATTTTAAAAAGCTGGATTGCATTTCCGTCTGTCAGGCCGTGTCCCCTGCTTTTGTTCTCCCCAAATCACCTTGATTAATGGAACTCCACTCTTCCTTGATTGATGGATTTTTTGTTTTTGTCAAAAAATTTCAATAAAACGCATCACCACGCCTCCATGTTCGAATTGACTCCATGTTCAAAAATCAATTGACAACTCACTGAACAGTTCCCTTGAAAATACACGGTGGAACCACAAACCATGGGTTGCATACCAGCAGGCGATTGAATAAAATTTTCTGATTTTCTACGAACTAATGATGAACTGATGATCGGCAAGTATGCTTGAGTTGAAAGTGACGCCATGTCAGCCATATTTAAAACTCAACTGACAACTCACTGAACAGTTCTTGAAAAATGCACAGCGGCCTTTCGGAGCTCTGACCACCCCTGATCATGCGTTGCATATCAGCAGGCGATTGTATGAATTTTCTGGATGAACTGACGATCCGCAAGTTTGTCAGTTCATTTTGTGTCGATTGAATGTCATCCCATGTTGAAAATTCAATTTACAACTCACTGAACAGGTCCTTAATAGCGCACAGTTAAGCTATAAAACTCTGTGGATTGGTTGCATACTAGCAAGCGATTAAATAAATTTTCTGGATGAACTGATGGTCTGTAAGTTTGTCAATTCATCTCGTGTTGAATGAAGACGACGCCATGTTCAAAAACCAGCGGGCAACTCACTGAGCAGTTCCTTAACAGCGAGCGGTGCAGCTGCAAAACCCTGTCGATTGGTTGCATACCAACAGACGATGGACTGATGGTCATTTTATAAATCGCTTTTAAATAATCCTTAAAACTAAATAAATAAACTTCAATTTATTGATTCAACCATAAAGCCCCTTTTGCAAGTTATTGCATCTGACTTGCAGAAGATTTGGGAATAATTAAAAAATTTCTCTCTAATCCTTGCATTCTAAAAAATACAAAACTGCAAAATCAGAAATTATCCATTCGGATATGAATAAATGAAATCCTAAATTTCTGTAACACAGCACACGAACAAGGATAACCGAATGTCTACGCTCAATTAATACAGACATCCGTTCAGCTGTCAGCAGCAGACAGGACAGGAAGGATCCTACAAAAGCAAGAGTTTTTGGCATCAAGAGTCCTTGAAAAGAAATATTGTCCTCAGGAATTCGATATCAAGGATTTGTGAACTGCTTCTGACAGAGTATCGACTGGAAATATATTTTTTTATATTATTGTTTGGAAAAATGTATTTTGGAAGTCAGCCATTATGGTTTTTTAATCTATATATTTTTTATATTGAAATAAACTTTTCAATAAATCAAATAATAAAACAATGAAGAGGATATTCATATAACTTAACTTTAATATCATCTGACAGAATTAATCCTTGATGAAGTTTTGCAGAAGAGGGTCTAGACTAAAACAGGATAATTGAAATTCAGGACAATCCCATTTTGTTAAAGATGTTGTTATCCACAAAATAGGAAAGTAGTAATTACAGATTTCAATGTCATGTCATATTTAATCCTCTTAACTAGCTCAAGACAATGTTCTTCATCCTGTCGTCCTTCCGAAAATACATCCTTCATCTCATCCTTAGTAGCAAGGAACTTAATATTTCTTTTCTGGGGACTATTTCATCTTTGGTTCCGCGCTTTCTATTCATTGAATAGTATTTCATTTCACAGGATATTCTCGAAGGATTTTCCCAAAGAAACATCCTGCATAATCCGTCTAGTTCGATGAATAGGAGAATTTTCAATAAGTCCTTGAATGAAATATTGTAAAAAGAAAATAGAATCCTTCCAAATATGAAGTCGATATTAAATTTTATATATTGCAAGGACTCTTTGCTTTGCTATATGCCTTGAATTCTAATCCTTAAGACTCACGAAATTTCAGGTTACGATAATCACAGTGTGGTCCTGTACTTTTATTTATTTCTTATATGGTAATGTACACTTTACCAAATCACAGTCATTTCGGTCTGCACGACTACAGGAAAAAATTTCAAAATTGCTAGATACTTCTTCCTTTCCAAGGATATTTTCCTTTTCAAACCAGTGGTTCAGGAATTTTCGGAATGTAAAATGTCATCCATGCACGTGAATATAACAAATGCGTTTCTGGATTTTGTAAATCCTGACATGTTCACGAAAGGATTTGCAATGTATGTAATAAGGATATGTGCTCTTGAACTGAACAATAAGGACTCGAGCAATTCTCAAGTTTAGTTCCTTTCACATTGAATTGTCTAAATGAAGAAGTGCACTTACAGTTCTAGTTCCTGCAATAATGCACTTCTTCCGCAGTCATTTTATTTTGTATTATACTCCTTGCCGCCATGTTTTTGTCATGTTCGTGTCGTGACAGCTACAGTAAATCCCGCAAAGATCAACTTAGCATGATGACAGTACCAAATTGAGGTTTTTTCAAAAATAGTAGAACATACGGCGCTTGGAATGTGAAAACGTCACAAAGTATGCAACACTATCAAAAAACCTGCGAAATTGCGATTGGACGACTCCTGCCAGAATTTTTTTTATTGTTTTACTTTCATCTATTTAAATTTTCTAAAAAATTAATAAAATTTCATTCAATTGATTCGATGACATTCTGCAGACGGTGACGGTAAATATGACAGAAAGTAGGTACCGTTAGACTTGGTTTGTCCCTGTGCAAAATTGACAATTGTGACGTGAATTAATGTGTGGATACACGGAGTACATAAAGTCTAGACAGCAAACATTAAGAATTTACGAGTTAGGTTACCCTAAATTTAATAAGCTTTAATAAGAAGCCCTTGTGCTTAATTTAAAGCTTAACTGGATTCCAGTGTGTTTAGGTAAAGTACAAAGTCCAAGTTAAAGTCTTCAACTCAAAATTTGACCCAGGCTGTAAGTACGCAGTAACCGGAAGTAGCCGTCAGTTTGAATTCCATGAAGGAATCTACAAATAACCTCGGCCCTGCAACGTGACTAGGATAAAATATGGAGTTATAAGCATCGTCCTTGTGTTTGTCCAGAAAATGATACCAACACGGCATGAAAGGGTCCTTGTCCCTTTCAACGGCAGGACATTAAACGTTCGAATGCGAAGGGTTAACAGGAGCACTTCCGTTTGAAATAGTCTCAAGTTGAGGATAATCGTGGTGGTATTTGCTAAAAAAAATTAAAAAAAAAAAAACCAAAATAATGAAAAGGAGAATAAGAAGAAGAAAACGGCTGACAATCAGGACGCTTGTCGCAAAGTTAAAAAGCGAGTTTAATTAACCAGTATACTGGGATGGAGTGAAGTTGGCGTTTTATCGCTAACGTTTAGTTCAATGTATCAAAATTAGAAATGGTTGTGGCAGATGAATAGATAAAAAATCCTTCGAGCAGGAGGTGAGCATGAAAGTCCTTCCGATGCATACATGTGTGGTGGTTAAGGTGGAAAATAAATCGCTTTCCTTTCACATTTTCAGACTTACGGTTTCAAGGACTCATCCAGAAGTGGTACGTACGTATCTCAAGGATCTTGACTAGACAAAGAGCAGCACAGCATATCCTTTTGACTTTTGATTCTAAAATAGAATGGAATTACACAAGGATGTAGGTACTTTTTTTTAAGGATTTTATTACTTGTGTGGGGGGACTACACTGGGATCCTGTCAAAATCAAACGTTCATAGTTGGAGTTTCTTTCAATCTGATTCTTGATAGCTTTCTCCACATTTTTCTCTTTGGTCTGTTAATTTTTTTTCTCTTGCTTCTGGTACGTGCCAACACATTCACCCCCAAAACATGGCACTGATTTATCATCGTCCTTTTATCCAAGTGGACTTAACAATATGTGCGATTTTGGGGATGAAATGTTCACAATTCAATGCACGTCCTTACGTTTGAAAATACCAAATCATATAAGGACCGTAAAACGTTGTAATGTAATTGATCCACGACGTGTTCGTCCTGAAGATGAGAAATATTTTTTCTCTTCGCCATCTTAAAAGGATTTCACCTTTCCTTGTGTGTAAATTGTATAACACAAAATGCACGTTTTCAAATTGTTTCACATTTAAATGCAATCAATTGACGATGAATTTGAGCAAATTTTTATTGGTTCTATTTATGACGGAAAAGGGTTCGTTTCGTTTTGGAACCCTTTCATCTGCGTATCAATAACCAATTTTTTGGGGTTTGTTTTACAAATTGATCAACATTCATTCAACTTAAACGTTTAACACTTTTGTGGGGTTTCTGAATTTTATTTTTCTTAAAAGACAATTGCGAGGTTTTTTTCTGGCTTGATAATTTTGATATTCACCGTAACGCCAATATCTCTAAAACTATGAATGACATGAACATGATTAATAACTTGTCAGAAAGATAAAAGTAGACATTATAGTGGTATGAAAACTTTTGTAAATCCAACTCCTGAATCAAAAGTTACAACAAGTTTAATTAAAGAAATTTGTTGAATTACTAAAATTCTCTTGATCAATTTCAATCGACTATAACTCCTTACAAAATTGTTCAATTTTAATGAAATAACAATGTTAAGAAAGTTTATATTTTGTTGATGTACACTATATAGCTTACTATAACAGGACGTGATTTACCTGAATAACAAAAATTTTATCTCATCATTATAATATTTTGAACTATTTTTAAAATTCTGTCGTCAATAAGATATTTACTAAAATTTCAAGTTACGTGCTACTGAGTGCATTAAATTTAAATAAAAACAAAAAAAAAATTCGTCCAATTTGGGCTACGCATTGATGAGATATAGGGAGTTGAAGACATGGAAATTATTAATTTTCAATCATAATACATGAATGTGTAAGTGAGAAGAAAAGTCTTCCATTCAAGCTGCGGCAGAGTTTTTACTTGTGTATAGGCACTCTCTGTTCCTTCCTCCTAGTTTGTGCATTTGACACTCATTCTCTCAGTTACGTACGGTTAATTGTTTGCCTTATGATTGCATATGTGGGTTGGTGTCGTGCGTGCTTGTATGCGTAGCTCCGTTAGATTTTCGATTGCAACGGTATCTATTTCGCTGACTTGTTTAAACGCATCGTTACTCGTGTATTGTTTGAAATTTTCTGTTATTTTTGCAATAATTTTAATTGGAACCACTCCAAGGACAGTCACTTAAAGAAGTAATTGAAATAAAATTAAATTTAATCGGAAATTCGTGTAACTTTATCCCCCTTTTTTCGAAAGAAAAATTACAACTCACCATCATTGGAAAAACTTTTCAAACATCCTGTTAATCCCATCTGTCGACGACAACAACATTCAACTAGTCGCCGAAATTTGTTACGAAACCTCAAAAGTAGGAGGATTTAAAATATCATTAAACGTAAGTAGGTTACAGAGGGTTAATTAGGCAAACTGGATTAAATTCATCATGAGAGGAGGATGAGGGAGAGGGTGAAGGTGAATTTGAAAAAAAAAAAAAATTAAGCGAAACATCAAATTAAACAGGATAATAAAATTGTTAACATTCTGTTGTGCAATGCAGAGGGACAGGGATTAAGGTCCTTACGATTATACCAGTCGAATTGTCCAACTTATAATCATTTGTTTGGGTCAGTCAACCGTAGATGGCGAACTAAGCAGTAAAAGTGTGTAGTCCCCTCTAATTCATGGTGTTGTGCCGTGTCACTGTATTCGAGTGTTACATAATTCAAAGGCGGGAGAGTTTAGAGGAGGGAATGAGGGATTGGTGGAGATTATTTTCAATTGTTAGCAAATGTAGACTACAAAGTGTATTTCAATTGTAAGTACCTCATAAATATCTGATAATCGGGGGCTTTTGTCTGAAACTTCTCTATTGTACTTCTCTACGACTCTATGGCTCTACTATGACTCTATACTTCTATGTGCTTCTGTGTGGTTCTATGTGGCTCTATGACTCTATGGTTCTTGTGCCAGCTATATTCCTGAGATTCTTTTGTTCATTTTTTGAAAGGTTTCAATTTCATTCTGGCTATTCATCAACTCTCAACTACTACGCCAATGTCGTCGTTGTCCTTGTCGTTGTCGTTGCGTCGTAACGTTTGTAGACATTTTGTGCTTTCGTTCCGTTTATGGCCCAGATGTTTGACTGTTATATGCCCGACATTTTTTTTTTTATTTTTTGGCATTGCATGAAATCTTGAAGGAGGGAAATTCTCCTTTTTAAGAAATGAAATGCTTGAAGCATGTAATTGAATATGGCGGAAATGTGGAAATGTTTGGGGGATTGGATGTGCGGAATGTGAACTTGGGTATTGTTATCACCCTTCACTTAATCTTCCCTTTGATTTCGAGCAAATACTTCTCTTCAGTTCTTTGTATTTTCCCATGCAAATCATGATTCAAAGTGAGTTTCCATCTGGTGTCTAAGGGGTTTTGTAAAAAAGTAAAATAAAGCGAACGTCTTAAGATATCCCATTGTGTCAAGTCTACAAAGTTTCCTGATTAAACTAATGCAAACTAGTTTTCAGTTTTCGGAACAGGTGATAAGAAAATTTAACACTTTCATAACTTCATTCTTGAGATTTTCTTGCGATTTTCTTGTGATTTTCTTGAGCGTTTCAAAGCTCTTAAGTAGTTGGGAATGGATTTGGATTAAAGACAATTCTTTTTATATGATTTCTTCTTGAGAATTTTCCCTATCCTGTTTGTTGGCACTTAAGATTTTCACATTATGTCGTTTCTTTGTCGTTTAATTTTATGCTCGTCTTCACGTAATGAGACAAACATGAGCGCAATTACTGGTTTTATTGAGTTTTGTGTTCACATGTGGTTCAGGGGATGTGTGCAACCCTCTTGGGATGTGGGGGTTCTTGTGTGTTTTTTGAGAAGGGTTCCTTTCAAGTCACATTAAAATGTAAATTAACGAGATTTTAACGGATTTCTACTTTTACATGGTTTTGCATTTACACAAGGGAACAGGTGCTGGTGATTTTGGAATTAAGAAAAATTAAACGAAAATTAAAATTTTACAAACGATAGAAAATAGAAAAAAATCGAAAATTGTTAGTGTCTCCACTATAAGCATAAAATTCATCCAAGACACAAACTAACGTTTACATAAGAAACTTCTTTTAGCTGATGCACACTTGTACTGTCATTCGAGAAAAGAAACTTTTGTTGATATTTGACTTTTCCTTCTCGAGAAAATTAGGTTTAATTAAGATTGTAGTGATTTTTTGTTGCGGGGAAAGTTTCTTTTCTTGATGAAGATGGAAATCGAATGTAGGTGGCCCACATCCATTAGCTCCATTGGTATTAAATAATTCACGACTCGAGGCAAACTGTCAAAACAAAACAAACAACAATCCAGCATTTTGATTTGTACTCAAGCTGATAATAAATGCATGAATCCTGATCTCCATCTCAAGGATTCACAATTAATCATTGGGACTTCCTGCAAATGTGTTTATGGAGAAAATTCGGAAGGGAATAAATTACATACCCACATTTGTCCGAAGTGTTTGTGAAAAGAAAAATATGATGAAGGAAAAGAAGAAAACATGAAGTCCTTGTCGTAATAAAATCTCGTTTTAATTAAGTCGCCCGACAGTCGTAAATCTAAACCACAGCGATATCTGTTGGCGACAACATGAAAACTTTACCAGTTTCACTTTAATAGACCTAAATCAAGGACATTGGTTTACCCTAGAATCCTATTAACTTCTTCAATGATTCCAATTTGAAGGATATTTGAAGGATCTAGAAGATACTTTTCAATCGCTTCATAATTTGCTGGTTTCTTGTCTGATTACAATCGAACAGAAAGTTTCCTCATCGCATAAGGATGAGTTTCAAGTTGAACGAAGAGCAAAAAAGCAGAAAGGACGAAATCGATAAACTAGAACGAATGAAAGGAGCATCCTTTTACGAGGATATCATGTAAATCAACAATAAAATTTAATTTATAGCAGTGCTGGGAGCAGGAGTTGTGCCATAAATTTCATACTTTCAGACCATTCGCCATTCGGAGTTTTTCCTTTTCACATGAAGCATATTTGGTATATATCTAGTCGTTTGCAACAAGGACCTTCACATTTTGGGGGCTATAACTTTTGTTGAAATTTCAATTTTTCCAACATCTCCCACAGAGAATGAGAGAAAACCTACGGAACACAATATTGTGGTCAAGTAGGCATTATTGTCCATATGTTATATATTCTATGGGATACTGGATACTGGATACTGGAATGTCCGCATTTGCAAACTGCTCTGTGAACTACTGTTCAGGATCTCAGGACCAATTAAATCGTGCCACGTAATTTATGACTCTGTAATGGGATGAATCTAGCAAATACAACGGCTATATAGGTACCTACCTTTTGCTGGACTTGATAGTCCACTGACATCGTTTGTTGGATTAATGGATGATTCTAGAAGTCAATTCCGGTTCTACATTCAACAGAAAATGTCCAAATTACTCAATCACAGGATTTTATTGTGGCTAATTTCGAAAACAGACGGAATGCGTTCAATGAAAGGATACTGCCGTTTTTCACCTCGTTATTTCGACGCCAACTAATTTGGTTATGTGATGGATGTTAGTGAATAAGTGATTATCATCTTCTGTGTGTTGTTATTGTGATGAGTTTCATTCGAATTCAAGTAAACAAAATTGTAGAATTTTTCAATTATTCAATGAAATGCTTGCAAGCCGAAAACTTTGAAATCGTCCGCCATTTTGACAGAACCCACTTACGACTTGTCATTTGCAACGATTTCTGTCTATCTGGAAGCTCAGAAATAAATAAATTCTAAGAAGACATCTTTGAAAATGGTCCGCCATTTTGTTTGAACTCATTTACGAATTTTAATGTTTAAGGTTATGTCACAGCCAACATAACTTTTCCAGATGTCGCGGTTCCATGTATGACTTTGTACCCAAATTTTCTTCACAATCGCACCTACATGTACACAAGCCGAAAAATTCCGGTTTTCTGTGTAGAAAGTGGAAATTTTTGTGTGTGTTAATGATTTGAATTGATTTCGGTGACATTCGGTTTTCACATGAAAGTTTTAGTTTCTTTGGACTTCAACAAATTGTGAAGAACGAATTGAGAAAGAAACAAAGCTTATAAATGCGTTAAGCTTCCAGGAAGCATGTACTTAAGGGAAAGTTCTTACGTAACGCGTTTTTGCGTTTGTTTGCTTTCTTTACAATTTTTTGGCACAAGTGTTTCTTTGTGGATTCATACTCGTATTTGTTGAATGAAATTCACGGGACAAAGTAAATTGTCAACAATTTACACTAAAATGTCTCGTCGAATAAATGAATTTTTTCCATTAAAATATTAATTAAAAAATTGTTGCCTTTATTCTTCCCATCACATGTTAAGCAAAAGTTTTTTGTTTGTCTCCGAAAATTGCACTTAATGAATTTATTACACGTTCCACTTTCATTGTCTCAAAGTTGAGGGCAAAGCCCCAGTCATTCCGAAGAAGCGATCAATTGATGATTTTTTCACTATAAAAGGGCGACAAGTTCAGCGTTCCCCAGAAGTGCTCCAACTTGAATCAATAAGGGATGAATCTTATCGCCACTTTTCTGATCGCTGCGGTTGGAATTTGCGCTGTGACTGGCGCTGATATCGAATGGAGCACCCTTGTAACGTCGAGTAATCAAGTCTTGCTAGATTCGAACAGTGTTTTTGGTGATGGTGGAGGGATAGTTAGGTTCCCTACGGTAGGTCACTGATTTCTTAAAATTACAAAATTTTACAAAAGTTCCCAATTTCTTTATAGTCGCTGGAATACTCGACCAAGATCGTAGCAATTTTGATCACAGATTTGCTTCCAGGAAAGTATAGTGCAGACATTGAAATCATGAGTGGAGGTATCGATGCCAATTACGTCCAGTTCCAAATTCAAGAACAGCTTTACATGTATGAAATTAAAATTTACGGCAGTAAAAAAAAATAAAAATATTTGTACACCGTTACACGTGTATACTTTGCTGCAGTACAAAGTCGAAAATTCCTCTTCAAAGAGTGTGAGGGAATACATTGCACAAGAACAATAAACAGAGCACAACGTTTCTTAGAGAATTTTCAGTCTCCAGTCGACCACGTCATACCATGCAGCATCATGACCTCAAATGAAGGGACGCTGCATGGCTAATGCGTAGTATTTTGCCAAGAAAAATGTGTAGATCACGCATTGATTGTCTCTCCAGTGTGTGACCATATCTAGTGTTTGGTCACTGGAATCATTCAATTTGAGTAACCAGAGGGATTTTTGTTGTTGCTGGAGTGGTAGAATAGAAAATTAGACACAGCCAACATCTATGAAATAAATTCAAAACCGGTTCTAACCCTAAAAGACGGAAATACCGAGTGTGAAATCTTTCAAGATAAAGCTCTTGCAACGAATTGGCAAAAGCGTTAAGGTCTGCTAAAACAGGTATGCTCCATGCGTCATTTGTCGGTTGTTACGTCTCTGCTGCTAGAAAAATTGTGATCCTAAATTGAGTCCTATATGGGACCGCGGTATCTAGATAAGTTATGTTGTCTGGTTATGTCAAAGACAATTAATCAAATTTCTCGTCTTCATATAACGAATGAGAGAGAGAATTAGCATTTCACTAGATGCTCCATCCAGATTTCACAGCACAACTTTGTGAACTCCATAGAACACGTGCTTCAGGCGCCATTTTGAAAAATTTTCGCCCATTTTTGATGATGACACTTGTGATTCACAAGTGAGCACTGATTCACAAGTAAGTGTCATTGACTCATGATTCTAGAACAAACACGAGGAGAAGTCGTCAAATCCTGAAGGACACGTGCCCACCTCAAAAAGGACGCCATCTTCAAGTGGCGCTCAAATCAATCTCCGAGAGGATGCTATCCTTGAAAGACGCTCACATCGAGGCACAGATGTCGAAATTGCAAGTTTATGGAATCCCTCCGAACGTGATTTATCGCATCCTGATGGTATTTCTAATGGATTAAGGACTTTTTCCTGGAAATGAATTTGTCGACAAAAAAAAATATCCTTGTCCAGTGTAATTGTTTTTTGTTCTTTCCTGTTTCTCTTCCGAACTTATAATCTACAGTCTACACCATTATCACATCCTTAGTGCGAACACACACTCAAAGAGAATTGTATCCATGTCAAAGGACAAAATATCGAGGGATCGAATCAATTTATAGGCGAATTGTAAAATTGTTAATTTAATGGTTTATCTCGAAATGTGTCGTAGTAAAAGCCAAATATCACCCTCGTCCTTTTCTTGTATATCCTTATTGTGGAACTATATGAATTCATGACTTCACCATGGAATGTTCACTTAAAGGATGCACTCAATGGCATTTTAACAGGCAAACTTTCTGGAATTAATCACGTCAAATTTGACAATAAAATGGGGTGGAATTTCAACGAAATGACGTAATTCCTGAATTCGTAAAATGTTTTCCATCCAACTCCTATTGCTCCCCTTGATCCTTGACAACCGAAAAAGAAATGCATCACTTCCTTCCTGTGCTCCCAGAAACAGAAGTGAGTCATCTTTAAGTGGAATGATTGAAATGATTGAAAGATTGAAGACAATGACATGAAAAGTTTCTCTAGAAGGAGTCAGGCAGATTCAGGAAGAATCAAGCAGTCCAACTTTTCAACTTTAACCGAAACATTCCCCCTCATCACCGAAAATGCAATGGGTGGAAATTTTACAAAACTCTATTGTTCGAAAATTCATTGCAACTTCCGGTCCTTCATCCTTTAGTGGAATTCATCCTGATTTCACCGCAAAATTCTCTACAACAGCAACAACAACAACAACAACAGCAACAACAAAATGGCGAAATGATTTGTGGCTTCAATTTGAAGAGCACTTTGCAGGAACAAGTTGAGGGAATTTCCTTTATTACATGATTTACCACTGAACATGGAATAGGTGATACCTTCATCTTTGTCGAATTATTACCTTCTCTTGAGACGAGGCTGGAGCAGGAACTGGAGCTGTAGATGTAGCTGGAACTGTTGTGCATCATCTTGCAGTGTGATGACTATCATCTTCGCCTGTACGCCCAATTACACGTTCTATGGACTGTGACGGACATTTTGTGCTTTGGGATGAAATGGATTTCATTAGGTTTGAAAGTTTTATGGACCAATCAATTTTGAAAATCATATTTTCAAAATCAGGACAACTTAATGAGCAGGATATCACGTAACCGCATGGATTCGGTTAATGCGGTTACCAACATAACCATGTCTTCTTGTCTGTATCCTTGTGTCACATGAGAATCAGAGGAAAAGAACTTTGATGACTCACTAATACGACAGGGTAGAAATTAAACTCTGCAATTTATATTGGATTAATCGGGATAATACCCGAAAACCACGACGAAAATTGTGTTTTGTGTGACATTTAATGAGGGAAAAAACTTTTCGAAACTTCCACTTGGTTCGAACACATTAAAGCTTTTCGGGGAATTAAAGTTTTCGCTGAGAAAAACAAGTCGTTAAAGCGAAAATTTAATTTTCAATTTAAGTTGAATTGAATTGTCTAACTAGATCCGGTACGTATAGCGTCGAGTGCATATGTCACCTTGCTAATACGTCAACCCTGTGGTCAAGTTGAATTGACTTGAAGTTGAAATTGTGTGTGAAGGCATTGCGATCTATGAAACAAACTCAAAACATCTCTGGAGGAAGAGGAGTTTCATGAGAATCAAGTTCTAGTCCAGAACGCATTCGTGTGTTCATTTAGTGAAGGAGGATCAAAGCGTGGAAAAATGCGCTCACTCGACTGGGAATCGAAATGTAGACAAATGGGAGTTTCTCTTACTGTGACACAGGTGTCGCCAGATTCGGTAAAGGAAAACAAATTTTTCTTTTGCTGCTCTTTATTGGTAACCGCTAGAACAACTGAATCGTCATCATTGTTTGAGCTCACTACTCTTCTTTGCCATAGATCTGGAAGTCGTAGTCAAATGAACGGAACGTGCCAGACCTGCATTCAAACTTTACGTGGTTTTGTCCGACACCACCTTCCATGATTTTCGCGTATCGTTCGCCGCCATTGTTTATATTATCAGTGACATTGATAAAAGATATTTGACCCTTGTAGAATCCTTCCTGTGGATAATATCATATGACCAAACATTCGAGTTACATACACTTCAAGACATCGGACTTACAGATGGAAACCGGGGGTACTCCCACCGATTCGTCAGGAGGCCCACAGAACGCCAAACGTTGCGCGTCTCTAACAACTTGTCGTTCGGTCCTTTTGTTCCGAATTTATAATGCTCGGCCCAAACGAGGCATAAGCCCATCGCCAGAACTAGACACAGCAGAAACAACTTCATAGCTCTACCTGTGAAACTTCAAACGCTTTAGGAAACTGATCCGATCGCTGTCAGCGCCTCCAATTTAAACCATTCTAACATGCACCTGTGTACACCAAAGCAGATGTGCAATACATTGTATCACAAACTCAGTAACACTTAGTATCAATTTATTATAACACTTCATCGGACTGCGCTGCTTATTAGCAAATAGCAACACATGTGTTGTTTGCAACATGCAAAATTTCGCAGCATATCGATCGAGAAGAACTGGTTTGTTGCGAAAGTTCTCCAAGCAACTCTCTTTCAAATTCATAAACGCCCGCGAAGGGAGGATGCGCAGACCTCATGCGCATGCGCGAACAAGTGGAAATGACTTTTGAACAGCCAACACATGATCAAATGTAAACAAAACCACACTTTTACTGTAGAAAATTTTTTAAATTTATTTTTCGAAGTATAGTATGTACATATAACAAATTTGAGAATTGACGGGGATCACCTTCTTCATGTGTCCGATGTTTCTGTATTCCTGATGTTCTAGCATTTAGCGTTTGGGCACTAATTCAAAAGGCTTGTTTCTCTTAAGCCTCCTTACTAGGCTTGAGTTGTCAAGGAGCTGGATTGCCTCCGCATTAACATGCTTACGAAGTCTCTGATCATGAGCTTCCGCGAATTTTTTGATGTTGTTTTCTACTGTATCTATTCCCAGGTCTCGTTGTAAGTCACAATTTCTGACGTACCATGGAGCACTGACGATATTTCTCAACACTTTGTTTTGGAATCGTTGGATGATTTTGATGTTGCTCTGTTTGGTACACCCCCAAACTTGAATACCATACGTCCATATAGGCTTCAGTACTTGCTTGTATATCATTAACTTGTTTGATATGGACAAGGTCGAGTTCCTATCCTACCTATCAGCCAGTTTATTTTTTGGTATCGTAGACCTAGTGTCTCCCTGTTTTTTAACATGTGCTTTCCAGCGAAGCTTAGCATCTAGGGTCATACCTAGATATTTTGCTACATTGGCATGTGGAACTTCTCGATTATTTAAATAAACTGGATATGTTTTTTGGTTTCTATTTGAAAAGTTAATGTGCACTGACTTTGTTTCGTTTAGCTTGAGCCGCCATTTAGTTGTCCAGTTGTGAATTTGGTTAACTGCTTTTTGTAGTTTTTCTGTTGCTCCTTGGTGCGTATTATCTACCGCCAATATGGCAGTGTCATCTGCGAATGTAGCGATTGTAGTGTCTTGTAATTCTGGCTTGTCACAGGTATAAAGCAGGTATAGAATAGGGCCCAACACACTTCCTTGTGATACCCCAGCTTTAATTGTTGAAAATAAAAATTTTTCAAGGAATCAAAATGGATGCAGGAGAAGAATTTTTGTGTTCGTAGCCATGCGACTTTGAAGTGATATTAAAAAAAAGTGCGGAGTTCGGCGCGTGCGGAACTAATTCGTCGCGAAGAGAGTGTCTTGGGTCATGATTCATTCGTTCGTCATGAATCTGCCGCACGTTTTAGAACAATTCACAAATTGAACGATGCGACACGGAACACATTCACGGTGAAAACAAAAATCTTCCGCACGAAAGTTGAAGTTGGTTCAACTTTGGCAGAGAGAGAACTGAATTCGCCGCAAAATGAGTACGGTATGAGAGTTTTCAAAACTCAATTTAAAAAAAGCAGTTCCGCACGTGCCGAACGGACCAGTGAATCCAGCTTTAATCCTTTTCAAAGATCCTTAAGAAAACTATACGGAGAATTGAATGCAACGTACTTAGTACTTCCTTGAACGTTTATGAAAGAAAAACTGCAAAAAGGACTAATTTTAGTTAAAACTAGATTATGGGAAAGTGTGTCATCGAAATGTAACGCAACTACTGAAAAACGCAAAACAATTGACACGCCATCTCCAATAAACGGACACAAGTTCAAACTTAAGTTTATTCACTTGAAGCGATGAAAGTAGTTCAACTTTGCCAGTTGCAGACATTCTTTCGATGTTTTTCTCTTCATTTAGAGGTAGAGAGAGACAATAGACACACTGACTCGAACTCGAGTCTTCTGTTTTCCGGGTAAATGCTCTAACCACTGAGCTGTCACAGAGTTCCCCTCATGTTGCTCAAATGAAACCAAGCGCACCATATTCATTCCCTTTCGTATTCAGAAAAAAGCTATCCGTGTCATCTTCACACAGAATAGGAACAGGAGTTCCTTCTACTATTGCAGATGGCGCCAGATTTACAAGGAGGTAGAAAAAAACAATTTTTTGAAGCAAATTCTTTATTGGGAAAAGCTGACAGACTGACAAAGATCTTGGAGCACACTAGTCCCCTTTGCCATAGACCTCGAAGTCGTAGTCAAATCCACGGAAGTAGCCAGAATAGCATTCGAACTTGACAGCCTTTTCTCCGATACCACCTTCAACGATTTTCACGTATCGACTGGCACCGTTGTTTATTTTATCAGTGACCTTGATGTAAGTTATTGGAACCTTGTAGCTTCCTTTTTGTTTCTATAGATATGATTAGATCATGAAACGTCAAAATTATACTTGGAAAAGAGTCAGACTCAACTGATGGAAAGCGGGGGTAGTCCCAGCGATTAGCCATGATCGCCATGGAGTACTTACAGTTCCCCTTTTCTAACAACTTGTCATTCGGTCCTTTCGTCCCGAAGTTATAATGCTCAGCCCTGATGAGGCACAACACCATCGCTAGAACTAGGCACGGCAGAAACAACTTCATTGCTATACCTTTGAAACTCCGAACGCTTATAGAAACTGATTCCATCGCCTTCAATACCTCGTTTTTATACCAATAGATAGCAACAGATGTCGCAACGCTTTTTGATGATTCAAATTTGAAGGAAAGTTGTAAGGGGAACTCTCGCAGCAAAACAGAATTTTTATCATAGAATGACATGTTGCAAAATTTTGCATGTTGCAAGCGAGACGTATGTTTGTTTAATTGTCGCTGAATTTCAGATAAAATGTATTGCACATCTGCATTTGTATACACAGGTGCATGATAGAATGACAGGTATAATGATATAAAAGGAAGGTATCAACAGTTATGGAAGCACTTTTAAAGCGTTTGACGTCTCAAAAGTATCGCAATGAAGTTGTATCTCTTGTTCGCGATTTTGGCGATGGGGCTGTGTCTCACCATGGCGGAAGATTTCAATTGGGGCACGCAAGGACCAGGTGATCGCTTGCTGGAGAAGCGGACTGTTCAGAAAGATTGGGAACTCTTCCCCGTAAAGGAGACTCAGCGTTTTCCACCGGTAATATCTTTTCAATAATGAGTGGAACGCTTGTTAAATCGAATACTTTCTACAGAAACCCAAAAACTATGATGTTCCAATAACAGCTATCAAAGTTGTCGACAAAATCAAGAATAGTGCCAATAGAGACGCGCGTCTCGCCGGTGGTGGTGTCGGACAGAATTTTGTTGACCTGACTTTCTACGCTGAAGGTTTGCGCGGATATGACTACGATGTCTTCATCTATGGCAGCAATTGAGCTGCAAAAATCGGAGCACCGGTTTACTTTTCCAGTTTTGACGCGTACAATAAACACTTGGATTGAAACGTTTTGTTTTCTTGTATCATTCTACAATCAGCCTTTCATGTGTGAAAACCGGTTTTGAGTTTATTTCATAGATCGCAATGTTCGTAAAATGAATTTAACCCTCCAAAAGGGCCTAATAAACGACCTTAATCAACAGAAACCTGCAAAAACTGCCCGCAAACCCAAAGTTTTTTATCTCACCTCCTTCAAATCAAGATTTATTGAAACATAATTTGTCATCAATTAATCACGTCATTCAATTGAATTGAAAAGATTTTCAAATCACGAACTGTTCAACAAACTCATTAGAATAATTTATTTTGTTTTTCTTTCTATTTTACCAACAACCAACTAGACAAATCTCAACGAAAACATGTCGGTTGAAGACGAACTGAAGAAGACGAAGAAGAAGTTTTTGACATGCTGTTAAAATCCTTCAGAGCTACTTTAAAAGTTTTAAAAACAATTTGCCACACTTTGACAGGGATGTACAAATGGTTAGATAAATTGGGAAAGTTTTGTCTCTGGTCTGTTTTTTTTCCTCAAAGATTTCCTCCAAAAAATAAAAAAAGGCTTGTCAGGTGTTTTTGAAAGGCACGTTTTCCCACTTCCCACTGTCGCTGTCGTGCTGAAAAGTTTTGTATTTTTGTTATTAGGGTTGTCTTCGATATTGGGGGAAGAAGGATATGATGTACCTACAGACGAACATATAAATAGAAGTATGTCCTTAATTTGTACTATGAAGGAGTAGATGGCTTTACAGAACTGTAGACGAATCCACTTTTGAAAATGAGATAAACCACTACACCATGTATTTGCGTTGGGTTTTCCTAGGATTCCGGGAGCCCTAGGTGTTAAATCAATTTTCTAGTGCCATAGGCAAATAAATATAAGTAGAAGATTTAAATTGAAATTTACTTAAAGTTTCAAAAGAAAACAACATTTCCTCGAGGGGAGCTTCAGGAAATGTAAAATTTTTCTTCTTCTCAAAATTGTTGGGGTTACTTGAATTGATGCAAATATGACACAGAAGCCAATTAGTCACGAATACTCCATGTGTTTGTGATTGATGTCATGCAAATGCGAAACCCTTCACTCAAACCAACGTTTACCAAAGATTCAACTCTCAAGAGAGATCAAGAACATGCAAATTTGAATTTCAATCAAAATGTCGAGAAAGTGTCACAAAGATGACCTCAAGACAAGAAATTTCTATTTGGAAATTGTGTCGGTTTATCTTACTGGCGCTTATTTGGAGCAGTTATCAACAAACATGTCATCAACCGACACAGCTTTACTTAAACTTTCAAATTTGATAAGAAATTGAATTAATTAATTATTTAATAAGAGTTTAGTCGCTTAGTCTGGGGATTAGAAGACAGATTGGACAGTTGTTCGGTGTGGAATATGGAAAAATTAAGTGAATATTTTGGAAATTTAATTAAAAATAAATAATTACTTTGATTTTCTCATTATTTCAGGTTTGAAACACATCCTGATCTTGAGTGTTATCGCGTTAACGTTCGCTGAACAGCCTTCATTCGTTCAAAGGGCTGGAAAGTTTTCAATCGAGTTGTATAAAAATCTGGTGGCAGAACACCCGCAAGAGAATGTTGTGATTAGTCCAATAAATTGTTTTGCAGCACTGGCTCTCATATACCTCGGGTCAGAGGGTGAAACCTTCAGTCAAATGACAAATGGTCTGTCTCTGGGAACGAACCCCCAAGCACTGGTGTCTAAGTTCCGTCAAATCCTACAAAATGAGGAGCTTGAGAGAGTATTCAGTATTTCGAACAATATTTTCATAGCAGAAGGTTTCGAAACGGAGGCTTTCTTTGACCAGTTGGCAGACGATCCATTTGGAATGTACATGAAGCACATCAACTTCACTAATAATGACGCTGCGATTACGCAAATCAACGACTGGATCAAGCTGAAAACCTGGTCTGCATTATCAAACATTGTCCAGCCAAATTACGTGATTGACAGTGACACAATTGCGCTAATCTTGAGTGCAGTCAGCTTCAAGGGGAAATGGATGTATCAGTTCCATCAGGCGCAGTCTTATGAGGGAGCATTCTGGGTGCACGGTGACCAAAAAATCGAAACCACGATGATGTCGTCCACAATTACAACTAATTTCAAAGATTTCGGAACCTTCACAGCCATTACACTCCCTTACAGACAGACAGAATTAATGCTGCTCGCTGTGTTGCCGAAAGAAAGGTACGGTCTGTCACATTTAGAACAGAATCTCAACTTCACTGAGGTGTTTGAAACTCTCAATGGGTTCGAATCGCGCCAGAGAGTTCTTGTTCGACTCCCGAAATTCAAATCCTACTTCACTGGAGAGCTGCGCAGTCCTTTGTCGAAGGTATTGCCAAACGATTAAACTATTTCCACATTTTATGAACACAATTTTTTTTAGATGAATCTAGGAACAGTGTTCGAGGAGTCTGCCAACTTCAACAGCATCGGACCAAATGTGAAATTCAACGAATTCATTCACAAAATGTACATCTCCATGGAGGAGGGACAACAAAGTATGTTTCATTTAAGCTTAACCTCTTAAGCTCGATTCGCATCATTCAATTTTCCAGAAATCGTCTTTGGAAGACCGAAACCTTCTGTAATATTCCTTGCTGATCATCCGTTCTTGTATTTCATCATCACACCAAGAGGAATCATTCACACAATGGGGCGATACATTGGAGTGTAGATGACAAGTCTCTTTAAATCATTTGTAAATATAAAATTTGAATCTTCCTTAAAAACTTTACTTTACACTAAACCTTACAATAGACGAAACTATGAACAAACCTATACACTTAAAAATTAAAAGTATAAAAATTAAAACTTAAATTTAACATTTTTCTTAAAATAAATTCTACCACTTCGATCGTTTCGACCAGTCTTTGGGTGTCCAATGCAAGCATTTCGGATCAATACGAATCTTACGTTTCTCCATTGCTTTTCTGTGTTGTCCAATGGTCTCCTGATTGACACAAACAATATACTGGCCTTTGTAGTAATTGATTAGATTTAAGTTCTGTAACGTTGAAATAACATCCTCCTTCTTAATACTGGTCATCTCACAAACCTCACTAAAGCGAAAGAAAGTGGAAGTTTAGGTTAAACAGATTCAAGTTTCAAGTTCCAGAATACTCACTTGATGGTTATCATGGCGATTTCGTTGTCACCAATAGGTTTTTGTGATGTTAAAATTTCTAGAATTGTTTGTGCCCAATACGATCTATACGAGAGCAGTCCTAAGTCCGATAATGGTTTCTCTGGTGAACCAGCTTTCCCTTCAAACTTTGACAATTCGTAACTGAATTCGATGAGAAGTTTCCCATAACCTTTCCGTTGATACGGTGGCATTGTCAGGATACATGCAACGTTATAGTCTTCTGTACTCTCCTTTTCTTTGGAAAAATATCCAACTATATGAAATCCCTTAGAATCTACTTCAGTCATAACGTAAAACAAAAACGGATCAGTATCGTAATAGAGAGTCTTATGATCCAGAAACAGTTTAGCTAATAAACATAAATTTTGTGCATAAATTTTATTTTTTCTTCCATCGATTTCAAAAAACGAAATCGTTCCTTTGCGATATATCTCGTTTCCGGGTGGATGCTTTAGATTACACTTAACTAAATGTCTTTCCAAACATTTTTTACTTTTGCGATACTTTAAACAAAATTCACATATGTATATGCATGATGATTGGCACAATTCCTAAAAGTGATAAGAGAATTTTGTTTTTCTTTTAATAAATAAATCACTAAAAATATTTTATTAGTTTTTCGTTAAAATCAAAATTCAAAAATGAAAATATTGTGAGTGAATGTTATCATTTATTTTGTGACAAGTGAAGATCAAGACGGAACTTTTCTAATCTTTGTAGAGGTAAATGAAAGTGATTCTACGTAGAATTCGTTTTACTAAAAGAAACCACTAAAAGATATTTAAAAGTGTACTCCATTCGGGTCATTAAGGTTCTTACAATCAGTGAGGAAGACAAGAAAAATCATCGTGGATTGATTGTACCAAGTCTCAATCAATTTTTGATCATTCAATGGAATACATGAAGTGAATTATGTTCATATGAGCACAAATAGAGCACTTGCAGAATTACTAAATGGATTTCCAAGAACGATTGACTGGAAGTTGCTTGACTTGATTTAAAATTTGACTTTTACGTTATAAAATTTTGTGAATTCTGAAATGAATGACAACAAATGAATCTTGATTTGATCAATTCCAAAAATTATTTACAAATTAAATTTTGCAACTAAATGCAATCTAACCTACCCAAGTGTTGAGACTATATACCTGCGGGTAGGGGGCGAAATACCAGGGTTTAATTCTATGACATCCAAGTTCAATCATTTCAATATTTTTCATTCGTGTCACGATATCATCCTGGTGTGTTACCATGCTACCCGACTGACGTGGAGTTGTACAAGGACCATCTTGTGATGTTTCGTCAGTCTCTGGTACAACAGCCTAAAAATTTATTTTTGTTTTAAATCTTGAATGTGGCGCAATAACACCAAGTGAATCTATACTTTTCGTTTCCTATTCATTTTCTTTTGCAAAGCTGCAGCCAGCACAGCCCCTCCATTGACCATTTCATTAGCCAGAATCGGACTAGTAGGACGTGATATTCCGCCACCAGCCGAAATGAGTTTCTTTGGTGTGCTTACTCCTGTATTCTGACCTGTGGTTGTTCCATCCTTACGTGGGAACTGAACCTTCCTTGTGTCTAAGTACTCTTCCGGCACCCATTCGTCCAATCTTTTGTTAACTGAAAAAATCAATGTTGAGCACAAGAAACATCTCTACGAAATCATCAACTAACAATCAACGTAATGTACATAAAAACATTTCCTTCCATTCAAATCTTTTATGCTTATTATTTCAGCTAATGGCCAATCATCCGTTCCATGCATTCTCACTGGTAGGCGACAGCCTTCCACCAAAGCGGCCTGCAAACAAACAAAATATTTTCAACTTTTCCCACATAAAATATTGACAAAATTTTCATACTGTTGAATCACATATCGACGAGAGATCCTCATCGAAATCCATTTTGTTGATCAATTAGTTGAAATTGATTGGATATTTTCAATAATTTACAAAATTCTTTCAATAAACACTGTCAACTCCGCGACACCAAATGACAGATGCTAACCAAACATTTTGACAGTTCACGTGCGTTTGCTTGCCATCTGGATTTTTCTAGATGAAACTCAGACCAACCTAAATTTCATTTTTAACATGAAGATGGCACCTCTGCTTCTTAGTACACTTTTCAGTATTCAAAATGTTTGGGTTCGAGTTTCAAACATATTTCAGGATTTTTATTAATAATTTGTTAATTTCATCAATTTTCGTTGCTTTTTCTACAAAATCTCATTTGAAATATATATATATCATTTCTTTGTAAGTGACTTTTAAATAAAAACGTTAGAATTTCCTGACAAATTTACAACAAATATTAGTTTTGTAATTCCATGAATCAAATTTTGATTAATACCGCGTTTACACCGACCGAAATCTAGTAGATTTCGTGAGATGATTTGATAAATCTCCTCGCCCGTTTACACCGCCAGTGAGGAGATTTAGTTTGACACTTCGACATTTTTCATGTGAAATTGTAGTGTTTTGTGGTTCTGTTTTGCTACAAATCTATTACACTTTACTGCTTTCTAGGTAAGGAAACGGAAGTGAACTAGGAATTTGGGGATTTTGCAATGAATTTGCTTTATGTAAGGAATGATCTGAGGCTATAGGTTTATTTAAAATAGATTTATTTTCACTAAACCAACTTGAAGTCGACATTTTAAGGATACTTTGAGTTAAAAACTGTTCTATAAAATCTTGTTTAAAAAATGTATCCTTAACTAGAAATTTTCATGAATCAATTCTGGACACTTTTGTTAAACGTTATGTTTTTTAAAGTTAAGATGAGACACCATTGTAATTTATACTATATTAATACTTTGACTGTACTTTTTTAAACTATGATTGTTTTTCTCATTATTGCAACATAAATTTCTGTTGATTTGCTTTCGGGTTTTCCTCTAACAAGTGCGTGTCTCAGGGAAGCCTATTTCGGTTAAAATTTGTGAGAAACGGCAGCACTAAAAAGTCTCGTTATCTCAACGAGACAATTTTTACTCACTGTTTACTAATTTTGTTTTCCTGCATTTTATGTGTTTGAACTTTGAACTGACTATTTGAATTAAGTTAGGTTAAAATAATACTGTTGATATCATATGATACAATTATAATAGATATAAAATAAAATTTATTTTAAAAGTGTCCAGGATTAATTCCTCTAGTGTAAATGCAGTAGAAATTATTCTGATTTTGACTCTTTATTTAAAAAATTTACTTCCAAACAAAGTTGATTTTTGTCAAACTTTTCGTATAATGAAACATCTCAAAGATAAACTATCACCACCGACCCAAGAATGTCAATTTTTTGTGGTTAAATTCCCAACAAACATTTTGTCCTAACTTTGTTTGACACGTCGAATTCTGAAGGTGACAAAATAGAAGCGAACCGAGATGTGACAGGATACAAAAAAGAGAAACCTTCAAAATCACGTCAAAACACGACACTGACAAGGTCCCGGAATGCAGGAAAAGGTAACAAAAAGGTAAACCAAGATTGCATCGTCATCTTGGAACAGTTACGACGATCGTTCACTCATTACTATAATTAAATTTTTACCTTTTTTCATTTCATTTTTTGTGGGTTTCTCAAAGTAGGTACATGAAAATCCAACAACTCAATTTGAAGACTAGAGAGATGCTGATGGCGATGGTGTTACTGTTGCTGTTGCTGTTGCTGTTTCTGTTCCTGTTGTCGTGATCATTGCCTTGGAAGTGAAGTGAACAATTTCGCTATCGCACATTTCATCTAGTAAAATTAATTATACCCGTCACTGGGCTTTCTGCAGCCTGACAATCTCACACGACTAGATATAGGTATCTATAGGTACGAGTCCTAGAACGAATACAAATCTTTGTTTTTCCAGATCACACGGTCGAAATAGAGGAGTCGAAAATAAACAATCTTCTATGAGAGATTATCATCTTCCATGGCCATGAGGAGCTGCTATCCCGACTGGATCTTTCGAAAGTGATCATTTTCCTCTTGTCGCAGACTGACATCTCAGGTGAAATAATCAATTTCCTCTTTTGATTATACACATTTCGAGGAGACACATTCAATTATTGTCTCATTTCTTTGATTCCTCACATTTCTTCTGGTCATTCATAAATGTTGCTCTTGTTGTTGAGGAAATTACACCGTGGACGAGCTGATTCTGCTCTATAAGTCTTCGATGGGTATCAAATTAGCTCAATATTGAGGGTAATTTTGTGTCCAGAAGCAAGATGCCAATTTCAATTTCTGGTTGTGCTGAGGGTGACCCATGATTATGTGGTTGACTTTTCCCAAAAGAAAGATTTTCAAGTTGCAGTGAAACTGAAGTCGACTTTGACACTTGGCGTCGAAACTGCAGTTGTCAAGTGTGAGGCTGAATTGCTCAATGGAGCGAGTAAAAGAGATACAGTATGACACGCCTTTGATGCACATGGATTGCACATGCGTTGTACGAGCGAACATGACGGCGATTCAGAATGAGTGTTCCCTGCCTATGAGCAAGCAGCGAATTGTTTGTTCCGAATGACAAATGCATTGAATGGGCGTGACTTGAAGCTCATCATTCACTTATTGGACCACTCGGAAGAGCAAATCTTCCACGCACGCACACCAATGCACATGTGAATACGTGAAACTAGTTTCTCTCAATGTGTTCGTAATCGCCCTTTCTCGACTCGCATGGTCGCAACGAATACTCGAACTGGATCAGTTCGGTTCTGTGAGTGTTTGTTCAACGTCGACGTTGAGTTGCGCATGCGATGACGTACGGGATCGTGATCGGACGTTGAAAATTTTCAGTCAAACAAAAAAAAATTTAATTTTTCTTTTCTTACGAATTTTCCGGAAAAACGTTTCTTCGAATAAAATCCAACTCGAATTAAACAAGTCGACGTGGTTTGGACGTCGTGGAAACTAAAATTTTGTGTCGTTTTTCGAAAAAATTGAATTTGTGCACTTTCAATAAAAGTTGAATGGGAATTGAACGGGAAACGAGGAATTATTGAAAGAGTGCTTTTGTCCGAGTGAAAACTCCATTTTGGAGCGCGAAAATGCCCCCAACTCCAGGAAAACTCTTCAAAACTTAACAAATGCACTGAATTTGTTATGCAGTGCAGGAAAATTATGCAGAATTTTCAAGTTGAAAAGTGAATTTAGTGAAAATTTCATGAGAAAATCGTGAAAATTCGAGTTGAATTCAATTGAAACACACACCCCCTGTTTAGTGAGTGGTCAGAGGGTGATTATTTGTTTGTGAAAATTTTGTGCATTCCGGATTTAAGGAAATTTTCAATTGAGTTTTATCAATTTTATGTTGTGAATATGTGCTTTTCCTTTGGGAAATTGTGAAGTTTTCTTTTGCAGTTTTGTAGCGAACAAAATTACCTGTGGATACGTATATTAGACGCTAATGGGCGTTTGTACTGGAGATCGTCCTCTAATGCATTGGGTAAGCATTTTCGAGAAAACTCATTTGAATTTTCACTGATCGCGAGTTTATAAACATGAAAATTTCAAGTTTCATTGAGCAAAATTTATTTAGATCCTTCAATTCTGTCCATTTCTACACACAAATTCTTCTTTCTGAAGGAAGATCGAGGATCTTCTTCTGATTACACTGTGAATCATGGTGAGGATCAGTTCATATCTTCGAAGATGTGAAAGCAATTCACTCAAACTCAAAATTACAAGTGTTAGAAGCGGTAACAACAAGCATGTCCACAATCACGATCCGATGATCCTCAACTGCTGATCATATATCGATCATGCAGTCGTAGATCCACAAATGTCAAAATTACTCACAGCATGAATCGCGAAATGATCTTCAATTCAGGGCAGTGATAGTGTTTTGCTGATAGAGTGATTGGATGCCAATTGCTTCAACTTTAGTTGGACAAGCATTTTTCTTGGAAATTTTGTCAATTCAGCTTCTTTTGACAGTTCTGTTGTCATCAATATTCCTTAATTGGATCAAATACAATTATTTAATTAAAACCAAGGAATTCATGCTACTGCAGCATGTCTGTAAGACAAATTAATTAAAACACATCGTCGGATAAATGTTTTGTTTTCTCAAAAATACCAAAACCTGCAAAACTTTTCTAATTTCAAACTACGAGCAACTGTCAAAGTGATTTTGATCGTGTGAAGTTTCATATGATCAGCGGCGGTGTTTGCTGGAAATTCTTTTTATTTGCAGCGGTTCTACGATTGTGTTTCATTTGTTTGTTAATTATTTCTGGTGTGCTGTAGTGTCTTTAAAGTGTTCTTGTCCATTTGTTGCAAATAATAAAGTTAATAAAAATGTTGAAATTAATGTCAAAAAGCCTGAACTTGACCAACTAACTGTGGTCAAGCACCGTAGTTGAAAATATCAGGCCTTTTAGCAAGGAATAAGATACATACCTACCTACATATAGGTATAAATAGACTGATAGCAGAAATATCCTTATATATCGGTGATCAGTGACATATCTATCACTTTCTTCCTTCCTTCCTAGCCATTGAAATGTGTTAATTGGTTATTGCAACAACCTCAGTTATTGCACAAGCCACAGTTTCCTTTAGTTGCGTTTATCAAGGTTGTGTCGTATTAAAATTCACCAAAAACTCGGTCAAATTGAACAAATAAATAAATATATTTAAATTCAAATTGAATTGAGTTTATTTGAGCCACCGACCGTTGGATTTGAATTCAAAAATATACCTACTGCTGTCATTTGCTGCAAGTTTAATCTTAATCAAACTTTAAGAAACATTTATTTCTGACACTTTTTCAATACAAATTCCAATAATACCTATTTAATTGAAAACTAATAAAATTTAGGTAAATATTAATCAAAATAAAATTAAAATTTTTAAAATTATTTTTATTGCAATTTCTGTTTTCAAGGGCAACACCACAGTGTGGTTGATCTATAAATAACCATGAGAGTTCAAATATTAAATGCATTTTGAAAATAAAATTCACCACAAAATTTATTTATAAAATTTGATTTTTGTCCTTTTCATTTAAGAGTTTCATGAAAATTCTCAAAAATCAGTTTGAATTTTGAATACAAAATGCAAAGAGAAATTCAAATTTGGTGCAACGTACCTGATTCGCGTTTAAAACATACCACCACCATGCGTTGCATTTCGAATCGCAAACGTGAGCAACTGTGAGCAAAATTTTACATAAAATTCAATAGAAAATCACTTCAAAATGAGACAATTTTATATAAAATTTTTTATAAAACAAAATTCACACCCTTTCATACTCGAATTTTCACGAAAATTGCACAAAATCCTTAAAAGAAATTTCAAATGGAAATTAGAATACGACGGCACTTCCATGGTTCACATGAACTTGTCAAAGAAATCCTTCCCGAAATGGGAAGATCTTGCAAGAATCTTCAAGGAAACTGAAAATCCATCAAAAATGGCTGAAAACCTTTCAAAGAAAATTCAAGTGAAAATTCAAATTCAAAAATTCAGCGCTTGCCGAATTTTCGTTTTAAAAGTGTCACCACCATTTGCGTTGCATTGCATCTGAACTCGTTTCAGTTTTGAATCGAACTGTCAGTTGAAAGATGGAAAGATTTTGGTAAATTAGAAGAAAAATGAATATTGTTTTAAATTTTGAATTATTTAATGATAAAAATTAATCACAAATTAATTAAAAATTATTTTTGGAACTCATTCGGTTGATGAATCACTCGGATGTGATAAGAAAATTAACTTATTCGTGAAGAAATTGGAGTTGAACGAAACACAATTTTGATAGTAATAGCGATGACAATTTCCATGTGAATATCATGATCAAAATCAACCGCAAAACAGGAACACCTTCTCCCTTATATATGAAAGAGTTGAAATATTCCCAAATGAAGTAGATAAGAGAAAAACCCGAAAATAAAGTGGAACCTTTCAACACTGAAACCACGAAATTAATCAGACGAGAATTTCGAATTCCCAAAAAGTTTAAAGCATTTGTCACATTCGCTACTGTTGGTCTAGTCCAATAAATTACGGCCAGATGAGATCTAGAGGATCATAAACGATACCCAGCGTTCCATCTGATGAATTTTCTTTGATTCTTATCTTTGATATACGATGGGAAGGACTGAAGGTTGTTGGGTTCAGTATTCAAGCACGGAAATGTGATGAAACCAGCTGCATTGCATTGGTCAAGGGTTTCATTACACATTTGCTTCCATCATTTCCAGAGAACATAGTTATAGAGAAAGTTGTGACTGATAAGAATGTTACCGACGGAGAAGCTACCTATCTTTGGTTACAAGTCAATTGCACAACTTCCAATGAGTTCAGGCGCCTGGAATGGCGGAGCACTCAATCATGTCACATGGTTCGTGGAAACCCATTCAGAATGAATCACACGAATTGAGAATATCCGAAATGACTCCTGCAATATCATTAATTAAACCCATGAAGAAGATCACATCTTCATCTTCTTGGCGATGTTGCTTTGTGAACAACTTCGATTACCGAATGTTACGAATGTTCCGAATATATTCAAATCGAGTCGAATGCCGTTCTTATCTGGTTGTCAAAGTCGATGTCAAATAAAGTAAAAACGAACAGAAGAATCTTAAAAACTTCGATTAACATACTCGAGCAACAGGTCCACAAACACCACTTCCAAGTCACGATCACATCTTTATAACTCCAGCAGTTGCTAATCGAACCACCCGTGATTGATGCTTCGAGTTGTGGAGTTGACGCTTGTGAGCTGGCTTGTGATAAGAGTTTCTCGGTATCAGGAATTAAGATAATACGCTGGCTACGACACGATAATAACCGATGCAGTGTCTTGTCTCATACATCATACAAGCGACATTCGTGTCATGTGACACCGTGTACAGCTTCGCAAGGAGAATTCAAATTTTCATGCAACGACAAAATCATCAACTCGTCTCGTGTTCAAAGAAAAATTTCAAAACTTTTTAAACTTGCCGCCAATAGTTAATGATCAAAATTCAAATTTTAAAAATTTCCTCCCATTTGCGCGCCAAATCCTCAATGGCGTTGCACAAGACACTAAATCAAAAATTTTATTTTTATTATTGTTGTTATGTGCAATCAACTTCACGTTGAATGAAAATCGAAATAAATTTTAATTTTGACTCAATCAAAATTTTTGATTTATCGAATACGCACAAAAGGTCAAAAGCTTCAGAGCTTTCTCTGCGATATGAAAATAAAATTCGCAATTGATTAGCCAAACCCAGAGTTGCGACATTTTCATGATTCGCATACATTCCGAGGAGTTCACACGAATTAATAATTTAATTAATTTAATTTGCTTTTCCCATGAGAAATTTGCAAATTTCATTTAGCAACATTTTGTAGATATTCATGGCGAACTTCAGTTGTCAATTCGTGACGCAATGGTTGGGAATGATCACGAATGTCAACATAATTTTGACAGTTTGGTGATCATATGAGCCGGTCAAGATCACATGACTCGATCAGTATAAGGACATTTGAGTCCGCTGTTACTTGAATTAATGTCAACAGAAAGATGAAACATTTAATGAAACATTTCTGAAAAACGGCGAATGAATAACAACAGGATTGGAACATTTGTGGAAACTGCCCTTCATATAGTTTGAATGCAGTTTTTTCTGAAGGATCCACTTGACAACTTCATGATCACATAAGAAGATATTAATTGCTGCGTTCCATTTACCCAGAAATTTGGTTCCTGCACTTGTGCACTTTTTGGTAAAATGGCCAAGCCTGACATGAATTTTCTGTTTCAAATTTCATTTTTTTTAAGAATAAAATTTTGATTTTTCAGCTTAAATTTTTCTAAAATAATTTTAATAAATTGAAATCGCTAATTTCTGCCGAACCCTTAAACGCAGTATAAATGCAAATTTTGTTCATTCAGAACATTAATTGCAAAAACAACCAAGTTTCAAAATGGAATCATCATCATGATCGAGAAAACACAGCAAGCACTTTGGTGTATAGATGAAAATCAAACTTTCAGAAGCTTTTGCTTCAGCTTTCAAAAGTTCTTATTGAAGAGAAACTTCAGGAAGAGAAACAGTTAACTGTCATGTCAATGTTTTTTATTGTTGCCGCACTCGCAAGGCTGACGTTTTGTTTGGTTTTCGGTGACAAATCTGTCAAAACAAACACAATAATTTTCTTTTTGTCGAAATTAGTTTGTGTGTTTTTGGGGCGAAATTGTTTTCATCGCTTAATTGGTTCGTTAGGCGGAATGAGAAGACTGTAGCGAGTAATTTATTTCGGAGTCATGTTTTTTATGTTAGCAATCATTCAACAGGGCGGATGATACAGGATTTTTGTTTCATTTTGCATGATGAAATTGAGCTGCTGCTCATGGTAGAGAGACTGCACCGAATGGTGTCTTTCATTCCTTTCGTCTTGGCGAGCCACATCGCCATACGACACGGAATTCAAATTTCATTTTGATATTTTTAGCCACACTTTTCTTTCGAAGCAGAATTTGGAAAAGCCTCAAGTCATATGAAAATCTGAGAAAATTCTTAATTCAAACGAAAGCGACATTTGTAATGCGAAAATTCCACGTTCGCTTGAATTTCAAAGCGCACATGACCTCCGAGACATTGCACGCACTTTCCAAGGAAACTCAAGTGAATTTTTATTTATATGTTTTCCTTTAAGGTTATGCTCAGCCATTTAAAAGTTCACGTGCTACACGTTCTGCAAATTAACTCCGCCATTTTTCATTCGTTGTGTTTTGAATTGAAAATTTCCACTTCCGGTTGACAAAATTTTCATTTTCTCTCCACAGCATCAGAGTGCAAGATTTTTTGGATCAGCGAGAGAGTGTAGTCCAATTGGAGTAATCGGTTCATCAGGACAATGCAATGTAGACAACAACAACAAAATTATGGTACATCGATCATGTTCGATATGTCCTGACGTTTGTGAGCACAATTTGAAATCACCTGGGGCAAGTTCTGTATTTAATGATTCATGCCGAAGGTGAGTACCTAATAGAATTCATTCTGTTAGTATTTAAAAATGAAACTAATCATCTCTTTAGCAGTTATGATACTCTAGAACGTACTACTATTTTCGACGAATCATCAATGAACTATTCAGATGTTAGTCGAAGTGACTATCCGGACCTGATCAATAACATGAACTGTGCCACCCTCAAGACTGAGCCGTGTGGAATACCGAGTAGTCCAGACTCGTCGTCAGACACACTTGGTGGTCCGGACGATTGTGCTGGATGTGGTAGATCAATTCAGGTGAGTGACCAGAACTGGACATGAGACAGGATCCTAGTAACTAGAAGAGTCCTTTTCTCCACAGGATCGATTCTATTTATCCGCCATTGAGAAACGCTGGCATGCCGGATGTCTTCAATGTTGCATATGCCGACAGCCATTAGACCGAGAGACTTCGTGCTTCTCAAGGGATGGAAATATTTATTGTAAGGGTGATTACTATAGGTACGTTCACATATCATGATTCTATTGACTCCACCAACAAATTGTTATTCGTCTAAGTGTAACATTAACTTCATGATTTACCTTATTGCGTGCGCCTCCAGCCAAAAGACATTTAAGTATCAAGTGTCTCCCACCAGGTAGCGCAACAGTAGGAGGCATACCTCGATTTTCTTGAAAATGCAATAATCATAACAGAGGAACAATATATTAAATCAATCTTGCGATTATCTCTATGCGACTTCATATCGTTTCCTGTCCACTAAAAGTGAATTTTTGATCGTAAAATTTTTCTCATTCTCTCAGTCATGGGGCGACAACTATATTGAGTTTATCCAAATTGTTGATTTTGATGTTTCTTGTCTTGTCTGTTTGGATAATCTATTAATTTCAATGTTTAACGTTTTGAAAATTCCTTAAAACAACAAGAATTCTCGTGTATAGTACCCCGTCATGATCGGTGATGTCAAGTTGACACAACTCACCAACACATCAAAACCCTGTCAACGTAATAAAATTCTTATTTTATTGACAACAAAACCTCAGCGAGTACTTCACGACCTTTTGGTTTTTTGGGGATTTTATTCCATAAAACGGCGGGTGTCTCTCTCTCTGGAAAAGAAAGAAATATTTTTATTACTCTTTTTTCCGAAACTGAACATTTGAATTAGAAATAAAAATTTACGCTATCCTCTTGTCTCTATGACAGGCAATCTGCTCGCATCCACTCAACTGTTAATTTCAAGAATCGTGCGGTAATCAACCGAAAAATTCACGAACATTCCCGGAGAGCAGAAAGTGGAAATTTTGTTAAATTCAAAATTACCATCACTTATTAATTTTAACAACTTCAACTCGCTATATCTCATCAAACCGTAGTCCAAATTTTATGAACCTTATTCTGTTTTAATGGTAATTTAATGCAATCAATGACACATTACTTGAAATTTGTTTAATATTTTCATTTACGATGCAATTTTAATGAAGAGTTTAGGACGCCATATTGCTAACCTAAAATATTTGATCTTCACGGAAATCGTGTTCTGTTACAGCTAGCTATATAGTATATGAGAGTAGAATGTAGAGAAAAGTCAAAATTTTATTCAAGTTTTTGTTTTATTAAAATCTGATAAATTTGTGAGGTGTTACAGTCAATTGAAATTGATGAAAGAAACATTCAAGTAATCAATTGGCCATAACTTTTGATTTAGTCAATAGATTTATATAATTCCTTATTATTACTGTAGTTTAAATTTCAATTTTTCTAATGAGATATCAACTGCGATCCTGACATTTTTAATTTTTAAAATACAAGCTTTAAGGTGCGTTTCCAATGATTCATATTTTTAAATTCATCTGTCGATTTGAATTATCCAAATTATAATATTCTTTCCATATAAAATAACCATATTTGAATTATTATGCCTTTAATACATTAGAACTGAATCATTTTTAATTTTTGCAAACATTGACAGAAATGTTGAACGAAAATTTGCATCCCTGACGGACGTCAAATCAAAATTGATTGTGTTTGACGTCAAGCTCAACTGGACATTCGACTTGAACTACTGCACCTCTACTGTTCCACATGGGATCATTTCCGCTTTTCCTTGAGACGAGGTGTATTCTTTGGGCGAGTTAGTGTGCATTTGGTGTGAGCACGTCTTCAGGATATATTGCATGTAATTGCACTATGCATGAACTTCTAATTTCTTATTTTATGAAAGTGTCGGCAATGTAGTCTCCACACTGCACTGCAGTGCATCGTGATGTTGCTGCCATAAACATAACATTTTTAGCACTTTCGGCACACTCCCCTGACAGGGTTTTAGGTTACAAAGATTCTTGTCCCGATGAGAGAAGGTCGTCGTTTTTTTCGTTTAAATTTTTATCGAAATTCATTTTATTTCATTTTGTATTTTTTCCATTTTCGTTGTTTTTTCGTTTCATTTAATAGCAAAACATTCTCAAGATGGTGTTCCCTTGTCTTCATGCACATATTTTTTTCCCTCTTTAACTGCTTATCAACATTTCTGACCTTTTATTGCCTTTCGGGGCAGCAACATATCTTCATTAAGAGCTCGAGTTCCGTATGTTGTCCATGGCGGAGATGATGTTATCGCGTTGAAGAATCCATTTCTCAAGTCATTTCGATTTTTTCTTTTTGATTTTGTTTGACATTTTCTTAAAGACAATTTCTTCGTCATTTTGTTGTTGTTGTGCTGTTGTTTTTTCTTGTGGTTTCTTCGTTTCTCAAAGCAGGTGACCGATTTCATAGATCCACTGGATGTGATATGGTGGTCGTTATCAGAGCCAGTTGAAGACGACTGACTGAGTGGTGATCTTATCTATACCATTTTGATTTTGTTGTCTTCATGTCGCATTTAAGTACTTTCCCGTCTGGAGTTGATTCCAGTATCCCAGTAACCGGTTTTGTTAATTTTTATCAATCAAAATGTGAACAACTTCACTTTGAAGAAAGTTTCATAGAGCGTGACGAGAAAATTTCATTTTTCATACTTACACTATACACTAGATACTCCTGTAATTTGACCAGCAAATGTTAATTAAATAACACAACACACAAGAGGAAGAGATAATTTGACAATTTTGTTCCACTAAATCATATGCTTCCACGAACATAATGATTACACGAAAACCAAAAATTAAATTAATAATTACAAATTAATTAACGGTGGAAGGTCAAAAGTGTCAGTGTCAAGTAAATTACACTATTCACCTCTTCAACCGTGTAATTTTCACGCAAATGAGTTTCGATCCGATTCTGTAATTATCCCGTTATAATTCCCTTCGAACAGTTATACACAAAAAGAAAATTTCCTTCTGCTTTCCGGGCAGATGCTCTTACCAATGAACTACCACGAGCACATATTCGAATTGCCACAATTCCAATTGTGGTTTGTGTCTTTGATTATCCTGATTTTGCCTAGTGCCATTTTGAATTGAAAGAATTTCCATCTAACATCCCGCCAATTGCGTCAATCACTAATTTGAGAGTAAAAATTCAATTCTTTCACTTGATCGGAATTATTATTGGCAATTTTATGGTACATTGATTGGATAATCTGTAATTGGCAGTGGTTTCTCAACCTGAATTTTCAACAAAAGCCAGGTAATTTTCCAATTAACACGAATGACTCTACTGATGTTGAGTTGAAAAGCATTCCATGACCAAAATAACTTCAACGACTACTGGAATTTCAAAATGGACCGTAATTTTAAATTCAACTTGTTTGATTTAACATGAAATGCGGCAATTTCAAATGATTTATTTAAGATTCAAACCAACATTTACACTGAAAAGTTTCTGAAATCAACAGCAGATGGACATACCAGCATTCATTTTGTTTTAATCCGATTGTTGAAGAGATTTTCGGGTTTTTCAAGTTTGAATTGTCAGTTCCTGGTTCCCGGTACGGAAGTGTTCCGATCGACAATGGACTTCCCATAACAAACATGACTCATTAATCTGCAAGAAAACATTCCGTTCGTGTTTATAAAGTTGTTGACACTGGGAATTATCCAGGTTAAAAAAAAACATACACACACCTTGATTGCGCAATGCGATTGAATACAAAACATAACATTCAGGTGTACCAACTGAGGATATATTCAATGAGTTTCTCATAAAACTGCGGTAAAGGACCTCCTCGTGTAAGTGTTACCCTCAAGCACCCCGCAGCGTATACGACTGCATGCCAGCCGAAACCGCAGGGGTAGCATTCATAGCGACAAGGTGAAGAAAAGATACCCTTGTGGGCATATGCATGTGTACACACACAAACAAACATTACACAGGTATATTTGACCAACAAATGCACGGACAAATATATAAAATATTCAACCCCCTTTTAATTGTAGTATTGAATGAATGAAAATACTAAAAACCACGAATTATCACAGCAGGGTAAACAAATTTTCCTCATCATCCATTATATTCAGCGCCGGGTCGTGTTTACCGGTGTGTGACTTCCCGCAGGGGTGCGTTAAACATAAACTTCAAATCAAGATATTGCATTCGCTATTGCAACAAATATGATTTCTATAAAATTCATTTTTTTCCCACGTATACCTTGTACCTATATAACATAACATGAGAGATAAAAAAACGATTATCCGTTGTCCGCCATTTAAATGCGTGTTTATTCTAGTCATTAAAACGGATTTAATAACAGTTATCCATTAACCAATTTGTGCTATCTAGCTCATTATCCACTTTAGAGCAGATCACACGCGCAGGGGTATTATCTAATGTATGTGGATATCTGCAATAGCAGGACACGAGGACAAAACTTTGTGATTTTGGTGTAAAATAGAATTTTTGTGTTTCTTCATAATTCAGTTACGGCTAATGATTTTGTGTGCATCCGGAGTGTTTTGTCTTGAAATTGATATACGTAGAAAAGGCAGGTGTCATTGAGTATAAAAATTTTTATTTTTAACTGCATATGACATCAAGATGGAATTTGATTTATGAAAAAATAAAACTTCTTTTCGTGAAAATAATCTGTGGCGCGATCAGTTAACCGCGATTGTGATCCACGCGAACTTAATAGCATGCTAGCGTAGTAGGTATAGTGTCTGAGGATTGTCGTAGTCATGGAAGCGTTTCCTGCACGACTGAAATTTATTTGGGAACTCATGCAAGTAGCATCGGATCACAGAACCGTTTCCAGACAGACATGATCACTAGACGAACGAGTGAAAAATTGCGATACTAGCTGTTCATGTGAATGTTTATTAGAAACGCAAATGTCCGTTTCCCGTCCAATATGTATGGATGCAGTAGACGTTGAAAACACAAAACTCGAGGTGAGAGACAAAATGAGGATCATGCAAGAGGAATTAATGCTGATCCATTCATTCGAGTTTGCGAGCAATTATCCAGCGAGTTACCTTGCAAACGGGAATGATGCCTTAAACTAGGGAAGATGGCGTGCAGGGTTTAATGAGATTCGAAGATGCAATGATCATTGCAAACTGTATACAATGAGGGTAATCTTCTTCTTTACTCCACTCACTCAGTGGTTGGAATTTAACGAACTTTCCGGCTCAATTATCCGCAAGTGCAGTCGCATACTTCCGACCGGTTCAGCTCATCGTATTTTTCACAGAATTCTATGGAAAAGCACAAAAAAATATAATACATTGGACCTTCTCATTATTAAATTCAAATAATTTCTGCTCAGTTCACATACTACTTAGCTGCTACTTCCAGAAAAATTCCATTTGTGGGGTCTCTTTCGCATTATAACTGCAATTTCAGTGTTTTTATTATTTTACACGATACCTAGCAGGTCGCAGACATCTTGGGAAAAGCTAATAAACTTTTTAAATCATCAAGTGCAACTGCGTCGTCGTCGTGGTTAATAACTTTTTCAATCTGGGTCAGTTGTCTTGTCTCGTCTCGATTTTAATGAGCCACTATCGCATTAACTACTGATTTTCACGTAAAACTTATGTAACACGTGCATTTAATGGTCATTTCAACTGGATTCCAGTTAGTAATGAGCTTCTACATGAGATTTACACTTAAAAGCTCGCAATTGAGTGATTTTTCTACAATTATTCGAATTTCTAGACTCAAAATGAAATTGAAAAAAACTGCACTTAATGTGTTACAAAGTGCGCCAATTTATAAAACAATTGTTTTTCATCTATTATTGATAAATATTTCGACAAATATTCCGTTATAATAGGCCAGGGATTTTGATAACGTAGATGTAAGAATTAATAAAAATAAAACAACTTTTGTTCTATGAAAATTCTCATCTTCCACGTGAGCGAAGTGTCAATGATGCGCACACACCTCACGCGCATGTGCGAACAAGTGGAAATGACATTTGAACAGCGAACATATGATCAAAAACTAACTTTTTGGTTACAAAATTATATATATATAATAATATATATATTAGAATATTTCATAATAAATAAAACAATAATAAAACAACAATTTCATTTCATAAATAAAACAAATTTGAGAATTGAATTGAGAGAATAATTTATAGATACATCTACGTTTTCAAAATCCCTGGCCTAGTAACGGAGTCTCTATCCGAAAATGAAAAAGTCGTTAAACGAACTAAATTTAAAGTTTCCATAGTGTAGAAAATTAAGAAATTTAATTAATTTAATTAATTTGCAATTTTCCAGAGTATTTGGTACCAGAAGATGTTCGCGATGCTTTGCTTCAATAAGTTCCTCAGAATTAGTTATGCGTGCAAGACATTTGGTCTTCCATATAGGATGTTTTTCATGTACAGTTTGTCACACACCATTGACGAAAGGTGATCAATTTGGTGTGAGAGAGACGGCTGTATTTTGCAAGTGAGTGAAAGGAATCAAATTTATTTGTAATAAAATTAAATTTAAATTTATTTACTTACAGATTACATTATGAAATTCCTCTAGAAACTCAATCGTCATCGATAACATCACTACCTAATACCTGCGCATATACGGCACAATTTGAATCAATGCCAAATGATCCTCCAAGTCCATCTGATTCAGCTAAAATTATCGCTAGTGGATTTTATGTACCTTCAGCGCATGTTATTTCCGGTTTGTCACAGCCACCACGACAAAAGGGACGACCCAGAAAAAGAAAGCCCAAAGACATTGAAGCGTTAACCGGCAATTTAGGTAAGTTCAACCGAATTTCACTTAGTTATATTTTGATTACTTTAATTATTTATGCACGAGACATGTAGCGACATCTGTATTTGATTTGTCGTTTCATGATAATGAGTCTTTTGATCATTATCATTATCATTATCAGTAATTTTATGATTTCGAAGGAAGTGATCTACTCTCCTCAGCGACATCTGTGTTTGATTTGTGTAAGATGCATTGACATGAGGCATATGTATAACCTAGACTTAGATTATAGAGAACAGGATATGGCACGATGACAGATGAGCGTGCAATTTTAACGCAACCTAACAAAATTTACTAACACACTTGAATGAAAAACATTGACGTCGGACAATTTCTGTACGCAACCATGAAACAAGTAGAATTGGACACAAATAATTAAAAAACACAAATCTATTCTTTTATAAACATTTATTAATAATTTTTACTCATGTTACACGTTATTTATTATTAAATAAACTATTAAAAAATTTCAGTATACAATTTTATAAAAGTTCTATACTACTACTCCACTGCACGGATTTGACACGAATTTCACAACCGATGCGTCATTTGCTATGTTCCATATTTTTGAACTTGAAATTTAATTAGAAAAACAATGTTTTTCACTTTGAAAATAATTAAAATAATTAAAGAAAATATTGAATTTTACATTGTTAGCAAATAAAATAGCTTTCTTCGTCTGAAGAATATAATTTGTACAATTTTTCCGACAACTCACTTTGTGTTTTTCCTTTATTACTGATATATTTTATTAAAATTAGAATGTCACTCTATAATCTAAGAACCTAGATGTATTGACATGAAACCATAACCTCATCAAGAAACCCAAGTGACAGTTGGTAAGTGTAGCTGTTTTCTTTTGGTCACTCCAGTGGTGCAAAACTGTCAAATGACATTTATTGAGTGCAAATTTGCAGCTACCAGAGGTACCAACTTTTACTGTTTATCGAGGGCAAGTCTGGGCTGTTCCTTTGCGATTTTGGATTTATACTCGATAGCGATTATCAAAAGACCACGGCTTGTATGATTTTGAAAGATGTGATCTACTCTCCTCAGCGACATCTACATTTGAATGATTTTGTTTTGACCAATATAGGACATACGAAAATCGTTTTTGATGCTTCACGCAATTGACCTCAATCCGAGAAACCCAAGGGTGGCACTTGCAAGTGACAGTTGGTAATTAAAGCCGTATTCTTTTGATCAAATTGAGTGCAAATTTGCAGTTGTCAGAAGTGCCAACTTTTACTATTTTGTCGAGTGCCAGTCTAGGCTGTTCTTTTGAGATTTTGCAGAAAGGAGAAAATATTGAATGCGCGTGACCGGGAATCGAACAGCGGAGCTTCCGCTTGCTGAGCGAATGCTCTGACCACTGAACTACGTATATTATCTGAGTCGCCACAGATTTACTCTCATAAGCGACATCTGTATTTGAATGGTCACAGATATATTGCTTTAACGCTCAAACGAATTTGCATGCAAATGAAACCTTCGATCCACACACGGAATCAATGAAGAGTTCCCAACGAAGTCTCAATTAAATTTAATTAACAGGTTTGCAGTCGTCAAGGTGCAAGTTACCTAGGCAAGCCAAGTCGACCCAGACCAGTTCTAGTTGAAGCATGACGAAGAGAGAGAAACCTAAAATAAAACTAGTAGCCCGTCGTATAGTGTAGTGTTGTATGTGGGCGTGAAATCCACTACTGGATCCACTGAATGAGTGGATCTGATTCCCTCCACCTCCACCCTCCCCACGACTCATGGTTCTGTTAGTTATTCATCTCAAATGCATGCGCGGGGGCGTTTTGTCCTGTCAATTCGTGAAAGAACGTGTCGATTTCGTTTCTTCTTAAAGTGGAAGATCGTCTTGTGGTTTTTTATTTTATTAATTTAGATGTCTTTAAAATTGTTTGTGTTCATTTCATGTTTTTAATGTTTTTATTTTCATTTTTTACTTTTGTTTTTTGAAAAAAGCAATAAATTTTTTCGTGGTTTAGTGATCGTGAGAACAAGGTAAAGCAGCGGAAGCAGAATGAAATGATCAAAACTAACAATAATTAAAGCCTCTAAAACTGACCAAAAACATTTTTTTGTTAATAATTTTTTTTTTAATTTTTTATTTTCGTGCTTATCAGCGTCTCATTAAGTTGTTTCGTTGCCAAGATCGGCTGGGACTATTGAACCAGAGCGCGAGTGATTCGTCTGAGTCGCACTGGTGCCGCTATATATATTGTAGATGTGGTCAGCGAATGCGAAATGACCACCGGACTGTGACGCGAAAAATTTTTATTACAATTTGAAATTTTCCCTCCAAAAAAAGTTTTTGATTTTATCAGAATCGCGAAAATATTTTTTATATTCTGATTTTAATGATATTTTATGAGAAAATTAAAATTAAATTTTATTTTTATTTATTTCAGATTTGAATGCTGAGTATCTGGATTTCGGACGGGGTGGTCATTTAGGGTCATCATCTCGAACGAAACGCATGAGAACGTCATTCAAACATCATCAGCTTAGAACAATGAAGTCGTACTTCGCTATCAATCACAATCCGGACGCGAAGGATCTCAAGCAATTGTCACAGAAGACTGGTCTGCCAAAGAGAGTGCTTCAGGTAGGTGATGATCATCATTGATTGTCTATAGTTGCCTCATTGTGGATCATTTTCCAGGTATGGTTCCAGAATGCACGAGCAAAATGGCGTCGAATGATGATGAAACAAGATGGCAAGATCGGAAGTGACAAGAACGAAGGCCCATTAGACTTAGACAGCTACAGTGCACACAGTCCCCAATTCGTTATGCGCGGATCAAGGAGTCCCCATTCAATTGAATAGGATTGACTGCATGCTTTTCCAAATCACAATTAGGTTAATCAATGTGTTACTATATGAAGAAACGCGACCATGAAAGTTGAAAAAATTAAAAAATTATTAAATAAATTATATCAAACTGACTTTCGTGGTTCGACAATGACAACTAAATTTCGTTAGGTTTCTCTTTTAGGTATTTATATTAATTATTATAATTTCTCTCCTCCTCTCTCTCTCTCTTTTTAATTATTTTATTCACTTCGTAGCGTTGGCAGACAGCTTTTTGTGCTGACGATCATTAATTGATTAATTACTAAAATTAGGTAAAATTAGCGGATAATCTAATGAGAATAATTAAACAGTGAATTAAGTATGAAATTCTGATAGTTTTAATTAATATGTCAATATGGTATGTGAATATGATCAAATTAAATTGTATAATAAATTAAAAATTCTCTTTTGATTCAACGAGAAGGTAAAGAGACAAAAGGACAATTTTATCATTAAAAGGTTTGAATGCTGTATAAAAGGTAATATAAGACTTACCGGCTTCAATGCTTTATTAACTATTCAAATATGACGTCCTAATTCCTGTCTGGCAGGAACTTTTTAAATTAATATGGTTAATGAAGTTACTCCAGATCAGAGGTTTTCAAACTTATTTCGGCTACCGCTTACTTTGAGAATCAATTATTTTCTAGCGCCTCCAAAATATGAAACTTTACCACATCCTAAAAAATCACAATCGCAATCATCACGTTGATTTTATTGGAGCATGTTATATGAGTCTGATCTTGTTTCTAGAAATGAGAGCAATGAAACGCAACTTTATAAATTTTCCCTGAAGTCTTTACTGCCTCGTGTAGTTCTTCTGCCTCGTGAACGCTCACAAGGGGACTTTGAGAAGGACAGCTCTGTATCATTTGAAGTATCAAAACTTTAAATGCGTTTTTCTCGAAATTATAGATATTTTCAAAAAGAGAATGCAAACCGGCGCCTCTGGTTTTCAATCGATTAATCTCAAATTTTAACAGCTGTTTTTGAATTTTGAATTAATTTAAATTATTATTTTTACAAATTAACACAATTTACGGTAATATCAAATTTTTTCAAAAAAGATGTCTTCTTGAAACAATTTTTTTGTTGTTCCGAACTCAAAATTACGATCTGCAATTGATCAAAACACAGAAAATTTTCTTCATCAGCCATTATACCGCCATTTTGTTAAAAAATTACAAAAAAACATTTTTTGCTTTCACTCCAAAACTCATAGTAAACTTTGTGTTAGGAAAGAATCAAAAATATTAACTAATATTTCTTAAATAAATAATAAGGGGAGCCAAGTGCGTGTAATTCTCCTCTTTATCATTTTCCAAGAGATTTGATTTTGTGATTAAAAGAAGGAAGTCATATTAGGTCTGTTCACGTACAGCTCGAGTTTACTAGACTTTAATAGGAGAAAAATGAACAGTTTTAAAGGGTCTCAATCTGTTACTCAAATTGTAAAAAACGCTTTTGGGTAAGCAGAAAAATCACGAGCAGAATCACATGAAAGTTGACAGTTGCAACAGAATTTTTCAAGCACGTCGACAAAATTTGTCGAGTAAAATCTTTCAATCTCGAGGTCATTTCCCCTCCGTGGCGTCATGTAAAATTCTCTCAAAACTATTGTTCGAGAGGGTAAAAAACGGCCAGCTCGAACTTGAAATATAGATATTGCAAAGTAAAACAGATCTATTATCTATGATCACAATTTCCTTCTCCAGACAATTTCTCTCTCATAGGAAAGGATAAAAATCTTCAATTCTCCAAAAGTTCTCTACTCACGGATTGGTTGAATGTTTGTGGTTCTCCAGAAATATCAACTACAAAATGGCGAATTATCCGAGTGTCATTAAAGGAGTGCAATTAACCGAAAGGAGACAAAGTGAAATTGAAATAATCGTGCGTTCATAATAACTGTCAAATCACGTGGTTCATTCAATTTCCAAAACTGAAGATTCACTGCACCATGACCACAAACTGAAACCAGAAACTAAAAACAAAAAGTCAAATGTGGACGATCTCAGATTTGTTGTATGCATCAAAGTTGAATCCCGAAAAGAATCCCTCGAAATTTGATCCACTTTGTCGGCGTTTCTCGGTTCAGGTTGACGGCATTCGTGATCCGAGAGATTCCACTCCTCATCCAGATTCAAGATGATGTACCCGGTGTCGGATTTATTTTTTTCGTTTTGACTTAGAGCGCCATTAGACGAGACGTCACACGATTTTGGTTTTTCGTAGAATACAAAGATCAATTGCGCTTAAAACATAATTATAGTAAATCATTATTTTTTCACATCTTGCATTCACTTCGTGTCCTCACTTCCTGTTCAACGAGTTCAGGAGAATGTCCTGGTGTTGCATTGGCTCTGATCGTAACTCAGCTGGCACTAGCCCAGGACACATGTTTCGTACTTTGTCATTTCGTTTTTCCAGAAATTGCATGGGAAACAAAATTTTGGACACTTGGACATGGACAGCACGGACTCAGTGTGATCTCAAAGGTGAAGGAATTCATGTGGCCACAAAAATTGTTGTTTTTGTTGGTAATTCGAGGCCATATAGTACAACTTGATTTACGATCTATGCTTGAAGACGAGCATCAAATTTCTGTCAAAAGGAATGTTCAAGATAAAATTAATTGCACTTGCTCCAAAAATGCCGTCTTCGATGTCATGGCATGCAAGTATCTCTTTGACCTCTATTGCAATCCAAATGTTAATGTTGATTCTTTGTTTTTTTCATGTTCTTTTCGTATTTTGAGTGGTTGTTCTCAGTCTAAAACGGAGACACTTTGGTGTACAACTTTCTTGTGTAAGACATCACATTCATACCTTGGAACATTATCTTCTCGAAATGAGGAAAACCAACTGAGATGGCGATGTAATAAAAAACATGATTTATTATTCCTGTAACACTGCCAACATACTGCAATTTATTTTGATTTCTTATATCATCCACAGGGTTAACATGATATCCCTTAAAAATTTATTTTTTATTTTCCAAAATTTTACTTCAAAAAAAAATATATTCCGGATGATTTCTTACCGTCAGCCATTTTTTCTTTCTCCAACTCCAAATGGAATAACTCATTAACAGGAAGTTTAAAAATTCATCACGTCACCGGAAACGTTGACGTGGATAATTCGCAAACACGAAGTTTTCTCTTCGAGGACCGTAACCCCAAACACAAACGGAAAGTTCTCACGTCGATGGTGAAATTTTTGAAAATCAAAACTTGAAATTCAGTTAACGTAGAAATAATATTTTGAACCCACACTCTCTCTCGCTGACAAGGGAGTAAAAATGTACACTCACACCAACTTGATTGAAACTTACCGTTAGTCAGTTATGTCACATCAGAGGTTTCTGGAGTTCCCAATATTAGACAAACTAGTTCTTCATGTCCTGTGGAAAATTGTCTCTGTCATGATAGTGGGAATGATGACTTCATTGGATCCCTTCACTTTATGAGAAATGGCGCCTTTTACACACACAAAACCGAAAAACAAAAAGACTGTGGAACTTGAGATGAGCTCAACCTGACCATAAAACTCATCCGAAGTGCCCTTTTTATTGACATATAAACATATAAAAATATAAACAAATAAAATTTTTAACTGCCCAAACCATGAGCTCTGGGATCATGATCATTGATTGCCCCAAACTCAGTGTCTACTACGTATTCGCAACGATCCGCGAAATTCCCAGCTTTCCGTGGATTTGAAGTCATAAAAACCCTTGCCGAGGATCATATACACTTTTTAGAGGCCATAATTAATCGTTTACGTACTTGAAGACCTGCAGTGAGTCGTAAACCCGCAGTCGAGGAGCGATAAAACCGGAGTGATATGGATCTCGTCGAGAAACTTGATTGTACATAACAGATCTTTAGTCCCTCAATGGTTTTAATGGTCACGGGAAACTGGAAAATGAATCTGACTCAACCATATCACCGTTAAGGACATTTGTATCCCTACTGGTTCCTCGCGTTTGATCCAAATTGATTGTGACGTTTTATTTTGCTGCAGTGATTAACTTCCTCAAAGTGATCCCATGTGCTAGATTCCCTTATCAGGACACACTGATTTTTCAGGACAATTATGATTTATAGATGTGTCAAGGGATTGAAGATATCTCAATTCCACCCTTTGAAATCCAAAAAAGAAACACACAAAAATAATTGGGATAATCTAGCGTACAATATGTTTCAAGTCTATGGTTGCATCCACCCCACACATTTCATAAGGGTTTGTAGCTCATAGTACTTGCCATCATTATCCTCATAATTATCGTGTTCATTCCTGTAATTCTTCAATATGCTTTTGTAATCGTGTAAGGGCCAATGTCGGGCACGATAATGATTTACCTGATTTGCCACCCTTACGTCCAAAAATCGTTCAAATAAATTCGTAACCATTCTATACATTTATCGGGGGTTACCTTTACCCGTGACTTCTTTTTCAAGAGGGAGTATTTCCCAATTGAATAAGGGTTGAAATTTTCAAAGGCAACTACTGCAAATAAAAATGTTCATCCCTTAAACGAATGAATAAATCAAATGAAGGGTCGACAAATGTTGACAGGTTACAACTGCACAAGTGCCTCCTGGTAAACATGAAGGAAAACAAAAATCCACTTGGCCAGATGAGGGTCCCATGGAAACGTGGAGACTTGTGCTGTGCCACTTGATACTGCTTGCGTTCAAATTTCAAAGAATTGAAAGTCAGACATTTTGTGGATCCTGTCCGTTGATTTTAAGCTTTCTGAAAGCTTCATTTTGTTGAACAATTAATAAATTAAAATAATTTCAAGTAACAGCCACGTGTCATGTCATTAAAACTCGAAAATGATGTTCGGAGACATTTTTAATTTCTCCATGTCGTATGGAACAGACGTTATGTAGTGAAAGTGGAAATCTGGTCGTATGTTTTCTATTTATACGTGTCAAGGTAAAAATAAAGCACTTCCCAAATGTCTCAAGGAAAACTCCCTTTGAGGGCATCAAAAATGTTCCCATTTCATACAAACATGTCAAAGTGGGTCTTTCTTTGGAAAAATGAGGGAAAAATCTTCTTAATAAATCACACTAATTAGATTCCTCATTTCTCATTTTGAAATAAAAGTAATGGTTTATGCCCTGATGTCATGTCATGTCATAAAAACGAGGAAAACAAACGAAACAACAAGCGACTCTATACTCTATAGTCACTTTTATCTGAGACTCCGAAGACTCTAGAAGTGAGACTATTGTAACTAAAAACAAACATGGATGACTTTCAGCTGAGATTGATCGATCAACAAACCGAGAGGAAATGTGAAAAATTGCGAAACTTGTCGAATGGGCGGTTAGGGTTTTCCTCCTAATTTAGGAAACACGTTGTCTTCATCCGGCCCAGTTGTGTAACGAAATTTTTAAATATCAGTTCTCACATTCAAATGAAATTTTTGATTATGTTATTTTGAAATCCCCACGAAATGTACATCTTCCATTTAATTGTCTTTTATTAAAATTCATTAAATTTATTTACCTACACAAATTTATTGTACACATATGTACTTACATATCGCACGACTAGATGAAAGTGTGAGAATTTGAGTTAAGTCAATATTTGGATTCCTGGCAGAATTAATGGCAAGTTTTTTTTTAATTTGTCGAAAAACAGGTTTTTTTTAGTTGCTACACTTTTCATATTGGTGTGCGTAAACCTTTTTTGCAAAATGTTTTCTCTTGAAACGTCAAACGTCATTCAAATGTGATTGTATACTTTGAAAAGCCATTGCTGTCATGGATTATACTTGCTTTGGAATTTTGTATTATTGAAGAGAATTGTCAATTTGACATTAGCTGTCACGAATCAAATCAAAAAATTAGCAAGTGCGAATGAGAATTTCATGAACTGTTACTAATACGACACGAGTGAGAGAAGTAACGAGAGAGAAAACCTCATTTTATGGTCATTAAAATGAGATTCTTAAATTTCCATAAAAAAGATATTCTCATAACGAACGGTGGTTACATAAAAATAAAAATTACACAACGGGAATATACCCAAGGGAAAAGTACAAAAAGCACCCGATTCGTTTGAGATATTACACCCTTAAGTGATGTAAGAGGGTTGAAAAAAAAAATCTGTTTTGAATTAGAACTGGAAACAAAGACAAATTCGAGAGACCCGGAAAGCGTCCCTTCCTGATGAAGTCGTCATAGTCGTCATAGTCGGGACGGGTTCATCTCACATATCGTCACTAATGAGGAAGTCACGTGAACGTTTTCATTCTCAGTTCAATGTGGTGTGGCGTTGAACAGGAACCGAACCGAAATTCAACCCAGAAACAAGGAGCGAGTTTGGTGGAACAAATCGAGAGTGTATAAAACGGAATTTCCCCTGAGGGAATATAGGATAGAAGTGGTATACATTTGTAAAGGGATAAAGTTGAAAGATTCCTTGAAAGTCAGTGAATGGTGGGTGGAATTTTGGAGCAAGTTCGATCAAATTTCCGTGGGTATTTGAGTAAATTTGAGCGGATCCACTTGAGCCACCCTCATCCTTGATGAATTTGCTTGGTTCTGCTTCAATTCATTCTGCATCGAGAGATTATACTGACAGTGGGTAAGCGGATAAAGAAAGCATGGACACGTGCATGAAACAAACTTTTTACTTCATACAAATAGCACGTGCAGGCTCTTCTGATGGACTTCGTTAATACTTCGATACTGACTCAGCGGGTGACTTCGTCTCAGTATTGATATGATCCATTTGAACCAAAGCATACGCTCGGATAATTGATAAAAATACTGAGAACATGATGAAAGGACACCTTCAACGTCATTCAGATTCTTTGAATGAAAGCACGTTAGCCTGATACCATAACCAATGCACACGCAAATCAACGTTGTACGCTTTTATGCCCAATTATCCCGGGTTGACTTGGCGTAATACAGTGCACTTGCCTTTTCTATGTGCTACATACCCGGATTAATGGTTCTCAACAGCCCTCAAAACTGGTATTGTCTGAGCATTTTTTGATGTAATCCTTTATGCGACCTGTCAAGGATCACCGCCAGTATATCCATGTTATGTCTGAGAATCATAAGGAATCATTCTGTGATGATTCGATTTCTAGGACAGTAGCCTGTTGGAGGAAACATCTTTACTTTGTGAAGTAGTTAAATGAAATTATTGTTATTAGTGACGTTGACTTGACTGCCCGGAATGTCTGGCATCGCCCACAAATTACAGCCGCGACTCAGATCAGACGTATAATTAAATATCGAAGAAGAAGAATACGATGAATCTCAGACTCTTGATTTATTTTGACTTCTGATTTGAACCTGGGAATCGATTTTCCCTTCAGAATCCGTCAATCATTCGACAGAGGAATCATGAATAATTACAGTCCTGCCGAGGTCGAGGTGTTACTGAGTGTACTGGTCTTCCTAGTGTAAGCATGACTTCGCCATAAGTCCACAATAGATCAAATCCATGTACAGTATGTGATTAACCTCGAAGGTTAATCTCGTAATCGACCTTAATTGATAGTTTGTATCGTTTACGCTCTGTACGTTTCTCATTGGCTACTGTTCAGCACTATAGAATTGCTTGTGAATCACCCTGTGAATTAAATTTTTTGATTCTGCATCAAAATCGATTTCATTAATTTTGTTTATAACTTAATCCCACAAAAATGTCGACACCGCCACCATGACAGGTTGACAAAACTTCAGCGAGGGTTAGCGGATTCCCTGCTTAATTGTGATTAATAGTAAACAAAATGACACAGCAGAAAACTTTCAAGAAAGAAAAAAGCTAAACAACCTGAAATCTTGCGGCTTGATTGATTCATTGTCCAAATAAAGGTGTTTGGGTTAAGTCCAACGGAAGTTCAAGTGATTCCGATAACACGTGGGCAGAAGAGCATGGTGTGAATGAAGGAGGAACCATGGAGTGCGACATTGTTGTGAGTATCATGTGAACAATGAAAGGTGTTACTGACAGCCTGCAAGCAATCCATACGTTGCTCGGACTCGGACAAGCTACTGTCGAGGTTCGTTAATGAAGTGAACTGTGCTACCATAACCAACAAAAGACGATGGTTCACTTTGAATTTGACGCTTACGAAATCATTGCCACTAAAAGAGGAAGATGTCAACATTAATCAACATTTTGATTTGACAAGTTTATACTCACGGAGAGACGAGGAGACGAATATGTGTATATCGCCCTTCCAGATCGTATCGTGTCTGTTTTGTTGTGGAGACGAATGGAATGTTAAGATTCTTATCTTTATCGAACACGGAAATATTGTCCGCACGTGTACACGTTTAGCTTCAACCAACACCACCGCAATAGCAACAACAACAACATCAACTGGAGACAAGAGACACCCTCAGCTGGAAAATAATTTCATTACATCCCTTAAAGGCCACCAGTTTCGATGACTTCCTTCCTGCAATTCGAACTGAAAATAAATCCGACTTAAGGCGGGTGCGCATAAACACCAACGACAAGCGACAAGCGACAAGGGTAACAATTCCCTTATCGAATTGCAACTGTTGATTGTCCTAATCTTGTCTTTGAATCTCGCCTCTTGATCTCGTCTCTTAATCTCTCAATTTTATTTAGTTGAATGCATCAATTGTCCAACTGAAAATGTGAATTTCCTTCCGGCTATCCTGCTAATTACATCGTTGTGTCAAATCGTCTCAAGTGTGCTACTTGTCACTGAACTGTCCTACTCATTCTTTCGTAAACCTTAACTTTTATACTGTTTTTGTATTCAAGTATATTTTGACAGTTGAACGTCATGAAATGGATTTCAATTTCTGTAACACTTGTATTCGTTTGGTATAAGAGTATAGTGTAACAGTGTAGCACTCACTGCAATCATGAGGTGGCACTTTTTTATCAGAGCGTTGCTACGGTCTTTGTTTTAATTCCAAACTAGCCACCGTTCGAGTGAGACGTGAATTGTTCTGCTGTCAAATTTTGTACAATATCTGAGAGTTCACAATTCGAAGTGGGAATGCTATTTGAAAATTAATGTTTACACTTTCTTGAGTTTCTATGGATTTATTAAATGTTCCTTATTAATTTTAGAATGTATTTACAAGCCCACGATGAGTTGTAACAGGAAGAATAAGAATCTTTTCGCAATGAATGAATGTAACGTTCTCACGGTAACGCTCGTTACGAATGACATGTTTATTATTCAAGTTTATTTGCACAAAACTTTGAGTTATTCAAAGTAATAAAAATCGAGATTGGTTTTGCCACGAGCTATTTAACATATTTTTAACACCCTGTCAAATATTTAATATATTATATATTTAAGAATATACAAATAATTCAAGAATAAATTGCATCGCATCGATAACAAGTGATTGGATTCACCTCCAGTTTGAAATCATTTTGCCCCAAGGGCTTGAAGGGTCCACATCCACAATCCCATATGGTTCTCATAAATCGATGATGAATTTTTGATTAAACTCGAATTGGAAACGGATCTGGAAGTGATAAATCCATGAGCACGGAATTTATCATGATTCTTTATTTTATGTTTATGTTTTTGATAACACTTGATTGCTATATAGTTTCATAATTACATGAAGATAAAAACTCTTATGTATATAAGGTAAGAAAGTTTTCTTTTTCAAATAAATAAGTTAAATTCATTTTCATTTCCCTTAGGAATATGTGGTGAGTTTGGAAAACTGATTTATACGATGCTACCGAACATCATATAAATTACGGACTTCAAGATAAACATTTTAAAACGTGATACTGACGGAAAGAAAATATTAAAGATAAACGAAAACAGAAACGGAATGTGATAAAATGCTGGCACCTTAATTAAAACCAGTTGTCTGAGTGTTATGTTATACGTTACTGGGGGTTTTTAGTGGTTTCTAAAGGTATCAAAACGTAAAATTCAAGATTCTCGATTCGCCGTTGTAGTTGGTAGAAAAGATGAAGTGAATTGAAGATTCCATCGTTGAATATATACTATAAAGAAAAAGTAGAAGTCAATTTTTACTGCATAACCGAGGCCGGAATTTATGATAATTTAGCATTGCCGGAAGGTTGAAAAGCTGGGGCGCACTACACCGCGTACGTTGATCAGATAACGCCATGTTTGTTGTTTACAGTACCCACTTCTAGTGTTCTTTATTTTAAGGTACGCTAAAACCATAAGCCTTGGCGAGACCGAATTCACTTCGAGATCGATTTTTTTCCATTTTGCTTTTTGCAAAACTTTTTCAAAATTTTGTTGTTACCATTTTAATGTGCTCAGACTAAGACGTATCTCAGACTTATAAAATGGCGAAGTCAGTTTATATATGTAAGAAAAAAGAGAACGTTAATCGTGCGCTAAAAAATTTCCTGTATTTGTTTTTAATTAACGCACAGACTGTCTATGGTCTGGGGCCAGGGACTACTTCAAACGACCGACCAACAGGTGAAGTGTGACCGTTTTTTTTGTTGTTTTTGTATTTTCGTGATTTCTTTTCTGGGCTGTCTATGAACTGAATTTTTGGGATACTTCTTAGCTTAAAGTGGATACGTAGGTATATACATACCTACTTCATGATGAAATTAAGGCTGGCCTACAGCTACTGTCAAATGGGAATGGCTACTTACAGACTCCATTTTTGAGAAGAGACTCATTTACGATGAAAAATATGGAAACTTGACACTTTGAAGAATTTCTTCATTTCTGTTGACCAGCGATTCATATACAGATTCCTGTTATGATTTAAACTTTGAAGCATTTTGATCAAATCATTCCACAGTGGGATAAGTAGGCTATCTAGTAAGTATCTACGTTTTTCTAAATTGTAGTAAACATAGAATTTAAAGTTAAAATTATATTGTTAGTTGTAATGAAAACATTTTAAAGCTCTAATAAAATAATTTAAGAAAACGAAGTTCTTTTCATATATAAAATGGTTGCTCCTATCGTTACAACAACCAAATACAGTATATTCTCGATAATTGCAACCATTGATAGTCGCAACTCCTCGATAAACGCAACTAGCTGTGGCCAAGCACATAGAGTGTAAGGCAACCCAGTTGAAAATTTCAGATTTTCTTAGCAAGGAATAAGAAACATATATTCGTGTATATGTATGACATACCTATACAATGATAGCAGAAATATATGCGTAAAATGACACCATTGAAATGTGTTACTTGGATTGCAACAACCTCAGGTATTGCCACAGTCTCAGTTTCCTTTAGTTGCGTTTATCAAGTTTGTATTGAATGTGTCAATGATTCATTTTACTCTGAGATTAAGAATTTCAATAAAAATTTGATGTAATTTAAGGGTCACGTCTTTATAGTATTGAAAATTTGTGGGTAAAATGGCTGACATGCAGGGATTTACTCCAGTTTAAAGTCAATTATGCGTGAAAATCTTGTCACAATATAAATAAAGGGACGAATTCGTCGAAAAACACCAGGGTTATTGACCAAATTCAAGTCAAATCAAAGAAGGGCTAATAGCACTCACGCGAAATGTTCTTTTGAGCGTTAAAATTTTTCAATTGGAATATAACAAATGAAAATTAATCAAATGGAATTATTTTCCACTCCTGATTTAAAATTGCGTGACATTTATTGGTTGAATTCTGTATGAAATGATTAATATCACGATATTTCCATTCGAATCGACTAAAGTTGCTCAGTTTTTTTGCAAAATCAATTGGGGTTTTCATCAAATGATCCCTCGACCTGAATAAAGTGATCAAATTTGTACAGATCGTTGCCAATCATAATTGACGAGGAAGTTCCATTCAATTATTATTGACACTTGAATTATTTACCAAATTTTCTCATTTAGCTAATATGATTTTTTGAAACTCTTACTCCATATTTTGTAAATCTGTCATACACACTTCCGACGGAAACGAGACATTCTTCTGTGCAATTGAATGCAGTGATGAATTTAAGCAAAATAACCGCAATGAATCATTGAATAAACTTTGCAAATTGTGTTGATTCATGAAACAAAACTTTGAAAAGGACATTTTTGTTGAAAAACTCGAGTAAAAACGAATAAATTCCATTCAACTTTGAATCATTCCAAAATGTCTTCCACGAAACGCATGCTGACTTCATTCCACTGCAGCGTTCCAGTACGTTGAGTGAGTTGACGCATTCTTATAAGAAAATCATTTCGAACTCGAATCGATTCAATGACGAAAAGTCGAATTCGAAAATATTTTTCTTTCATTTCAATTCGAGCCGACAATTTTTGTTGATTTAACAAAACCACACGCACACATTTAATGTAAATGAATGCGAATGAATTGAGAAAAACCAGTTTGTGGGGAAAAATCCTTCACAATGTTTCGTTTCTCTTTCATTCTCATACGTTCCACGCATTCCTTCTTCTTCATTTTCATCTCGTTTTCAACCAATCACTCTCATGGGTGGTTACACTTCCATCATTAGGTTACAAACAAATGGGCGTTCCACACACACTTGTATACCTCAGTTACACACCAATTACACGTTCAACAAACCAAATGCAACCGACCACCATTCTTGGCAGTGCAACTTTTGTTGCGATGCAGTGCGAGTTGCATTTTGATTCAAAAGCAACAAAATTTTTTCGATAAGGTTAACTGTCAAATCAACTGTCAAGCACCGCCATGTTGGTTGTTTATCAAATTGACGGCCATGTTAACCCATGCAAAATGAAATTTGAACTTAAAGTCTGAAGAAGCTTTAAGCGTTCTTGAATTATTCACCTAAATTTATTCAAACGACCGTATCTTAAAGGGACCAATAACAATGTCCTGGCAATGATGTATGCATGAATAAGTTAACGAGAAACCCGAGATTCATCAGTTGCCAAATATAACGAGCTCCACAACGAGTCTGGGACAATGGAGTCGTTGAATCGATAAAATGTGATAGGGTCGTTTGAATTCATTTGAAACCATGCAGAATGGGGAGAATTCATTGAATCTGTAGAACAGGAAACATGTACCTACCTTTGAAGACCGCCCAATGGAGCCTGTATAAATATTTATTCCGCCATTGCTTGAAATCCTTGTGGAATATGTAGGTATCTATTCATATCGAATTTACATTTTTACAAAATTAAATAAATGCTTGAGCAAATGTTTAAGGAGAGACATGATTTTTCCATGCATAACAGATTTAAAAATCAAATTTACTTTAAAAAAAAATTTCAATCAAAATGGCGGCTATCTCGTCCGTTGAACACGTGTACCTAGAAGGAAATTTCGATTAATTCAAATTTTCTTGCAAATATTTACCGAAGGACGATGAATTTATGCTCGACCAGCGAAATGTCTGTTTGACAAAGGCGTACCGAGATGTTCCTTATAAGAATGAATGGATCCCATTCTTCAAAGATGGTTGATTTCAAGATGGTGGTTGTGTTGGTGTGTGATTTTCATAATGGCTGCAATTGAAATGAAACTATGCGCAGGATCCACGCTCGATGGGCTTTCAAAAAAAAAAAAAAAACAACAAAAATTTTATCCTTTTCATGTTCCTCTCATTGTGTCCTTTGATCCTGACGCGTTTTTCCCCCGAATTTCAAAGTCTTTGTGTCATTCATCACCATGTCGTTTTGAAATAAAATTGAAAATAAAATAAAAGTGAATACTTTAATTGCGTTTTTTTCACTGGATCCTGTCCTGTACCAACAGACGCTCATCGCTCATTGTGGTCGGAGACATCGTGTCTTGTGATGCTGAACAAAAACGTGCTGAAATCAAGAACAGTTCCGAAAGACGACGCGTTTCCGATAGTGAGAATTATTCGCTAGACCGCTCGTGGAGCGCGACTAATTAACTTTGTGTGTCAACAGACTTGTGACGTGAAAAGAAAATATACAGATAAACGACAAGAATAAGAAGAAGATTAAGAAGCAGTAGGAGATAAACTATAGTACCTACTAGTGGTTGGATTAGTTCAAAATCTAGTTGGATTAACTAAACCATGTTTTATTGGAATAAAACAAGACTTGAAGCAACTTCACTCAAGTGTTCATTATCTTAATGTCTTAATGTGTCACGTGTGCGAGTTTGTTCTTCCTGTGAAAATGTGCTTTTCCTCAAGGTAAACGTGCTGTAGTTGCACGACATTATTTTTACAATTTTTCTTATTGAATTTCATTTAATTTGAATCACATTTGAGGGGTTTGTCAAAGTAAACACAGTTTCATGTGATCCACACAAATGGGGGACATACTTCTTTTGAAGACCAGCTAAGTTCTTATTAATTATACAGAATTTAATTCGGTTGAAAATCCTTAAACGGTGTCTTTGAGGACTTTCCCATTAGTTAAAAAATCCAATTTGTTTGAAGTCACTAAAGTAATTGCGAAGTTCTTTCTCATGAACTCAAATTAAACATGGCGGAATTGATTTAAAACATCAAAACATTAATATGAGAAAACGAAATGCTCTCTTTCCTTTAAATAACGAATTGTCGCCCTCTCTTTGCTGGTTGCGTCACCGCTTATAACGGTAAACAATTGTTTTTGTTATGTAAAAGTGTGAGTGCGAATCACGAATTAAATTGATTTTCCAATTGGACACTGCAATGAATTTGCGTTTTTCTCATTTTGATCTAGATCAATTTTTCATTTTCGATTGGTTGAAAAATTAGACGGTTTTGTGTTGCAGATTTTTAATGATCACAACTCAGTTTCGAAATTTCACCAACAGTCGGTATTGCAGAATAACTGTCGTTTTATGAACAGAACAAGAATGACTTGTTGGTTTGCTGTGGAAAGATTACAAGACAAAACTAAATTATTAAACCTCAATTCCTTTAAAAATATTTTTACTAATAGCATGAACAAAACCTGAAAAATTTCCATTAAAAATAACATTATTTTAATTTTCTGCGTGTTATAATTTTCGTGAATATAATTTTCACGAATAAATAGCAAAGACACAAACCAGTAGACATCTTGAAACAAAATTCAATTCAATTCAAAATGACGTTCGTCAATTAAAAAAATCAACAAGAACATATTCAAAAATCTAAACGAAAAAATGCTTAAAGACTTCGTTGCAACGGAAAGTTTACAAACGGAAAACTTTTGTGGAGGATGTGGAGCAGCGATTCGTGACAGGTTGATGCAAAGTTCACCACCAAATAAAGCTTTTGTCATATAAGAATTTTGTGTTTTACAAGATATTACCTTCTGGCAGCCGATCAGGCTTGGCACGGACAATGCTTGAGATGCTGCAAGTGCTCCCAGCCATTGGACTCGGAACTGAGCTGCTACTCGAGGGAGGACAACATCTACTGCAAAGAGGACTATTACAGGTAATTTCAAAAACACTCGTCAAGAATCCTTAGAAACTCGAAAGGTTCACGTCCACCAATCCTCTATTGAAAGAATTTCAAAATAAGAATGTCTGTAAAGTCTGGGAAGATCCCGGTCCGAGACCGGATGCATCGAGAAGTGATAAGCGACACAACAACATATCCCACTCAATGGAATGGGAAACTGTTGTATCCCATCAGGCTAAGAGTCACAAGACGAACACCTACGACGAAGTGCTTAAATTGGGCACTTCTGAAGAGCCTCAAGAAGTTGAGTCAAGAAGAAGAGTTCACTAAAAGCGGAATAAAAATCAATTCCTCGTGTCGTCCGTATGGTCGTCGTGGTCGTCGTCTTCGATACGATCGTCGTCAGTTTGGCATTCTTCGAACTGATTCAAAATTCATCCCTATATTCTCATGAACCAGACAATTTCGACATTCGACGTCTGTAGATTGGATGAACCTTCCTGCTTACAGATGAAACAATGGACCAATGCAACATTTCTTTTGCATTGTTTTTTGTTATGTGCAGGAAGCTAAAAGTGATTCTTAAGTAGCTAAACTTGAATCTTTCATTTGACTTTTGCTTTTCTTTTGCGGCTGTTTATCTTCTTCTCCATATTTGGTGAGGCTCCATTTTGTTGCCAATTAAATGGAGAAATGGATTCAGACAAAAACAAGTAGCTTTGTAGGTATATCTACTCGTTTCGTTTGGTACCTTGCAGCTGTCCTGATTTTAAAGTGTTTATTTTTTGTTTCATTTTATTTCTTTTGTTTAACATTTTGCCGCTCCTGTTTGTTTTGGTTTTTATACTGAAAAATACAATAAATTTTTCGCAGCATTTCATTTGCAGAAACCATCTTTGACTTGTTGTCGTCCAATCGTCCATTGGGACAATTCCTTATTGGCTTCTTCTTCTTCTTCTACATGAACATGAATCCCAAATACAGTTTGAACTGCGGAAAAACTGCTTGTTATCTAATAATTGTGTTGACTACTGACTGCTTTCTGTATCTTGATTCTTTAAAATGGTCTTTGGTTTCATGTAACACGCACCATGTGTCGGAAAACACGCGATTCTTATGAGAAAATCAAAAAATTCGTTGATCCAATAGTCGGTAATGCAGTTTTCCCACTTGAAATGTCAAATTTCTTGAACCGTTGTAACAAACAGTTATACCGAAATCTTTGACAATTGAAGTCCGTCCTGGTTGGAACATATTGCAATATGTTTCGAACACGAAATTGGCGAGGTAGGTACTCGCTCAAACAATAAACAATTGTTTTGAGACAAATTCACGAAAACCAATGGAGGGGAAACTTCAAGCTACTAGGAAATGGGCTTCATTTGACAATGTGAAATGTCAAATTATGTTTATGTTCACTTATGAAGTTGCTCTAGGTTACTGAAATGCGTTTTTGTACTATTCGAGTAACGAGAGAGAACTTAGAAAAATCCTCTCAAATTGCTCATTTGCAGCCGAGTAAACTCTTGTAAACTCAAGCTGTACGTGAACAGACCTATAATTTTACTAACAGAAATTCATTCTTCAGGACGTTAAGAGGTTCCTCAACTTATCTTCATAGTCATTTGTGGTAACTTGAACATGTTCATTTTCAGATTATTCTCATCAAAACGATGCGGTGGATGTGGGAAAGGTTTACGTTCATCAGAATTAGTAATGAGAGCCAGAGATTTGGTGTTTCACGTAAATTGCTTCTCATGTTCACTCTGTGGGATTAGATTAAGTGCAGGAGATACCGCAGCGATAAGTTGTGGAAGGCTACTCTGTGGTGAACACTATGATGGCGAAATATCAAGGTTTTATAACACTTACTATAAAATACTATAGAAATAGATAATATTGAAATAATGATACTGTATCGACTTACAGTGAAGAAAATTCTATTTCAACAGCAGGTCCATTTTATTCAAACAGCCCGCAGAAAGGAAGACCCCGAAAGAGGAATCTTTCTAGTGCTGACCATTCAGATGAATCACATGACACCAATGCTAAGGATTCAACATCAATGCGAACAGGTATCTAATATATCTAATAATGTAGATGAATATGATATGAGAAGATTTTAACTTTAAAGTTGATGTCCTTTTGCACGTACACGTCCTTCTTTAACATGAAACAAAATTCATGTTGTTCCAATTCTGATGAGGGTGTTTTGTTTCAAGTGGCTTTCATGCGATCGTGGTAAAGTTGTATAGGTACCGATGCCATCGGCATAATCAAGGACTCTCGAAATCATGCCACTAAAGTCCTGTACATTGTGTTATGATGAAATATTCTAAAATCAGTTGAATCGAGTGTAACACATAAACAAACAAATGTTTGTGAAGTGTTGAGTCCTTGTTGTGTTCGATTTTATCATGAGAAACTTGTGTTCGTGATTTTTTCAATTAATCCCAGTCGATAGAACATGTCTAATAGCCTTCAAGGACTATTGAAAATCTGCTTTTTTCCAGTTTGTGTTTATACGCTTGAAACAATGCGAAAATTCACAATAGTTTTTTTGCGATTGTGGGTGTTTTGAGAGTTGAACAAATATTCGGTTATTTGGTTATTGTTAATAATTCCTTCTTTACACATAAAAAGAGTTCCTACATGGCGACTTCGCATCGTCATCCTTCAGTTTAACATCGTACGAGGACAGTCAATCGCCAGGCTCTAGCAGTAATCTGTCAGGCCAAGGAAGGACGAAACGGATGCGTACATCATTCAAACACCATCAATTGCGAACCATGAAATCTTACTTTTCAATCAATCAAAACCCTGACGCTAAGGACTTAAAGCAACTCGCACAAAAGACTGGTCTGTCGAAGAGAGTTTTGCAAGTGAGTAAGTACAAGGATCCAATGTTTTTATTTCACTAATTTTGAATTTTTCTCGTTTCATTTCACAAAGGTATGGTTCCAAAATGCTCGGGCCAAATGGAGACGAAATATCATGCTGAGGGAAGTCAATCAAACTCAACCATCGAGTAGTGGTAGCATTTTACCAAACGACACAACTTTAACGAGTAGCTTTACCACTAGCACCGATACATCCCAAACCCAGGATCTTGAATCTATTCATCACTTGACGTTCGGGAAGCTTTATTGATCACTAGTTGTAGAATATGTGACGCATAATAACTATGTTAATCTGAAGCATTACAAAACATTCAAATTAGAGATAGTTGGCCAACGTAATTTTCGTTTTAATCACTCATTTCCCTCCTTGATCCTTTCAGAACAAATTTCTCATTCTCATTTATAATCTAATCTTCCTGAAATTCGTTAAAATTTCAAAACAACATTTAATAGTTTACTTAAATTCAATTTTTACATTTAAAATCCATATAAGATATACTATATATTCAATTTCCAACATCGTCTGCGTAAAAAATAACGAAAATATATTAAAATATTCAAATTAAAGATCGTGAACTGAAAGCAACACATTGTGGTGTCATAACATCGAATACTTATAGCTCCAAGTCTTCTACTAATAATAGAAGTTGTCATTCAACATTTATTAGTTAATAAATTAAATAAAATGCAAAGAAAATCTGATTTTGCGGTGGTGTATGCGCATAAAAATGCATAATTTAGAGAAATCTCAAGATGAAGATGATGATGAGAATCGGAATTGTCCAACAGAAACCGGACAGCCGAAAGGGAAACATAAATTTTATTTTATTGATTTGATGATTATCTTGATTGTAGAAAGACTAGAAGCTGATATGTGTCGCATTTCCTTATTCATTTCATAGATTCTCATAATATCTCGATTTCTGGACATTTCGATCCATTTTGGTTATTCTTTTTTATTTCCCGTGCATTTTTAACCTTCTGTTTCTACTTCTATGTCTACTTGCGTTGTCTCAAGTTCAGGCTGTGCTTGTTAAAATTCCACTCCCTTGCTTCGATGTAAGAATTTCGGCTTAATTGCCAGGTTGCATCGATATAAGATCAAGAGCAGATAAATTTTTTCCTCCTTAAATTACGTAGAATTTGAAGGTATACGAAATTTCGCGACATACTTATAAGCGGAAGCTCCACACGATAGAATCGATAAAGTATCGTTAATTGGAATAAAATTCTCAAAGAAATTCGTCCATCTCTGTGAATGTTTTGAATGTTTTCTAGAAACAGAAGATAAAAATTCGTTCATCCATTCATCTCTACTGAATTTTGCCTGCAATTTAAATAGTCACAAGGTTACGCAGAAGGTCTACCGTGGATTCGTGGAAACACGGAAACCACAAACCCATTCATTTCATTGATGAATGAAAAAACAATGTGAAAATTATGAAATTCAACCATTTTCCGATTTACATCGACCGCCATTTTGTGTAATGAAAAACATTTTTAATTGGCCACCCACACAGGATACATGAAACGGGACTGTACACACCGAATTTCCTTTGATCACCCCCGAATGAGCTGATTAGTGTAGTGGCCGGTGTTAAAACGCTACCCTTGCAGACCTTTTTCTTCATTTTATGGGAATTCCTTGGACGTGGGAATGTGTCGTGTCGGTGTACCAAAGGAGTCGTTTTTTCTGCTTTTGATCTCTTTGGGCTTTGTTTTTCACCTTTTCTTGTTGACGCATCTCATTAATTTATGCTGCTGTTTCATGCTTAAGACAATATGACCTGTTAGGTGGTTAAGTCAACAAATATTTTCATATATTAGTTACGTAACAGTGTAAACAATCAATAAAAAATGTTTCAAAAACCAATCCTGTATAAAACTGCTGTTCACACTATCATATTATTCTGAAAGATTTCAGTTCAACTAATATCATCAAAAGATGGCGAAATTGGATTACTGCGAGACTTAACCAGAGTTCGTAGGAACTACATTTGAACAGGAAATTGAAAACGCGGCCTGGATGAAACTGCTGTTAACACTATCATATTATGAACAATTCAGCGAACGCTACTGATTCTGAAAGATTTTAGTTAAATTAATATCAAGTTCAACTAACATCAAACGATGACGAAATGGTATTTACTGCGAAACTTAACCAGAGTTCGTAGACACTACACTTGAAGAGGAAATTGAAAAGGAATCCTGGATGAAACTGCTGATAACACTATTATATTATGAACTATTCGCCGAAGGCTACTGATTCTGAAAGATTTTAGTTAAACTAATATCAAGTTAAACTAACATCAAATGATGACGAAATGGTATTTACTGCGAAACTTAACAAGGGTTCGTAGACACTACACTTGTAGAGGAAATTGAAAACAAGTCATGGATGAAACTGCTGTTAATACTATCATATTATGAACGATTCGCCGAAAGCTACTGATTCCAAAAGATTTCAGTTCAACTGAAATGGGTTTCATTGTTAGACTTTACAAGAGTTCGTACACTCGTTGACTTGGTCACACGATGTATGAAAATGTTACAGAAACGTTAATTTCAATAAATTAAATCTATTTGTTACTAATTGGTGAATATCTGCTGAAAGTCACACAGTGTTTCCTCAGAATTTAAATGTATAATTAAGTGCCAATAAATAATACTCAATAAATTTCAAGACATTCCTATTTATTAGATTCGCATGTTTTAAAATTGCATTTGTTAGATATCTTAGCAGAAGACAATTTAATAATGCAAACTTGCGACAGTGGCACTTTCATTACTTACTATGGTTCTAATACAATACATTTAAATAGATTTCTTTTCTATGATGAGGTAAAGTTGCTAATGTGCGTTAGATAAACTTAATTCTAATAAAAATAATAATTATTAAACAATTAGTAAATCATGCTTATTAAATAAGAAATTATTAAATGTTTTGAAAAATAAACACAAATATGTTAGAAATGTGGAAATGTTTGGTAAATATTATTTTAATTATTTGTTCTTCAATCTAGAGAGCTAAAATTGTTGCAGATAAGCAACTTTACCATGACTGTGACATTTTGTTTCTTAGTCACAAATATATAAAATCTCAAGAGAAACAGATGGTCAATCTTTTCTCAATCTTTGGAATTTCCTTATATACATATTTACACGCAAAAGTTTCACCTGAAAGGTTTTCGTACATTTAAAATTCATATTGAGCATGAGGAAGAGACAGTTGAAGACAGTGTTGATGGATAGTTAAAGTTGAAAGTTGTTTAGGACAAAACTATCCTTTTACTACTTCTAGACGAAATACCTCGATGTTCTTGTACGTGCTTACAATATACACAAAATACATGTAAAATATATTCTTGTACAATATATATATAATATATATAAGTTTGTTGGAAGTTGGATTTGGAATATACGGAATTACTTTGTGGAATTGTTTGGATTCTTACTCGTAGAATTTACTAAAGGATTTGGCAAACGATTTGTGCGGGGCACCTGAAAGTGAACAGTGAGGTTATGAAAAATGAAATTTGAAATATTTCATTAAAACATACAGCTGCCCTTTGGTCCTCCATTCGACCGCTTTGGACGCGCATAATTAATGAAAAGAAATCTTCATCTGGCACAGTGGCACCAATATTCGATGCTTCACGTGCTGCTCTCGGTTCTCCGTTCTCAGCGTCCATAGTTATGTTGGCACAAGGAAGTTCAGAACGTTGTTCTTCTAATCTAGAGCCCTACCATGATATTATCGTTATAGAAATTATAATAAACAAAATTTTATTGCGATTCTCTTCTACTAACTTGACATCTCATAAGCATATCCAGAAAAGCATCATCAGGAGTTGGATTGGACTTTGGTTGAGTGTTTATGACTTTTGTGTTTGTTCCTCGATTTATTAAACCTGGAAGAATTGCTCTCTGTTCATCCATGCGTTCTGATTGCAAATCAGCAATCATTTCTAGTAAGGCATTTCTGCAAAACATTAAATTGTTGTTAAAACTATATCTAATAGCTCAATGTTCTTTTTACTTGTTATCCTTTGGCACATTTGAGTTGACAGTGTTTGTTGCATTGGAATTCTGTTGAACCAATGGTTTCCTCTGACTATCACGCCCGAGCATCTTAATAGAGCACCTTTGGTCATCCATTCGTTTGCTTTGTGATCTTGAAAGCATTTCAAAGAAATCATCTTCATTCAATTTGCCTTCTTTTGTTTGAACTTCTTGGTTATATGTAGCATTGGCCTTCTTGCCATCTGGTGTCAACTGTAACCACAAAATATATTTATTCATCTATGTGTTACGAGGAATGTAATATCATGTTTAAAGGGAAATGGTTTTTTTGGAAATAAAAGAATGGAAAATAAAATATAAAACAAAACAAAACCTTAAATAAATCCAATTGTTCCATGCTTTGACGACGTACACGAATAATTCGACTATCGCTTACGTAATTTATTTGAGTATTCTCCGAACCAGTTGATGATTGTCCTTCTGATGGTAGTTCATCTTCAACTAAACCGTTTAGGCCAAGAAGTTTTCTTAAATCTGCGATATTTATTTTAGCAGTTGATTCCCCTACTGGGTCTTCCAACTAAAAGCAAAATGAAATGATTTCTAATGCAATTCAATCTGATATGAAAGCATTCGAACCTCTTTTGCTAAAGCATAGTGCAATTCAGCAAAATGAAGAGCTTTTTCATGATTTCCTATCGCCGAATGAGCATTTCCAAGACTCCAGCATGCACGAGCCTCACCGACACGATCACCTAGCTCTTGTGCAATTGCCAAGTGTCTGTGATGGAAGTCGATAGCTGTAGCGAAATCTCGTAAGAGTGTATAAGTGTTTCCTAGACTGTAGCATGCTTGAGCTTCTACTGCTCGCTCTCCTAGTTCAATTGCCAATGATAGTGTCCTCCTACGAAAAGGAAATTTTCCAATTCTGTCTTATTAACAAATCATGAAAACAATTTTACTTGTAATTGTCAGCAGCTTCTTCAAACTGTCCTAAAAATATGTGTGAGTTTCCCAAATTACTGTTTGCTCTCCTTTCCGCAGCCTTATCCCCAAATTCTCTGGCGATTCTTAGTCGTTCCTAGCGAAAGAAGAAAAATTCAATTCGAATTTTGCAAAAATTTCAAAATGTATTACTTGATGGTGTTCAATGGCTGCTTCAAAATCACCCAGAAGGTAGTACGTGTTTCCTAGATTGCCACAAGCTCGACCTTGTGCTCCACGATCTCCTAGCTCTCGCATTAACGCCAGATTTTGTCTGTCAAACATTCTTGTAAGTAAATTTCAAAAAGTATGATCACACCAATATACTGATAGTATTCCACAGCTTTCATTAGAGCGTCTTTAACAGCTTCCGAGAAATCACCAGGATCTCGTTGTCCCATGTGTTTCCCTTTGGCATGATAAACATTTCCCAAATTGTACAAGGCTCGTCCCTCTGACAATCGATCACCCAATTGTCTAGCCAGTGTCAAATGGCGCTCACAACATATAGCAGCTTCATCGAATTTTCCCATAACTTTGAGTGTGTTACCCAAGTTCCCAGACGATTTAGCTTCACCCAGTTTGTCGCTCATTGACCTGTTATCAGAAATGAACAATTCCCAGAATTACGATGAGTATATACCACACCCTGTTTTATACCTTGCTAGGGTAAGATCCAATTTATGATATTGCATTGCTTTTGAGTAGTCCCCCAGATAGAAGTATGCATTTCCGAGTTGACTGTAGATAGCACTAAGGGTACGTAAATCGTCTGTTCCCGCTTGAATGGCTGCCTACAATGTGACACAAAATGATTTTCATTTCCTGGAATTCATTCGGTGAAAAAAACAAAATTTCACCTGAAAGAAAGCAACACCAGCTCGACAATCGCCAGTCTTGCATAAACGTTCACCTTCCAAAGCCAATTCCAAGCACATTGACGATCCATCGTTGCCCTAAAACCAAGAAACATATCATGAATCATCAGGTTGTTTATCATATGGCGATTGGTTAAAATTGACATTTTCAGCTAATTAAATCATTTTCAAATGCAATAACATATACATAAAAGGTGAATACTGCAGCTTCTTTATGTTTTTCGTAATAATACATCATTTTACACTCACTTGGGCATCACTCGATAAATTTTCAGCGCTGGCCGATAAAGACGACATTATTACGGCTTCTGGGGATGCTCTTCATCAAACAAAAATGTCTTAAATAGAACACAAAATTTTCAAATTTTCACACAAAATCAATTGAAAATTTCCAAAATATTTCCACTCACAAACAGATCATCAACACACCCTTGAGACCATTCAACTTTAAAACATAAATCAAAATTGTATACAAGCTGGTGCTGGTGGAACACGGAACACCTTTACCACAAAAACAATCAAATCAAATCAAAAAGCTGAAGGCTAAGGTGAATTCAATGCTCGACGTTACCGTCACTCGAAGTCGCAAATGTCTATTGAAAAAAATCACTTTCCTCACGCTGACAACTTGATAAATGTCAAAATGTATCGTGGTGCCATCTACATGTTCATGCGAATAATCACCAGCAGGGTGTTTCATACAAAATGAAAATGTTTATTTCAATAATTTTCAAATTAAATTTATATAACTTAAACATATAACTAAAGATAATTAAGAATTTATCAAGAATTATTTAAGTTGATTCGTTGGAAGTTGCCATTTTGTTAAGAAGTTCCACGAAATGGTGTTTCTTGTTAAAAAATTAAAACTAATATTAAAAAATGACAAAATCATGACCGTAAAGTTAAAAAATGGTTTCTCAAAACACAATTGCGATGGTTGAATAATAAAAAGTGAAGGATATCAGTCACCAAGACGTAAATTGATTTCAAATTGCGACATCATTGAGAATTTTTGTCACACCAAAATGGTTCGAGTTACTCATAAAATTCGTTAAAAAACAAAAAGTTTAATGTATAAATTTAATTTGCAATTAAAATGCTTGGTGACGTAATGGCTTTAGTTAATTCTACAACGATCGTATGTGTGTAATGAAAATGCGATCACTTTTGAAACCGCCACACCTTCAAGGTTAGGAAAATGCAATTGTTACTCCCATTTTTGTGTTGTAGTCATTATGTATGTTGCAAATATAAAATTTTCGTTACAAATTTTAAAATATATTTAAATTTTCTCGCTTAATTGCAGTATTGCAAATGGTATGGCGACATTGAAATTCGAAAATGGACGTTCCAAGTGCTATCAACATGATATGAACGTTAAAAAGCGTAGAGGAGTCACACGGCATATTTCGTCGCGTCAAGTTGATTGCCTTGAATTGTCGTTTTATTTGAAATGAATAATTATTTTAATTGTAAAAATTAGCAAGAAATATTGGGTTTAATGGCAAATTCAAAGGTCACATTCTCCAAATATAACAGAACATCTTAGGTGCCGTACCCAAAGGGTGATAACAGAACCCTATTAATGTGACTTCAGTATCAGTACCATAATAGATAGACGCTTCAAATTTTCACAGTGTGCAACAAATAATAAAAAAAGTAATTTGTTTCCCACTTTTTGTAGTGTGAATTGTGTACTGTAGGTTTAGCAACTCTCAACCTTCGGTGAATGTACATAATCTCTTACAGATCAATTCCGGCCACCTGAGAATGCTGCAATTCTTCCGGTTGCTACTCATATAAACTTACCACACGATGGCATTTCGTGGTTACTGGAGGTTGCCATTGCTGGATTTTCATGTAAATATAAACATAAAACTAATAGACTATCATCTTTGATTAAAATATGCAAAAATTCTAGTGTCGCAATAGAGAAAGTGGTTGAGAAAATGAAATTCCAACCAACCTGTATGTGCTCTAATTTTACCCTCACACCTGTTCAAAATGAAACCTGTCCACAACACAGCCCACACAATGCGTAGTCATAGTGATCGCTTCTGGTCACAAGTGAGAGAACTACCTGTACTCCTGGAATTTCCCAGACTGGATGTAAACAAATTTGGTTCATTGGAATTCCAAATTTTAATAAAATTTCTCAACAAAAAATCGATCAACATTAATGAGTCCGCACGCGTTGTGTTACTTTAGCAACGAACAACGACCGATGCGATGCTATGTCCCATCGTAGTGTAGTGACGACGGACAACAACCTGTTCCCCAAAGTCGGTCGTTCGTCGCGTTTGTATGGTACTCGTTTACATGAGTAAACACGGTCAGTAGCATGTAAATTAGCACATGCGAAAGGAGTTTGATACTATATAACTCCATCTCACTCCAATGCAATTGTTTTAAATGTAAAATTTTGTCGCATCCACTTCCACACAAATCCATCGATCGTTTTATGCCTGTGTACTATGCGTGCAGTGGCGATGGTGGCGTTGGTATGCGATGATAGCTTGAATGATCGAAATCAGTTAGTCTCTTGGAGTTCACGTTTGGATCTGGTTTGCTTCTCTTGACCAGATGCCGTTTGTTTGTTTATAGAATTTAGTTTATTACAAATAACTAAGGAAAATACTGTTAAAGTGAAATAATAATCAAAAGACTTCAAGTGAAACTGTTGAATAAGAAAATGAAGTTGAATTGTTGAAATTGATGTGAAAGTTAATAAATAATATTTAAGCATTTACCACAAAAACAACATTGTAAAGGTAAAACGAATTTAATTTTGTGGAAAAAATGTTTATAATTAAACAATGAATCATAAAAGTCTAGTTTGATCTTGTAATTAGCATAAATCTACAATTTATATGAAATATTTAAGTGCGAAGTTGTACTGGTTCTTTCAGGTTTCTGTGCGATTCATGAGTTGAGTGGAAATTCCAAGGCTAGAAAACTGAAAACATTAAAAACTTTAAGACTTCTTGCTACGTAGGTATATACCTACCAGTATCTTGAAGAATGTTAAAAATGTTTAACACAACCACTGTGAAAGTCTTATTAGAATGGCAAGACTTGTTAATTTGAATTTCTTCATTTGATCGTGTTGAGTTTCGTAAGTGGTCCATTTCTGGAATCAACTAAAATCCACGGAAAAACCGAAGGTCGCTGATAAAAACATAAATCTGACCACAACAATGCTATTTTAAAGGCCATTCATTCAGTTCACACGGCAATGGTAGTACTCACACAAGCCGCCCAACTCTTCTGTGTAGTCTGTGGAGGTTTCTTTACCTCGAACCAACTTTGAATCAATGTGGCATTAGTCACTATGGTTTCTGTACTTTCCCACAGCGGATGAGGTAAACGTTCTTTAGCATAACAAATGTTTCTGTTCAAACAGATGACGCCATTTCATTGGATTCTCCGTAATCAAGAAAATTTACTTCAAATCGTTTCATTTCAGAATTTTGTCCGACATTTGATAATCTCGCTTGTTACTAAAACAGCAAAAAGTTAGTAAACTAATATTATTTCAAAAATATATTCACGTGACGTTTCCATTTTCTTTCAACCTCCAGGGTGTACATTTCCTGAGACGCAAACCTTTTGAAATTTGAAATGAACATTTGTACTGAAATGACTCGAAGTGGCACACTAAACATTCTTGAGAGAAATTTTTCATATACATACTTTCATAGTTTCCGTGAATTTATTTGTTTATTGGCAATAAAAGTGTTTATGAAAACTGTTGCTAATATTTCACGTGTACGGAATAAAAATATTTTTATATTTGAGTAACTGGTTTTATGTCGTCATACTTTGATTGCGGCGTACATGTTTGGCAAACGCCTTTAAGTCTGAAAGATATTCATAAGAAAGTCGTTTCACAAATCAATTTCAAATGCAACAGTAGTGGCCGCTTGTTAGATGGATTGTAAAGTGTTTTGTAAATTTCAATTTTCTTTCGATTGTACATGAGGCTTTGGAAGAAAGTCAAAAAATTTTTAATTAGAACGTATTTCCGACTTTATCATTCTGCATTATTCCAAATATCCTGCAGCTTTATCAGGATTCAGTAAACTTACACACGAAATCGTCAAGGATGTCATACCTATAATATTCTAATATTATAAGCAGTGTCTACGGTAGCGGTTAAACTTGTATGTATGTGTAAGTCGCCACGAACCATGAGCTCGCCGCAATTGCACCAAGTATTACTGTCAGTTCGCTGCCACACGCCAAGCAGCGAGCACTGTTTTATTGTACCTCTCCCATTATTCTTTACTAATAAATATTATGTTCAACTGTTAAACCTCGTGTTTAATCTAAGAACATAATACCATCCAGTATTTCACAAAGAGAAAGAAATACCTAGAATTTTGAATTAACTTCAATTACCTATTTTTCCGCTGCACAGAAATGAGCGCTAAAATCAACAAATTCAGTTTCAATTTGGGGATACTAGCAGTTCTGACCGTTTCATGATATCTCACTAAATTCATCTGGTATAATGCTTATATTGAGTAACACGTATGTAGTATTCCAATAAAATAACAAGAAGATTACAGTCTCATATTGTTAATCGTAAAATCGGGAAAGTCACATAAAAATTGTGAGGAATTAATTTTATTGGTAGTCAGCAAAAGGTAATCTAAGCCATTGCAAGACTTTCTGCAATAAAATGTTATTTGTCTGGGATAAATTAATGGGTCTCGCCTGCTAGACAAGTCTAATGTGTCTCTGGGATTATTATTTACATATATTACGTTTTCTTTCTCATTCCAGAAATCATCGAATTTAAGATGAAGAATTCAGGCATTTTGTTATTATTGGTCTTTATGACATTCCATAATGTAATTAAATCACTGCCAAATGGTGCTCCACCGACTGCGTGTTTACATCTATTACCTATACATGGCGATGTTAAACCACAGTATTCACCATCACCATTCACATTAGAACCATCTTCCACAACTATCGGACAAGGACAAACTTTGAGACTGGACATTGTAGCTACACCACAAAAATTGGCGTTTGGAGGGATTATATTACATGCAAAATCAGTTTCACGACCAAGTTTAACGGTAAGATCAATTACATTCATCAATTCAGTAACAGTTGAATTATTTTCAAGTAATTTCTTTTCAGATTGGGAAGTTCCTTGAATTGTCTTTAGACAAACTGAAACTGATGCACTGTTCTATAGAAAACGACACTGTAACACATATTTCAACATCTCCAAAACTAGACGCATCTGTTGAATGGGTAGCTCCACTTGATTTTGAAGGAGACGTTGTTTTCAAGTAAACCGCTCGAATTGAAATTAGTTAATAGTTTTAATAAAATATCAATTTTTAGTGCTACAATCGCTCAGAAGTATGACGTATTCTGGGTTGGTATTACTTCTGAACCTGTGAAAGTCGTTCGAGCGACCAGAGCTGCATATCCTCCTGGTATATCGTCTACCAGACGACCAATTACCACTACCAACACAGTGTACTTCCCGACAAGTCGGCCAACATCTAGAAATGTTGATTTAATTTATAACGGCTGTGGTGTTTCAAAGACATGTTTCGGAATTCCAGATGGATGTGTCCAGACGGAGTCATGCTCGATTATTGTGACAGTAAATGTCCGTGGGGATATTTATGAGTTTGAGTTGAAGTCTTTCTATCGTAAGAATAGCAATTTACGAAAATTGTACGTCTCGGATAATTAATTACATCTTCCACAGAAAATCAGGCATATGCAGCTGTTGCGCTATCAACTGACGACCAAATGGGGGAGGATTCTGTTATGGAATGTTTTGTGCAAGGTGGAAGTGTTGCATTACGGTCATCATGGACTAATCCAAGACCTCAATTAGGTGTTACGCGACAATCAGTGGTATGAAAATAATAAATTTTCACAGAGCTAGAAATAATTTGGTACTTTCAAGGCACAAAACAATGTTAATTTGGTCTCGTCTTCGTATGTGAACGGTGTGATTAATTGTAAATTTGATCGTGATGCTGTGTCTGTGGTTAGAGGAAGAACTTTTGATCTTCAAAGGACACCTTACAACCTTTTGTTAGCTGCTGGTTCAGAAGTTCGAGGTAAGATTTTTGCTACACGATTTGATTCATTCATTTAATTGTACAAATTCTTCTAGAAAACTCTGTTGGATATCATGATCTTGGACGACTACCTACCAGCCAATCGTTCCTTTTGTCAGAAGTACAAACTTTGTCTGGAGCCTCGAATCTTTTCCTACGTCTTCACGGTGCATTCATGATTGTTGCATGGATAGGTACCACATCGCTTGGTATTGTTCTAGCACGTTACTTCAAGAAAACATGGGTTGGAAGTCAATTGTGTGGAAAGGATCAATGGTTTGCTGTATGCCTATATTCTTCATTTGTTTTCTTTTATTTTAAACGAATTCCCATTTTAGTGGCACAGAATTTGTATGGTTCTCACATGGGCTCTGACCATGGCAGCATTTGTTCTTATTTTTGTACATCTTAAGGGATGGTCATATGATGACAATCCACATGCTATCATTGGTGTTATTACAACAGTGGTTTGTTTCTTCCAACCTTTCGGTGCTCTATTCCGTCCAGACCCAAGTTCGAAAAATCGTCCTTATTTCAATTGGATTCACTGGCTCGGAGGAAACTTTGCTCATATTATGGCCAGTAAGAACATAAATTCGTTTAATAGTGAATAAAATCTTATAATTCAATTAACAAATTCTAGTTGTTGCCATATTCTTTGCCGCTAAGCTGGAAAAGGCTGAACTACCTGGATGGATTGACTGGGTTTTAGTTGCCTTTGTTGCATTCCACGTTTTAACGCATTTAATACTTTCGGTAAGTGTTAAAGTAAATCATATGAACTTTCCATGTTCATGAATCAAGTTGTAAGGTTACAGTAAAATGATAAGAAACTTTGTACTTATTAAATTGCAGTCAGAAATTTATGTACAATCTAATAAATTACAACTTAATTTCAGATTATTGTATGTGCTGCCGAGAGAAAAGATAGCAATCGTACCAACTCGTTTGCAATGTCAGATATGCAACACGGACGTAGTTATCCAAAGACAAATGAGAAACAGGATGCACCAGTAAGTAAATTTTGGAACATTTCTGTAAATTTATTGTCAACAAAAACTTTCACTTCCAGCTAACATTCTTCCGAAAACTACTGTTGGGAATTTACATTTTCGTGCTCATATTATTCGTTATTGCTTTAGTATTAATTGTTGTCCTGGCACCAATTGATAAGAAAATAGAAGAGACTCTCCTCACAATGAAGGAAGGATGAATTTCTTGTGGTTACATGTAACAAATGTTGTAGTAATCATTGAGGTTGTTCTTAGCTATTTAAATTTTTGTAAAACGATTTTTATTTGTTACCAAATGTATTAAGCTAAACTAAAACTAAGATAAAACAAAATATAGTTGTTATATAGATATCGAACAAAGACGGTTGTAAAGTAAAGACAGTAAATTAATTGTGATCAAAGTTTTTCCGTTGTCTTGTATGGGGTTCGTCAACCTGAAATTAGATGAGTGTCAAGTCGAGAGCAAAATGCCAGTAACTCCCTCCCGTGCATCGTAAATTGAATCTTGAATGTATTCAAAAGTCTATCGTCGTAGTTTAAACCAATTTCACCAGAAGCACCCCTACGTTTTTATTATTTACCCCAGCATTTTTCACTACACGTCTTATCATTAAAACTTTTTCTACATCCCCCATCGTTTTATTCAACTTGATGCTTCGTTTTTTTTAATCTTCCTTGTAATGGAGATTAGTTTGTGTGGAATGTTTTTGTTCTTGATGGCTCCTCTGCGGGAGATCTTAGATTCTAATTAATTTTACTTAGGAACACTTGCAAGTTGCTTTGTAAGGCTTTTTTTCAAGTGAAAAGTGCTTCTAAAGGTAATAAAAGTGTCATTTATTTATCCGAAGTATTTAAAAATTTGCTTTTCTTCTAGGAACGCAAGAAAAACTGTAATTAGAGAGTATTTTTTTAGCTTAGTGGAATCTGTGTAATTACGGAAAACTCAAACTGCTTTGGAAAAATATGGGACATCATGCTGAGTTTACTGGTTTAAGGAAACACAATAGAGTCAAAGTGGCATGCTATTCTAAACAAATACCCATGTTGTGGACGTATGTCATCCAGGATCTGTTTATTCAAGGAGTGTGCCAAGTTCATATTTCACAAAGCATAAGTGTCAAGAGTCACGTGTGGGTACACATTACGTATCATTGTGGCTTCGCGAAGGATGCGACCGTTTTTACCAATTTCCCACTTACCTTACCCAAATGCAAACATTCATCAAAATTAAATCAATTCTTTTGGTACACGGTCGTCTGTAATTTATGTTTCGCAAGGGATTAAACTTAAACAATACGTTTGAATTATTTTGTTTTATTTAAAATCGTACATAGAGTATACAGAATATAATAAGAATTAGGATACCAAATATATCAAGGAATATACGTATATATCAATTTATTTACAACATCATGTTTTTTAATTAAATTTTTTAAAATTTCAGCACCCCTTAATTGTAAACACAAGCTGCGAAAAGTGCAGACAAAATTGCGATAGGCAAATAATTTCCGGGCACTATGTAAATCCGTACTAAACTAGGCAAAAATTAATGTATTCATTTGATTTTTGGAATATTTTCATTAAAACAGTATTACCTGTGTAAATTGTGAAGGCGCACAATATGTCACATGCGAGTAGGAGACTGATTCGGGTTTGGTGTATACAGTTTCAACAACTTGATCCCCTAATGGTAGAAGAGCTGTAGCATATGGAGATGGTGTTTGTGTACTCTGGAACCCTAGAAAATGTATTGTATAATCAGTGTTATATATTTTTTTTACTAGTAATAACAGTCTTTTCAAATAACTTACAGCACTTCTTCGATTCTTTAATTGAAAATTGTTTCAGACTCGCTATAGTTGCATAGGATCCACTGTTAACACTTGGAGGCCCTCCCAAGTTTTCCAGTCTAATGAAAACATTTTGTTGACTACCATAATCTGCTGTTCTAAAGCTCGTACTATGTAATAAGAGGAACTTAATTAAAAGTTTATCAAATACGATGGCTTTGAAAAAGCATCTATAAAGGGATAGAAATTCAGTAGCTGGATAAGAAACAACAAGACTCTTTATATAAGCGAAAAGCATAGAAATTTTGAAGTAGATATAACATTGAGAAGCGTTCTTCTAGTACAGTGTTAGCGTGTAAAGATAAATCTATTTTAATTATTGAAGCAAACTACCAATTAAATTGCCAGTGATTGTGTGGTGAACTTACTACATAGAATCTTGACGTATTTCTTTCCTACTACGCACGTACATGGCACATGCAATTAGGCCAGCAACTAGAAGTAAACCTAGAGCACAGGCTGCTGCTAAAAGTAATAACGGCCTTTGAGAAGGAGCTTGTGCTTGAACTGGTGACTGTGTTCGAGTTGGAAATAAACCTAAATTTTAAAATTTTCATAAATTTTCATTATCATCAAAGTAAAATTTTATTACCTTCCAAACAAATTTTATTCCTCTTAAAATTCAATTTCGTATCATTTTTATTTGGTGGTCCTTGAACGTAAAGGCTAATCGTTATATGAACTTCTTCTGATGCATTACCAATACATGGTAAGTGAACCATAAAAGTTTCAACAGTTTGAGGAATGTAACCATTTTTTGGAATGTTTAATTCCGGTGCTAAAAATGTATTTTGTTGACTCTCATACGTTACAACAATTGCATATTGAAGCTGGAAATGAAATATGTATTTTATTGAAGCATTCAAAAGTGATTTATGTTAATTCTACTTACAGGATACGAAGTTAAACTTTGCCAACAAAACTCTAGATCGTACACAGTAGCTGGTACTGGAACAATAAACGACATTGCGTAGTTATTCACAACACCATCTCGAATGTAGTAGAGGTCTGCTTGTAATCCTGTAAAGTAATTTTATTTAAGTACAACTATATTGTGTAAGTCCTCAGAAATTCTTCATTCCAGGCATAGCATGACTTTACCTCGTCAAAACCCTAATATAATGGCAAACGAAAATTTAAGCTAAAGTTAGCACCATTTTCACTTCTAATTTTCGGTTGTCACTTATGAAATCGTGAATTGTTGTGGAAGTGTAAATATTTGAGTTTGAAGGAGGAGACCGCATAGGAATCCTAAGTATCATATTAACCTACTCTCGTAATATATAAATAAAGCCAAAAGTGTGTAGATTGCGTGTTTCAGTGCATTTTAGACTCTTTACTTTTACCCCATCAACACGAGTTGAAGTTACCCTTAACCTAGATAAAACCGAAAAAACCCAAGACTAAACTCACCCATTAACTTCATAACTTCTTTGTAGCTAATGAAAACATTTAGATATCCATCGATAAAATGAGGACAGCAAGAAAAAATAACACACCAAAGATAGAGCCAGAAAGCATCCATAGCTTTGTAGATGATTCGGAAGAAAACACATTCGTATTTGCTGTTTCTTACAACAAAAAGTTTGTTCCACTTGTTGTCGACATCCTTCTTGAGATTTCCTGGAAATAAAAAGGTGAGCATCACTAGAAAAGTTTTTGTAAAGAATAAAATTGGAAACGAATCAAATTTTCAAAGTTTTTTTGGCTTCACAGAAATAATGCGGTAAAATGAAGATAACCATTATGTGAAATGTGGCTGGATAAAACGTATGCCAAAGGCAATCGAATCAGACGAGTCCAATAACTTTGATGCTATCAAAAAGTTCGATGAATCAGAATTGATTTAGTCCCAATCCTTAAATGCCTACAAGCGTCGCCAAGGGTTCATAGACTTTGACTCACCAATTGAGAGTGGGTAGTATAATTTAGCCATAATCTACTTCATGAAAATTTTATTGGATTAAGAAATCATGTGGAAATGCAAAACAAGACGCGACTACCTAATCTTGATACAAAACCACCTGCCAATAACATTTGCAAAATTTAAATACAACAAGACATGCAATATGTAAGTGAACCCAGAAGGATCTCTCTCCAATTATGAGTCATGAGCATGTAAAATTCAAATTTATGTAGGAATATCACGAAAAAAGGGTTTGGATAAGTGCTGCGACAACTAAAACGATGTCAAACATGTGAGGGTTGTGTAATTTTCGAAGAAAGTGGACTTTCAGGAAACACTTAAATTCCCACCAGTACAATACGAACGAACTTGTGCCATACTGGACAGGGAGTTTTTCCCAACATCTCATGAATAAATTAATACACCACAGTCGTTTCAAAATGACTCCAGTTTGACGAGTTAATAAATTCCCCTCGAATCTATGCCGTTGCAATAGCTTCGTCATTTTGTAACCGTGTCGAACCCCATTGAAATAACTGGGGCGTTGATAATCAACAATTACTTTTACTAAACTGAAAATAAGGTGGAAAGGAGTTTGAAAATTGCAATCATGTTCAATTGTCACGACAAAGAATGCTGAAGAGTTTTACACGGAAATATAGTGGTGGCATAAGATTCAAACGACATCAATTTTTCACGTAGTTTAGGATTATGTTAGCGTGTAACGAATACTTCAAGTCATAAAACGTTGAGGCCGATGGTTTGGTGGAAGCATGGCAGAACATTGTTGATGAAAATTGTGAGAATTTGTCCACACGGTCTAATCCAGTTCTTAAATCTAAACTTAAGTGGTTGCATTACTAAGGAATATTGTTGGAACAGTCTGTGAGTCTCAATAGAATTCCCAAATAAATAAGAAGTCGGCATCGCCCACTATCATTATTGTGGCGCCACGGAATCTTGGAAGACGTTAGGTCTATCATGCGACGTCATGTAAACATGATTTTATGCAATATAAGGGTGGAATAAAAAAAGGAAAAAAATCGTTTTAGATTGCAAATTTATCAAAAAAAGAAATAGAAGAAAAACCGGAGAATCATCCTGAAGACTGTCGATGGTAAAATGTTGATTTATTATACCATTAACTTGATTGAAACACGCATAAAAAATCGAAGACAGCAAGATATGGAGCGAATTTACATGATAAACGGGAGAAAATTGACTGAAAATGAAACAACATTTTACGGATGAATGGAAGTAAGGCCTAATTTGACTATTAATAATAAATAAAACCAATAAATTAAAGTTATGAGAATGTCAAAACCAAATGAAAACGCTGATGGTCACGTTAAGTCAAGAAGAATTATGTATGCACTATAATCGGAGTGATAAAGAACTAGGTACATATATGAAACTCATACTGGATAATGGAACAAAAATGCAATTTAAACTTTCTGACTGCAATGCCCAAACACACCCATAAAAGTCTAGTATACTGCAAATTGATAACGCAAAACTGAAGTTACCATTCGCAATATCAGAAGCGTTCAGAATTTAATTATACTTTCACATTTCAATTTACGTTGAGTACTTTCAGTCAAGTACTTTGTGTCAGAGTCACATGAAAATGAAATCGGTCTGTAGGTAGGAAATCACATTTAATGAAGAGACAGCCACTTAATTATGAAACTGATTGAAAAACCTGATATACGTAATCTAGAGTGGTTTCATGCTAAACGAAAATTCTGACATAACTACCCTTATAGACATGCTATTTCCGGTTGGGTGTTTGAATTGAAACTTCCGCTAATTTCCTCCCTTTATATGGAGTGGCTTGTCTATTTCATTTGTGTCTTTTCATCCCCCGACTCGCCCCAAATATACACAAAAAAAATAAGGGTCTTTCACATAATTTTGCTGAGGTTTAATTAAAATTCAGTTATTGCTGTGACTCTATGACTCCTCGCTCAATAAACATAATGTATACAGATGACAATTTTATTCAGGAACTAGCGTTATATTTCCCTATAATTTTGGATAAATTGTTTTCCAATACAGCATAGACATGCAAACGATTGTAACATCTCGTATCCCTCGTGCGACAGTCTGGACGACACGGAAATTTCAGGGTGTTACTCGCATCCCTTTTTTCTTTTTGTTGGTGGTCATGCTCAGATCAATTCCTTTACGAGTTACACTTAAATATTTCCTGCGTACATGTCATGTTTACGACCTACTGATTATTGATTTTATTGCTCTACAAAACTCCCTTTGAACGTGAACTACTTAATATGTATGTATGAGGATATATCAAAGAGAAAAAGAGGTCGTTTAATTCTATACAACATCAAGTATATCTAGTATCTATCTATCTACCTTGAGCGTATATGAAGCGTAAAAAATGAAAGTATATCTACTTACGTTTTTTCTAGTGAGGAAGTAACAGCTCATATGCAGTGTTTTTGTTTTTGATTTTTGTTTATGATTTTGTTGTAGAATCGAATGCAGGAAATCGATTAGAATGTAACCGGAAGTTTAAGAAGAGAGAAGTAGAAAAAAAGCACAAATCACAGCTTCTTCTTTTTTGTGATCCACATCACTTCATTTCCGCCTAAACTTTACTTTTACTTCAACACAATAACACCCTTGTAAAATGGTAATGTTACATTTTGCAAGAGTGATAATTTATTGAGATATTGTATAATTCATGCATGACACGTAGACACACTTTACACTTAAAACACATTTCGGGAACATAACATTTACCACACGTTTTACGATTTTACAAATGCTTCGTCGCTTTTATGTTACTTTACAGGCACGTTTCGAAAGTCCTTAGAAATGAAGAAATTCCATATTACACTCAAGAGACAAATTATATCTCTAAAATTTCCTTAAACCTTAAATTATGAAATGTAAAAAAATATTGTGTATATTCAGGAAATAAGTTACATTTGTAGTACACTAAGCAGGATTTATTTGCATGTAGCACGTTCCAGAGGATACACCTAACCCGCCCAGGCTTTCCATCCAACTAAGAAAATTTTCCAACTCCGGATTCTATGTTAGAATCCCGGAAAATCGCATGCGCTCTAACAAACATATGCTTCAGTTATTTTTCTCCAAAGGACTCAATACACATCATCATGTACAATACGTATGAGTTGGTGTTTTGTTTGGTTGAATTTTCGCGTTTCGCCAAATAGCGTAAGGTATGTGTATGTAACAAACGCACAGGCTGAGATCCTTTCATCAGCTGTTACACGCTCCTTGAATCCTCTTTTACACCTTGAATTCTTTATTATGCAACAATTGGTCTTTTTAGAAAACCTCTCTGCGCTGAATTCCAATGAAGGATCTGAGCCTTTTTCTTAATATAATTTAGTTGAGAGGGAATCGTTTCCGTAGAAACAAGACGATGATGAATGCTTTTTACTTGTACTTACAGAGCAATTTTGCTTTTACGAACATGATTTTTCAAGCTTAAAAAATTAAATTTCTAGGAATGTAAATTGAATAGAGTAAAATTAAATTAATTTTATTATTCGTTTTTGTTTCCTTAAAGTTTAAACGAACTTCAAACGTGAAACACTTGGAAAATTATTGAACCAATTATGTATTTCAAAGCAAACTGAAAAATTAATTAACAATTAAGCTTTAAATTTCATTGCTTAAATGCTTGACAAATTCCTTTAGGATTTCATTTTAAATGGGATTCTTTTGTAAGACTTGCTTTTGTGGCACGTAGAAGAAGAGAAATAAATAAATTCTTGGATAATCTAGAATAAATGACCTAAACGTGAGCATCGGATAAATGTAACGAAGTTCTTTTAAGAACTGAAAGTAGATACATAAATCTTTGTTGTAGGTTCCTTAATAAGGTAGAAGCTTGTTGCCGCATCTCATTTCTTTTAAAACATTCTTTATAATTTAATTTCTCCAGCTCTTTAACTTTAATCGATTCCATAATCCTATAAAACACTTTTTAGAAAAGGTCTAAATTTTACATGTCGTTCTACTTGATTTAATTTGTCATTCGAACCCTCTTCAACCAACCTAACAGCACAAGATAGGTAGACATGAAGATCCAATAAAGAAAATGTTACTTGACACACAACAAAACTTAAGGAGTTACTTCCAAATGGAGGATTCTTCCAGACTCACAGTTTGTGAAGGGTGAATATGTGGAAAGTTATAGTAAGATATATGAGAGCTTTAGCTGCAATGTACGTAAGAAATCATGAAAGGTTGGATTTAAGTAAATTAACAACAATATTTTATAAGCGACAAAACTGTACGATTTATCTTGTTTATTAAATCCGTTTTACAAAACGAAAACAAATTTTACATTTTGAAAAAGCTTCTAACTGAAATGTGAGTGAGAAAATAAATACATTTTGTTATTTAATATCATGGAAGACTGAAAAGCCTAAGTTTTGAACTTTAGAGTTCTTTTAGATTGTAGTTTTCTTGCTATCCTATATTATAGTTTGAAATTCCTGAGTTAATAAGTACAATTTTTAAAATGCATGTATCCTGAGTACGGTATCGATGTTTGAAATGTAACAAATAGTATCATTTGAATGTTACGATCTGCACAATCGGACAGTGAAATGGTACAAAATTTCAATAACACTAAGAACAGACATTCCAACGAAGAGTGATAAAACACCACCACAGCTGCTGAAAAAGTCAGACATTGAGAAAAGCTCGGATCTGCGATACGACCAGAAAGTGTCCTCTTTGAAGAAAACTCTCAGGATGTTTCCTCTAATAGAGAAATTTCAATGTAAGAAATGGAATAAATCTATAAAGTGAAATATACCTCGGATCCGTGTGTGGGGTTTGTGAAATTTCTATATCATACTGCACTGAGTAACAAGCGATCTTACAATCACATCTTTTGTTTTTCCATTCTGTTCTTCGGAATAGTTTATCTGCATTATTTGTACAAGTATATTCTGTGATATTTGCCAAATTACAAACCGGAGTCGATTGGGAACCTTATACGGGAATGTGTGTTTTTGAATAAGGTTAAATCTTATATATGTTTATTTACGTGGCAGGTAGTATGGAACACATCCGCAGTTAGAAAGAGTGTAATTATGAACGCATTCTAGTTCACAATTTTTTTGTGTGTAGTGTCTGAAAAAGCGTAGATACTTTTCGCCAGTCATGTAACATTTGCGGCTAGAAGTTTTAACGATTACGTAAATTATGTTTAATGTTGATTTCATAAGTCTTACTTTTCAGGCGTATAAGCTCTGAGTTCATCGCTCATTGTTCTCTGTATTGGTTTAACATAAACTGAATAAACCTCTCCCAGACCAAGAGGAACAAGATTGTTGATTTGTGGATAATCAATTGGTGAATGAATCATGATCTGCAATTAAGTGAAAATCATAATAAAGAAGTATTGAATTTTCAAAGATTCCTCACCAGAAATCCATCGGATAAGTATCTTTCAATGAACGTTTTCTCTAAGGAACTATTGTCAAGTTTAAGAACCCATTCAGTGTTTGATTCCATTCCACCCTTTGCTTTTCTTCTTGGATACTCTTGATCGTGGTGGGTGAATGGAAAAGAGTATCCACGTTCGGGATCCCATGCAACGTAGCTGGTACGTAGTCTTTCATTCCATACAAAGTCGCTATGAATGCTATGAAAATTCAAAGAAATCAAATTGAAACTCATGAATTTTAACAATTTTTAAATAAATATTTACGCTTCTTCGCGTAACAATAAATGCAGATCGAAAAAGTTGTAGGTGTAGCAAATACCACCCTCCGTTATAATTATATCCATTCGATTGGCGAATTTGTCTACAAATTTCCAAAGTGCCCGGACACCTATTAGTTTGTCGGAAGTGGTATCATCATAACGAATATCTTTGAATGGAATAGCGATGTCTTTCAATATTGAAGTGTAGTTTTGAACGTAACGTCGATCTTGATTTTTGAATTCATCTTTGACATCTTCTATTTGTACAAGAGCTTCAATGAGACTCCATCTGAAATTTCGTCAAAACAATCAAATTTTGAATGAGTTATTGAGTAAAAAGCTTTAACTGTTCGTCAGTTAACTGTGGTACTCCATCAATTTCTGTTATATTTTCCATAAATTGAAATTTCTCCAACTTTATTTTCCTGACCGGACATATAGTTACTGCTGGAAATGGTATTCTATTTACCGGCGTCGACTTCTCTTCAAATGATATAACCACAGGGTGTGATATCCAGTTGTCGTACACTTTCCAAATACTTTTTGATGCAAAGAAAATTGATATAAACAGAACAGTGAACCACAAAGCCCTAGAAATGGAGAAATTTAAGATTTAATCAACTTTTATTCAATAATACAATTACAACCTTTCGTAAAGTGGACGTCCAGCCTCGCCCAGGTACTGAACTCCATGTATTGAGGTTGAACCGCAAAATTCTCGAAATGTTTTATTGAGTATATCGGCGTTAGTTTTCTTCACCTTTTCCGCATACTCCTTGTCCTCATCATAAAAGTCTGCTGCTTCATCATTGAGGTTTCCCTCCGAATCAACATCTTTGCTCATTTTATTGGTACTTTACTATGCGAATTGCTCCCCAAACTCTGTCTTCATTGATCCGCTTTAACTAGCTTGAATTATGTCATCCAAAAGTTTCTCCCCTAACGAGTCACAAATTTGGAACTAATAGTGATGACAGAAAATGGATGGTAGCAAAAAATGCAATAAAATTTTCCAAAAACTCAAATTCAAACCACTCGAAGAGAAGTTTGACAGATGACAGCTGACATATTTTTCCTTTTGCGTAATTCAGCGGATCCAATTCAACTGGTGGAGGGGAAATTTACTTCGCGACCTCTCAACCAGATGTCGTTTTGGTGAATCTGTGATGGCGATAATGCCGTTCGCATACGCGGCTTTTTCAAATTCCATTTCAATAAAAATGTTCAAGTATTCCGTAGTAATTAATTAATAGTCAATTTGTAAATCTACGGCTATACGTAAGAGAACGAGTAGCATCATGTAAAATCCAGATATAACTAAATTTGTTTGTCACTACCTTATTTTGGTAAGACGTTGTTTTGACCAATTTAGTAAAATATTTGAATCGGAAATATGTACGAATAGTGTTTGTTTTGATAGTTATTACCAAATCGTACTAAGGCAAATAAGGATACAATCTATATTATTTCTGATCACATATTCTCTATTTTATTTCTGATCACAAATCCGAAGTAGTATATTCCATTGGGAAGCTCAGTATAAGAACACGAGATTTAGAATATCGCATGAACATAGTAGTAAATGTGCAAAGGAAAATGATGAGAAAATTAGTGTTATGTTTGAATGGATATTAATAATACGAATAATTGTCATGATACTGGTCTGCACTCAACGTTCTGCTTTGTATATTGCACGTTTATACCAAACCCCAAACGCGTACATCCGACTCATGACTGTTTGGTATAAATGTAACAAATAGATGGACAGAAAGGAAGCTGAACTAAATCAAAAGTGAGATATCTCCGATATCTGTAATCGTGTGCATCGATCGGAAGATCCATTTCTATCCAAGATGACAGGCGTCCAATTTCAATTGATAATATAATACCCAATAAAACACAATAAATACGTAAATTAATTTAATAGAAATAACTTAATTGCCGTGGATCAAGGAAATCATTCAATTATCTTTAACGATTTCAATCTTTTTACCACGACGCTACAGATGGCGTCACATACGTTTAGAAAATTTCATTTGTACAAGAGTAATTGCTACATAAATCAAAATATTTCCATTTAATCAATTAAACATATAATCAATGGTCTAGTTTCTAGTTTAACAAAGTCCACCCTTGCAGACGTAAATAAGACTTAAAATAAACATCATGTATATCAAAAGAGAAAGACTGAGTGGAGACTAAATAATTGTCACACTAAGCAGGAGTAAATATCTTAGAAATATATTACAATGATCGTCTGGTTGACTTATAACTAGATATATTCCCCTCATGTTGCTGCAGTTATAACGCATCAGGTTTTATTTAGGAGCTTAGGGAAAATAAAGAATTACTTTACTATTAAGAATGTGAGCAAATATTTGAAAAATAAAATCAACACAATTGCTGATTCAATGTTAACTTTGTGAAATGCAAACTTTTAACAATTGTAACAAAAAAGCTTTATGGAAGCAAATGTTTACAAAAACCTCGATAAAAATAGAAAAGGTGAAACTTGTCCAAATACTCTATTTAGAGATAGCAAAATTTCAGTGTAAAATGTATGACGATTACAATTTAATAATAATTAACATTGACAAATCTCGCAAATTTTAACTATCACGATCATTGCCCTGCAACTGCTGAGTGTCCTTATATTACTTTACAGGAACTTGCAGATTCACTGTTTAAATAAACCTCCACGTATTCAAAATCTATTAAAGTTGCTTTGAAAACTTTTCAAGTAATGATTTCACTCTTCAGATGATTGTTTCGTAGCTCACTTACTGCCCAGAATGATTCCTTATAAGAACAAGTAGGTGCTAGGTGTCATCACTGCAAGAACTCACAATTTAACCAGTTCTTTGTCATTATCCCCTTTGAATGTGCTCTTCAGCTTTTAGTTGCTTCTAAAAGTAAATATGTGATAATACTCTATAATAAGAATAATATAAAAGTTACACATACAAAAGCTGCAAAGATTGGTGTCAACACTGACTTGCTCCGGATGAATGTGAAAAGGGGAGCTTAACTGATACTCGAAGGCACAGCACTATAAAATTGATCTCGAATGTATTTTGTTTCAAAAACCTTATCTTGGATATGATATATTCCAGATAAAACGAATTTAAGCCACTCGAATATGTTTTAATGTGATACTATTAACTCAAAAACTTATATTGAATTCACGCAAATTATAAGAATAAACAAAAAATCCGAAGCACGCGTGGGAAGTGATGCAATCCACAGCCCGCCAAGTCAAGTATCTTCAATCTTGTGAAGTGCCGGCTGTATGCAGGTGTAAGAGAACCGCATTATCATTCCAAGCTTGACGGTGGTAAGGTAGTGCAAATTGAACGCACAATAGTTGGATGCGTTCAGCTGGGTTTCGTTTTGACTCAATTATATATTTTGTTTCGATGAGTATATGAATATATATTAAATTATAGCAAAAAATTAATTTCACTTAAGATATTTAAGATAAAACATATTTCCTTTTACAATATTTTCTTTTACCAGGGGTAAACTTTGATTTCTCTCATAAATCTTGCGCAAAAGGCATTGGGGTATGTGGACTGTAAGCTTCTAAGACATACTTGCACCCTTTTCACAAGGATTCGAATATTTGAGGAAGGTCATTTTGATGTTTGTCCTTCCGATTGGGACTTAAACCTGCCCTGGTTGGTCTAGTCTCAAGGTCAAAAAGTTGTGTTAAGTTTTATCTCGAATGATATTTAACTGAATGTGTAGCGGTTGGATATTGTATCCAAGCTTTTGATAGTAGCTATTTGTACACATTTATCTTTAGTAGTTATTTCTTGAATATTACCTATTACCCACATGATCCCAAATCGTTACGTGGTAACGTACAAATTCAAAACAAACAGCTCAAAATCCTTACAATCTAGTTGTATCCCTCGCGGCAATGCATAGATGCAATTTTTCCATGATGCATTCAATCAAAAACGAAATGATTTATGAACGACACTATGACGTCTGGGATGATGTATTCAGGATATAAATTTAGTGCATCAAACAAATCTTGTTTCCAGATGAGTTTGAATTATTTGAGTTATTTATGACCGAATCGCTGTACCCTAAAATGGAAGGTAGTTTTTGTATATCCAACAACAGAACAAAGTTTTTTACCGGGTCGTACCATGTAAAAATCTCAATTAGCCACGATTTGACCACATGAATTGCAGCGTATTTAATTCCATTTTAATACGAATGCATATAAAACCATACAAACATTTGGTTCAATTGGATTACTCGCTAATATTGGCCCGTGTAATTCTTTGATTACAAATTTGTGCAATTTCCATTTCGAAGAATCTTCCTTTTGCCAACTGAACTGCGATGTCATCAGCAGGTGATAATTTGCAGTTTTTGAGTGATCCTCTCTCTTGGATCTCTCTGTTGTTTCGAAGTGAATGCAGTGCGGTGGGCGCTCCCAAATCAGATTAGATGTGTCATTTGTCTTATGGTAGGGTAAGTTTTAGGGCTCGATCTCTTATGTATATATCTTTATTTAGATCCCTGTGTATGTCGTCGTTCCGTATGTGATGAGCAGCTTGTTTTTCGGTTTTTAGGATCGGATAGAAGGAGTTGAGGATTTTGGTGCCGGATAGCTTTATTTCTTGGAAGTGTTGTTGCCAGGTCAGTCTGTTGTCAAAGGTTATGCCCAAATACTAGACTGTAGGCTGTCCTGGAATTTCTTCATTGCCTGGCAGGAAGTTTCTTTTACGGGAATTGATTGATCCGTGGATCATCATTGAAAACTGAAACGTTGTGTAAAGCTTGTATTATATATACCTTTTGCTTTTAGGATACTTAAGAGTAATGTTCCCTTGAAATAAAACTGGTAACATTTGGTTGGAGTTATGCCACAAAATAAGTGCATTTTCTAACAAAACTTCTTTTTGACTGTAGGTATTTCAAAGTCATTTCGTAATGTAACTTCCATTCCTTGTATGGAATGTCTATCAAGGAAGTTGGATAACAATACTGCCCTCGGATCGAAGTAACATTTCTTCTGCCAATACACGAGAATGGGAATAAAAGACTTCTTTTCTTGGTAGAAAAGCTGTCATCGTGTAGGGCCAAAAGGTATTTCGTAGTTTGGTAGACGGTGATTAATGATAGTTTGACATGGAAATCTATCCCAGCAATCTAGGAATGTACAAAGGCAAACTGTATCTATACATGTGAAGGACTGCTGCTTAACTTAAAGTCTGAGGAAACGCATTCCATTTATAAAACCGTGAAAAGCTAAAAGAGACTTGAGACGACTTGAGTCGTGTGGCTGCATTTGTTAGAATTCAACATTTTGATAGTTTCTAGGAAGGCTTTTATGTATACTTTATGCTATATGTATGTACACATAAAGTACGACTTGACATGCATTGATTCAAAGGAAGCACTGATATATGTTGCTCTAAGAGGAAACCAGAAAATTGGTTTTCTATTTTCATCAGTCGATAGCAAACCCATTTCTTCAGTTACAGCTATAGTTGATATGTTTAGTTATTGTATAAAAGGAACAGTCTAAGATTTATTGGTCTGTTTTCACTTATACGAAAATAATTGCTTTAAACGAAGAGAAATTCTCTAAAGCATTTTCTTTAGTCGAAAGTTAATCACTTTGAAATTGATATATTTTCATCCATTTTTCTCTCTATTGACCTCATCGCCGTAGAGATTCGTATCTATCTATGGTCGTTCTCAATGGATAAATTTGGTGTCTATCATTTGTTTTATATTAAATTTCGTGATGCGAAAGTTGTCCAATGTTGATTGATTTCAGTCAAGAAGAAATCTTCATTACGAACTTCGTTCTTTGTATATTCTTAGGAAACGAATTACATAAATCACAACAGAATCATATAGAAGTTGTTCAATATTATAACATTGCCTACAAGTTTTAGGTTTAGTTTAGAAATTTAGGTTAATTCCATGTACTTCATTGAGCACTTGTGAATATACAGAATCTCGATTTCAAGAAGACATTTAAGGTGAATTGAATTCAAGTTACAAATATCAATTTGTGTTCATGCAAAGCTGATAAGATTTTCAGGATGTCTGTTTGACTTTGACTGTCTTTATGAACGATAGATAGTGTAGTCAATTATTCTTCCAAAACATTGTAAGACTGAGTTATAGAACAGATGTATTGTTATAATGTTATCTTGAATGTAAGTTCAGGTTCTTGGAAGAGAAATGTAGTGATTAGTGCAAGTTTTGTTCTTGCATGAACAGCCTACGAACTGAGTGAATATTTCATTCAAAATCGAAACCCACTAAATCGGATTCAGTGGTTGAGGTTATTCAAACACGGAAAACCGTAAATACAATTTGAAATGGATGAATAAATTTGATGCTAATCATGGAACTGTTGCATTTGGAAATGAAAACCGAAAATCATACCCAGTGTTTTGCGACACATTTCCCGGAAAATGTCCGCTTCAAAGGGCGAAGAATGAGGATTCATTAATGTGGCTCTTGAAATTGTTTCATTGAAATACCAACGTATGGATCCAATTTGAAGGTAAGTGGAATTTGCTGGTATTATTATCCTTTTCTGTTTATCAACAAACATCGACCACCTCCACTTAATCCACAAATTCATTTTATCAACACTTGGGATCCATTAAACTGAATACTCTTTCGTATCGTGATAGTGGTTGGATATCTTGAACGTGAATTTTGATAGGAAAGACCAGCATCCTTTCTAGGAAGAGTTTAATACTTGGATAAAGAAAATAGAACCACTCAATTGGCTCTCGAGGATGGACTTGAACTGGAGGAGTTATCGTACTTCCTTCCAAATGAATATTCAGTTTTTGCGATTATTTATTGATTTTACAGATACGAGATACGAGAGACTGACAGGACCATGTAAAAATAAATTTCTTAAATTTTCAATTTTTTATTTAAATGTTCATACTATTTGCAACAGTTTTATACACGCTTCCAGCTACAGCTTAAATTTTACAATTAATTATAAACGTAATAAAGCTATTAACAAAAATTTCGTATAAAAGTTTTGTGGAAAAAATAAATTTCAAATTTTGATTTTAATTGGAGTGATTTATGTAATTTATTTTGAATTGTTAATAATGAAAAATTAAATGTTTAATTAAATTTTGAAATGAAAGCTTTCAGAATGTAAAAAACAGTTAATGATTAAACATGTTAAATTAATTGTTTCCTAGTAAAGAATTAAAATTTAAATAAATTTATTCATTAAGAAAATTCATCGGCACATTGATAAAAATATATTTTACGATTATTTCTTGCACAGTTCTAAATTTAATTGAAGTTTTTATTCTAACGATTTGGTACATGTTTTCATTCTATAATTACGACTTAAACTTAATTCACAGCTCGTTCATTTATAATTATATACTAAAAGACCATACAAATTTATACTAACAAGTACGTTATTTAGTGATAGTAGACAGTTGTTTAATTGGAACAAATTTTTCGTAATTGAGCGGGTTATATACACTTTTTACATGCTATAGATACTCCACACACTCCTTTAACCTATCGCTGCAGATTATGTCCTTCAAATTTGAATCACAACACTCCAAAGGGATCTGATGAGAATGGAAATGAAGATCGGTCTCAAGGATGTCAGGCAGTTACAGGAGTTCCTGGCTAGAATCAAAAATGAAGAATGGAGTTACAAACGAAAAGAAACATCTTCTTACCATTAATGTCGTATAGATGAGTCCTTGAAACATTGAATTTGTGCGTTCCCACAATGAGCTGGCAACCGATTTTAGTTCCTTTTTCAAGGATCTCTTTCTTTCGAAATGATGCTGTTAGACTCGCGTCGTAATGACCATCATGGCGCTGTTTGTGCAAGGCCTGTGCTGGTAAGATGTCTGAGTCGACACTATTGACAATGAAAGAAAATAAGGATATAAATTTTGTAAACAAAAAATGTATTGCTTACACGAAGTTCAGCACTGGTCTAGGGTATGAATCTGTAGAAACACACTCGACATCGATTCTTTCTTCGTTGATTTTGTGATTCAACTTCAAAGCTGATCTAGAGACGTCCACAACCTGCACATAGCCATAATTGGATACTGTCGTTTGAAACGATGATACTTGACACGTGTACTTTCCGCTGAAATTATGATTTGGATTCCTGAATCTAAGCGGTGCTTGAGTTGACTTTGGCAGGACAATGCTAGATTTGAAGGGTTCTCCCTGTATAAAAGATTTAAACGTTTACCCATTTTGATTAACGAATTTCCCACAACTTATTTACAAATGCTTGTGGTGGAGATTTGTCTGGTATCCATTGAAATATCACTTTGCCATTGAGCATCCATTTGAGGATGTGTCCTTCGTCCTGGACATCAGTCTCATATTCACAGTGCAAGACAAGTTCATCTGATCCCTTGTCATCAACTAAATGATGTTCTGGTACACTAAATTTTGTGATTCTAAGAGCGAAGGTGTCTGAAAGGGAAATGAAAAAAATGTATTACGTTCTATTAAATGAAAGAAAAGGATTTGAAAATAGAAACTCAAATGTCATCCTTAAAAGTGCTGCAAGAAAAAGTTTCAATTTTAATTTTTGCTGACCGTAAAAGAGGACATCCTTCAAAGCACGAGAGTCCTCGAAATTTTGCGGACAACTGACAACTTCCTTCAAAGACCTCATTTATTGTATCCAAGCTACTTAAGTCAATTACAAGTTTCCTTGGAGAAAATACTCTGACACAATTTGAAATGGGACTTCTCTACATTGTTAGGAAAAAGGACACCTTGCCGCAGTGTGAAACAGGTGAACATTGTTGAAAATTATGTCAATGGATTTTGAGTGAATCTTTTAATTCCCACAAACCTCCGTGAGCGTGTCCTTGCTTCGTTGCATTCCAATTTAAAGTTTATTAAATTTTCCGTACCACGTAAAACCTCATAACGTCATGGAAATATTCCTTATAACATTGACACAGTGCAAAAGGAAATGTCATATACAGACAGACCACTCGCTACAAATAACATCGCAGTGGATTCGTTTAATATGGTAACGGTTATTGAACAGGAAATGAAGTTATTTTAGATTCGGGATAATGTTAATGGCGGCGTGCTTTGGGATTTTTCTGGTTAATTCCAGAATTATGGGATTGACAGGAAATTATTTCTTTTTTCGGCTTTTCACATTAATTTCATGCAAAATAAATTTGTCAGTTGGTAGGATCGATGCTAAAAAATAAACTGAAGCTTATCAAAAATTGTGGAAAATTAATTTCTACATGAAATTTAACAAAATGGCCGAACGTAAGGATATGCAATTTTAATATCTTTGCACATCCAAGGGCGAATTGATTTTTTCGTGATTTGCCAACGAAACGTCGCGCTTGGCCGATCAATTTCAATTTAACAGGATAAGCGTGAGTGGGCTTAATTAGATCATTTGAAAATTACACAAAATGGCCGGTACAGAAATTGTTATTTTCCATACCCACGGGCGTATTCGGTTCTAACCCTTGGCGTTTGTGTTTGTGAGCTGAAAAATCTGTTCGTGTGGGTTTGTGGAAACATAAAATAGTCCTTTGGTCGACTAATAAATGAATATATCAGTCAACAGGTTCAATCATGTGACAAAAACTCATTTAACAAAATGGCCGAAGTTAAAAATTTTAAAAACCCCCAACGCAACAAACTTTGGGTCACACATATGTTTGAAAGTAAATCAAATACCCATTATGCGTCTAAGATACCTATCGCAGCTAACAAAAGTGCTGATGACCTTGACACGGCTGCACCGATTTGGATAAAACATATCTAAGAACCACCTCTAGAAAACTTGCTTTCAAATAAAAAAAAACCGCATCCGAATCGATTCACCCGTTTAGCCACAGCCAGACACACAGACAGACACACATAGCGGTCAAACTTATAACACCTCTCTTCTTGTGTCGGGGGTTAAAAATGACCGACTTCAACTTAATTATATTGCATACCTTAAGGCGTATTGATTTGAATTTTTTCCGTGTGCGTTGGTAATCTGTCAATCGGGTTTTTTGACGTTCTCTCAACAGATAAATAAATTTGTGTTTTGACAGGACCTCACCACACCTCACACATTACAGAATAAGAATATACAATTTTGCATATCCAAGGGCGCATTAATTTGAATAGCTATCAAACGTGTTTTTGTTATGTTTGGAAAATTTCTGCGCTCTGTAGATCTTCATCTTATACGAGATATAGAAATGAAAATATTTTATAGCTTTCCGTAAAAATCATAATTCAAGATAAGGTTTTTTCTAAAAAACCATGAAATAAAACTGCTTCCAATAGCTTTAGAGAACTTGAAACTAGGTCAAAGAATACCCCGAAAAAATTGTGAGTGTCCCTGGCAGCTATAATTTATGATGTTTCTCAAGTAAGCACAAATCGATCATCACTTTTTCATACCATTTCGCCAAATAACAAACGTTTTATATACACCATTACTTCAATTCAATTGAAAAATATCAAAAAGTCCTGCAACGAAAAAATTTTAGGATAAAGAATAGAATTTTCGATGACGTTCAAATTGCACTGGCGAAACTTTATCTATGGAATATCCTTTATGTGGATAACAACGATTTCGCAAACTTGTTTCATCCGAATATGGTTTATCATGGAACTAGAGTTTTTGATTTTTCGTCTTTTTGTCGAAAATCCTAGTCTATTCAGCACATCCTTGGACGGAGCACTAAGCTTCGAATAAAAGCCGGTATTCTGCAGATGTCATGAGAAGTTATTCCCATAAATTTGAATGACGACGATTGCAATCGATTCCATTGGATTATATTCATCCTATGAGTGTACGATGCAGGATAAAGTATGGGATTTATTTGAGTACAGATGCCTGAAATCAAGGAGCAGGTCGGATCTATGTTGTATGGTTTGCCCCAAATGGAATGTTAATATCACTTCAAGGATTAAGTGTCCGGAAAACCAATCGACGATTATCACGTTAAGACAAACGAAACCACAAGCCCAGTAGCTTAAAATTTGACGAGAATTTGTACCACTTAACGCAAACATTATTCGAATAGAAGCCCTGGAAAAACGGAATTCAGCTTTGCTGAATACAAAACTATTCAAATATATTGTTCTCTTGTACATTTTTATGTCTGTCCAAATTGATTTATGACCAAATTCGACGATACTAAGTAAAATTCCACATTAATACTTGTCACAGTTTTCGACCAAACTTGACATACGTTTCTTTTCTTATGTACTTCAATTCAGCTTGTTTTCAATGCTGCTGAAACATGCATTTTTCTAATACACATCTTGGAAAGAAGCTCCTGGATGGCTGTAACAAATGATAGATGATGTTGATCTTGTTTAGGTCATGTTTCTTTCATGTCCTTAAAGAATAGAAATTTCTTTCCCATCTGATACAGGCAACATGCAGAATTTACTAACCTAAAACTTCTGCTTCATGCTTATTCACATTTTGATACAAAATTTTCTGAAAACACAACTCACAGATTGAAAGAATGAATTTTGTTACAAGAAAATGTAAAACTTCATTTTGATGATTTCGAACAAATGAAAGAGGAAAATAAAAGAAACAGAGAATTTTTGAAATTCATTTCTCCATACAAAAAACAATCGTGACAGTGTCTCGGTTCCTCTTTCTCAATTTTTCATTAACGTTCGAAAATATCACGATTTTTTTTAAGTGCTTAATACTTGAATGAAATTTTCCAACGATACAAAATTACGCAGATCAAAAACCAACAACAACACAAACATCCAGCGAATGTAATATGTACTTTCAAGGATAACGGAATGGAAAATTTTAATTTCGCGGTTGGTATATTTAAGCTTCTGTAACAAATTTATTACAACGCTTCGCTGTTGGAAATTATTTTATACATATTTTTTTTCATTGTAAAGCTTGAGAAAATCTCATTAACAAGTTTCAGTTTTTAAGCTTGAAACTCGTGTGTGTTTTTCCAGGTTTGAGGAAGGTGGAGAGTGTAAGAAAAATCTTCAAAATTTTTATTATGGAAAGTTTCAAGGAAACGAAACGTTAATTAGAGTTTACAAGAAATTAAGATGAATTCAACGAATTCTGGTAATTGAAATGAATCCAATATGGTGCGAATTTTTCATCTTCTCCCATGTTGAACTGTCATGGTCTCATAATTCAAATCTTTCGGACAATTAAGATATGAGACCTTCCAACATGAAACTAATAAGCAGCTGTGCATGAATCTGTCAATTATGGTGAATGATTTGACTAATAGTAACGAGATGTCACTGCTGTAAATATGGAGCTAGAGTTCTGAAAACACAAGAAACTTTGAATTTGAATCCCATTTCATATGGACGAATAAGTCAAAGTTCAAAGCGACGCTACACGAATCTGTCAATTACGTTAAATGATTTGATTAACACTAATGATAAAGAGATGTCGCTGTTGCAAATATGACGTTACTTTGTAGAAAGTCAAAGTTTTCATAGAATTTGTTTGTAGTTATTTCCAATAGGAAGTCAATAAGAAATGTTACACCAATCTGTCAATTATGTAAAGTGATTTAATTAACACCTACGATGAAGATGTTGAACAATAAATAGATGTCACTGCTGTCAATTTTGTTTTACACGTTTACTCAGTGTGAAATATAATTTTTGATAGTATTTACTAAGTTTCATGTAACGTGTCTTATCACATAATCACGTGATTATAGCTTTATTGAATTAGTTTGATATACGAAAACTTTATTATTAGGGTACACACTAAAACCGATAAGCATCAAAAGCATCCTTTATTCAAAATTAAAGTCTATTACAAACAAAAACCCTCAAATATCTTAAAACTTCCTTTTAAATTATCAAACTTATCCGAGCTAAATTGCCGTCATTTTCTCCAAGAAAAGCAAAGTTAATCCGAATAGACGAGGCCTATTCAGAAGTCATGCTCATAATTTCAATATGGTTCCTAGCGACAGATGTCCCTAAACATGGCCAAAGGTTATTTTGTTCTTATCATTATCGTCTCTGGCAGAGCCACAAATTGAGTTTCATTGTCCCCATGATGTTTGCTCATTAGCAATATGTCTATCTCATACAAAATGAGGATGTTATGTGTTTTAGCTTGTCTAACCTACCCTCGTACGATAATGACGTGGGAAACATCATCTAATTTTGCTATTCATTCTTTGTTTAATGATTAATTCCCATTCATATCTAATTCGATTGAATTGTGTCAAATAAATTTGTCAAACATGTTATTCTATTTTGAGCAAATAAACACAATTGTTTGCTGTACTAAGAGGATCCGAATGGCATACAAATTAAGCCGTAATTACATATTCAATGACTATAAAGGTCATCAGAGTCGGAATGGAGTGGGATTGAATAACAATTGCGAGGTACTTTTCGCATGCAGCACGGCCATTTGCATTTGACGAATTTTCTGCAAATGGCCACGCGTGCAGTGAAATGTCTAATGAATCTTGCATTCGTTATGTGATGAATTTCTTAGATTTGATTTCAGAAATAGCTATTTATGTATCAAGGGTGTAAGCTGACGCTTTCTTGCATTCGTGAATTGCAGCATGAGTGTAAGCTTCTGTCGCATGCGTACAAAGACGAGTGGAGAAATTGTGGCGCGAGACGAATTCGAGCGCTACAGCTACACGAGGCTTTGTACGAATGCTTCATGACCGAGCGCAAATGCGGCAACGACTGTAAGAAGGCGTCACTGTACACCCGCGGTGCATACAATAGTTTATGCAACAAAATTCGTGGAGAGTTGAATTTAAGATTAATATTCAAATGAATCTGTTACATTAAGTTGTATGATAAATGGTATGAGTTTAGTGTGTTTGGGAATCGATCACGAAGCAAGCGTTGCATAAAATATTTTATTGTAAAATAACTTTCACTTTTACCTGTTACTGACACCATGACAAGTAGGAACAAAGTTGCTTTAATCCTAGCGGCCATACTTTTTGATTGAGCTTTTTGTTTGTTATTTCTTAAATTTTTTAATAATTAATTTTATTTTTCCTTTTCTTACAAGCATAACGTTCATTTGTTATTTGAAACTTTCTTAACAAACTTTTAAGTTGAATGAAAATTTCCACAATTCAATCAAGCACAGTCACTTATTTCATTTTTCAAATTAAAGATTTTTAATTATTTCTTATTTTATTCACATTTTTCTTGAAAGTGTCGCTCCACAAATCACTGGAACAGAAACAGTTTGTTAATTTTAAATCTTTTAACTTAATTTTTAAAACATTCCACGAGACATCCACTGTTGGCGACGAGAACACTCCAAATGGAAGGTATTACCCGGATGTAGCGTTGATAACAAGAGACACTAATTAGTTGAAAAATCATGAACCTATTATCTGGTCAATTAGTTTGAGGGCATAATTAGGGAATGAAATGTTAAAGATAACTTTCCCCGACTTGGAAAGTGACCAGAGGACCCTAAGACCTTTAGAATCTTTAGAAATTTAGGTTAACTGCAAGAAATAAATCGCCACAAACTTTGGAAATAATTGAACCAGCTACCAAGTATGTTTGTCGTTTTGATGTGACGTGGAGATCGTTTTATAAAACTTTTACAGAAACTTCAGCTCATGATCGTTACGTAGAACAAATCTTTCAAAGATGGCGGCTGAATCTTGAAAAAACTTTCTGAGGTTTTTGGACAATTATGCTTGATTATGATCACTTGAGATCATTCCGGAAATCACTTGGAGGTCATTAAACATTTGAAAATTCCAAAAATCCACGACAATAACATGATCTTGTTACGTAGATCCTTCGAATTTTAATTTTGGTTGACATCAATTTTGTTTCACAGCTTTATTAAATCCATTAACCAGTGGCACAATTTAAACTTAATAAATTCAAATACACTTTATTGAATAACACCTGCTGGAGGTATTTATCAACGTCAGGATATTAACTTATCACCTTTAAGTCACACATCCTTTCTGTTTGAATGTCTGCATTAAACACACTCGGATACATGAAAACAAGTGAGGGCTTTTACCCTGATAACCCACATTTCCACGTAGAGTTTGAGCGAAGTATTCCTTCAAAAAGGATTCAAAGATTCTTCGGGAATACGACACGCCATTGCCGGTGCAAGGCTGATACGATACTGACTTCGACTTGGTTGTCTAAAGGATACCAACTTTGTGCCGACAGACTTCCTGCGAAAGCTCCAGTGAAGCTTTGAGTCGTTTTTCTCCTCAAATTTTCATTCACTCCTTCACTGATGCTGAGAGCACTTCAGGGTGCTCATAATAAAAAGGACTTGTTGAGGAAGTGTACCCTAGGCTATCCTGAAATTAATCCCATTGAAATTCGAGATGGAATCATTGGGACCACGTTCTGTCCTCCAGGTCCTGTAGAAGAAGTCCCGAAACCACGACAATTCCACAACAGAAATGTCTCGTACACTTGGCGACGTCTCTTGTTGTATAATTTCAACCCCATCTAAACCGAAGTAAACGTTTTACCTTCGAAACCCATAAACAAACACTTTGCCACAACCGGGAGGGGAGACGAGGTAGATAAACAAAACAAAATAAAACAAAACAAAACTCAACCCAACTAAACAAAACTTTACTGCCTTTTTGGCACCATCCATGCACTTTTGGAAATTCAAACCGTCAAGGATATTGCAAATACAGGAGAATCTGTTTGAAACCAAACTCCAAAACCGGAAGTTATACAACCATACGATAAGGAAGTATTTTCAAAAACAACTTTGCCAAAAAACACAAAAACTTTAAATCGCGATAAGTGGAAAACACCGTAATATACGTGAAATGTTTGGCTAGTTTCAATACTCATAGATAACATGAAAGTTTTGTGGTACATCGTGCAGATGGTCCTTTTTTTGTGGTCCTTGTTTACGAGGATAAAAGTATCGATTTAATCCCATCAGCTTTGGATTCAATGTTCTCGCCAAAATCAAGACGTTTTAAAGTGAAAATGGTAGAATATGAAGTTTGAGATGTCATGCTGTGACTTTTGTAAATTAAAAATCATAGCAAATGTCGAATTATCACTAGCAGAAATCACTGCAAATGTTTATTTTCTTTTTTTTTTTTGCAATACAAAGTCCATGAAGCTGACGTCATGATGTCATGATGGCTAGTCGCAATTTTGAATGCAAATCAACTTTACAATTGTGTTGCAACTTTTTATCTTTCATTCTTTTCACGAAAACCAAAATTAAATTTTTCCTTAAAGTGTCACACCATTTTTATCCAAAATTTTTGACAAATATTGATGTTGGCATCACAAAGTACTCGGGGAGTAAATTAAAGCATGTACCCTAATTTTGCGTTATCAAGTTACAGGATATTCTTAAGACACTTCCTCGAACAGATAAACGAAATAAATCCACAAGGAGAATAAGTTAAAAAAAATTTTTTTATCACATAAAATGATATTTCACCAAAACCTTAATGACAGTGATTTGTCCTTCTTAAATTTAGCAACCGCAGAATGGATATATATATATAGTTATATGTTATATAGCAAGGATGTCAGGTTATTGCGAATGATTTATACATTTGGGTGTTTACAATGTCGGCCTAATAACTCTATGACACAGTATATAGTGTCACTTGGAATGTAATATACATTCGAGGAAGCCATTTCTATTACAAAGGATATAAATGTCACGTGTATAAACTATCTCATCTTGAGAAGGATATACAATTGGGCAACTTAATTTCAGAACAATTTTAGTCTCCTTAGATGGGATATTATGGGTTATTCTGTTATGGGCGTAATTTATGGTCCATGAATCACATTTAAAACTTACGCACTAACTGATATTCCTTAACGTTTCCTTACATTATTTCTTTTCAGAATGTGCTATCATTTACTATATCATTTAATATATCTGTTGCGAGAAATTCAAAATTTGAATTTGTGTTTGAGATTGAATTTTTAATACGCAATCAAGTGGTGGTCAACAACAAAAAAGGGTATGGATTTCACGGATTCGTTGACAAAATAAATGAAAAACCCAATGGGCTACATAACCAAATCTCATCACATGGATTTAGTGTACTAAAACCCTTTTCTATCATACGTTTGGGGAATAACGACCACGCGTTTTTAGTTTTGAACTTTAGTAGATGATTTATCACCAGAAAAGGGACGAAATTGAGTTTTGTGTGTGTGTTTTTTTTTGTTTTGGTTATGTTGGCGCTAATGTACCATACCCAGCTCAGTTCAGTTCAGTTCAGTTGAGAGAAGTTGACTCCTTTTTGTAGGAGGTTCTGTTCATAAAACAAACTCGAAATACTTTTTTAAGGTTCACCTTATTTCCCTAGCAAATTGAAGTATTAGTAATTTATCATACTTCCGAAAAAAACCATATCCTTGCGGAATCGGGTAATGTATGGTCCCACAGGGACCCCAAATTTCAAACTCTCGGTATGGGAAGTGGACGTTGTTGTGAATTTTATATGACAAATAATGACTTTCCGAGTTTCATCATGTCATTCGGTTCGGGGTTTATCCATATTTTATTGTATCACGTTTGAGAATTTGACGTTTTCTTCCTTTTTAACTTTTTTCCTTTGATTAATGATCACACACTGCAATACCATCAATTGGCTTTAAAAATAAAGTGTCTTAAAGATTCAACGTGAGAAGACAGTAAATCAAGAGAGTTTTGTGGCCACTGACCTTTTAAAAATTTTGACATATTTATGTTATTCGCTAATCCTACCATTTATCATTCTCAGGGTGATCAAACGCTTGAAAATTTTCAAAAGTCAAAAACTGAAATAAAATCTTGCGAGATCCCGTTACCGTTACCTTCATCAGCGTTGAAACAAACAAACGTCAATTACCATAGCGACATTTGTCTATCGTTAGTGTTACAGTCACAAACAAAATAAAAGTGGCAACATTTGGTCAGTGGCAGCATTACTAGAGCTGCAACGCTCACATGTGTTGCATAAGTATAAGTGTTCTTCCCAGGCTGGCTTGGCTGTAAGATAACGTCACGGTTATGGACTCTTCTAGAGAATGATTTCATTGTAGTTTTGGTAAATTTTTACGAGTCTCCAGTGGAAAGTTGACATTTCGATTGACATAAAATGAAGAAGTAACGTTGCTCACTGCAGTCATTGCAAAGAGCACATCAGAGCGATGTAATGAAACCATTGTTGGTGGTACGTGACACAAAGTTAGCTTTACAATTGAGATATGTATGTACATAAAAATAACAAGACCGGACGAGTTACGATATGTAAAAACAACAACAGCAAATGAATTGCATGTTTGTGTTGGAGATATGAAGACAAAATGAGAATGAGATGATCTTAACATCAGCATTTCATTATGACTAACAGCGTTCACGTTTTATGCACAAAACGCGTCGTAAAACTCGACGAGAACACGTTCATCCCATATACGAGACTTGAGACTGAACATTTTATGGTTGTGCTATAAAACTGACAGTCCCCACGGTGTTATTTGACGATGATATTCTTGAGATGAACTTTTAACTTTAAGAATTCTATGTGATACAAGAAGTCTATTTCTAGATTTTTCACGACGTCTTGAACAAATTGTGCTTTTGTCTAATACCTGCCATCAATTAATGATGGCAAAGTAGCACCTGATAATATCTAATAACTTGAAAGAATGCATTTCGCACAGATTATCTGGATATATGTGAACAAATTTAACTCCAACAGTTTATACAAAATCACATAACACGCATGGCTCATTGACTATCTTCGGGCACTGTACTGCATAGCCGACGTGTTGACATTGCATTGCAACATTACAAAGAACATGTTGGGGTGCAAAAAGGCTTAACACTTTGTTGGAAAGAGTGTAAACATGTGAAGGCAAATAAAACCTTTTAGAATTCAAAAAGGTGTTTCCCACCACGAAAGTAAAACTCACAAACAGAAGCAGAAAGTTGAGAGGGTTTAATTTGTGTTTATACAATGAGGAAGTTTGAAGCTTTACGGAACTGCTCAACTTAACCTCATTCTTCGTCGTAATTCAAAGGCGATGTACTTCTTGTTAAAAGGGGAAATGCTGTTGGAAAATTTTGTGGTTTTTGTGGAAGGAATTTTCTATGTTTTTCCGTCAATTAAGTCACTTGGAAACATTTGCAAGTACATCTACAGCAAGTTTATTTTCAACGGAAGAAGGCTTGAAATTTGCTTCATTCAATGTTACCGAGGATTGTTCCACAGGAAGTTCTTCAGGTAAATGTAGTTGTATTTAATGAAATAATATGTTATTATATCCTTCATTCATTTTTAGGCTCACAATAGGGAGAAACCATAAAGAAGATGTAAGTAGTATGATCATGAAATTGAAGAAATTGAGGTCAATGAAAATATCAGCTTTTCATTTGTGATATAAACCGAAAGTATGGTTTGTAGTCAAATGAAATTTTCTTTTACAGGGAAATTGGGAACACATTTGTTGATGGCACAATTGGGAACCAAACAATTCACATTCAGCTTATTTTAAGTTTTACTTCAAGATTTAAAACACTAAACATGTATAAACAAATTTCTTTTAAAAGTATCCTTAACAGTTTCGGTTTTCTGTAATATGTACAATAGATAGAAACAAATCTTAAAAATTTTGTTCGAAATGCTCCAGGTATAAAACTCCAAAACAATGTTTGCAGAATTCTTTCATTAAGATTATATCGTTTATTGTTTGAAGGTGTCCATAACCAGCTTTTAAGGATATATTCTTGAATATTAAAAGTACAGGCGTTATATTAACTTGAATATTGCTATGGTTACGCAATGATTTGTTCAATACGTTTTAATTAATAACTCTGTAAATATTGAGAGTATCTGGGTGAATCTAATTGATTTGTATATTGTAGGATGCTGATTTTCATATAACATGTAAATCACAAATCAATACTGTAAGTACTGTTTGATGGTCCACCTCCAACGTTTCGTTGTTTGTTACTGTTGAGATGGACACAAGAAAATAGACGCCATTTCACTGGAATTGTTTATAAAATAAATATCCCCACTTCGAAATATATTGTATCCTTCCACAACACATTCTTCCGATGAAAAAGGATTCGCATAAAGAATCTCCTTTACCAATTCCTTGACAGATTTAAGCTCTCGTCCTTTTCCACTTTCATAGTTAAAGGCTAAAAATGATGAAGTAAGTCGTATCCTTTCGGTTCGCCAGATTTCATTGAAAGTCCTTTACGTTATTTTGATTTCGCTTTCGAATCCTTACTGTTGCCAACATCAGGATAAGTTTATCCCCGGTGGATAAGGAATAAGATAGAGAAAAAAGGATATGAAATTCAAAATGTTTACAGTCGAATTCTTTTGTATTTGAATCAATCAGGCGCAAAAGAAATTATCCTTTTTCATATGGTATTGACAGATATTCGATAATATTTTATGGGGTTGATTTAAATTTTGTATCCTTTTTGGTGGCCTACGCTTAGAAATGTCTAAATGTCCTTTAAATGTAACAAATTTCTTTTAAAGGTTTTCCTGCTATTGTATAAGAAACGAAATTTCAAATTGTGGAAAATATATTTTTTCTATATTCTGAATAAATTCGGAATAAATTTGTAAAGCGAAAGGTTGCAATCCTTAAGAAGGACATTTGGAAACGCTTATTTAAGCACAAAAATAAATAATTTTTTTAAATATTGGTTCAATTCTTTTTCACATCACGTGGAGGATTGAATAAATTAATTAAAATTCCTTAAGACAGGACACATTGACATTGACAGGATGCAGTGGAAGACATTTAAATGATCTGAATGAAGTAGTTTTTTTCCACTTAATAAATTTTTTTATCCTGAATTTCTCACTTGAAAGGATACGAAAGTAATTGAGTCGAAGACGAATGCAAGTTGAAACGTGCCTCTCAACACTTTCAATATGACGCTAAGGACGATTTAACATCTCGAAGGATCCAGATGGAATTGTTTGTTCATTTTCCCACAAACACGTGGAATGCAATGCTAACGAATTGAGTTAAACAGGATAAAGGGTATTGAAGCATAGAACTATAAATGCGTTGGTGATGGCACTGGTGCGGGGACGGAATGATCCTTAATCCCTTAAGGAATCCGTATTATTTTCTTACTTTTCATATCATCCTCTTCACGTTCGATGAAATTTTATTGAGTTTCTCTTGGAGTCGTCGGTTTTAATGTTTATTCCAGGGCAACACATAAAACAACAAATAACCCGGAATACATTTCTACACAGAAATTTACAATTGAACTGGACCTTAAAGTATCCTGTTTTATTGTTGTTGGGATAATGCCATCATCATCAGACAATGACCAGAATACAAAATGAGACATGGGTCATTTCATTTTTGAAGGTTATCCTTAAAGGAGAAAATGTGTTTTTCATTTTCCAACGAAAATCTTTTAAAACTTCAAACATTGCTTTCCTGCAAATCAAACTAAATCACTGAAGGATTCAGGATTTAAATTTGTTGATTAAAAACGTCGTCAACAGAAAATGTGATTTGTTGACATTTTGCCTTGAAACATCCTGACTGACAGTCAAATACCTACAACTCCCAGAGATGCTCGTACTTTCTTTCTCTGGAAGAGAGTAAACGATCAAGTTCGAAATTCTGGTGCAAACACGTTGTATGGTCACGAGATATTGGATTGTCTGTACTCTCAATGAAAAATATAGTAGAACGTTAGGCGCTTGGTGGGTGCTCGAGTGCTGGTTCAAGCAAGATGGCGCATGACTTTCAAGACAATTGTTTCAAGATTTCGTTTTTGTGTAACTAACTTTTTTTTCAGAAAAGAAATGTTTCCTTCCTTACCACAACCTTTTAAATGTTGAACCAGGAATTGTTCAATTGAAAGTTAAAAAGTGAGGACAGACATCCTTTGATTAAACTAATTTCTGTGCCTTCAAATTGACTCGAGTAAATGTTCAAGAAGATGAATAGGAAAAAAGGATAACATGAAGTTGGTATAAGTGGAAACAACGTTTAAATGAAGTTAATTTCTGAATCTGTTCGTGAAGGACGATAAGTTGTCCGTGCCTGTTTATGTCAAGTAAATCGAAAACCTTTTAAAGTTCAACCTCAGGTTTGCACTTGCTGGGAGTGATGTTTCTTTGTTGATAAAAGTAAAGGATATCCTTGTAGTTATGCAAATGGGTTCAGTTTGCATTAATATCCTTGCAAATTTCTTGTAAAGACACGAGGAAACCTCATTAATCAAAAGATATTGTCCTGTTCGTCCTTTAAAACATGAAACACCAATCAAAAACCGTTGCTTGGAAATTGTCGGATAAGGTTGGAGAGTTAATCAAAGGAAAATTCAAACAACTTGACCTTAACTCATTCCGTTTAACCAGGATTATTCAAGGATTCGATTTAGGTAGAGTGGAAACCATTTACCATGGACTTCTTTTCAAGTCGAGGGGACGATTTAACGAGGTTCTGGTTTGTTGATTTTTTATAAAAAACGCAAAAACTAATTGCTAGCATCCTTATTCATTCAAAGGATATTCATTTTTGTTCAATAATGACGGACAACTTGATGTTTCTAAGGTTAGACTCAAAAGGATATGATGAATGGTTTGCAGTTATTGCAAGAGGGAACAAAATATACCGCGAAAAGTAATTAGAAACATTATCAGCAAAACACAATCAACGTTAGTTGAATCGCGATTCCGTGTTGATCAAATCCGATTAGGTTTGTTCAATAAAACACGAAGGAAGCTTCCAATAAATGTCAGCCATTTTTATTGACGGTATTATCAGTATTTTACGAGTTAAGGATGTAGTTTGTCTGAATAAAATAACAATTCTAATGTTGATACAGATACAGGAGAAAGGATAAGGAGAACAACTTATCTTGAGACTCAATTATTTGTGACGGTCCTTTTGGGAAGGATACACATGGATTCACTATCCCGACACATCATAAAAGGATATGAAAATTGTCGTTCGAATAAATGGATTTCTAAATAAAGACAAAGACCGGAACCGGAAGGAGTTAATCATAATTTATTTGAATTACTTTCAACAGGGATATCTAAACAAAATCTAAATCTAACCCGTTTGTGATGAAAGTGTATCCTTTAAGGATAACAATTTTCATTTATGCTGAATGCGTTGAAAGTGAAATTTAATTTTCATAAATTTCTTGTTAACTATGAATTCAATAAATTCAAGGATTTGAAAAGGTTTCGAAGAGAATTATCCTTTTCAATTTTATCTAGTGAAAATTTTCAACTTGGATTCATCAATTCTTTCTTTGATACTCCTAAGATTTTAAAATTTCTATATTCATTTTTCCACACAAAAAATATACGGGTACATTTTGAAATCTCTAATTTCTTCTTATTTTCATTCATTAGTTGTGAAACTCAAGAGGTGGCTTTGTATTTCTCCGCTTCAATAAAGCCATTTTGACTTCCAGATTTCACGTTTCAGAGAAAGTGGAAATTGAAAAATTCATTTCTCCATACAAAAGTTATGCGTGCCTATTTTCAAATTGATTCACTATGAAACTCAACAGTTTGCTCTGTGTGCCTCCACGTTGAAGCATGATCGTGCGTCTAGACTTCCAGATGCGACGTCTGACGCACATCTTAAGTGTAGTTGAGAATTGGAAAATTAATTTCTCCACGTTGAATTCAAAGTCAACAGATGGCTATGTGTGTTTCCATTTTATTGAAGCACGAGCGTACATCGTGATTTTGAAAATTTAACGACTGAGGTGAAGCTCCAAATTCGAACATAAATTATTTTCATACTGACTCAACAGATGGCTCTGTGTGTTTCCACTTTAATCAAGACATTTTACAGAATCATGAAAGTTTAAATTTTACGACACGTCTTGATTTTTATTGGCAATATTATTAACTTAATTTAAAGCCTCCAGTCACACTTAAATTCTGGATTAACTTTATTCGAGCTTTTAAATTCCACCAATAAAGTCAAATAAAGAACACAAAAATCCCAACTCCTGTAAACGACATACACGCCATAAATTATGGTTACAAACTCTCTGGGGCAATTACATCCAAATGTTGCAGATTTTAAAAACGTTAAAAAAATACAGAAAACCTTTTCCTTGAAAGTACTAAATTTTACGTTTTCCTTACGTTTGTTCTAAAAGTGAGAAGTCCTTCGTATAAGTTTGTCCATAAAATTTGTATTTTACAATCAAATACAGCCCATTCCTGTCGTTAAAGAAACGTGCTGCTTTTAGCCTCTGACATTGGCAGACATTTTGTTTTTTATTGGTCTTAAGGAAAATCCCTGAACGATTCGAATTGTCCTGATTTATCGTAGGTTATTGAAGTAAATTACATGATGATTGCTTGGCGTAATAAAGTAACCATTTCGGAGGATATAAAGACTGCAGGATCAACAATTTTCAGCTAAATCTCATCATCATTGTGTGACAGTTGTATCCTTTTTGTCATCTACTTTAAACTGGCACTTATTTTTAATTAGTGTCGTAAAATGGGATTTAAAAAATGACAATTTTTCTGTCCCTAATCCCAATAGAAACCGTCTGTCATAGAATTTAGCCTCAAAACAAAGTCATTTCGTTACTTATGACCCTCGTTAAGTCATGAATCATTTTGGCTTTTAATAGGATCCCCAAAGTGGGGAAATATTTAGCCCAAAACGATTTTATCGTAAACCTTCATTTTGGAATGCGATCAAAAGTTAATTGCCTTAACTTGACCCGAAATAAATAATTCATTATCCTCAAACACTGTTTTTAAAAACCCAAAAAAAGGTCTAAACATTCCCTCGACGTCGAAATTAGGGATGAAATTTTCCTTAATTATTCCCCATATTGAAAATTCATCCTCCTGTTGCCCGCCCCTTCCAGCTGTCGGGATGTCTTCATTAATTATTATTTGGGATCTAATTTTCATCCACTCCAGAGACATCCAATGACCCGAACATTTTGAGGGACAGAATGGTTGCTCTTTCATTACGTTTGTCAACAGGCCAGACCTCAAGATGTCGGATTGGGGAGCAAGAAACCCGATCGATATTGTGGTGCACTTTAAAAACCAATAAAATGTCCTATTTCTACAAATTTTATATACTTTAAAGTGACTGTACTGACTCTCAAGTTTGACAGACACCATTTGATCCTTTCAAATTTCTCGCAGAAAAATTGGAAGTTCAAAAATCCCCATTTATTTACGTTTCTTCATCAAACTTGATATCTAACAAAGGATTCAAAAGGTTGATGGCATTACAAGCAATGAATTCATGGAAATTTCTATTTTGGAGACGACAAAATTTGTTACAAATCCGGGTAAATCCGAGTCGTGTTTTTGTGTTTTTCGAGGAATTCTCAATTTCACGAAATGTTTGTCTCGAAATATTTCATTGGGAAATGGCGACGTGTTTGACGGGATCAAATGTGTTGAGGTTTGAAAGGATTCATTTTAAGGATAGGGACAGTAGGAAACAAGCGGCTTACATAGTTCTCTTTTCTTTTCCTAACACTGTTCTTATCTTTCCCCCAATATGGCCATATGCAACGCTTCTTCCATGCAGCTCTGAATGTGGAACATGAAAGGAGAAAATGTTGAGTGCTCCGTGATCGGGAATCGAACACGCGTCCTGCTTTCCGGGCAGAGTCTCTTACCAATGAGTCACCCGAGCAAACACAATTGTCATTTACAAAATTTGTATGAACACACAAGAAATTAAATTCTCTTATAAAAGTTTTCAAAAGAACAAGTTTGTCCCGCCAAAAATATAACTTCGTTCGAATACCTGTTATTGGAACCTACGAATAAGAAACTCTATAAGGAAACGCTATATGTCACATGTACAGTATACGTGTCTCTGTCTCTTTCACTTGTAACTTCATGGTAAAATTTTTTTTGGCGGGAATTTCATTTCATAGATGAGTGTGATGTCAAAAACAAATTTTGTATGCCACTGTTTATTCTATTCACTATGCCATATGCCTACAATCTATGGATCACTATGCCATAGATGTAGACCTCGAAGTTAATGGGACGGAAAGCTGGACTGAAGAAACGTATTTGAACAGATCTTTGTCCAATTCCACCGTCGACAATAGTTGCGGTTTGATAGCGGTTGTCCAAATCGTTCGATATGGTAATGCAAGTGATTGGAACGATATACTCTGCTACCTGTGAAATAATTCAGTTCACGAAACATGAAAGTTAGAACTGTATTCTACTTACTATCGGGAACCGTATAGTGTGCTGCTGCCAGTTTTCGTCCCATGGAAACACTATTGAACGCCATTCCAGTAACTGATCGTTCGGCTCTCTTGTGCCCCATACATAATCCTCACCCTTAGCACTAGCTAAGCACAGGCCTTCTGACAGAATCACTAACAAGAAAAACAACTTCATCGTGTTACTTCCTAAGTTTGACAACGCTTCGAGATAAATTCCTGCTTTTTATACCACAAGCTTGATATTATTGTCTCGTTATTATTGTCTTGTTATTGTCTGGCTATAAACTGTGCTATTCATTAAATAATTTCTGGCTCCGAGTAAACACATTTGTCATTTAAATAATTTTGCGAACAAAAAACACAATTAATTTTTTATTGATGTTTTTGTAGATAAATTGGATCAGAGCCTGAAAGTGACCCCAAAAAAGAGTACATTGTAAGTGCACTATCAAACACTCGCATTATTTGTGAACCCCACACAGTCAAATAACGTAGCGACATCTCTTGGCTATTAACTTAGTAGCACTACGTCATTGAAATTGTTTTTCCGTTTTCTGATAGTCAAATACAGTAATAAACATAGATAGTAAAATGTCAAAAAATTGCTTTATCTGTTTACTCTATTTTAACCCTAATCACATTACTGATTAGTGACTCGAAATAGTAACCAGTTTCCTTTGAATCACTTCGCATATGGACGCCGCACACGACACTAGTTTGCAAAATAAATATCGATATATCGATATATCGGTTCAATTTGTAGAAGAATGATCGCGTTCTATTTATCCTAACATACGTTAATCACATATTTTTTGAAAAGTTAAATTTTATTTTTCTCAAAATATTAATAAATATTAATTTTTCCTTATTCACGGTAGAAGTAATATATTTGTCGGTCTGAAAAAATATCGTTTTTTCATACCTTTTCGATAGTAAGAATTTTATATCGATATATCGGAAAATTAAATATCGATATATCGAACATAATATCGATATTTTTTCGACATCCCTACACCAGCCGACTTTCGAGTCGCTTAGACAAAAAGTTTGCGACATTTTTATTTTGAGAAAATGCAAAATCAGGAATTAATCATTTTACTTGCCGCGGAGGTTATAAACGAATAAACTAATTTGAGTAATTTAATTGAGTTTCGGATGAGTAGCTTCATGTGCGGAGCCTGATCGCTAACAAGTCAGGAACTGGTTTGTATCGAAAGTTACCAAAGAGTTTAGTTTGCTTGTAGTAGCTCCGTGTGCGGAAGATGAAGAGGTTCTGCAGTCATTAGTTTGGTTAGCCGCGGATTTCGACATTGTCTCTTCTGACCCATTCATCCTCTCTGCCGCCACTTCTGGCTGGCATTTAACACAATTCTTTTATTAACACTGAAACCTGTCACTTCTGTTAACCACAAGAGACAGAATAATCTCGTTCTGAATTTCCACAAATTTCAAAACCCGTATTAAGGAAACCTCAAAGAAAAGGTTAATGTCCTCGTACCCATCAACCTTTGGTGAGTCTTCACAAAATTATGTTTTTCAATTTTCCGTTTAAAGAGGAAAAATAATGAAAAACTCCCTCACCACGAGTTGATAATTTCATAGTCTTGTACTTTCTTTATCCTGCCTCATGCGGAAGTGGAAACGAATGTTTCCTGACATTTAAATGTCAAAAAATTATTCGTCTCATGTAGCAGTCATATATAAAATTCGTCCTTTTCTGTTCTGTGTTATTGATTTTTTGATGTTTTAAGCGTTAATGAATTAAAAATGTATTTCACACATTCCTTGATGTTGTTTTTGACAACAAACATTAGATACTTCAAACAATTTTTGTATTACCAACGACGACTAATGCTCCTTAACGCAAAGGAATTCATTTCGACGATTCGTAAAAGGACATAAGATGTTTATCCGCCATGGAAACTGTAATAACTGTGATGTCCTCATTAGAAATGTTCTGCGTAGACCTTTGAAATAGAAAGGACACAAATCCCATCCGACCTTTGAATGTCCTTCTAAGGAGTCCCTCTCACGTGAATAAGGATTTAATTATTCAAAGAAGTTTTCAGTATCACAAGCGCCATAAATAGATACTCCTATGTATATCAACAGATTTTGAAGTGATTGTTAAGATATTTTTCAAAAGTTTGTTTTCGAAGAAAGCTTAAGGCTTAAAGCTTAAGAAGATCACAGCCACACAAAATGGTTGCCGTCAAATACACCAAATGGCTCATGGCTGGAATCTGTGGACCACCTCGTGCATGTAATTGAACGAACGAGCTCAAGGCGTGCTTCCTTGAAACGTCCTTGTGTGAAATTTTGATGTATTCTTTCGTATCATAACTACCTGAACTGTTAAATATAAAAGTTTTCATTCAACACTCTCCAAAAATAAATCTCTTCGTTTTTCATGGATTTCCTTACAATTTCCCGCCTGAAATGATTTGCAGGACGGAAAAAAATATGAAAAATAAACGTCTGAATAATGGAAACAAATTTCATGTTGTGAAAATTTCCCTGGAATTTTATACAAAACCGCTAAAATCGAGAAATTTCCCTTGAAAGTGTCCTGCGAATTCATGTGGAAATCATTCAAACACGCACGAACGTGTTCCCCGTCTTCGTCTTCTTTTAGTTCGCCAATTTGCCAACATCGACGTATCATTCAAAGTTAATAAGGAACAAAAACGTGAATGTGAACAGGTGAAAAAGGGATCCCCACATTCCACGTAATGGGGAACACATGATGATGTCGTAAAAAAATGATGTTGAAAATTGCTGCGGTCGTGATGGTTATTGCCTCCCAAAAGGAAGTCTTTTACGTAACGAGTCCTTTGGGGGGAGGCTTGTTCAAATTACAAGTATGACTTAAATTTTATTCATGCTGGAGTATATTTGCAGCGGTATCATTTTGGATTCACGTCCGATTCCAAAATGGCGAGCATTGAGCAACAAAATCTTCAAAATGTCCGCCATCAAGACGCCATTTTATGCTTAACAAATTTTTCCAATGGAAAATAATTAACATAATCCAGTGGATTGTAATTAATTTTTATGGTTGCTTTTATTTTATGACGTACAATACATATCGAAGGACATTTTTAGAAGGATTAAATTGTGTTAAGATTGGGTTGATTTTTTCTCACTAGAATTTCCACTAGGCAAAATGGTACGCATTCCCACCTTGATAGCTAATTGAATTTCACGGTAACATTTATTTCCCCGAATAAATCAAGTGAAATGGAGTCGCAGCCCAATCAAGGGATGAATTCATGAGTCCTGTCTCGCGTGAAATATATTCCCGACTTTATTTCAATTACCTTCATTAGACTGTCCAGAATAAGATATTACGCTCCAAGTGAGGTGACTCCGTACAACCACAGACAGATGACCCCGAAGCACTTAAGCCCACGCGTCAATGGGAGCATAAATTCCAAAAATAATAACCACATCCCTCTTACCATAGAGCTAAAAGTATCCTCTGTCGGGAGGGTTTCCTTTACCCTTGGGAAATTTTCAGTTTTCTTCTCGAAAATGGAAATTAGCTAAGGAAAAGTTTTTCCTTTTATGATAATCAACGAAAGTGGGTAAGGAATTTCCAGAAAAACCGAACGCTTTTCTTTTAATTTAATCTGAATTTAGCGAATTTCTTATACATGAATTTATGATGCAAAAATTATTCTTTTTAAGGGAAAATTCAGTTGAGAAAAATTCATTGGAAAATTAATTCGCGTAAATTAAAATGTTTAGTTGAACTTTGTACACACCTGGCGTCCTTTTTGATTTGCCACTTTCCACCGGATGCCGGACTCGCTGGTTCCTTTCTCAGGATATATGCTTTTTGGAAGTGGCTGAAATTCGGATAAGAAATCCCTAAAAATATATTCTCCCTCATGTACATCCTTATACATATCAAATGAATGGGAGAACCAAATTGAGTCGGAATATATTTTTCATATGCTTTCAGTACCATTATTTAAGAACTATCGGATCTAAAAGTCCTGAATATTCTGCAACCTGTTTGCACTACCATGGATATCACCTACTTAACACACCCTTCTAGTGTTCATATCTTGGGAGAAATTAACAAAAATGTGTCAAGAACAATAATACCCTACAGTAACAGGGACAGTAACCTTATACACAATAACCGTGACTAGATATTCCAAAAACCAAATAGGCTTTGACGGAACATTTGAGAAATCAAAGCTATCATGGCAAGTTAACTTCGGCAGTTTTGAACAATTGCGGATCAGGTTCAATATTTTTTACAATAATGAATTCTGTTGAAAATACTATTCAGGGAAGTTCAAATAGAAGTGATTTAATTGATGTAGAAACAGAACTAGAAGAAGAGCATGATGTTACAGTAGAAATGATCAACGATCTAATAGAAAAAAATGATGAACTATTAGATTTATTACTACATGAAACAATACAAGAATTGGAAGAAATCGAAGAAATGTTCTATGACAAACTGGATTCTCAGGCGAATGCCGAACTATTTGACTTATGTGTCTCAGCACTTGAACAAGAAAATTAATTGAATGAATTAAATGTTTATAAAGATATGTAACATCTTGAATGTACCTTATATAATAAAAATATTGAATAACTGACAAACAGAGATATCTTTGTTTTGAACCGATGCAAACGTAATGAAACCAACTAAACCGTATATAAATACCACATCATATAGAGAGCACAAGATTTTAATATTAGACGAAGTTGTTTTTTTACAACTCCTGCATGGTTTCATGAACATCATCCACCATGAAAGTATTTTGCCAAATTCAAAACCTGAAAAACAAAAAACCCAAAAACTCGAACACGGAATTCTGTTGCATTCTGGTTTCCGGATAAGAGGTGGTCCAGACATCACTTTATCTTACTTTGAAGGATTGCAGAGCTTCGCGGTTGTTTGGAAATCAGCCAATATGAATTTTTCTTTTATTTATTTGCCTTCTTTTTTTAAACCATATTTTCCAACCATGGAAAATAGGTTTCATGGGAAAATTCTTACATATTTCATTACCCAAACCATTCGACTGTTTTTACATGATATCGTCGTTACGTGCTTTGCCATTTCGTTAAGGTTTCAAAAATTTTCGGTTTTCCAACTTGAATTATGCTATTCCAATAAAAACGTTTTCTCAATTTTTGTTGAATGGAATCGTTTTGTTGATGAAATCCAAATCTGAAATTTTCATATTGAATTAAAAGTTTTCCTGGAAATAAAAATGCAATAGCTATTCATGTATCAAGGGTGTAAAATGACGCTTTCTTGCATTTGTGAACGAAGTCGAGCGCTACAACTACACGAGTCTTTGATACGAATGCGTCATGACCGAGCGCAAGTGCAGCAACGACTGCAAGAAAGCGTCACTGTACACCCGCGGTGCATACAATAGTTTATGCAACAAATTCGTGGAAAGTTGAATTTGAGATTAATATTCAAACGAATCTGTGACATAAAGTTGTACTTTACGCACTAGTGTGGTAAAATAGAATGAGTTTAGGGTGTTTGGGAGGCGAACCCCTTACACACATAAAAAATTCAACTTTCGAAGGAAGCGTTGCATAAAAGTACTTACTTAAATGGTTCAAAGGTAACAGATCTTCAATTGAAATAACTTCTATCCCAGTGGTTGTCAACCCTTGTAGCTTGAAATAAAACAATTCCAAGTAATTGATCCAGAAGAGAACAGTGTTGATTTATTACAAAATCTGACTTTTCAATACTTATTTTCTTAGCTTATTCCACAAAGGAGCATGTTTTGAGGCTGTTTTTCCAACAAATCAAACCAAAACCTTGTGAAGAATAAAAACAAAGAGAACATTTTTCCAATCATCTTTCCATGATAAATCTTCGCAATTCTCGGAATTTTAAGGTTTCCAAACAACAACGTGGATTTGTTGTAGCCTTATCGATCGGCTGGATTCTTTTCTTGAAGTAAATCGCAAACAGTTTTGATGAATTTCCGCTTGAGGCATTTAAAGCGATTTATATCCTTTGAAAATGTTTTGCACAGGGAGAGGTTATAAAATGTTTTATCTTCCGGTGTTAACCTGTTTACTACACGTAGTTATACACGAAAGAAGACACGGTTATAGACATGTTTTTTATGAAGGGACCATTTCCAGGAACGTTGTCCTGTTATTCCGTACGATGAGCTGTTTCATTCAGGATGTTGAATGATTTTTGATGTCTTACAGAATTGAAGTGAAAGCCCAATTGTTTCAGAAACTGTATGAAAAAAGATTCCTTTTCCTGGATTCCTGGAATAATCCCAAGGCCATGTTTGAGAGAAAACTTTTGTTGATTAACTTATCAGTTTTCAACAGTTAATTATCTCGATTCAGTGTGATTTAAGACTTTTACTTGTGCAAAGTTAGCCACAAAATGCTTTGTTTTTGTCCCTCAACTCAGTAGGAAGAATTATTGCCTTCGAGGTTTTTCAGAGTTTTTGAAAGTTACCCTTGTTTGCTCACATTTTCCCTTACTGACTTTTTGTAATTGAAAGAATCTGAACAGATGAATTCAGATTCTGTTGCTGAGTTTTTATCAAATGTTACAACGCCTTTTTCATTATATCCTACAAATTTCATTTAAAATAATTCATTATCTTATACACATTAAATTCAACAATTACCCTATTCAACTCTGATAAACAGAATACATTATCACATTCATTTTAAAGTGTTACATGTAATCCTTGAGCATTAAACATTAACAACAGAATTATAAACTTGTAATTCCAACATTATTAATTCACAGTGTTGAACGTAACCAGTGTGAAACTTATTATTCAAATATTTCATAGTGTATACAGCATATGTGCTTGAAGATATTTTCAATTTTCAAGGACGAAAACATTTAACTCAATTCACTTGTTTCAGGTAAATGAACCTAACTTTGGTTTCCTCTTGTGCCTTGAAAGTACGTAATGAATTTTCAACACACACTGTCAATCATGACGATATCACGTAGAGAATACAGTATTAAATAGAATCTGTATAACATAATTAAAGTTTCAAAGCGAACTTCATTAAAAGGTTGTATTTGACATTTTCAATTCTTCAAAAACATCATTTCATTCTTCTAATATTGAAGTTGACATAATATCAAAGATATTTCAATAAAATAAATCCAATTAAAACGAAAATTATGAGTTTCTTTCAGACAATAATTCACAGACTTTCCGACTCCATATCACAGAGCAAGGAAATGTTGATTTATTGTCTAACTTATTGTCTGTAACACAAAAAATACAGAAACATGCCTTTGCCAGTACAGTACAATTCCGCCTAGAGGAGCAATCACCCTAAGTTCCATGTAGTCTATGAATCTTTAAAGAATATGCCCGAAAGTAAATGAAATATTTGTATTGATACTATAATATAAATGACATGTTTATCACTGAATTATTTAAAGCATAAGCCTTCTGTATCATTCAAATACATTCAAATACTCACATAACAATATTTCATCCGTTTTGCCAACAAAACTTTGTCGTTCGATTCAAATCTCCAAGGTTAGAAAAACTTGAAGAAGGTATGTATGAGTAACTAAACTTAAAGTTGAAATTGTTTAGAAAATGTTTCCCCCCTTTTGGCGCCTATTTACATGACTCGTTTAATACTATACACAGACAAATTCTGAAAACACTAGACGTGGGAGGATATTTTCCAAATCTTTTGTGAACTTTTGCAGTTTCGTGAAACTTTACCGTTCAACATAAAAGGAACGTTTATTTGACTATGCAGAAGTCTCTTTTCCATCAAATCATGAGCTTGAATGTACGAGCAAAGAATCACAATAAAAACTTATCAAAGTACTTTAACGTGACGTAAGTACAGGCAACAATTGCGTATGAGAATTGTTTCTTTCAATTGAACTTATTCTATTATATGTAAACAAACTTTAAGAGCATTTGAATTGTGTTTTCATTTGAAACCTTTAAACTTAAAGCATTCTATCAATGAAGTTGAGTTTTTAATAATTCAATCTTAAATCCTTAGGCTGATGTCCTCCAGAAAAGACATTGAAGTCAACAACATGAAGTCAAGCAACAAGCTCATCTCTTTTTAAAAACTTCGAAAAGAATCTCAAAGGATTCATTCTGCACTTGCACATCTTTTGAATTTTTCAGAAAAACTTTCGTATTTCAAACAAACGACTTTGTGTGTGAAAAAATTCAACTTTTCTTCACAAAACTTTTCATGTTGACTAACTTTTCTTTAAAACTTTTTCCTTGTAACTATTACCTTCTAACAAATAAGCTAAAGTTTCAACATTTAAAGATAAAAATCAGACGTAAATCAATGAACTACAACTCTATACCATTATTCGGCGACCCAACACAAAACTGGCCATTAGACAATGTCCTGTTACAATTAGATGTCTCTTGTCTTGGTTGTAAGACAACGACTAACATTTAAGATATATTCATCTTAGCTCTTAATCTACTATATAGATATGTGTATAAAGTATATAAGAAAAAAGGGAACTGATTTGAAACTAATAGAGGATTCTCCTTTCCAACATCCTTGTAACATAATTCCCGAAAACAAAGAAAAGCACTTTCTGTAACAATGGAGCTTGTTCTACAGCTCGAAGGACTGACTAGCAGGTCTAGAAGGAAAACTTTTTACTACAAAACTATACTAAAATTTCATTTGTTTGCAGTTTGAAACAGTAGTTTCAAACTTCCATAGTTACTTTATGCATTTCCTAGAGTCTTACAACATCCTTGGCGGATACATATGTATATGTATATGGAAATTCTCCTTTATATCTTCAACACCGCGAGGACTCTTAGTTGTTCTTGTGGAACTTCTAGAGATTCCCGAAGTTCGTCGTTCTGGATTATTACAAATTGTCCCTATTTACCCCGATTCAATCTCAATAATCGGTTACAAGCTCATTTTCCTTATGGATTAACGAGATTTCAAGTGTTTTTCCAACTTAACTCCGTTTAATTAATGTTTAATTGAATCGTAAGTGGCTGAGAAAATATTTTCAAATTGTTGACCACTCTTTGTTTAGTAACACTTAGGGAAATTCCTAATAGTCCACTTTGTATATTCACTATTATACGTCAATAACCAAAATGACTCGTTATGTATCATCATTCTTGCCTTGAAACTCGCATCTACATTCCGTGAAACCTTAAAGAAATTTTATAAATAATATTATATTTCCTTAAATCAAAGATTTACTTCAAATTCGTGCTCTTTAAAATTTGATTTGTAAAAAATCAATAAACGCAAAAAAATTATTTTCTTCCTTATCCATTAAAATGTACTCGAACCCTCGTCACTTTGAATTTCTTGATGTGATAAGGGATATCCATTCGTTATACATTTTAGTTAGCATTTACCAAGCCATTAAATTACTCTTGATCGTATATAAAAGATAACACTTGTGGTTCAAGCATATAAATAGAAAATTTTTATTCGCCATCAAATGAAGAGCTTTAAATTTCCAAATTTATTTTACAGCCATGAAACCATATTTACTCTCGACGTGTTGTTAATCTGATATCATGGACAACCAGAGTTTCAAACAATCAATCAATAAGAACCGTCTTAAAAAGATAATAGAAGATGAAAGTTAGAGCAACATAAAAATCTTTCGTAGTTACAGAATCTACAAGATTAGGTTACATCTCTCTAAATAAAATGATCTAAAGGCTGAATACACTGAAATTGAAAACACTTTCTCTTCCTTATATATTCATATATATTCACTATATATCACTATATATCATAAATATCATAGAAATCTGTCCTTCAAGTTTAAATGTGTTACTGATATCATGAACAAAAATATTTTGGTTTCTTTCTGATGAGTGAAATGAAAAGTAATGAAACAAAACAGTAGTGAAATCAAAATCACTAACTGAAATCGTTCACAAATATGAGGTTCTGTGGAACTCTGCTATAGGGGGTTATTGTTTGTCGATAATTGAATAGACCCAAAACCGATGCTTCAAATGTAGTTGATGATTCTTATTGAAGTAGTTTGAAAGTGATACTTGGTCCATTATTTATGATATTCGATTTTATAAGTATGTAGCACTTACAAATTTACTTAGTTGACGGCATTCATATATTAAAGACAATTTTTTAAAAGAAAATTTATTACATATTTCACTTTGGTGAACTTCACATTCTTCTTACAATGACTTACTTCAATGTAATTACACAATATAATACAAATATAAAATATCATCTAATATAATATATAATGTATCTTTTCACTTGCTGTTAATTTTTTTTTAACACATGATTCTGATTTTCTTCATAGTAACAAAATGCAAAGTGTATTTATATCACACTAGATATGAAATTCATTATAGACCGTCACTTCCATACATTTACATGATAACCATACAATAGTGACGAATAGACATCTTTACTTTAAAAGTACTTTCTCTAATTAATTTTTCTTTTGTGACAAATGTAATTTAAATCGAATTAAATTCTTACTATATTCACATGACAGTTTTTTACATTGTACAGATAGAGTATAATAAAACGTGGTTCCTTGGTGGAACAATTGACTTGGTGCTTGTGACTCCTTGAATTGTAGGTGGCCTGAAATTTTATAAAATCTGTTAAATAATTTTATTTGATTTCTTGAATAACCTGTTCTCCGTTATAACATACAATTTAATTTCCATCTTTAGACAGTAGTACTAATAGGCTTCTTGATACCTACCTTTAGCTTCTAAATTTATGAATATATCTTTTTGGAAATAGTTACAATTTCAAGTATATACGCCTTCCTTACAAACGTTTTATGAAGTTCCTTCTGTGTTTAGTTTGTTGCGATCAACTAAAAACTATTTTCAATAAAGTACCAGTAAATGAGAAATTTCCACTCTGACCAATGAGTTCTGCAGCCGTTGTTGCTTACTGTGAATCAATTAAGACAAGTAGTCCAAGTACTTCTTTCGAATAATTAAAATTGAATTTATTGGTTAAGACTGAATGAATCGGATCAGTACAGTCAAGCGGTGTATTCTGTCCGTACGTTGTACTGAGTGCATCGACATGGAATAAAAATTGGTAAGTGCTTTTTCTTCAACATATATGTATTCGATTATTCAATTAATCGGCCGCCACCTCCGCTAACTTTGTTTTTACTTAATTAAAATTAGCTTGAACGTATTGGATTGAAGATGACGATAAGCCCAGCACCTTGCATCTACTCTTCTGCGTTGATTTCGAATGCTACTAAATTTAATAAAATGAAAACCACTCATCGGGGAAAATTGAGCGGTATTACTTACTCATAATAGAGAAAATACGTAAAAGATGAAATGTTTTCCACATTTCTATTTGTGCGAAATTTGTTACAAAAACATCACTCACACATACTTGTGGCATGTGGGATGGTAATATAATTATTTTAAGGATCAGATAATTGAGATTTGCTGAAGGAGCAATGAACTATTTGAATCCACCAGCGTCCACTCAATTAAATATTAAATTGAAAATTTGAACCGTGGTCTCAAAAAAGAGAATTTTGATAACACGGAAACAAATCCATAAGAAAGAAAAGGAAAAAGATTGAGAAAGAACTAGAGCCTTAGAATTGGCCTAGATGCCTTGCGAATCACGGCCCAACTCAAAGCATCTAAACAAAATCTGTCTGTCAGTTTGACAGACTTTGGACTCCTGAAATTGAAAGTGAAACAGACTCACGTTTTACCTAAAATTTTATTAGGTCACATTTAATGGACGAAACTGAGAAGATCGAACGAAGAATAAACCAAGCAAATAAAGTTCATTTACGAGTATATATCTATAACATATACATTCATGATGATGACAAGAGTACCATCAGTATATAATTATAAAATGTACTGCAAATACATGAACATTAATTGTAAATACTTCAGATATATGAAGTCTTAAACGTGATATTTGGAATTATCACTGTCCTGATAATGTCTTATGATAAGATTTGTGGTGTTATTTTTGGACATCGAGTGGTGTACAAATGTAAAATACCATACAGAAAAATTAACACTCGATAAATGTATGGGATTTGACATTTGTACACCACTCGATGTGCCAAAATAACACAACTATTATTATTATATTAATTTTTTAAATAAATTATTGATGGGTTACATACCATCTATAAACTTCAGACTGAAGCTGAATTCACCACATACTCGAACTTTAAAAAGAAAATCATATCAGGAACAAGGTCTACCTTGAACACTTTAGTACATACTGGAATTTTAGTGACACGAATTAGTACTTTAAAAAAGGAAAATTGTGTGCTGCTCCGTAATGGTTGGAGCAGTTAAATTTGTTATGATAATTATGATGTTGGAACATGTTATCTACTATAACTAGAATTTGAGAAAATATTTAAGAATGAGAACAGAATCTATGTTAAAGAATATACCTTCTGCGATGTTTCATAATCCAGAATTTCATATAACATAAAGTGTGGCAATTGATCAATTCATTCAAATGTCTTGAGAATTGTTCGATGGACAGAATTGAATAAAAGTATACAACAAATAAGAATTAAACCGTTTCTAACGTATTCTCTATCTTCTTGGATCTATCAAATGTTTTCTGCATTTATGTTAGCTTGTGTTGAACGATATGTTATTATCCAGAATGTTTAGTGCGTCTCAACAAAGTGTTAGATTCTGGCGTTAATAAAAACTGATAACTTTACAATTCAACAGTATAAACATTTCAAATGTATTGAATTCAACTTAAAATACATGCTAGAAAAAATTTAACAAAATTTTCTAATTTTAACCATTATTCTAAGAATTTCATAGGTTTCTGATTTCATTTTCTTACGATACTACTTTACTTTAGTATGACGTATTTGTTCTAGTTTCTTCAACAATTTCACTTTCGTATTTGGATAAATTGTTCAATAACAAACTATTAATGAATCACTACAACACACAGTTTGTTCCGTAAAAGATATCAATTCACAGAAGTGAAGGCTTACGTATTACACCCTACTCCAGTTAGTGCAGCCAAATTCGTCAGAACAAAAACAACTTTGTTCTACATAAATGATGACTCCATTATACAATTGAAGTGTTAAGTGTTATATCATCTTTATATGAATGTAGTCTCGTCAGATGTTTAATTTTCAGGATATTCCAAAGGATTCATGTTCTCTTGTTGTTATAACAGGTAAATCCAACTATAACATGGACTTGCATTGATCTCAGGATTTGCATATGGATGCTTTTGCAGATATTTTCATATTGATGGACAAGGACATTATTGACTTCGCTTCTCTGGTGATGGAATATTCACAAGTACACTATGCTTATAACCATTTAAGGAATTTTGTAGCATGGACAGCTTGTTATCAATAAAACTTTCTTCTTTTTTCATTATACAGTGTTGTCATTAACGTTTTAATGAATCAAATTGTGTCCACATTGAAATGATCGTTTTGTTGCCGTTTATGTTTCTTTATTGTGAAGTTGACACAGTTTTTAAAAATGTACCTTAAAATATAAAAACAAAATTAATTTTGCAATCAGAATCGTAAAATGTTTTCAAATATTACCTCCAAACTGAATGTGATGTCTCAGAAAATCTATGTGATTCCAGTGTCATCCTTGCAGCTTACAAAATCTAATTCTTTCTTCAACAGTTTAAAGTTGTTACAAATTTTAAATCTCGTAATTATCAATTCATGGAATTCTACAATTCTTCACATTTTTCCATTCTATTTCTTTGGAAATATTAATGTTAAAACTAAAACAAGTTCACAGACTTAATACTAATGAGATAATTATAAAATTCTTTTATAATTATGCTTATACTTCATAATAAATTCTTTTTTTTCTTCTTTTTTTATATTTTTGGGTTTTATTTTTTGTTTTTATTTTTATTTTTTTTGTCTTTTTTTTGTTCTTTTCGGTTTCTCTTTTCTTTCTTTTCATATAAATCTTATAAATTGTTACAACAAATTTTCAAAATTAGCTATCAGTTTTTCAAGTTAACAAATTTTCTAGTTTTCTCTTCTCTTAACTTTAGTAGTTACTATTTCCTTGACGCTATCCAAACATAATGGTTCCATCATTAAAATTATAATTTCAAAAAATCATAAGCTAAAAACACAAAGCATTTGATGGAGATCAATAGAAAGGTTTAAGTAACCATTAAAGATTAAATAGAAGAAACTGCTGCACAAGACATTTGAAATTCATTGTTTCTGAAGAGCCAACGAACGATGAGGAGCTGAAGAGCTCCTAGAATAATTTGTTTAAGAAAAAATAAATGAATTGACGGTTTCTGCAGGTTAGATAATTTAATAGATTTTTCTAAATCCTTCAAAAGTATAAACTTCCAACCTGCAGTTCAACTCAAAAATTTGTAAAAAAAATCACTCGATCATTTGTTACAAGATCATGAAAAGCTCAATCTGGAATGTACCAGAAGCAAAACATGCTTGATAGAAACGAAATCGAGTGACGTAAGCAAAATTATTTCCATCAAACCAATAAAATGGCGTTGAATTTCCTACTTCTAAATTCATAGAATGGAATAAGTGTTTTAATAAATAAAACTAGTTCAAAGAGATAAAGAGTATTAGATTGATATTTGAAATATCACAAAAAGATTAAGTACGTAAACGTTTCACCGAAACTTTTTACAAAAATAAAAATTTTCTTTTCAGAAACCTTTGCTTCAGCTTTCATTGTGAATGAGAAATCAATTAAATGAGTTACAATAGTAACTTTCAAGAACACATCAAATGCAAATAATTTTCGAACCATGTCTGGTTTGAGGTAAGCATTGGACGGAGTCAGACTCTTGAAGTCTGGAAGTGAACTTGATTATCATTTTCTTGAATTATCACCACCGATAAATTTTACGGAAATGTTATAGAAACCATAATTGATTTTATTGTTTTTGGCAGATATAAACTCTTTAGATTGTTTATCAACATAAAACCGATATCGAATACTACTTTTTCGTGGAACAGCGCTACTCAACCGCCATTTATCGGTTTTCAAGCCAGCATTTTGTACACTGATCAATTTCAATACAGACGCATCGTCTAATTTTGGCGGTGACAAAACAAATTGTATTTGACTCTCAATTGGAAGATATTTTTGACACACAATATCAATCTGGGCACCTTCCCAGAGCTCACCCATCTTACTAGCGCAATCTATAATAAAATAAAGTGATTCTCGACTATTGCAATATAACATATTGAATCCATTTTTGAAACGTGTTCTAAACTTGTATACATCAGATGAATGTCTCTTGACATTATCTGCAGCTATAGCTTCCATAATATTCTGTTGTACTTTCCACCAGTTGGATTTTGACAATTTCAAACTTGGGTTGCTTCTATCAACAACACACACATTGAGTATATTTGGATCTTCTGCACCGTGATCGTCCGCACCACTTTCATCTGAACTAACCAAATCTATAACTTCAGTCTGACACAATGGAGGTAGAGGTAGTGATGTTGCAGACTGATCTTCGTGACTTGTCGAAGGAAGACATAAATTCAATTGATCATTCCAACTGCCATAGTTTCCTTCCCAATGATTATCATTTGGATTTAACGCAACCGAAGGATCGTAGTGTGTTGTCTCAATGTGATTACTTTGAAACATGTTACCCTCATTCTCGAAATAGAATCCACTTTGCATGTCCGTCACAGCGGTGCTGGTTGACGGCCTGTCTCGGTTGAAAATAGAAAAATTATCAGTCACGTCCAGATCACCGTCATGCAGATCATTGGAATTGATGTTGGGAAATAGTGGGTTCACCTCAGTGTTTGAGGGATAGCTTAGAAATGCATCTTTGAGCAGAGTGTTTTCCTCGAACAACGTTGGAGCGTCTGTGACAGGTTCATTAACACTGAGAGCGTTCTGATCGAGCACATTCTGGACCTTTCCTTTTCTTTTCCTTTTCCTTCGTCGAGCTTTTTTTTTACGATCGACAATTTTTTCGAGAACATCCGCCCTTACTTCGGTCACCCTCGGTTTCTTCACGTCAACATTATTTTTTTCCGACTCCACGGATAATTTTCGTTTTGCTTTCGTGCTTGGCGTATTATCTTCCTGGCGTTCTTCCCCTTTGATTTCTGTTCTACTATAATCACATGCATGTAAACTGGTTCCTCCACACTCTTGTTGCACAGTGTCCCGTCGCTTGGAAGACGGGCCGTCCAAAATCTGCGTGCCTGCCCTCTTAGCTGAGACGGGTGGATTAGCACTGATCTGAGTGTTACCAGCTGGAGAATAAAGTTCATTAGGTTTTCCTTCCATCATAAGATTTGGGTTGCATTAATTACTTGATTGTGTTTCTCGATGACGTTTCCGGCGTCTACGACGCGTTGGTCTAAGTAACACTTGAGTATGATTTACCGGAACATCCATACCTAAATGCTTTCCAACAGCCGTGTTGTAAGGTAAATCTAAAATAAATTTCTATATTCGTATAAATTATTTAAAAACTGCATCGTCGATATATACCCAATCTTATGGCTTAGGTGAGAAAAGACAGTTTCATTAAAGTCAACTCGAAGAAAATACTCGTAAAAGTTTAACATATTTAAATGTTCTAAAGTTCATAAGAAGAACAGTTTAGAATAATTTAATACTAAACATATTTTCAATGGACTGAAAAGAGACAACAAACCATATTCCTGTTCTGCAAAGTAACATGAGAAAATTCACCGAGTAAATGTTCGGTTAATACTGAAGATAAAATTGTTGTAAATTGATCTTATGACGAAATAAATGTAGACAAGACATTGATTGGAATGAAGAAAAATCAAATCTAATCGTAATCTAACTATGGTATCTTTGAATTCACCTTCGACAGAGAGGCAACTAATTTAACAGCATCAAAACAGTTGAACTCAACTGTGCGTCATAAAATGTCAATGTCAGGTTTCATCAAAGCTCCCAGTTATTCTATATACCCTATGCAGACATATGCCATATGGGAAGACGAACGTAGTGTTCCGTAATACTTTGGTTCATTTTAGAATTTATTGATTAGGATGACAGCCCAGTGGGATGTTTTGTGGGTAAGATAGCTTTTTTGCAAGGATAAAATATTCAACTTTATATTTGTTAAGCGTGACAACATGCTAGGCATACTTTATAGGCTTTACGCATATGAAGCATTCGTAAATAAATGTTATCAATTCAATAACGATATTTTAGTTTTATTATTGGTAGTAATCATTTTTCTGCGTGTAGATCAAACTTAAGTATATGCGTGTAGCTCTCGCACATACCGTTCCATTTTGTCTATTCTTTAGAAGTACAATCTAAGTCTGAGTCTGTAGTGTCAGTAGAGAAATGGAGTAGTTAGAAGAAGTTTGTATCATTTTGATTGTTGAATTTAAAGCACATAGTTAAAGCAATAAATTAAATGACCTCTTTCATGCAAAAGTCAGCAAAAAAAAATAGTCAACATCTATTCTACATAAAACTGAACTTCTTCCCGAGTTGATAATTAATACTTGAGAGTGATTGAATGACCAATTTCTCTTTCAGAAATTTGATTAAATAATTTTAATAACATAACGATGGCTCGACTAACTTTTGAAAAAATTATAAAAATAGTTTAGGACTTCGTAACTCCTGACAAATCAAAAATCATGTTCTTCATTACAATGAATTCTTAAGCCTAGAGTAAACGAGAGATTCGATAAAAGAATAGCTCTGTGAATGTCCATTTGACTTCACCACACCATCATTCGGAAACCTTTAGTTGTTCTCCGGTGTGACGGCCAATGGAGGTTAAGGCGTTTCATTACATTATGATTGATGTACAAAATAAGTGTGATCATTTAAAGTATGTGCAGGGAAGCCTCATAACAACAGTTACTTAAATAAAATTTGTAATGTACCTGAGAGACATGTTCTTCACACATGTGATGTTCCTTATAATGGGTCACCATGACTTTGGGTATTTCTTAAAAAACAATTTATCCCACACATGCTTACCATTGATAGCTTGAGAAAATAGTTTCGGAATTGCAAGATGGCTGTTTTTAAAATTTTTATGTTTGATATGTTTCAGGTTAATGAATCTCTCCACGTAACTCAAACGAAGTGGACCTGGAATATCAACAAACCATTTATAATTTACCAGCTTTTTATATTAATTCTAATTCACGAACTTACATTGTTACAGGGAACAGCTGCTTTGAAAGTGCATGTTGCTTATCATTTATCATGCACGAACACGAACAACTTTTCCTCCATATGTAACCAAACTTTTTGCGTAATCTAAAGTTAAGTTAAAATAAATGCAACAAGTTAATGATTTAAAAATATTAAAAATTAACACTTTTCAAGAAAAGTTGATTTGTATAAAAGAACTTTTTGATAACTACACAATACTGATTATCGTACCACAATGGAAGACTGCTTAACCACATCTGGATCTGGTAGCGGTAGTCAGCCCTTCGTTTTTTGCGCGTGGATCTTCTTCTTGAGTAAAGTTTTGCCCAAGAAGTTATGCTATACGAAATCTAGCAATATATAAATAAATGAACGTAACAAACACAGGCCACGTGTGGTACTAGTTTCGTAATCTTTATGCACAAATTATTAACATATAATTATTGCTGTCAAACTTTCCCACTGAATAGAAAAATTAAAAAGATACGTTCTATAAATATCTAATATGTATTCCTTCTAACGAAAACCTCTCGAGAAAGGAAAGAGTAGATGCAGGTCATATGATGTACAGTAGCAGAGTAGGATTTGGTTGCACATCACACTACAAGGAACCTTCTTGACTAATTTGATAAGTCTACAAGTCAAATCTGCTTATGCTCTTACCTTTAGATCATAGAGAACTCTATAATCTAAGCTCTTATCGCAATTAAAGTAACAGCATTACTTTTCTCACAAAATCTGGTAGGAATAAACTTTTTTAGAATGACTGGTAATGAAGAGACATATCGTTGATTATCATTAATCCTTTTCACTTTTCGTTACACTCCTAACATATCGTGCATATCACGAATTGTTCAGATATGACATGGTGTTGTATAAAAAATATGCGTAATCACTTTTATTTACATTGGTGACTGAATATGTATATACACTTTATTGAATTATTAAGTGGTAATTTGTATTCTATTGCGGAATTTTCTTTAAAGCTTATAATAAATCGCGACCATGGGTCAAGTATTACCTTAAAGAAGAAAATACATATTAGAACAAAATGTACATCTGTTTCAAAGTAATTAAATCAAACACGTTACAAAAAGTGGTCATGAGACTGTCTTTTTAAATTGCGCTTCCGCTCAAAAAAATTACTTCCGCATGACTTTACCACCTCGTCCAAAACCTTTGCCAATAATTACTGTAGAATTCGAAGATTGCGATGAATTGGATTCCTGTTTCAGAAATTTTTGTTGAATGCCATCGTCTTGAGGTGGGTACTTGGGCCTACGTCTAGGATCTTCGTTTGCTCGATTCAAACTAGTTGGGATATGTTGTGGATGAACGTTATGTGGTTGCGGAATAGGTGCATGTGGCTGTGGATAGCCTTGCTGCTGCGGAACATGATGCATTACTGGTTGAGGATGATGCATTACTGGTTGATGATTTGTATGTGGATATCCAGAATTGTGGTGATTGATCATATGGTTATTATGATCAATATATTCTCCCGGTTGATGGTGTACCACCGGTTGGTTTGTATGATATGCATATGGATTTGGCATCATATTATGCGGCTGTTGATGGAGCATGTTTGGTTGATGTACTTGCTGTGGCGTCATATGTGACTGATGAGGATGCATGTTTTGAACTAGAGGTTCCATATGAGATGTATGTTGCTCATACATTCTGGGGTCGTTTTTAATCAAAACAGGTTTTTGCGACAAATTGAAGATATCCATCAATCTTTCTCTTAGCCGATAAACTTCATTTGGATCTGATGGTGCCGGCATTTTTATGACTTCTGCAAAATCATTCAAAGCTAAAAGTTGAGATGCGTTCAAGGTTGAAATCAATGACATCACTGGCAATTCATTATCCCTATTAGTTTGTGTACCAAATCCACTTACTGTTGGTCTAGCTTGTGATGCTTTGTTGCTTGTTGATCTTAAACTTCTAGCCAGACATTCACTACAAGCTATTGTCTCAGTTTGAGTAGATACTTCGTTATAAAAAGGTGCATAATACTGTCCACTACGTCCTGTGTCTCTTTTACTTTTTTCTGTATCCGAAGAATGTTTGTCTTGTGCGCGAAACACTTGACTAGCAATTTCATTTATATCTAGTCCTAGTAACTTGACTATATCCGTTACTTGCGGACTGAACTGAACTAAACCAAACTTTTTCGTATCGATTTTGCTATTTGTCGAAGTGAAATTAAATTCTATGTTATTATTTCGTGTAAGTGGCGATTCATATTCTGTTTCAGGATTCTTCATCAATATTGTTGTGGGTGTGTAGATAAATCTTCTTAATTTCTTTTCTTTCTCTAGTTTCAGTTTTTTCAATACACTAACAACGTTTTTGTATGCTACAAAAAGAAAAATGAACATAAATTCATACAGTCAGTTATAAATGAAGATGAAATATATTACCTTTGTCAACATGTGACATATCCGGAGTTGAACGCTTCTCCACTAAAAACAATTTAAATAAATAAATTAATTGATTAATTAATTAGACAACATTATAACTTACACTTAATTTTTTTGAAAGGCATCATTTCAATTGGTGGTGAAAGACTTTTTTCTCTTTTTATTCTCTCAAAAGGAATTTCAAGATCGTCATCGTTTACAGAATGTAATGGCTCTGAATCTGATTCTGGATCATTAGTATCCATTGGTTCTGGCTTTACACTCATTGGCTTTGGCAGCTTGATAGCAGTATCCACTGGTTCTGCCTTTACACTTATTGGTTTCGGAAGCCTGACAGTTGCCTTCGGTTTCTCTACTGAATTTTGTGTGCCACTAGTTGATGGAATAGCTGTGCTGAATGATTTCTCTACTGAAATTTGTGTAGCACTAGTTGATGGAATTGCTGTGCTATTGGGTTTCTCTACAGAAGTTTGTGTACCACTAGTGGATGGAATCGCTGTGCTGGTTGAAGGCATATCATATTCACTTGTTGATGGTTTTTCTAACTTTACATTCGATAAAGAAAACGATTTCTCCCAGAAAGACGTATTATCATTTGTAACAACATTAGACTCATTTGCAACAGGCAAAGCAATCGTAGGTGACGAATCATTTGCAGGCGGCAAATCATTTTGTGGCAATGGAAGACTTTCTGCAACAGAAGCTGGTTCATTTGTTGCTTTAGACGGTGGTAGTTCTGGTGCGAGGGATGTGACTGTAGTTATACAAGGTATTGTAGCCTCAGAAGCAAACGATGCAACTTTTAGAATAGATGAAACTTGGTCATTTGTCACCGATTCTCTGCTTGTAGAAGGCTTTTCACTACTATTAGCTTCAACTGGAAGAAGTGTAGGTTTCCTTTCTTCTGGTGATGGAATATTTTCATCAGGTGGTTGATATAATTTTTCCTGTTCATCATCGTCTTCGATTTCTCCATCACTTAGTGGTTCGGTTTTTGGTTTCGGTATGACTTTGCTTACTAGTTCATCCAAGAATGTATTGCCAGATAAATCATCAAAAAAGTTTTCTGGAATCTCAATGTCTGTCGGTTCAGATTTCACTTGAATCTCTTCAGTTGACATTTTATAGCTTAATGTTAATAGACTATGATTGTAAAAATAATTTCGGCACTTTAACTTAATCCAAATTTATTGATATATTTATGCATTTTTCACAAAATTTCCCGCTGAAAAGCAATATAAACCACAAAACGCACTGTCGGTGTTTTCAATTTCAACCAAAAGACAAGCTGACCTTCTTCTTCTTTAACTCTGGGTGGTCTCTTCATAGCATCAATGTATTTGAGCTGACATAGGAAAAATTTGGTTCAATGCATTCACTGGTTCCAGTTTTAAAATTTTCCATATAAAATTACAATCTTCATGGAGATATATGTATATTATTATTAAATTGCTAGATAGAGATGAGATTTTCTTCATTACAATTATGGATTTAGAACAAGCGATTTCGAGTACAACTTTAATACGAGATTTAATTGTATATATACAGTTGTTGATGAGAACATCAGAATCGAATTTCATAGCTATCGTGTTCAAAGAAGTAAAATAAACAAGGGCTAATACCAGGCAAATTGAATATATCATTTATAGAAACGTCCATTTGTATACGTGATTTAAAGAAACAAAACCTCATTGATCTGCATTTTGTCTATTTATTCTTTGGCTTACTTACCCCAAACTTTACAAACTCTTCTATAGAATAATGAAAATTGTCGTTTACGATTTTTCTTAACATTCAATATAATAAATGTTTATTTAAGTGATTTATTTCCAAGAGATGTACATTAATTTCAATTTTTTTTTAATTTTCACATTTTCAAACCTTGTGGTTAGCCAATCATAAAAAGCAGTATCAAAAATTATAATTACATGTTAAAGCTTTCCAGTTTCTTATGCAACAAGCTCTACAATTCATACATAAACATAATCAATTAACTTATTAAGTTGTACCTTTATAAACACCACACATAATGAAATGAAGTTCTAATCACAAAACACAAGATAAATGTATCAAACAAAGAAGTTTTGTTTTATTAATTATATAACAGTGAAAAGTTCTGTTTGCCGATTGTTTTGTTAAAGAAAATAAATCTTCTTATATACAAAAGCTTGAGAAGAATTCAAAAACACAATATTCAAACTTTGTTCTTAATAGTTTTTAGAAAAAATATATGAAGCACTTATTACAATATCAATAAGTTCTTGTTTAAGGCTAGGATTTTAAAAAGTAAGGGCTCTGGTGATGATTGCCATTCCAATTATGAATAACAAAGATATCCAGTGAGGTGTATGATTTGGACTCTAGAAAATAAAATCATTAAAAAATCATTTCTTCATTGTTCATTCATTGCAACTTACAAAACTTCTTTCTGGGCAGTGAGTTTCATTGCGAATATATTTGAACATTGATTCAACAATGTTAGCTGGTGTAATATCTTCACATGTTTCGAGTTCTTTAACTAGGCATACTTGGAGATCATCCATATCCCTGTAGGACAATTTTAAATTAGTGAATATATTTCATATAGATCTCAGTGAATATTTAACATACTTGCAATCTTCTGGTGTCATTTTAAATTCCGGCAATGATTCAACTGGTGGCAACGTAGGTGAACTTTGCATGTATTTCGAAAATGTTGTATTCACGCAATTACCAAGGCGTGCAGAGGTTTCCTCAAAACATTTTTGGCCACCTTCAGCGACGAAAACTAAAAATATATTACAATTGTTAAAAAATTCGTATTGATTAGAAAAATTACAAACTTACGAGCAATTTGATCTCCACCCTTGTAACAAGCGAATTCTAACAAACTTTTGATGATTTTAATAGTCATATTACCAGCCTGGATTTCATTGGGCTCTAGGCACACATCAACAACGCTTTTAAATTCTTCCAAGCATTTCATAACATGGCCTCGTTGGTCACAGTATCTAAAATGTAAATTCAACCATTTAATCAATAACTACTAGTAGGAATTATAAAACTTTACTTGGCAAAAACAACATCTACATCGCCACTAGGAGAAGCTTTGGCAATTTCCGATTGTAATGTACTCATATTGAACGATGTTGTTACGCAGTCGGCGAATTTTCTGGCAGCTACCTATTAATGAAATTTGTTTAGATAGCAGATATTGTAGTTAAAATATATTACATTGTTCATACCTCAACTTCATCGTAAGCAGAACTATTCTTTGAAACTGCCGTACATTTATCTCGTATAATCTGCTTAACATCCTCACCCGTAAGGTTGGTATTACTGAACTGTGGAGGAAGGAAACCTGGTGGCAAATGTGCTTTCAAGTCATTTAGGTTCAGTTGGCTGAAGTCCGGTTGGTTGCTGTATACACATGCTGAAATAAAAATGTGGTCATAATTAAGTTTTTTTGTAAGAATGTTTAATATAAATTTCTTTAATCAATTAACACTTTTAGGGTCAATTGACGGGGCACGTGTCACTTTATTTGAGTCTCAATGTGGTGGTGGGAATTTTGATTTGTTCACAGCTATTCGAAGCATCTTTAGTCCATTGAGGTGGAGTGGCATTCATTGATAAGGAACTCCACGATATGTCAAATTTGAAATATGTAGTATAATTTTTGATAATTTCATGAGAATTTAATACAAAACATTTTATAGTTTGATCGATTCTAAATGGAACAAAAATAATTTTCACCAAAACAAACAAAGTGCGGTTATCCATTTACATTGTGATAAATAAAACTCTTATCACTTCTTAGTGCATGTTACACAAGAGAATCGTAGTTCATTTATATAGGGAAAACGTAAACAAACCATCCACTCCTTTGAGAGTTGATGATTCTGTTCAAGATAAGTCATTGACGCATGCTGTTAAGAGGAAGAATGTGTTTATTATGAATAGAAATCTGATACATACCTACCTACTTCCTAGTAACGTATTGTGGATGACTTCATTCACAATAAAAACGTTACAAGACTAGGATAAGCAAGTAATCAGTAAACTGTTCCTCTACTCCGCTCGTCTTTTAATTAAAGTGATTTCAAGTTAATTACAATTATGATTTCAATGTATTTCTTCTTATTAATACAATATCCATGTGATATTGTTTGGGATATATTTGTATCGAAACATGAAAAACTTGAAGTGGGCAAAGTTTTCTTTTTTAGATAATTGGATAATTCAATGATTTTAGCGTAATGATCGAAAAGTTAATCTAATTAATTTAGAAAAAATATGGTGGGAAAAATACCAAACATCATAGCTAAAAGTTATTGTTGTGTATAACAAAATTCTATACATCCTAACTAACAACTATGTTGGTATATCACCATTAATTTCGTATATTGACCTACAAAAGGAATCCAACAGCGAACCTTAACGAGCGTCGCGTGAGGTCATTACTGATTTTTGTGGTATTTCGACACACCTCAGTGTCGTCTTGTTCAAAGTACGGTGTGATATACGAGCATTTTATATATAACACTTTTAGTATCCTCTAACCTCTAACGCATTTAAATTGTTTCCTATATACATTAACTTTTCTTTCGTGTGTTGTAGATGAGTCGATTGTCCTTTGACTTGCGATGAGTAATTTGGGGCGTTTCTGGTTAAAAATATTTTCCTAGAATTTCTAACTTCAAGTTTAAGGAATTTAACGATTTAAAATAAATTAGATACTACCTAGGGTGAATATTAATTTCAATGATTAACAACAGAATTTCATTGAAGTCATTTTGAGTTTTCAGGTGACAAAGATGACACAAAGTCAAGAATTCATTCCTCTTAAGGGCGGATATGTAAAACATGTCGAAAGGAGCAAAACCAACGAAGATACAGCGTTTCAAGCGACCGGCCCGGTATAAAAAACTTTAAATCGTTTTTCGCACAAACGTCATTTTTGAAGCTCGTGGACATTATTTCTACACATAAATCAACAGCTAATCAGGAAGAGTTTCTGTTTTTATTTCCATTTTATAATAACAAATGCACCGAAATTTTGTAACGAAAATCGCGTTTTTCACTTCTTTTCCATGTGATATGGTAACGAGTTATGATGTTCACCGTGAAACAACATTTTCATGAGGCGCCTCCGGAGATTCACTTTCACGGGCTTATTTACTTTTCTTTTCAATTGAAATTTGTTACAAAGATACTCAAGATGTTATACTATAATGTGTATATTAAATAAATAAACCCACATTTTCCGTATCTGCAAAGAAACCTAAATATGTATATACCTTTTTTTACTTTTAAACATTTACTAAAAGTCTGCAGATTTCCTGTGGATAACAATAACAAGATAAAATGTTGCGTCATTTCCTCGAGAACGTGATAAGCTTATAAGTTTATATAAATTTTAGTAAAATATGCAAAAATTTAAAATAACTCAATTCACAAGAACATTACACAAACCTTATAGAATAACGTCATAATTGTCTTAAAAATCAAGTTGACACCGCCATGATAACACACAAAGCTAAGCATTTTGTATATATGTATAATGAACGTAAGCTTGTCACGTTCCATTGCGGCATCATATTTTATTCAGTAGAACTGATTTGTCAGTTGATTTAATAAGAAAGTAATCTTTTGGAATGTAATTATAAGACGACAAGTTCTGATTACTGGAACTCATTTCATCAACATAAGATCTCAATGTTCAATGTGTTCTATGAAAAACACACATCAACTTGACTAATGGGAAATTCAGAATTATTTATGCAAATTAATTAAATTAACGATAATTTCGATATTTCTTGAAATGTTTATTTTTCTTCGAAAATTGAGAAAAACTGGTTCAAATTTAATTCAAACACGTTGTTGCGTAAAGCTCACGTGCGTTTTGTTTTCTTAAATACTTAGAATTCCAAATTGTTCTTTTAGAATACAACTAATAAATGATAAATGACAAATGAAAGAAATGTTTTCTTATCTCACAATTAGCAAAAGTTAATTTATCAAAAAAGTAAATAAATAAAAAGCGAAATCTAAAGCATTTCACTAGTTAAGCGATTATTATCTAAAAAGTATTACGTAGTGAATTGTTATAATTCACATTATCTCAATCTGCAGATAACAATTTACAAAAGAGGTTTTATCAAATGATTAATAAAGCAGAGTTACTCATTTTATTTCGGTTCAAAGTGTATTGCCTTCAATGATTCAGTACTAAATTAAACAAAATTTCATTATTTGCGTGGAGTGCAAAATATGTAAAAAATTAAAAAATATTTTCATGACACCAGTCAGCGTTAATAATTCATTACGGAAATTTTTAATTTTAGGACAAACGAAAATAAATTTACAAAATTTTCACAACATTAATTTTTGTAAATGAGGGCCACCTGTTGAATTTGAAACCTTCATCAATTGTGATAAGCTACAAGGTTTAATCACATGATTTTCGGACACATCACCAGTAGTCAGCAACCCGTATCATAATTTTGTTTAATATTTATTCAATTATTTCCATTTTAGATTTATCACGTGCCAGCACAAAACAACTCTTCTCAGGGTGAACTAGTTTACAAGTTTATATAAACTAACATTTCGAACTTTATATTAAGATTCTAAAGAAGTGGGAGAAGGTTCTGATTCTGATAGTCTAATTGTATTTGTATACAAAAGCTTTTAGGATGTTTAATTGAATGGAAGAAAGTAGTGGGTATCTTCACTTTAGTGCTCCTAAGTGTGTTTCACAAAGAAAATTGTAACTTAAATCCGTTGTTGACCAACAGACCAATTGTGTTCATCCTCAATGACTAGCCACATCTGTTGATGTTCACATTCTTAGAGGAGTATCCAAGTGACATTATAGCTAAACATCTGAGACTTGATTATAATTTGTTTTCAGGAAGCATTTTGATCCCAAGAGCAAATAGAAACAGTGATTCGTTGCTGGCATGCCTCATGACGATAATTGTTTAATTGGTTTTCTTTTAATTACATGTACTTTGATTAATAATTTGTGCATGAATGGAGAGCTAGTTCATGATAAAACCGGTGGTAATCATTTCCTGCCTATCATTTGTTGGTTGCACGAAAGACAGAAAGTCGTGGAGTCTTTAACTTATGCGAAAAGCAAATATGTTAAACAATATCTCGAACCCGTACTTGAGTCATATCAGTTGAGATAAGACCGGTACAAAGAAGTTTATTGTGTCAGTCATGAATTGATGATAAATGAAATATATTTTGCATCAAAAAGGGGAGTTGTTAAGCATCTGCCTTTAAAACAAACAATTATAAGAAGACACAAGTATCATTTCAAGTTCATTTCACAATGATATTGTGTCTTACAAAAAATAAAGTTATTGTTTCCAACTTGAAATATTTCAAATTCCAATTAATTGTAGAAAAATTAATGAAAATCAAAGTGAAAATTTATTTAACACATTCTTTTGTTCGTTTGTAAAATTGATTTTCATTTAAATCAATAATTTTTGTTTGATTTCAACAATCAATTGACACAGAATTGACGCATTTTAACGCGTGATAACATGTTCAAAGTGGAATATACATTCACATCTTTGTTCACAAGATCATTTCAATGCTATTTTTGTGATTTTTATTTAGGGAAACGATCAGTTAATGACTGTGTGGATTGATGTTTTCTTACAATTCTTTAAAACACTAAAACATAAAACATTTCAACGTCGTAGGTATCTGGTATACTCGGGATCATTCTCATACCACACTCAAGATCCTAATGATCCAAAGTTAGACAGAACCATTCTTCATTCAGAAACCTGCTTCTCGGCAACATTGCCAAACTTTTACACTGTGATGACGAACCGATGAGTACCTACACGTTGCTAAGGCGAACTTGATTCGTTGATCGTGAAACTGTCGTCGAGATAAACTTTTCGTTTTAAATTTAATTAAAATAAAACCAAAAAGCCTTACCCGGCATCAAGCGCGCCGAAAATATTTTGTTATTCTCGTATTTTTTCGAATGAGGAAAGAATTATTCCAGGCAAATATTTCGCACTAACGACATGCGTACAAATGCCCCATTTCGGATGATTCAACATGATCACATAAATGTAATTCTATTCATCCATACATAAAGTGATGGTGCAGAGATTCGTTCATAGTCCATGGCACCTTGTTGACTTTGTAAATAGCGCGCACGTTTTGTGTCTCAAAATGAAAATTTTCTACTCTTGACATCATAGGCATTTTTATCTAAATTTACTTCAAGAGCTCCCAATGATCCACTTAACTAAGTGTGTAGGTACCTATCTATATATCGAAAAAAAATTTCATAGCTTTTGGAAATGTTTGTTTGCTTTACTATCAATTACATAAACTAATTTTCTATAAATAAAATGGTAAAAATATTCAAAGATTTTGCGTGAAGTTAACCTTGTGTTCTAGTTCGAATGGGTTTCTTGGAATAATAATAAGACAAATCTTGTTATGCTTAAGAACAAGTGCACTAAGCACTTCCAGGAAGCATTTCTTAAGATTCCCGCCACTTACTTCATGGGAGAATAATCAGAGTAATAATATTTTTATGAAAATTACTATATTTATAACAAAATTTAACTTTTCCCAGACTCAAGACAAAATAGAGTTTCTTTTCAATTTACCAGAGAAATGTGAACATTGACCTATTGTTGTTGAGCGACTATTGAAGGTTACGCAATGCAATTAACCCGATGTCGAGTACGTACGGGTATGACTCGATTACTGTAATTCATGATCAAAGTTCATTCACAAACAATGAAATCATAAAACTCGTTCAACTGAAACTGATTAACATTTGAAATTAACAATTAAAAATTCTCATTTCGTTTAACATGTGGGAAGGTGCTTTTTGAATATCCAAAATTCCGCATCATTCTGTGGTCAACTGTTAATTATTGGAATTAAATAAATTTTATTTGGATGCTATCCGTACCTGTATACAAGAAAACAATCTGAAAAGCCACGAATTTCCACTGCATCTTGACTAGTTCTTGGGAAGATACTTTGGGATTAATCACAAACAAAACACGTTTCCTTTTGCAAATACTTTAGTTGTAAGAATGTTTGATTCAATTCACGAGACCGAGCGGCATGTACTCACACGAAAATTATTCAAGAATCGTTGGAGCCACAAATCATGAACTCTTCAAGACGGAATCACTTTGAAAACTGAAAGTTAACCGAGAATCACAATCGAATCCACTCATCACCATCAGTCGAAACCACGAAACATCGCTGTGCTCTTCGATGACAGCTGGAATGATAAAAATTTACGTCTCTGTGCTTTTGTTACTTCTAGCTATTACATGATGTTTGCTTCGGACATTCTTAATGGAAATCAAGGCGTATCGGCTACAACGGGGGTAAAATAAGTTAAATTAATTTAATTGATTGTCGATTCTGTGAAAAATTTCAATTTCGCAAGAATTCACTGCGAGCACAATGACGTTTCACACTGAACGAAATGGTGTCGTTTTCGTTAAATTTCTTTTCGTATGGGAAACGGCATGAATCGAAATTTTGACGGTGGACGTCTCAAAAGAATAAATTATTAAATTAATTAAAATTGTCATAATTGTCTTTAAAGATTATAAATTTCTTCTTATGATTGTTACGAAGACATTATTTTTAATAAACAAATGGTTGACATTTCAAAATTAGTTACCTGTCTCTGTCCGAAATTTGTAAGTATTTCTTCTCAAAATTTTATAAAATTTTACAAGTGCACTATCAAAAATTGCTCTATAATGTTGAAATAAACATTTTTCATTGATATTTAATAAATTTTTTCATAAAAAATCAGTTTACAAACAAACATTTTTAAACATCTCCCTACAAATGTTTGAGTCTTCTTTCTAAATATGAGCAGTTGAAAGTTTCACCTGACAAATGCGAACTGAGAAGTCCACTTCCATTGACACTGGCACCACGCTGAGGATTATTAAGGATTGATTCATTTTTCATCTTTCAAAATAGATAGGAAACTATTGGTAGATGGTGGCATATAAAGATATATCAGGAAGAAAAAATGTTCTTTTATACGACTTCAGATATTTATTAATAAAATGATGTTATGCGTATAAGAAAATTTTACAAGCAAGGAAAATTGCAAACCATTTTACTTTACTTTTGCTTTTGCTTTTATAATAAATGCAATATGGCGAAGTGCTCTAGGTTAATCATTAGATTTGGTAACGATCAAGCAAACTACACACTGATCTGTCTTTTTGGTAAGGAATTGATATCATGTTTTCTTTTTAAAACACTTTACAAGTGAAAGTCTTGTCGTAGCATTAAATCGAAGTACGTATCATTGTCGATTGAAGCACTCACTCCAGAGTAGTAATTGAGGAATTCCTCTTTTGTAATCTTAAAAATAATGAAAATTGCTTAAAAATACAAGTATTTTAAAGAAACTTAAGAAACATTTGTATACCTTTCCATCAGTAGAAGCATCGATTTCGAAATTAGCCAAGAACATGTTTAAAATTTGTTTTTCGCTCAAATCACCACTAATGTAACCTGGATGGTTATGAACATTATAAACATGTTTCAAATCCTCCAATGTTATGAAACCATTTCCACTTTTATCCATTTTTTCAAACACTGTTTCGATCCTAGTAACCCTACCTTCTGATATTGGAGGCTGAAAAGGATAATGATCATTTTTCGTAATTTGTCTTAATCTAGATTTACTCAGATCCAACATTTGATGACTTACCCTTAATCCACTTAAGAACTCACTCATGTGGATACGTCCGCTGCCATCGGTGTCAAACCTAAAAGCAAGAAACATATTAAACCAATTCCGTTCCACTAAGAATTATGATTTACATTTCAAAAATTTCCTTTGCTTCTTCATCGCTACACTCCATTCCACAGTCACGGAGTCCTTCAGTGAATTCTTCAAGATTTAATGCTTTGTTACCATCATCGTCCATTCGTCGGAACTTTCTGATATCACAATTCTTTAGATTCTCAATAAACTTCAGAATCAGAACTTTACCTTCCTACTGCGAGCATACCAGTAGCACCCCGGCTGAGACAGTGTAGACGCAACCTCTCCATTGAATCCTTGGGCTTTCCATCACATAGATCTCTTTTGCTTTGGCTGGAAAGTTCAGATTCCTTATTGGCCATGTCCGTAGCTGGTCTGTGCGACATCTGTAACAGAAGAAAACCACATTAAATGTCACTCAGTGTGTAGTTTTCACAGATTGTGGGTTAATAATTAACAATTGTATCCCGATACTAGGTTCAGCATTCTGTTAGCGATTGAGGTTTTCGTTCACCATTTTGGTATAATGAGGTTAGTTTCTTCTTGACCTGGTTCCTCATTGGCATTTGGCGACCTTATTTTTGAGTAGGTATGCTTTGTCATTTTGAATATTTCAATAATTTTGAGATTATTAGTAATAAAAGTAAACAAAGACCAGTTTAACAGTTCAAAAATTGAAGAAGAAGATTGAAAATGTCACAATTTTTCATAATCTGGCACAGCAATTACGCTTGATTCAACCCACACACAATACAAACAAGCAAATGCACCAATAGACGTGAGACGTATTTACAAAAACACAAACACGTTCCTTAAAAATAAGTTATTACCACATAAAATCGAGTTTTGTTAATTTGAAAAAGGACATTGCCTTGTTTCAATTGTCTCTGCAGTAAATCAGGACATGAATCCGACGACGCCGGAGGAATTTCCTGCAAAATGAATCATTTTGTCGTTGCATCCCCAAGATGGCAACCGGCCTCGCCCCACTATAACACTATAAGCACAAAGTCAAAAAGATAAGAATTAAATTGAAATGTATTTGAAATTTTAATATCTCACAAGGATAATTGCCTTAAGTCACACTATAAGGACACTAATTAAATGAATTGATGTGAAAACACAAAGGACATATATGTCCTTTTATGATAAACCTTCGCAGAATGTCAACTTACCATATGCGCAAATGAATCCATCTTCTTGGACGGTTATTAGACTTTTATCTAATAATTATTATTATAGTTACTAAACCTTTCTCTAATGGTTGCGGCAGTAACGTAAGTCTTGTACTGGCAGGAAAAGGATATGACTGTAGACTAAAATTTGCTTCACTTCAATTGTATGGAACTATATTGTGTTGTTGAGCGAATATTCAAGGTTACGCAATGCAATTAAGCAGATGTCGAGCACGTACGGGTATGACTTGATTACTCAAAATTTTTCACAAACAATGAAACCATAAACGTCGTTCAACTGAAACTGATTATTAAATTATTTAAGAATCGTGGGAGCCACAGATTATGAACCCATCAAAACAAAATCACTTTGAAAACTGAGTTGTCCGAGCATCGGCTCATCAGTCAAAACATCGCTTCAATGACAGCTGCAATGATAAAAATTTAGTTCTTCTGCACTTTTGGTACTTCTACGTGCTACTACTTATTACATGATATGTGTTTTGGACATTTTTGTTGGAAATCAAGGCTTATCGTCAACAACGAGGGTAAAATAAGTTAAATTAATTCAATTGATTGTCGATCCTATGGAAAATTTCAATTTCGCACAAATTGATTGCGGGCAAAATGACGTTTGACGTTTTCGTTAAATTTCTTTCCGTATGGGAAATGGCATTAATCGAAATCTTGACGGTGGATGTCTCAAATGAATAAATTTTTAAATTAATTCAAATTGTTAATTTCAACGCCAATTATAACTTGTGATTAAAAAATTACTTCTTGTGATTAAAAAATTCAGTTTAATTTGAACTTTCTAAAAATTTTACCAGTATAATCACAGGTATAGTGGTATGTATAATATTAAAAATTGTTTTATAAAGTTGTAATAAACAATTTAAATGAGTTTTTCATTGACAAAAATTCACTTTATGAAGAAGCATTTTTAAACATCTCTCTACAGATGTTCCTTCCAAGTATCAGAAGTTGATAGTTTAACCTGACAAATGCGAAAATGCGAATGAATTCAGGATTGTTTCCAATATATCTTTTGTCCTTGATAAAGGATAGAGTCCAAATAACAAATCTATCCATTCAATAGAAAACAACTGGTAGAATCCTTTAAGAATATCCAATTTGTGACTAAAGTAGTGAATTTAAGATGTTCCAAAAGTCTTATAACTATCAATATCTCCATAAAGAAAGTGATATAGGTATGTTCTTTTACTCGACTTCAGATATTTATTTAAAAAATATATCTCATATTGATGTTATGCGTATAAGAAAATTTTACAAGCATGGAAAATTGCAAACCATTTTACTTTAATTTACTTTACTTTTATAATAGTACAACATGGAGAAGTGCTCTAGGTTAAGCATTAGATTAAAAAAAATTTATAATTCTGTTAGACTTTTTAAATATGTTTTGTTAACGATCAAGAAAACCACACTTTTGATCTGTTTTTTGGTAATGAATTGAAATTATGTTTTCTTCTTAAAACACTTTACAAGTGAAAGGCTTGTCGTAGCATTAAGTCGAAATACGCATCGTTGTCGATTGATGCACTCACTCCAGAGTAGTAGTTGAGGAATTCTTCTTTTGTAACCTTAAAAATCATAAAAATTACTTAAAAATAAAAGTTGTTTAAAGAAAATTTCATATACCTTTCCATCAGTAGAAGCATTATCTTCAAAATTAGCCAAGAACATGGTTAAAATTTGTTCCTCAGTCAAATCACCACTAGTGTAACCTGGGTGATTCTTAACACTATAAACATTTTTCAAATCCTCAACAGTTATGAAACCATCTCCACTTTTATCCATTTTGTCAAATGCTTTTTCGATTATATTGACCCTACCTTGTGACATTGGAGGCTGGAAAGGAAGGAATCAATCACTCTTCATAATTTATCTTGAACTAGATTTAGGTAGATCCGTCATTTGTTGACTTCTTAACTAGACAAACGTTTTACACTGGCATTGAACTTACCCTTAATCCGATTAAGAACTCAGTCATGTTGATACTTCCGCTTCCATCGGTGTCAAACCTGAAAGGAAAAAACATATTAAACCAATTTACTTCCATTGAGAATTTTGATTTACTTTTCAAAAATTTCCTTTGCTTCATCATCACCACACTCCATTCCACTGTCGCGGAGTCCTTCAATGAACTCTTCAAGATTTAATGCTTTGTTACCATCATCGTCCATGCGGCGAAACACTCTAAGAAGGGCACAATAGACTTCTCAATAAACTTCAGAATCACAACATTACCTTCCTAGTCCGAGGATACCAGTAGCACCCCGGCTGAGACAAAGTAGTCGCAACTTCTCAATTCCATCCTTCTGCTTTCCATCAGCTAGAGCTCTTTTGCTTTTGTTGACAAGTTCCGACTCCTTGTTTGTCATGTCCGTAGCTGGTCTGTGTGACATCTGTAACAGAATAAAGCACATTAAATGGCAGTAGTATGTGGTTACTTTGGTATATCTTCAAGACATTGCTTTATACCCATCTCAAAATCACATGTTTGCTCAAAGGAACATCCGGAGATTGTAGAGTGGAATGCATTTTAATAATTTTTGTTAAGTTTACTATTTTATATACAAACACAAATTGGCAATTTGTAAAAGATAACTTTCTTATACAAAACTTTTCTTAATTGGAACATTAACTTCTTTACTTTTGGCCTCTGGTCAATAACTGAATGTCACGAAATTTTGTGGTACCACGATACCCTCTTCATTGATTCAGTGGAAATATTCAAATAAAAAATCAATTTTTGTCCAACACATTTAACGAATATAAACTTTGTGATATTTCTAACAAATAACAAGTAACCTAGTGAAGGAGCAACAAACTCCTTTCGTTAAGAAACTACTCGGAGTAGCTCAATTCAAGACTTCTGGAACTTGTCACGTCAGAGTGGATTCCTTGGGGCTAAAGTGGAGAATGTGGCTGAGAGTTCCAATACTCACCAGGAGCTTAGTTACTTCCTTACAATGGTAGCCATGGTTTCACGTGTTCTCCATTTTGTACGTTTTATACCGACCAGGACTGTGTCAAGCGTTTAAAACAAACTTTCACTTTAAACTTTCAACTCTCGCCTGTAGGTCGTTGTCTTCCTTAAATAGCTTAAGGACAATGTCTTATATACAAATAGAAGTGTATTTAATTATGAATTATTTACAAAATTAAATAGAATAAACGCTTATGTCAACATAAAAGTGTTATTGTCATGACAATTTTTACGTTCACCACGATTAATGGGAAAGCTTTGTGGAAATGAGCTTTACGCATTAAAGGAATTTTTATATTCGTCACAAAATATGGAAATATTTCAAGAATTTAGGGAGTAAAACGTTCCGAGGGAAGAGGAACATCGTGTTAAGGACGGAAACGTCTGATAAAACAGTTTGAGTGGAACAGACGTGCACTTCTCTGTTTTAATTCAAAATCATTTACGGTCCGTTAGATGCCGCTGACCTACTTTGTCATTTAGGATCATCATTTTGGAGTTATTTGAATATTTTCTTCTAAGCAATGACCTGGTTTTATAAATGTTATGACATGTTATGGCGCATTTAAGAATAGATTCATCATTTTTTGGGTTAATATTTAACAAATATGTCCTGATAGTGACATTCTAAAATAGATGCGCCATTTTGTTAGCGATTGAGGTTTTCGTCCACCATTTTTACATGATGGGGTTACTTTCTTCTTGACAGTGAACTGGTTTTTCCTAACATTATTCGTGGATTAACCAGCTTTTTCTTGCCATTGGCATTTGGCCTCCTTATTTTTCAGTATGTTCGCCATTTTGAATGTTTAAATTGTTTTTCAGAGCAGTATTTTTATTTTGAATACTTTCATAATTTCGCGATTATGAGTAATAAAAATAAATAAAAAAAATTTAACAGTTGGTGTAGAAATTAATTTGCTTGAATGAAAAATTCAAGAAGAAGAGGGAAACTGTCACGATTAATCCATAAACCGGTACAGCAATTACGGCTTGATGCTGATTCAACCCACACACAATTCAAACAAACAAGTGCACCAATAGAAGTGCGACGTATTTACAAAAACAAAAACACGTTCTTTCAAAATAAATTATTACCACATAAAATCGGGTTTTATCAATTTGCAAAACAGGACATTGCATTATTTCAATTGTCTCTGCAGTAAATCAGGACTTGAATCCGACGACGCCGGAGGAATTTTCCGCAAAATGAATCATTTTGACATTGTATCCCCAAGATGGCAACAGGACTCGCCCTCCCAAAAATACAAAGTTACAAAGTTAAGAAGTAAATTAAGATGTATTCCATGTTTCCTTTTCGCGTCACGTGCTCGGGATGTTTCGTAATCCACTTGACTAGAATGTATTATCCTGTTTCAGAATGTAGTATGAGGACAACCCACTTTTAAAGCAGTTAAAGTCGTATGTCTTAAAGGTTAAGGTTGTTATCCTCTGCAAATGACATCATCACATTGAATTACGTGTTAGCTCCTTAAAAAAGGATAATGACACTATGTGGAAATTACAGTTTTATTGAAAGTATGATTTGAAATTTTAATATCTCACAAGGATAATTGCTTTAAGTCACACTATAAGACACTTTAATTAAATGAATTAATGTTGAAGCATAAAGGACACATATGTCTTTTTATGATTTAATAAAAATTCTTCGAAGAATGTCAACTTACCATATGAATAAGTGACTGCATCTTATTGGACGGTTATTGCACAATTATCTAATAATTATTATTAGTTAATAAAACTTATTCTATTGTATGCGGCAGTAACGTAAGTCTTGTACTGACAGGAAAAAGGACACTGTATGCTTACACTTCGAATATCCTTGATATGACTGTACACCGAAATTTGTTTCACTTCAATTGTATGTATGTATCCTGCTGATGGTTTTATCCTGTCCTGTTTCATTTACGTAATAGAGGAACGGAACGAAAAAGGATGGCCAAGGACAAATGTTTGTGGGCGTGTGTGTGTGTGTGTGTGTATCACTTACAGATACTAGAATTTCCACTGTCTGTTAATTTTAAGGATATGTTAAGGCACGCAATTGTGAATCCTGTGAATGTGATTTTATTATCCTTGTTTAATTAAAATTATTTCTGACATCATAATGTAGACATTACAAAAACTTTTGGCATAAAGTTTGTTTTAAAAAATCCATGATAACTCATTTTGTTAACACTAACACGCACGTGGACAATTTAGTCCTTTTTAACTATATCCTTTGGTAACGTGATATAAGGTTTGTTACAATTAGAACGTAATACAACTCGCTGTAACTGACTCAATTTCGTTAATAACATTTTCTTTTCGTGAACGGTCATCTTTATAATGTCCTGTATATGACTTTCAAAATTCATTCCAGCTAGAGGTCAAATTGTTTCTTGTAAAATTATATTTCAACAGGTTGGAATTACAGCTGATGGGTTTTATGAAATAAAATGGCCGCCACCTGTGGAATTTCACATTTATTGATGGAATCCACACGAAACTAAATTCTTTCTTCAATCATTAATGACTCAATAAGGTTCGACAACCTTCTGCACGAAAATCAACGTCTTAAAAAATGAAAAAAGTGTTTTTTTTGAATTTGAAATTTGTGCGGTGCGTGTCACGAAATTCTTTAAGTTTCCTCTTACAAACGACAGAAGGCGTGATTGTAGGTGAAGTGAATATATATTCAAAGGTAATAATTACCACATTTAATAAAATTTAAGTCACTTACTTGTGTATGTTAAAGGATTCACTTGACTTGCACGAACTTCAATTGCAGACTAAAACGGACTTGCATGTAAGGATAATCGGATCCTTGAGGTTGTTTCGTTAATAATGTTTTTAAAAATACATACTCTAATGGATTAGTGTGGATAGTAACACGTACTTCTTGTGTGGATATTCCAGGACACATGTACATGTAGTAAATGGAGAACCATGCCAATGACATCAGTTAACTGGTCAAAGTAATAAATCGATATTACTATATATTTTTTTTCATTATTTATTCAACCATGAAATGAGGTTGGATTGAAGGCAGCAATCGATAAAACAGGAAAGTTATTGAAGGGGAGTGAATATTTGATTGGTTGTCACTCGAATTCCTATAATTTCTCGTTCACTCTCGCACTTTTAAAATTTTTTAGTCTGCACTTTCACTACAAGGCATTTTTTGTCTGTTCCATGAATTTATGAGTACAGCCATGTTTGATTTGCTCTCTGCAATTTTTAGTCCGACAAATGGCTAATAGCTGGCTTTGAATAAAGTGGAGAGATTTTTCTGATGTGGCTTTTATTTCATGTTGGTTTTCCGGAACTCTGTTTGCTGCTTTGTACAAAAATATATTGGATGATTTCTCCACCTAAAGACATGATGCACAAGAAATAGTGCGACATTTTTAATGCTACAGGTTTTTCAGATAGACTTAGGCATAAGACAACATCATTTTTGAGGATTATTATTATACAACAAGCAGTTATGTTGATTTTAAACCATTCTCAGATAGATATGAGCTCACTGATCTATTATATCCACAGTAAAATTTACTAAATTTATCGTTATGTGTGAGAACAAGTGATATCGTTATAACCAGGTGAAGGGTGTTATTGATCTGGTTTTTGTTTGTTAATACAAACGACACAACGTGTTTTTTAGTTCATGGAAATTTATTTAGCAAATCAGAAAAAACATTCCCTTTGGGACACTATCGACAACAAACACCCGCAATGGTTGTTAATTGATGATATAAAGTAAGTGATAAAATTTGTTTAACTATTCAAACAAGTGAATTTTTCTACAAGCAATGCACAAAATTAAATTTGCAAATAATTGAAAATAAAATTTTCGATAATTGCAGTTGTAAATATAGTTTAGAACGAATCCACACATGTATTATAATAACAAGCTAAATTTTATTATCTACAAAATAACCTCATAATGAATTGAGTAAATCTGTTTTTCCAACCATTATTCACGATTTTGTGTTAGAAACGATGGATAAATTTGATCAAAGCTACTTTGCGTCATTAGCAGCTCGTTTATTTATATCTGTTAAATAGAAAATATTTTGTTGCTGTCTAACAGACACGTTTTAATTTCCGCAAATAAACTTCCGATCGACGTGTGCATTTACATGAATTCGGAAATTGTTTCCTTAAAAGAACAATCTAGACTTGCATTGAAGTTTAGCTACCAACTTCAGTCAAATTTGCACTTGATAAATGTATGGGATTCGACAGTTGTACAAAAGAATACGTTTTATATGTTCATAAAGACTACAAGTCTCATAATAATCCCTTATATAATCTCTAACTCAATATTCTATTGAGTAATGAATTATTAAACCAAATAATCAATAACCCTGATTTATGTGGATCATTAGAAATCCACTAAACTTGATTGTGTTGTAACTTTGACTTTCTGTCCGGATTTGTTTGGAAATTAAATAAAAAATAATTTTTAGATAATTAGAAAGCAATTAATTCTCATTTCAATGATGAATTCCAAACATTTATGATAACAAGTTTTATTTATTTGCTAAGTAATTAAGTAATTAACAGTTTTTTTCATTTTTCAAATTTAACAAATCCAAAGATTGAGATTTCAATTTCAGTTGCCAAATTGATTTTCTTCCTGTACTTAATGCAGGTAATTAATCGGGCCGATTCTGGCCACTTTAGTTACTTTGAAGTTAACAGATTTGGTTTTTAACCCTTTCATTCGCTTTACACACGTTTTTTTGTTTGTTTTCCCTTGATTCGTCAATAGGAGGCCTAATTAAGTCAATTTATCCAGGAAAACAAATTCCTGAAGAACTCCTTCATGATTCGGGAAAGAACGGGTTAACAGAATTCCTTAAGTTGGTATTCTGTGCACAATTTATTTTCCAATCTGAAACAAATTTTAATTTCGAAACCAGTTTGAAGCCAAATCTGTCAAATTTCTCAACAGAAAACTTGTTAAGTTTAAGTCGACGAATTTCAGTTTTGTTACGGTAACGGATTTTTGACAGAAAACCTGTTAATTTTTGCCACCAGAATACAGACTTCGACCATAACAGAATTTTTCGAAATCCTACAACAAAATGCATGGGATGTCAAATCAACAAAATCTGTTGCGTGCATCAAGACTTGCCCCAAATATCCTTCAAGAATATGTTTAACCTTGTAACCTGGTTAATCCCGCCAATGGAGAAATTCCTTGTTGCTAAACAAACAAAACTGCTTCAGACGTTACTACAATACAATTAATTACAAATTATTGATTTCATAGTATTATGTTAATGAATAGTAAACCATAAAATATATAATTTCATCAAATTCTAGTCAAACGTGATAACGCCAAGCACAGCAGACTAATAACCTCAAATCACACTGGAATGTTTTGGGTGTGCGAAGTAGGCATCTGTTGTGATTCATTTGATTCTGATAAGCGTCACAAATTTTTGCCGAGTTTAACGAAATTGTTGAAGCAAACTGACTGATCACGTGCTGGAAATTTATTTAATTCGTTTTTAATAAACAATATTTTATGTAATTGTATGAAAACGAAACCAAATCACGCGGTAGGTTAATGGTTTTTGAAAACCGTCACATTTTGAAATTTAACCTGATCACGTTTCGTTTGATCAAATGCAATAAATCTTAGAACTGTCGTTTTGTGGAAAAATATTTTTAAATTTTATCGTATTCCCAGTGTTCTTGTGATAAAACACGGAATTGCTGATAAGTTATATTAAGTCACATCTGCAAACTACAGTTGAGTCGTATAGAATCAGAACTGTCTATGTCCATTTTTCGACAAATTTAAGTTTAGATTAAAATTTGAATTCTGTTGTCAGCCCTGAACCAAATATGAATGCTAAGTCCAAAAACTGTCCTCAGTCTCTTGTAAATTTAATTTAAAAACTGAAGTGGGTTTCAAAGCCGTAATTTGCCAATTTCTCAAATCATGGCAAGTATTGAAATTATACACCTCAGTTCACATAATGGAGTTTTCGCTTTTCTTACATCGTGTAACCATTGCCTTGGGACTGTAATCACTTATTGAAGGCGAAACGTGTCAATAATCGATTAACGATTCTTTTATAAGTTCAAATATTTTCCACAAAACACTGTTTTAATTGATGCAATAACACGTGTTATACTGATACGAACATCGACAATTGTATGTAGATCGTTATCCAGTTGTTGACAGGTAAATATCACCTGTTATTCGAGAGGAATTTAGGTTTATTGATAACATATTAAGTTTAACTTGTTCTAAATGTACGTAATGATCAATTACATATTCGTTTATTGATCTGTTAGACTTCCAGACTCTGTGAAGCGAGAAAGGAAGTGTCTGTTAAATGAAACAACGATGACTCGCCAAACGTTATAAATACATAATCGAATTGAACCAGTCGAACTAGCAGTAGCAGTAGTCAGTACTGAGCGTTAATCGACGCAAGAGACTCATGTTTGACGAACTAGTACATATATTCATCTCGTTCAGTGTGGTTGGGTAAAAATAAATAAATTTTCGGTTGTTCAGTGTTCAGTTCTCATCAATATTTAGTGAGTGTTACTTGTGATCCGGTATTTATTAAACACGAAATTATCTTAACTTTAACATCAGTCACTTCAGATCGATCGTTGAGTGTACAGTGCACAGTGAGCTTCGATGGATTTCGGTTTGAGAATTTGATAAATGTCAAATGCATCGTTATCAATGCGGGAGGGATTCATTTAATTTTTTGATTTATAAATTTTATTTTTAAGTGAATTTGTGTTTTATTTAAATGGAATGTGTTGAATATTAAATTAAAAATTAATTAACTGCAATCAAGTGAAATTTTTCATTTTTCATTTTTGACAAATTACCAAAAACAGTTTTATTCAAATGGCTAGGTGAGTTGATTCGGATTTGATGAATGTTTCAAATTGAAAAACATAATTATTAGTTGATTTCGTGTTGTCAGTCAATATTCGTAGAAAATATACGAATATTCGCACAAAGAGTAGATAACGAGAATAGTCATAAAATGTTTCACTTCTAACACCGTTCGGTTTTGGCTGACACACTGCAATCAAGTGAAATTTTTCATTATTAACAGAAACAGTTTTATTAAAATGGCTGAGTGAGTTGATTCGGATTCGATGAATGCTTCAAATGGAAAAACATAGTTATAGTTGATTTCGTGCTATCACTCAATCGAAATTGAAATGTGTGCTTATCGGTTTTATCAATTTTTCTGCAAAAGATAACAGACATTTCGTGAATTTATTCGAATTTTTCGTGAATGATCTGCATGCTAATGAACCTCTGTACGTCTGGAATTTTCGAAAACATTCACGCAAAATTTCTAACACGTAAAAGACTTGAATATTTTCCAAAGAAATTCAAAGAATTGAAATGTCAGAATTGTTTAATGGAACAAAGTTTATAAATAAAATTTAACCAAAATCTGGTTATTTTGCTGGTTGATCTTGTTGTTCTGATATTGCATGAATCAAGAAATTGTTTCAAGGTTTATCATGTGACTTTCATAAATTTAAAGAATTTTATAACTTCCTTAAGACAGAGTTCACAAGAAGGCAAAGCGTTGACTTGTCTAGATCGGAAATAATAGCCCGGAAATGAATTTAATTCAAAATAATTGCATCGAAACACTTGTTGTATTGTTTCCTTTGAACAAAGTGCCTTTCCACAACCGCTTTATGACGGATTCTTTGTATTACACTACATGTGACGCATCACTTACTTGTGACTCAAGCTTTCTTTAGAATTTAATTGAAATCTCATGGCAATCTCTGTTGAAAAGGTTCAAATATCCTTGTTGCTATTTGTAAAAATCAAACACTAACGCAGGCGAACTTCAGAAAATTTGTCGTGCCTTTGAATGAAATTTTCAATTTCACAGTTTAAACAAGCAGTAAAATCGATAGTTAACAACAACTCATAAAAGTTGTGTAACAGACGTAAATAACATGTGACAAAAACCTCAGAATTACTAGTAGCACGTTGGTTTTTAAGTGTCCATTTCAAAGGTTTATTTGCATTGGTTATGGATAAGTTCATTAACTAAAAGTTATTTTCAATTTGTTATCGAATTTCAAAAACTTTCTTTTTATCGGTTTGTATTGTTCAAATGAAATGATCGATTACTCGTAATTGGTGTGTCAACATGCAATGTTATGATCTTCAACTCCCTTTTGTTAAAAGAAAAACGAAAAATCTCTCCATGGAGGGGAAATTGGAAAGAATTTTGTTTCCTCCTCGTGTTATTTGTTGTTCATTTTCTAATTTGAAATTTTACGATGCGCATTTGTGTTTGCACTTTTATCTGTTTTCTTGAAATTTTGAAGATTATTGTGTCTAATGATTCACCTGTCACTTTTACTATCAGTTAAACACCTAATGATCAGAAATTTAGCTAACAAAACCCTTTTCCTAATTAGCTATAATTCATTCCAGGTGTTTAACATGTTTTTTTGGAGGTGTTTTCGGCAAGTCATACGAGTATAAATTTGAATACCAATTAGGTGAAGCGTGTTTTGTGTTGTCTGTACCATTTAAGATATTCAAAATATTCACTCAAACGGTGCGGTGCGTAGTAGGTATCATCTTTGGTATTGTATCATTCATAAATGGAAAACAACTTTTCGATAAGATTTATCACACAATTGACATTGAAATTTAAGTCTGTTTCTGAAAAGGCCTAAAAAGTATGAAAAATCGAAAAAATTTGTTTAAATGAATTTTGTTTTTGAAAGGAAAAGTGGATAAACCGGAAGTTATTGATAACCAAGTAAAATAACTTCAACTCGATATGAGGTTCTCGTGTTTTTTAATGTGAAACAACACAAAATTACGTCTGAATCAAAAGATTATTTGATAAAATTCAAATCCCCGGAGTTAAGTCAGACTCGGTAATGTTTAGGATTTAAAAACAAATTGTGGTTTTCCATTTTTTGCAGTTGGCAACAATTCATGTGAAATGAAATATTGAAAATTGCAATACAAAGTCCACTTAGCAACCGTTAAAACAGGAAAATTCAGAAAAATATCTAGCGTCACACTGACATTTGATGAAGCAAATATTTTGTGCGTGCGTGTAGATTTGTGCGTAAGTCCTTTTATTCGATTTATCTACAATACACAGACGTCAGTGACTCAAGTGTTTGTTAGACGCCGTTTTGAGTGTTTCTTATCGAACGTCTTTTCGTTAAAAGAAATGGGGCAAGGCAATAACTGCATGTACTTAACATCATAATAAAATTTATCAGGCTGTTGATTGATGTGTATCATGTTTTGCAAATTTTATCGAATTTATTGGATACAATTCTGTCACTTTTACGTTTGCCACTAGTATTTGACAGTTAGTATTTGAGACTTAAATAATTTTTCCAATTTGATGGTGCGAACTGTTTTCCATCAAAGATAATATTAAATTATTTCAAATTTGGAAAAAAACCAAATTTGTTTATTCAAAAACAAAACGAGTCTGTTTGATCAACAAACAAGTAAACAAATAAATAAACAAAATGTTTATGCTTCTAGTTACACTTAAAATTTTCAACAAGAAAATAAATTTGACAAATAACACAATAAATGTCAATTTGTTAAATAAACAAATAGAAACAAGATTTTCATTTAAAAAATTTTGTTTCGGGAAATCAATTCATTTTAACACCTAACGTCATTTGCAACATTTATGTGTGAGCACGAAGCTGAAAAGTTGGAGAAAATATACGAATATTCGCACAAAGAGAAGATAACGAAATGTTTCACTTCTAACACCGTTAGCTTTTGACTGACACTTAATATGAAATTTTCTTATTTTTCCAGTCAAGACAAAACAACTTTAGTCGATGATACGAAAATTCCAAAAATTGTGTTACAAACAAATGGAAAACCCTCGAACGATGAAAATACAATTGAATCACAAAAGCAATCGTCGAAAAAGAAAGATCGCGGAAAACCATTGCGACAAATTATAGCAGCATTTATAGCAAATCTTGGAACTGTCAATACTGGATTAGTATTTGGTTTTAGTGCTGTTGTCATTCCACAATTGAAACAGAAGGATTCGGTGCTGCAAATCGATGAGAATCAGGCATCATGGATAGGTAATGAATGATTTTCGATTAATTAATTTTGAATTTTCTTAAAGAGTCACATTCGAATTAGTAATTGTTCGACATCTGTTGATGATCAAATCAAGAGCATCGGAGCAAATTACTAAAACGCATACAGAACATTTTAAAATTAGATAGTTTGCATGGCACAATGCCATTAGGGGCTAAATTGTTTAAGAAAACAGAATTGTTGGAGTTGTCTTGTTGTGTCAGGACGTGCCGGCATCATGTGCGTGTTACAAAATGCATTTTATAGTTTTGTTTACACAATTCATTTGTACAAGAAGTTGTTTTTAAATTAATTTTAATTAACCATCGAAATACTGGATATTCATGCTTATCCAAGTGTTGTCACACCACAGATCATGTGACAATGACACCAGCACAACTCATTGGTGGCTAGCCAGTTATTCATTTTACCAATTCCATTGAATCATGAAAATCAATTTAACCAATTAATAATATAACTCCAATAGATTCAATTTCAAAATAGGAAAGTTTTGATGATCTGATGAATCACATGTTCGATTGTTGCAGTGTTAATTATTTAAATCAATTAAAATATGGTGCATGCAATGATCGAGTGACAAGAATGTTTTATTCACTACTAAAATGCGGATTTAACTAGTTAAGAAACTTTCCGCTACAAAGCTTCCACATTTAAACTTATTTGAACTTTGAGTCTATCCTCAATTGACTCCATCTTGACAGATTTTTTGCACATCTGTTGACGGTTATACAATCAACGTGATGAAAAGGTCTGTGCACGTGCTTGCTTGGAACATATTGCATATTGCACGAAATTGGCGTTTTTGTTTTGAGAGAATTTAACGAAAAGTAACGGAGGGAAATTAGACTTTGCTCGAGTAACTTCAAGCTAGTTGAAAAATCCTGTTCATTTGACAGGTGCCTACATGTAACAGGCGTTACAAATTCAAATGTCAAATTTTTTTGTGTTTGTTCATGAAGGTGCTCGAGGTCATTCAAATGCGTTTTTGTACTATTCCTCCCAAATTGCTCATTTACAGCCGAGTATACCCAAGCTGCACGTGAACAGACCTAATGTTTCGTCGTCATGATCAACTAATTAGCGTCATGAAAATGTGATCACTTCCGGAGGATTCGGTTTCAATCAATTAAGTTAAGGACAACCTTAAGCCAGTTTATCTTGGCAGATTCAATTCAATTCTGACAAGCCGACAAGGGCACAATCATAACTGCAACTGTGATCATGTCGTTGACGCCATCTTGTCAATATTTAATCAATTTTTGTCGATTCAATGGAATTTGAAAAATGCCAGTAGATCACGCGGAAATAGTTTAATGTTCCAGGCAAACAACAACGACTGATCATAACACCTGAAAATGTGTTTATTCTATTTTTAAATGAAACACATCCAGTTTGAAGGTCTTTGCGTGCAAACACCGGGAAATAGGAAAATTTTTCCATAAAAGAAAAGCACAAATTTTGCCATGCATTCAACGAGTGATCGATCAAATCTTTTGAATGCAACTGCAACTTGTACCGAATGAAAATCTATAAACCTAGACACGTCTATTAATGCATTTAAAATCTATTTTAGACGGAAAATTGTAGGAAAATTTGCATAGTATTGTATCGGCCAGTGACATTAATACAACATTTTCTGTTTGTAAATAAATACCAGCTGTTCCTTTGTTTATTTACTTCACACAAAATGTTTTCTATTAATAAATCCTTGACTACATGCAAATGAAAATTCTGTATCAATTCTTTGTCGAATGATTGCATTCTTCTCACGATTAAGTAAATTTTTCTAAATTTAAATTTATTTTTTGTGGAAAAATTTCAATTTTTACTTGTTGCTAAATCACTTAAAAATCATTTCCCAAAAAACTACGAAATGAGATCATTATGCAACGTATTTGTACGTGAAACAATTTACTAACAAATTACTTAATGTTATTAATTCAAAAAAACTGCTTTTAACGCTAAAATTTTCAGTTTTTAACGCGAAGAGTTAAATTTACGTTTCATTCAAATTATTTGTTCTATGAACAACACGCGGTTGTAAATGGATTCAATTTGGTTTGAACAGTTGGTATTCACCATAGACGCTTTCTGAAATACACTTTGCCAAGTAGTTTCATTTTGAACACACAGATGACGCTAGAATTTGTAGAGTGTAGAATTCTCAAGTCGTTGATATTTGTTATTTTTGCAATTGAGTTATTTGTAATAAAATTATGAATTAAAAAAGCTCCGAGCAGAACAACGTAATTGTAATCAATGAAGCGATTCAAACTTGAATTAAAAATTCCACTCATTTCGTAAGAACAAAGGTGCATTAAATCAAATTTTCAGTAGAAAAACCACGACAAATTCCTACTTTAACAATCTCAAACTCAATTAAAATATGCAAACAATGTTAATTGGATTTGTGGGAGTAGCTCGTGTCAATTTTGGTGGAATTGTATAATTTTTGCAAACCAGCAGAATGTGATCCACTTTCTTCACATTGCATGCGAAGAATATTAACAAGTTAATACACACCTTGACCCCGATCTTGCCATAAATGCATGGAAACTAGTTTGAAATAACCAAATTTAGCAATAATCATTTATATGCATTTATAAAGAAACAGAACTAATAAGATAATCTTGATATGGAATTTAATTTACTCAAGCTATCTTGACAATAATATTTACTTTCGCGTGGTTCAAAAGAGATTTGCAAATACACTTACATCTGAGTCATGTTCCATGATGAATCACTTAGCACTTCAGAGTTCCCTGGTTAAATGTGTAGATAGAAATTTCGTAACGAAACCGTTCGAGAGTTACTAGCAGTTATTTCTCGCGACACGACCACAGCTCGATTTATACTGAAAGAAAACGATTTAAGTTTTTAGTTTTCATTACTTCCACCAATTCCACGACTCAATGGAGACAAGCAAATTAGATCATCAAGATGTTCTACGTAAAAGTATTACCTCGGAAGTCATGCACTTATGATTTTGATAATTGGATAATTCGCCTTGAGATATGATTCATGTACTGAAGTGGATTAAAAGTTATTGCTGTCCATCATTCTGAAGACTTTTTCTTGTTTCAGCCTCATTGTCATCAGCCGGGACTCCAGTAGGATGTATTTTGAGTGGATACTTAATGGATGCCATAGGAAGAAAGAGAACACTAATTTTAACGGAAATTCCTCTGATCCTGGGATGGATACTAATAGCAGCCGCAAATAATGTGTATCTGATATACATAGGAAGACTCCTAGTCGGTTTAGGTTCTGGAATGGTCGGTGCACCGGCAAGAGTTTACACGTCGGAAGTGACACAACCTCATTTACGAGGAATGTTGAGTGCTCTAGCATCAGTCGGCATTAGTTTTGGTGTTATGATACAATACGCATTGGGTTCATTCATCGCATGGCACATACTTTCTATTATATCAGCTACCATTCCAATATTAGCTTTAATTTTAATGTGCTTCATGCCGGAAACACCAAATTATCTCGTTGGAAAGGATAAAGCTGAAAAGGCAACAAAGAGTTTAGCTAGATTAAGAGGATCGACTTACAATCTGGAAAAAGAAATTGATACCATGCAAAAATACGCTGAAAAGAATAATGATAGTAAAAAGTATGTTACACATAATGATACTAAATTTATATGATCTATATGAATCACCTTTTGTATTTAAGGTCTCGTTCAACGAAGGAAATCATTGAGGCACTCAAAAGTCCAGCCACACTGAAGCCATTCAGCATTCTCGTCCTGTACTTTATGATGTATCAGTTTAGCGGTGTCAATGCAATCACATTCTATGCTGTTGAAATCTTTGAACTATCTGGAACCAAAATGGACAAGTACACATGCCTTAACATTTTGGGTGTTGTAAGACTCGTGTTCACCATAGTTGCTTGTATATCATTGCGCCGGTGTGGTAGAAGACCACTAACCTTCGTGTCAGGTAAGATGATACTTGTAAAGTCCCGAGGAATCTTAATTTAAAATATTTTTCCAGGAATTGGTTGTGGTGTCGCCATGGTTGGATTAGGCGTTTACATGTACTTTAAACATGTCTGGGAGACATCCGATCCTCCAATTGAACCAATCGCATCATGGCTACCAGTATTGTTCATTATGGGATTCACAGTCACGTGCACTCTTGGATTTTTGGTTGTTCCTTGGGTAATGATTGGAGAAATCTATCCGCAAAAAGTACGTGGAATTGTTGGAGGAATGACAACATGTAGTGCTCATATATTTGTTTTCATTGTTGTGAAGACATATCCTTTCTTCAAACATTTACTTCATACACACGGTGTGTTCATCATGTATGGCTGTATTTCACTATTAGGTAATTTAATTACGAATATCACTTAAAATCAATATACTAAAATCTTTATTCCCGTTTTCAGGAACAGTATTTCTGTATTTCTGTCTTCCGGAAACAAAAGGAAAGAGCCTGCAACAGATCGAAGACTATTTTTCAGGACGAATAAAATCACTGAAAACTGTCAAATCGAACCCCACTATTGCACCAGTACTAGTCGTTGAAAAGCCAGAAAAAGACAAATTACTTCCGTAGATAATTTAGATAGTTTTTAGTTTTGATTAATATACGATAAAAAATTGTTGTTATGATATTTTTAGTCAACTATAAAAATGTGATACGATGAGAACAATTTACACCACTGGTGTAAATATATCGATATATACTCGATTGAGTTGGCGCTACTAAGATAGCTAATACTTATTAGACTTGTAGTCCAGTATTAAATAAGCAAATGTTATTAAAATTCAATGTATGAAGTGAAATGTAAATAGTTAAACATGTTTCTTATTTTCATTTATGCATTTGTACATAAATATTTTAGTAGATATTGACATTTAGATTAGATAGACTATCGCAATTCTTTGCTAATATGTCGAGATGAAGAGAAACTATTAAATAATTCAAGTCTGAATCAATAATTTCTTTTAAAACTTTTCCTTGTTTGCTTGTTGGACTCATAGATTCAAATACATAAACGATTCAATCCCAGGATTTTTGCTTAAAAATGTCTGACAGAAATGCGCCCCAAGACTCACCATTTTCTTTGTAATAACATAAAACTTTGGTAAAGATGAACAAAACTATTGTGATTCGTCACGAATAACTTACAGATTCCTGACATTTATGATACTCCAAGATGGAAGCCGAATTAATCTAAGGTTTAACTTTCAAAACAACGCAATAACCACGAAACCATGTAACTACAAAAACTAATTTATTCCATTAGAAACCTCTTTTAATCATATGTTAACCGGAAAGATCTCTCTGAATCCCTTCGTAGAGACTCATGCATCTTGGATATATCTTCTAATTTAGAGGCAATTTCTGATGATGATCCTTCAATCCATTGCAGTGAATTCATGTGAGCATTAAGAATTTTTCCAATTGATACCATCTGGAAGGAGATTTATCAATATACTACTGAGATATGAAACGTGGTAGGATTGACTTACCGGATCGGTGCTGTTTTGAACTTTGTTAGCTTCGTTCAAATGATCTATTACTTCTTTTAAGTCTTCGGACATTTGTTTAAGTTGCGTATCTAGATTTTCCACCAGCAAATACCTGAAATCATAAAATTTTATGGAAACAATACTAACAGATGTGGCTTAAGGTTACGTTTGAGATCGTTCGACATCAACTTGCGTCATATTAAGAAAATCTTTTTGCAAAGGTGCAATACTTTCTTCTAATTCAGTTTGTTGTGTCGCAATCAGCTCCAGTTCCTGCTCGAGAGTTTGTTGATCAGCTTTAACTTTTTGCACAGCATCGTTGAGTGCTATGATCTGCAAAACGCGAATTCAATCAAAGTCTCATACAAGTTGAATCTAACCTTTTCGTTATTAGAAATCAGAAGCTTGTCCCAGGCGTTAATCTGAGTTGCTTGGTTTGTGAATATCTTCTCCTGTTCCTCCAACTCAAGGGTCCACTTGTTAACTTGTTCTTCCAGTTGACAAAATGTCATCGATGGAGTCTGACTAGGGGCGGACGAATCTGTAGTTCTGAAACAATATTTCTTCAATGCAGCAATACAATTCAGAGGTAAATGATTTACTTAGTGACTGTGGACAAATTAACAGCGGTTGAAACTTGTTTTTGACTCTCCGTCGTTGCGGCTATGAAAGAAGTATTGGATAAGCGGAAATGTGAAAAATAATGTCATCATTACCTGCTGTAGTTGTAGCAACATTTGATAAAGTTGTTGCTGGAGTAGCTGCAGGTGTTCCAAAAGTGAGACTTCCCGTGCCCGTAGTACCAAAAGACAAAGAAGAAGTTGTCGAAGCAGGAATACCAAATTTTGGCGCTTCTTTGGCTAGACCTAACACATCGTTAATGTCAATAAATCACTCATAATACTAATACCTTGCGTTTGATTCAGCCCAGCATCACCCCCTCCTGTAGTTCCGAATGTTGACATGATTTTTATTGTATTAAATAATTGAAATTTTCCTTTTTACAAGAAACACTTCCACACTTCACGTTTTCAGACAAGAAGCGGCAAAACAACTAACTTTGACAACCAAATAAGTGCGAAGTTGCATGCGTTTTATTGAACAATTTTCGCTTTGTACTAGATTTCCAAAACTGGAGAAAACTTTTCGCGGTTCTTCTTGCTGCCAATAACCTAAAACTTTTACTTAAACGCGACTGTGTCGTTATTTCATCAAATTTATTTCTTTAAAACTAATTAAATTTTAACTTTTCTGTAAAAATATTTCAGTTTTCCGTGATTTCAAGGTGATGTTGAACATTTACCAGCTGCAAAAAGTAGAAAATCTAGGCGCCTTCAGGTTGTATCTACTCTGCTTATATAGATCAATAGAATTTGTTACCATTTTTAACTCAATAATTGCAGAAACAAGTAACAATTCAATTTATTAACCCAATGCACTTGAAAGTTAAATGAAAACTTCTAGGGATTTGTATGAACTATGGAGTTGCTAACCTTTTTGAATCCAACCATCATCAACTTGGAGACAGGTAAGATTTCAATGTTACATATCCACTATTTCAAGGGTCTCATGGTTCTAAGTCAAGACAATGAGGTAAGTACAAGGATTCATAATACAACAAACTGTGTTTTTCTTCTATCCAAAAGTGGAATTGGAAAGTATCCAATAGATAATAAAATAAAATAATCACATCATACTCATTTATTTCCATTTATTGATGCTATCACTATTGAACACTGAAATTTGAAAATTTTATCAACGCAAGAGAAAATCTTTAATTATATTTCCATCATTTTGTATTGAATGATACAACTCAGAATGAGTAAAAATTTGTTTTAAGTTAAATTTCTATTTTGGCAAGAAATAGCTCCATTCATTTGTTTTTAAATACGTGTAGGTTTTTTGTTTTATAAAAGAAATTTATCAATATTTCTTAAAATTTCTAAGAAGCATTTGAACTATATTACAGCTGAGTTAGAGTTTAAACATCGACACTTGTTTTTTTGTTTTTTGTTATGCAATTTTTGTTTTTAAAAATACTTATTCCATTCCTTAATAATAGCACTAAACACTAAACATAGTACTTAATTAAATTAAGCTTAAATGTACATAATAAGAAAATGAAACATCACTTTGTTTTTATATGTATATAACAAAAAAATTCTTTACACATACACACAAGACATCTTAAAAATTATCTAAGAATAAGTTAAGGATTTGATTTTGTTTTATGAGTTCTTTAAGTTTTTATATTCATAAATACCTATATATTTTGTTTAAAAATTTTTACTTTCTATTTACAACTTAATACTTGTTTGGGTTTTGATGAATTTATTAATAAACAAAACAAAAATTGTTCGCATTGGAATGAGCACGCAACACATTAAAAAACATAAAATTAAAATACATTTTAATAAATTAATTAGCCACTTTGAATTGGTAATAAATAGTTTTATGATTAAATTATTAATTAAATTATAAAGGATAAGAACAATGTCCGCGGACGGGAGACATAGATACTTGTCCCATAATCATTCATTTCTTATATTTTACTGATGAGTTTTTAGTTAATGTTTTAATTAAATTTATTTATTTGGATAAATCTTACTTTGTTTTTAAGTTTTAATAATTTTATAAAAAGAAAATGATATTGTGACACGATGGGACACGATGAGCTAATAGAAATCTACTAATCTATTTAAATAAATAACACATTTCATTATCATATTAACTAATGACAGACACTTTTATCAAACATTCTTGATATACAATTTTTTTTGTTTATTTTATTTAGTTTATGTATTAATTTAAAAAAGAATACTTTAAAATGTTTTTTCTTTATAAAGATTTTTGACTGTTTTGTTTTTATTATATTTGTTTTTGTTGTTATTGTTGGATAATCTTCATTACTTTGGAAGTTATGTTTCTTAATTGCAAATATGTTCTTCTCTCCTATGGTTGCACATCTCACATTGAACTTTGCAACACCATACAAAACGACATTTGCACTTTTCCTCAACTTGTCTTATACGAGTCTGATAGCCTCTGCCACAGCATAATAGTCGACATCCATCAATACCATGAGATGTTCGATTGCAGAGGCGTCCTCGTGTACCCAGGATGCTTAATCTGGAATTGTAGTGAATTATAGAATTATGTAAATAGGTTAAGATAAATTATATGTCCTCCACTTCCGGACTATATAAATCAATTTAAAAAACACTCATGATTGACAAGAATAAATTGTAAAACCTCAAATCGCCCACTTGATATTGAAATTTCGCGTGGTTTCTTTAGCCACATGAAGAAGTAAATGATTGATACTGATCGAGTTTTAACTTATTTAACTATATTAATATGCAATTAAAGTGAATTTTACATTTACGGTTAAAACAAGTTAATTTAAATTGACTTGTTTCTTTCGACAATTTTGTTGTGATAAGATTATCATTTTCCCACAAGATAATACGTGCGTGGAACGATTTTGATTTTTAAACTTTAGAAATGTTTTGGAATTCAATTGATCTGTACCGATACATGCATGAATGCTTTAATTAAACACTATTTTGTAAATGATTTCAATAGACATTAATAGAGATGAAATTAGGTGATAGAAGAAATCTTGAAAGTTTTCTTTGAAGTTATAGAAAATTCTTTTGAATGTAAATTACATTATCGAATGGACCTGGTGGAATGCATTTAAAGGTCATCATTATGGATGTATTTTTAGTGTTTCTAAACAGAAACCATGTGTTATTGTCTACATTAACTTTAAACTTACTCATAATTGCGTTCACAGTAGTCTGGTGAATCTTCTAAATAGACTAAATCAGATTTAATGAGTTTTTTATGATCAGGATCTCGTCTACGTAGTTTAGCTGGTCTACCATCACGTTCGACAAGCTTTAAAGAAATGCAAATGATATGATTATGAATGAAAGGAATTATGAGTTAAGAAATTGATATAGTTGGTATGTAACTAACTTTAACATGTGATGCACCATCATATAATGCACCTAAAGCTTCACTAACAAGACGCATCGATGGTAGACGCCTCCAACAAACTCTCAATGAACATGAACCAGACATTCCATGACATTTACAAATTCGTTGCATTCGTGATCTTAATGCTCTCCTACCAGCTTCATTATTGTGTAAATTCATTAAACCAGCGGCTGTTCGATTGCTTTCTTGTGAATCAGTGAAACGTCTTGAAAACATAACACCATAGTTAACATCCTTTAAATGAAAAATGAAAAATTAATATAAATAAATATACAATGTTTAAGTTTTAAATATATTATTATGATGGGTATACCTCTGAACAACCACCCCATTGCCATTTACGTTGTTTACGACGAATACTATTGTCACATGAACATTCTGCCAGTTCACCTCTTGAACATGCTCGTGTTATTGACCAAGCAATTGCAGCTGAATTGATTGCATGTATATAAGCTGTTTCACGACTTTCTATAGAAATAATAAGAAATAATAGAAGAATTTTCATTATTATTTTCTAACCAATAAAATTTGAAAAGAATTTACGCCCTACTTATGCTCATAACATTCCCATAAACTAATGATGAATTTGGTGTAGTTGTACAATTCCATCTTGAGTTCTTGAACTGGTTTTGGCATTCTTCTTTGCCAATTTTAGCGCCTTGTGCAATTGCCTACAATAATGCAAATATAAAATATTCAATATGATTATTACTTTTACTACTTACTGTTAATATTCTCGGACTTCGTAGACACATTCGTCTCTGCTCATGTGTCAAGTCTTTGTAGCTTTGGCATATTTCTGCATGATTCTGAATACTGCCACTTTGATCTAGGAGACCAACTGATTGAACTGTGTATGTACCGAGCTGCCTAAAACGAAAATGCTATTAGTCACGGTCAATTGAGTAATTGAATTTTTGTTTTGTTATATGTACTATATTCGAAAGTTTAATTGATCGAAATGATTTTCAATAAAGAATACGTTATGAAACTTAAATAATGTCGTGACATTAGATTCATTTTTCATTTTCAATTATATGGATATTTGCATTGATATGTTAATAAAAATGCAATGTTCATTGAGAGTTGAATATCCTGAAATGCTTGGGTGTGACATTTCTTCATTGTAATTGACGTCTTTAGTTACTGAAAAATGTATTTGAAATATTAGGTCTGTTCACGTACTTGCTCGGAACGTATTTCATATGCTTCGAGCTCGAAATTGGCGAAAAATAGTTTTGAGAGAATTTAACGAAAAGTAACGGAGGGGAAATATACTTGAAATTTGCTCGGGTAACTTCAAGCTAGTTGGAGAATCCTGTTCATTTGACAGACGTTAGAAATTTGTCAAATTTGTTTACGTTCGTTCATGAAGTTCCTCCTGGTTACTCAAATGTGTTGTTTTATTACTATTCGAGTACCGAGAGAGAACTTACAGCGGAGTGAATTCTAGTAAACTCAAGCTGACGCTACTTTGTTGGTCAATCAACCACACCTAAAATGCATCTGTCCCAAAATAGAGGTCGACAAACGAAACCTAAAGATGTCAGGTTCATTATTTGCATTCACTTAAAAAGAGCATCTTCTTCGGTTGTCTAAATCGAATATGACACTGCCGACAGTGAGAGGTAATAATTAGTTAAAACAATATTTATTTGAATTATTATTTGATTAAATAATTGACAGATTGTTCTGTGGGAATGAAAAATAAGAATTAAATTTTTGTTGATTGAACTTGTACTAGAAATGCACGTTTCAAATCTGGTTTAAATCATAATTTCATTTGAGGCTAATGAAAAAATATGTGTCGACCGTGAAATGCATAGAATTGCTGAAGAGTATATGCACTTGGAATCAGTAGGGAATTATGCAAATAACAAATGCAACTGAAGGAGCAGGCATACAAATCAGAAATCAGCACAAACACTTGACTGCAATTGAACATTTAATATTGATTATGCGTTCAGCATACAAACCATACGATTTTATGGTGTTTGCAAAAATGAAAAATAAAATATATGTAGTAGCAAGTTCTCCAAGGGTAAGATGATACCCTTATTGGGTAAATTCTCGCCTGAATTTCTGGGATACACAAAAAGAAATAGAAAAACTAACCAGGTCTCAGGAACAGCCACAGTTTTGTGCTCTCATTTAAGGTGTGTGTTGTGTCTTCTGTCTAGTGTCTTGTGTCTTGTATGTCCTGAGGATTTACTCTTACGTTTAATATTCGAATCGAACACATATGACGTGTTGAACCTTCTCAAATATTAATAGAATATTTGAATAAGTGTATGTAGTTGCATTTGGTTATCCAAATATCACTTTATACCGGATAAGAGGATAATAAGGGACAAGCCAGTCGGATAGCCGGTTAAATGAGAAGATATTGCCCTCGATTTAATGTTTCTCGTTAAAGTTCTAGTTCTGTTCGTATATGCCATAGAAAGTTACATGACATCAAGTATCTTAAATTCATATCTATTTTGTAACACTTCAATGAAAATGTGTTACACGTGTAAGTTGGGAAAGGTAAGTAAGTGATATGAAACAGGTAGCTTTAATAATTTCCAAAAAAATTCTTTTAAGAAGAATCACGGCGCCGCGTCTTTCGTCTTGTATTTCTTTTTGCGGTTTCTTGGATCTTCAAACGCTAGCGGTTTCATTGATCTTATTGACCACGTTTCGTCTTGAAGATATCAACAACAAAAACAACAACAACTCAACTGTAACAATTGTTTGTGCTAATGCCCTTTTTTCTTCCTGTTTATATCAACTCCAGTCCCATCGATTTCGTTTCATATTGACTCTGTGCCACATCTAGAATAGCAATTTCATTGGTATGTCGACAGGAAAAGGTAGAAGGCAGAAGGCAGAAGGCAGATGTCAGACGGCACTTCTAATCTTCTTTGCTGCAGTGAACATAAATAATAGGAGTAAAAAACATGAACTGAAACTGTGAAGAACCACAAAACTATAAAACTTAAGGTGAAAAACGAAGAATAAACAAATGAACATTGCTCACCTTAACATTTGTGTGACTTATTGCATGTGAATGCAGCATTAGGAAAAGAGTTTTGTGAAAGGAATGACGATTCTCAGGACAAATTCTTGAGGTTTAGGTATTTACACATTTAATAGAATGCATTTTTTTCTTCTTTTTATTATTATTAGTTTCTGTGAAAATGAAAACCAAATAAACAAATCAAATTTAGAAAACTCAAAGTTTAAACATTAACTTTTGTCACGCTGCTGCAATGAAGAATTTCCATGAGAATTTACTGGATCCTTTCGCTTTGACAGAAGGTTCACGTGTCACGGGGTTAGGTTTGGGGTCAAACAGATTTTGTTTTCAATAAACATACAACAAACCGTTAAAAACATGAAGATGACAGTAATGTACACAGAAGAAATTTACTGAATTAAGTTATAACCACGTGGTAACTTCAATTTCCTCCTAGAGACTCCTGGAATTATTGCTTGATCGATATGATGCGTTCATTTGCTGCGAATACTTGGAAAATAGAAGGAAAATTTCGGTAAAGTGGCAAAACCTAACCTGAATTTTCTCTGTCAAAGCGACATCAAGTTTGTTTTTCGATTTTTGAGTTCAAATTTCCATTTTATTTTTATTTACTTTGTACATTTGTTCTGTCAGTTTGACAAATGTCCATACCCTTCTCGATGCTCATTATAGACAGACTTAGAGAGACTATAGTTAAACTGGTTTAGTGAAACTGGCGGAACTTTATTTGGCAAACTTAATCCGGCTTATCTGTTAAAAAAACTCTGAAGTTGGCCATAAGCCGGTGAGAACCAGCTTATCCCTTAAATAAAACAGACTTTAGAAAACCCAGTTGTAATGCCGGTAAGCCGCATAATCGACATAATTCGGTTTAAGTTCTGTGGTCTGTCTCCGCTAACACGGTTTCGATTTTGGAACATTTTTAAAGACAATTCCCGAAGTCTTTGGTCCCATCTGTCAAAATCAATTCTCTTGATCGGCGATCATCCATTTTTGTTTGTATTCAGTTGAGACAATTGGAATTTTCGTTTGTTATTGTTGTCACTACATGCTTAATGAACAATTTTGATTGGTCGAATTCAATGTATTTGTAACACGCACACGCAAATGGGAATTTTAGTCATACATATGTATATTTCTAAAGCTAGATTAAGAATGTGTAAACGCCACCGAATTGTTTTAAAGGGTTTTTTAAAAGTTGGCTTTGACGCGTTTGAAAGTTTTCTTGCGGGGGACATACAAAAGGAAAGGCAGTCCTTAAGGATTCGTTTCGCGTACTAAGCGAAGTTTACTAAAACTTAAACTAATGTTCGTTAACTACTTCACTACATCATACATATTTCGACATTTATTGAATGAATTAGCAAAATGAATTTTTAGTGATCACAATTTAAATCTAATGAATTGTGTTGTTAAAAGTTAAAGATTGCATTGAATCAAGGAAGTATAAAGTACAGTTGATGAGTTCAATTAACAGAAATATTAAAATGCACAGAACTGCACAAGAGTGAATCATTCTAATTAGTCGATTCAAAGATTCATTGCATTCATTGAACACACAGCATTGAACAAGGGTTGAATAAAATGTTATTCAAGTAATTAGTCTTAAAGCAATGACAAGAGTTCATGTATTTCAATGATTGGAACAAGAAAACTTTCGTCTTTGGACGCCTCTCTTTCGTCTTTGGTACACAACAACAACAATAACAATAGCAACAACAAAGTGTATCGTTATCGATGATGGAGGAAGAACAATTAATGAAAGGATTTATAGTAACATTGAATACAATATACGTATGCAACAAGAGATACGTTATTATGAGTTCTTGAGATCATCTTGTTGTGTTCGTTATCCGAGGAACAACAAGTCTAGCCCGCAGCATCAAATCCGAGAATCTCATGTTGAAGTTTGTTGTATTGATGCTATACAATACTTGAAGTTTTCATATTTATTCCACAAAAAAAAGGATTAATTCTTGTTTGCTTATACCATGTAAATCTGATAGTATGAACATCATCTTGCATTGCAAAAAACACCCCTTTAGCATCTGATGCAACAAACAACAAAAATGTCTTTACTGGCACACAAAAACATTAAAACAAAACCGAATAAATTCATAAATGGCGGCCAATTGTATGCGTAAAATTCATTTTTATGAGATTTATTGAAAACCATTACGTCTTTCTCTGATTGGCTGGAAACTTGAAACTTGAAAGAAGAGGGTAAGTAAGTTGCAGAGTATGTAAGTGCCGAGTTACCCGAGTGCTATGTCCTAGGAAATTTTATAATAAAACAAAAACAAAAACAAAAAATTTTAAACAAAAAGGAAAATATATTCAAGCATCATCTTTTGTTCAAAACCTGCTAATTAGTATTTACATGAAAGTATTGTATGACCCCATGTACCTTGTACCATGTGCCTTGTGCCTTGTGCCTTGTGCCCTGTGCCTTGTGCAAGAAGTAAGAAGAATACAGGAGTGCATCATACATGAATACGTACGTGGTTGGATGATGATGATGACGACGACGACGACGACGATGAAGAAGAAGATGAGGATGGGATGGTGATGATGGACCATTCCTTCCTACTACTCCATCATTCATCATACATTTTTCGCATCATATGAGGGCTGGAACGCAGGCAATCCTTCAGCCCCTTTTACATTTCAAGGGGAGTGTAAGGATAATACGTTTGTATATAGGATTGCCTAACTGCCTGACTGGCTGACTGAATGCCATACATCCGTAGATACGTGCATAGGTATATAAATATATAGGTAACCATCAATGCTACTCACAACGATGAGATGATGATGATGATGATAATCACAAGGATAATGATGAATCCTTTCAGTCTTGTGTAACACACAAAAAAAAATATGTCATGTTTCGCGGTCTGTACAGGTACTTGCGTTCGAGGGAAGATGTTAATATGCAAACCAATGAGATGAGGCATGTCGCTAAAGAAAAACAACAACTCAAGGAGACTTCCTTAAGGATCTCTTGTGTGCACCGTGTACAGGATGTAGACAACATACAATTTAAACCACATCTAATTTATCAACAATCACAAGTTCATCGTTATTGTAACATATTCCTCGTTCACGAGCCATGATGTACTTATATCCTTAAGGACATGTTGTTTTTCTTCTACATTTTACGGAATTGAAGAAAGAAACCACGTTGCACATATGAAACTTCCATCTTGTGGTTTCGATGCGTTTTTTCGTCGTTTACAAACCAGCAGCAGCAACAACAACAAACACAACAACAAAAGTGCACTTGTTAAAAAGAAAAATGTTTTTTATATTTAAAAGAAAAATCGAAAAAAACTCGTTAAAGTTTAAAAATCATTTCAACAAGCATAAGAGAGGAAGTCACGATTAGTGAAAGACAGAGGACGATCTTTCAATGTTCAGTTGCTATGAAGTTAGCAACGATTCACAGGATTGAGGGAATCCCTTTCTTCGTATTGTCATGTTGAAATCTCATCAAGTCTAGAACAATTGATGAATGCCATTCTTGTTTCTCTACAATTAGCTTGAAAAATTCTCTACAATTCACATAGAAATCTCCACAATTCCATACAATTCTCTACAATTCCTACCATTCAAGGGTAGTGACACAGGATAATGCGTTTCGTAACATATTGAGTTGGATGCATGCATGCATGCAATGTCAATTACGCCATTTTGTTTTCTTTGAGATTCATTTCAAATTTTTAAATGCATTTATGAAATTTCAATTTTTTGTTTTTATTTATTTCAAGTGCATTTTCTTGCATTCCAGTGAAGGGTTGATTTTAATTAAAATGTTTTTTTTTTTTTAAATATGCTAATGAACTCATTTTGCAAAAAGAAAGATTCAAATCCTAGCAACACTTTGACATGAGGTAGTTTTGGATGACACAATCGGTTTAGTTACTTAAGAAAGTTAACAGAATTCTTTACGTTGGTATTCTAGGCAAAACTTATTTTCGAATCTGTTACGTCAGAACAAATTTTAATTTCAGAACCTATTAGAAGCCAAATCTGTCAACTTTCTGAACAGAGAGTCTGATAAGTTGTATTGTACTTGATGCGAATGAAAAGTTGAGTGGTTAATAGATGGCGTAAAACAAAACGTAAGTTAAGCTGGATTCAATGGTCCGTTTTTATATTGAGTTTGGCAACTCTCATGCTAGATTCATTTTGCGGCGAATTCAGTTCTCTCTCTGCCAAAGTTGAACCAACTTCAACTTTCGTGCGGAAGATTTTTGTTTTCTTCGTGAATGTGTTCCGCGTCGCGTCGTTCAATTTGTGGATTGTTCTAAAAAGTGCAGCAGATTCATGACGAACGAATGAATCATGAGCCGAGACACTCTCTTCGCGATGAATTAGTTCCGCACGCGCCGAACGGACCAGTGAATCCAGCATAAGTGAGTGAAGCAAAAGTCAACCTCCCACAAATCCATGACCTTCTAAATTGAGTTCGGTCATCAAGCTGTCAAATCGATTTGTTTTGATAAGTGACTTTGGCACAATTGAAGAAACAAGTATATTTGAAGTAACACCAGAAATTGAAGATTTCTAATGCAAATTGATCGTTTTTCCGAAGACACCACATCCCTCACTATAATTGGAAGTCATCAACATTTGTAGGCATTCAGTGGTACCGATTGTCACATTGTTCACATGTGAAAAACCTGTTTTGATTGGTGGAATTGATTGTGTTTGTACCACATCAAAGTGATTGAACCAATCTGTCAACTCGGTTTGTTTTGATTTGCAAAGGATAAAGAATGATTTTTCTCGAATTATCTTGTTCGACATGATGACCCTTTTAGAAAACGGAATTTGTCATGCACACAACTCATTATTCACCTTCAAAACCGCCTTGCCCATAATCCCGGCCCGTATCCAGGTTTCTCATAAAAAATCGTGAACAACGGCAGTCTGGTTAAATACAAGGAAGTCATTTTCGTTCTCTAATTAAAATTAATACGAAAAATCATCCGTTCATTTCTACTCATAAATATTTCTTAATAACAAATTGGATTTTATCTATTTCCGTTTAAGAAATTTCCAAGAAATATATCTGATTGTATCACAACGAATATTGCACTGCAATAAACCGAAGATTGAATGTGATTTGATAAATGTTACACCGCAACGATGAAAGGTGTGTTATGCGGTTATCCTTAAACGTATTCGTTCCTCATTCTAAACATCCAAATGAAGATTAATGTCTCTTCCTTGTCCAATTTTGTTAAATTCCATTTTAATATTTCTTCCTTTTAGCACTTTTATATGGTAACCAACATTATTCTTCTTTTTCTTTGTAATCGTGTGGAATGTGCAATAAACGTTGACTGCTTGACCAACTTAATTGAAGTGCTAATCGTACCTTCAGATTAGCGTCCAACAATTCGTTGTAGCACTCATCCAGACAACGGGTTATTTACCCTTGTGTCGGATTATGAGCTAATTCATTGTTCTAATAACTCAAAGATTTGCAGACCAATGTTCGTTTGTTTACTCGATTCTATAGCACGATGCATGCCTTAAATAATAATGGCCTTAATTATCCAGTCAAAACAGGAACTTGAACTTCCACATCCGAATTGAATGTTTTGTTTCCGTTGGAAGCATTTAACAGAATTAAGGAATATTTACGACTCCACTTCTAGTTTAGTATGACAAAATATGCATCACATCCTGGAATTTGTGCACATTTATCTGAGAAATAATTCATCAGATTTTGCAGGACATTTAAAGGATGATATTAAAATAAATCATTGTTTCATTTTTTAATGGGTAATAAGTTTTAAAGTATCTCATTTAATAACAGCAATGAAATGATTTTACAACCCCCATTTTGAAAACCCCCATGATGGATTCATTTCATTTCACAATTATCTGATTGAATTTTGACGAAATAACGATCATAAACGAAAATATTGTAAAATAATACTTACTCATTATGATATTCATAATTCTAAAACGAAGTACTTTATATCATCCTTTATAACAGGACAAGAAGATTTTAGAGAAGGGTTCAAAGTTGAAGATTTTCAAAATTCCATTAAAATGAAGTTGACTATTATAGGTTTAGCCCCTTTCCTTTCAACATTCAATTTCTTATGCTTTGTTTGATTTTGACAGCTGAATGTAAGGAATTATGGCAGAAATATGAGCACAGGACATTACCTAAATCCAATACAAATACATTTACTTTTGTTTACAGGTTTATTTATGTGTTTTATTTTAGGTAAATCCGTCTATAAATCGCCACAAAAAAGAGTGGTTTTTTAATGTTGATTTCAACTCAAGCCATTAAAATGTACTTAAGGACGCATTGAACAGGCGATTTTCCTTTGTCTGAAGTCCTTTACTTTTTATATCCTTTATACACTTTTTTAAAAAATAAAAACGTAAAAATTTCGCTCATAAAGTGTTTTGACATTAACCATTGCATGCATCAGGGCGTATTCATGTTCGAGATGAAGAACAAGAACTTGATACGTATGATGGTGAAGTTGGTTGCATTTCACAAATATATACACGAGGATTTGTAACGAACATAAACGGTGTTCAAAATGGCTGCCGAAAAGTTATAATAACGTTTATTGATAAGTTTTATGTGGATTTTCATCTTATTTTTACGAGTGATTTCAAACTGAAATAAATGGGGAAGTTGACCATTCTAAAACCATTCTATGCGATGTACAGTAAAATCGTTTTTATTAGTAACATTCAACTGTTAGTCTAATGTACGAAAGAACGAACATTTTTAATGTCCGACATATCAAATGGGATAAAGTTAACTGAAGTCAACTAGGGGGGAATGAATATTTCCAATGAAATCCGTGTTAGCTGTGGACAATGTGGATTCATGCATTCAAACATAAAAATCGTTTTGTTACATTTAAGGATCTGCTACGATGTATTCTCCCTTTGGCTTAGTTACTTCATACGTACTAAAATGTCCTGTTGGCTTTTATTGAACACATTACGATGCATCTGTAACTTTCTGGTTATTGTGTTCCTCTAGATCCTTTCGAATGTTAGCTTGATAGGAAACGCACTCGTCATAAAATTCAATTCATATTCTATGCTATGGTGGAGAAAAACATTTTTTTACGATGCTCTCGGATATATCCTTACATTGCACCATTGTTTTGTATGGTCAGCAGGATTTGAATGGTTCCATCAAACGCTTTGAGCTGTTTTTAACGAATTTCATGTCGTGGATTTCTGCCATCTGCAGGGTGAATTCGGAAATTTTACACTTTTCAAACTCGATTTTGTGTTTCAAATGAATCCAATTCAGCCATTTTCAATTGAATTTTTCACAGGAAAATTGTTTAAACCGCTCTTACACCGACCTTAATTTAGTAGATTTAGTGAGGAGATTTAATAAATCACCGCCAGTGAGGAGATTTAGTTTGACAGTTCGACATTTTTCTTGTGAAATCGTTTTGTTTTGTTGTTCTTTTTTGTTTCAAATCAATTACAAAACTTTCTTGGACATTAGTTCACGCTTTTTCTTGCCAGCTTTGATTTGTTTTTATTGAAACTGAAATAAATTTACGACATCAAAAATTTCGGAAAGGTCGAAGTAATCTAAATTGTTCTAAAAGATGAAAAATTACACAAATGTTTAGATAGTGATACTATTTAGGATAAATCTATTCGCGAGATGATTTAGCAAATACATACATGGTAAGCCTTGTAGATTTAGTTCGGCGAAAGGCAGCATAAAACTAAATTTTCTTTATTGTTTGATAGATGGCGTGGGTGTTTTCGTGGATTTACAAAACTCAATGGAAAATTTATTCATTTATTTGTATATGAAATTTGTGAAAAGCAAGTTTTCTCTATTATTTGGTAGATGGCGTTTCACATTTTAGTGATTTCTATGCAATTATTTGATGACTTTCGTCTTTCACTAACCTCACCCAAAAGCCAAGAAGAAACGGTTCTAATGTTACAGATTCAATCAAACTTTCTCCTATTGATAATTTTTTAATTTTCTCGAAATTGTTGTACTTAATCCCAACGTCAACGTGAAAGTGATTTCTTGTCCATTTCTCACATATGGAGTGATGCATCAACCCTTCTCTTTTGTCCACTTTATGTTCGTTCCCACTCTTGCAAAGAAAAGCTCATATCCAGATTTGTTTCTCAATAAAAGCTCATGCATACTTTCTTGAAAGCTCATAATCTTGATTCTAAGGAGAAAATTAAGTTCTCAGTAGTGCTTAAAGCTCAATTCTTGGAATGAATTAACTTTGAAAGTGAATTTCTGCATTTCGCACGTATTGCTGTCTGTACAAAAAAATTCCATTCCGACTTCACTGAAACTCGGACATCGTCATCATTCCGAGATGTGCTAAAATTCCAGTGAACCACTTTGAGAATTTTTATGTAACACATAATGTTGTTATTTATGATCTTGAATTAAATGAGCCGCACTTTTTTGAGCAGCACTAAATGATGCTTGTAATGTCATCTGGTTTTCGTAATAATCCATGAAGAGTGGCAATATGACGTGCAGCTTTGAAGTTAATAATGTTTTTTAATCATTTTTTGCGGTTTCTTTATCATAAAATCGCAATTTGTTGTGTTAAACACGAAGGGCAAATAAAGATAATTGGCTCAACAATGTGCAATAAAATTTGCCGTTGCTCCAAACGGTCACGGATCGAAGTGGAAATGGTGTTTGGTCATGTCCGATCGCGTTTTAAAAATTTTCACAAGATGGATGAATTTATGAACAAGAGATGATTCTCTGAAACAGATATTGAATGAAGAAAATATAAAACTTAAACTTAAAACAATTAAAATTTTACCATTTTCGGGTGTTGAATGTGAATAAATAAAATTTTTCATATTTAAGAAAGCTTTGAATAATAAAAAATTAATTATTAACAATTAGTCTGAAGGTCAAACCACCTACAAAATGCGTTCTACTCAGAATTAAATGTTTCTCCACAAGAAATTACCATTTAAGAAAACGAAAAATTCTAATTATTCGAAAATATGTAATTTATATGAAAGCGTGGGGGTATAATTTAAATGTAATAAATTCAAAATTATCTAAAATATATTCAAGTGGATTTTGTGAACGGATCATTTAATGTTATTAGGTTGTTATTGTAATTATAGTGGACGGGAGTTTTGGGCGCTTGTGGCCAGTCAAATGGAACTATTTTATTGTTGTAAATTAATTTTTAGATAAAAATAGAAGTATTAATTTTTGAATTCTTGTATCACTCCAGCAAACACCAGATGAAACATTCAAGAGACAAGATTCTGAATTCTAGATATGCCAAATCTCACGTTCTTCACCTTTTCCCACAAAACTTGTAACAACAAAAATACAGCAGTAGGTAATCCGGAAACGAAGAAGGTTAACAAACCTTCTGATGATATTTTCCTCGTTTCTCCTTAAAGCGATGAACAGAAATAATAAGAAATTGTAAAAACTTACAGAAAGACTTGTTGACCCAATTAATTAGGTACGTGGTAAAAATGAGTCCACTCGACTCGAAACCTCTTTTCAGTTTTGTTTTCCTTTTGTTCACGGAAGTGATCTTAAGAAGTTCTCAAGACCTCATTACTATGGTCGAGATAAGAAATTACTTTCTTCTGTCATGAAGATTTGAGATTTGTTGAGTGTTGAAGGAGTCTTCCCACAGGATTTATATCTTATAAGGAACAATGATGTGTTCGTTGCCTATCAAATCGAGGATAATTTAAGGTCAAGGATAGCTTCATGAGATACACTTGATAGTTTTGCATGTATCACAGCAATTAATTGAATCACAATTGTAAGTAATATCATTTAAAACTAATTAAACACATTCATGTCTACATGATATCGTGTAAAAAATGACTTTGATCGCTTAAAGTAACAAACCAATTGACCAAATTAACCTTTTGAAGTGGTGCCAGCAATTCTTTATTCAAGATTTAACATTTTGACGGGTAGTGAATGCACTTTGCTTTCAATTGTTCTCAATTTCTGGAAGCTTCCTAAATCCATTTTTATAACAGTTACTACATTTTGTCCATCCCTGTCATGTTACTCTTCTTTGGTGAACCACGCAACCATTAAGGTGCGTTTCCAATGCCAGCTTGGAGTGGAGTGTGTTGACGCTGACTCTGGCACTTGTTTCCAATGCCAGAGTGGATTGGTTTCACATCCACCTGGCGAGCATGATTTGAGTCGTTTTAAATTATTAATATTGAAATATTTTTCCACGTAAAATAATCATATTTGAATTATCATACCTTTAATACATTAAAATGTATTAGGACTGAATACTTTTTCCCATTTTTAACCAATTTTAAAACAAAACATATGGAAATTCGTCGCATATTTGGAACGATCTCGTCGCAGCCATCTGTTGGAATCGCTCCGAAAAACATCGTATTGCCACTCCAGCGTGAAAATAGAAATAGATCCTATTTTCAATCCACGCTGGGCCCAGATTGCACGAAAGGCACATATAGCGGAGTGCGTGTGTGCGACACGAGCGAAACATGTCAGCCACTCCACTCCACTCCAAGCTGGCATTGGAAACGCGCCTTTAAACGTTGCGTCTTTGAAAACAGATTGAACAAAATGTGACAATTGACGTGTGGCGCGTGAAAACTTCCAACTGGTTGCGTCATGAGGCATCGCGTCATACGCCTTCATTATATTTCCACCTGAAGTCTTCAGTTCTTTGTGAACAACTCATAAATAAAGAGAAACTAGTTTATGTTTGTATCTTAACATCATATGTATATAGGACAGTTGAAGCAATTTTTTAAGAATACAAATTCAATAATAAATCGTTTAATTATCACCATAACCATTTCAAGTTGAATTGAATAAAGTGACAAAAAACCAACTTCACATCACAATCAACAAACAATTGTTATTGACAGATGACTTCATGACACTTCATGACTACTGTCGACGTCTGCATGTCACCAAGAAAATTAACCCTGAATTTGTAACGATTGGAATTGAATAAATACAGTACGATTATGCAAATTAAATTGCATGTAATAACAGTTTGTGAATTATAAACAACAAAAATGAATGTTGTGAAACGCCGTCATTCTTTCGTTCAACTTCAACCCCTAAACGATTGAATCGCATGAATTCTTGCAATACAGAATGTAGGGAGGTTCGGTTAGATGGAATGCCAGGTGTATAAATGCTCTTGTTCCTGCAATCGTGATTAGTCATAATGCAATTATGGAAAACCCGAAATTAGTTGGTTGGAAAATTACCAACTTGTTGTGTGATTCACAGTCACAAAAATTGGATTTGTGAAATAGTTTAATCATAACAAGAATTTGAATTTTAACGGATAACATGGTCAATAGCAAAATCCATGTCAATGCCGGAAGTGATATTCTGGTGGATATGATTGATTGGAGAAGCGTAAAATTCTAATATAACTAACAGAATGTGTTTTGAATCACCGCCAAAGCGAAAAATTTCACTACGTCACATAAAGACGAGAAGAGGAAAAATCTGTTTTACATCTGTTTGGAGAAAATGATGTTTTCATTTTGAATTAATTGGAATTTCAATGATTTTTCACTTGGATATTAGTTAATAACTTAAACGGAATGGGGTAATGTGATACTCAATCAAAGTGATTCGACTGGCTGCGAACAAAACGATAATTTGTTTCACAAGAAACACTCGATGGGTGGCAATCACTTTCATGTGTCATATTAAATCTTAACATATAAAATCCTAATGGTCGTGAAGCAGAAAATGAATTTCATTCGGCGGCGAATGGGATTCACTCTCTGAAAGCGGGGAAAATTCACTTTACGTATGTAGATCAAACAAGGAATGAATTTCTCTCTGCTTTCTGGAAATGAATTTCACTCTCCGGACAATGGGACTCACTCAAGCGGAGAAAATAAATTGTAGCTATGCGTTGATTTCACGCGACAAGTGTGCGGGCAGTAGGCAAGTCTACAAAAGGCAAATCACCAAGATTTGAAAATCGCGTAAGTCGAGGTATTACTGAACATTAATAACTTAGTTTTGTTTCTATTACCTAATTCACTTACAATTCCAGATATTCTACTTCAAAAGTTCCTAATTTGTAAACAAAAAGACATGAAACAATTTTCGGGACTGTAAATTATAAACAAATAATGAACTGTTGGAAGTAACTTTGTTTTAAGGGCGCTGCTGCTGGTTTTTCAGTAAAGTTTACCTTAAAAAGTTAAAATACCAACAGACGAGAAAAGGCAAATAAAAGTTTTTCCATCTTTTCTTCAGTGTTTAGTAAATGGAATTGCCACAAAACCCTCTTAGTCGACAATAATAATTGAGTGATTTGTCGATATGCAAAATGAAGTCAGGACAACATCGAAAGGACTACTGAATTTTTTCCTCTTTACCAGACTGTATTGATACAAATATCTAGTAGGTATCGGTATCTCATTAGCTAATGGAAGAACATTCAGTGATTGTTTGTTTCTGTTTTTATGCCAAATTACACTTAGAGATCTGAAGACACATAATTCAGCATAAAAGTCAAATGATGCGTGCCTTAATTGGTGTGTTGTCCTTTCTGGAAAAACGCTTTCAACCCGTTTTTTCTTTTATTATTTTCTATTGATTTGTCTACCATTTTCATTTTGCCATGTGTATGCTATTTTCTTCTATTAATTCTGGAACACATCACAACTGTAGGTATAGCTCTAGAACGATCTTTAGAAAGTTGTGTGGCAGGTACAAAAATTCTGTGTCAAAACCTTACGATGAAGATACATTTTCAAGATTTGGTTTCAATTACATGCCATCTAAATGTATAAGTACTCACACAAATCAGATACATGAATCATGATATTGTAACCCAAACACTTACCTGAAAGAAAAGAGAAACAATTAATAAATACCATACTGTGTGTGAAAATATTTCATTAACTTATTAGAAAATCGAGTTGATGTGTTGACATTCAAGTTCAAAGTTTGTTGAAAGATGCATGAACGTTAGTTAACACGCTTTTATTTGATTTAAGTGATTAGCGTCATGTAATTCTTTTACACCTCGTGTTGATATGTACATAAGAATGAAGTTTTCTTAATAAATTTTTGTAATTTTAAGGTAAATAGAAATTTTTCGTTGCATCGAAATGAAGTTTTGTGTCGTGTTTGGTTTTACTCAAATTTTCGTTCGTACATTTTCAACTGTCAAATTGAATTTGTTATGGAAGCAAATGGAACAAAATTGAGTTTTTGATCACAAATCATAAATGTCACTCTTGGAATGTGGACGGAACAGAAAATGTGCTCGGAATAGCTCAGTGGTTAGAGTATCCGCCCGGCAAGCGGAAGGTTTCCAACATTTTCTCCTTTGATGTTTCCTACAAACGATTATGAAACGAAACCGTTTGACGTTTCAAGCGCAAATAATTTTCATGATTTTCACTAATTTTGTTTTTGAAAATTGTTAATGAAAAGAAAAGATTCATTGTACAATTCAGAAAAGATTTTATTCTGCAAAATTTGACAGCAGAACAATTAACGTCTTACTCGAACAGCAGCTAGTTTGAAACATAAACAAATACCGAAAGAGTTACTTCATGATCGCCAAAGAATAGTCACATGCCAGAGAAGGACGGCATGTGTTACACTACACTTTTATACCAAACGAATACAAGTGTAACAAGATGACGTCAAATATTTGAATGAATACTAAATTTTCTGATTTTACAGTAGCTGATTCAAATGGAAACATCACGCAGCATTCCATGTTGATTGTATAGGATTTTATCACTTCCCAAGACGAGTTGTAACTCTTTAATTGAAATTTGTTGTTTAAATTGACTGTAAGACATTCAATTAGTGATGTATTTACAATCGCATTTCTTATACCCAAGTGATTTGGTTTGTATGAGATTTAACAAAAAAATATACATTCCAAAGTTAATAGCGACCACCGGACATGATTTAGAAGTACATATAAATAAATCAAGAAATTTTATTTTTCTTATTTTCAATCAATTCATATGAAATTTATAAATTAAACAGCTAATTACTTTTACGATACAGTTTCCTCCAGTGTCTTGTTTGACTTCTTTTTAAACGTAAATCCGCGGTTTAATTATGAAAACGGCGATTATCACTGACGACTTGTTTTATCCTCAATCAGTTTCATATTAAACGCGATACAGCCCATACCTGATCCACCATATCTCATCCTGGTTAATTAATTCTGTTTGCGGTATATAGTATCTTATGTGATATTGTGATGTTCATACACTCGAATGCATGTGGTTTGATTGAGGATACACTGGGCGGTAACACTTTAACCGATTTCTAATGGGATAAACCCGGCAAAATGAAATTGTACGTGTAATTGCGAATTTGAAATTTTCAAATGAAATACACTCGTGTGGGTTGTATCTTGTTAATCACGCTCCTCCATTGCGTCGAATTAGAAATGTTATTGAACTCATTACATTATTACAGAAGAATCTTCTGATGATGATAGAACAAGACTCCATGAGACCGAATCAGATTATCTTGAAGAATGAAGGCCAGTAGAACGTGAGACAATGCAGTCGAGACGATCACAAAAACAAGAAACTGATCAAAATTGCAAATATAATTTCGGTTCGATCGAAAAGAAAAAATTCTAAATTTCATCTTCAGGCGATCGACGTCTGGAAGTCTGCGAATGATCTTGAGGCGGCTTTCTTCATGGATCGGCGTGTCGCGGCATGTCGAGTCGATTTGATCAAGATTATTTTTTGTGGTGATCTGGTGATCGTTATCTCTTCACTAAAATCATTCATCAACAATCAATAAACATTAGAAGATGAACTTTAATTAGTGTCTTACGTCATATGTGTTGAGATAAACTTAAACACTTTGTTATCCTATCGATAAGATGAAGGATATCGCATCATTTGCTTGAGAAGATCATAAATCTCGTTCAATGAAAACAAACGAATGACTTTTAATTGGATACTAGGATTCTGTGAGACAGCTGCTGATGAATTCAACTCAAAGGGAAGACGCCACGCTACGACTAACGATCACACTCCATCATCACCACAAGCGCAAATATCTTCAAGTGATCCTTTGCCGCCATTTCTACATGATATTTTCTTTGAATTGATCCATAAATTAAAGTGTGAAAAACGCGCACTTTTTGAATTTAATTTTAATATTCTTTAATTATGCATCATGAACTCATTGTGGGTGGCACCGCCACGTTTGGGGTCTTTGAAATTTAAGACCAGCTATTAACATAACTTTAAAATGATTTTCATCGTTTTTGTGTCAATTAAAATTCTTTGGAAATTTTATTTACGAAGCAATTTAAATACTTTGTAATGGAGAATTGCAAATTCCAAAGGATTCATCTAGAGTTTTTCAACTTTCTTTCATCAAAAGATTATTATACTCGTATACCAAACCAATACCATCTACAGAAATGTGCAATTTTCTTAAAATCCGGAATTCCATAGATCGTTCGTTCTACTTGCATTATTCAAAATAAAATAAAAATAATATTTTTAATTAATTATTCATGAAAATTGTTTTAAAATGTCGATGGAATTCGATGGTTTTTAATAAAAATAATATCAAGATATATAAATTTGGTTAACCTGATTAACATATCATGCAATTTTCTCTTCTTTCGAAATTCCACCAGTGACTAATTTGAAATTTGCATTTTCTGCACAAGAATGTTCGCATTTTTAGAATTCTCTGTTATTTTTTTAATAAATTTTATGCTTAGAACGAACATAAATATGTCAATGTCATTTCAAATGTCGAAAGGTATGTCTTTGCGGCTACATTAAATGGTCTCCTTAAGAGGTTATAAATCACATGCATTGTCCATGAGCCGTGTCCATGACACAACATCGTGTTGTATCCCATGAAACATCAGGAATCCAGAATGTTTTATCTAATTTCGTCAAATGTTTGCTACTTTATTTAGAATCAGGTTGTTAACCTTAAATTCAGCGACATCTGTTGACCAATAGCATTTGCATTTTGAAGTACCTACGTACTAGCATGGCGGTCAATTTGTGGTTTTGTTTACAAATCGTTTCCGAAGTTTATAAATAACACTTGAGCGTTAGATAATTTGTTCAAATGAAATATGGGAGTCGGAGTTTCCCCACATCCGCCATGCTGGATCAAGAGCAATATGGAAGTGTCATGTTACGTCTTTCTCGAACGTAAAGTATGAAAATTATGTTGATTTTAATTGCGGATCGTTTAAGAGTTTAACTTGAAAACAATCGGAATGATAGAAAACTTTACGATTTTCTTCAAATGTTTATAAACATCTTCGAAACAGTGCAGCGGTCTTTTCATGAGCGGAGAAACCATGATCGATAAAAACCCGATCGATTGGAAAATTGTTTCATTTTTACCGCAACAAGGAGAAGAAGAAGAAGAAGAAGGAAAGCTTCGTGAAATGAAGAAAAACTGAATTCCTGAATTCCAGAATTAACTGTGAGTTCCTGAATGTCCAGGTCCGTGGGTAGATGCAGGTACATCCAGGTACAGCAGGTCGATATCGTTTTAAGTGGATTATCTGTGGATTTTTTAATTGAGAAGAAACGAAAAAGGAAAAAATTTAAGAAGGCGCTTCCTTTCATATCCAGAAGGTAAACGCATTAACCGGAGCCAGTTTTATTTTTTACCTGGATAATGCCATTGTGATGTCTTAGACAGGCACAAATTTTTCATAATCAGAGAAAATTGGATCTTCCTGTTTTCGAGTCGATTAGGGTTAGAAGAAGCATTTGATTTTATCAAAATAATTTTAATTAACTTACCAAGCGACATGATATAAACATCACTGGGGACGATCTCAGTTTCAGTGTATCCCCAAAGGCTACAGACGACTTGTCTCAAAGGGATTCGTAACAAAAGGATTTTCTGATTTTGTTGACTTGCGCGCAAATGAAATGATTATCAACCAAGAGATAATGGGGATTTGTAATTACGGTTGGCACACCTGTTGAATGCAGAGGATGTGCTTTGACCACAAGATTCTTCGACGTAATAAGAAGAGAACATTTGTCCAAATGCAAACCACGCAGTGTCAGACTGTCACAATTCTAGACACCCTCGAGTCAATGGAACAACAAACCTGAACTGAAGGCGAGGCACGAATCCAGTTAAACTTAAGACTGCATAAACCATGACGGAAATAAGTGGTAATAAAATGAGAATATCACTTGCACTTGGATATCATGTGTGAGTAATACTTACTGCCCTACAGATAAAAAAGTATAGTATCGTCATTACATGCGATTAGAGGGCGAGACCGTATAATTACTTTTTTTGCGTTCCTCTTCATACTCGAAGAGGTCTGGAAATTAGAGTAAAAAAATTTGTATCTTCTTAATGCTAGTGCTAGTGTGGTATAGCAGTTGTAATGCCTCCATATTTGCTGTTCTTTCCTTGATTGAACCTTCACTCACCTCCACTGTCATACACTTTCATTGAATTTTACACTTTTGAACAAATGTAAAAATGCCGAGGTGAAAGTTCAGGTGTTAAACTACTTGTAATTACATTTACTCAATCCATTTTATACGTGGGTCTCCGTAAAACCATATCAATGAATTGGATTTTGTGCGTTCTGCGAAGAATCGAGGGTAATTTTATTGAACTCTTTTTTTCCAATATGTTATTATAATTTTCAAACAAAATCATTGATTAAAGAAATCTTCTAATTTTCGATATTCGAACACCTACAGATCGTAATACAAAAAAAGAAATAAAAAAAAAGAAAGTACAAATCAGTTACAGCGACCAAAATACTACACACTTTGTAAAAATTTGAAGTGTCTACCTATTATGGTTCAAGAGATACAGCACTGTGACAGACGGACAGATAGCGAAGTCATATAGAGTTCCCAATAATAGGTCTGTTCGCGTACTTTTGAATTTTACTAGACTTTACTAGACTTTACTCGAGGAAAAAAGAGGTGTTAAAAACAATTTCGCTCTGTTACTCGAAAAGTAAGAAAACGCTTTCGAGTAACATCAAGCATGTTCACTTGAAAATCTGACAGCTGTCAAAGAATTTTTCAAGCACCTCGACTTTACTCGACCAAATTTGTCTAGTAACATTTTTCAAGCTCGAGCTCGTTTCCCCTCCTTGACGTCACGCGAAACTCTCTCAAAAATCATGCTTGAGAAAGTACGCGAACGCCAATCTCGAGATTGAAACATATTGCAATATATTGCAATATGTTCCGAGCACGTACGCGAACAGACCTAATAACTACACTTGATTGAATGATGTAAATGTGACATTTCTCGATCAGCCATTTTGACACGAGTGCCACGGTAATTTCTTCATACAAAAAATGTGCGCGCGCATGAACTTGATTATTAGAAAATTTGTTTCATTTCCGTGACGTTGCATGAAAGTTTGCAAAAATGGCTGCCGGTTGGAAAAGTTTTGCATAACACATTCACAAGAAAGTGGTGTTTTGTCTTAAATTTACCCCGTGGAAATTGTTATGACTACACAGAGCGAAAGAAAATAATATCTAACTTAATTTAATAAACAAATCATAAAACCACGGGTATTCAGTTAATTCTGATTACTTTAAAAACTATTTTATTATCTAGGAATGGTTAGTATCTTAAACAGTTTGAAGTTTATGAGATGTTATTAAAATGTCTCCGTTTCGTTTAAGAAGTTAAACGGTTTTCCAGAAGAATTAAAGATGAATTTGTTTATAATTTGAAAGTAATTTTATTTTTAGTTTTCATTCCTCATGCGTTTTCTTGGAGGTCTTGTGGTGGAATGATTTGATGCGTTTGAGAGTCATAAACAAAAGTGTACCTATACTTTTCTTGACTTAACATTTTGATATTAAGTACAGAGAAAATTGAGTGGTTAAAAGTTTGAGCACAAACCCATTGATTAGAGTTTAAATGTACCAGTTAAATTATACTTTAACCAGTTAAAGTTATGACGGCTCTCGGACAAACAATTTACATGATTACGATAAGATCAAAACAATTAACATAACTTTTAACAACTCGGAACGAACGTATAGTATACTAATTTCATGCGTATTTGCTCTTATAAACGAATCAAATGGTGGACAATTAAAAAGCCACGGCCAAGTACGAATTGCTCGGTCATGGACTAGAGTCTGGGCACATCTACATATACCTAGTCGTCATTTGGCATTTGCCATTTGTTGAAATGGGGTTCGATTATTTGCATAAAATGGGAATCCATTCAACCTTTAGCCCATTTGTGCATATGACCGGGCACGTTTCCACCATCCATGGATCCATGGATTGCATCTGCAGTTAGACTTGGAGCTAATGGGATGCATAAGCGTATATAACTACAACAAATCCGTGTAAATGAAGAAATCAAGTGCAGCCAACATAAAGCCTAATGAAAGTTATTTCAACAAAATAAAAATTTCAGAAGAATCTTTCATGTTTGTTTAAGCGACAAATCCCGGGGATTGTGCGGGTTTTAAACCCGAAATAGTTTTGTTCTCGTTATGTGGATGTGGATGCACTGGCAATAACAAAAACAACAACTTGAAAGAAATTAAAACAAATTTCTGTAAACAAGTTTCGCTTGGGTCTCTTGTGTTGTCTGTGCATTTCAAGATGAAAGCCAATGTTATCCAGCCAATGCTGCTGCTGATGCTGTTGATGCTCCTTCTGATGCTGGTGGTACTTGTACGATTCGTCGTCTTTAGTGTGAATGAAGTCTCTCATCACCACGTAATCACCTCTAATGATGGAAATTGATTATATCCCTTTCTAGTTAGAATGCGTCTTGATCTTTCATGATCACTAATCATTTTTCTTGTTCTATTTCTGTATTTTGTTTACTAACTCCATATCTATCTACAGAACAATTTAATTGGTTTCACCTCGATTTTTTCATTCAACGCTAACAACGCGTGGAAATGCATTTTTCATTTGGGAATTTTAAATATTTCTAAAAACACGTGGTTTTATTTTTCTCTTTCAAATGCCGTGAAATATGCAAATTCAGCATGTGTTGGTAAAAATGTATGTAAATGTATGTAAAAATGATGACAATCAAAATTTCGGTCAGGTGACTTGTTTGACTGATGTTGTGGCACCTACAGTGATAGTCAGAATAATTTTAAAAAATCTGAAATTTGCATCTGCATCCTTTATCTGTCAATCAGCAAAATCTAAATCCGTTCAATCATTCAAACCTCGAACGTATGAACATTTTAAAATTAAAATTGATTGAATCAAATCAATTGCCATTTAATGAACACTTTCAAATTACCAATCGATCTTTGGAGTGTTGATCGATTGAAAGATGCTATAATGCATTTTAAGAAAACACATGTTTTATTTTTATTTTGATTTTTTGCATTGATTTTAGTTTGATTTTAGTTTATACAATGAGAGTTGTGGGATTGATTTCTGATTCTGGTTTAATGGTATCAGGTGTTTTTGAATTCATGACCTGATTTTGTAGCAAAAAATCCAAAATGTTAATTACAATATTATCTAACAAAAATCTTAAATAATTTAATGAGATTCTATTCCTTGAAGATTCTACCGCCATCTATGTATTGCTCTTTGAAAAATTATTTTGAAGTATTTAAAATCCTCACGATAGAGACACCTGTTCCTCAAATGTCGAAATTTCTTACAAAATCTAAAAGGTATCAATCGAATTCGGTATAATTTTCGTCAAAACTCCCAAAAGTCAGAAATAAATTGCTGGAATTTGAAGACGCTAACGACATCTATGCTTGAAACTGAGAAATTCTTCCAAAATTGCTCACAAATCCTTAAAACATGAATTGAATTCATAATCAATTATTGCAAATTCCAAAAATCTAAAGTAAACCGAAGAAATCTGAAGACTACAGCGACATCTGTCTGTTATCCTTGAAATTTCTTGCAGGATTTGTTTTTGTGTATTTACAATAAATCATTTAAAAATGTTATAAACAATAAAAAAATCGAAGAAACTTGAAGACGATAGTGACACCTATGCGTGAATCCCTCAAAATATGCGATTATTTCCAGGAAAATATATTCATGAAATTTATGATCAATCGTTGAAAATTTAAAAAACAAAAACAAAAAAATTTGTGCGAATCAACTGATTCGCGTCGAGGTAGTCCTAAAGTTCATTCGTGTGACCACACGCGCCAGCTGTGGATTGATATAGTTACTGTACGGATACATACAAATAAAGAGATACTATAGTTAATAAGTGTGAATAACATTATTATCCACAAGTTTGACGACGCTAGTGACATCTATGCGTCGCATTTTTAAAAATTCCTATAAAATCCGACATCTTTAAAACCACATTTTTGGGGTAGATGCAAGTTCGTGTTTCTCCCTAAAACAACGCCCCTTTCCACAACTCAACGTTTATGAGTGTTTGCATTTTTTATTTCATACTAAAACTGCGGTACCATTAATCATGGTTCAATGTAAATCTTATGAACTACTCATTTGTTTGCATTAACCACGATAATGTGCAGAATGGGGTTGTTCAACTGCAACCGAAGAACATAATAAAAACGGAAGCCAACCCCCTGCGAACAATTTGGTTAAGGGTTGGAGGAAGAAAATGAACAAAAACTAAATATAAAAAACCTTGTTCGAGTAGGTAATTTTCGGACGAAGGAAAAAATGAGGAAACCCACCCGGCACGTGAAAAAATCTAGCATCGTCTAATAGGAAACCATTGAGTCCTAGTCCTGCGTCCTGACGGATGCATTCATCCGTCTAATGAAATAATTAAATAAATTTTGTTCCTTTTTTATTAGGTACGTTCCCGTAAACCAACGTGCACGTGTCAAAAGGGTTAAGGGAGCTACAAGATAAACAGATGATATCAATCCTTCACTCATTGAATAGCTGACGTTACCAGAATCCTAGGAAATGCTAGGTCTTTTCAATCCGTCACCATTCAACTGCAGGAAGTATCAAATCTTCCGTCAATTCCAACTTGAACTAAGCAGTCACTCATTAGGGGATGAATTCTATACAACTCGTTACTCCCTTAAAAACTTAAATTGCCTCCGGTTTTGTGGAGTCTCCCCTTGTTCTAAACTTTCCAAAGTACATCGACTTCGAATCAACCGAAATTGAATGTACTTTTTGGTTCAATCTTGTCACGTTGACATGAGTAATATGTTCGTTATGATATTAAATTAACCAAACAAATGCAACAGGTACACTCAATTTACAATTGAAATTAAGGTAATAATTGTCAGAATATTTCAAATCTTTGAATGAAAAATGAACACTTTTTGACGTTTCAAATTTTCAAATTTTGTGAATTTCATGAATTTGCGACGACTCAAATATGTGGGAACATGAAAGGAAAGAAAATGTGCTCGTGGTAGTCTCTTTGTAAGAGTGAATGTTTGTTGCCTGTTTGTGTTTAGGTTTCTCTCATCCTGAGTGGCTGGATGATGTGGTTATCGTGAAAGAAACTGGGTTACCTGCGATCACTTCTTAAAGGAATACTAGGAAAAAGGTGCGTGTGCACGGAATTTTATTAATTTCAATTTGTACTAGTGATTCCGTAGCGTAATTAATTTTTCGTTTGAATCCTTTCCCTTGCTCACGAGTGACTACGTTCTAGGGATGTCGAAAAAATATGGAAATATCGATATTATTTATTCGATATATCGATATTTTTAAGTGATATTTAATTTTCCGATATATCGATATAAAATTCTTACTATCGAAAAGGTATAAAAAAACGATATTTACAAAGAAAAATTAATATATAGGTATGTATAAATATTTTGAGAAAAATAATATTTAACTTTTCAAAATATATGTGATTAACGTATGTATGTTTTAAAAACGATGAATATCGATATTATCGACATCCCTACTACATTCTAGGCTGGGATTCCATCGGACTAGGCAAAGTCAGAAGTGTTATTTGGCTACTACGTACTGCCTCGGACTACTCAAGGTGGGACTCCATCGGTTTGAGGAAAGCATGTAAATTGCGTAGTGCCGTGCGAGTTTTCATTCCCCGAATCCAAGTGTCCCAGTAGTACTACTTCCCGTAGTACTAATAACAACATTTCCAAGAAGAAGTGGTTCGATAAAATTCACGATCGGTTTTTATATCATCCCAGCTTATTGTTAGAGAGTACCTCATCACGACGGCTAAACACTGTAGCGGAATGAAATTTTGAAATGTTATACAAAAGGTTATAGGTCAAAATAGGTATAATACATTGGTAAGAGCATCTGCCGGGAAAGCAGGAGGCGCGGGTTTCATTTCCGTTCAGCAAATTCATTTGTGACAGGAAATGCATTTGATTCGGAAATACCAATTGCTGACATGTGAATGTTGAACGAATCACAGCTCCTCAACTTTCATCCCATTAACGAAGCAATAAATTCAGTAATCAACAGTTGAAACAAACGGAACAACAAATGAACATTCTCATTTTAATCAAAAATACCTTCCGTGTCTGATTGATTATATCCAATTTGCAAACGGTTACATTGAAACATAGTGGAAACCCGAATAACAAAAACAACACCAAATGAAATTTTGTTTCATATAAATATTTCGTTATCGGACGATCATAAATAATCAACTTTAAAATATCTTTATCGAATATTAATCCGCAATGTATAATCGTCAGTACAAAGTCGATAACACGTAGAGAGAAACAAGAGAAAGAGAGATATCTGGTTAATCGTATTCGTGTAGTGTAATTTATGCTTACGACAGCGTTTCTGTTAAATACCGAGGTACGAGAGTCTGTTAAAAGGAAAAAATTCAAAAAATAAAAACCTCCCGCGATGAAAATGAGGTGAATAATTCGCATTTCATCTGTCGTCGAGTCAGTCTCACCGTATGAGGTATCATGAAAAGCCCTTATCCCGAAAAATGTTAGGTACGGGGGAGAGAGTGAATTCCCTTTTCGCACTTGACCACCTTCGCTACCATCATCATCCACATACGTTTAAGGTGTCCATTCCATTCCCACAGATCATGCTATGAGTATATCTTAATCTTAAAGATGTAAACCAGTTCCACACCGTTCGTGGTACACGTTTAAGTACAAAATAATCAACGTTTTTAAGCATAAAATATAATTTACGTCCTTAATTCATTATGACTGGGTAAAAAATGGCGGATTTTTATTTTTTCCTCATTCGTGAATTTCCCCCTTGAGATATCAGCTTATTAATTATGGTTTAATTAAAAATATTTAACAAGAAATATTTTGTTTTAAGTGGAAAAAACAAAATGAACAATTTTGTGGCAGTGTGCTGTGTGTGGCATCGTTTTTATCGATTAATTAAAACAACAACAAAAATAAAGGAAATATAAATTTTACGATCATTGAGAATAATTTTACGATCAGAAAACATACATAAAAATGAAATCGTTAAAAAATTTGTTTTCTTCCTTTCAAAACAATTGTCAGGCTTAAGCTAACAACAGCAATTCGAACAGGAGCAAATAAAAACTGACAGGTGCATGCGGAATGAAGTTGTCGCTTTATGAGGAGGCACGAGGAGGTCTCTGTGGAAGTTTTTGTGTCTTAATTAGTGCGGGAAACTCGTTGGCGTAATTGAGTGGAACCTGTTTCTGTATCCAGTATCATCCCTTAACCCAGGGAAGTGATTCATTGTTATTAACAAATTTGAAAATTGCATTTCAGCGAATGAACTAATAGGTCTGTTCACGTACTTTTCGATCATACTAGACTTTACTCGAGGAAAAATGAGAAGCACCTCGACTTTAATCGACCAAATTTGTCAAGTAACATTTTTCGATCTCGAGCTTGTTTCCCCTCTGTGACGTCACATGAAATCCTCTCACAACTACTGCTTGAGAAAGTACAAAAACGTCAATCTCGAGATTGAAACATATTGCAATATGGTACGTGAACAGACCTAATAGGACCAGGGTCCTGGAACGAGTGAGTAATGATGTGATGTGAGTGTAACCAATCAAAATGATCGGTTTGACAGTTTGATTTAATTTCACTCTTGAGCAGTGCTAACTCCTTTCCTGTTACTATTTCTTCGTAAATCGTAATGCATGATGTGATTGTTTTTATATTTTAATTATTAAATAATATTTAGTAACATTTTTAAAATGTTTTTTTGCAAAATTATTTTCTCAATTTTCTTAAATATAAATTTCAAAATACAGAGTGTTACAATAAGAGCGCAAGATTTTAAACGTTCGTCATTTTGTTTGTAGTAACTTCATAAGGCTATAATTGTGATAGATCGTTAGATGACATATTGAAATTAGTTAATATTAAACGCTAAATAAAATAATAATAATTTCTTAGTGTTAAAAATTTGAATATTTAAATTTTATTTTTGTGACTGATAATTCTAGTTCTAGCTCAATTTATCGGCACAATTAAGACATTTAGGAGTCAAAAACACAAAAATGATTAATAAGACAACACCTGTTCAATACCTTACAAGTGGTTGATGGATTGCTTTTGACAGGGAACCATGTCAGTTATTGGTTAAATATGTTATTTTATAAGTAATTTCAAAATGTTTACAATCTAATAAACATTTCCATAATTATCAGGAACAACTATTTTTCATTTAAAATAAAATTGAAATCTTGCGTTCTTGTTGTAACAGGTACCTTAGTAAATTATTTTGTTGATTGCATGTTTGATATAAATCCAGGGATAATAATCAGTCAAATTGTCCTTTTTCATTCCAGAAAACTGTGATGTCCTGTTCCATGACTTAGGAGATTGCAACATCTTATCCATCAAATCTGCACTAGAATTTTCATCTCATAAAGTGGACAGGACACATTTTAATCAAAGTCACTCGGAGAAAATCATAAAAATCGAACAACCCTCATGTGATATATGTAATTTTTATTATTACTATGAAATATGTAGAATGAAATAAAATTTACTAAGCCCCGACACCGACAGTTGAAGATTTTTACGACAATCGAACCCCGATCCGGGATCCCCCGTACGACATGACACTGACAATTTACTCTACTCAGCGTTATCCCTAGTCTCCTTTCAGTTTAGTTGTTCTGTTTGTGTTCAATATGGTTTTAATCCATTATTTATCACATTACTAGTATTAAGTGTCGTAAAAAAGTTTCTTGTTATAGCCTTTCCAAACCCCGTAGACATGTTCTCTTACATGTACTTACAGATTATGTACATTTGCTCTTGTTGTAAGTACGTCAACCGAACTAACCCCTATCGATGTGTCTCAAATAAATATTGCAAATGTCTGCTCCCTCGTTTATAATTCTTTTTTTTTATGTGACTTTTCGATTAAGGCTACACGACTAGATATATTCTGAAGAATTGGCAATTCTACTACCCGGCACATGATGATGAGGGATAGATGGATATATGTACATAGTAGTAGTTATGAAGTCGCATAAGTCAGTGTCTTGTTGTACAACTCCATCTTCATCATCATGATGATTGGTGGTGGTGGTGGTTGGTGTTGGATGGTGTTGTCGTCATTACGCATTCACCCCCTGATTATCTTTAAGGAATATGCTTTTGTGCAAAGAAAAATAAAAATTTTTATGTGTTGCTCAGATGTTGTTGTGATATTTATTAAATGCATTTGACAGTCTGGTGAACTTTCTGTGTCTCTCTCTCTGTATGTTTGAGCAACAAGTGTAAGAAAAATCAATGAATTTATTGCCCGAAATGAATGAGTAAGGGTGGACGACATAAATGTTGACATGAGTGTGAAGGATAACAGCTCAATGCTAGAAGGGTAATCATGTGCTGAAGGAATTCCATCGTCTGGCTTTTGAACGGGAATGCTTGTCACTTCAAGACTTTAACTCAAAGCTTTTAAATGAATCCAGCTGTCGTTATAATTCTCACCTCCAGAACATGCCATACGTCAGTGATTATTATAAATATAATCATTTTTAATCTATCAGGATTTATCGAAATGAAAACTAATAAATTACGATGGATATAAAATTTTTACCACATCAAAAAGGAACTTTTCAATCGTTTAGTAAAAATTAAAATAAAAATTTTGTTTTTAAATTCAAAACACTAAAACTTTTTATTTCCAGTCGGAAATAGAAAATAGAAAATTTTTCAATTCATTTCAATGCACGAGCAATTCTAAATTCGCTTCATCGACCATAGCAGCGAATAAATTTTCAAGTGGCCATTTTGAAATTTGCGAAACAAAACTTTGAAACAAAACAAACGCACATAAAAATTTTTCAAATCGACAATTCGCAAACACACGCACACATTTGAATGTTTCGCGTTTAGCATTTCGCTTGTCTGTTGCAATTTTCTTCGAATCAACATTCCCCTTGCGTCAAAGCAGGGATGGAAATTTAAGAAAATACCATTAGTACCATTAGTATCAATTACAATGAGGAATTAATTACAATTTGTGGAAATAATATTTCGTTAAATTCATTGACAAATAAATGAATATTTTTTGATTTTCAAATTTATTCAAACATCTTCTGTTCACAAAGACTCCAGTTTTCCATTCCATTACATTCCTTATTGCCTCGATACATCGTCTCCCCCTTTTGTTGAAATGATTAATCTCAGTTACAAGGATATCCGTCGTTCTAGGATTTTCCTTCGAATCCTTGTAATTTTGGTTGTTACTTATAGAATTATGTCTGAAGGGTAAAACACATTTTTACGATCTGCATTCGATATGGGGATAAATGCAAGACTTTAGGGTGAATTTCACGAAAATTAGGGGACGCCGCATTAAATGCAGTACTAGCATGGTGGTTATTTTTTCAAAATTCCAAAACACGTGACTGGAAAAATCACGGAAAAAGTTAAAATCAAATAACAAGCTTCATTAACTTCGTTCTTAAGCCCAATTTTCCAATTATTAGGTTTGCGGATTGAAATGAAACCTGTGTGCTGTGTATTAACTTTGATTCGAGAATAATAGTTCATGGATATTGATCTTAAAAGTGTGAGCAACTGATAGAATTTCAGAATCGGGATTTGTGAAAATTCGATATGATCGTGAGACATGAAGATAGATGTGTGGCGACTCAATATGTGAAGAAACATGAAAGGAACAGAAAATGTGCTCGGGATAGCTCAGTGGTTAGAGAATCCGCCCGGCAAGCGGAAGGTCCGCGGTTCGTGAAGAGAGATGCAAGTGTTAGCGGTAACTCAGTGGTTAAACCATGAAGTGTTTTATATGATATGACGGCGTATGATCATGAGACGTGAGGATAGATGCACGGATTTACGGTATGGAGACTTGGGTCAGAATTCCGGGCTTAAAGATTCTAACGAAGCAGTACCATCTACCGGCAACGGAAAGTATTATTCTCTGATTTGTTAAATGGATTTCACGTTCGCCTTGTTTCATATAAACCCGCAAAAGCTCAGGTGCGTAAGTTCTACGCACACAGTGGAATTTTAAGCCGCATAAGCCTCCTAATGAAAATCACTTCCCGGTAAAATGTCATCTCCAACAGGTCAAGACGAGAATAAGACGAAGAATGTTGAGTAAGTCGCGTTGAAAGGTGATACTGTTGACGAATGTTCACTTCCTAATATGAAGAATCCAAAGCTCATGTTTCTAAACTTAAAATCTCTGGAAGAGGAAGTGCTTTCATATTATGTATGTTTAATTTTAAATTGTCTGTGTAGTGATAAATCTGAGAGGAAAGTAAATCCGCCGCATGCAAAAAGATCAACAGAAGAAAGTCATTCCGACTGTATGTAGGTACCTACTACATAAGTATGGTAAGTCGAAGAAAATCCTATAAAGACATCATGTCACAAACCAAAGACGAGGGCATTGAAACGAGGCCAAGAAAATTAGCGAAACAAAATGTTATTTGACATGGGATGCCTTAAGAAGTTCTGTAAGAAAAACATATTTCTTCCATTTGTTAGAAATTTGCTTTAATTTTTTTGCAACCACAAATAAGTCGTCGATGGTTGTGTCTTCTTGTGATTGTGATTGTCACTATATATAATAAGATGAAAATAAAAAAATTCTCTTAACAAGAACGTTCATTCTCAACTCACGTTGCCGTGTAAGTTATTTTTATCAAGTTCCATCCACCATTTGCTATTCGCCATTATCATCTGCCCAAACTGCATTTTCCAAGCGACTATATAGCCTTTGAACAGCCGCTGGTGCTCACTCTCTATCTCGTCTAATACAAGGAAACGACGACAAGAAGACTGCATTCCATTAGACCAAACTGAGCATCATGGAAATTCCTTGAAGACAATCTTGTCCCTCGGAGGGTATCACACTACTGGTTTGGAGTTCTAGTCTAATTACCGAAAAATTACAAAAGTCATTTCACTCGTGTTACTCATTCAAAACAGACTAAAGGCATTCGAAAGGTGTGTTACTCCAACTCCAACTCCATCTCAATCTCAAACTCAAACTCTATATTACGAACAGTGCTCAGACATTGTCTTAATATTGTACAGTTGCCCATGTTTATTGCCCCAAAAAATACGAAACTAATAAAATGCAGATGTTGTTCACCTTTCCCTTAATAATTTCCCTGAGACAAAAGTCTTAAAATTTAATTACAGTCGCAGTGTGGGTTTTTTGAAAATTGAAATTTCCGATTTTAGAATTTCACAATTTCAGGATCATCAGTATCCTTTCTACCCCAACTTTATGCAATCAAATTAAAACAGAAGCAGGTACCTACCCCACGGTGTTGGCGTATTGTACATTCAACTTGAGTCGCGCTAATAACTTCAAGGATAAGTACAAGGACTATTCGATATGGAAAACTTTCTGAATCCAGTTACATTGAAATGGATAGCATCTGTCACTAACCACATGCTAACTAAACTAAACATCAGGACGACATCCAGTAGCTATATATGTATGTACAGTCATATGCAAGAAGGACGAAGGATATTAGTTAAATTGGTTAAAAACAGGGATACAATAAATAACAAAATAAATGTGTAAATATTAGCTTTAGTTTTAACCCTTTGATTTGTTCTAACAATGTCCTTTTTCAGAAACGGAGTGTCACAGTGTAACAGACATCCCATTCATGTGTTATATGGTTAAAGGGACGACGAAAATATTCTTCCCTTTATGATATTATTTTTTCACATTTATCCTAACGGGATACCCGGTGGCTAATAGAAGGATAATAGACCGGATGACATCAATGCTGCAATTGTGCAACTGGTCAAGGACTACAAACATAGTGGGATGGTCAGCCACAGGGTGATGTATTTTTCCAAGCACGTGTTTGTTAGTCATTAAAGGGATATAGATACAGTGTTTTCTATGAGGTAGTGTCACTAATCATAATTACTTTTGGACAGGACAATACGAGTAAGTGTCATTGTTATGGAGAAGTGGGCAAATGGACAAGGTGTCGATGAAAGGGAATATGAAAGTAGTTGGATGGTGCTGATGAATCAGGACATTTTTTGAAACACAAATTTTAATTCTAAGAATTTAATATTTAAAATTATTTTAATTAATTTTAAAAAACATTTAGAACAAAACATGATTTATTTGAAATTGTGGCACTCAGATATATGTATGTGGGAACATGGAAGGAAAAGAAAATGTACTCGGGATAACTCAGTGGTCAGTGCATCTACCTGGAAGGTCGCGGGTTCGATTCCGTGTTCCACAAAATTTGATTGATGGATTCAGTTCAATTTTTCACTTTTTGTGATGGAAAAATTTTGCGATATTCTACTTTCAATGATAACTAACAGATGGCACCGCACCATTTCAAATTCAAGTTGAATCAAAATAATAAATAAATACAGTAGTACCAGAGGTGTGACGGTTAATGGAAAAGTTCTACAAAGAAAGACTTGAACCTAGATTTTGAGGAAAGGATTACATTCTGAAACAACAAAGGAAATATTCAATGTGATGGTGAGAAGTCGGTTAATTTTGACAGCTTAAATTGTGCTTCACCTTCTTTCATCGCAAAACTGTGCAATCTTCTCAAAATCAGTGCGTTCGTGTTGTTGGCTTAACTTGCCTTTCATTCCAATCTATAATTTTTTTAATATTGTGAAGCCATTAACAGCACTTTCGGTGACGATAAAAGAGGATAATTTTTGTTCCAAAATTAATAACTCATGATCAGTTGGTTCAATTTGAAATTTAAATTTTGACTGTAAACCCGAGCGAATGTCTTGCATGATGTAATTTGCAAATGATGATTAACAGATGGCAGCACTCGATTTCAATAATTAATTTGAATTCAAATGAAGAGAGTGATGTGCAACCTGTCACGAAGTTAGAATATCAAATGAATTACAAGTCGACGGTTGACTTGATGTCAGACGATCTACTCCTTCATGTGGTGTCTTCATCGCATCCGTCATCGGAGTAGCTTCTAACTGATAACAGATGAGATTGTCACCACTTGAACAAGCATGTGTTGTAGGACATGCCGCCAACGACACTCGATTTCCTTTCTAACTCAAAAAGTGGATCCTTTCTTCTATAAATAATATCCTCTTCTAAAAGAAGTGAGTGTGGTTTCGTGTTTACAAGCAGCTATGTGTTTTAGTAGTCAAACGAATCCGGAATTACTTTGATCTTTCTTGATTAATTACAGATTTTAGTGATGCTAAGTACTTTGCAGGCGGATCAATTCAGTTACAATTCATCCTGATGTCTGATGACGCCATTCCGGCAACATGCGAGTGTCAACTTTTCTCAATGGATTCCGTTTTATTTGCAACAATTCACTTGACAAGACACCCAACTAGAAACAAATTTAAAATACAACAACTGATCGATTCAGACCACCAATGCATAAAAATACCATTAGCATGCCACCTCAACGTCTCACAATTTTTCATCGCCACAAACTTTGGTCCAATGTTTGTTTCAGTGTTCGTTTTATGTTCGAAAGTGAAATTTGTGGAATTTGTTCGTATAGCTCGTAGAGAATTCCTGTGGTTTGTGACAGAATTGTATCACTCTAGACTTCACAGATAAGAATTTAGTGATTTATTTTATCCTATGTCAACTTGCAATAATCAAAGTGACAGCTTACACACTCTAAACCATCCCCTCACACCTGTCAATGTCATAACAATACTCGAATAACATGTTTTGTAACAACGTGTAAAGTTGTCTTGTAAATAAGTTCAAATCGCCATAGAACAACAGGAAAAACTTTGTCCAAGGGAAGCCATAGTGAGTCGTTTCCATTACAGGATACTTTCCTTATTTACCTTGTTTCGAAACGAAACGGTAAGTAATGTAACGGTGTTTCGGTTAAAGTAATTGAACATTGATTTTTGCACGTGGTTTCATTATTTTTATTTTATTTTATTTTTTCCTGTTTCAGCTTGTCGCCATTTAATCGGACATTTAACCGACAGCGTTGACAAATATAATGAGAAGTTTCGTATTACAGTGCGGTACCTCGAGATACAAGGAACGGTGGTCGGACCGAAACCTCCTTGGACAGTTTTCTTTCATCCGGCGAAAAAGGCAAAGCCAAGTGAAGAGAAAAGCAGTGACTAAAATTTAGCATAAAACAGCATTTAAGTGACCAAAATACACATACACTTTATAAAACTATTTGCTATTGCTAATCATTGCATTTTGGGGGCGGGAACGGATTAATGACATTCCAATCAATTTCAATGCGGAAAATTGCTCTGAGATAAGAGAGAATTGACTTCAGATGGAGTTTTTACCGCTCTCTTCCTGTGATTAAAATCAAATTTTCGTGAATTTCTTGAGAACATGAAAACCGCAATTTCCGGGCAGATTTATGTTATTATTAAAAATTTCATTCAACTCACCACCAACTTGCTGCAGTCATGTCTATTAGAATCGGGAGTAGAAGTGAAGCAGCAGCAACAACTGCAGAAACATGTTTTGTGTAGAATGGAAAGCCTGACAGGAGACCGAAGACGGTTTTAGCTCGACGAGTATTCATTGTAAGATATTTAGCCTTTTGTTTGATATTATAAAAGACTATTTTCTTTAAAATAAATCACAGTATTCTTTATATGAACCGATAACTTGACGTTACAATGGTTATTTTAGCACAAGCACACAAGTAGTAGGTATGTTGACATGGACATTACTTGAAATTCTTGTTTCTCGTTACAAATTCGTTAAACTTAAAAACTAAATTTTATCGAAATTCAAATTTAACACATTTCATTCAATTCACTCTGGTTTTAATTACTTCTTAATTATATCGACACAAATTAATTGAAACCGGCAGGACGCGAATTTTAAGTGCAAACCTCGTTGCACCAGTAGGTAATATTAGGTAAAACACTTTGATTTTGATTTCATGAAAAACTTGAAAATTTTCTCAATTTCGAAGCGGCTCCAATTAATTACCGCCAAAAATTCAAGGGTTTCAACAACACGAATTATTTCCAATTTCTTTAATTATTCAATTTGAATTAATTAAATATGAAAATTTTTCCGGTTATACTTTCATTCGTGTAAAATAATTTTTGAAACCATCGAAATCACGAGACGAAATTCACAAACAAACCACTCGCTAAGGATGCCCAGTGAACACTGAACTGAAACGGATCCGACCGACCGACTGAAGGTGCTGTGCTGGTGAAGCGAACCAAATCCACACACCAATGAATCTCGGGTGAACTGGTTCGGTTTTGTTGTTGGTTTTGTGTGCTTTCGATTTGTCGATTCACTGCGTTCATTCGAAATGAATTCGGATGAAGGTTCATTTTTGAAATGAATTTGTTTGAGGGAATAATCGATTTATTTTAAAAACAATTTGAATTCGAATTTTTGTAACAGATTTTTGATTTTCATTATTTTCACGTAATGACGGTTTCAATAGAAACAAAAATGCCAGAATCATGAGGAAGTACATTATACGAATAACGAGGAAAGACAGAAGACATTCAGTTATTGATAACCAATTGGAGAGGATTCATAGAAGATTTTGAATTTGAAATCAAGGGATTACCGGAAACGGAAATACTCGGTTCATCATAGGATTGTTTTTGTAGATTCCAGTGCATCTTCATCTGCGCAGCACTAAACCTCAACTGAAGTTCGCCTTGTGATTTTTGTCACCAAAACTGTGTGAGGAGGAAAAGTTTCAAAAGTGCGAAAGAAACAAACGAATTACATCCAAGGCGTTAGAGTGCGATGGGAAATTAAAGCTTCCTCACGCTCATGCGCATGGGAGGGTTCCATTTGTGTGAAGGCGGGACGAATTTGTTCAACCAGCAAACAGCAACGCATGCGTTGGGATGCGTTTTTTTCTTCGAATGTTGAACAATTCCATTCAATACGATTTGCAGATCGGTGGAATTTTCAGGAAAATTAATAATTTCATTAAACATTTCGCATAAAAATATTAAAAAACAAGTGAAATACAACAGGAAAAGTCAGATATTTATGATGCAAGTTGGAAAATGTTTTGTTTATTTCGAATTTCAACAAACATTGAACCATTTCAGTAGTAATGTAGTCTCAAGCATTTTTCACAATTAATGAGGAAAGAATTATAATTTTGCTAATACTCATAGTTTTGCTATATGTTTATATGTAACTGGTCCAATTTTTAATGAAAATTAAAGTTTTTTTGGTTTAAAAATTAAAAATGATGGAAATCGTTCAAATGAAATCAATTCTTGACAGTTGAATAGTACACCCAGTGACATCTATGAACATTTTTGAGAGCTAGAGGAAAAGTACGAACAGGATTGTAAGTTTGTTTTTAAAGTGAAACAAAACAGAAATTCTTCAACATATTATTCTTATTCATCTGTTATCAACTTACAAACGATATCTAGTGAAAAATGAAAATAAATACAATAGAAAAATATTACAAAACCCGCATCCCTAACTCCCATGAAACAATCCCTGTAAAGCTTCTTGTACAGCCCTTTGACAGGATATGATCGATTTGTATCCTCCTGCCCTTTCGACTGGGAATTCTTGTCTAACAAAATTTTACAATTAAATATCACAGAAACAATTTTATGTACTTTATGTGTTTACCTAACATGTTGAATGTATCCCTTAGCTTCTAGTTCCGCTGGTAAGGGAATTTGTGGTCCATCAAACCACATTTTAGGCGCCACATGAACATAAAGTGGACCTTCTTCTTGTTTTGGAATGGGTAGGAAACCTTGTTGACCACTTCTCAGCTTAATACCAGTTGAGAACTGTGCAGTCTAATAAAAATCAGTATATTTCATAGATAATTTTCCATACAATTCCATTTCGCATTGCGTTACCTTAACTGCTGGGACAACTTTTTCTTCTTCTCTGATTTTCTCAGCTTTTTCAGCAAAAGCATTGACTATTTTCGATGCATCCTCATGACTGAACATCAACTCATCGATTAAAGCTTCCTTTTCTCTCATTTTCTTCTTTTTGTTTTCCTTAAAAAGAATTCAAATTTACATATAAATCTTCGATAAAAATGAATTTAATTACTGTTTCAATTTCTTGCAATTCAATTTTTCTCATTTGCTCTATCTGTTTTTCAGCTTCCAACATTTCCTCGAGCTCATATTCTTCCCTGCCAATTTTGTTCTTATTTCTCATTATAATTTCTCGATTTTCCCTTTTATATTGTTCGATTTTCTTATTTGTATTGATTATATCGATGTTATTAACCAGATTAGAGATGATTGTCTCGATTTCTTCCAAATAGTCGTTGAACTCTTCTAGAGTTTGAAAGTCTTCTTCCTGAAAGAATTATGAATGTGAATAAATGATTTTCTTAAAGTAAAAACCATTACCTTCTTGTTGTATTCCCTTAGGATGCGTTTCCTTATATCAACTTCTTTCTCAACTGCTGGGTCATCGAAAATTTGAACACGAAAATTATTTCTTCTCAACGGAACACCACATTCAGGACATGCTCCAGAACCTTATAGAATCATTTAAATACAAGAAATCCACTCAATAACACACGAAGGAATACCTTTCAGGAAAAATAGATCTACACAACTTTCGCACAACGTGTGTCCACATACATTCACCATCAACTTTAAGGATGGGTTCCGGTATTTTGTTGTTTTACAACGAGGACATCCAGCATCATCCATGATTTTTTCTTAAAATTATTTCTTAAAAATATTTACAAGCCGACGTTTTTAGTGTGGTTAGGAATTTGAACGACTTGCTGTCAAAACATTTGATTGACATTTCTTTATTTACTTCAAAGTTACGCTGCATTCTAATAGATGCCGCCACAATATAAAAACATTGTATTTTGAAATTAAGCATTGAAAATGAGTTAAATGAAAATATTTTGTCTCTTAATTTATTTTTATATTTAAATTACATATTTATTGCTGTATATTTAAGCATAAAAGTGATTAATTCTTGAATATAACGACTGCATTTACATTGCATTCCTCGCACACGCACACCAAAATAAACATCGCAACACTCTGTTACAAAATGTAATACATGCGCTTTTTAGGTTATATTCTTAATTTGAGAAGAGAACGCGATTTCATTTGACTTGTATAAACATTTCGCCATCTTTGTTTGCCAGCGTCGTTCCAAAATAAATTTCTTGTGTGGTTTACACTAAAAATTAAATATTGTATAGTTTTGAAAATGAGTGATTATCAAAGTATAGCAGCGGATGCATTAAATGCAACACAATTGGAATTGCAAGGTAATCCAAATTCATTGGCGTTACGGAGACCTTTCGATCCCACCGCCCATGATTTGGAGCCAACATTCCGTCTGACAAGATTTGCTGATTTGAAGGGCCGAGGATGTAAAGTACCACAAGAAGTTCTTAATAAATTAGTATCATCCTTACATCAAGACTACACAACACAAGATCATGACCATTCGCATTTTATGCAAATGGCTATTCCGAGGATAGGAATCGGTCTAGATTGTTCTGTGACACCACTTCGGCATGGTGGCTTATGTTTGGTTCAAACAACAGATTTTTTCTATCCAATTGTAGACGATCCCTATATGATGGGTAAAATTGCTTGCTCTAATGTGCTTAGCGATTTATACGCTATGGGAGTTACTGAATGTGATAACATGCTTATGTTATTGGCTGTTAGTACGAAGATGACTGAAAAAGAACGAGATGTTGTTATACCGCTATTAATGCGTGGGTTTAAAGTATATCTATACGTTTTAGAATCAAAATTTGTTATATTATGTTGAAGTTTCATTATCATACAGGACTCTGCAATTGAAGCGGGAACCAGTGTAACAGGTGGACAAAGTGTAGTTAATCCATGGTGTACAATTGGTGGAGTTGCATCGACTATTTGTCAACCAAATGAATATATTGTACCAGACAATGCAGTTGTTGGTGATGTGCTAGTTCTTACAAAACCACTCGGAACTCAAGTGGCAGTAAGTGCACATCAATGGTTAGATCAACCGGATCGTTGGAATCGAATCAAATTAGTTGTTTCTGAAGAAGATGTACGTAAAGCATATCATAGAGCTATGGATTCTATGGCTAGATTAAATCGAACAGCAGCAAGATTAATGCATAAATACAATGCACATGGTTCAACAGATGTTACTGGCTTCGGTCTTCTCGGACATGCTCAAATTCTAGCTTCACATCAAAAGAAAGAAGTATCTTTTGTTATTCACAATTTACCTGTAATTGCTAAAATGGCAGCAGTAGCTAAAGCATGTGGAAATATGTTTCAATTACTGCAAGGACATTCTGCAGAAACATCTGGTGGCCTTCTAATATGCTTACCCCGAGAACAGGCAGCTGCATATTGTAAAGATATAGAAAAACAAGAAGGTTATCAAGCTTGGATTATAGGAATTGTAGAAAAGGGTAATCGAACAGCTAGAATCATAGATAAACCTCGAGTCATTGAAGTTCCCGCTAAAGATTAAGAAATTACCAATGTTATATTTTTTGACGTGACGATACAATATACGATCAATTGATATGACTACATGAAACGAACTTGAAATACAAATTTATAGTTTCATAGTACGAAGCTTTTAAATGCATCGATATAAAATGTAGTTAGAGAAAAAGGTGTCCAACAAATTGTATGAGATAAATGCCTTTGTCATTAAAATTAATTAAATACTACAATCCATTATTTTAGCAGATGTAATTAGTTTTTTTTTCTCTGAGTTTTTTTAACGTTATTTCATATTTCCTTTGATATTCTAAGGGTAATGAAAATAAAATTTGAAAAATTACTTGTGTTATAATTGAACATCACTTCAATATCTCAAAGTATCCTTGCAATTTTATTGGTGACTTCCAAGACCAACAACATTTGTCTGTTTCAAAAGACTGAATTGAAACAAGATTGTTAGAACTAAATAAAAATCGACTTTATTAGGTTCACACATTTATCTAGTGCTATTTACTTTACGTTAATTAACCTTAGTGACCAAATAACGAAAATAATAATATACAAAATTTCAGCAACTATCAGAAACAAGGCACGATAGAGCGTTATTACTTTTGTGTAGCACCGAGTATTAAGTGGATTAGCAGCAGTAAATGGATTAGCAACATAATATTTACAATAAATTATATATAACAATAAAATATTTCTTAATTTGTTTTCAATATTTCTATCATCGAAAATTTTATCCAAAGAAACGTTTATCCCCATTCGTCATCATCTCCAACTGAAAAACCGAAAAACTTTTAGAAAGAAAATTCCATTTATTTATTATTTTAATTTCTTATACATTAAAAATTCAACTCAATTTATAATTTCACTTAACTAATTAATGACTGAAACTGAAAAATCTCTGAATGAATATAAGATGATAAAGAAAAACAATATTTTGATAATATATTACAAGCAAAAAATAAAACAATTTTTCATATAAATGATCCACCATATTCGCAGGCATTTAATTTTAAGGCCTTTTATAGTTCTCGAAGCCGGGTGGAGGACGAATCGTAGTTCTTGATGAAGTGCTTTGCAACGTACTTGGTACAAAGAATTGATTATGTGTTAAAGTATTAAAATTCGAGTATAACATGGGATTTAAATGGTTGTAGTCCAACGAACTACAAGAATATGGTAAATTGTTGTTAAAACCTAACGTCGGGTTAAGTAGATGATAAAGATTTGGATTATAATTAAAATTACTTAAATTCAAGAAATTATTAGTAATACTAAAGTTTTGAGGACTAAATAGATTCAAACCTAATGGATCTACACTGTAAGAACTTTCAATTTCGTCTAGATCTTTTTGCTCTCTCTTTTTGATACTATTTAAGTTATTGTAATACAAATTGTCTTCAAATTCTGACACAGTCGGAGTTTTCTGTAAATCTTCATTTACAGATGATTGTTGATCAAAATTATTTATTTTCTCTTCACACGCAACCGTTGCATTACTACTAGATTCAACGACTGACACATTAGATAACTTTGTTTCATTTAATGAAACGACTGTATCTCTATCTGATGTAGTTTTGTCTAAACTGTTTTTGTTTGAACTTGTGTTAAAAGCTACATTAGCATAATTTTTAACACCTTTCGTGACGTCATGAACGTCACTATCAATACCTGGTATGATATTTGAGTCTTGAATAGCTTCTACATCAATACCCTTTGCGAGAAGTTCACCAATTTCATAGAACGATGGATATTTCCCACCTTCTAATGCATCAAATGTTGGATGTACTTCTTGATAGTGCCGGCTATTGACGGCTGGTAGCTCCTAAAATGTATCATTCAAGTTAAAAATCATAATTATATTTATCATCTTAATACATACATCGTCTTCAAGAGACAGGCAACTTGTATCAAGAGGTAACTTTGCATGCTCCTTTCTAACCATAGCATCATTGATTTGGATGTCATCCTCTTCATTTGTATCAACCAAAATCATTGAAACAATTTTCTCCTAAAGTAAATACAAACAATTTAAATAATATATGGAATCAATAAATTTTACATAAAACATACTGGATGTCGAACTTCAATACGTTTTGCGAACAAAAATTTATCCGAAACTAATGAAAGCAATGTATAAGTTGAAGTTCGTGACCATCGATGCTCCTTTGGTTTTATGAATGCTAAGCTACCACGTAAGGCTTGTGCGGGAAGCGTTGCATATTCACGCATTAAATACTTTATGTGGTGTAGAGGAATCATGCACACCGTGCCATAATCAACAAAAAACACCTGGAAGTACGAAATTTATTTAACCACTATAGCATTTTCATATTTATCCAACTAACCTTCACACTTCCATCTCTAGGTTTATCTACAATTTCAGCTCTATGCCATATATTACAAAACAATGCAGCACATATTTGTCCAGGTCTAGCACAAGAATGTTTCATTTGCAATTCATTTTGCGTTAAATTTGTGTAGCAATCTCTGTAAATAAAAGCAATAAAGTGGAAAATTTATCTATTTTTAAAATTATCCTTCAATTACTCAAGACTTTTCATCAGATCATCCAAATGATAGATTTCATCAGTGAAATGGAACCAGAACCGATATGGATTATGAATCTGTAAAATTTTTTACAAAATACACGCAATTTTTATATGAATAAATTAAATTAAATTATTACCTCAGTTACAAAAATCCCAAAAACATCTGTTGCATTTTCTAAACTTTCTGGTATTATCGAAGGTGGAATGCGATCACCAAATTTACAAACTGGTGTAGATTCAGGGTAATCCAATTGAAACACAACATCGTCCTAGGATAGAAATTCAAGTATATATTTTTAAGGAATTGATGTTTCGATGTCACTTACACACGATAGGTCGGGAATAGCTTCTTGTTCAATATCAAAGTCACGTGTTGTTTGAATCTTCTCTGGTGTTTTGTGATTGCTCAAAACTTTTGTACAAGTTTTCACATCGGGTCCATCTACATTCAGTAAACTTCCTTCACTCAAATTCTCTTTATCTGGCATTGTCAGAACAGAACTAGAGTGTTGTGTGTCTGTTGAAGTCGATCTTGAATCTTGCTCAACATTTCCAAGTTTTTCTTCAATGTGACTACTTTTCATTTCTGAAAATGCAGCTGCAACATCGTCAACATTTAGTGGATCATTACCACTAACATTGTTCACATCATATTTTCGTATAGAAGTTGGGGGACTATTAGAAATCATTTCTCGTATTGGATAAAATTTCTGATGATTTTGATTATTCGTTTCGATCTGCTTTTGTTCGTTCTGTATAATTTCATTAGCTAGATCATTGAGCTGCTGTTCATTATTAATAAAATTTCGTCTACCAGTTGGTTTCTGTGGTTGACTTTCATAACCACGATTCGAATGAGATTCATGTTGTCGATTATTATTTACTAGTGATGGAAGACTATTCATATTTCCTTGTAATGCTACTTTCTGCGGCCAAACATTTTGATTCACAACTGGTTGACGATTCATAGCTATATTCGAGAATGTAGCTTGAAAGGCAGCCGGATTTGCAAACAAATCTGCTGGATTTTGTACTCTAGCCTGATTATTATAATTTGACCTACTTAAAACTTGAGTAGGAATGTAAGACCTATTGAATACATTCGTCGGTGCTGGTGGTGTTACTACAAGTCTATATAAAATTTCATTGAATCTTATTATCCAGATGTTTCAAATGTTTACTAAGTGTTTACCTATTGAATACATTCTGCGGTGCTGGTGGTGTTACTACAAGCCTATGTAAAATTTCATTAAATCTTATTATCCAGATATTTCAAAAGTTTACTAAGTGTTTACCTATTGAATACATTCTGCGGTGCTGGTGGTGTTACTGCAAGCCTATGTAAAGCATTAAATATTATTATTCACATATTTCAAATGTTTACTAAATGTTTACCTATTGAATACATTCCTCGGCGCTGGTGGTGTTATTGCAAGCCTATATAAAATTTCATTAAATCTCATTATTCAAATACCTCAAATGTTTACCTTGGTGCAGAATTCCTTGGTTTCCTAGCGTTTCGTTGCTTTGATACCAGTCTTTCAATATGTGCTGTCTTTTCAGATGGAATACTACCAACCATTACGCCGGTATTGCCCCGGTATACCTGAAAGAAAATTTTCAAATTACTTACTTTCACTTTCCCTTATTCACATAACTTACAATCAATGTATCATTCAATGAACGTAGAAAATTTTCCAAACTATTGAATCCCATCTTCTCATAAGGTATAAAACATCCTTCGATCTCACGATAATCATGGTTTAGTTTCGTCATTGTCATACCATGAGGATATGATATGATCAATGACTTCAGCACAGACTTTATATTTTTCAGTAGTCCTTGATCCATGTTTGGTTGTCGAGTCTTGAAAACAGATTTTCAAAGTCTCTTCTACATAAAATTTACAACATAACTTTAAATATCCACTCAAAATTTATTAAAAACGTTCTTCTACATCTAAACTCGCGTCAAAGGGAAACTCTAATTTATTTAAGTCTTGCCAGATGTGAGCACATATTTTTGGCGAAAATTCGCGCTTTGTTTATGACATTGACAACCTGTTAAGTTGGTCATCTTGCTTTCCAATTAGATTTTTTTATATTAATGACATGCTTTCAAGTGCTGCCAATCAACATTCGAAACGTGCTAGTAATTATTGGAGCGCGTTCAGAAGAATTGTCTATCATATCTATCCATACAAACTAGAAAATGTTTGACGACTTATATAAGCAACTAAAACTTAACATAACGACAACTCGAAAAAGAGATGATATATGAAAAAATTCATCAGATTCAAGAAACTCCCCGTATAATTTACAGAATTTTGTAGATTCGTATATGGCACCACTAGCAATAAGGGAATATTGTGGTTATGTCTAGAACAGAAAACAAATTTGCTTGTGAAGAACGTCAGGAACTAAAAGGGAAACTATTAAAATTCTATAAAATTCCATAAACTTTCATATAACATGTATCGCTCTGCTCGTATCTGCACAAATTACACAAATGTTGCGAAAGTAAGTGATACCGATAAATTTTATAAACGTCATGTACATGATTTGTTGAATATTTCAGGGAATATTCTTTCGCAATGGAGCCAGTCCACTTGTACAGTCGTCACGGTCAAAAGTATCTACTCCAATAAACACTGTCATAATGTTTGTACCCCAACAGGAGGTAAAGTAGTTGCGAATAGATTTTATGTGATTAAAATGTGAATATTGTTTTGTAGGCGTGGGTTGTTGAACGAATGGGAAGGTTTCACAGGATTCTAGAACCAGGATTAAATGTTCTATTTCCTGTTGTAGATCGTGTTAAGTACGTGCAGAGCTTAAAGGAAATCGCAATAGACGTTCCGAAGCAAAGTGCTATTACATCAGACAATGTTACTTTAAGTATAGACGGAGTGTTGTACTTGAGAATAGTAGACCCTTATCGGGGTAAAATACAATCGAATCACTCTTCATTACATTTCTGTTCACAAAACATTGATTCACAGCTTCGTATGGTGTAGAGGATCCTGAATTTGCAATCACTCAATTGGCACAAACAACAATGAGATCTGAACTGGGAAAAATGTCTTTAGATAAAATTTTTCGCGAAAGGGAATCACTTAACGTCAGCATAGTTGAATCTATAAATAAAGCAAGTGAAGCATGGGGTATTACTTGTCTACGTTACGAAATTCGTGACATAAGGGTATTCTAATGAGATATTTATTTGGTACGATTTTGTATTTTCTGATACTTTAGCTGCCTAGCAGGGTACATGAAGCTATGCAAATGCAAGTTGAAGCAGAAAGACGAAAAAGAGCAGCTATTCTCGAATCTGAAGGTGTTAGAGAAGCAGATATTAATGTGGCTGAAGGTAAAAGACAGTCTCGTATATTAGCATCAGGTATGTTTTGCGTCAACTTATTATGTTTGTTTCCACAAAAATGAATGTAAAACTTTTAAAGAGGCTGAAAGACAAGAACAAATCAATAAAGCTAGTGGTGAAGCAGCTGCTATGCTTGCTGTTGCTGATGCCAGAGCTAAAGGATTGGAAATAGTAGCTAAATCTCTTGGCTTAGAAGTAAAGATAATTCAAATTGAATATTCCTTAATAATATGTTTCGTTAATTTTTAAGGATGGAAAAAACGCTGCTTCATTCTCAGTTGCCGAACAGTATGTTCATGCATTTAACAATTTAGCTAAAACAAATAACACAGTCATCTTGCCATCAAATGTTGGCGATATATCATCATTCGTAGCTCAAGCATTATCCATTTATGGTACAATTACGAAAGAAAATCAGACTGATGTAAAAAATATCGAAACTATTATTCCACGGGACGTTAAATCTATTCCTAAAGAATTAGGAAGTGGTACATCAAATAATTCCACAAATGATAATGATCAATTTGCCGAACCTGAATTTAATGGTACGAAATCAGGTAATTCATCGAAGGGGGATAGAAAGAAAAAATAAAATTCACGTGTATATCATTTAAATTTGTTATGCTGTTGTATGTCATTAAATAGCGTTCGAAATAAAACCAAAAATTAATTTTCTAAAATCAGCAGAAATTATTTGAAAGTTTGTGCAATGGAGTATGTATATGCCAATCCTAATCCAATGTGGATTTGAAGGAAAACCAGGATAGTGTATGGACGTGTTTCGGTTTATCTTCAGGCATTTAGGTTATGGAGAAGAAATGATTTTTTCGTGGAACATAATTGTTCCAATTGAGAATAATGAAAATTTATCCAAACACCAATGAAATTACCAGAATTTATTTCTTCAACTCTGTAAATAAAGTTGTTTCTCATACAAGAATTCAAGTGATCAATTTTGACAACCACATCCTGAATGTTATTTTTATTGCCAGTGATAAGGTAGAATGTGTTTGTGAAAATTAAAATTAAAGAATAAAGTCGAATTTAACATGATGCAAATTATGAAATATTCATATGGAAAGTAATTGGTGAAACTGTATTTTCAGCATAAAGTTGGTGATAGCGGATAACATTATCATTGTTTCGTGCACTTCTTATTCAAGAGCAGCAGCACCAGAAATAATTTCAATAAGTTCTCTGGTAATGACAGCCTGTCTAGTTCTGTTGAATGTTAATGTTAGTTTATCAATCATTTCTCCAGCATTTTTAGATGCATTGTCCATAGCTGTCATACGTGATGATTGTTCTGAACAGGCGCCTTCTTTCATTGTGTAGAATATTTGGGAAGCAAGAGAAAATTCTAAGTAGTTTTGAATAACATCGGCATCCAATGAATCATAAACAGCTAATTTATCTGATTTCTAAAAAGAAAAGTTCACGAATAATTATTTAATTTTATTTTATTGACAAACTTACTTCGACAGCATCCTTGCTGAAAATTGGCAGTGTCGAGAGGCCATAGGAGACTACTGACTTGAATTTATTGAAAACAAGTTTGCCTTCAGAAAATTCGTATCCACAATTGATGATTTCTGTTGCAATTTTGGAAGCATCCAAAAATGTGGGCGGTAGACGACCAACCTAATCAAATCGATATTGGTTCATACAGATTTTGTTAATAATTTTTATTATTAATTACTTCATTAGCAACCATGAGAATGTTTTTCCCATACAATCGTTGTAAAATAGTACGAGATTTATCACCCACACAAATCACTTTCGTATTTGAAGCTTCTTTTCCCAGTTCGGTACGAATATGTCTTGCAACACCAGTGTGTACAGCACCGCACAAACCCCTGTCAGATGTCATAGCAACCAACAATTTCTTTTGGTCAGTTCCTTCTGCTGGAGCAATTTCGGCTTTTTCGAAAAATTGTTGTGCTCCTAGCCCATAAGGACGAGCTTGTTTTAGCTCACGTTCAGCACGAGAATACCTTAAGTAATTACATGAATTGTACATTTTCCTATAATCATTAATTAGTAGTAGTTATCGTACTTAGCTGCTGACACCATCTTCATTGATTGAGTGATTTTCTGAATATTCTTAACTGACTTCAATCGAATGGAAATTGCTTTAAGGGTAGCCATACCACGCTGTTGAGCGCCGCAAGGAGTCAACAACAACAGGGCAGGGCCCGAATTTGTAAGTGCCCGCTGCATCATCGTATAAAAGATCTAAAATAATAATGAAAATTTATAAATTAATTCATTTCATATCATTTAGCACAATGTGTTGCATGAAATTTGACATTTTTATTCCAATTATTATGTAAGCGTGCATAATCACACTTTTCATGACACCAAATACATTCCACTTGATTTTTTTCCAAATAACATAATCACATCATGTCGATACTTTATTTTATGCAATTTATTTACCGTGCTTTGATTTTTATGCTGAAAATACAGTATTTGAGTTAAAGTGAAGTGATTAAAATTTACCTCTGAGCCGATGTCACAAATATGGTTGGCTACAACGTTGTGCACCCTCTACCACCACTAGCGACGTCTAGACTTAAAAACAAAACAAGTTTTTATGGGAAGTGTTTTGAAAAGAATCGCAAATTTGAACAACTTGTTATGCTGTATTATTTTCATTTTATTTATGTAATTCTGTGAAAGCATAATGATATTTTAAGTATTTTATGATTTAAAATTTAAATTGATTGTAAATACCTGTAAATACATAGTCAACAGTAGAATAACCAACTTCACTCGAAAATGTGAAATGTCATTTAACAACTGACACCTGTCATGTAGTTTACTTTTAAACGTCATAACTTGTAGGCTGATGAGGAATAAATAGAATTTTTAAGATTTGTTATGGAAAAAGACACTGATAGCACTGTCACATCATTAGAGGAGAATACTGAAAATTTCTGTGATAATCCCACAAGGGATATACTAGCAGAAGGTATAACAAATTTGTTCAAACCAACAGTTGATAAACTCGATGAAAGAGTTCGTGCCACAAGGTGATTAAATTCAATATGAAAATTTCTACTATTAATAATCAACTTAAATTAAATTTTTAGGGCAGCACAAAACGAATTAAGAATTCAATTAGAAACATTGCATAGACAATTGAAAAATATTGAAGATGCTCAATTGACAATACCCGATTTTAATGATAAAGTTAAAAAGTTGATAAATGTTAAGCACAAAGTCACTGTGATTGCGAATGTTCTTCAAACTGCACAGGTAGAAAAGTTTTAATTTATTTAAAAGTATTTGCCTGAATAATTTTATTTCAGGATCGATTGAATGAAATACACCGTTTGGTTGATAAAGAACAAACTAAATTACAGCACGTTTTGAGTAAAGAACAATCCCAACCAACATAAATTTCATATTATGGACACACCTTTTACGAGTCACATAACAGCAGAAGATTATAAAGTAAAATTCTCAATGTTGTTTATTAAATTCATTTACTAAATGTGATTGTTTCCTCTCAGTCAATTTATGAGCCATCAGAGGATACATTTCTTCTATTGGATGCAATTGAAAAGGAAATTCCATTCTTAGAAAAACTTGCACCAACTATTTGCTTGGAAATTGGATCAGGAAGCGGAGTGATAATTACAGCCATATCCAAACGATTTAAATCATCATTTTGTATTGCTTCTGATATAAATCAACATGCTTGTAAAGTTCGTAGAAAAATTTTATTAACATGTGTTTCACAAAACCACTTTCTCTCTTCCAGATTACAAAAACTACAGCTCGTCATAATGAATCGTTTGTGGAAACCATTAACATGGACTTAGCATGTGGATTTAAGCCGAATTTATTTGATCTTATTGTATTTAATCCACCTTACGTTCCCACTACTACCGAGGAAGAACAGAGTCAATGTTTCGAAAACACTGAGAAGTTAGATAATAAATCAACTAGTAAGAATTTGTTTCGGACTTGGGCAGGAGGCTTGAATGGTCGTGTTGTAATTGATAAAATCTTAGAGGAATTACCCAACATTCTGTCGAGAAATGGTGTATTTTATCTCTTGGCTCTGAAAGAAAATAATCCAGGAGAAATAATAGAAACTCTTCACAGAAGGGGATTTAAAGCAATCATATTTATGGAACGTAAAATACGGGGTGAACATTTGTACATTTTAAAAGTTATTTACTCTTAAGGATACTAATTCATTTATGTTAATAATAAAATTGTGTCATACTATCTATTAAGTTCTTAATAGATCAAAGTATCAACTTTCCTTTCTAACAATATTCGTTTGATACGATAATCATAGCAAGCCGTAGAAAATTTGAGCTACGAAAATTTTCTAGTCTATTGATAAATTTTTGAGGTAACCTATAAAGCATTGTACAAACTAAATAAAATATAAAAAGAAAATTTTCCAAAACAATCAAATTTATCAAAAATGTCTGAAAGAAAGGCAGTGATTAAGAACGCTGACATGAGTGAGGAAATGCAGCAGGATGCAGTGGACTTTGGAACTCAAGCATTAGAGAAATACAACGTGGAGAAGGATATAGCAGCATACATAAAGAAGGAGTTTGACAAGAAATACAATCCTACTTGGCACTGTATAGTTGGCAGAAACTTTGGCTCATATGTTACTCATGAGACTCGGCATTTTGTCTATTTTTACTTGGGGCAAGTTGCAATTCTTCTATTCAAAAGCGGATAAAGATCCATAATATTATAATATAACATGTATTTTGTATCATTTATGTTTTGTTTACAATAGAATGAAAAATGTTATTGCCAGTGAATAATTTATTGGGTATATAAAAATATATATTAATACTAAATTTACACTAATCAAATTCATAAAAAGCAAATCGCTAAGAAGACAGCGACGATTTTTGAATCACAAATCAATTAAAAAATTCACGACTAAATTTTTCTATGGTCCACTATTGTCAGTTACTTTGCAGCGTATTTTGCGGTCGATTTGTTCTTTGAGAGGCTTCGTCTACTTCTTGATCTGATTCTGTAGCTTCTCCACCAATTTCTGCAAAATTGTATAGATTCAAATATTTACATATCAATATTAATGTTTTTAACTTACGTGACTTTCTAGACGGAACATTTTCTGTATTTCTAACCTCATTCGCATCAGAAGCCAAGCAAACGTCGTTCACATATTTATTGAACAATTCTGCTTTATCAGCATACACATGGTGTCCAGCTCCGTTTATAATCTACAAACAGTGAAAATTGGAAATAAATTTGAATTTTCTGTAATATATATTTTTGTGTTATTCACCTGCACATTGACGAAGCTATTGGCTCTGTATTTTTTTATTTTTTCACCTGATGAACTTTCTATCCATGACCGCGCTCCATACAACAGTGATATTGGAATATCTTCTCGTATCTCATGAATTCTTTTTATCATTGGATTCTTAGCCCATCCGTAGCTAGCCATCATAGCATGGAAAGCACTTTCACCTCTGCAATTACAAATCTGTGTTCATTTTTAGTTAATTTACATTTAAAAGAATAGTTTACGTTGGATCTTGAGAGTTGCACTGGTGTATATACTGCGGTATGAGACCACCTTCTTTAACAACGGCTGAAAATTTTTTGGTTATGTCTGGTCGCGTCTTTTCCACAACCCATTGGCCGAATGGACCAGCTGCTCTTAGTGCCCATAATGGGTTGAATGGTTTTAAAATGTAAGCGATTCCCCGCAGCAAAAGAGGTAACTTGCTATTTAGATCTGCTGGTCTTTCTGGGAATCCCCACGGATCCGCCAAAATCAAGTGTTTAACTCTTATGGAGAAATATATTACACAAATCTTTCATTTAAATTGAAAATGCAAAAGCTCACTTGTCTGGATATGATATGGCATAACTAGCTCCTAAATATCCACCCATAGAATGGCCGAGTATAATCATTTTGTTAATATTCATTTCACGACGCCATTCCTCAATTGATTTAACGAATTGTTTCTCAACTATAAAAGCTTCTTTTGAAAATGACGGTCGACTACTTCTTCCGAAACCTTTGAAAAATCAATGAAATAAAATTTAAACGATATCATTGTCAGAAAACTTACCTAGTAAATCGAAAGCATACACTGGACGATGTTGAGCAAGTGAGTCTAAATTCATTACCCATAAAGCAACTCCAGCTCCGAGACCATGAAGCATTACTAAAGGAGTGTTCTTTGATTCCGTATTTAAATATACTGTCCATATTTTGTCTGCTGTTCCAACAGTTGGGCCAATATCAACGTAACATCCTCGGTACGTTGTTCTTAAATCTACAAGAATCATGGGTCACATCAATTGCGTAAACTGTATAAGACATTAAAACTTTTTACATGATAATATCTTCTTTTCAGCAGCCCTCAACATTATCGTTGAGTATGATGTCCAATTGAAAAGAGCCCAAAACCAAGAGCTGCAATTATGAAGAAATGAAATTTGTTTCAAACATTAGTTATAGAGCAAGGGATGTTTTGGACTTATAAAACCAACACCTTGCTAGATAAGATTAATAGTACCACTATAGTACTTAAAATCTAGGAGAAAGGTCAATGGTACGTATATAATTAAGATAGCAAAGATATCAAATCTTCCAAGAATTCGAGTACACCTTCCTTACTTCTACTTTTATGATGAGCATTTCTTAGAAATACCATATGCATATTCACTTCACCAAAAGATACACTTTCATGTACTTTCGTTAATGAAGTAAAACAAAGGGTAGTTGTAAGTTCGTTATATATTTATATCAGTCCATAGTATTACTAAAAAATAATACAAAATAAATTTCTTTTCTTGGTCATCAAGTTTTATCAACGCGATTTTTTGTAGATATGAATATTATCGGTTATTGTAAGGGAACTCTAATGATTTCATTTAATTTGTAATTAAATAAAGAAGAATTTCAATTTTAAGGAAAATTTATAGAATTTTTTTGTGAAATCATTTTTGATTATTCGACAAAAATTATGAAATCTATGCATGATGGTGAGTTTTGGGTTTGGCGCGTTGTAATGAAGAATTTGCAACATTTCTAATGTTACTTTGTTCTAATGCTGAAGATGTGATAAATGCATTCGTGATATTACTTACAACGTAATTAAATAAACTAATCTCAATTTCCTTGAATCTTTACGTTCTAATCGTAAACTTATGACATCAATTTAACAACGTAATGTACACATATAAACAATTTAACATAAGCGTAATTATACTTTTTACTTTTTCAAATCATCACATGAAAACTAATTAAATTACCTGAAACCCTTGTTAGGTACCAAACTTTGATCAGCCATAACAAATTAAATCAAATTATAAAACCAATTTTCAATTTGTTACATTTCATTTGGTTAATAGAGAAACAACAAAAAATTCACTAGGAATTTTTCAACTACTTGTGTAAAAATTTCTAACCTTCTTTATAATTATGTTTGGTTAATAGTTTATTCTTTTATTTAATAATAATTACAATGATTTATAGATGTATAACGTGAAATACCAGCTAATTATTTTCAATGATTACAAATTCACGACGAAAAGTTGACTGATCATCTACACTCAATCAAAATAACAACAACAACGCGGAACAAAACAACACAAAGTCCGCGAGATGACAGTACATCAGTCTTGCCAGCGTGATGCTTTTCGATATCGAAATGTTGAACATTTTTAAATTCTGGATTTTCCACAATTTATCAGAATAATTTATGATTCAAAATTGTGAAAAAAATGAAGTAGATTAATCGGCAAGAGTACAGTTAGTTAGGTCTCGGAAGGCGCGCACTTAATCGACATGAAACCTGTACAAATATAATCTATATTTAAAAATAAAAATTAAATATCTAAAAGAAAAATCCTCGATTTTCCCTCGTTTTCGATATATTTATGATTTTATGTGAACGTGTTTTTTCAGGTTTTCAGAAAATTTACGCATCCTACCGCAACAAAGTATTGAAATATCAAATCAACACTCAAGAACAAACAATTAATATTATATGCAAAACTCACAATTCTATCTAATTTTCGATATTTTCGTATTTTAAATATAATTCGAAATAACCTCAAAATTGACATAAATGGGGTGGTTGCGTCATGTTGGTGTCACGAATGATGTTGGCCACCTATGTGTGAAAATCTAACCTTGTGTGTTCGAGACGTCATTCACATATGTTCGGCTACGTTCGTTCTTATTATGTTATGTTTTAATGTTTATAATAAAATAAATGTATATTATTAATTTGAAATGTTTTTAAATTTATTATTTTTAATGTAAGAAAATAAATAAATATATATTGCGCAAACATTATTCAATTTTTGGACATATTCATATGAAGAAAACCCTTCAATTGTTTCTGTTTTATGATATTTGTTTCACGATAATTTTCCTGTTAATATATATTATTAGAAATTTTTGCAATCATTATTATTATTTTTCAAATTATAAGAGAGGCTATATACCATAAAAAGCATAAAAAACAAAATATAATCACTTTGATGGAATGAACTGAAATCAAAGGAAAATTTTTTTGCGTTTTATAGGAAAGTTTTGAAATAACTTATTTATGACGTTAAAAACATCAAAAGTTTGTATAGTAAGATGAAGTGTAATCTTGTTAGAAACTTATTTCAACTGTCCATTTTAGATTGGCAAATTTAAATTGTTCATTTTAGATTGACAAAAAGAGTGTTTGCAGATACCAGCTATTGAAAATATAGAAAACCTAGTTTATGCATTACCAACAAGTGGTGGTAAAACGCTAGTGGCGGAAATACTGTTACATGAACTTATATACCACGAGAAGAATGCGATATTTATGCTGTCTTATGTTTTATTTGTCCAGGAAAAGGTAACAAGAGAATCAGTCAGTATTGTAATTTACATGTTTGAGTATATCTTTGTTTCAGGTCACTGCAATAGGGCCTTTTACTTTGAATTGTAATTTCCTTGTTGGAGTACACAGCAAAAGAACAGCACAGGAAAGGACGTTATCTATCACCACGTAGAAGAATGAATCTTTATTTATAGTATCTATTGAAAAAGCTTCAATATTTCAATACTTCAATAAGTATACATTTTCAAGTGCCAAAATGCCGGCTTGGATAGTGACGTCTCCCTACTGAGAAGTTAAATGGGAAATTAAAATTATATTTTCTTCCAGAACGCGGTTATATACAAATTGGCTGATGATTCAAGTCTTTTGTTGTCGAAATATGGAGAGTATTTGTATAAAAATTTAATTATATTTGCACCGACTGTTGGCGAATTCGGAGGCGATTTGAATGCGGAAAGAATAACACGATTTATTGATGACGCAGGTACCGTGTTGGTAGCTGGAAACCCACAGACCGGTGATGTTGTGAGGGAACTAACTTCTCAATGTGGTTTCGAAGTAGATAACGCAGATGCTTTTGTCATTGATCACATAAACTTAAACGTTTCCGATGCTGGAGATCATTCAACAATCTTGACTGCAGGAAAGAATCTTATTGATGCTCCAATAATTGTAGGGCAGAAAGACGTAAATCCTCTCCTTTACCCTGGACCAGCTCTACTCGCCGACAAAGAAAATCCTGTAGCATACAGTTACGACCCAGAGAATACAATCAAAGAATTTCCATATGCAGTTGGTCGGGGTACTTTGCTCATTGCTGGATTGCAAGCAAGAAATAATGCCCGTGTAGTTTTCTCTGGGTCCCTTCACTTTTTCTCAGATGAAGAATTCACATCAAGTGTTCAAAACACAAAATCGACAAAAGTTTATCCAGTGTCAGGAAACCAAAAAGTAGCAACATCCATTAGTAAGTGGGTATTCGGTGAAACTGGTCGTTTGCGTGTAGCATTAGTTGATTATCAAAAGGAAGGAGAGAAACAACCACCAGCAGCTTACACTATCACGGATCCTGTAGTTTATAAAATTGCTATCGAGCAACTTATTGATGGAAAGTGGAAGTTCAACTCCAATTCGTCCGCACTACCCTGAAAAATGTGAACGGTGGCCAATATCAGGCTAAATTCAAAATTCCCAATGTGTATGGGGTGTATCAATTCAAAGTGGACTACGACCATGTAGGCTTTACTCATCTGTCTAGCACCATACAGGTAAAATTTATCGATTAAATCGAGAATTTTCACATGATTTATCATTATTTGCAGGTTTCAGTAAGACTATTGGAGCATACACAGTACGAACGTTTCATACCAAGTGCATTCCCATAATATGCTAGCGCATTTGTAATCTTGTAATCTTCAAATAATGACACTATGGAAGTATGACATCAACTTTATCACTACCGAGTTAGAAATAATTTGTCATCTTCATCTCCCAAAGTCTACATTGTTATAAATACATTCTGAAATATTGTAATTTTATAGTAAAGGAACTCGGAAGATTCCACGGTACATTTTACGCGACAAAGCGCAAAAGTCCAGAAACTTTCAAAAGGATTATAGACTCCTTAGTAGAGTCACGCTTTACTCACGATCCTACAGGTGTGTATACCGAGGTTATCAAACATGGTACTGGACGAGCTATTAAAATTGCTAGAGAAAGGTAGATACAAGTTTGTTGAATTACATACTTTATAACATTTATAATAAAATTTTAGTCAACATGATTTGGGTATGTCATCGGATTTCGTGGAGAAGTTAGCTAAGGCTTTCCAAAATGCGTTTGCTTATTGGAGAGAAAAGGTGAAACCAATTGAACCCTTTGCAGTTATATGCCATGGCGATTACTTAAGAAACAATTTGGCATTCAAATATGACGAAAAGGTATGAATGTTTCTGATTTTACAGCCATGCCTCTATTCACTTCTGGTGTGCTTTAGGATAAGGAACTACCTGTGGATGTGCTAATATTTGATTTCCAAACTTTACGTTACTCTTCACCAATGATCGATCTATCAGTATTTCTTGCAAACTCCACTGGAGTTGATGTTAGATCTTCCAATTTTGATAAAATTTTTCAGTGCTACCGCAACTCTCTAGTAGAACAATACTGTACTGAAATGGGAATTGGACAAAATGATATTCCAGATTTCATGAGGTACTTCGTCTAACTCACTTAATTGATGTTTAACATTTAGTTTATTTTCATATTTAGCCACGGAAACTTCATCAAAGAATTTGCTAAATATTACATTTATGGTATTCAAATCGCATCAACGTTTTTAATGAATCTCCATGAGCCGGACGATTTCGACGTTGAGGAGTTTTTGAAGTACCAAGAGGCGGTTGATTTGTCGAAAGAAATGTATGAGCGAGTGGGCGAAGCAGTTGACAGGGAATTGAGAGCTATGATTAAGGAACTGTATGAGTTCAGTGTCAAGTATAACGTTGATGTTATTAGTGCTAATTTGTAAATCATATAAGTATCATTCCAAAACATATTGTGATTTTATAAAGGTCTTAAGCTTTACATTGTCTGAGATTTTTGAAGTCCACTTTATTTTGACTATCTGCAAATAAATATTTTTGAATACAAGCTTCGTCCGTTCCAAGGTCCTGTTAAGATTTCCTTTTGGTCCTTTTTGAAAAATCATATTGAAAACACTGTTCGTTTTGTTGGCCTGTTTTCATAAAGGAATTCACATTTGCTTCTGTTCAACTGAACTCTGTGGAAAGCGTCATATATTATCTATTAACAAGCCTACATTCGAATTAGTATCTAAGCCCTCGTCTTGGACATTTTCAGTTCTGCGGACTTGGACAACAGTCACAGTTCCATGACGATCATCGAATTTGCATGTAACCGTAACTGAACTAAGTTGGAACGTAAAAATTTGTGAAGCATGTTTTGTGCGTAAGTATACAGATCTTGGATCTGTTTGTAAGTCATCAGTGATGTTATGTTTATCAATTTTGAGTTGATGATGATCAGAGTATTCCTGTTTCCTTTGGTCTTCCTGCATTTTAAAGACGATCAGATCAAGACTAAAGGAGATGAGAAGAAATCTCAGTAGACTTTAGTTATAAGGTGAGACGCTTTTTTGTATAAAGCACATGAAAAAAGAGAGCAAATAAAGACTTCCTTTGAATTGAATATTTCAAATTATTTGAAACGAATAGTGTCAAGGTTTGTGTAAGACTACTTTTATTTTCAATGCGGCTTCTTGATAACATGAGCTATCAAATAATATTGAAGCTTTTTCAATAGATACTATAAATAAAGATTCATTCTTCTACTTGGTGATAGACAACGTCCTTTCCTGTGCTGTTCTTTTGCTGTGTACTCCAACAAGGAAATTACAATTCAAAGTAAAAGGCCCTATTGCAGTGACCTGAAACAAAGATATACTCAAACATGTAAATTACAATACTGACTGATTCTCTTGTTACCTTTTCCTGGACAAATAAAACATAAGACAGCATAAATATCGCATTCTTCTCGTGGTATATAAGTTCATGTAACAGTATTTCCGCCACTAGCGTTTTACCACCACTTGTTGGTAATGCATAAACTAGGTTTTCTATATTTTCAATAGCTGGTATCTGCAAACACTCTTTTTGTCAATCTAAAATGAACAATTTAAATTTGCCAATCTAAAATGGACAGTTGAAATAAGTTTCTAACAAGATTACACTTCATCTTACTATACAAACTTTTGATGTTTTTAACGTCATAAATAAGTTATTTCAAAACTTTCCTATAAAACGCAAAAAAATTTTCCTTTGATTTCAGTTCATTCCATCAAAGTGATTATATTTTGTTTTTTATGCTTTTTATGGTATATAGCCTCTCTTATAATTTGAAAAATAATAATAATGATTGCAAAAATTTCTAATAATATATATTAACAGGAAAATTATCGTGAAACAAATATCATAAAACAGAAACAATTGAAGGGTTTTCTTCATATGAATATGTCCAAAAATTGAATAATGTTTGCGCAATATATATTTATTTATTTTCTTACATTAAAAATAATAAATTTAAAAACATTTCAAATTAATAATATACATTTATTTTATTATAAACATTAAAACATAACATAATAAGAACGAACGTAGCCGAACATATGTGAATGACGTCTCGAACACACAAGGTTAGATTTTCACACATAGGTGGCCAACATCATTCGTGACACCAACATGACGCAACCACCCCATTTATGTCAATTTTGAGGTTATTTCGAATTATATTTAAAATACGAAAATATCGAAAATTAGATAGAATTGTGAGTTTTGCATATAATATTAATTGTTTGTTCTTGAGTGTTGATTTGATATTTCAATACTTTGTTGCGGTAGGATGCGTGAATTTTCTGAAAACCCGAAAAAACACGTTCACATAAAATCATAAATATATCGAAAACGAGGGAAAATCGAGGATTTTTCCTTTAGATATTTAATTTTTATTTTTAAATATAGATTATATTTGTACAGGTTTCATGTCGATTAAGTGCGCGCCTTCCGAGACCTAACTAACTGTACTCTTGCCGATTAATCATTCCTCTGTATTATTTAAAATAATTTAAATTAATTAACTTTGCGTATCACATTTAATATTCCAAGGTATTCATACCACTTCTAGGCTCAAGTCAATGAACGACAAGAAGAAGAATATGCCAAAGTGTCAAGTGGTGTAAAGTTATTTAAATTTTCAAAGATCCTGGTTTTTTGGGAAAATGCCGAAAAAGAAAACAGGACAGCGTAAAAAAGCTGAAAAACAAAAATTACGTCAAAAAGAGATACGTAATAAAGAGGTTCTACTACCAGAATATCCCTGCAATGCTCCGATGGAATGTGAGAAATGTCAAAGGTAGAATATTTTATTTGTAGTTGAAATTATTTATTACCAGAAATTGTATAGAAAGCAGAAATCAAGAGCATTCTGCTACTTTTGTCAGAGTCTCCAACGTCTTCCCATTTGTGCTCAATGTGGTAAGGTTAAATGTATGTTGAAAACTGGCGATTGTGTTGTCAGACATCCGGGTGTCTTCACAACCGGCATGGGTATGGTAGGAGCAATTTGTGACTTCTGTGAAGCATGGATTTGTCATGGACGAAAATGTCTTCAGACTCACGCTTGTTCTTGTCCATTGCAGGTAAAATATGTCTAGAGAATAATATAGTATATTTAAGATGTAATGTTTTGTAGAATGCAGCTTGTATTGAATGCGAGAGAGGAGTTTGGGATCATGGAGGACGTATATTCAAATGTTCTTACTGCAACGGGTTTCTTTGTGAAGACGATCAGTTTGAACATCAGGCTTCATGTCAAACTTTAGAATCAGAAAATTACAAATGTAATAGAATTTTGATACTTCCTTCAAATCAGCATCAAAGACACGTTTCAATTTGTAGGTCAATCATGTAACCGTTTAGGACAATTTTCATGTTTACGTTGTAAGACATGTTATTGTGATGACCACGTTAAGAGGAAAGGATTTAAATACGAAAAGAACAAACCGATACCTTGTCCAAAGTGTAACTATGAAACATCAGTCACTAAGGAACTGAGCATGTCAAGTAAGATGCTTTTTAACTTATCTGTTTGCAGCTGAATGATCGAGTTATTGAATTTTAGTTCGAAGCCATCGTTTCGGTCGTCAAACTCAGTATGATGATGGAAGCGAGGAAGAAGAAGGAGTTCCATACTATCATTCATATGGTAAGTTTCTTATGAACATGTCTTTGGATTTATTTAAATCATCAAACATCTTACTAATTTTAGTCACTTTCGGAAACGATACTGAAGACGATGAAGAAGAAAGTGATGATTCGGAAACTGAATCTGAAGAAGAAGATGAAGATGATACTCCGGAAGATCAAACGGAACAACATACTAAGCTACCTTCAACTTCTTCGTAATATGAAACGCATGAAATTTCTTGTAGTTACAATATATAAATATGGAATTGCAATAAAATTTTGAAGTGGTTTATAACAAATCCTCCGTTCATTATGAGCAATCATCAGAACATTTTAATATTTAGAATCCCAAAAGATAGTTAACGAAATCTAAATATTAATACGTATAATAATTTATTCATGAGTAATTTCCAAAGATCACAAAAGTGAAAATATAAAAAAATATTAACATAAATAACATTTAATATCAAATCTACTTTTTAAAAAATGACATTATGCTTTTATTTCCCTTAGCTGCCTTCAACAACGACTTCTCTGTTTTGCTTACTTTCTTCTCCTTTTCCTTAGTTTTAGATTTTTCACCATTTTCATAACTTTGCAAATCGTGATCAGTCTCTAGTTTTATCTTTTTGACGTCCGGGGATACGGATTTTCCAATTTTTCTTTTAACAGAGGGTTCATCTTTAATGTTGAAAAACTTCAATAGTTCCTCTAGCAGTTCAGAAACAATGTAGTTGCCGACAACTCCGCATGCATACTTAACATATTCCTCTTTAAAAAGAATTCTTATAGTAATGAATAAAATAGAAGAAATTTTCAACTGTACCATCAGAAACTTCTGCCTGAATCGCTTCACTTTTCACAAAATTGGCTGATATAGCACTTGCACTTACATGAACACGATCATCTTTGAACTTCTTTGCTAGTTTTTTCACATGGACTGCTAACCATCTTAGAACTTTATCCCTATTGTATTTATAAGCATGTAGTTTGGGTGCACCTTTTTGGTCTGCAATCTAGAACGACATTTTTAAGGACTGATAGTCTTAAAATTAAAATTGATAAAAGTACCATATCAAGAATGCTCTTGTCGAAGTAGTCGTCAATAAAATTATTTGGCAATGGAAATTTTTCGTCTTTTATTTGATTAATAGGTACAGCGTTGTCAAGGCAATATTTGCGCAAATAGTATATGATGAAAAAGCCTTTATTAAATGGTACTGTTGAATATAATTTGCCATCGCAAGAGACGGTATCATCAATAAACCAACACCTGTTTGGTTCTTGAAATTGTATCAATTCATATATAGTTTTAGAGTTCGAATCAAGAATAAAGTATACCGGTTCTTCCGAACCAGGATGCCGCAAACGCCTCCCGTTTACAATTCCTTTATCATATAAACATTCTGAAACAAAGATATAAAAATTATTGACATGCATTCGAATGACTTGGAATCGGTACACTGTTCAGCATGAATACTCTGCGGGGCTGCTCCTTTGGTAAAGCAATACTTGTACCATCGTTACTCTTTGACTTTGATCGGGTAGGCTTCATTCTACGATATACAATATTCTATACTTTAAACTAAATAACACATCACTTAAATGACAGACATTCTTTATGCTACTTTGGATTATTGATATTTGCTTCGAACAAGAAAGTATATTTGGCGGTCATAATCTTGTTCTTTAGTTAGACTCTGCGCTATGCATCAAGAAAGCTTATAATCCATAGAAATTCTATCTAGTTTTGTGAATTTTTAATTTCAATTTGATTTTTTAAAGTGTGTTATGAGTTATGCGTTGGGGTTTCATTAAATATAACTATGTTAAATCGTAGTTAAATCATTTCTGATAGTTTATGTGGACTATTGATTGGCGGTAAGATGTTTGAATGCTTGGTGGATCTACCATGTAATTGTTATTGTTGTTTTAGGCATCTGTCAAAACAGTGCAAATTTTTAAGACGTAAGGCTTGGTAGAGTCGACCAAGTCCATAGACTCTATACTTATAATTTTAAGGATTCCAAGTCTGTAAAACGTCGATTATGGAGCTAGAAAACGTGGCAGATGTCGTTTTTATAGTGGAAGGAACAGCAATCAACGGAGCATACATAAATGATTTGAAAACAAATTACTTAATTCCAACTTTGGAGTACTTCTCCCAAGGATTATTAGATGACCGTGAATATTTAGTTTCTGATAGGAGTGCTACGTTGTATGGGATCGTACTTTACAAAACGGCCCAGGCTATGCCAAATAATTGCTGTGTAACTTATGGCCCGTTTTCGAGTCCTCAGAAAGTATTGAATGTTATTGATAAATTAGAGTAAGGAATCAACTCAGTTGAACCATAAATACTTTATTAAAATCACATATTTTGATAGACTTACAGGTGGTAAAAGTGAGTCAAATGCTAATTTAGCCGAAGGTTTGGCTACAGCTCTCGTTTGCTTTGATGATCTTAAGGAAAGACGCTTTGGAGATGTTATTGTGCAAAGACACTGTATATTGATTTGCAACAGTTCACCGTATACAATGCCAGTTCTAGAATGTTATCAGTACGAAAACAAAACCGTTGAACAATTAGCATCTATATTCCACGAAGTAAAATTAGAATTAAAATCATGTTAACTTTTTCTAACCTTCTATATTTACTAGAAAAAGATAAATTTTTCGATTATATCCCCAAGAAAGATACCTATCTTGTTCAAACTCTTCATAAAGGCTGATGGTGATTTGCCTCTTACTACAAAAAATTTTTGTAAAGATGTTCGACACTTAGTGCTTTTGAAAGGATTCAAGTAAGTTTGGTTATTTTACTGGGGTATGAATTTTAATTTTGCTTCATTTCAGTTTAAAAGAGAGACCAATCAGTCCCAACTCACAACATCAGGCCGTACAGAACGTTCCAAGTCCTCTTACAACTGGAAACAATGTTATGGAAAACCAAAACAATGCAATGATAACACAGAATCAAACAATTCGTAAGTTGTCCGAGTTCTGAAATTACATGTTTCTAATAATTCAATTTTGTTACAGAAAACGTACGTATGCATCAGGTTAACTTTAACTTTTTCGCCCTTACGACATTTTATTCTACATTAACTATTATATTATATACATTGTAAATAATATTCTTTTTGATTTGTTTAGCAACAACCACATCCACAGCACATGAATCCACAATTTCAAAACAACCCACAGAATCCCCTGGCAAACAACTACAATGCAAACGTACAACAAGCCAATCGCCAGTAAGAATATATAATCATTACTTTATTGTGATTGTTACATTGATGGTCTTGTTTCAGATGGTTGTTCCAGCAACAGCAGCAACGTCCATTTATGCCTGGTGTTGGTCCAAATCAACCAAACCTTCAATGTCAAAATCCAAATTCTGCGCTCATATCGCAGCTGTCTACACCTCCTAATCAACCTGGAAATCAACTACTAACTGCAAATCAGCAACAACAACAACAAGTGCTACGTATGCAAATGATAAATCAGCAACAACAGCAAGCACAGCAGCAGCAACAACAACAACAACAACAACAGCAGCAGCAACAACAACAACAACAACAACAACAGCAGCAGCAATCACAAATGTGTCAAATGCAACCACAGACTTCAAGTAGGTATCTTCCGATTTTTTGAGAAACACTCTTTTTCATATTTGTTTTTCTAGACATTGTCCAAAGCCAACATATTATGGCTCAGCAGCAGCAGCAACAACCGCAACGGTCTGTTGTACCAGATGATCCTGGCAGAGAAAAAATATGGTCAGGATATCTTGAGTGGAATGAGAAGGGAAAGGAGAACAAGTTTATTCGTCAAATTCCATGTACAGTGCAATCAAGCGTCAAAGACGGAGAGGTCGAAGTGTAAGTCGAGTGTTATGTATTACTTTATAAACGTCTTTAAACCTTTATGATTTAGGAAAGCGGACAACTGGCCTTCGAGACTGTTTATGCAGTTAGTGTCAAAGAATTTAATTGTAAATATTGGAGGGCAACTTCTCAAAGAGTCCAAGGTGGTAAGATTTCGTCTTGGTCCATCTGAAGTTTTAGAAACACTTTCAAAATCTTTAATGGCTGGAACGGTTATTATTTAAAATGTTTTAGAGAAGTTTTGATGTTTTAACGAACAACAAATATTACAGATGGGTTGCGTACACATTAATGCATCACCACCATCTGCTCACGACATCAAAATTTTGTTATTAGTGTACGTTCAAGAAAGGAAGTCTTTTCTAGGTTTTATTCCTAACAATCAACCGGTCTTTGTAGATAAACTACGCAAAATAGTCCAACAGAAACAGCTTGTTCGATGTGTAATATTTGCTCTACATCGTATTAGGAACAATTTGAATTCACTTTGTTATTACAGAACCAACAAGGACAAGCAGCAGTGGTGCAACAACAGAATCCACACACAGCCAATATGCAAAATACTCATCAGCCTAACAACCAAGTCAACGTGAATGTGAATGTTCAGGTATGTTTTTTAGCTTCACAAAGCAAGCTCTATGCTCTTTGAACTTCCTATGCTATCTACAGCAACAGAAGCCTCCTCAACAGGCAATGGAGCAAAATATGCAAATGCAAGAACAGCATTTCAATGGTTATCCCCAAATGCAGATGCAAATGCAAGACAACATGGCCAATGCAGTGCAACAGCAAAATGAATACAAAATGAATATGCTGCAACAACAGAGGACTTTGGGAAACATGATGCCCCAACAAAATATGGTATAGCCAGATCTTTTAAATGAAAAAAATAAGATTTATTAATACAATTTGTGAAAAACAGCAGGGAACTCCCGTGCAGGCACAGAGAATGGTGCGACCAATAATGTCTAATAATCCAGGACTTCGACATTTATTACAACAGGTAACTTTTCTTCTTGGAGTAGATATCGTAGATATATCATAGAAGATATATTTTTTGTTTTAAAAGCAACAAGGACCAACTACGAATCAATTCCGACCATCAATGGCACCAATGCAAGCAACCAATATGGGTGGCCCCCACGTTCCAACAAGACCAAATACATTTGATGATTCTAATTTTGATTTTATGTAAATGTCTTGGATACTTATTTATAAACATGAGAAATCTCATACTGTAAGGTAACCAAACCGAAAAAGTTTAGTTTTCATATCGGTAGTAGTTTTTATATGACGAAACCTATATTTTAATTAGAACCGAATAATTACAAGTTTTCAAATTGTATCATTCTATTGAGAGTGTCAAATGTCTATGCGAATGGTTTGAGCCCTATGTTATTCTATGACACCATTCTTACAGATTCTAAATACATACCTACTATTGTTTCATTTTAACGTTTTAATTTGTATATAAGGTGTTTTGATAAGACCACGTCGTTATCGTTTTACTAAAATTGCAATCGTATTTTTCCCTTTTAAAACATTTTCGTTAATTTTATAACTGAGAGGAAATGGGTAAACCACAATCTGTATTGAATTTTCTCTTTGATTTGAGTTAAACCCATGTTTTTTATTTCATTATGCGGTTCAATTAAATGTTTCACTTTTTGAAATTTGATAACGATAACTATAAAAGAGTCGAAAGTTAAGTATAAGGGTTCAGTTGCTGTTTGGTGATATCTCAATTTTATTAGTAAAAATGGCTTTAACAGTGAATTCTGTAGCTTTTAATGTTCGAGAAAATTCAAGAAAACATTTTACGGATTTTTTTGAGTTAAGCAATCGTAAGAATCCTGTTCCAATTTTGCGACGTGGACAGGCGTTTTTGCTTACACTTCGGTTTGAAAGACGTAACTATGTGAAGAATAAGGATACTATCAAAATTATATTCACGTTGGGTATATAATATTGTATTGTTGTATTTTGAATTGCAAACTAATCACAGTTTAATTAAGGCCCGAATCCTCATGCTACAAGGAACACTCTAGGTGCGTTGTTTTTAGAAGAAAAAGACGAACTTGGTAATGATGAATGGCTTGGTAGAATTATAAGTTGTTCGGAAAACAAGCTAGAAGCTGAAGTATGTATAGAATGAACAAAGCTGTGAAAATAGTATTAAATAATTTGATTAGATCATTTCACCGTCCGACATTCCATTTGGAGCGTACACACTTAAAATAGAAACGCTATACGATAATTACAGAAACGTTTATGAGCATGAAGAAAAACTTTACTTCTTGTTTAATCCTTGGTTAAAAGGTAGCCATTTTCAGAGTAAAGGTCTTTTCAATTTTTGGGGGTTTTTTGGTGTTTAGGGGATCTGGTATACATGGGGGAAACTCAAGATTTAGATGAATATATCTTAGCAGATGTTGGTAAAATTTGGCTTGGTCCAATGCAAACTACAAAGGGCCGTGAATGGGTTTACGGTCAATATGCAAAATGTGTTCTTCCCGCTTGTTGCTTTCTTCTAGACAGAGCAGGGATACCTTACCATTGGTACAATTCTTCATACAAAATCACCTCATTCAATTCAAGCAAAAGCAATTTTCAGTCGCGGCGATCCAATCAAGATGGTACGTGCTATTTCAAGAATAGTCAATTCTAATGATGATAGTGGAGTACTTTATGGGAGATGGGATGGAGTATACGAAGATGGAACAGCTCCTTCCGCTTGGACTGGATCTGTAAACTGTTTCTATATTGAAAGCTTGGATAACCGTATAAACTATTGTATTGTAGGACGAAATTCTACAAAAATATTTTGACACTCAAAAAGAAGTTAAATATGGACAATGTTGGGTTTTTGCTGGAGTCGTTACTACTGGTTTGAAAACATATAAGACATATCTACTGCTTCTTAATGTAAACCATAGTTTGCAGAGCTATAGGAATTCCGAGTCGACCTGTTTCAAACGTTGTATCAGCTCATGACACAAATTGTTCCCTAACTGTAGATAAATTCTATAACGAAAACAATGAAGAACTAAAAGAGAACACGGAAGGAGTACAGGATTCTGTATGGAACTACCACGTTTGGAATGAAGTTTATATGGCTAGGCCAGATCTACCAAAAGGTATATAGTACTCTTTTAATATTTAAAGTCGATTCATTTTCATTCGTTGATTCTCCAACGAGGCTACGGAGGTTGGCAGTGTATAGACGCAACGCCACAGGAAACCTCCGATGGACTTTTCCAGTGTGGGCCGGCATCTGTAGAAGCTGTGCGAAGAGGTTAATTCACAATAACCCGTATTTTATTAAAATAATTCACCAATTGCTTTGCATAGGGGAAGTTGGATTCAATTACGATGTAGGATTCATCCTATCATCTGTGAACGCAGATTTTGTTCAGTGGAAGTTAGATAAATCAGCTCCTCTAGGATTCAGACGGGTGCATTGTGAAACTGATAGGTATGTTAAACAACAGTCAACTAAACAAGGTAAAAATGGCAAAAACATTAATTGTAGAGTTGGAAAAATGATTATCACAAAACGTGCGTTCAGTTTCGATCCTAACGGTGAAGGTGATCGTGAAGACATCACGGAAGCCTACAAGTATAAAGAAGGCACTCAAGCAGAAAGACTTTCTTTATACAATGCCGTGCGGAACTCTAGAAATGCTAAAAGGTTTTAGCAAATTACTCAGATTAACAAATTTTATTAAATATATTATAATTAAGATATTTTGATGTAAGCGATGAGATACCTTCTGAGGTTGAGTTTGGATTGAATGATCTGGAGAAAATAGCAATTGGCGAATCGTTTACAAGCTTCATAAGAGTAACAAATAAATCAAAAGAGGTAGGTCGCATATTGTTTCAGTATCCGAGTAGATCATCGAGCAAAATATTTCTTCAAAGGTGAGAACTGTTCAGGCAACCCTCTCAGCAAAAAGTGTTTACTACACTGGTAATCAAGCGGAAGACATTAAACAAGTAGCTGGTACAATCACACTATTTCCAACGCAGCGGTACAAGTTGCAGATGCTTGTCACACCAAAAGACTATTTGGGGAAATTAGTAGAGTATAACAATATGAAAGTACATGCTATTTGTTCTGTCAAGAAAACGAAACAAACCTGGGCGGCTGAAGATGATTTCCAGATCATTACACCTAATATAGAAATAGAGGTAACTGATAGTCACCAGTTTCATAAATATATTTTTCGTTCCTAGAACCTTCAAAGTGTGCAAGTTGGGGAACCAAATCCACACGTTCTTTCGCTAAAAAATCCTTTGCATCAGCATTTGGAAAACTGTTACTTTAACATTTCTTGCCCAAGGATATTGAAAGAGACAATGAAAGTTCAATTGTTGAATATTCCTCCTGGAAAAACAATTGCTAAACGGATTGGTCTATCCGCAAAAGTATGTTAAATATTGTTTTCGTACATAAATTATATAATTTAAAATTTTACAGACTCCAGGTACTTACAAAGTAGTTGCCACTTTTGTTTCGAAGCAAATGGTTGATGTAACAGGAAGTGCAGTTTTTGAGGTCATATAATGCATTGTCATTTATTTGTCGCATTTAAGCCTTATCACCAAAAGGACTCATTTTAATTTTGATTGAAAAAATAAACATTCACGTATATAATATATAATATCAAATCTACTTTTTAAAAAATGACATTATGCTTTTATTTCCCTTAGCTGCCTTCAACAACGACTTCTCTGTTTTGCTAACCTTCTTCTCCTTTTCCTTAGTTTTCGATTTTTCACCATTTTCATAAGTTTGCAAATCGTGATCAGTCTCTAGTTTTATCTTTTTGATGTCAGGAGCTTCGAATTTTCCAATTTTTCTTTTAACAGAGGGTTCATCTTTAATGTTGAAAAACTTCAATAGTTCCTCTAGCAGTTCAGAAACAATGTAGTTGCCGACAACTCCGCATGCATACTTAACATATTCCTCTTTAAAAAGAAATCTTATAGTAATGAATAAAATAGAAGAAATTTTCAACTGTACCATCAGAAACTTCTGCCTGAATCGCTTCACTTTTCACAAAATTGGCTGATATAGCACTTGCACTTACATGAACACGATCATCTTTGAACTTCTTTGCTAGTTTTTTCACATGGACTGCTAACCATCTTAGAACTTTATCCCTATTGTATTTATAAGCATGTAGTTTGGGTGCACCTTTTTGGTCTGCAATCTAGAACGACATTTTTAAGGACTGATAGTCTTAAAATTAAAATTGATAAAAGTACCATATCAAGAATGCTCTTGTCGAAGTAGTCGTCAATAAAATTATTTGGCAATGGAAATTTTTCGTCTTTTATTTGATTAATAGGTACAGCGTTGTCAAGGCAATATTTGCGCAAATAGTATATGATGAAAAAGCCTTTATTAAATGGTACTGTTGAATATAATTTGCCATCGCAAGAGACGGTATCATCAATAAACCAACACCTGTTTGGTTCTTGAAATTGTATCAATTCATATATAGTTTTAGAGTTCGAATCAAGAATAAAGTATACCGGTTCTTCCGAACCAGGATGCCGCAAACGCCTCCCGTTTACAATTCCTTTATCATATAAACATTCTGAAACAAAGATATAAAAATTATTGACATGCATTCGAATGACTTGGAATCGGTACACTGTTCAGCATGAATACTCTGCGGGGCTGCTCCTTTGGTAAAGCAATACTTGTACCATCGTTACTCTTTGACTTTGATCGGGTAGGCTTCATTCTACGATATACAATATTCTATACTTTAAACTAAATAACACATCACTTAAATGACAGACATTCTTTATGCTACTTTGGATTATTGATATTTGCTTCGAACAAGAAAGTATATTTGGCGGTCATAATCTTGTTCTTTAGTTAGACTCTGCGCTATGCATCAAGAAAGCTTATAATCCATAGAAATTCTATCTAGTTTTGTGAATTTTTAATTTCAATTTGATTTTTTAAAGTGTGTTATGAGTTATGCGTTGGGGTTTCATTAAATATAACTATGTTAAATCGTAGTTAAATCATTTCTGATAGTTTATGTGGACTATTGATTGGCGGTAAGATGTTTGAATGCTTGGTGGATCTACCATGTAATTGTTATTGTTGTTTTAGGCATCTGTCAAAACAGTGCAAATTTTTAAGACGTAAGGCTTGGTAGAGTCGACCAAGTCCATAGACTCTATACTTATAATTTTAAGGATTCCAAGTCTGTAAAACGTCGATTATGGAGCTAGAAAACGTGGCAGATGTCGTTTTTATAGTGGAAGGAACAGCAATCAACGGAGCATACATAAATGATTTGAAAACAAATTACTTAATTCCAACTTTGGAGTACTTCTCCCAAGGATTATTAGATGACCGTGAATATTTAGTTTCTGATAGGAGTGCTACGTTGTATGGGATCGTACTTTACAAAACGGCCCAGGCTATGCCAAATAATTGCTGTGTAACTTATGGCCCGTTTTCGAGTCCTCAGAAAGTATTGAATGTTATTGATAAATTAGAGTAAGGAATCAACTCAGTTGAACCATAAATACTTTATTAAAATCACATATTTTGATAGACTTACAGGTGGTAAAAGTGAGTCAAATGCTAATTTAGCCGAAGGTTTGGCTACAGCTCTCGTTTGCTTTGATGATCTTAAGGAAAGACGCTTTGGAGATGTTATTGTGCAAAGACACTGTATATTGATTTGCAACAGTTCACCGTATACAATGCCAGTTCTAGAATGTTATCAGTACGAAAACAAAACCGTTGAACAATTAGCATCTATATTCCACGAAGTAAAATTAGAATTAAAATCATGTTAACTTTTTCTAACCTTCTATATTTACTAGAAAAAGATAAATTTTTCGATTATATCCCCAAGAAAGATACCTATCTTGTTCAAACTCTTCATAAAGGCTGATGGTGATTTGCCTCTTACTACAAAAAATTTTTGTAAAGATGTTCGACACTTAGTGCTTTTGAAAGGATTCAAGTAAGTTTGGTTATTTTACTGGGGTATGAATTTTAATTTTGCTTCATTTCAGTTTAAAAGAGAGACCAATCAGTCCCAACTCACAACATCAGGCCGTACAGAACGTTCCAAGTCCTCTTACAACTGGAAACAATGTTATGGAAAACCAAAACAATGCAATGATAACACAGAATCAAACAATTCGTAAGTTGTCCGAGTTCTGAAATTACATGTTTCTAATAATTCAATTTTGTTACAGAAAACGTACGTATGCATCAGGTTAACTTTAACTTTTTCGCCCTTACGACATTTTATTCTACATTAACTATTATATTATATACATTGTAAATAATATTCTTTTTGATTTGTTTAGCAACAACCACATCCACAGCACATGAATCCACAATTTCAAAACAACCCACAGAATCCCCTGGCAAACAACTACAATGCAAACGTACAACAAGCCAATCGCCAGTAAGAATATATAATCATTACTTTATTGTGATTGTTACATTGATGGTCTTGTTTCAGATGGTTGTTCCAGCAACAGCAGCAACGTCCATTTATGCCTGGTGTTGGTCCAAATCAACCAAACCTTCAATGTCAAAATCCAAATTCTGCGCTCATATCGCAGCTGTCTACACCTCCTAATCAACCTGGAAATCAACTACTAACTGCAAATCAGCAACAACAACAACAAGTGCTACGTATGCAAATGATAAATCAGCAACAACAGCAAGCACAGCAGCAGCAACAACAACAACAACAACAGCAGCAACAACAACAACAACAACAGCAGCAGCAGCAATCACAAATGTGTCAAATGCAACCACAGACTTCAAGTAAGTATCTTCAGATTTCTGGCAAGTTTTCATCTTCTCAATTTTTATTTAAGATATTGCACCTAGCCCACATATAATGTCTCAGCAACCGCAACAGCCCCAACGACCTGTGGTGCAAGAAGAAGCAATACGTGAAAAAATATGGTCTGGATACCTTGAGTGGACTGAGAAAGGAAAAGATCAACAAAAATTTACTCGTCAATTTCCTTGTACAGTGCAGGCAAATGTGAAAGATGGAGAAGTTGAAGTGTAAGAAGGTGATCTATACTGTATGAAAGAAACATTCAAACATAAAATTGTAGGAAAGCAGACAACTGGCCATCAAGGCTCTTGATGCAATTAGTGCCAAAGAATTTAATTGTAAATATTGGAGGACAGTTTTTGAAGGAGTCCAAAATGGTCGTATTTCGTCTCGGGCCGTCTGAAGTTCTAGAAACCCTCTCAAAATCGCTGATGGCGGGAATGGTATCCGCATGGCAAACATAAAAAACAAGCTGAAATTTTGCTTAAGAGTTGTAACGTTTCTAGGTGGGTTGTGTACATATTAATGCATCGCCTCCATCTGCCCATGATGTCAAAATATTGCTGCTATTGCACACTCCAGAAAGAAAATCGTTTCTAGGTTTTATTCCTAATAACCAAACAGTATTTGTTGGTAAATTACGTAAAATCATCCAACAAAAACAACTTGTCCGCTGTGTAATAAATGTTATTTCGTTTAAAGAAAAATAATTCGAAACGACTTTATTTGAACAGAATCAACAAGGCCAAGCAACAGGAGTACAACAACAGAATCCACATGCGACTAACATGCAGAACACACATCAACCTAACAATCAAGTCAATGTGAATGTTAACGTTCAGGTAGTTTTGTTTGTTTAGGCAGGCACTAAGTTTTCAATCTTTTATGTTATCTACAGCAACAAAAGCCACCTCAACAGACAATGGAGCAAAATATGCAGATGCATGCAAATGAGCAGCATTTTAATGGTTATCCCCAAATGCAGATGCAAATGCAAGACAACATGGCAAATGCAGTGCAACAGCAAAATGAATATAAAATGAATATGCTGCAACAACAAAGGACGTTAGGAAACATGATGCCCCAACAAAATATGGTATAGCTGGATCCTTTATGGGGAACAATTAAAATTTATCCATATATATTTTTATATGCAGCAAGGAACTCCCGTGCAGGCACAGAGGATGGTGCGGCCAATAATGTCTAACAACCCTGGACTGAGACATTTGTTACAACAGGTAATGTATGCTCTTTGAGTACTTAATAAAAAATAATTTTATTTATTCTAAAAGCAACAAGGACCAACTACGAATCAATTCCGACCATCAATGCCACCAATGCAAGCAACCAATATGGGTGTTCCACATGTTCCCGCGAGGCCAAATACATTTGACGATTCTAATTATGATTTTATGTAAATGTTGTCGATATTTATTTATCAATATAAGATAATTTAATGCTGTAAGGTAGTCAGATAAATTTTTTTCATTTAGAAAGGAGTTTTATTTTTGTTAGAATAGAGATGATTGTACTGAATGAAAGGTTCGGGAAATACGTCAAAAAGAGAAAAAAATTTCGAAATGATTTTCTAGAATGAATTAGGTTAATGGAACTTTTAATACTTGAAAGTGAATTAATCTATCTCTTCACCACAAGAAAATTCAAAATTGTTAAAAATCGTGTTTCAATATAAATTAATGAAAAAACTACAATTTTTCAACGAGCATGTTTACGATAATACAATTTCAAAATAAGATGCATTTGATTGTTATTTAAAAAAATAAGCCTCGCATTCGACGTCCCATCCCTTGGCGATCATACAAAACGCTGAATTTATTAACAAAATGATTCATATCATTGCAACCTTTTGTTAGTGCTCCTAAGTATGTTATAAGCCCGACATCATTTGATTGCTGGAAAAGAGTATTATTCAATAATATGTTATATTTAATAATCAATTTTACTCTACCGTATAAAATTCTTCACGGAAAGCAGGACTTTGAACAACTGGTAGACGATGACTTAAAGAAAACGCTTCTCTAAGTATTTCTTGATTTGGAGGTAATTGTCCATCTTCGATTGCTTTAACATAATCGAGCACCATTTTCACGCGAGAATGCAACATTTTAATCGCACTATGTTGGGCAATTAAGTGTTCCGCAACTATGAAAAGGTTATGATGGAGATGGTTTTTGGGAATTATTCTGATTCAACTTACCAACAGATTTTTCTCCTGTTTCGTTTGTTGTCATTCTTGCTACATGATCTACACCTATCCTCTCAGCTTCTTCTGTTGCTAGAGTGTATGTAAGTGGCACAAATAACATAATTGCTTCACCGCGAACTATGTCAATGACGGATTCAAATAATCTCGCTGGCAGTTGCTGTAATTTTATACTATCAAATTAGATCAATAAAATATGTTATAATAACAAACATCAACACTACGTGATAAAGGATTGAGTTGCAACATAATTGGGCATTCGTTTATTTCACAAATTTGTTTGTGTATTTTTATTTCTTTTTCAGTAGGAACTTCGCCAGTTGTATACCATCCAATAAAGTCCAGTTCACTAAATACTTGCTTGTCTAAAAATATGAGTTTCAATAATGAATCATGAATAAATTAAAATTTTCAAATCACTTACACTGTTGCTCCTTTGTATTATAATAGTCTCGATTTATTATAACATCACCATCCAAGACTTCTGTTTTCAATTCAAATGAATTCATAACTTCGATATTTCTTCCTTTTTGTTTGCCAATTAACGCACCGTAAACTACATTAACCAATATTAGCAAAATTTTACATTTTGTTAAAACATTTCATATTTAACCTTGTCTCTGTGTTCCTGCCTGTGCTCTTATCCTTGTCCAATGTTCTGATATATTCATAATAACCAGTGGATGAAGAGAAATTGTAACGGATGGGACGGCAGCTGGGCCTGCCATTACTACAGGGCTCGATGTTTGGTTAAGGGACTTCTCTAAATTTTGTTTTTCACTAGTACTTTGTGACGGATTATCCATGTCTACATCCATTTTTTCTACATCTTTTGAAGTACTCATTTTGTCTTCTCTTGCGCTTATTTGTTAATAATTCTAATATAATTCTATTTCCACACCGCGTCTTCCTATGACACCGACAAAATTTACAGCTGACAGTAGAAAATTCAAAAGAGAAATAAATAAATAAAAGGTCTATCGAGAGCATACGAGGATACGGGAAGTCAAAAGTAATTGAACAAAGTTAAGTTGTCCCTCGTTCAACATATATTCTTCTTTTAGGATTTTTTAATTTTATTAAACTTAATTGCATGGGAAAAGCTGCAATTATCAATACGATGTGAATATTAGTTATTATAATTTGTGTTAAGCTTGATATACATTCATTGCAAAATTGTAAAGACGTTAAGGAAATTTTTTGGTACACCAGCGAAGTGGAGGACTTGGTGGAATGTTTTAGCAGAGCTTTGGCAAGAAGCAATTCAATGTAGGTAAGTAACAAGTAAGTAACAAGCTTTTCTTTTTACGGTTATAACGGCTGCGATGAAGTATTCGTCATAAGAAGGCACCCAGAATACTTCTTTTCAGGGATATCTAATAGGTTCTAATAGGTCTTAGTTTTTCGAGAAAGCAGATCATTCAAGCTGTCACCTTATTGACGTAACCAAAAGGATTATAGTGAATTAAAGAAAATAATTTATTTTAACTCAATTTATTTATTTAACTTCAACCGCAGAATAGTAGGTATTATTACAAGCATCTACTTGAATCTTCCTGGTGGCATCAACTGCTGTAGAATATGGTATTACAGACAATTAGGAGTTGTTTAATATATTCCACCTAAAAATTTCTCTTGTAGATATCTCTCACGAAGAATGATGGGTTTCACATCTTCCTGAGTGATCATTCCAGCTAGATCCACGTAAGGTCCTTCCAAGATGTTTCTTTCTAACACAGAACAAGTTACAGTACTTTTTACGTTTCCTTTAAAATAATAATATTTAAAAATTGTTTTTATAGATGGAAAATATGAGTAAATAACGAATAACATTATTTTACATCAAATATTGTGAAGCTTAGGTGTATCGAGGCTATAAATCTGTTAAAATTTTAAAAGTTTTTAAACTTTAAAATTTATCTTATAAGCAAATTGAATCTATTTCACGGATTTTGAACAGCAAGAATCTTAAGAGAAAAGTTAAAACAAAGTTATTATTGTTTTAATTTTAACTAAAAACATTTTAGAAGTTCAACATCACCATTCAGTAAAACTTGTCATGTAAATTAAACACTTAAGGCGAATCCACACTTAATTACTATTCAAACACAATTAAAATACCTAGTTGCATCTAGAAGTCACAGAAAATTGTTTCAAATAAATATAATGCACTTTGTAAGACGACACACCCACAAAATTGCATAAATTTGCATTAGAGAATAAAACAATCATTACTTAATTAGTTAAATGGAATTTGAAATATTTTCAATTAAAATATATTTTTCAGTTGAATATCTACTGGGAAAATTGACTGGATGTAGCATAGCCGCAGTAATTCAAATATTTTCAGCTATGCCAACATCTTGCCAAGTTACCAGTAGAGAAAACTAGTTGAAATTAATTATAAAATGAAAATTAATTTGATTTCACTTCAAAATCAACAATGTTTTATTTATTTTTGTACAGACATTTTTATCCACAAATGATTTGATTCATTTGAAAGGCGAAGAAGCACTAAATTTAAATGAAAATATGAAACTCACTAACAAAACTACCACACTATTCATCTAGACCGTTCTACAACTGCTAGGTGGAAGGAGATATCAATGTTAACGTCATGTGACACATACCTAGATAGGTAAGAGATATCATCACTTCAACCATACCTGGACAATAGCTGTCGATATGAAGCAGTGAGTATAATTCGAAAAAGGAGTTCCTCAATTGAATTTGATTTTTGATATTTAATATTATGACTTTGTATTTAAACTTTCTTAAGTATTTTATTCAAATTTTATCTTCTCCTTTACAGTTTCAGTGCGTTTAAACTCCACTTACTCATCGCAACTATTTAAAAATGTGGTCACAGACGATGTGACACGATTGTCTTACTTAAAAAATATAAACTTTACTAAAATGAAAAAGAAACATATAAATGACCAACATGTGGTAAACACTATCGACATACTCGCATGTACCATACGTGAATTATTTAATTTTTTTTCAAATAATTTTTTTCTTACATCTTACACATTTGTACTTTGCCAAGAAAACCGTCAATTGACAAGTAAGTGTTAATGAAAAAATTGAAAACAACTTTTAGTGAAAAAAAATTATTCTCTTCTTGAAGTAAAAATTTAACGGCACGTTAACAAGGCCCCATCACCTACAAAACTTCATCTAAGCGACCTTACCTAGTTATCTAATTTGCTGGCCGATGTGTTAAATTTTGCGGGTATGATTATCTTAATGTTATTAGTTCTTCATTGAACTGATTTACATAGATGATGAGTTAGATGATAAGATAATGGATGTTTTAATTTCAAGGTAAAATCCTTAAAAGTTATGTGCATAAATGTGCAAATATACAACGAAAACAATTTGTATCTTCATATAACTCGTACCATTTGTAAACCAAGACGAAGATTTTGAAAAAATATAAAAGCATTCGATTGTACAAGAAGACATTGATATCCTCATTCACGTCGAGCATGAAGTCATTACAGTAACATTACTTATTTTTCATAATTATTGACTTGGCATAAAGTGGAATCCCTTATTTGTACTGGAATTTCACCACCAACCAACCATTTTGGGGGTGATTCAATGAAGAAATTTTCAAAAATAAAATTTAGCTAGTTGCCATATTGAATTGTGTCACAATTGATAAATTTTAATATTTTTTAACGTTTCCTATCCATTTATGTGTTAACGTTAACTTTTCAAATAATCGAATGTTAATTTTTTTTTTATTTTATTAATTATATTCTTCGAAATACATTGAAAACCTAAAAAATACAACAAACAAAAGAACGGAAGTCTCTCTGGAAGAGCGTGGCTAGCATACCAAGTAGTCGCCTCCAATTGAATTTGATATGCGTACGATATTTAGGTATTTCTATAAATTCATTTCATAGCTGCGTTGCCGGAATACAAAATTCGTTTATTCTAATATCTTTTGGTGACTGTGGTTTTTCTCACTTTTGTAGATATTTTTCACCTTGTCTTTCTTTCTTTAAAACGGAACGAAATATGACACATTCTAATTATTAACGATGAAGATCTTCTTAAGATTCCGCTCTTCAATGGCACGGCTTACCCAGACTATATGGTTTGTGCGTGTTTATGGCGGGACGGATTGTTTAAATTTTGATTAATTCAAGTGATAACACAAAAATGCCAGGAAATGCACCTTGCAGTAGGCTGCAATGGACGTTACTCTCTCTCTCGCAGGTGGTACGGCGACTATACCGTCATAAAACGATCTTACGTCAATTGTGGGTGCATAACTGCGTGTCATTTCAGTTCCTTGTGGTAAACGTTAATGCCCTGAGCTTCCTTAATTGAAAATTATCTTGGTATGGTTGTGTATCTTCTAGGCACGTTGAAGTGTTCATCAACTTTATGTTACACTAAGAATCAGAGCCTTTGCTCTTATCTTTTTTAAGTTTATTTGGGATATAGAGAATCGGATCTTCCAGAAAGAGATCTTGTTGAAACTGTTTTCTACAAATTTAAACAGTATTAGTTCATTTCAATTTTTGGTCCTTTCCTTACTTTTGTGCTGTTACAGTTTCAAGAAAATTACGTCCTCCCGTTTGTTCTTTTCTTTAATCATTCCTAATCTGCAAGGAAACATGGAATTTTTAAGGGATATTATTGCTTAATAATGATTATCTTTTGCGATACTTACAGTAACAAATTGCTGTACTGAATTAACTCGTTGTTGGTATTTGATCCAAACTGATCGTTTTCGCTGTAAATTTGTAAAACGTTGAGTATTTTTATGAAATGATAACTACCAAAAACAATTGTCAAAATATATGTCTTTGACATCCGTTTACAGAAGTCAATTACCGGAAATAAGTTTTTCCGTTAAGAATAAACAAAATATTCATGTCACTTCACCGAAGAAAGCTTATCAATGGAACATGACTTACGTGGATGGGAAATTAATTTGAATAAGACAAACAAAAACTTATTTTAATTTTCTTTAAGAAACCTGAAAATTTTGGTTTTTCTGTATCATACTCGTATCATTTATTAAGATTGTGTTATTCACTTGCATCCTGTTTTAAGTAGTTGAATGAAAATTATCAATTGAACTTATTTAGTAGTACATACTTTAATTTTACAAATAATTCTTGTGTATTTTATTTGCCAAATATTTCAAAATATAATTTCATTTTAAAATTTCTAATTCAAGGAAACCTCAAGTATGACCACGTATGACATTTGCAGTTGGTATGAATTGGAGCTGTTCTTGTATTGATTTTGATTGGGTTGGCACATTTGCTAGAACGAAATCACTTTCTAGCCACAAGATTTACCTATAATTAACCTCGTGTATTCTGTCATAAATATAATTAAAAATATTTGGTTTCATTAATTCTTAATTTGAATTAATTAAGTTTCAAAATATGAAACACTTGATTCACGTCAATAATATAAAAATGATTTTGATACACACTATAGTCTGGTTTGAGTCAACAATATTTGTTCAGTACCGAATTGACAGTGAGATGTCGGCAATACAGCCGGAAGAGTTACGGTTATGTGCTAATGTCAGATGATGTTAAACAAAACGTTGGTTTTAGAGGTATTTTAATGAAAATATAACTATTTTCTTTAATATTTATTCACGAAATATGTTAAGTAATACGTTGGTTAGTAAATCAAGCTTAAATTAAAACACTGTTAAACATATACTGACCTTTTGTGGAGTAGGAAAGTACAGAAATGTAAAATAGTATTGTTAAAAGTTAATGTATTTGTTTTTCCAACAGGTTTTCGTAAAAATGCAAAGGTTCAGCCTAAAATTCCATTCTAAATCCTTTTGCCTGTAAAGTGGGTACTTTCAGGTGTGTGAAGTTTGTAGAGTTGGAGCTGAAAATTGTGCTGAAACCTAAAAATATACTATGGCCTGAAGAATTGTTCCATGAACCGAAAGTAGGTACATAGCTATAATATGTACATTCATTCGACAGAGTTTAAGTTTAATTGAAATGCTACGAGTGTCACATGAGTAACCACTTCAAAGCGTTTCAAACCAAATTCAAAAGTCTAATTTGTAACAAGTCATTTCCGTTGAAAGGATCTTATAGAAAAGATTTTATCTTAGCGAAATGACTGCTAGACTAATTAACTTAATACTAGATGAAAACTATTAATACTCGCATACATGAAAATATTCACTTGTTCATTGAAACGTCTAATTATATTTTAGGCATACTTAGCACTTAATTATGTGTGTGATACGCTACAAACGAAGCAATTTACCAACATCCGTGTTTGACATGGTTAGTAATTGGAGCCTACAGCGCTTGATGGGGAGCAAAATGAAAGTAACAGGTACTTATTTGAAGGTTTTTGCAAACAAATTACAAGTCTTTTCCCAACAGGTTCTTCAGTGTGGCTTCATTAACTCAATGTGACACTCGATGTTAATTGATGTTGAATGCGAAATGGTTATGACCATTACCTTAAAAACATAAATTCATTCTAGATCTAGGAAGATGAGTAAACTTACGACCCTTGGTAAAATTTCCGGTAAATGAAAATTCTCAAAACTCAGTTTATCTTACGAACGAATGAAGTGTACATGAGTAAATCAATTAAAGTCGTTAAATTAATCTCAAAAGGATTCATTCGTAGTCACCATTAATATTTCTCTTGCAGATTATAAGGATTTCTGTAATGGTCAATGTGATGTCTGATCATTATCCGTTCTAGTGACGACAAACTTTCTGCAACACTATTTTTTTGCAGATAACATCCATCAAGTCTATCTGCATGCTTCACTACAATCATTCACTTGTGCAGCAATAAACTTGCATTCGAAGAATGATTGGATTTGAACAATTACTCAGACAGTGTAGTTGAGAAGGACATCCTTACATTAGTGTGAGTGTAATGCAAATGCTATAAAATTCCATCGAAGAAACTGAAGGACATTTTAGGAATATAAAGTTTCCTCGACAATTGAGACGGAAAAATTCACAAGAAGAATAAGGAAATAAAAATTGATATTCGCATATTTTCAAGGCCTACATAAATGCATGTCCTTAAAATATGACAGATTCACTCAGACCAACCGCATTTAACACGCAATCAAGCTGTGAAGTGGAAAACACAAGCTTTACAAACTTTTCATCTTCATGGAATTTTCTTGACAGAAAGACGTAGAAGTCATCAAAGACGACAATTTGCACAAATACAATGAAACGAACAATTGACCTTATTTATGTATATTTTCTTGATTTATCCTTTAATTCTAGTCCTGTTAAGGACACACAATGTTATAGAACTTGTGGTGAATACTGTTCAATGGACATATCCATAACACAATGTCCTTATTCTATTTGCATGAATGTTCCAATGTATCCTTGTAGATTTCTTAAGTGTATTTGTACAAAATGTAAGTGTCGTTACAATCTTATGTTGTTTGACGTTTGTTCGGTGAATTCTTCATCTATTCGGTTGCATGAAAAGTTCTTTGCGGAAAGGAAAACTTCAAAGAGAGAACTATGTATAATGTATAAGTTCTTGTTGTATGTGTCGGCATGACTTGTCCTCGGCAATGTTGCCAACAGAATGGTGTACTGACGATTGTGGCGATAGTTCGTGGCCTAGCCTACACCGACTGGGTAGGTAGGTGGCATAACATTGGCCTAAATCTATAGAAGATATTATCAATACAAACACAGAAAAAGGACGACGAACATTTTGATTGTATTAAGTTTAAAGTTTGTAGGTGTGTAAATATTTACACAGAGCAGAAATTGAAAAAGGCACAGGATAACGACAAGAGAATGAGAGTCTGTCGAGACGAGACATCAAGCTCTTCTCTTTCTCTCATCGTTGTCCATTTTAACACTCAAATGCACGTTTAAAGCTCTCAGTCAACCCTCTTGAGCTATCGATTTTCTATTGTCAAAGGATATCCGTGTTTGGAAACTTTCGTACAAGTTTCCATCAGTTTTTCGCTTTTAATATAAAATTCATTTCATTTTATACACACATACATATAGTTAACATTTGCAAGTATATGAATAAAAAACTTTTTAAGAGTATTTGAGAAAATAAGCTTTTGCCTTTTGAGATCGGTTAGTATCGGTTAAAATCGCGAATATCGCTTTTTCAATGGTGTACTCCCTCGTTTGTATAGTGCTTTTTTTACATAAGAGGCACCACCAAGAATTGGTATCACACCAAAGTCCTGGGCTTGTCACTTAGTCACATTAATTTTTGTTTTATAAAAATTTTTGCGTGCTAAATATATATAAATCATAATAAATAATTCAAATAATTATTAAAGTTACTATTATTTTAATTAAAATCATTCAATAAACTTTTCATTAACAACAGCTGCTGGAAAGATTTGAAATTGATACAAATAAAACTAGGAACGTAGTGTAACTGAAAAAAAGGATAACACGTAGAATTTGTGAAACATATATCCCTACTATATATATATATATATCACATTAAGTAAATATACACCACATGTGCATATATATTTTTATCCTTAAAAATACAGTTTAATAAATTTATTAGTGGCTTGTCAAAATGCACACAAAATTTAACTATTTAGTCTGTCTGTGATAGAGTTATCAAAAAGTTATCTGGAAAAATAGAAAAAATTAAAAAATTGTTAGTAATATTATTGTGTAATGAACATGACAGGTTAATAATAATAAGTGAAATCTTTCCGGCTTTATGCAAGACACGAGCTCTTTGTTTGAAAATACGTTGAATAAAGGACAAAACAGGATGTTTATTAATAAGTTCAAGTGAATATCGATAAGTGTTAAAAGTGATTCAGGACTTACATAATCATTTTGTAATATACAAAGGAAAATGATAATCATGATAATAAATATTATAAACTAATATCTCTTTGATAAGAGATGTAAAATACATAATTAAACACGTTATTTGTATTGTAATATAAAATTTATGAAACACAAAGTGAGTGTTACATAATAATAATAATTAGATATGAATTCAAATGAATAATATAATACATGTACGATTATATAATAACATTTATTATGATTATAACCACAGACCCAACGAATTGATTTAAAATTATTTAAATAAATTAATTAATAAAATAATAAATGCAGCTTCTAATAAATACGTAGACGCAATTGAACATGCTGAATTGTCCTGTTACTGAATGTTAACTAAAACCGATATAAAATTGTAGTTGCTATTATTCAAAAATAAATTATAAACAACAAGCAAGTGTGTTATATTGTTATGAATATATTATACACGCAATTTACATACATATATGTATATATTTATATAACCATGTATATATTGAATGTCTATTGAGTTATTGTTAGTAAACTATTTTATTATGAAACAACAAATAAATAAAATAATTTTATAGAACGTGTTTTTTTGCTACAATACAAAGAGATATTGTTTCATAATCACTTGTAAGCTATTACGAACTGTTACTGTGAATAGAATACTACTATTTTATAATTGTATAATAAACATTTAAAAACAAAAAACACTGAAGAAACAGGTTCACTTATTAGTAATTAACAAATTTATTGTATGTATGTGATTAGCTCTATTAGAATTGCCAAAGAAAGCTTCCGTGAATCTAAGAAACTAACCTCTTAGCTGTGCCTATTAGTGTTTAACAAAAATATTAATATAAAAAACTGTGTTAACTAATATAATAAATAATATTGTAGTGATTGATTAGCAATAATTGAATTTTATGTTTTATAATTATAATTATTTATTTCTAATATGACTGCAATTATAAAACGGAATTAATTAATTTAATCATGTCAAATTACAACGCCCACCTATAATTAACTATATATCTGTGTGTATTGTTGTAGTTGATATTATAGCCAGGGTAGTAGATAAACAAAGTAATAAAACAATAATAAAAACGTAATATATAAACGCATATAATATACGTAGGGAATAAACATTAATCAATTAGTGTTACATATTAGTTGGGGAATAATACAGTAATAATAAATATATACGTTATATAACATAGTGTTATTTAAAAACAATATCACTTTAAAAATAATAACTGCTTATAATGCCCGTCAAGTATTTCCAACGAAGGGTTAGTGGACCCGGAGCATATGGTACAGCAGCTTTACAAAATTCACTGTAAGTAAAAATTTTAATTTTAATTTTATTAATTAAATGTTAAATTTATTTATTATGTTGCATTTACAAAAATTTTATTTCGTGACTAATGAAATTTTCTTTTATGTAACAAAACTTTATTCAATGATAAAGATTTTGTGTTGCCAGATGTACCTATCTACATAACTATCTTATTTTATTGATTACTTTCACTTCACTTTTTGTTTTGTCATGAACAAAAGCTTTCGTTTCATACTCCCAATCAAATTGTTCTGTTAATGTGGTAACACTGCAATCATGAACAGCTGGTTCTACAGATTTGATTCATAACGGAAACCCAATTTACCTCCTAGGTACTATTATATAAAAGGATTATTTTCAATAAGTTTAATAAATTTATTATCATATTTCTACATGTGTACATGTTATATGTGTATATCCCAATTGGTCTATTAGCAAATAGTGTTGTAAGTTCATGAGATATTGATTCATGTTACAATTGTAATTTATGCTTATATGCTAACAGACGCCAGGATTTAATTTTGGCTCGTTTAGCAACTGGATATCGTTTATATTGTGTTAGAGCGTTTTTTGTGTTATAAATACATTCTTAAAACAATAAAATCTATAAATAACTTAAACAATTCGTAGTACTTTTATATAATGTTGGTGGCTAGAGGTTTTATAGGGTTTCTTTTTTATTCTGTTTATTATCTCAACGGATAGGAATATCAGGTCACATAAAGAGGGTTGTAAATGTTGTTTTTACATTTTATTTGGACATGATGTTGGGTCAAAGATTTTAGTTATTCTTTGAAAAATGTAATCTCTGGAATATAACACGTTTTATGAGTGGATTAAAATATAGCATTAACCATAGAGGAGGAGGTTTATTAAAATAACATGATTTTGTTAAACAATTCTTCAAATGAACTACGTACCCGTTGCTTGTATTTGATTCAAAGAGATTCTCAGTGAACACACGGCATGATTTGAACTAGTTACCCACGTCACGATGATGTAAGCATTAAAGTATCCATACAATAAATTGAATCTGAAACAGGGTGTATATCCCAAATCAGACTTAGTTCTAACATCTTTGATATACCACATGAATTGAGTTAGGTCACGTCATCATAATGATATAAACATTAAAGTATCCATACGATAAACTGAATTTGGAACCGGTTGTAGATCCCAAACCAGACTTAGTTCTAACATCTTGGATACACACCATGATTTGAACTAGTTCACTACGTCACAATGATGTAAGCATTAAAGTATCCACACAATTAGCTGGATATGGAACTGGATGTAGGTCCTATGTTAGATTTATTTCTTTCTGGGTTTCTTCAAATTTTCCTGCTGTCAGTAACATCTCCAGAAACAAACTCAAACAGAAAATATAGTTCACTGGCTTGTCATTGTCAGACATAAAGTGTCGTCGTCGTAAAATTTCATTTGCAAGTCGTTTGATTAAACAAATACGCATTCGTATGTGGGTGTATCTGTTGCCAAGGAAACGAAGCGAGTTGACCCGCATGCCGCTAGTATTTTTTATTAAAAGATAAATTAGTTTTGTGTAGGTTCTACGTGAAATATAAAAATATAAAAATTTTCTCGCACTCTGAAGTGTCAAATTAAACTCACTTATCTGAATTCGTCTGTCATCAAAATTGAACAATTCTAATGATGACGTGTGTTTGCAAATGCCATCTTTGATCTTAAATTGAAAGTAAACTTTTCTCTTATCATTTTTGCGTGTATTTCAAATAAATTTTGAAAAATAAAGATGTAAAAATGCAATTGACAAAATGAAAGAGAAATGTGCAAAAGAGGAATCAAATTAGACGAAATTTCAGTGATTTTCAAATTTTTTAGGAAAAAAGTTACGTAAGAAAGAAAGCTTCCATTTCGAGACAAATGGGAATCAAAGAAATTTCATTGATTTCCTTAAAACAAAAATGGGTACAATAAGGTTCAAGTTTTGCCCCATTCATTCATTATCCACAATGGTACAGACACAGGCGACAACATAAAATCTATCCTAGTGTTTCTCATGAATGACAGTTTGTAATTTCATTTGATTCCACCGAATGAAGTGGATGACGTCTGAACACAAAAGAAGCTTTGATAAGTCCAGACGTGTGCAGAGAGACGTCAGGATCATATGTTGGTGGGACATGTATAAATGTGTGTGAATGTTGAGAGTCGTGTGAGACGAATCGTTGGAGAATCGTTGATTGTGTGAAATTTATTCTCCACTACCACACACATGAATCCTATCGTTGTGCTGTCTCACAAACAGGTGGGAATGAAATTCAGGATAAACTGGATAAAAGGTAACAATATTTCGCGGATGTCCTTACGAGATATTACCATTTGCAGTGTGATGTCTGGACATGTAGTGGTGGTGCATCGGGAATGTGCAATAAGTCCATTTTGTTGTTGTTGTTCTTATTTTATGTCTCTAGTGTAGTCGTCCTTTGAAAGCTGGAAATAGAAACAGAATCTGTAGGTGCTATCCGATGCAAAGAGTGTATCCGTTGGTTATAAAATTCACAAAAATATTTCACCAGGACATAATGGGAAGTGCATCCTTTGACATAGTGAATTCCATGTGAATCGTATTTAAGTGCAATTTCTACTCAAAATATCAAAGTTAATTTATTTATTATATTTCAAAATATAAAACGTACAAGTGATGTGTCAAAGTGTTATCGCAAACTAATTTTTCATTCCTCATATACACAACGTGATGTGATAACAACAAGTAGCTCATTTTATATTCAATATAAATCACGTCACATCCAGGTGGGTAGTGTACTATATATGCTATTCCAATAGTAGGATGTGCTAAAATATACAAACACAAGTTAACACGTAGGTAACGGCTGAGTGAGAGGATATGATATAGATATGATACAGATTTGATATGAAAATTTCGTATATACCCGAAAAATTTTGAATCCTGGAAAAATAAAGAAATTTTACCTTTTTCGCAATAAATAAAAAAGGTCAAGGGGTCAAAGGGATTCGGGATTTACCTTTGATTGATGATGAAAAATAATGTATCCACGGTAATCAGAAATTTTTTAAACAACATAATGTTTGGTGTTACACGCATTACAAATCGATGTTTGCTCGTTCGTTTTATGTTTTTAGTTTTTTAGCTGTTGGTATTCATTAAATTTATATTTTACACCTACAGTGTGATGCTGTGGTTGCTGGGAAAATTGCGTTTCTTGCTGTTATATTACTGGGAATACGTACATTAATTAAACAAATTAAATAAATAACTTTTGTGTGTTTTGTGTTGGTGTTACACAAATTCTTAAGATGAAACACAAATTCTTATAATAAAATTCGCTCGAGGAAGGACTAATGATCCTTTTTTAGTTTCGTTCTTAAAAAGTTTTGCGGGTTTTGCAAACGTGCAAAAGATACAGAATTCGTTTATTAAAAGTTTCAGAACTGCTCTAAGGCAGTTTCAGGAATTACGCAATTCTTATAATTATTAGAATTAAAATAATTCAATTGTTTTTTTGAAATTTTTGACACGTTTTCATAAAGTGTTTGTTAATCCAATTCATTTTGTTTGAATTTCCACTCGAGTCTACTGAATTTCATTGTTTCGTTCGATTTCCGCTGAATGAATTTTGAATATGCGCGCGCATGTTCCGGCTGGTGTGTGTGGGGAAATAAATTTTCTTTTGAACTTCTCTCCGTCCATGAACAGTTTGATCTTGTCGGAGTTGAAATTTTTCCTTTAAGTTTTTCGAAACTTTTCATTTTTGTTAAATTGATCAGCTGTTTTTTATCTGCTTGTCACCTTCACTTTGAAAATTTCAATTCCAAATTGAAGATGTCGCCTTTAATAAGTTTTGAAATCAAGCAATATCCTTTTGTTTATATGAAATATAGAGAGCCGCAATGTGTAACATGTCTGTTCCAGTTACATTCACTTTGAATTATTTTATGAGTTTCAATTCCAAATTTAAGATTTCACTCGCAAGTAACTTTCAATCTATTTTTTCGATACTCGCTTAATTGAACGATCACTAAAAGTCACTTTGAACAACTTTCGAGGCGATTCTGGCCACTTTCGTTAGTTAACATGTTTTCTGTTAAGAATGTGAACAGATTTGGTTTTAAATAAATTTTAATTTCGAAACCTGTTTGAAGCCACATCTGTCAACTTTCTTAACAGAAAACCTGTTAAGTTCAAGTCGACGAATTTCAGTACTGTTAAGGTAACAGATTTTCAACAGAAAACCTGTTAACTTTTGTCACCAGCGAATACCGATTTCGAACGTAACAGAAGTTTTCAAAATCCAACAACAAATTACCTGGGATATCAAATTAACAGAATCTGTTACGTGCATATCAGCTTACGAGCTTCAGTTTAAAATTGAAGATGTCGCTTTTATAAGTAAATTTAAAATAATTTTTCCGTTAGTGCAACGAGTAATTGAACTGTAATCGACTTTTAATAAATTTGTTAAAATAAGTATAATTTTATTTCTGTTGAATCCTTGGTCTCGTCCTTCTCGGTCTGTAGAAAAAATTATGATAAAGAATAAATTGCACATAATGCAGTTTTTCTCTAGCGTTTGCGCTACCATTTCGGCAATCCACTTATATTTGAATATAAAACTTTCAAAAATCTCGTATCTCGTCCTTGAAAGGACTTTACAAAAGTTTATTGCAACAGTATCACGAAGCATTCATGATGGCATTGAATAAACCAAGAAATGAGCTTGAATTCAGTGCATGTGGGAGGACATTTGGTCTGTTGGGCTGTTCGTAATTTGAGGTTATGTAACTCCTCGACTTCAGGATGAATTGATTTTGCCTGGAAGGGAATTTCTGTTTTGATGAAACATAAGTAGCATGAGTGCGTAGGAGACGGGAAATTTTCGGAGTAACTCCATTTTAGCATAGATCCTTCCAGGATATTTGAGTATTTTCGCCTTTATGAAATTTTTATGACGCTCTTGTTTGTTGTTCATTGAAAGTGTAAAGCCTACACACACCCGATGCACGGCAGGATGAGGTAACACACTTCGAGGACAACAAAAAATAAAAATAATATTATTACATTTTCCTTCTGAGTTTTTGTTGTTGGTTGTGTTGTGGAAAAACAATTCGATAACTGTACGTGCGCGTTATCCTTGGAGCGTACACGTGGTCACCCCAACATTCCTGTTTGTTTTTATCATTTGAAACAAAACAATTTGCAAACATTCATGTGTGCGTTGGCGTATTAAGGACTATTTTGCAATGCAAACAAGTTTATAAAATCAGAATTCAATAAACAAGAGTAAATGTTAACAAAACGACATCCTTTTGACGTAATAATCTGCAAGGAAATAATTTTGAATACGTCATGGACTTTTTGTTGTTTGCGTAATTCCCATTTCCGTCAGTAAACATATTTCGTCCTTTTCAACTTACAATAAAATAAACCGGTCAAACCACACCATTACCGATGTCATTGAGCTATTAACTGAATCTTAAAACTGCTCCCAGACAGGATGTCGCCATTCAAAGCTTGTGAAAGCTCTTTTTCGTTACGACAAGTACACAATATCCTTTTGAAAAGTTTTCTCATCCTTACTATGAAATTTTCGGTTATTCATACCCACACATATACCAGCACAACAGAGCAAGCAGGATCTATTGATTTTTACTGGTGAATAAAACGTGTTCAGGTAAAGTCCTTGTACCGAGAGACAGGACGAAAATGTTGCAATCGAATTTTCCTTATTCTGAAAATATGTATTTGTGTTTGTGTGCAATTGTTATCTTCAATTCTCTCATATACTTTCTATATCCTTTCACAATGACGTGTTTGTGGTCCTTCTGCTCCTGTATGAAATTTTTCGGTAATCATATAAGCAAGACACATCAAATTTTCAGTATGCACTTTATACAATCATTAATAATTGAGTATGATGAATCCCTTACGAAGGATACCTACTCCTCACCGTGGTGGTGTACATGGTTTAATCTACAAAAACAGGATCTGGGTACATCAGTATCAGTTCATGTTCATATGTGATATTTGTATGATTCACGTTTCTAAATATCATCCATCCCTTGGACGTGCCTTCATAGTTCCACCATCTTCACTTCCTCCACCAACGCCATTTCATATTTTCCCTCTAGGGTCAACAGGAGTTGCGTAAGCGTTCCGTTTTTGTTAACATTTATTTGAATATCCGTTGTGATTTATTATCAAATGGATATTAATACAAGTTTAATGAATTTTTTAAAAGCTTTACCTTCTCAGTATTTACTCGTGTTCAGGTTAAATGGTAAAATAATAATATCCTGTTAACAAAAATTTATTTTTTCCTTCTTCTTATGAACTATTTTCAACATTCAAATCGAGGTGAATATTTCATAAAAACCAGAGTGAGATCTTTTAAACCCATTTTGTGGAAGATGATAAATTTTTATAGTATCCAAAGTGCTCTGAATTATGTAGAGTTCTTAACCGAAATATAGTGTATTCTTGTTATATAATAAAGTTTTTTGGGTTATTAACACTAAAATGGTTTATATGCTGCGCTTGCGATTTAGTTTTTGGGCAGGACTATTAAATTAGTAACGGTCACAAATTCATGGTCGCATCACAAAATCGTTGCTTACAGTCGAAATGAGTCTCACAGGAGATTTACAAGAGTGTAGTAAGGTACACTTTCTTGTTAATCCATTACACTCAATGTGACAAAATTTACTAGATATTTACTAGATCTTTGTTGTTTCAAATCAGGATGCAAAAGAATATCGAGGTCTTCAAACGTATGAGGATCGACTTCAGTGCAAAATAATTGACAGACTAGATGTTCAGAGTTAGTTTCTCTAAATGGCCACTGTAGTGTTACATGGGAGCGTACGTGAATCGTTTCACATCATTGAGTAGGAGAATCCTTGGATATACTAGGTGCGTTTGTTTTGAGTTCAGAACTGTTTGGAACTAAAGCATTCTACTTTTAGTATGTACTATGTACCATGTTTGTTACCAATTCTGGTGAAGTTCCGCTTCTATTTGTCTCGAACTTCACTCCAATATTCCTTCCTTATCTCATTTTCAAACAAAAGGAAAAGGCAACTTGGCGAGATTTTTTCAATTGAAGTTGAAAATGGATGCAATCATCAAGGAAATCATGTGACATTGATGTTGGCTATCGGTTGTACTGTGTGTGGGTAAGGTGGCCAATAAATGGTCAAATAGTTGATGGTTGCAAGTTGCGTTGGGCTGAAATCAAAAATTTTTGATTTTCGGTGGGAGGGGTAAGGGTTGGTCAATATGTTGTACCATGTATGAGTTTGTTGGCAGACTTTCTGACAAAATATGTGTATTTCTACTAACAATTTGCACAAATGGTAATAGTGGATGTCGGCAATAGTGAATGTGGATAAACACAACAACGGCTGATAACGCTTTAGCTAAAATGGTGTACAGTAGAACACTAAAATTCTCGAATTGTACATTTAGTACAAAGTTCTGAACAGTTCTGAACTAAAAATAACAAATTTGAGTAGATCCTGTCGTACAGATTTAGCTTCCCAAAATGACATATTGAATACCCTGTGCGATCATACGTGAATCATTTAACATCAAAGAACAGAAGAATCTCTAGACAGTGTAGATCCATGACAAATTCCAACATTATAAAGTTTCCAATCACTGTGGAAGGAATTCAGTATGAAATAATTAGAAAGATCTTGCTGTCAGTTCTGTCATGGCTCTTTCATCTGGAACTACACACCCAGAGTCAATGATTTATATTAAAATTTGTGATAGCATCACAATATGGAGCCTCCAATGCCTTGTCTTGGGTCGGAATGTGTCAACTTCGGCAGGACACAGTGCAGAAAGTGTAACTGTGGAATGAAATACAAGTCATTTCCTGAAACCGTGCAACCAGATTCACAAGAAATGGAATTTCTCCCAAGTATATTTTCATTCTTTAACGTTTCTTTGTTATGAAACTTAGTTGCTGATAATTCGAATTGTTCAAAATCACCAGAAAATCATAAACTACACAACAAACGTGTGAAACATTCCGAAACGACATGAAACACAAACAAATTCCATTTAATGATGTTTACATTAAAACGAAAATTCACAGAAAACCAAACATTATCCACATTCCACAAATGCATTTATGAAAATAAATTAAACAAATGTTAAAGTCAAGGGAAAATTGAGAGCTTGGAACAAAAAAGAAAATTACATTTTTCCAATTTGCTTACGTGTTCGAACCAGATTTTCCACATACAAATCCCAATGTGAGCTTTCAGTCAATCAAAGTTTTGCACTGAAGCGAATTATGCAATGATAATTTTTGTTTTGTTTTTCCAGTTTTCTTTGTTTCCCTGAATTGACTGCGGAGAATGACGTATGGAAAATTGAAATGTAAAGAATGTTGGAAAATTAAAAAAACAAAAACAAGAATTTTTCTTTCAGCTTTTTCCCAACAGAGAATCAAGAAATTCGTTCGCGTTTCGTTGAACAAAAATGCAAATGGCTGGCATCAAGTCAACCGAATGCAGGCACGTTTCAAGTATTAAATTTTCTGCTTGTTTTAGTTGAACAATTAAAAGTCACTTTGACAGTAATTTGTGCAATTTGTGATGTTAATCGTTCGATTGCGTTTCGCTTTTTGTCTTAAGAAAACTTGAAAATAATCTTGGCACATGCTCAACGAACGATTCACTTTATCTTCAATATCGACTTGAGGCGAATTCTATTTCTCTAGAGGGTTCTGTTGATGGAGTGGCTCGTAATGAATAACTTCCGAGACACTTGAGTTGTTCAACTCACTAACACGTGCTTTAATTTCCCAAGGAACCTTTTTTGATAAATCAACTTACTTCCGGTTTAATGGTGGCTAATCCTGAAACAAATCGGTACGGTATAATCTCGTAGTGTTGTTCGATATTTTTTCATTTAACCTAAGCGTTAAATCGATTTCTTACCAATTTTAGGTGAAATTCCTTCAATTATATACACGCACGGATTTTTATTTTTAGATTTTTCCATTAATTATCATGAATTTTGTGAAAAATTAAATCGATTTTTTCGAAGTTTAATGCTGAAATTGGCAAGAATGAATAAATTATTCCCTCAAAATTTTGTCAAAAAATTCATATTTAAAAGTAACTTATGGACATTTTTGTTATATTTTTAATTCGGAAATTCGGAACAAGGTTTTATGAACTGGTGCAACAATATCTCTAGAAAGATGTGTGCGAAACCGTCTAATGCAAGCCGAAGTAGCTCGATGAATTCGCTAATTCTAGCACTTCTTCATTTAGTGATTTTTCGAGCATGCTAAATACAATTCCAGGAGTCAAATTTTGTTGTTGTTCTTTTGGATAGTTAGATTGGCGCGTCTTTTGAATTTGTAAACTTGAGTGGAAATTTAAGTTTAGATTTAGTACAAATTTCTACAACTTCAAAGAATCAAATCTCAATACTTCCAGATGTCAAAATTTAGACAAGCAAAACAATTCGCACAGCCTGTTCAATGTATTGGAAACTTATTGGAATCATTCCAATCAAATTCCAATGAATTAGATTTAGATTTAAATTTAACATGGTTTCGCATACACCCTTAATAAATTAAATATCAGATGTATAAAAACTCTTACATCTCCACCATGTTTTTTTATATAAGGATAATTTATTCAAAATAAACATTTTCGCAAAAACTTAAATTAAACTTGAATAAAACATTGAAGAAACAAAACTTTATATATTTTGTAAATGGAATATCTAGGTAAAAATTTCTATAATTTTGATTTCCTCGGCTAAAGGACGTATCCTCTCTAATACTAAGAAACTGAATTTTTCAAAAGCGCCATCTAGCGCCGTTGAAAAGCACAAAAATTGAATCAACTAAATGGTTTTATATATTTTAAAGTATACGGTATAAATCCCAAAATACGTTTTTTGAATATATATAATGGTATTTTCATAATAACATTTAAAAATTATGTGTTACTTCCTGATTTTGAAAGAGACAGTTGAAACCGTTCAAATGTGAAAGGAAATTTCAAAAATTCCAAAGAGAAACAGTACAAATGTTTCGAATGTTTTGAAATGATAGAAGGTGATATACGTAAGTCTCTTATCCTTGTAACAATTATAATTCGAAGGACATTAAAAATCAATTGAAACGAATAAATTGCATACATTACAGCCGAAGGATATCATTAATTTTATCAAATCAGTTTGGAAGCAATCAAATTGTCGAAGCAAACCAAACAAAATAACACAAAAAACACAGAATTGTGACTCCATTTTTGTATAAAACTCAATCAACTCCAAGTTGAACAACTCGTTTAGTTTATATATGTGTCGTAGCACACCAGCCATTGAGGCATGTTATTTTGTATTTTGTGATTTTGTTGTTGTTATCCTTAAATCATTGATTTTCTCTTTTCAACATTTTGAATTTTTTTACTTTTCCGTTTTCTACAGAAAACGAATTTATAGGTTAGTTGCATGTTTAGTTTGGTGGTGCTCCTTCGTGATAAAGCTAAAAATATAATCGACTATGTTCACTTGTATATACGTATATTTCATGTAATATGATTGTGGGTGTGCGAGTAGTGTCCTGACCTTCTTCCATAGAGCAACGTTGCCGTGCAGAATGAAAACTATTAGCCACAAAAACATACTACTTTTTTTCGGCTCTTGTTCAGGTGCAAAAGAACTTTTCCATTTTCGAGGTTATGTAATTTTCGAACAAAAATTCGAACCAGTTTCGTCCTTAACAATTCGTACGTCGCATGGATGTAGTGGTCGCTCGTTGGTCTCGCGTTTGTCATACATACGTGGTTATCGATTTGATTGGATAAAGACAATATAAAAAAATTAAATAAATTTAAGTGCAACTTGTCGGTTGTGTTTGTCGCCATTGAACTGTGACTGTTCTACTAACACGTGTTCGAATGATTTCAATTAGGAAACATGAACAGCGAACATGTCGCTTTGCTTCATAGCCAAAGGTGGGAAAAATATTTTTTAAAAATATTTTTAATTTTCATTTGCACTTTTATTGAATTCAATTAAGTTCAATGTTAAAAATTCATTTTCACTTTATTCGGTTCAACATTCATCCACGTGGGAATTGCATTCTTCCAAATATATCCTTGATGTCAGTCTCGTGACTACATCTACGTTGATTCCGAAAATAGAAAATGGAGAAGATGAAAGTTTTTATTATTTGAAATAATATTATTACGAAATACAGTCTTGTACGTAGGTACATTAAGTGAAATAAGTTACGAAAATTTCTTAAATCAGTTTGAAGGACGAAAAGGTTATGCAACCGCCATTTGCCATTTTCCTTTTTTGCACAAAAAATTCATGCTATGAAAATATTAACCTTTTCTTCTTCTTAATTTGTTTCGTGTGGTTGTTGGTGAATCCTTGAAGGTTAGTAGAAAATTGTTGGAAACTTTGTTTGCGTTTTTTGTGGTCAAATAATCATGTAAAATTTACTTTTATCCTTTGGGTGCAGGTGCAAGGAATGAGATAAGGATGTTTTTTTGACCTATGTATGTTGGCTTGACTGATTTATCACTTAGCTACAGAACGAATGTTATTTTTACCTCTGTGGAAATTGTGAAGTTTTCATTTGTGTGTATGATCTCATAACCGTGAAGGACATTGAAATCCTTGTGACAATATGTTTCTTTCAAGATTCCGTCAAAAATGATCGAATTGCTGCTGATCCTTCCGCCATATTCATCTTTAAGTCAATCATCGAAAGCTTTTTGAAATACCTGCGGAGTCTGTTATTAACTTTTAAAGCCGTTTTTCCTACTCACAATCAATTTCTTGTGTTTCAAGATCCTTCATGTGATCATATTTCAATTGATTTAAAATTAAAACTAACAAATGGCTATCTATTTGTTAAAGCTTGAAATTTCGCATTTGTTTGAATTAGTGATGAAGCGATCACAGCACTGGCAATATTAAAATTTTAAAACTTAAAATGGAGCTTAGAATAATTTGAATTTGAATCACAAAAAAGTGTCCACAATGATATAAAGATAGAGCTGCAGTTGGTTTTGTGCAAATTTTGAAATTTGAATCGTACTAACTGTCACAAGTACAGTACTGAAATTGTTGGACTCTTGTTTGATAACAGATGGCGCTAGGAAAACTAGAACTAATTTTTGAACTCAATTCTTGTCACTTTAGCAGTACTGACAATCGGTGCGATCCTGAAACTCTTATGAAGGTTAACAGATTTCGGTTTTAAACAGAATTTTTTGGTATTCTGGCTACAACTTATTTTCGATTCTGTTACGTCGGAACAAACTTTAATTTCGAAACCTGTTTGAAGCCAAATCTATCGACTTTTTGAACAGAAAACCTGTTTAGACTGTGTGCTGATCGACGGCATTTTCCTTCGAATGACCTTTTGAATTGAAGTTTGAAGTTGTTTTGACATTTGATACACTCGCTTGTAACTAAAACAGAAAAAACATTATAAACTTATATTACTTCAAGAATATATTAAAATACTGACGTCTTTTCCTGCATTCCGGTTTTGTTTTGAAACAATCGCTGAACGGAACAATAAAATGTCAATATAACGTTTTCTGAGACGCAAACCTTTCGAAATTGGGACTTTGCTATAATGCCAATCAAAAGGTCATTTGCATGAAAGGTTCGTCGATTAGCACACAGTCATAGTTTAAGTCGACCAATTTTGGTCCTGTTACAGTAACAAATTTGTAACAGAAAACAAGAATACTTTGCATTACAGAAGCTTTCGAAACCCAACAACATACTACACGGGATGTCAAATTAACAGAATCTGTTACGTTCACTCAGAATTGCCCCCAATATTAAAATTTCAAAAATTTTGAATTTTTCTTAACAAACAAATTTAAATTGAAAATGGCGTCACACCTAGTTGATGACTCACATTCATATGTACCAAAATCTCGTACATCAACGCACTTCTTAATGAAATCATCATTAAATCTTAATGAAAACCTCATCAGATATGAAAAGAACCAAAAGTTTGAAAGAGGTTTGCCGCGAAATTTAATTTCATAAATTTCTGATAAAAACATAATTAAATGACGATTAGCAAATTGAATGAAAATGTTTGTAATTTTTTTTAAATTTTGTGCTAATGAGTTCAAAAAATTTCTTAATATCGTTAATGCAAACCACTTGGTGATCAAAATGTATCCTGGTGCTACCATCAAATCATGACCACCATTTCGGTAATATTTTAATAAATCGATAGAATCCACGTTTTTTGTAGATAGATGTTATTAAAAATGTGTCGTGTAATGTAAATGACGACATTGTCATGCCATAAGTAATTGTGTCGCCAATTCAAAGTTCACCAGGAGAATTCCAATGAGGTGGAAACTGCTATAACGAAACAGCCCTTGGAGACTTCTCAATTTGGCAGGTCGACAAATGGAGTAGTGTCTTTTTATTTTAAACTCCGCCAAATGAATTAACTTTTCTCTGACCTTTCACACCTGACATTGACAAATCCACTTCTATGGTGGGTTTGTTTAATTTTGCCGTGTTGAGTTGGAAAATATTTTTATACCGCAACAGCACGCACAGGTCACGGATTACACTGTGTGGCACTGCGTCACGCAATTTCACAGACAATAGATACTTTCTGAATTGGAATCAAGAAAATCTTGAATCTTGAATTTAATTTAATAGAATCTTGATATCGCTTCGTTATGAGGTTATTCACATTCGCATCAAATCAGGACACGTGATTTTATCTTTCTACATAATTGTGGATAAATTTGGAATCAATGCAACCGAAACACTAATTCACTAATTTACAAAGAAATCACAAAATTATCGTGTTTATTAGTTAATCGGTTTAATTACGAGCCAGCTGTCAGCATGAGAAATAGCACTATTACCCCCGAAATAGATCATAATATTCAGAAATCTCCTGTTATTAACCACAAAGGACACCCAATTTACGAGCTTTTAAAGTCATATTTCACACTTAAGTGCGCCGTGTCGAAGGCACAACCGAAATCTCCTTCAACTAGGTGATACACTGTCAACGATGGATTATTATAAATAATTTCTTGGCATTTTCACTTCCCCCAAAGCATACCCTCACTTGATTGTCTTCTCATTAGCTTCAAGAAAGAAAAAATGAAACGTCAGAGGGAATCAGCCGCTCCTCAGAAAGCCCCATTTCGGATTGAGTTGTTGAAAACCTCGTCAGAGGGATTCATTAACTTTACGAGATCATCTTGAAGAGAATTTTGCTGTTATTAATTTGTCTTCTTCGTCTTGTTCCTAAATTTTTCTGTGCTCCAAGCGGGGCTCGTTATGACTCTTTTAAACGAATCAGGATTTTTTTCCCAGCACTTTTCTTTGCATTAATTAGTTCCACAACTTATTACGAAACAATGCTAAGCAGCAGGACTAATTAACTCCTGAAATCTTTATACACTTTAAATTGTTGTCGTCGTGGTTAATTTTATATTTTTTTCGTGAATTTAAGGACCTTTCTAGGACTACGATGAAAATGTGCTATTTTATGCTCCTAATTAGAGATTAATTTTTTAGTTACTGCTTAAATATTTTTCGAACATTGTTCTTTTGTGATTTAAATTTTATTCATGAGAAACTTAAACGAAAGGAAAAATTGTAAAATTCATAAAATCAAGTCCAGTAATTCGAAATTTCTAATAAATGGCTTTGAACAAAGTTGAGGCACTCGTTCCTATCCATTCAAACAAAAGCAAAGATTTGAATTTGCTTACATTTGCAGGGTTGCCAATTATCAGTTGATGTGACTTTATGAGCACACATAAACACCACAAACCCTACAACTGTGCTGCACTGTTCACAAATGCAAAGATTTGTGGCGACCAAATATGATTGTGGGACATGAGGAAGAATGCAAGTGTTCACGGTAGCTCAGTGGTTAAAGAACATATGCACATGTGGTAATCCTACAAATTGTTTTCATACAGACCTCTTTTTCTATCCTTGTACTTCAAGGATCCTCTAAATTAAATGACTGACAGAAGATTATTTAAGTGCAAAAGGATCTCAAGCAGATTATTTCACGTCGTGTCCAACGGTGAGAAGAAAATTTGAATGGTTACGTAATTCCCATTAAATTTTGAACGAGCATATCTGCTCCAGGTGAAAGGATACAAAATGGATACCGATAGATTTGTTATTCTAATTTTATAAAATTGAATTTACAGAAACTTCCAGTACAAATACATTAACATATTTACATGTATTTATGTATGTGTTCAAGAACATAATAACTTTTTTATGTTAATGAAACGAAAAAGCTTTGCATTAATACAAAATATTCTCAAGAGTAGAATATTCGATCTAATGCTGTATGACTTGCATGACTGTTTGTGAATGTGTGGGATTAACAAGGATATTAAATATACATATAACAATGTTTCTAAAAACAATTCGATATTATGGTCTTCTTTTGGGGAATTTTTCAACTGCTTCTACACTTTGTATGTTCATCCAATTTGGATGTAATAATAACCGAAAACGTGAGGTTAATAAATAATGATTATGGTAATTAACTTATATGTACACAAGGATACATTTACATTTTACTATTTTCCCATATCAATAAATGTTTAATTGAGAAACACACTCTCCCACACATCATGATGAAGTCACATGACTCTCCCTTGCGTCTGTAATCATCAAATTTGATCGAAACCGGGTTTTGTTAAAAGAAAAACGAGAAATGATGTTTCGTCCGCTTCACAATCCGTCTCTCATGACATTTTTCCACTTTTACGTTTTCGCGTTTTTTCAATTTGTAATTTGAATTGTAAATTTTTAAATGCAAACCGCCATCTTTGGTGTAACTATTTTATAACTACAAAAGATAAATTAAATTTTTTGCCTATTCTGCCACTTAAAAACATTGCCCTCATTTTTTCATTTCCATATCAACTCATTCCTTTGTCACTGGGAAATTTCCCTCAAATCAAAGAAAGCCTTTCCGGGTTAACCCATTCCTTGATCATGTGATTTTCTGTTTATTTTATTTAAAAAGCAACCGGATGTTGGTCGTGCATTCCGAAAGGATTCATTTCGTTTTGTTGAATTGCATTTGTCTGTTGTAAAACCCGCATTTGTCAAAAGGATAATACAAAATGAAGGCTTTATAAATTTGTATTTGTCTTTTAAAGGAAAGCCATTAAAATTTGTTTATTCTTTCGAATGCAAACCTTTTCGGTTGGAAAACTTTTTTATTAAAAAGGAAGACACTCGAAGTGGTAATAATGTATGTATCAATTTTAATTGGTTCGTGAGGATTAATATTGTCTTGTCCCTGTGGGCATGGTTTGAAACTGCTGCTACTTTAATTAATTTTAAAATTCAGCGGTTCCACGTAGTTTGACAGCCTGGCAGGCATATTGAATACTACAAATTCCAGTCCAGGTAATTTCAAAATTTTGTGAGATTCAAGGATCTTAAAGAGAATAATTTTATTTCCCACTACAACATCCTTATTTGAAACATATGCATTTGTATCATTAGGAATGTGATAGCCAAGTAATTATAGTAATTATAATAGAAACAGGATTACATATCAAGGATAACAAGTTGCCACAAAACATTTCCAATACTAGGATATGGCTAATTGAACTTTTGTAACTAATGGTGACTGATTACCTCATTTACAGACATTTAATCTTCGTGGGAAATGTTGATTATCCTTCGTCCTTGTGGCTCATGTTGTTTTATTGACTTTATAAATGACATCATTGGATATTATGATTAATAAGATGTCATGGAAGGCAGTGATTTTTGGTAATAATTACTTGATATCAGTGACACGTAAATTGATTGATCACAGGATTCTATTGATCCACCGTTGATGAGGATATTAAAGTCAGAATTTCATGGAATGACATTATCCTTAATATGTAAAAAAGGAATCAATAAATTTCAGTCGTTGCGCTACGTAATAGAAACACGGAGAAAAGGATGTTTCCAAGGAATCAACTTCCTTTCAAGTTTAAAAAGTTTCCACTTCCGGAACATGGTTGAATGCAAGATCTATTAACCGGAAGGACATTTGACAATGAAACTTTTTCAATTTGTGTCTTGTGGATATTTCAAAGCAAAACAAAAATGAATTGTGTAGAATATCCTTAAAGGATTCGAATCTAACCGACCTTTGAACAACTGTTCAAACTTAAAGAATTTGGTGGACAGTTCAAGGATCAGACCAAGTGAAGCACAAACTGCCTCCCACGTGAAAAATATTCGACAATCCGTCACGGCAATAAATTCGGGATTGAAGCGGCCTACGTGTCCTTAAAGGACTTACCATGTTATTTATGTCAGAGATACATCAATTCGCGAAAGGTTTGATAATGACTTTCTGGCCAGGACACCTGAGTACACGTGGATGTTTCCATCGCATTCCTGTATCTTATATTTTCATTTAACAGCCTTAATTTGAAATTATCGCTAAATTTAACACAAAAACAATTGATGAATGTTGAATAAATTGTTCGTAAAATTTGTAAAATAAAAATTTTCCATATAAAATGGCAGGCCAGATGCGGCCATTTTATACTGTTCCTTTTTTTAAAATGTTGATAAAGAAAATGTCGAGGAAATTAAATGGGCGAGAAATTTGATATAAATGTCGTGCGACTGTGTTTGTCCTTCTTCGGGGAAGGATATTTGTGTCTGTTGGTTATAATAGGGAATTAATTATTCTAATGAAATTTCCGAAATTAAATTGATATAAAAATCTTAGCAGGAGATAATAGCGTGGGAAGGATAATTTCGAAGCAATGAAGTGTGTTTCGTGTTTTTCAAGGAAAAGGATATTTTGGGAATCGATAAATTCCATTTGATGTTTGATTTGATATTTTTTAAGCAATTTTCACATTAAATTGCTTGAGAAATGTCACGAAACAAAATAACAAGAAGGATCTTCGAAGAAAGGACGCCAATTTTCGTTATTCTTCAGGAGGACTTCCAACTTCAGGAGAATGAGACCACGAATGGAGAAAAATGAAATAAATGTCAAGGGAATATGGAGAAGGTTAAGAACTGTCAAAAAACTGTCAAGGAAATGTCAAAAAGCCGCGAAAACATTTGAAACAAAATGGCGGACTAAATAAAACGATCTGGAAAATTTCATCCAAAATGTGATAGAGATGTGGAGTGAACGACGATGAGAACTAGAAGAACGGAAGAAAAGTGAAGTAAATTTCAGAAGACTGCCGCAATATCAAAGAACTGTCAAGGAAATGTCAAAAAGCCTAGAGAACATTTAACACAAAACGGCGGTCCAAAGAATACGAACAGGAAAATTTCATCCAAAATGTGGCAGAGATGTGAAGTGAAGGAGAACAACAAGAACTGAACTTATTTTTATTATTTGTAGTTACAGCGGCCATAACAGTACACACTGTGAAAATTTGAAGTGCCTACCTATTATGGTTCAAGAGATACAGCCCCGTGACAGACGGACGGACAGCGAAGTCATATTAATGGTCGGTCTTGAAATGATCTTGAAACGTGACACACTGTCAAACATCAATTATTTAATGAAATCAAATGATAATAAATGGAAATGGCTAACAACTGTTAACACAAAAAGTGGCCAGTTAGCAAATCATACTAAATCCATTAGGAAGTGTTACATGTCAATACAATTTGATTATCCTTTTCTCCATTTCGGCAAACAATTGTTTCAAAATTGTCTCTTGGATTTGAATTTCATTAGACATGACACGTGGCTGGAAGTTCGGACTGTTTGTGGTAATAAATCCTTGTTGTCTGCGTTATTCATTAAAATTATGAAAAAACAGGATTGATTCCAACAAAAGGACATGAACCCATCAATTGAAGAAGAAAATAAATTTAAAGGAAACGAATAAAGAAATCGAGTTCATCCAGCTTTTGTCGTTTTTTATCCTTCATCCCAGCAAGATAAGAAGGATTTCATTTTGCTCCTTTGAAAATATTAAATTATCCTTGAGGGTTCTGTTTGACTTAATGTCTGATTGAGGCTCTTTTGAAATTTGTTTGGAAATTTGATCAAACATAAATTGAAAGATGAAATAAATAAAAGCAATCCATTACACGGTGAATTTGATCGGGCAAAAAGATTTAGTCCTGTGTTACATTTTCCTATTTCTTTCAAATGACATCAGAGACATCTATGCTTCATTAACGGCAAACGTTGCATTTTGTGTCTGTGGTTAATTGAAAATGTTAGGCACGTGTTTACTTAATCAGCTCGTTCTTGTGTTCGTGTTTGTTCAAACATCGAATCAAAAGAGATATTTATTATATTAAAGATATTTGTTATACGCATGTATAATAGTTTGCGATTAGTTGGATTGTAAAGCGTTATGTCGTGCTTCTGTTTACCATGAAAATTTATTTGTTTATGATGAAATGTGCAGACAATATTGAATGTGATGAGATATGTACTGAGGTTGTGAATTGGGGAGAATGTGGAGCAGGAGGAATGGATGTGACACAGAGAGCCAGCTCAGCAAAGGGTAGATAAATTTTCCATTAAATAACAATGTTTCCTTGTACGCCATCGATTAGTTGAGCAAATCAGCGTATTTGCGTTTATTTTGTTCTTTCCAAACTCTCCATATATTGTGGAGACAATAACAATAACAGAAAACAATAACAATCTTGATGAAAAAACTATGTTTTTGTGTTTGAAAATCAATTGACAACAATTCCTCTTCCGTGATAAATGGCTGGACAAATATATGCGGCCATTTTGTACGATTTTCAAAATGGCAGTTTTATGTTTGTTAATTGGTATACAACAACATTCATTATGGAGCGCAAATAAATCCTCCAGGATACAAATCGATCTTCCATTAATGGCGGCACTCTTGCTATTTTTACAAATTTTCGTTTTTCCGATGCGCGACAATCCAATTTCATGGTGTATTCTTCTTCTTCTCGGTTTTTTGGAATGTCCTTTTTTTCGGTGTGTCCTTGCACTCACAACTTGCACCGATGCAAGCCACTGGAGCGTTTTATTGATTTGGAAATCAGTATATCTAATAAATTTTCGAAACTTCATCAAGAAAAAAGTAAAAACAACAACAACAACAACGATCACATAAAACTCACTGTTTACTAAAACTGGATTGGAAAAAATTTATATCCTTGAGAACGAAAAGGACTTTCAGCTTTAAAAAGTTCAAAAATGATTTTTAAGTGTTTCTACGAATCCACGAATTTTCTGTAGTGTTATATATAAGCTAAGCTTTATTAAACAATCTAAAATTCGATCCTTGTTATCCTGCTTTTTGACTTTTTAACGAGAGAAGTTCGTTTTCAATTTCAACTTTTGATGATTTAAAGCTGAAGAAAGTACAAAGTATATCCTTATTAAACGAAAATCCTCCAAATTGTTATACTTATATGCATCCTGATATTTTGAATAGAAGGTTTGATTTTAAATTTCACTTTCAATTTCAACTTTTGACGACGAAGAAGTCCTTTTGAGATTGTACTCATTTTTCTAACTGTTATACTTACAGGAATCCTGATATTTTGATGACCAAATTTGATTTGACACGTCAGCATATTGCTAAATAAGTCGACCATTTTCCCAAACTGTTATACCTACTTAACAATTTAAATTGCAACTTACACAGAAAGAAAGAAATTTATCATTTTGCCAAACTGTTATACTTGACCAATTGCCCTATATCCTGAAATTTCGCAAAGCAATGTTGATTTTAAAAGCCAGGTTAAATTTTGAAAAATATAGGACTGTAGTCATTTTGTAACACTTGTATTCGTTTGGTATAAAATTGCAGTGTAACAGTGTAGCACTCACTGTAGTCCGTCCATCTCTGGCATGTGACTATTCTTTGGTGATCATGACGTGACGCTTTGTTATCAGCGCGTTGCTGCAGTCTTTATTTTGGTTTCAAACTAGCTGCTGTTCGAGTAAGACGTTAATTGTTCTGCTGTCTAATTTTGTAAAATAGATGCGAATAAAGTCGATTATAAGAATAGTTCACAGTTCGAACTGGAAATGCCATTTCAAAATTAATGTTTAAGGGACGAAATACCAAGAGCATCTTGAAGGACGAAATCTCAACTGTTATAATTATAACTCATGCAGAGAGATTTTCAATTTCAATTTTTTTATCTTTTGCACTACTTTCCTAAACTGTTGTATTAGCATGCAATTCTTTTAATTAAAAGTTAAATTAAAATTCAAAATTATACTTTGAATTGTTCTACTCCTGTTGTTGATAGTTCGTAGAATTGACACCATTCCTGTTGTTACTAGTTTGTATGAATCAGTTTCGAATTTTTGGCATCTTGTAACATTTCTGACATTTTGCAAAATTTCTGGCATTTCGAAGAATTTAAACTTTGAGAAAACTATCAGATTTCATTGAAAATTTTATTTTCTCCAAGGATTTACCAAACAAACGACACGTGGCGAACGTGAAATGTCAAAAAATTTTGACAGAACTTTTCGTGTAGAACTCCAATTAAACGTGTTCGATGGAAGAATGTGTTCAGTCCCAATAACTCTGATTGATTTTATCCCCCCATTCTGTCGAGGTCACGTTCTTGAGCGAAACAGAAATGACAGAAGAATAGCCTGCTTCAGAAGGGGATACCATGGAGGGGACGAAGATATGGTGACCTAAGCATTTTTCTAATAATCAATTTTATTGATTCATATTTTTCACAAAAGTCAATCTCTTCTAGGATTTTCTACTCAAGGATATGTGAACGTGCACCCCCACCAATGAGAGACAGACACTCCTATACACTTATCACTTTCGTGTCCTTTTCTCAGGAGTCAAATCTAATCAAGGATTTTTGTTCAAAAGAAATGTACACAGGACGATTCTTTGATCAAATCAAAATGAAACCATTTTCTAACACAATTTCAAGGATATCAAGGATTAAATGCATGTGAAAAGGAAGTATTTTCTTGCCGAATTACACTTCTGGGATAAAGAAATTTATATTGTGTAAATTTGTTATTTTCAAATGTCCTCGTTTTTCGTCCATTTTTCGGTCCACTTGAGGTCACATTTGAATCAATAAGAGCAACTCCATTAAACTGACCACATTGACCGAGTGTTACAAATCCAGGATACCCACAGGATACAATGACATACAATCTGATACAGTGTGCAAGAATTTAAAGGATTTCAACTGTACAATGTGAATTAAATTTATTCCGTATGGGGTTTTGGTTTTAATTAACCGAAAATGGAGTTTCACTTAAGAGACTTCCCGAAAATTCCTGCAAAACCACTGCAACTTGCAAGAATTTTCTTTGAACAAAACCAAAGTGCAGCCATTTTGTATAATTTGCAACACTCTGGCGATGGGAAACAAACATTCACGAACCAATTGTCGTATATGGGAGCAAAAAGCTCCTTAAGTTTTGAAAAGCTCTAAGCTCTAAGCTTGTAATACTAACCGCTATGATTGCTCAAATAGCCATGTGATGATCGTGTGAAAAGCTTTTTTTGCAATCATGTGACAATAAATTTAAATAAATTTTGTGGCATTTTCAATGGGCTTTAAAAAGCTTGAAATGAATGCTAGAAAAATTGTGCTTTCCTAGATAGTTCTTTGTGTTTCCGTAATTAGAACTCAAATAAAGGCAAGAGTTTGTTGTGCAAAGAAAAGTTAATGAAAAGCCCAGGACAACTGCGGTTACTTAAAAGTTAAATGATGAAAAATTCCAGTCACTAAATTTATGCAAAATGGCTGCGTTTACGGAGGAAATCTTTGTCGTTTTGTTTTGTCACATTTATTTCCCATAAAAAGGAAAATAATTTCATGTTGCACTTTTGAGAAAAGGATGAGTGAGAAAATTTCAAGCAGACTTTTATGTATTGTTGCCGTTATCCTTGTTGAAAAGAGAAATTATTCAAGGAATTAAAATGGTTGCAAGTGGAAACATTTATTAAAATATGACTCAAAGGAGGAGAATTTTTGAGGAAAATTGCGACTTTTGAAGTGCTTTTAAAGATCAAGGAGCACTTAATCCTTGTCAAAGATCCTTAAGAAAACTTTACGAAGAATTTAATGCGACGCACTTAACACATCCTTGAAAAAATGAATGTTTATGGAAAAGTGCATTTCGTAAAGGACTAATTTCAGTGAAAACCCGATTCTGCGAAAGTGTGTCGTCGATATGCGACGCAATTACAAAGAAACGCAAAATGATTGCCACGCCATATCCAACGGAAATGAAAAATGTTTTTCTCTTCCTTCAGAAGAAGAGACAGACAGTAGAAACTCTGACTTGAACTCGGGTCTTGTGCTTCGCGAGCAAATGCTCTAACCACTGAGCTGTCACTGAGTATTTCTCATGTGTTTCATTCTCTTTCGCTGCACCTACAGCGCATCGAAGCTGAAGCCTGCATTTTAGTTGTCACACTGTGTTGGAGGAGTATGTTGCTAGGTTCAGATCAACAAAATTCAGAAACAAAATTTTATTCCGAATTCTTTATTGGGAAAACCTGCAAAACTGGCATTATTCCTGGAGCCTACTAGTCCCCTTTGCCATAGATCTCGAAGTCGTAGTCAAATCCACGGAAGTAGCCAGAATAGCATTCAAACTTAACGTGTTTTTGTCCGATACCACCTTCCGTGATTTTCGCGTGTCGTTCGGCGCCATTGTTTATTTTATCGGTGACCTTGATGTAAGTTATTGGAACGTTGTAGCTTCCTTGCTGTGGAAAATATCAGATCGCAAAACGTCGAAATTATACTTGGGAAAGTATCGGACTTACAACTGGAAACCGGGGGTAATCCACGCGAATACCCATGATCACCATGGAGTACTGAACGTTACGCTTATCTAACAGTTTGTCGTTCGGTCCTTTAGTCCCGAAGTTATAATGCTCGGCCCTGGTGAGGTACAACCCCATCGCCAGAACTAGACACGGGAGAAACAACTTCATAGTTTTACCTTTGATACTTCGAATGCTTAAAGAATCTGATTTCATCGGCTTCAATATCTCCTTTTTATACCATAATACCAGGCACTTGTGTACACAAATTCAGGTGCCGAGCTTGTTCTACTTTAAGGTCTGTAATTCGTGGACCAATAGCAGTCTCCACGATATCTAATGATTCAAATTTGAAAACAGAAAAACATTTGTTGTTTGCAAAAGTTTCGCAACATACGAGAATTTGTCGAATAACATGTTGCAAAATTCTGTATGTTGCAAGCGACACATGTGTTTGCTTAGCACCAGCGATCGGGAGGAAGTAAACACTTACCTAGTATTATAACAAATTGATACTAAGTGTTACTGAGCTTCAGGAAAATGGTATTGCACATCTGCATTTGTGTACACAGGTGTCGTTTAGACTGACAGGCATAATGTTGTAAAAGGAAGGGACTAACAGTCATCGAATCATTTTCATTAAGTGTTTGAAGTTTCAAATATATCACAATGAAGCTGCAAATCTTGTTTTAGATTTTAGGAATTTCAATTGCTTTTCTACGCTGAACCTAGGCGCGGATATGACTACGATGTTGATATGAAGAGTTGTTTTCTTCTACACACTATTTTAAATTCTCATGAAACTTTCAGAGTCGATCCGCACTCTAACAGGGCTCTCGATACGCTCTATTTCACAGGCTTAGTTTGATATAAATCTCCTCATATTAATATATATGTGAATTCACATTACCATTCAGGTTTCTGTCACGCTTCAGTCTCTTTCCTTCTGTCGCTGGGAACGACGACAATGAATTTAGTTCAGTTGTGCACATTTCTCGTTCAGGCTAATCACAATTACCATTATAGACAAAAATGTTTGCTTCTTACACGGATGTACATGTGGGTGATTGTCAAATCATTAAATTACGTTTCATGCATTCTGTAACAAAAATTCTTCGCACACTTCGAACGATCTCGCCGCAGCCATTTGTTGGAATCGCTCCGAAATAAATTATTTTGACACTCCAGTGTGGAAATAGAAATAGATCCTATTTTCCCTCCACGCTGTGTCCAGATTGCACGAGAGGCACATATGGCAGAGTGCGTGGGTGCGAAACGAGCGAAACATGTAAGCCAATCCAATCCACTCCAAGCTGACATTGGAAACGCGCCTTAAGTGTTTCATGAGAAATAAACTGTAGTCGCAGAGAGAACAACCACTGAAAATCAGATTCAAGTTTTTATGAGTTACAGAACTGGTAACAAAAAAACAAAATTTAGACTGCCGGCGTTTATTGTAAGTGCTAGCCGTTGCTGTTGGGGTAGATCACTTCATACCATAGATGAAGACACTGTAGTCATATCCACGAAAACGGCACAACGCGCGGCTCTGTAGGCAGTATTCTTGATTTTGTCGACGACTTTAATAGCTGTTATTGGAACATCGTAGGTTTTGGGTTTCTGTAGAATGGTTTGTATTTAATAAAAGTTCAAGTCATGCGTGACATTAAGTATCATTCCGACGTAAAACGGACAGTTTCCTTTAGGGGAGAGAACTGCCAACTGCCAGTTGAAACTCTGCGCCATTGCATAGCATAGCTCCATCACGAAAAACGCGAACAAGACAAACAACTTCATCGCGAAAATTTTGAAACATGAATTGCTTAATAAAAGTGATTCCATGACTGCCTTCCTTTTATATCATTGGACTTGCCAGTTTATCATGTACCTGTTTATACAAATGCAGATGTGCAGTACATTTTATCTCAAGCTCAGTGACTATCAAACAAACATACGTCTAGCTTGCAACACACGAAATTTTGCAACATATCACTCTAGAAATTCTGTTTGCTGCGAAAGTTCTCCAAACAACTTCCTTTCAAATTGAACGGACGTTGCGACATCTGTTGCTATCTAATGGTATAAAAACCAGATATTGAATGAGATGGAATCAGTTTCTTTAAGCATTCCAAGATTCACAGGTATGGCGATGAAGTTGTTTCTATTGTTCTCGATTTTGGCGATGGGGCTGTCCCTTGGCATGGGGCAGATTACGACCTGGGGCACACAAGGACCAGGTGATCAGTTGTTGGAGAACCGCAATGTTTATAGTAGTTTTAGTATAACCAAAGAAGTAAAAGAATTTATCCGTTTTCCACCGGTAAGGACTCTTTATTCTTCTTCAAATGCCACTTGGATGTTTCTAAATCTACTACTCTCTACAGAAGCCTAAATTCTACGATGCTCAAATAACTGCCATCAAAGTTGTCGACAAAATCAACAATGGTCCTTATAGAAAGGCGCGAGTTGTCAATGGTGGCGTCGGGACAAATTTCGTTTTGTTGGGTTTCTCCGCCGACGTTTTCCGCACATTTGACTTCGATGTCTATATCTATGGCAAGAAGAAGTGAAGCTGCGGTAACAGAAGCTAATGGATATATAATTTCTGACCGTACAATAAACAGATGCATTAATAACTTGATTTCTTATTTATTCCTTTCCTTCAAAAAGCTCCTGCTCACTAGAACTTCATTCCCATGAAACTTCAAATCTACACAAGTGCAAGAGGTAGTTGTGACAAGCGTGAACGTTTAGTTGTTACTGTTATCAGAATAAATGCGTCAAAAGTTGTTATTGTTATTCTCAATCATTTTTGTTATCATCGTTCATACAATGCATGACTCAGAAATGCAAGGAGGAACATACTGCTATCATTAAATGTCAAGGAAGTTAGTATTGTTTGTTAAATCATTATTATTTTCTTATGTTTATTTTATTGTGTAAGCGAATCTGTAACATCATAACCGGATCGGTGGAACGTTTTTCTATCATAAGCATACTTCCAAAAATGAAGAAATTCACATCGACTGAAGAAGAAAGTCTGTAATGCGATCGTAACCTGAATGGTAATGTGAGAAACAAATTCATCTCCAAGAGCGCATATGGGATTTCGTTACGAGTATCTGAAAGAGTTTAAGAGAGTAGAAACGTATTGATCGGTACCTTCCTGAGCATCAGATTGAAGATAATAGCTGTGTTTTCTTGCTGCATCGAGTGGTATAGAACTGTCAAATCCCATACATTTATCGAGTACAAAATTTGGTCTCGATAATAAGTGGGTTCATTTGCACCTATGTATGAATTCTTCAACTAGAAGAGTACAGATGGCGACATGGTTCATTTCCTTGCCAGGAACCTAAAATTCAACAAAATTACGATTTCTTCAAAACTGTCAGTTAATTTCATCTGAAAATTTTAATTCAAGTAATATATGAGGAATTTGTTTAATCGAGGGCGTAACAAAATATAAAAAAGTCGAAGGAAATTGATACGAATGTGAACTGAAGTTGGTTGATTTGTAATCTATCGAGTGCAAATCTGAGCTGTCTTTTTGCTGCCAAAAATTGGCACTCGATAGCGTGTCGCAAGAACACACGGCTATTGTGAGTTAGAAAACTGGTAAAAGGAAAACAACATTTTATAATGCCACTGTTTATTGTACGTGATAATTGCTCCTGTTCTCGCAGCTCACTTCTTCTTGCCATAGATATACACATCGTAGTCATATGTGCGGTAAACCTCAGCGAAGAAACGGATTTCAACAAAATTTTCTCCGACGCCACCATTGGTGATACGCGCATTTCTTCTGGCACCATTGTTGATTTTGTCGACGACATGGATGGCAGTTATTGGTACTTCGTAATTCTTAGGTTTCTGTAGAAAGTGACACATTATGAAACACTAAATTCATAGTCGGAATATTAGGAAGAATCCTTACCGGCGGAAACCGTTGGATCTCTACGACAGGACCGAATATATCAAAGTTGCTATAAGCGGTACGCTTCTCCAACAACTGATCATCTGGTGCTTGTGTTCCCCAGGTGAAATTCTGCCCCATAACAGAAGACAGACCCATCGCTAAACTCAAGGACAAGAGAAACAACTTCATCGCGATAGTTTAAGAACTTCAAATATTAAATGAAACTGATACCGTCGTTTTCAAAGCCTCGGTTTTATACCTTTGGATAGCGACAGATGTCGCAACGTCGTTGAACGGTTCAAATGTGAAAAAAAGTTGTTTGGAGAAATTTCGCAGCAAAACAGAATTTCGAGAATGATATGTTGCAAAATTTTGTATGTTGCAAGCGAGACTTGTGTTTGTTTAATGAGAAGCGCAGCGCAACAAATTGATACTAACTGTCACTAGCTTTGAGATAAAATGTATTGCACATCTGCACTTGTGTACACAGGTGCCTGTTAGGCTGACAGATATAATGATATAAAAAGGAGATAGACATGAGATCAGTTTCACTAAGCATTTGAAGTTCTAAGACTATCGTGATGAAGTTGCTTCCCTTGTTTCTAGTTTTGGCGATGGGCCTGTGCTCTGCCATGGTGCAGATTAAGACCACACAAGGACTAGATGATAGATTGCTGGAGAATCGCACTACTTCTCGGCAAAATCGCTACTTTCCGACGTTCGGAAAGTAATTTCCTTTTCTTTGTTGAAAATTAAAGACGATTGACTTATACTTCATATTTCAATATTTTATTTTATAATGTATTCCTTTTCTCAATCCAATAATTCCTTCCACCATCCTGGCAAGAGTATGACTCTTCGTTCATAAAATTGCTGGTCTTTGCCGGAGAAAAACCGATTTAACTCATTCACCAATTTGAAATCTCGACATACAGTCAGCATCACCTTGTTTTTGATGAGTATCTGCTTCAGATGTGCTTTGTGGCAGTTCATCCTGTTTGCTCGAGGATCTTTTGCGTTTTACATTGTTGTAGACTCGCTTCAAGAATTGATTATTTTCTTGTGGTTTCAATAGCATTTGACAGACATTAAAGGCGCGTTTCCAATGCCAGCTTGGAGTGGATTGGATTGGCTTACATGTTCTGCTCGTTTCACACGCACGCACTCCGCCATATGTGCCTTTCGTGCAATCCCCACCCAGCGTGGATTGAAAATAGGATCTATTTCTATTTTGACGCTGGAGTGGCAATACGATGTTTTTGAGCTGAGCGAGCGAAGCGAGCGAAGCTCTTATGCGTCGACGAAATATGAAACCTTTGTAACCAAACTCCTCCTAGACCGTTTGATCAATCGATCTGAAATTTTACATACTAATAGTATTTTTGACGGTGAGTGCTAACATCTATTTTTTGTTACTAAATTCGCGAAAAAAAATCACTAGTGGTAGGCTTCTTAGTTAACAATTTTTCTAATTTACGAACCAAAATTAGTACAAAGGTTTGTGTCATGGAAATATAAATTTAGATTTTATGTATTTAGAACGATCACTGCGTTTTTTTCCAAGAATTCCAAAATATACGACAAACGAAATACCATTTTGACAACAAATCGCTGTCTTTTTGATAGTAGACGTTAGTTTACTTGCATAAATGAAGCTATGGTATTGATCTTAGGTAATTAGTTTTCGCATGCTCGAGCCAAAATAAGCTTTTACATAAAGATCTTAGCACAGGCACCTGATTGTTTCAGGAGCTTTCGCCAATTCGCTGTGGGGAATCGGAAACCTTGAAGAGAAAATTTATTTTGGTTTACTCAAACCGTAGCAAGTGGATTTTTACAGGTTCTTGAAAAATTGTATTTTAATTTATGAATTTTGAATCATGGTACAAAAAAGATTCCGGGAATCAGAAAATGGACAATTTCCTTGAGGTTTTTAGGGTACTTTTCCGTTAAAATTTTGAATTTTCAACGGTTTTTTGCCCGTAGCGGCTAAACGCAGCGTCCTAGGGTGTTCGTATGTATGACCGACCCCCATTATTTTGTAATTTTCTACCTTTTTGTCTTTTATGATTTTTCTCTAATTTCACTTTTTAAAGATATACATACAAAAGATCGGAAAACTGATAACACTCAGATTTTGAATTTTTAGCAGTTTTTTGCCCGTTGCGGCTAAATTATGCACTGAAGGGGTTTCATATATTTGAGCGACCCCCATTATTTTGTCATTTTTTACCTTTTCGTCATACATAATTTTCCTCTAAATTCAGTTTTTAAAGATATACATACAAAAGATCGGAAAACTGATAAGACTCAGATTTTGAATTTTTAACAGTTTTTTGCCCGTAGCGGCTAAATTATGCACTGAAGGGGTTGCATATGTTTGAGCGACCCCCATTATTTTGACATTTTTGACCCTTTTGTCATACATAATTTTTCTCTAAATGGAGTTTTTAAACGTGTACATACAAAAAATGGGAAAAATGATAAAATTCAGATTTTGGACATTTAATGGTTTTTTGCTTGTAGCGGCTAAACGAAGCATCCTAAAGAGCTCATATGTATAACCGACCCCCCTTATTTTGACATTTTCTACCTCTTTTTCATACATCATTTTTCTCTAAATTGAGTTTAAAGATATGTATACAAAAGATGGTGAAAGTGATAAAATTCAAATTTTGAATTTTCAACAGTTTTTTGCCCGTAGCGGCCAAACGAAGTATCCCACGGTGTTTATATGTATAAACAACCCCCATTATTTTGACATTTTCGGCATTTTTGTCAAACATTAATTTCATTATTATTTGTCAAACGAATAATAAAGCGAAATTCTGATCCGAATTGGGTGCCTCACAGCTGTGATTTGAAACCATTAGACTATTTTGTGTGGGGATCTATTAAGGATATATGTTACGCTTATCATCCAGAGACGATTGAGTCCTTGAAACACGAAACTGAAGTTGCCATTCATGGGATTGAAGCCCAAACAATCGAAATGTGCTGAAAAATTGGATTGATACCATGGGGTACTGTAAGGCCAGCCTTGGCAGTCATTTGAATGATGTTGTGTTTCACTCGTAAATGGAATTGTTCAATCTTTCTAACAAAGTTATAGTTTTGGTCAAATATTCATTAGTTTTTCTTATATCCGATTCAAATTCCAAATCGTATATGGCCCACCCTTTATCTCTTGAGTTTCTCTCACTGGAGGTAATGAAGAGATAGAATAACAAACAAGAAATGGCCAATAGATCTGTGTTTAGGGCTAGAATTACAATACACATATTTTTTACATTAAAACCAAGTCAACACACATGGTATCGACTTGAACCAATTGCTACCAATTATTACATTACCACAGATGACTATGAAGCAGAGTGTCTATATATCGACCGCTCAGCTCAATTTTGTGTGCGATTTCGCGAACGCCACCTAGTTCAGAACGATTCCAACAGGTGGCTGCGACGAGATGGTTCGAAATATGCGACGAATTTTCATATTTTTTGTTTTAAAATTAGTTAAAAATGGAAAATGTCTTCAGTCCTAATATATTTTAATGCATTAAAGGTATGGTAATTCAAATATGATGTTTTTATTAAGATAAATATTATAATTTTGATACTCAAAAATGATTCAAATTATGCTCGCCAGGTGGATGTGAAACCAATCCACTCTGGCATTGGAAACAAGAGCTAGTCAGCGTGAACACACTCCACTCCAAGCTGGCATTGAGAATGTGAGAAAATGTGGAATCCATATGTCCAGCCAGGCGTTTCAAGAGTTCATGAACCGTTGAATTCGATAGTTTCGATCTCTCTGCAATTTCTCTAGTTGGTATTCAAGCAGTGTCTTTATCTTATCTTCGTCAGCCTCAACTGGTCTGGCAGTTGAAATGGAACGTGGTGTATTCAACATCCAAATTTCCGTTTTCATTTTCTCCGTATACATCGCATAATTTTTGACTAGCTTGAATAGCAGTTCTACCTTTTCTATAGTAATAAAGTGAAACATGTCGCTCACAGAGTCATGGAAATTTTCGTTTACGCCTTCATCTCTTGCTCTTGTGTAGATTTGAAGAGTTTCATGAGAAATAAGGTTCTTGTGAGTGGGAGCTTTTTGAAGACAAATTCAAGATGATGCGGGGAGAAAGGAATAGATAAAAATTAAGTTTTGAATGCATCTGTTTATTGTACGGTCAAAAACTGAGAAACACAACCACTGCTGTTAACGCAGCTTTACTGCTTCTTGCCATAGATATAGACATCGTAGTCATACGTGCGGTAAATTGGAGCGAAGAAAACTAACTCTGCAAACTTGCTTCCCACACCACCTTTGGTGACTATCACCCTTCTATCGACACCATTGTTGATTTTGTCGACGACTACGATGGCAGTAATTGGAACATTGTAGTTGGAGTTCTGTAGAAAGCATCAGATTTAGAAGCATTCAAGTGACGTTTGAAAAAGTGTGAAGTATCCTTACCGGTGGAAAATTGAGGATCTCTCTTATGAAACCAAAGACACTGTAGTCCTTATAAACAGTGCGCTTCTCCAACAACTGATTATCTGCTCCTGGGGTGCCCCAGGTGTAATTCTTCGCCATGGCAATAGACAGCCCCATCGCCAAGATCGAGAGTAAGAGTAACAACTTCATCGTGATACTTTTGAAACTTCAAACGCTTAATGAAACTGATTCCGTGACTGTTAGTACCTTCCTTTTATATCATTGTACCTGTCAGTCTAACAGGCACCTGTGTACACAAGTGCAACTTATTTATACTTAGTATCAATTTGTTATAGCACATGTATTACCCATCAAACAGTCACACATGTCGCTTGCAACATGTCACTCGACAAATTCTCTTTGTTGCGAAAGTTTTCAATTGGATGCAGCTCCAGACTGTCACGTAGAAGAGAGGAGAACTTCCAAACTGTTCTGAAGAAATTCAAAATGCTGTTCTGAGGTTTTATAAATCCTGTTTTTAAAATCGTGTTTGTCATATTTTCATATACTGAATATCCAACATTAAACATGTATCCACATGTTTGTATCTTGATATATAAAATCCGAATGGTCGTAAAGCAGAAAATGAATTTCATTTACTGGAGAACGGAATTCACCCTTAGAAACGGGGAAAATTCATTTTATGTAGATCAAACATAGAATGAATGTCTCTCCGCTTTATTTATGGAAATGAATTTCATTCATCGGAGAATGGGATTCACTCAAGCGGGTAAAACTCATTTTCTACATGACGTCATAAATATCTATAAATTTTTATTTTTTCTAGTTTTTCTTTCTAGTTTTGTCATAAATCTGAAATGTACGTGATGCGTGAAAACACTGTTGTTGGGTTTTGCAGATCCTCGTTTGAGTAATTTATTGCTCCTTGAGTCCATTTCGTAATTAACCAATCATCAACTGGATTCTAGTGGTGTTTGTGACATTTGCAACTTTTGCGACATTTTGAGAAGGATAACACGTGACAAATGTCCTCAAGGAATTCAAAGTGAAAATGCATTTGTGAGGTTTTAGTAGGCACTTCAAGTACGCACGTAATAAACCAGTCGTTAAATTGATTCTGAAATCACCATGAACAGTAATCAGATATCCATTGTACATAAGACACGAGTCCTTGAAACTAACATTTTCATAAATATTTACTGCAACTAAACTTCATTCACCGATTTGAAATCTCGACAAACAGTCAGCATCACCTTGTTTTTGATGAATATCTGCTTCAGATGATCTTTTGCGTTTTACATTGTTGTAGACTCGCTTCAAGAATTGATTATTTTCTTGTGGTTTCAATAACATTTCACAGACATTAAGGCGCGTTTCCAATGCCAGCTTGGAGTGGAGTGGAGTGGCTGACATGTTCTGCTCGTTTCACACGCACGCACTCCGCCATATGTGCCTTTCGTGCAATCCCCACCCAGCGTGGATTGAAAATAGGATCTATTTCTATTTTCACGCTGGAGTGGCAATACGATGTTTTTCGGAGCGATTCCAACAGATGGCTGCGACGAGATCGTTCCAAATATGCGACGAATTTCCATATGTTTTGTTTTAAAATTAGTTAAAAATGGGATAAAGTATTCAGTCCTACTACATTTTAATGTATTAAAGGTATGATAATTCAAATACGATTATTTTACGTGGAAAAATATTTCAAATTTGATAATTTAAAACGACTCAAATCATGCTCGCCAGGTGGATGTGAAACCAATCCACTCTGGCATTGGAAACAAGTGCCAGAGTCAGCGTCAACACACTCCACTCCAAGCTGGCATTGGAAACGCACCTTAATGCGACGAAGCAAATTTTGGTCAGTGAGAAAATGTGGAATCCATATGTCCAGCAAGGCGTTTCAAGAGTTCATGAACCGTCGAATTCGATAGTTTCGATCTCTCTGCAATTTCTATAGTTGATATTCGGCGGTCAGCATCAAGCAGGGTCTTTATGTTATCTTCGTCAGCCTCAACTGGTCTGGCAGTTGAAATGGAACGTGGTGTATTCAACATCCAAATTTCCGTTTTCATCTTCTCCATGGCACAATTTTTGACTAGCTTGAATAGCAGTTCCACCTGTTCGATAGGAATAAAGTGAAACATGTCGCTCACAGAGTCATAGAAATTTTCTTTCCATGAGAATGAAGTTCTAGTGAGCGGGAGCTTTTTGAAGGGAAGGAATATATAAGAAATGAAGTTACGAATTGTATCTGTTTATTGTACGGTCAAAAACTGAGAAACTTAATCACTGCTGTTAACGCAGCTTCACATCTTCTTGCCATAGATATAGACATCGTAGTCATACGTGCGATAAATTGTAGCGAAGAAAACTAACTCTACAAACATGCTTCCGACACCACCTTTGGTGAGTATCACCCTTCTATTGGCACCATTGTTGATTTTGTCGATGACTACGATGGCAGTAATTGGAACATCGTAGTTGGGGTTCTGCAGAAAGCATTCAAGTGACGTTTGAAAAAGTGTGAAATATCCTTACCGGTGGAAAACGGAGAACCTCTTTTATGGAACCATAGATACTGAAGTTCTTATAAACATTGCGCTTCTCCAACAACTGATTATCTGCTGCTGGGGTGCCCCAGGTGTAATTCTTCGCCATGGCAATAGACAGCCCCATCGCCAAGATCGAGAGTAAGAGTAACAACTTCATCGTGATACTTTTGAAACTTCAAACGCTTAATGAAACTGATTCCGTGACTGTTAGTACCTTCTTTTTATATCATTGTACCTGTCAGTCTAACAGGCACCTGTGTACACAAGTGCAACTTATTTATACTTAGTATCAATTTGTTATAGCACATGTATTACCCATCAAACAGTCACACATGTCGCTTGCAACATGTCACTCGACAAATTCTCTTTGTTGCGAAAGTTTTCAATTGGATGCAGCTCCAGACTGTCGCGTAGAAGAGAGGAGAACTTCCAAACTGTTCAGAAGAAATTCAAAATGCTGTTGTGAGGTTTTATAAATCCTGTTTTTAAAATCGTGTTTGTCCTATTTTCACCAATATCCAACATTAAACATGTATCCACATGTTTGTATCTTGATATATAAAATCCGAATGGTCGTAAAGCAGAAAATGGATTTCATTCACTGGAGAATGAAATTCATCCTTAGAAACGGGGAAAATTCATTTTATGTAGATCAAACACAGAATGAATGTCTCTCCGCTTTATTTATGGAAATGCATTTCATTCATCGGAGAATGGGATTCACTCAAGCGGGGAAAACTCATTTTCTACATGACGTCATAAATATCTATCAACTTTTATTTTTTTAGTTTTTCTTTCTAGTTTTGTCATAAATCTGAAATATACGTGATGGGTGAAAACACTGTTGTTGGGTTTTGCAGATCCTCGTTTGAGTAATTTATTGTTACTAGTAATTTACTCCTTGAGTCCATCTCGTAATTAACCAATCATCAACTAGATTCTAATGCTGTTTGTGACATTTGCAACTTTTGCGACATTTTGAGAAGGATAACACGTGACAAATGTCCTCAAGGAATTCAAAGTGAAAATGCATTTGTGAGGTTTTAGTAGGCACTTCAAGTACGCACGTAATAAACCAGTCGTTAAATTGATTCTGAAATCACCATGAACAGTAATCAGATATCCGTTGTACATAAGACACGAGTCCTTGAAACTAACATTTTCATAAATATTTACTGCAACTAAACTTCAAAGTCAAGTCTCAGGTCAAACTACGTCACATACAAAATTCATATAACCTTTGAATAATGTGATGTCCTGCCAATCTGGTACGATGGAAAAGGATATATTCTCAAACATACTCTCTGTCATAAAAACCAATGTTTATCCAGTTATGTATGATTGAGGCTTATCTATAATGAATTAAGGATAACTCGATGTTCTTTAGAAAATCCTTTTCTTTTCATGTTTATGTCGATGTTGATGTTAATGTGGTGAAGTTCGGATTGGTATTGATTCGTTTTTGTACTCGTATTAGTGTGTGTCTGAGTGTCTAATTGAACTAGTTCGTTTGGTCATAGTCAGATTAACTAAATTACTATTCGATTCCTAGTCCCTAGCTGTGATTAAAGGGACAAATTGAATTTGCATTCAATATTTCCAAGGATTTAACCAAGACTGTGTAGATGATAAGAGGACATTTATTTCGTTTGTTGTCATCATGTCCTTGGAGATAAGATTACCACATCATCATCATACTGTGATTCACCTGAACATTTGTCCTTGTTCAAGGATTCTACTGTATACAGTACCATATGAGAAAAGGATTTTCTTTGAATTGCATGTAATTTTGTTACATTTTGGTAACTTGATAACAGGATAATTGTAACTTCAATTGCAAGGATAATGACAACAAGGACTTCTAGTTAACTGAATAAATTTTTCTGAATAAACTCGTACGTTACAAATTTTATACAAATTTCGAACAAATTAAGGACATGAAAATGAGGTCACCTTTTGAAATTTTAATTTTTATTAGATAGTTTTGGTGTTGTTGTACACTTTTACAAGGATAATCAAAGTTTAATCATGTGAAATTACGAGCGTCATGTTTAAGGGATGACCATGAATTAAGTCTCTTAAGGACAAATTTACATTGCAAATCAATACCTTGATATATGTTTCTGCATAAAAAAAATACCTTTCAATGAATAAAAAGTTAAGGGATGAAGTCAATTAATGGCGTCGTTTCCGGTGCGCACGTGATTAGTGTGAGAAACTATTTTTCATTTGATGCGTGGCATTTCACTTATGAATGAGACACATAAAGGATGTATCCTTAGAGATCCTTATAAATATAAATAATGAATGCCATTTAAAGAGACCAGAAAAATATTACTCACTTAGAGAGAAATTGATATATTTTTACTTTTTTGCAACGCACGTAAATTATAAAAAATTGATGTGAAAATTTTCATTTCCGACGTACAAAATGAAAAGCTTCATTCAAGTAGATATGGTTCTTGTATCTATCCTGTGGCTTCTAGTATAGTATCAACGTCGACAAGTTTATCATAAATCATACAAAAAGCCTCTCACCATTTGAACTCTTCATACTGCCTCAAAGTCAGATCCTCAAGGATATGTCTAAACGAAGGATATGAGAAAAAATTAAGTGGTTAAAGTGTTTTGATGGTAAGAATATCAACATCCCTGGAGTCATGTGATGTGATATGAGTTGGAATGGGTTAAAGATATCGTGATCCTGTGTTCGGGTTACTGATGGGGTTATGTTTCAAGGACTTGAGACGGTTATTTGCGAAAGGATTTATTTTACTTCCACAGTTCTTAAGCAGATTTTCTCATTAATAATGCGTAAGGTGGGAAACAATTCCATCATTTTACAGATATTTCATAGTTTAACTTGTATTTCTTTCAAACGATTTCCAATCAAAATGCCGAAGTTATTACCCTTTCGTGGATACTGTAAACTAAACTATAATGATTTCTTATCAACATTTATATATTTCACAAAACTACAATATAATAATATAAACAAATTTTCTATTAAAAATTTTTGCACGTTAATAAAGTGAATCAGAATTTTGATAAGTCCTTTGAAACATATAACAAATATGAGATCAACATAAGATAATATTTATTGAGTTTGAAATTATAAGAAAAATAATCTACTTTTTGTTTTATAACGATCGGTTAACAACTTCCTGAGTTAAAGCTTCTGTAAGTTGCAGAAAACTGGTTTCGAGAAAAACCGGTTTGAATGTTGGTGTGTCTTCGTGCGTCGTGCTGAGGTGGAACTCTCTTTTTACTTTCAACTTTAAAACTAGTGGAATTATGACTTTGAAACCTGGAGTTGAACTAATAATTGGTTAAATTGGTCAAATTGGTTAAATTCATGAAATCGTCCTGAATTTCAAAAAGGATTCCTGCAATGACATGTGTCACCTGTCAAATGTATCATTTTGTGTAAAAGAACAAAAGTGTCAGTAAAAATTAAAACAATAAAAATTAACATTGACATCTTTGACAAGGACACGACGCAAGGATACAAAGAAAATCAGGAAAATAGGAAACACAATTTCATTGTTACACAAAATCTGATTGACACTTAAATATTTCTCACATTACCTAACAAGGACACTGTAAAGCCTGGAATATGTGTCGAGTGCATTTCGAAGGTTTTAACCTTAAGAATTTTCAAGTAGACTTCTCCTCTTCAAGATTCACATATTCCAGGTGTAGAAGGTCACAATCTATTCATGAAACTTTTTGTTACTTTCAAGTTTTAACCCTTCTATTATTTTTTGCTCATTTGATGTATTGAAAAATTCACATGAAACATCAAACACAAATTTCAAAATGGAGTCTATGAATTTTGAATAAGACTGGAACTGGTAAATTAACCTTTTCACATTTCAGGCAACTTTACCTTTTCACTTTGATGCATTCGAGTGAATTTTGATGCATACAGGGTGTTTTATTAATCGAAAATTAAAGCTTTACTTGAAACGTGATGACGACATATTGGTATGAAAGATTTATAAGATTTCTTGAAGAAAATTCAATCTTAAGTCTTTCTGCATCCTTTTCTCATCTCACCCTCATTTCATATGCATTAAGGACGAAAGTAAAAATGTTTTTTTTGTTCTTCCACTTGACAGGCAGTATCCCGGAAGTAGTGCTCTGGGCATCATTATGACATGGACTGAATGTCGTCCTTGTTTTTAGAGGAAAATGTCTGAAAATAATTTTGTTTCATTACAAACGGACATGGTGGGAATTATTCAGGGAAAATTGCTGTCAGAAACTGAGTTCCACCAACAAATAGAACAGCTCCATCAGTTGAGAAACTGAAACCATGAAACTGGTTCAATCCATCTCGTGTTTTAATATTTTGACATTTCTTCTCCTGGCTTCTTCATCATGTGATGGAGGAGACAAAAAGGAGAAATTTGTAGATGCAATTGTGAATCGTCTCTGCGTTTTTCAAAATTTGTAACTTTTAAAATATTTAATTGTAGCACAATTGAAAAATTTTTGAAACAATTGAAATTGCAATAAAACGTATAAATGAAGACATAAAACTAGTTTACATTTTCCATTTCAATTTCAATTCAAAACGAAATTCTGATTTGTTGAAAAATTCCAAAAAATAAATGTAAAAAAATTTGTAAACAAATAATTGAATTTTCATTTTAATTTAAATTTTCATGAGTAATGAAAATGGTTTTTATGGAAACTCGTAAAACATTAAACTTTACAATATGATTTGTGTAGAGATTGAAATGAATCCACACGTTACTGGTCGTTAAATTTCATTTCCCATTCAGATGATGTTCAGGTGAGATTCGGGTGACTTACAGGACATGAAGAGCAAGCGACGCGTTTAAGGTTACCATGAAGTCGATTCACCAATACGCTTGTGTGAATTTCAAATGTCATCTTTCCATTAACTTGGTCCATCAAGAACCTATCCTGTTTGTTTCGATCAAAAGGTTCTACGTTCACTAGAAGACTGCAGGATTAATATGCAGTTACAGTAACGTAGTATTTGATCCAAAATAACGTCGTCCACAATGAAGTCATTCTGACCTATCCAGTACTGCTTCATCACATGGTACAACATGTAATAGAAGATTACAAAACGCATTTGTATTTCCAAACAATACGATCTTTCTTTAGTAAAGGTAAAAAATTTTGTTAAAAGAAAAATGAAAAATTTCTCCCACTTCTAGTCTCATTTCAAGGACAAGAGGCATCTCCTGTCCTCTCTCACGAAAATGAAAATGTTCAAAGTGGCGTTGTGGGAAATTCAGAACTTTTTTGTTTCGTGAGTTAACTGGAAACTACGTTGCGTGTTGAAACATGTGCTGATCTTGACATTGATCTCCATTTCTCACGTCACGATCAATTGAAACATTTTCGAAATTGATTTTTTCCATTTTTTCAAATGAGAAACAAACAAAAATGAGTGAAATCTCAATCACGTCTAAATTTAGACCAAATCCATGGTGGTATTATCGAAACAAATTCAATTCCAATTTTAGACGTTACAAATTTCCATTGGTTTCACTACATACAAAAGCTTTTAAGCGAAATGAATTAATGCTGGACATCAGTGGAGCTTTCATGTGAATTCAGATGCAACTCAGACATAAGCCCCAACTGGGTTTTGTTATATTTAGAATGTGACACAGATCCAAGTGTGGCCCAAGTGCTCCAATAAGTTTTTGATTCAAGTGTAAGTTGGATTAGGGAAGCTTTTCTCGGGAATGCGATCACGAGATAATTGGGATCCAAAAATCTCTTCAAGACAAACTGGAACTAGAACTGCTCTTGATTGATGTAGGGGTACGGGGGACACATGCAAAACTGACATGCTCCACTTCCCGCTGATGGTTGATTGAGTTTTATTACATGATTTACTTGTAACCGCAACGATGCTATTGGATGGGGGGACAACTGCTGGGAGTTTATTGAATTTTCTAATCTCACATTTTGTGGCTACAATCAGACTACCCTCCATACTCGCCGTGCTTCCCTCACGATTGAATTTTTCATTTCAATGGTGCTCATGATGATCCCCAGATTCTCACTTATTTCTGGCGCTTTTTGTTAAATTGAAAACGCAAAATTAATTATAAATTATCTGATTAATTATTAAATAAGAGATTATATTCAATTAATCAGGAAAACCTCATTAAAATTAAACTCTTTTCCTTTTATTCCAACAAAACCAACTTTCAATTTCGGTTCAAAATTGCGGCCATTCAATGTCGCTTGAAAGGCTCCTTTTTGTAAATTTTAATTAATTAATTGTTACTGAAGAAAACTTCTCGAAGACACCTCTTAGCAATTGAAGTCTACAAAATGACGACAGGACCTTCGTGATTCAAATTTTTTCAAAATTCAATTTTAATTCAAAATGGCGGCGATTCAGCGTGGCTTTGAAACTTGAATTCCGGAAATTTTTATCTCCAGTTCATACCGAATACTTTGCGAAGGCAATTAGTTTGGAACACGTTCAAGAAAAGGATAACAAGAATCTCCTGATTCTAGTTTTTTCTAATACGAAGTCTCAATTCAAAATGGTCGACTTTGTACGTCACTTTGAAACTAGAAGTCTGAAAATTTTCATCTCCTGTTCGTAAGGAAGACTTCTCGAGGACAACTGTTTGGCATTCTGTACAGGATAAGGACGACGAGACCTTCTGATTCCTTTTCCTTAAGAATTTGTTTTCAAGTCAAAATGGCGGACACCCGGCCTCACTTTGAATATTCGGTTTGTTTAAATTTTCATTTCTCATACATGAAGAACATCTCTTATAAAAGAAATATCCTGATGGCTACCGAAGGGCAATGGTTACAATGTAAGCAGAGACCTACACGTAAGGATGTCAAGCCTCCCCGGATTGACTTAAAATGAACAAAACTTGACTTAGAAAACTTTGAAGTTTCAAAACTTGAAAATGACCTTCATGTCCTTTTCTTTCTGATAAAACAAATTCAAACTGGAGTTCGAAATCGATAGTCTTACAAAAAGAAATCCTTAAGACAAAGGATACATACCTACCTGCAAAATGGATACGAATGAATGAATGATGTATTGATAAGACATATTCAATGAAGTATTGTACATCAGGATGATCAGGATCACAGGACTTCACGTTTCAAGGATAAGAGATTGCTTTGTGTGCTTGTGAAATATCGATTGACGTCCTTTTTCCTTTGAACAAAATTTCTATCTTATAAAACATGTACTACACAGGACAAGGTCAAAGTGAAAAATATCCTCGAGAGTACTAAAGTTTCCTTTTCCAACTTTTGATGTCCTTAAAGCACAAAGGACTGGATTTAGCACCATTTATATTTGTATCTATGTCAAACGGATTTCATGTCCTAATGTTCGTGTCAACATGGCTTCCAATCCATCATGGCGGCAAAGTCTGCCTCAAGATGAATTCGATGAACGACTTGACACGATGACCTGAATTGCAGAAGCAGATGCTTTTTAATTTCAAATTTCTACACCTGCAAGGATGCAGCTCTTTTAATTGAGTTTATTTCCTTCAAAAACATACGAACGCAAATGTCCTTGGAAGTCCTGAATGCATAATTCAAAGGAAAAATGTTGAATGACGATTTACAGAAATTTTTCGGAAAAAGGACATTCTAGCAAGTCCTGGAATATTCATGACACTATTCTTTTGAAAATGTTTTCTACAAGTACAACACATTGGTAAACTTGTAGCATGGGTACATTCCAAAAAGGACATACAACAAGTTGACCAAATAGTATTTCTTTCAAATAACGTTTTGTTCTCATAACATTTTTTGCACTACATAAAGTGTTGATCCATTTGGTGGTTTTATCCACTCTAGAAAAATAAAAACCTCTTAGCTATAAATTCGCAAAGCTTTACCATTATCCTTTCACTGACAGATTGAACGCAATCAATTTGATTCTGAAGGATTTTGGATTACGGATTTCGTATATCCATTATCAATGAGACTTTAACAACAATATCATATGTGCTAAACATACAAGGATATAAAAAACGATTTCATTGTGCATTTCAAATAAGTCCTGGAAATATCCTTTTTTTTTTGTTTTCTTCACACGATTGTCTACAAATTATCGTTGAGGGATTTCACTTTATTAATGTCACTTGAAAAAGGAAAGGATTCAAGATAAGACGACTTGAATTTAATGTAGTCCTTTTGTCTCAAAATAAATCTATTTCCGTCTAGGATGTGACCCTAGGGTCAATCCAGGTCAATGTGAAATGTAAGAAGGTCCTTCAAGTGTGTTTGTTGAATTTTAACCCAATTTCTGTTGGCTTTCTGACATACAAAATTAATTGAAATCACTTCTGGATTATCCTTTGTGTTCCATAATGTCCTGTTGTTATTGTCGTTGTTTTGGCAAGGATACAATAAACATTAACACCGACACGTCATAAATAATTAATTAAAAAATGATGAGTGCAACTAATACAATCCTGCCTGGTTCCAGGATAATTGCAGGACTTAATATATATAATGTTGAAAAATACTATCCTCATGGGACATATTATGTCATTCAATGCACCTGGCATGTGTGCGGTTTTTAAAAGGATAATAAATTTATAAATATTTGCATGAACCATATATTATCCTGCTACTGATTATCCACAGGATAATTAATTCAATATATTCGTAATTATCGGCTTAATAGAATTAATTACTTAGAAACACATTTTTTGAGGTTCTAAATTTCAATAAATCATGTACATAAATTAACTCAATTAAATCCACCTTGAATAAATTAATAATTTAATTGCAAATCAAAATTAGAAATTATTTGTGTATTTTGTAACATTTGTAATGCCAAATGCTGTCAAATTCTTGGCTGCTTTCTTTCGTTTTGTCAGAGAAAAGAACATTTTCTTGTGATTTATTCATGATTTTTATCAAATAAATTAATAAATATATTGTCAAAATATTAATAATTTAATTATGAATTAAAATTAAAATTAATTACTACGAAATTTGTTGTTAAATATGTCAAAACTTGCGTTGATTTTACTGTCAAATACCGGCCCGCCTTCTGCTGATTCCTTTGTGTTCATATATTTGAACGCAAAACTTGTTAAAATTGTTTTCCTGTCGAAGGATATTGTAGAAATTTAAAAAAACTAAAAATAAAAATTGATTAAAAACGAATCGTAGCCAGGCATTTGCCACACATTCAAATTACGGCCATTTGCAATTCAATTGTTTCGTTTTCGTCCGTTTAATTATAAACACAGACTTGTTATAGTTCACCACGTGTGGTCCGGGTTCACATGTAATTCACCTTCAGTGTCCTGGCAAGGATAATTTGGAAAAAATTTCGTGTGTACCAGCATGTTTACCATGAGATGAAAGGGAAAAGGATGACATGAAGTTAACGACAGATAAAATATTAAAAACTTTATTTTCGGAACACATGATAAACAGGATTTAACATGAAAAACAGAATTTGGTGTCTCTGGGGTTATTAATATAAAAAATATGTTAATTTCATTCAATTCTAAAACGGGTTCATGTCCTGAATTATTTTGTATCAAAGTGCCGCCATGTTTTTCTTTTTTTTGGTGTTTCATTTTCATGAGGTTTTCTCGAATTTCAGAGAATCCTTTACGACATCATTTCGTAATGCCTTCGTTAATAAATTTATTCCAATTTCAAAACTAAAGTTTGCAAAAGCTTTTAAGGGGAATAAAGCTATCAATTTTTGTTTCTGGCAAGTGTAAATGGAAAATCTTGATTCAAAGTGGATAATCGATCTTTTCTCCTTCATAGCGAAAGCTTTGTTCATTGTTTGACGTTCGTTGAATCAATTTACCAGTTTTCAGTTTTCAGAATTTTGAATCGAGAAAAACTTTCATAGTTGATAAAATTTTCAATGAACCTGATAAGAAGATATTTAGGTACCTAATGAAGAAAGTTAGAACAAAAATTGATGATAAATTTTTAAATCTTGATTGAAAAACACTTAAAGCTTTATATTTTGGTTGATTCTATTAAGATATGATTCAGGAAAATATAGAGTTCATTCCAAACTATTAATTTATAATGGAGCAATTTTTTTCAAAAACTAATTAAAAACATTTTGAAAGCTTATTCTCAAGGTAGAAGTTTCAAAGTTATAAGAAACTATTCGACAAAATTGCACGTGCAATGTATGAAACATGAATAACTAATACAACAGTATGATATCTAAAGAACGATGAGTGAATCTCTGGTCGCCGGGTCAACAAATTTATATAAATCCAATTTTATGTATCCACAAATCACACAATTCGTATAGTCTTTGAGAGGAACCTACTTCTGTGATCAAAGAGTTTCGAAATAAAATTCAATCCAAACAAATCCTTGAACGCAAAAGAACAAACAAACAGATTGAAGCTTTCAAAATGAAGAAAATGTTTACTTTCATTGCACCACTTCATGAAACAACAAAAATAGAACCACATTTAGCTAAACTATTATTAAGTAATCACGCAACACTTTGTCGAACATAACATTTTCCCAGTGTACACTATATCCTGACCTTGAGCTATGTATATCGATTGCAATTAAAAGGAATCGCCGTCTGAGCTTTAGTCATTTAAAAAATGTCTGCAAAATTGGAGAACATATTTATTTCTCTTTAATTTTTAACAATTTTAATTTTTAATCTCTTTTGATTGGTTGCATTAAAAATAAATTTAAAACTGTGAAATTCCTTTTAGCAGGAAGCTTTCGTATCGTTTTGTGTAGGTTGAAAAAGTCGTTAGTTCATAATTGTGACGTCAGAGGAATATTTAATTGCAAAAAATCAATCATTGATTTTTGTAATTGAAGTGTTACCAATGGCGTTTATCTGTTGATTTTAGTTATGGACAAGAATTTTAGAAACCTGAAATTTGTTAATAACGCAATCCCATGCTACTATCAGTGCATCCCTCGAAACATAACAAATTCAACATGAACATGAGAAACAAAGCACAAACACACAAATGCAAAAAATGTTTTTACAAACGAAGAAAACATGAAAACAACAAAACCAGAAACTTGTGAAACACTCACACGCGACAACACACACAACGGTAAAGAATGTTCTTTCAAAAAATGAAAATTGACAACTCCACACAAACACAAAGGAAGCAATGACAATGAAAAACTTGTTTGCAAAGAAAAACATTTAGAACTTTTAAACTTTACATACAAATGTAACGGTGAAGAAGTAACTGTCAAAAAGGTTCGTACAAGAACAACAAAATCTGAAAGAAAAATTGTACACTCACACTTAAACAAACAGAAATAATTTTCCAAAAAGAAAAATTTTGACGAAAAAACAAGAAAAATTTTGACACGAATGCAGTGGAGAAAAATTGAACTACACACACTGTTGCAACACAAGATGGTCGCCCAGAAAACAGTCCCCGAATTCCTGTACTTCCTGACACTGAAATTGAATCAACCCTTGTGCGAGGGTTTGACGCAAAAGGTACGTGAACGTGTGGGACCCTAGAATTTTAGGAAAATTTAGTGAGATGACTGTGAGAAGATGATCTGTAGAGAATATGTAGGTGGTATCATTCACATTTTAGTGTCTTTCTTATTTCAAAAGTCACTTCAGTAAAATTAAGAAAATTAACAAAATTCAAGATGAACATTCCATCTAAAATGCACGTGCAACCGCTGTAATTACATTTCAGTTTGACCTTTTCCTTCAGTACCTCCTGAGCAGTACATTGCGGTTGAAAATTTTTCTACGATACTCATACGTCACGACACGACGTTGATTGATTATGAACTTTTTGATGGTGTGATTTAAAATGATTAATTATTGTTTTTCGATGGTTTTGTGGCTTGTTTTATATGAAATAAATACACAGATTCAATGAGAAAATGTTAAAGACGATATTCTATGAGATAACTAGTTGATAAAATGCGCGAAAACTTAATAAAAATTGAAAATTTATTCAACGACTTAATTTGCGTTTGATGTTTTTTAATTGTTTATAAATTCCATTGATTCATTATTGTTATTATAACTTTGTTGTTGTGTGCTTATTACTAACCATAGAATCATAGAACCATAGAAACATTTAGTTCTTGCATATATTGTAGAATATTGCTGGAATCGAATTCATTCATTTCAAAATATGAAATTGATTTTGGTATAGAGAGTGGAAAGCTTTTTGAGATTTCAGATTTCTCCAGTTTTTCCGAGTGTTTCGACCAATTGTAGATGATTCTATGGAAAGCTTGAAAGCTTTTGAATTGAATATTTTTTCAAAATCCTGAAATGATTGTGTTGTTATATTTGTACTTATATGATATGAAATAAATTGATGTTTGTTATTATTATAGTTTTAGCTTTAGTTTTAGTTAGTTGAAATGTGTTTGTTTTTGTATGTACATACAATGTTATATTATATTTGTAGTACTTATAAGAATTCTCCTTCATTCAGTTATTCTCATGCGCAAAACTTTGTTGTCTTTTTGTATATTTACAGTGGGGAAAGCTCTAATGATCAACAGCAGCAGCAGCAGCAACAGCAACAGCAACAGCAGCAACAGTCACAACGATTGAATCATCATCTACTCCGTCAGTCTTTGGTTAACCTTACTAGTGGGCACAACAACAGTAGTAGTAATACAAGCGCTAATTACAATTTATTAAAATCAGCTTCGTGTAGTTGTGAATCATTTAAACGAATTAAAACAAATAAAGTATGTTTGAAAAATGATGATCATTTATCAAGTAGCGATAATATAAATGTGCCTGCTACTACTAACGATTACTATACTGTTTACAATGATGATGTTATTGATTCCGCTAATATTCTATCAACATCAACATCATCAAATGCTGCAACTTGTTCAAAAAATATTCATAAAAATCCATCAACATATAATAATCAACAACAACAACAACAACAACAACAGTATACTCAACATAATCAACAACAACAATCGAATAATAAAAATAATATCTTGGATTATACGAGTATTATAAACGGTGGTAGCTGTGGTGGTAGTACAACTGGTAGTACTACTGGTGATGTATCAAGTAATTTTCATAATATATATCAAACATCATCGTCCGACGGTCAAAAAACACAAAATCAACAACAACAACAACAACAACAACACCATACAAATGTTTATCCAAATAACCAATATAAAAATTTAGTTGCCCATAACCTCAGTAACTCCGATCCGATAACACGTTACAGTCATTTAGATGATACTAGCTATACGCTAAAATCTCATTATAGTGATTGTAATATATATTCAAAACCAAACTATTATACAAGTAGTACTAGTTGTGGTGGTGTTTGTGGTGGTGGTGGTAGTGGTGAAGGAACAACAGCAACAAATAATATAAATAGCAATAGTAGCAGTAGTAAAAAGAAAAATAATAATAATAGTAGTCAGAATATTAATAATAATAATAATAATAGCCAGAATAATAATAAACAAAAAACCCAGCCACAACAGCACATGGTACAAAAAACAAACAATATATTTAAAAATCTTGTTAATAGTCCATCATTTTTAAATACAAACAAATTAAAGGAACATTCAAGGAAATTGAGAAATTTCTCATTGAAAGCACGTCATAGTAGTAATAATAATGTTGATAAGAAATATCAAAAGAATAATATAATTGTTAAATCAAATACTGTATCTGATAATTCAATTCAACCAAGTGATAAATATTTGAATTTATATTTTGATGAAAAAGGATTTACAACAGCAGCAACAGCAACTGGTATAAGTGGTGATACAACTGGTACAACAACATCAACACCTGGTTCAGAAAGTTTAAATAATACAATTAAAATACAAAATCAAAGCAATAATACACCAACACGACCATTATTATTAGCTAATGGTACTGTTAAAACATATCCAGCATGTCGTCCACGTGTTAAAAGTGATTCAAAGGATACACGTAGTAAGAAATATAACAAGCTATATAATAATAACAGTTGTAATATTGGACTATTAAATGATTCAATACAACAATATCAACAACAACATCATCAACATCAAACAACAGCATCGAATGGAATATTAAATGGTTATAAAAATAGTTTAACTGATATTAATCGTCGTACTAAAGCTGAATTCAATCGTCAATTAAGTGCACCAATTGATTCAACATCAGCATCATCGTCGTCATGCCATCAACATCATCAACATCCTTATCAACATCAACATCATCTTTATCAACATCATATTGTTGGAAGTAGTGGTGGTGGTGGTGGCGGTGGTGTTGGTGGTGGTAGTGGCAGTAATTTTGGTACCGCTACCGGTACGGGTACATCTAATTCAACACCGAAAAATCGAACAAACAGCAATAGCCCAACGAAAATTCATCATAATTTTCCATCTCATTCTGTTTCGAAACAATCATCTTGCTGTTTCTCTTACAGCAGCAGCCTAAATAGGCCCAATAAAAAACAGAAGGCTCTTAAGCTGAATGGAAGGTAAAATTTAATTATTATATTTTTAACAGTATTTTCAATTTTTATAACCTTACTATCTTCAAAATCACTTCGAGCTAATCGTTATAAATCAATTCAGCTGCATTTTCTGGTGCTGAAATGTATTAAATGACAGTTAAGTTCAAAAACAAGCTTAACGAACTAATTCAGCTAAGTTTACTTGGTGCTGAATTACGTTAAATGATAATAAAATACAAAATCAACCGTTATAAATCACTTTAGCTACATTCAGCTATGTTTACTTCGTGCTGAATTACATAAGATAGCATACTCGAATTACCTTTGTCGAAATGGCTTTAAACTAATCCAATTCAGCTAAGAGAATAAGTTGCCAAAATAATTGCCAGCTTAGTTGCCAGCTTAATTTATTTCTAGCTGAATTACACTAAAATGCATCTCAGTTCAAAACAAAATTACCCTGAAGCGTTAAGATTGCCTTCAGCTAAATAATTATATTATTATTGCTGAATTGCATAGTTAAAATGAAATTTTGATGCTAGAACCACATTCAGCTAGTTTTATTGGCAGCTGAGTTACATTAAATGATAGTTTATCTCATAATGAAGATCGTTTCAAGAATTTTAATACAAACATGATTTGGAAAATCTAATTCAGCTCAGAGAATGAAAATTTTCATTCAATTTCATACGAAATTTCTTGGAAAAATTGCATTCAGCTAAGCTTTAAAGGACTTAAATTGCAGAGAATAAGATTTAACCGGGTGAAGTAGGTGCTGAATTGCATTAAATGATGAATTGATTTAGTATTAAGGTTTTCTTAAATCCTTTCTTGCGAATTGAATGAGAGAACTGCATTCAGCGGATTTGAAAAGCTGCCGAAATACAAAAACTTTCGCAAATAAAAAGTTAGTTTTATAATACAAAACGAATTAAGGAGTTGAATTCAGCTAAAAGTATAAAATGCTGAATTACTTACGTGAATTGAATTGAACGCTGAATTAGTGAGAAAACTAAAAATGGCTGTTAATTTCAAAATTAAACTTCTACGAAATGTTTTCTCTTAAAATTTCATGGAAACATGTAGCTGAACAAGTAATAAAATTAATCACATTAAATTTCAGTTAAAATGAAGGTGAAAACTTTTCAAATCCTTTTCTCTACACAAGGTTACTGCAGCACTTTATTCAGCGCAGTAAACAAGCAGCTGAATTAAATAAAATTACATTTAGTGTTAAAATAACACTCTCCTCAACTTTTCTTTACCAAGATTTCATGGGCAATACGAATACAGCTCAATAAAATGCTGCTGAATTCCAATTTTCATCTAAAATTTCACTTGGCTTTGAAGGAAAAGATTTTCCCTAACATAATGTAACAATAAATCTTTGAAAAACCATATTCAGCTCAGTTAATAAGTAGCTGAATTGAATGAAACAACGCAGAAATCCAATAAAATTCGTGAAAGTTTTGATGTATTCAAGCAGCTGAATTACATAAAGTGATAAGTTATTTGTAAAAGCTTGAACCTGACTTTACTTAATACCATCAAACAGTGAATTCAGCTTGGTCAGCAAGTTGCTGAATTGCATAAAATGGCAGTCAGCAGAAAGAATCAAAAATATTGTGAACCACCATTCCCTACATAAAAATTCCTTGAAATACTTGTGGGGAATATTTATTCAGCGCGTGACAATTTCAACTAGGTGTTGAATTGTTCAAACCACGATATCGTGGTCCAGTTCTTCAATGAGCTATTATCTTCGAAGTATCACTAGCTTTCGTTATTTTATTGTAGATTCCTTACCTCTCACAATAAGTTCTGATCGAGATCACAGGACTCTTTCAACATGATCCATGATCTCTTCCTAATCAACTAGAATTCTGATAAATTTGTATGATACAGTGAGTGGATAATTGTGTGTTATCAATTGGAACTATATGTTATCCGTTTCAATTCCAAGATCAGGACGAATTTCTGTAATATGGGAAAAGGGTGAGATTCCATTTTGTTGAACTCTTTCAGGTTATGTCACATGGAAATGCATCGCGTCGAACAATTAAAAACTTAATGAATCGTCACATTTGTCCGCGCCACAGCTCCATGACAAACTTTAATTAAGACTTTTAATTGAAATAGATGAAATAAATAAATCCAAGTAAATCTTCACGCTCAAGGCCAAGCCGCCATTGAATCTGTGAAGTATCTTCTCGCCATGATGTGAGCGATATATTGTAGCATTTGAACAGTCCAATTCCAGTGTGGATTGTGAATGATAGCTTTGCTGACAAAAATAGAAACGTTTTTGATTCGAATTTATTCATCCATTCGTGCACTTCGTTCAATGTTGCGAATGACACAGTTTCAAACCAAGCACTCTAACGCACGCCTGTGTCAATGCCGTGTCATCAAGGAGTTCAGGTATTCCAGGTCGTGATTAGTTCCGTTTCTGGTTATAGTTATAGTGTTCTACTGTAAAAGTTTTTTACAAAATCTACTCATCTCGAGGTTATATGCGAATGTGACACAAATCATTCTCTCAGTGTTCAGTGTTAAGTGGTTCTATTTTCTTTAAATCGTTAAGTGCTTTTTGTGGTGACAATTAAGAACAAAATTAAGCTTCTTTTTACACAAGTTCGTTGAGTGAATTTTGTTGGAGAGCACTCAAAATTAAAGACATCATTTCAGGGAAATGTTGCTTTTATCACTTCCGGAAATTGCTGTGATTCGCGGTTGTGGTGCATTTCCTTCTGTTCGTTTTTATTTGGTGAGTTACAGCATGAAGGACAGTAAACTTTTCGTTTGCTTTTATTTACTTCAGCAATACTAAAATTTACTAAATGTGACAGTTTACCAACTGAATTACGTTAACTTTCTTCTGTTGCTACATTTGAGAAAACGTCCAGGCGATAATGCTCACGATCACGATTTCAAGTGATTTTTTCCATTTCACAACTTTTCAAATCAAAACAAACCGGTTTGACAGGTTGATTCGAACTGCACTTATGGGATATTCAAGACGCTCGTGGTACAAACACATTGAATTTCACCAATCAAAACATGTTTTCCAACACATGGCAAGACTGTTATTTTCAATTGACAAACCTTGTTGCATTTAGAAGCAAATCCAGTAGTTACATCGGAGACATTTTAAATTGCAGACGGTTGATTATGTCAAGGTTGACAAACTACAATTTCTAATAATAAATCCCAGCCGACACCCTCGATGTAATTGTATTAGGCGCAGTAATCCGGAATGGTTTGTAGCAAATGTCCTAAATGTGGCTAATTTAAATATCATTACACACTGAGAAACAGCAAAGAAAGTCTAACTAAATTATGACTAATCCATAGACGACCGGAATACTTCCGTATCCGAGCACGCACAATCATGGCTGGCAACATGACACAGTGATTTGTTGTGCAGCTAAAATAAAACATGGCGGTTTTAATCAAAATCTAAATTAAATTAGAAAAGGGTCATAACATTATGCTCATGTGGGGAGCATAACATGCTGATTGTGGGGGACTTGGAACAAGGTCAATAGTACATATGCCGAGTAGGTTCCATTTTGTTTCCCGACACTGGTGCCAACTTCATATACAAGTCACATCGTGTTGATTACTTTAAATTATTTAAAAAAAAATTGTTTGTTTTAATGCATGCAAGTCTTCGAGGCTTTCTAGGTTTTTTCTGTAAGCTCCATCGACCATTAAGAGGTCAACACTCAAAAGCAGCAATTGTACATATACAAGGCAAAGTGCACATTAGCCGTGACCTTAAAAATTTGTTGATTGACGACGCACGAATCAACCAGACCTACCCTTCTGTGATACACAGTAAAACAAAAACTTTTAGCACTTTTATTCCTTTTAAACTTTTCCTTCTTTTGCACTTTAAAAAAAATAAGCTCATGCAAATTGTTGTTTCTGGAAAACTAAAAAAAATTTAAAAAAAGTAGAATAAACGTCGCCTTGAAAAAGCTTTTTCCATAAAATTTACACACCTCAATAGGCTCAGGAGCGAGTTGCTTGTTGAAGTGTACTTTTGAAAGTTTTTATTTGTTGTTTTTGTAAATTCTAAAAATTGTGATACTTCCATTAAAGGACTCTCACCTGGTGATCCTTGTTGCTATTGACACAGAGACACGATAATCGTTATTCTGTCTTGTTGAGTTCACTCGCCAGGATGTCCTTGGAAGGATATCATTTTGTTTTGAATTTTAAGAGAGACGAGATATAGCCTCCTTTTGGTATTTCCGCCGTGTTCAAATTTGCAGTGCACGTGAACCGCATTAGTCTCACCCGGGTTTACCACGGCGTAATATCCACATTCGTAACGTGAAATGAATTATCCTTAAAATACAAAATACGAGCGAATAAATCACGAGTAGCTATGGGAATGTATCCACCGGAAAAAGAATTTTTCTTTTATTTTTCTGAAAACTTGTAAACAAAGTTAGGCTCGGAAACTTTTCAAAAAGAAAATTAAAAAAGAAAGACTTTACAAGTAATTTACTTGTTATTCCAATTAAAGCGAATTGAAAATTATGTATTCATTTTTTACTCCGGCAACATTACCTCCATCGGGTCCATCTCCCGGACACGAGAAATTCAAAAACTCAAAAGAACGATTGCTGGAACACAAAACTATTCGGAGCTTTTAAGTTTGTTTTTTATTTATTTGAAATGAATTTATTTATGGAATTCGAAATTCAATGCATTTTGCAGATTCAGTGAAAATTTTCTAATTTACAAAATTATCTGATTCATTTTGGAGCTTTTTAAATGACTTTCAAAGTTCTTTCATTCGTTTTGGAAAATTTAGTTTTTGATCAAATCTGATTGTTGATTCACATTTTCCATAAATGAAATAGATGAGCTTTTGAAATTGAGTTTTTCGAATTGAATAAATTTTATTTTGCTAATTAAATGCACACCGCCATTTTGAAATCAAGGAAATAATTTTTTTTGATAAATGAAACACGAAAAATTTCATTTTTGCTCATCGAATGCAGTCCACCATACCATGGTTTGATCTCTCGCTCAGGTTGAAGAAAACGAGTTTTTTTTGTTAAAAGAAAAACGAAAAATTTCTCATGTTGATTGGTCCTTCTGCTCTTACGTAACTTTACGAGTTGTTTCCTCAGTATTGTTCGTCTAATCCTCCATTTTGAATTGAATTGAATCATTTTTTTCCAAACTAGAAAACTTTTAAATTGTTACAGGGCGCTTGACCCTCTACTTAACCTGAATATATTTTTTTTAATGTATTGAATTTTAGTTTTCTCGTATTAAAATATTTTTCTCATGCAAATTTTCCAAGCAGTTTGTTAATATTTGAGTTACAGACTAAATAAAAAATAAAATGATTGTAGTGCTGCGTTTGAAAACTCCGTGCCGTGATGAGAATTCATTGATATCGACTTTTCTTTGTTGAAACTTCCATTAAAGTTTGTAATTCACTCCACATAAAGAAAGAAAATAATTTTTTGCATTCTGGTAAATGAATTTTTTACGGTTTAGCGCAAAGGATTAATTATTTACCAAGCTCTTGAAATAAATTAGAATAATTATTACGAAAGAGTGAAACAGGGATGAATCGATTCATCCTTTGGTATTCAAATTTATACATCCCCGAAGCAACAATGAACTTGTTTCTGATGTGTTGCTCCCTCCGGAATGTCTCCACTTTTCTCTGGTGTCGTGGATGCGATTCAACTTTAATAGCTTCACATCGAATGACAAAAAGCTTGCAAAGACTGAACTCCAACTCACTTCATCCTCTGATTTGATAATCCTGTGTAATGTTAATGTAGGTCAAAGAGGTGAGCTGCGACGCCTAATTGCAGGTAGACACATCTCACGCATCCTTGGAGGTATAGGACCCTTTCGAAAGGGATCAATAGAAGTACGTACCGAAAGCTTTACGTACAGAATTTCCGTTTTTCGCTGACGTCAAATTTGTGGGAACCAAGTCAACAAAAGCACCTTTTTAAGGGATAACAATTATATCCTTTTAATCAATACCTCTTAAAATTTTATGACACCCGGTCTGCCCCTTCAGCTCTTAATGGAACAGAAGTCAGAGCTTTTTGTTGTGGCGGATTTTTGCTGATTTTCGAGAAATAACTTTCCAGGAAATATAACGGATATAAAAATTTAATGAGTTTCCTTTTGGAAATGTCCTGGAGATTTGAATCGGGGGAAAGCTCAGCAGTCTCTCAATGGATTTGAGACACCTTCATGTCCGGAGGATGATTTATATGGGAATGCATCTATAATTTTTGGGTCTTAAGCTCTGAACTTTTGCAGGCTTTTCTCTTATAGATCCTTAACTAACAAGATTGATGTCATAGGCACAAGTCAATTCTAATCAATTTCTACTGAATCACAAATCAGGCAAAAGACCACAATCCTGCGTCACAATGACAAATTGCACTATTCACACGCCAGACCGAATCACAACTGGACACGCAAAAAACTACCCAAATTCCGAATGAATTATGGCTTCATTCAAATCTTTCGACGCTCCAGAATTTCAGAATTTTTAGTAGACGTCTACGGAGAAATACGGCCACATTCCCTCGACGAGAAGTAGTCATAATTGCCAAGAGTTTATGTGGCCATTTCTCAAATCCCAAAAAAATATGTTTGAATTGCTATAATTTATCAAAACAAGAGAAAAAAGCTCATGAGTGGAGCTTTGGTTATTAAGCGTTTCGCAAAAAATTCACTTGAATCCGTTTCCTGCTACAAAACTAAATATTTATCGCGAGTAAATTGATTATGGGGTGAATAAATTTTATTTATTATTTTTTCATAATACGTTCTCAGACATTTTCATGCGTTTTCGAACGTTATTTGTAATTTTTAAAGTTTTGGGTAGCCATTTTGATTGGTTTATTAGCTGGAAGTTTCTTAATTTTCCGATTAGATGAGAATGAATGAGAATTTCATTTTGTATTTTCCTTGCAACGTTTAAATGTAAACAATATGGCGTGATCCGTGAAACAGAAATGTTAAATCTGCGCCATTTCTTGTTCGAGTTTCGCCATTTTGGCATTCGTTTTACAAGTCAGTTTCTTACAAACAGTAGATACTCTACAGCCACTCATTTCCCGGAAAGGACTTTATCATTTCATCTGAGAGTTCCTACATTTTGAAGAAACAAGGACATTGAATTAGAAATGATCCATGCACTCGAAGAATTTACCAATATATTCAAGTGGAAAGTTTGAAAATGAAAACGTCGCGACAAAAATTAGAATATGTGTTTCTTATTAGTATGTATTTAAATCAATCTCTAAAACACAATGGTTGCAAATAGTTGTATGGTTACAGAACAGATAAATCACAAGTTTATTGTTTCGCGCCGTTTCTTCATTTCTTCTTCGATGCTGCCGCAGCTCTGACAGTTGGATATTTTAGGTTTTCTAAATTCGTTTTGATGCGAGCTTTCTCTGATTTGCGTTTTGTTCAATTCGGCGAATATTTACGACTCATATGCATATGCATATTCAATACCAGTTTTCACGTATATTTCGGCGAGTATTATTTTTCATGTTTCAAGTTTATTTTGAAGAAACATGGATGCCAGATGAGTCGGAATACTCCCCTAGTCATTTCATCTAAAACAATTTCTCACGATGCTAATCCAAAAAACTGCAGAAAACTGCACCATTCCCATTTGACAGTTCCGCCACTTTTGTTAAACATGGAAGCCATGCATCACCCAAAGGATTTTTACAAGGCGCCACAGATTTTCTGAGAAATTCTCTAATTTTTCCCAGACAATTTCCCGTCAACAAACACAATAGAACAATTCCTCCATGTTGTCCTTCATTTTTAAACCGTTGCATTCCATCCATTTTCCATTTACCCAGAGGCGTCAGTTTGCAGTTCCAGTTGCTTTTGTCAACTAAACTTTGTGCTTAAAGTTTACACAGAACTTTTTATGTAATTGAAACTTTTGGAATCGTGTCAAAATTACATTCAACTCGAAGTCTAGTTGGCACTTTACCAAGTCATACTTGTATTATATTCCTCTCCGTACTATCATTGATTAATCTTTTGGTGTCACTTGGATATTTTGACATTTTGCCATAATTTCTCCATTCACTCAAAACCTTTTTTTCAGGTTTTATTTGTTCAAACCTTTTAATTAACCTGCTCCAAATTAATGTACTACATTTCAACCGACAATTTCCTAGGTTTTATTTTTATTTTAAATTTTAAATTTTGTTTTTGTGTTACACACAATCAGTTGACATGAACTGAAATGATTTTATCTGCTGCTCCATGCTCGTGCCAACCATTCTACCGTGATCTACTCAAAATGGCGGACATCTCCAGTGATTATGTGTGACTTGATAGAACACAGACTAATATCCATTTCATGAAATGAATTTAATTCAAAATTTCTGCACTCCCTAAAGTTCAAATTCTTATTTATTCAAATTGAAAGTTTTAAATTCTTTTTAAGCTTAATTTAATAGAAGGAATTTTCGTTTGAATACAAAAACCTTTGATCTCGATATGGAGGAAAGAACTGTGAACGAAGAAACTTCAAAAAGAAAAATTTTATATAGAACAGGAACGCTCCTTCATAACTTCATACAGCACGCTGTCAATAAACTTTAACAAACTTGACAACCAAACAAAAATCGAACTCATCTGCAGCTGTTGGTGACATTTATTCCAATAACAAAACAAGTGGCGTTAATCTGCATTGATTCATCCATGGATCTAACCCAATAGATATCACGTAGATATTCAATTCACTCTCTGTCTATCTCATTCGATCGCATTTTGAACCATAAAATTTAATAGAAAATCATCAATTCCGATTCGGATAAAATCCATTTCTGGGTAAATGTTCACTTTTCAGCTGTTTAAATTGAAATTCCAAGTGTTGGGATTCATTTTGTTTCGGTTTTTTGTATAAGACACCTTCGTCCTGGATGAAGATATTCTAAATTGTTTTTTTTTTTTTTTTGATGAAATGTGTAGAAAAAGGTTTTCCAGTTGAATCAATAAAATCCTCGTTTTGGTGTGGGTTCCTTGCGGCAAATGTCCTTCAAATTCAATTCAATGGATCAAGGGAAGATGTTTAGTATCATCCCCAGTGCTCAATACACTCGTCAAGTAAATTAAGTAAAATTTATAGCTTCTTTACACTTCTCGAAGAGATGTCCTTTTTGTGGACTGCCTTTTTTAAGGACTCCTCACCGATAAAAGTGCTGCCAATAAAGTCCGAAATATGCTTCTGGACTTTTTTATTTATAACCAGGATCTGTTGAGTGGTTTTAACACTGAACCTGGATAACTTTTTACGTAAATAACAAAAAGGATTTCTAATAATCAAGAGGTTTTGATTACGCGAATTTGGATTCTAAACAACTTCATGTAAATGTCTTCGCACCCTAATTGACCTTTTCCTCCATCGGGATATCCATAGCATTTTCTTTGATTTAAATTTAAATTTATAACCGTTAAAACATTCAAATCAACCAAACTAAATCACCTGTCCTTGCAAATGTTTCGGTGCCATTAACGAATCATCCTGTGTCTTGTTTGAGATTCCCTACATTTTTCCACACAGAATTGTTAATTAGACAATATTATTTATGATTTTTCCATTAAATTTTTATTGTGTTCCGGATTAACAATGATTCTGGTCATATTATGTTTACATTTTATTAATCTTCTAATTGTTATAATGCTATGAGGCGATTTTCATTTTTCACTCATTTGTCTGATTTGTGTTTGACAATTTTCACATGAAAACGTATTTCTTCTCTTTGAGTATGTACCTACATTGGCAGCCAGTCTAACTTTCTTGTGTTACAAAATACCGTTATATTTCAATCGTTAATAAATACGAGACTAATAATTCGATAACAACGGTTGGACTCGCAGTGGATGGAGCATATTTGTACGTACTTATTGTGTAGCGTTTTATTTGCTCGTGACGATATCGGGCTAATGTAAGCGCCTACGCGTGATTATTGTTAATTAGCGTTGTGGAAAAGTATTTATAAGTGTAGCGTGAGGACGCGTTTAGCTAGGTCGTTGAATTGTAAAAAAAACCTCAAATCGGAGAAAGCTCGTATCAAAACGAATTTAGAAAACATACAATGTCCAGTGCCGAGGGAATATTAGAGCTACGGCAGCATCGAAGAAGAAATGAAGAAACGGCGCGAAACAACAAACTTGTGATTTATCTATTCTCTAACCGTTCGACTCTATATGCCAATAGTATTAAAGAGATTGATTTAAGTACATAATAATAAGAAACTTTTCATAATTTTATTCCCAAGTTTTAAAATTGGGTTCGAATTGAACAACTTTCGTGTAACGGACTTGCAATTACCAGTAGTGAAACTACTATCAACAAAATGTCGACTGATTTGCAAAACTAAATAAAACTAAATCACTTTCCTCACACCGTATAACCCCAAAATTTATGACAGTAATGGTTCTCATAATATCGAGCATATCAAATTTTAATTAACAATTTGTTTTATCGCAAAGAAAATTTCGCCTATTCATAAAATTGTGCCTAATCAGGCGAATCATGTTCGTGGAAGAAGGTGTAGGAGAAGATGAAATTCGAATATATTTTTTTCTTCATATCATTCACGTCCACAAGGATAACACTCAAGGATTTGGTTAGAGGTTCATGATAAGCGTTTCGAAAGTAAATCATGATGAGTTATTAATATCACTTCCAGTGTGTTCCAGCTTTATGGTTTTCGTGTTAATAACTCTTGAGTTTTTCGCCGAAATTGTCCATCAATTAATCTACTCGTCAGTTCCATGATTAATTAACACAAACTTCCTGTCTTCAATTAATTCTTCTTCTTGAATTCCGAAAGAATTTTAACGAAACAAAAATTCATTGTCCTGTTGCAACTCAACAGACGAGTCCTGCGACTATAGTTTGCAGGATAATAGACTACTTCAGTATCAATTGTTTGTAGATGATGAGCAAGGACCTTTCTAGGACATTCCAATTCAAAACTATTTTGCGCCACCTTTGTTATGTTCCTCCCAACCTTGGCCTCTAACCTGAAATTTACTTTTGCCAAAAGGTCATAAACGACAGGAAAGGATAAGAAAACGAATAAAGAAAAATGTTCTTTTCATATTTGATGAAGTTCTCTACGAGAAAACAAATCTATTAAATTTCGTTGTTTCTCCTGAGTCATGTCCTTGCCATGCTCGAGGTTTTGCGGCCATCTTCCTTGAAGGATATTCAAAATAAATTTATTTAAGTTTGTTTTTAAATGAAAATTACCTTATGAAATTCTTAAAATACAAAATTCACTTAATTTAAAACGTCTCCCTGTAATGAATGTCAATGCAAGACACGTCATTGTTTGTACAACTCGAGTGTCCTTTGATTCCAAGTGGAGGTCGTGTCGCTCTTGAAAGGAAATTGTTTTCAAATGTCCTTGCTCAAGGAAACATTTTAATTATTAATCTAGGTTTTGTTCCAGTGTAAATTTTCGCAAAATGAACATCCATTTCAGGTAAATATTAACTCTAGCTCACTTTTAAAGGACATTCTCACACTTTCCGGGACATTTGTGGAATGCCAGATGTTCCATTGATCCTGCCTGTCATTAGTCCATTATCCTTACAAGAAAATCCTTGACTCATTTATCCTTTTCTCTCGTTTCAGGTGTATCCTTTTAATTAATTAAAGATTTAACCCAATCTCATTTGAATTAAGATCCTTTTGAATAAAAGGTTAAAATTCCACATAACCTTTTTTGGGATTTTCAAAAAAATCAAGACAATTTCCTCTCCGATGTATCTTCCTGGAGGTCCTGGAATCTCGAATCTACATCAAATTTGGCGTTTATTACCTGTACTTTTTCACATTCCTTCCCTTGAAATTTATCACCGTAATTTCATTCTAAATTTAGGCAACTCCCAGATGAGATCCTTGGGATCCTGAAAAACCACAAAAGATGAAACAGAAAAACCTGAGAAATTTTCTACCGTTAACGACATTTTTTTGTTTTTTTTTCTTGTGGTACCCCATTTTGTTTATACACGTGCATCCCTTGCTGGAATTATGTAATTTGGTTGGTGGTTTCATTAACCACGAGGTCATAGGTTGAATGCCATTGAGACACGTTTAACCTTTCAGTGATCCTTTCGGCAGCATTCCCTTTTATGTTTCGTCTTTCGGTGTAGGATGTGTCTTGTTATGAAGTCTTCACAAAAAGTAAAGGACACAATTTGTTGGATTTAATTCGTCCTTTTTCATACAAAATACTCTTTGACATTTGACACGAGAATCGGTTTGACAAAAAAGTGAAATTTTGTTAATTGTATCAAATAACTTTTGAAATATAAGTAGGTGCCTTCAGGTTCTCACCCACAGATGGCGTTTGATGCATTCCCAAATGAAATCTTTTCATCAAAACTTATTCCATTCAACTCAACAACTTCGAAGGACGAAAACCCACGATTCGAAGCCGACTTTTAAAGTTGGGAGATCACTCCAAGCTGATAAAAGCTAGATTACATAGTGGCATTCAAAGTTTAATTTTTGTTAAATTTATTTGGAAAATTAATTAATAAATTGATAAACCATTGGACTGAGTCAAGATATGTCAAAAATTTGAGTTAATGTGCACATGAACCTCATAAAAGTATTCTAAAAGATATATCGCAGATAAAACTCCATATTAAATCAAACATGGCGTCGATAAATCAAAATTAAGATGTCGTCTATAGAGCGTTTCCGGATAATTTTCCATTTTTATGAAGCAATAAAGTGCAGTAGAGCGGTAAAATCAACGTTGAAACTATAATGCGTCTTCATAAACGTTTTTTAGTTATTAGTAGATATCATGAAGTTATACTTGCATAAAAACCATAACTTTCGAAAGTTTTGAAACTGAATGCAATGAGCTTTACCTTCAACTCTGTAGCTTTTTGCGTTTTTATGGTTCCACGTCTGCATTCGAATCGATTTGTTTGAATATGTATAATAGATTTATCATGTGAATATGATGTGATATTGATATGGTTATTATTTTGCGTATATTTAACCACCCGTGACATTTTTGTTTGTACAGTATTATGCATCAATGTATGACAATAATGAAATTATCAGAATGCATTTATTGTGGACGCTGTTTAAATTCGTTTTGAAATATTCTGAAAAATTGCTTGTCATAATGACAGACGAGTCACGAATTTTCAAAGAAGACCAGAAGTTTAAAAATGTCAATCACGTTGCTAATAATCCAAAATGGAGAGCTGTCAGAAGATAGTGCATCAAAAGTAAAACATCTCCAAAATTCGTCCAGCAAGAAAGTCGATTTCTCCAATTCTGAATGTGTAGCACACGTCACCTCATCATTGTCATGTGCAACATAGTGGTGCCGTGTGCAAAATGATCAGTTCATTCACGTTAAGTTACTAAAATCAACGCTAGCAAGCGTGCCATCTTGAAAATCTAAAAGAGATCGTTATTTTTCTAGTTATAGAAGATTTTATATAACTGCCATTTGATTTCTTAATACACTTTCATACTTAGTACAGCTTTATTCTGTCACTCTCCCATCATGACATCACGAAAACCATCTCGAAACAAAAATGAAACCATCTTCGTTGTACACGCAAACCGCAAATTAGCTCGATGTCACACAAATTCGTGGTTATTTGAAGACAAAAGGTCTGTGGGGGGGTTTCCAAAAGGTTAACTAATGATGAGGTTATTAGAATTTGTCAACCTGCATAAATACAACACAACCATAACACAACCGTGTAAATGCTGCGAAACGAATTTAAATTTAATGAGAACATCGAGGCTTTGTCATTGAAGGTATCATGCCAAACAGATGGCGTTCCAGTCGCGATGAAGGGAGTGAGAGAACATTAAACACTTTACACGGATGTGGAAGTTCTCCAAATGACACTCATCTGAAGGTGTAGATAATCCCCTATGTTAAAAGGATATAAACGTCTCTGTTCCGTTGCGTGAACAAGAAAAATTTTTTGTTGAATCGTCGTTGTCAGATTTCTGTAATCCTTTCGAAAATTTACGTATCCTTTGGACAACCAGGATTAATTGTGTATGAAGCAAGTCATCCCCCATCAGATTAAATGGTTATATCCTTCAAGAAATTTTTTGTCTTCAAATTTGTATGATGAAATCGATAAAGGAAAAAGTATATCCTGTTTATCCCTAATTAAGTTTCATCCCCTTTAGCCTTATTTTCTGGGTCAAAAAAAATCACAAAACCGGGTTCAACCCTTGTTCGGTTTATCACAACAAGATATCCATTTAATTAGTCCTTACACAACATTTCGTCCTTTTTTCCGATCGTGTACAAACAAATGAATTGGATTTTTTTTGATTTCGGGCAGGATACGACTTCTGAGGCAATACGACTAGATTGAAACCCGAAAATATTATTTGCGTACCCCAAATTCGTTTTGTCAAATTATCATACAAACGCAGATCAACTTAATTCCATAGAACACCATCAATTGATCATGTCCAACTGTCTACAATAAACATTTCAATTGCAAACATCATAAGAGTCATGAACTCTCCCCAATCACACAATCACCCATTTTCATAAATCAAAGCGAGTCCGGGGACAAATAAAAGCAAATAAAACACAATCAACAGAGACATCTACAATGAAAGTTGTTATTAAATTGACAAACAATGTTCCAATTGTCTGACGAATGTTGTTATGTAATATAAACTGCATATTATTCTATAGAAAACATGATCAGTCGCCGCCATGTTTGATTGCATTCCATGAGACGAATTAATTGAAGAAGAAATGAACGAGAAAAACTATTGGATAAACTGCAGTGCTTAATTGTTTTAAGACAAAACTTTAAAAGCTTTTTTTTCCTTTTAAATTTTTTAAACAATACATGGAACAATTCATTCGAATCGTATAAACTTCCCTATGGTAACAAAACGAAATTTTTGGCTTGAAATCAAAATGGATGCCGGTGAAATGAAACGGAACGGATCAATTATAACGTATGTATATGTGTTTGCGATTTATGATTGTATTCCCATATGTGTGTAGACGGAAATCTTCATGTTTGGATATGGAGAAATTCCAAGAAATTCTAGTGAGAAATCATTATTTTTCGAGAACACAAAAGTGTCTGGAATTGGAATGAAGCCATTTCCATTGGGGCATCCTTAACAGCTGAACAAGATGTCCGAGGACATGGGAATGATTTGTTATCAATAGAATCAATAGAACTGAAGTTAAACAGAGTCAATTTTGTTCTTTATATCCTGAATTCGTTTGGGATATCTTCGGGATAAATGAAAAGTTTTAAAAGTTTAACACGCACTGGGACTGAGGGACTCCGTTTTGTTGAATTTAAGTCAGACAAAGTTTTGCTAGGATTCATCGTTCTTCCTGCTAAATAAATTCTAAACTTGTTCTCTATCATATCAATATCATTTTAAATTTCCACCTAGCATCTGCAAGGAAGTTAATTAAAATTCTAAAATGGCAAACAATTTCGTCCTTAAGACGTTGGCAGACATCTTAAAGGAAAGAGGAAAAAGATTTTATGATGGGAATTTTCTTGGACAAGGCAGTCGTTGGGAAATAATGGAGACGTCTCATGTACTTGAGTTGTGACATAATAAGTCCTTAATTTTAAAACGTTTTCAACATGTCAGCATGCCACGATCATTTACCAGATTTGATCCTTTGAATCCTTGAAAATGATGTGATAAACGTTTTGTCTAAAAGGACACCACGAAATTGACCGCAACCGGACATAAATTAAAAAAAATAATCAAACTTCAGCAGTAAGAATCCTTGCAAAATGTGAACGCTCAAATATAAAATACAAATTTTGTTAATGTTAAGTAGGTATGAAATGGAACGAACTCCCCAAAGGATAATAAATGGCGGACATTTTTAGTGTGAGGAAATTTCCTGTTATTACTTTGTCGTTACATAAGAAACGATTGTTATTACATCCAATGGAAATGTTTTGTTGTATTCAAAAATATCCTTTTCTGTTGGCTTACGATAAACCAATAATTTCGTCCTTTTCATTTCGTTGGATTGTCGATGAATGAAAAACGAATTAAGGATTTCCGTATTTTGAGGACAATCACGTTTGTCATTAATGTAAAAATTATTATATTGTGTTAATATTTTTGTTGGTTAATTAGAAAAATCCTTGCGGCCATTTTTGTTTAAATGTCATTTCACCGAACATGTAAAAAAGTTTGAATGATTTAAACAAATCAAATTTTTGTCACCTACACAAAACTGACAACTGCCACAACACCGCCATTTTGATTTTGTATCTTCAGTAACTCAAAACCAAAATCAAATAAAAGTGGGTAAGGGCGAGTCGGACCCGCACATGAAGAGTTCCGTACCACCGTACAAACAAGAACTGCTCCTATTGTTGTTATTTGTTACTATAGCGTCCATAATAGTACACTTTGTGAAACTTTGACATGTCTACCTTTTATGGTCCAAGAGATACAGCCCTGTGACAGACGGACGGACAGTGAAGTCATAATAATAGAGTACCAAAATCAAAAAGTTTGCAGCTGCTGTGAAAAATGCAACATTCCAGACAATACGCAAAAATTAATAAATACGGCTTGCCAATATTTTCCACAATAAATTTAATAATTATTAATTAATAAACAAACGCATTGAAGCGATGAGTTAGTTAGTGAAATAAAATCGCTGACCAAGCGAGTGTTCCTTTAGTCATGGCTCGTTAATTATTATAGCCGCAATCGCCATTGTTTTGTCGTTTGAAATAATGAAATTTTTTGATCTGTTGTGTGGACTTTGGATGCAGATATACTGGGGATCGTAAAATGTTTTATTGGACGAAGTGGGGCTGAAATGACAATGTCATAAAGACACAGACATTTTGTGGCGCTTCAATTTTTGTTATATTGTGACATTAACCTCGTGGAGAAGAAGTGATTTTTTTCTATTTCAAAAAGTTAATTGAATTTAATATGAACGATTGGAGCATCAAAAATATGAGTCACTTTCTTTTAATAAAATCCTCACATGACCTTTTTTGTTCTTAAACCTCGTGTTTGGGAAAGGTTAAGTAAATTTAATTAATCGCATCAATCTGTAACTGCTATATTCTTATTTGATACTATTAGCAATATTAGTTTGTGATATGTTTGCAAAAAGGACCTTCTCTCGTGCGTGCAGGTACCTAATAAAGTCAACATTTACACCCGGGGTCCAATTGTGTATTTTGTTGAAACGCATGGCAATTTAGTTTTAGCTAATCCGAACCTTTTTCCCGGGTAACATTTGCAACTGAACATGATGTGTCACATCACAAGAAAAGGTACAGGACTTAAGGAATATGGAAAAATAAATGGAAACGGGTCAAATACGACACAAGGATTATAAACAAAACATATTTCATCCTTATTCCAGGATTTGTAATATGTCGCTCAATGTCACGGTACACGTTAAATGTTGGAAAAACAAAAAAGAAACATGAGAATATTATTAAATTTCTTCAGGCGACAGTCGTATGCCATTTCAACCAGAAACAACACAACACTACCGCCATCTGTGTGTGATGTGGTGTGATGGTTCTTAAAGTTTTCCTACATGTCACTTTAATGTCAACATATATATATCTTCTTTTTTATATTGTAAAATTATGTTTTACAATGCATTGGACCGAAAATTCTCGTGTTAATATTCGCGGCAAGTATTGGAAAATTCCAGGAATTTCTACAAAATACGTGCTGCGAACTTTGATTATGTAAATCAATCAATAGTTTAACTGTATCATACCTAATATTTTGTGAGTAATATTTTGTGCCTATCTCAATACCTGAAATTTTTGAGGCACGTTCAAATGAAAGGATAAAATTACAGAAATTCATCAGAATGAAAATTAAATTCATATAAATTTTGACAGTAATTTCCCGTCTCGAGGCTCGAGGTAAAAATACTAAAGAGTTTGAATTTGAATTTTTGACGTTTTCAATTTTTATTTAATTGTTATTACAGTAGAAACTCTTTTAGCCGTCTTTCCGTTATCCGTATCTCCGTTATCCGTCTCTCCGTTATCCGTCACCAAAATATCATGAAAGACAAGTTAAGCCAACAACACGAACGCACTGATTTTGAGAAGATTGCACAGATCTGCGGTGAAACAAACTGAAGCACAGCTTAAGCTGTCAAAATTAACCAACTTTTCACCATCACATTGAATATTTCTCTTAATTTTGTCGTTATGTAAATATGTATGAAACTATTAATTCGTAACTAAACATATCTCTCGGTTAGTTTGTTGCTTGTGAATGTACTCCTTTCCACAAAATCTAGGTTCAAGTCACTTCTTTTAAAACATTTCCATTATCCGTCATATTGATGACTTTATTATATCAGTAATTATTACTTAATATACATTTAATTAAGATTTAATTTAACTACTAATTATATATCAGAATGCAATTTTGCAGTTGCGTTTCGAGGTTTTGGAATTAGAGACCAAAATAAGAACGAGGAAACTTCATTTAAATAGTATTAAATGGCTTGTGTATATAACATATGAGTAGATATTCATACAACATAATAATTGTGTACATGATTCAATGCAAACATCCGTAATCAAATAGCTTGCTTGTAGAACTGTTTGTTGAGGTAAATCTGCTTCGAGGATAAGAATGGATTAAGGAATTTCTACAGGCTATACTCTTATACAAATCTTACGAATGGAATAAGACAATGTTCTAAGAAAATTCGAAATTAATCTCAGCTGCTACACAAGGTTCTTGTTGATACAAAACAAATTTCGTAATAAAACATTCATCCTGTTTTTTATATTCCAGAAATGAGAACAGGAAATTGAAATTTTTACTGCATTTTGTGTTGCAATTTGATAAAAAAAAATTACATTACATTAAATGGACTTCTATCTGGAGTTTCACAAGTTGAAGCTCATCCTGAAGTTGGTATAGTCTAAAGGACGTTTAATGTAAACTTTTCAGGAGTTAAATAATCCGTAGAATTTAATTGAGTGACGATGGGGAGACGAAGAGATACAGAATGAAAAATGATAGATGCCTGGAAAATTACATCCTTAAAGGGAACTGAGTTAATGAGAAGTCTTGGATATATCCTTGCAAATTGAATTTCTTATAGCTAACGATACCAAATGATTTTGAAAGGAAGATAGTCCTTGCTTCGAGGATTCGTACACTGCCTGCATGTTTGAGGATGTGAAAAGCGCATATCCTTGTGTTTTCATCAACATACCTTTATATCGATTTTGTCATTAGCTTTCATAAGATTTGAGTTGAAGATTTTGAGTTGCTGTTTTTGTTAGTTTTGTAATTAACTGTTTTGTAAATTTAGAAACTTCTGATACTAGGGACTGTTTGTGGTTATTCAAAGTTTAAAGCTGAGGAACTAGATAGTTTCCAGTGAACAACTTTCATTTCAAATGGAAGTCAGTGGATGGATGACCCTTTCAAAACCTTCGTGAATAATACATTTTCTGTTACAAAAACAAAATCTTATGTTTTCTTGTATATTTTTGTGATTCTTCAAAATTTTAAAAGGGTTTTCCAGGTTTTAAGGTCAATTCTCATGAAAAATATGACCAAGTATTTTCAATTTGAACTGGCATTTGCAAGTAGTACTCAAGAAAACACATAAGACGAATTGGATTTTTCACATTTTATTAGGTGAGAAGGACTACGTCTAGTTCGATTCATAAATCCACAAGGATTGTTCACTGTAGCTTTCTGAAAGCTTCCAAATGGCAAATACCCGTTCAAAATCACTTTCGTCCTTACTGCCAATTATATAACTACCTTCACAACCAGATGTGTCTGGTTTCTACAGCAGTTTCTTTGAAACAAAAGCAGAAATTTCAGCTATAGGCAGGAGGAGTACAATATTCCTTGGTAGGTACCTACTTGGGAGGAATAATTGAAGGCATCGAAACGATTTCGTTTTCGGATGAAATAAGAATAAAGGAATTTTGAAGAAAGTACCTCATTCAAGGATAACCTTTTCATACGAGAATGATGTCGAAGGATGAATTGTTATTTCAGTAATATTTGTCTGAAACGAATCTTCTTTGGTCTTATTGAAAACAGAAAAACTTTATATTTTTTGTTGTTCAAAATGTTAAGGATATCTTGTTCCACGTGGAGCTCAACTTTCGCTTTTCAAGGAATGCCTTCTAGGCAAAATGGAATAACGATTCCATATAATGTTTTGACCACACAAAACTTTATGAATCTCATGAACAAAACTCTTGTCCTGGAAGGGTTTCTACGAAAATTTTCAAGATGACATTATCCATGAGAATTCAAGCAAAACCGAAGTTTATGTTCTTAAGGACAAATTTCACAATTTCAACAAGGAAAACATCACCTTCATTTTTTGGTTTGAGTGTCAAATCAGAAAGGAACTTCTTCAAATAGATTATCGTGTACTTGGGGGAATTTAATTTAAAGGGATATACATTTGGGGTCGTCTTTAAATTGATTCTTAGCAAAATTTCACAAAATTTATTATTGGATTGATTGATTCTTTGCTCCCAATTTGAACTTGACTTGCAATATTTCATTCCAAAGTTGATCAGGTTACAGGTGATTTTCTGCGAAACGGTTTTACATATTCATATTCAAAATACTAGTGAAGCAATCTAACGACAATAATCCTTTAATTCCACAGAAGATTAAAGGATTCCAGAAGACATCATCACCATTTCACTCAAGTGACGTTTGAACGAATTAACACTTGTAAGGCATCAGACGCCAACGCGTTAATTTCTTCAGTTGAAAATTCAAACATTTGAGGTGTTTTGTGTTATTTATCAAACAAATGTTTGCCGATCATTAATTATTCATAATTGAATGAGTGAAATGTGGTGAAATTATCAAAAGGAATTCTCTTTAAATTATTATGTTTAACTTGTTAATTTCTTAAGAATATGTATTACTTCACACAAAACTTGTCATATAAAACATATGTGCAGTTTTCCACAAACACAAACGCAGGCTGCATCAATTGGATGTAAAAACTGAAAATAATTGATCCCAATACTTTATTTATCACTAATGGTGAAATATCGATTTAAAAATCATTCATTCATTTAAATGCAGTCAATTAATAATTCAATTAACTTGACAGGCTCATAAATCAATAAAACACGTCGAGTTAAGAATAAAATTACAGCAAAAATTTTTATTTCAATATAATTCGCAACACCATAATTTCACGTGAGTTCGTGTTATATAGAGTGTAATGCGGCGTGGTCAGTACTACGAAAATGATGAGAACTTTTACCCCGAATTATCATGTGGGCCTTGCTAAATGCGAGGGACGTAATCCTGATTCGTCCTTTTTTTCTTAATCAAAATCAAATTTTTTAATAAATTCGACCAAGATTCATGTTTCACTTAGCCCCACGTTTAACATTTTCATTCCTTCACTACCAATTGCGGGCATCAGTCCACATCCGGATCACAACAAGTCATTCTTATGGCGGCTGAGATCAGAATTCATTCAAAAAAATGATCTACTAAAGAAAAATGATTTCTAAATCTAATTCTAAACCTTGAAAAGTTTAAGTGAGTTTCTGTACTGTAACTTTCTTGTGTTGCCAAAGGACTATTAAAATTTTGTTAATCATAGCAACCGATTCAGGAAAGAAAAAGTTGAAAACATATTGTTGGCAAGCTGCTAGACATAAGTTCAATCCTAAGTCAAGATGGAACGGAAGCCTTTTACAGTCCTAACAGATAATCAACAAAATAAATTGTTTGGTCGCTCATTCTGTGAAATTGGGGGCAATCGGAAGAATTTGGGAGGATGTTATTTGAAGCCATCGGTGATAGAAAAGCGTTTAATAAAGAATCAATCTTTAACAGTGCCTGGTGTAAACAATGAAGAGAACATCCTTTTGCAGAAGCAGGAATCTGTCAGACTTGCTGCATTAGAAGCAATGCGACTTTGCGAGGAACGAAGAAGATTGCGACAAGATCTTGAGCGTAACAAAGAAAACATTCCAATTCCCGAAGTATCGGCAGTTGAAAAGAGTCCACTAAATTTCAAGTTTACAACAAGGAACCCACTAATTGATGCAGACAGTCCAGAGGAGCGAGCTTTGAAGAAGTTTCGAAAATTAACTCTAGTCCAACGAGCTATTGAGGAACAAGCGTTTCTCAAGGAAAAACCAAGCTTCATCCACCCTAGCACCCCAATGCCAAAAAGGACACCCCTATCACGGATCAGTTTGAACAGGATTCCACAAACGGCCAGACTGCCTCTCATAACCAGTCCAAGTCCGAAGCGAGAACCCATCAAAGTCCCTGCAATAATGAATCTCCACGGGAAGCAGACCATCCAGTATTCAATTGACCAACTGAAAGCCTTGAATCCGATGTCATCGACATTTTATCCAAATAATTCATAAGGCTTTGGATAACAAATCAACAAACTATAAAACATTTTTATTCCACATGAAAATGTTTCAAAATGGCTGCTGTTTTAAAAATTGAAATTGATTTTTTATTCATTCGTTTGATTCTGTTGAAATAAAAATTTTTTTAACTTAACGCAAAAAGAAATGAAAACTGTTTGCAAAATATTCATAAAATATTTTCTGGAAAATTTATAATCATTTCGCTTTTATTCGTTCGGTTTTGATGTGAGATTATTTTCCAATATGTAAACGGATTCATTCCTATTTCAATATTCTAACAGGATGTACCAAAATGTTTATTTTCATTTGTTAAGCTATTATTAAGCTATTATTCATGAAGTTCACGAGATCAATATCATTTTTAGTGTCAACACTTAATAGAGAATCAAATTCAATTCAATTTGTTTTAGAATTATATATCCTGAAAATCGAAATCTGCTATTTAAAGGATAATTTAATAAAATGTGCAGATCAGAGTGCATGTTTCGAAATCAACATTCAAAAGGCATTTCCTTTGAATTAAATTAGAACTTATCAAATTATTACGACAATACCGTACTGGAAATATCCTTATGGGAGTTAATATATATGCAAGGATGTATTTGGATCAGTACGTGAAATGCAAATTAACCTAATTGAAGCGTTCTGAATCCTGTCACATATCCTCGTGTTGTACTAATAACTTTTGTTGAATTTTGTTATGGTTTTTACAAGTTTCTGCAAAAAGGATAATGCAGAAAATAGTTTGAATGTGGTTAGTTCCTTGCTTAATGAAGCGATTAAGATTCCACAAAACATTCACTGGTTTGAATCCCTTGTGAGTTAAATACTCGTTTAATCCTTGAAACTAACCAAAGTTCACAAAACTTTTCAACCACATACATACCTTCACATTGTAAAACTCGGTTTTCATTTGGTTGACTGCATTCAAATCAGTCATGGTTGAAGTTTGAAATTTTGCCAGTATTTTGGCAATAGATTATGCAAGGATAAATTGCAGTTAGTAGAATGATATCCTGTGATGCAGGAGTTAAACACCATCTTCAACAAAATAACTTGAATTTTGAATATTTCAAATTCCACTGCAACTAGAATGATACAGATGCGATAGAATCTCTAGAACCAGCATCAGAATTTAATCATCATCGATTGACGATTAGTCACTTCGGTTCGGTTAACAACGTCAGGATCAGGATCCTTGATTACCATACACGGAGACTTGTTCTCATGGTTTCCATACCATCATTTGAGGTTATGTTTTTCAGTTAAATTTCAGTCCGTAATTGATGAGTCTGCTTTAAAAGGATATTTCCACATTAAACTTTATGATTTGGCTTATGAAGGGATATAAGAAATTTTGAAAATGTGACAAAATCTGTAACTTACCAAAAATATATTAATTAGACCTAAAATCTAATTAATGTAAGGTTTTTTTAATGAACCTCCGTACACCAAAATTTTGCGGTTATCACAAAAGGATCACGTGTTAAATCCTTTCCCATCCTTTGGAGATACACAATTTGTGATATCGTCTTCAGACACATGCACAGATATCGAAAACGAATGAAGGGCAAAAATTTTTAATTAAAATTAAATTTCACTTAGTTTAATTAAAGTGTAGGTATTACAAAGTTAGGTTTCGCTTTTACCCTTGAACCCTTTTCTTATCCATGTTCTATATTACACATCATTCAAGGCACATGAAGGTGTTTTAAGAACATATATATCTCGTGTATCACTTGCCTTTAACACGTTTGCACTTTTAACACGAAAAGGATATGTTGAGAAAATGACCTCTAATGGGATATGTCAAGCGACGCAATTTGATGTTATCCTTTCGGGATATGATATTACGTAACCCTTTTAGATAATAATTATCATCACCTGTAATTTCAATAATTATTATGTGTAGTTATGAAAAATGCTTCAAACCTCAAACCTCTTGTTGGAGTACAACAATTTAAAATTGGCACCAATAATGAAATAGGTAAATTTTCACTTGCGATACGCCATCCTCTGTTCTGTTCCTTATCATTCTTCATTCTTACATACTTACAAAAATAAAGTTAATGAGTCAAACCTTTCTGGTTCATAATAAATTCAAATAAAGTTAATGTGTCAATAAATCGTAATATATGAAATCCTAATGGTCGTGAAGCAGCAAATGAAACCGGAGAATGGGATTCACTCTCTGAAAGCGGGGAAAATTCATTTTATGTAGATCAACCACAGAATGAATTTCTCTTCATTCCATGGAGGATGGTATTCACTCAAGCGGGAAGAATTCATTTTCCACATAACGTCATAAATATCTATAAATATTTATTTTCTGCCCATATTACGCCCTTTTCCTTCTAGTACATTAATAATTTCCCATCCACTGTAATAACATGCCTAAATAACGAAACATTAAAATTTGACATTTAAACCTTAAGTTCATGTTAAGGTCATTCCTTGGAATTTCCAAAATAGAATTTTGAGAGTTGTTGCTCAAGCATGGAGTGACCTTTAAAAATTTTCGTATCTTTACGCTGAAGAACACAAAATCACAATGAAAAGAGATTTACTAAAAAAATTACCTTCGAATTTCTCCAAAGTTCAAAAGGACTCACTCCTAATTGGAACTTAATTTTGAATAACTAATGAGGATGAAATAGCCTGGAACATTTGAAGCTCACTCGAGCAACGACTTCAATTTGTTATGATGCTCAAGAGCTATTGATTTCCACGAAAGTCCCTGAAGGTTTCCTTATTAGGATTCTGGCCGAATAGTATCATGAAGGTACCGAACCCAAGGGTGGAAACATATTTATTACCTTGATTTCGTAAAGTGGAAAATTACCTTTTTCGAAAAGTGATGGTGTGTGGCGGACATATTCTTTGTCGTAGGCAGTTCTGCCAAGTTCTAGAATTAATAATAATTTTAAAGTAATTGGTATTTTAAAAGTCAACGAAATGCATGCAATAATAAAGATGCAGTGCAACATACCTATCATGCAAGTATCTCGAAAACAAATTACAACAAGATTTACATGTAAATTGGTACTTTACATGTAATGCTAACCAACAAATGTAATTTTGACATCGAATTTATTTGCATAAAATTTATTTAAAATGAAATAACAACAACGAAGTATGATGTTGTGGATGGAAACGGATTTTACTTTCGTTTGTGGAGATTTCTTTCTATAATTTGTTGACGAATTGTTTTTCGAGTGCTTTTTAAATAAACTTATTAAAATTTCAAATATTTTATACAAACAAAATTTTGTAGGGATCTTGGAAAATTGAATTAAATCAAAATTTAAATCAAATTTTTATGTTGATCTATGCGAGACAAGTTTGAAAACAAACGAATTTTGGCCTGTTAAGCTGTAAATTCTTAATTACTTGCATCTTGTATCGATTTCAAAATCATGCAGGTCATTTAAATTATTCAATTTGTGTAGTTAACAAACAAATATTATTCATATAAATATAGAAATCTAACTGAAGAACAGAATCATAAAACCTATAGGAACGTACACAATCTTAAGTGAAAGTGAAAAGTTAAAGCTCTTCGCTCTTCGGAGAGCGTTGTGACAACGACAACGTGAGCGTGATTTTTTATCCCTTCACATATGGAGTGAAGCATCAACCGTTCTCTTTTGAAGTGAAGCATCAAAATAAGGATATGAACTTTTGTTTTCGATAGTGGAATGAACCTAGTGGAAAATGTTCAACTTTCACTTTAGGTTTACAGAGAAGGAGTGATGCATTACTTACACTTGAGATTGTGAACGTTCCTCAAACTTAGCCAAACCCATAGAAGCAATAAACCAAAACCATGTAACCATGGAAATCAAATCGTTATCCCAAAAATTGTTGGGACAAACCAATTGTGAATGTTAAAATTTGATTTATCTTGTTGCAAAAACCTGAAAAATCACAAGATCAAAATTTAAATACATTCTAACAAACCATTTCATGGTCCTCGCAGACATACAAAATATGATATAGTCATACTACATAAGAATGATTTCCATTTCCATTCAACAGATGTAGCTTCATTCGTTTAGAATTGTTAAGATTAGCACTGAGGCGATTTAGAGTGGATTTAGCAAATGTATGGTAAATCTTCTAGATTTAAGCCATATTTACGGCTGAATTGTCTCAGCGAGCTATCGGAAAGCAACTGATTAGTGACTCCAATAAGTAACCATTTTCTTTTAAATCACTTCCCATGTACACGAATGGGCCGCCACACACGCTACTGTTTGCAAACTGGTTTGTGATTCCTGGCAACCGGTTTGTAATCAGTCACCAGTAGACTGGCATGTCGAGTCACTTACGACAAAGTTTACAACTTGCTTTGAACATTCTGTAGTATGCTAGAAACTTAGCATCTGAAATTTGTAATGAGTTTTGGATGCATAGCTGCGTGTGCGTAGCCTGGTTGCTAACAAGTCAGGAGCAAGCCTTAGTGTGGTGTAAACGCCGTATAAAAAAATAGTGCAGAACATAAGTTGAGAAAGAGAAAGAGAAGTTGGTTGCATTTATTTCAGTCAAACGGTTTGCAATAAATCACGATTCCCATTCGAAGGAGAAGATGGCGATAGTTTCAAATCCTGGAAGCCACAAAGTTCCCAATGAACCGATGAGTGATGTGAATTGCAATAAATCATGTCGAACATTAGACAAACGATAGATGGCGTTACTGTCAAATTGTGGCAACTATGAAACTGCCAATGGAAACGATGAAATATGTGTTGTATTTGTGCTGCAATAAATCATCATGTACAATTCGAAAAACGAGATGGCGTTAATGTCAAGTCGTGGGAATCATGTAAATGAAACGTTGAATTATTGGTGCTCGTATTTAATTTGTCGAAGCTAATCATTAATCATTCACGATTTAAAAGGGTTAAACATGTCGGTGAAGTGAGCTTTTTTCATTCTGCAAAGCTAGCATATTGGTCTAATGTGTTTTGTGTGTTTTTCAGAGCACAACATTTGAAGACCAACATGCATTTCTAGAAGGTTTAAGGTTTTGTTGTGAACAGCAAAAATGGATGATTTATGTTTAGCTGTTCAGCTGATGTTTACAATAACCGTCAACGTTGTTGTTATATAATCCAGAGTTGTGGAAGTTGGAAGATTTTTTTCCCAGTTTTGCTCACAAATCATTGGATATCCGAGGTGCATTACAATGCATCATAAAACCAGATCGTTGGATTTCTTATATGCCGTCTTGGATATGCAAATATTATTCGCCGTCTAAGCATGAAAAAGCATAAATTACAGTTGCTCGACTTTTGAAGCACTCTAAAGCACAAAAACAATAAATTTTTATTTTATTGAAGAAGAAGAAGAAGAAGAAATAAAGACATAAACAATTTCCGAACTTGAAAACGAAAAGGATATCTTAACATAAAACTCTATTTTAGCTGCATCCTTTAGATAAAGTTGCATTTGAAACATTTTTATTTTTGTGCTTTTCTTTGACCTACTTTCCATGGACTTGGAGAAAGTTTATGAGATTTCAAAGTCACAATGAAGAATGGGGTTTTTCCATACATAGATCCTTCATTTTGTTTTTCTTTTCATTATGTGGAAAATATTTTTCCAGTTGCATTTTGTTTGTTTTCGGAAATTATGAAATCATAATGCGGTGATAATTTTGTGAAAGATTTCCTTTTTGAATTTTGTACCCGACTGTTCTCTTTCTTGATCCTTTGACAATTCACGTGGAATAACGTGGATAAACGACAATTATCTAAGAGGACCTTAATAAATGAAATCCTAATGGTCGTGAAGCAGAAAATGAATTTCATTCACCGGAGAATGGGATTCTTTCTCTGAAGCACTCTCTGTAGATCAAACACAGAATGAATTTCTCTCCGCTTCCTGGAAATGAATTTCATCCCACAGAGAACGGGATTCACTCAAGCGGGGAAAATTCATTTTCTACATGACCTCTCGGCCAACTGCTTTTCATGTAGATCAAGCTTAGATTGAATTTCCCTTTGCTCTTTGAATGAATTTCATTGTCCGAGGAATGGGATCCACGCTCTGAAAGCGAGAAAATTCATTTTCTACATCACGGACAATGGTTTTTGATGTGGATCAAACACAGAATGAAGTTCTCTCTGCTTTCTGGAAATGAATTTCATTCAGCGGAGAATGGAATCAATCTCTAAAAGCGGGAAGATTCACTCTTCACCTCACGGCATTAACATTTGTTATGAAGAATGAACCCCATTCCCCAGAGCATTGAACAGTGATAAAAAAGTTTCATTGGTTTTTGATTTAGTTTCTTTGCGAGCTGATTTCGTCCTCCTCTGATTTCGAAGAAATAAGCAAACAAATTAATTTGAAATTTCTTTTCTTTCCAGGTAAGTGTCTGAAATGTGATTGATCCGTAAAGGTGATTGATGAAACACGATACTGTTGATGTCCTGTAAGATTGAAGAACATTTTCAATAATAATATTTTATATAATAATAGCTGATTGAATGCATAAAATCGATGGTATCAATTATTATCCTTGAAAATCGAAAACCTAGAGAATTTCCATTAAGAAATTCATAAGGAAACATTGTTCAAATTGAGTTTACAAATCTCTGAAGCGTTCATTTTATATGTAATATCTTCCGTAACCTTTTGAAACCCTCAAAACCTTCAATATAAGATGCATGCAGGAAATCTTCACCAAAATATGTTGCGGAAATGAAAGTAAATGGAGAAGAAGGATATATATCTTCTCGAAGAAATTGATAACATTCCAACACAATCAATATCTCTTTGTGAGTCTTGAGTTCCAATCAGTTTAATGCAAATCGAATTTGAATTATTCCTTTTGATTGATTGAATTTACCGCACCTCGAATATATGTCGACAAGGTTCAGGATAAAGTTTCATGGAAAGGATTACCCATGAATCTACACAATCATCTTTTATTTACCAATCAAAAGTCATGATGTGCAAATGTTTCTTCGTAAATAAAATAAAATTTTACCACGAAAAGTGTTAATGGCAGAAACAATTTCATGCAAATTACTTTCAGAAACAGCAAACTTAGTTAAACTTCTGGAAACAAGCCTGTTTTTATCACCAATTAAGCTCTAGATATAGAGATGTCTCATGGCATTCTTGGTAATGAAACGAAATTGTTTGAATAACAACAAAATGTTACTTTGATTATTGAGTTGTTTCACAAAATTCCACGCATTCTCATGACAACCGGACGTGGAAACCATGCAAACGAGCTAATCTCTAAAAACGACAACTCAATTTCCGGACTTTACCGGATACGAACAGCCCAATTCCGGACAATTTCCAGAACAAATTGATAACGTATGAATATAAATTGCATCTTTAACAAAAGTTTGAGGAAATCACTTGACCCTTCTGAAGATTACAGCTGTCTGTCTGATACAGATGGTTACTTCGCAATGATCTCGATCAAGTCGTCTTAACGATCTCAAATTAATCACTCAATTTGAATATTTACTACATTGTTTCAATTGAAGTTAATAGATGTCGCCATTAGTTAGTAAATTTTATTCTTTAAAAGTTACATAATTTCTTATGTAAACTTTCAAATGTCACTTCAAAGTTTGCCGGAAACTTTACGAGTAAAGAAAGCCAATAAATTTGACAAACTTGCTCCGCACATGATGACGTGAATGTCATGTCGTTTTGTGAATGTCGTGTTTCGTCGTAATTCCTTCATTTACATCTTGATATCATTTGAAAAATTTAAAGAAATTTTCACATTTTAGAAAGTAAAAAGGAGAATTTCGTCACAAGCAAGTCAACCAAGTTATATTGTGTCTGTCTTTCGAAAACATCCTTCAACTACAATATCTCTTTGAAACACCAACAAGTGCTTGGCATTATCAAATTTTCAATAAATTCTGGTGCAAAAAAGAATTTTCTAAAGGACTACAAGTGACAAACGTTCATTTAATGTCCTTCTTTATGAGAAACTAAGGACGAAATTTCAAAATGAAGTTGCTTCAAAATATAAAAATGTGATAAGCTAATTATTTTGCAATTCAGTCCACGTGAAAAGAAGCTTTATTGTGAAAAATTTCGTAAAAACGACGTCTCTTTGACATAGGGTGCTTTTTTTCATACTATAATATATAATATTATAAACAAATTTTGTACTTTTTACCTAAATCTAAAAGAAAACATTCCTCCAACCCTCAATGGAGTGTTACAACTTTTGTATCTTCGTGAAAATATCCTCGAACGGAAGGACAATTTTATCGGCATTTTCTTTAAAGGACAAAATCTCATTTTCATTTTGAAAAGGATAATTCAATCTTTAGTTTAGCGGCGTGATTTCAAAATTGACATTGGGATCCTTGTGACAAGATTTTCTGAACGCATCCTTGTTGGAAGATTTTTAAAAGTTTCTGTAGTGAACCACATTTCTTTACAAAACATCAACAAGAAATGATCGTGAATCAGTGTTTTCTTGATATCTCCTCAATTATAAGTGATAACCAAATTTATTTAACAGATTCTGATAACTTGCTCTTTTATATACAATTTTGATGAACATTTTCATCCCATGTATTAATGTCAAAAATTATTTCCTTCAATTTTATGCATCTTCCCTCAGAGATCTTTCTCAGTAACGGCATTTCAGTAACATATCTTGAATCCAATAGATGAATTTTTCGGCTAAAAGAGAAAGATTGATGCTTCACTCTATATGTGAGGAAGGGATAAAAAATCACTCTCACGTTGTCTTTGTACTGATGAGTAAAAGACACGTTCACTTTTTGTTTGATTTATTACTCAATGTGTGTCTGCAATTAAGTAAAAAATTAGCAGTTAAAACACATTTTTGAGTATGTCTCCAGAAACTTAAAGATGATCAGGCTTCCATTTGAGGTATAAAAGATGTAGCTGCGTTGTCCCTATTTAATGCCACTCTCCCTCAAATTTTTTTTTATGTCAACCTTAAGGCAAAACCACAGAAGCATTCCAGGCTTCAACAACGATCCATCAAGGATACCTGAATCATGGACAAATACCAAGTGACAGTATGAAAGCTTCACATTGTATATAGGTACAAGGAAAATAACTCAAATTGTAAACGTCCTTTTTCGTTGCAAGTTTATTTATCGTATTTTGTTGCACAATCCAATGTTGTCACGTTTAAAAAGGACCAAATCAGATTAGATTGCATCAATAGTAAATGGCAGGATAACGAGCGAAAATTGCAACTTGGGAAAAGTACGACAAACAAGACAAATTTAAATATTTTACAATTTTGTGTTGATTTTGTTTACATCCTTTACAGCGACTTCATGTTTGCTTGACTCACTTCATTTGTTGGCACGTTCTCCCCCAAAAAGGACATTTTCGTTCTCGTTTTCCTTAGAATTATCCTTTTTCTAACTTTTGCGCTTTCAAGTTTGACTTTGAATTATTTTCATCTTTTGATTCACTGTACCTAAACATGGAGACGAAATTATTTTTGTACACAGAACGAATTCCAGGAAAATATTTATTCAGAACAAAATAAATCCCTTTTGACTTGAACTTTCCGAGGGCGGGATCAATGCCCAGGATTCATCCCATATGCAGTGATTACTCGTCCTTCATTGTCCTGATCGTAATTTTAAATTCCCCGAACCGTATCTTCATAAATGAGTTCTCAAAGTGTCATCAAGCGAAACGTCTTTAATATGGAACCATTTTTCAAAACTCCATTTCCAGGAGCAATGTAACAGCGTATGTTCCACATGTCCATGAAGGTTTATGAAAAAAGGATGTGGTACGTGTTGGTGAAGGGTTATTATCGAAATAAAAACCGGAAACATCTCAACTGAGAGTGTTGCCTGCATGAATACCAAAATAGCATAGAAAAATAATTCTAAATCGCATCCGGCATAAAGTCACTGGAAAAAGAGATATGGCGGCGTTAGCATCCGCCATCAACATTCTCTGATTTATTTCACATTTAAATCCTTTTCTTCATCGTATATACCTACTTATCATTCACATGCACTTCATGCATCCGTCTTTCGGAGTGGATGAATAGTTATCCTGGATCCTAGATCCTGGAAACACACGTTTATAAAAATTACGAAACATCTAAATATTCCACAATTTTTCTTTTTATGTCATGGTATTTGCATACAACAAATCTGCATACGAGGATGCTTAATCCTAGTTTATCGGAAGTTTGTTGCATACAAAATGCGTCCTGTACCGTCGTAGGAATAACAATCAGTTTAAGGATAATCAAATTCATATTTAATTCTTGTTTTTTTGTTCATCAACTAAACGTCGACTAAAGTATCGTTGAAGATTTATTGTCAGTTAGTATGGAAGTTTTGTGGTTCAGGAGATTCACATTTGTAACAGGAAGTGTCCTTAGGACTGGCAACTAATTTATTTCGAACACAACTCATTTAGTCACTCTTCCGGTTAGTAACTTTTGTGTTATCCTCGGAGCTTCATTTGTTATGCTAGAATGTTAAGCAAATTCTAAGAGTTTTATGTTGTTTGTTTGATGAACATTCGGAGGATTCCAAGATTCCAGCAAACACTACCTAATATCTCAACATGTCTAAACTGTATTTCGATTTTGAAATATAACAAAAATTATGTTATGTTTCGTTTATAGACGAAAGTATTCTCACAATTTTGTGTTGATTTAAATCAGTTTTTATGTAATATCTTTTGAATCCAATTTTCGATTGCCAAATAATTGACAGAGTAATATCGCAAATTCATTTGTTTACTATTGATTCATACAAAGTTTATTGATAGATCTTATAATTATTGAAATATTATCATTCATGCAAACTTCTTCCAGTCTCAAAATTCTGGATGAAATGTTTGTCCAAATCCTTGCATGGAGCAAATAATTTAATTGAATTTTATCAAATTATTCTGGATTTCACTAAATAATTGTTAACTAATTTTCAGTAACGAATCTAATATAAATTTCCTGTAACTAATCAATCATAAAACGCAAATAAATTTCATCGGAATTATTTGACCCGGAAAAACCCACGAATTCCAACAAAATGACTTCCTAATACATGAAACAAATGCCGACCAGCAGGATAAATCCAGGATAATTCCCCGACTAATGAAAATTTTAGAAAATTATTTCAAATAAATTAATTCAAACACATCGAAGCAGATGGCGTTTGTCTAGCAAGGGTCCAGCCGTGAGTCCCTTTTTTCTGTCTGTGTCCTGTTTCTGGTCCTGTTCAATTCTTGTCCTTTCATAATCAATTAATTTCGGACAAAGACATTATCCTTGCTGATTATTGCCAGTAGCTCATTTCGGAAAAAAGTGTCCCCTTCTTAATTTTGTGACACTTGACATTTAAATTTTTTTGTATAAAGGAACGAACAAGAAACACTCAAATTTCCTTTAATCCTTCACAGATCCTTTAATACTTTGAAGTGGTGTATAATGAATTGTTGGGAAGTGTTGAGCTTTAGTCGTTTTTGTTGACACTGCTATACAATTTGTGAAATGTGTCTTGATACAAAAGGAAATTGGCAAAGGCAAAGGACTTGTTTTTTAACTTTCGGCAAAAATCCTTTTTGTCGTCATCGAAATGGCCAACTTCATGTTTATGCTTAGCAAACCGGATGAAATAGGAAATGGTAAATGTCCTTTGAAAATTACGGATCAATAGTTTTGTCTAGGAGAAAAGGAATTTTTAAAAAGGGAAAAGGCAAACATTTAAATCCTAGAAGAATTTGGGAAAGTAACACAGAACAATGTCATTAATTCATTTTTCTTACTGCTAGCAACAAGGCTATTCGTGTTTGTGTGACTTTAAGTGCGTCAAAGTTACACGAAAAAGGTTCGACTCGGGCCAGATGAAACGTGTTAAATCGAAATCCTTAAATATGGTGCCTGCTGGTCAAACATGACTGAATTATTAAAAGACAAAAATTCTATTTCCAATCTCCATCAGTGGAGGAGGTTATTAAAACTCCATCTGTTACCTTTTACTGTATAAACAAAGGCTGTACCACATGGTTCAACTACAAACAAGAGGCACCATTTGGCGGTTCCTAGCACGCAACTTTGTGACCATTATGACCATTTGTGATATTTGTCGTCCTTTAACCATGGCGGAAGAACGAGCTTTCGTGAAAAGCAAAGGAACCACATCGAATCAGGTTTAGTTCGGTTTTCGAAGGTGTTTGTGACGTTTGTTTTATTTTAATCACAAATTCTTAATGAAAAATTCATTTTAAACGTGAAATGTTGCTCCAAGGTTGTACTGGAGTTATTTTTTCGTGCCATACAAGTAGCTGTGAGCATAGGGCAGTTCATTTTAGGTGAAAAATATTGAAAAAATGTTAAAAAATGTTATTTGAAAATATTCGAACTAGTGATTAGTGTTCCTGTGAAATCGCCATTTGATATTCTACTATACAAGTAAAGATGTCGCTAGTTTGATTTGTTTCGTTATCATACGTTGGCGGCATTTTAAATTTTCCAACTCAAGTTTCTTCGAAGAAATTCACGAAATCATCGAAATTATTAAAAAATCTTCAAAAATGTGTAACGAATGAATTACTTTTCATAATGCATACATTGTTTTACAAGGTTTTAATACAAATAAACTCATTAAACAGCAAATATTAAAACACATTTGAGCATAATTAGTGTGTTAACCATGAAAATTATTGATTATTCAATTTCCATGTTTTCCACACTTTTGTGAAATGGTAATTGCTTTTTAACTTGTTTCTTGTAACACGTTATATATAATTAAATTTGATTAAATCATTAATCTAGTCTTATGACACTTATGCTGTTTGATTTCATAATAAATCTTGAATTGTCACCTGAAGCACATTCGAACATATATAATGAAGGTCTTGATTTATTTTTATTGATTCAATGATTATCCATTTAGAAGATACATCTCCTGGTTACAATTCATTCATGAAGCATCTTGATATGATTCTACCTGCTGTGACCAGGAAATCAAGGTTTATTTCGTCCTCTCAACTGTCAGATGCAGCACACTACCACGTTAGCTAGTAGTGGCTTTATATCAACTCATATAACATCAACAATGCTTGAGTGATATGAGAAGAGTGTGTTCATGACATTTTTCCATTGCACAATGCTGCTAGTTCTCCATTTCCATGGAGACTGACATTGATGACACTTGCAAATTATTTTCATTGAATATTCTTCATGTTTCATGCACTGCACTCAAATTTTAGTGCAATTCCATGTTGAACTTGAAAACGAGGGTTCACCTAAAGGTTTTACATCGATTCATCTGTCGCAGCTCTTCAAGCACTCATGACTTGAGGAACCAAATCTTCAAAATATTTTTTATAGGTCAAATCTGTTATCAGACAAACACCCAAAAAACAGTCAAGTGAATCTCATACGGACACGGACAAGAATCAAGCACCCTTCAATCTAGATGCATCTTGACCATTTTATCTGCAGGTGATATCTTCGATTCTTCAGATCTAGGACGATTGCCAGGAAATCCTCAAAAACAGCCCGCGGAAGCATCACCAAAACGTTGCACAATTCGTCACAATATCTTCTTCGCTCATCTTGCAAGTCCTCCATGTAGCCCATAGAGCCCACTGAGACGTAGAAAATATAAAAAGCCGCAATTTCATAGAGAAAAGTTCAGTTTTCTTGAAACACGAGTCGAGTCGGTGGTGTACGTTCGTTTCGTTTGTTGACAATTTTAAAAACGTGCAAACGTTATTTATTTAAGTTTTATTTTCATTAATGTTTTTAAATAATTTTTAAAGTGAAAACTTTTTTTGTTTATAAATTTTTTCCAAGTTTCAAAGTGTCACGTAAATTACAACTAAGTGATTTCAATTAAAGTCAACAAAACAAGTGAAATGGTCAGTTTATTTTTCAACATTTAATAAATTATATCTACTATTATTAAGTTAAAAACAAGTTCTAATGATTATTACTTACGAAAGTTTTATGAATTAATTTACATTTCGCGGTTATTCCCACATCAAATGTTAAGTTGACAGTTTGACAGCGTCAAGGGATTTTACTATGAAATGCTTTCATTTTTAAAAGGCTTTTATCCTTTAAATCCTTTGAGAGACTTGAGAATAATGTGACCGTGAAAGTTTCAATCACAAATCCACTGGTTTCCATCATTGTGAATTGTGTCAAGTGCTCAAAAATGGATAAAAAATCGTGTCATGGTACTTTAATACAATTTTCATGTTGTTGATGATGTTTCTCATTTTCTCATAAATCATTATAACTGACCATAAGTCAATGAGAAACTAATTAAAAGTTCCCAAATCTCAGGAATATAATACTGGTCCATCCTGGACCTGGAGTATATTAAACATTCCACAAAATCCCATCACCCAAAATTCATACGAACAAAAGGAATTTGGTTGATTGGCCAAGAGAATTGAATAGAACAAACAAACTTGGCATATGTTACATGACCAAATATTATACAAACTCTGAATAAACAAATTTAGTTATTAACCATTTATAAAACATAACCACGACGATAAGGATAACCATAACAATGACGATATGGGTAAATATTTATCTTAGTTTATTTTGTGGTCAAACCAGTGTCATTTAATGGACAATGAGTTGTTGTGATTTATCTTCAGCAAAATGGTTACTGTAACTGCTGTCTGTTTTTTCTCCATCACTGTAAAACGTTAGATTTATTTGAGACAATCAATACTCTGGAATTTCATTAAAACTTTCTCCACTTTGATGTTATTAACCTGAATTACTCAATTTAAATGGTTGTGGTTTCAAATTCGTCTTCAACATTGTATACCATGATCCTGGTAAATTACCTAATAACGTTGATGGCAGTTAATCCTTTTTGTTGAAGTTTACAGACGAGTGACGTGTATGAGGTGATTTATTCAACAAATGTTTCAAGGAGACACAACAATTTCATAAATTACTGTTTAATGCAAAATAATTTACTTCAAAATATCGTTCCAAATTTTCGTAATGAAATTTTTAAAAATACTGTCGTCGCCATTTCGCAAGTTTTCGGTTCAAGGAAATTGTCCAAACTCGATAGCGCGACAAACGTTGCTGACATTGACTCAATCGGAATAGATAACCCAACTCGAAGTGCTTCCAATTTATTTGCATTGAGTCATTCATTCAAAACGCAGAAAACTTGAGGCTTGAATTTAGACCTCTGCGTGTGAACTCGAGTTTCCTATGATAACTCCTTGACCTTGCCAACAACTCACCAAGCACTTGCCATTGATACAGATAAGCCGAACCGTGTACGGCCTACAATCAACCGCTTGACCATATTTAGTGGTTTTATGGCGAGCAAGGTTCACTTGAACTTATTTAGCATTCTGTATGTAACGCGTAAAAATAAGTTCACATGAAAAAATATTTTAAATAAATAAATTAAATTGAAATAAACATTATTCAATGATAGTCTTTTTGACCTCTTGTTATTTTTTGGTAATCTTCAATAGCGGGAAACGTGATTTCACATGAAATTGTTTTGCAGATCAATATCCAAAAATAAATAAAATAAAATTTATTTAAAAGGATCAATGATTAACTGTCCTTTTTGTGACATACCCATAAGGAAAGCTCGAAATTTTTCAATTCAAATCAATCGTCTTCTTCAAATGTGTATCCTTTTCCTGTTTCATCTGATTTCGTAATTTGTTTTGATGATTTTCATCATTTTTGTCAGTTTCTTCAGTTTTATTTATTCATAACCCGTCCATTTGCATTTAGTTCCTGTTTTTCTCATTAATATTAACAAATTTTCATTTATTTGATTCGAAAGCATAATATGTTCCGTAAAAGTTTCGTTTGAAACAAACTTTATTGCATTGCCGTAAACTTTCAGGGATTTTTTGATTTCCTACACCTACTAACATTTCACTCGGACGAATCCTGTTTTATGTGGTTATTCCATCTACAATAGTTTGTTTAGGATAAAGTGATACTAACTTCTAATGTAAAAACTTAATCATATCCTGATTTTACAAAACTATTTGCATATTTAATTTCCGTCTTACCTGAAGTACTTCTGCGTTTCAGTTTCAGTGTTATCGTTCAGTTTCCTTAATTGGTAACTGAGTGAATTATGATTCAATTTGCATCCTCTATCCCGGTACACCTAATTAAGCCAACACTGTCGGAATACATTTGCAAGGAAGTCCTTGTTGTACGACACTTCCTTAATTAGAATGAATGCTCCTTGAAGTGTCTGGAAGAACTTAATTTAATATTTCCGACATTTCTTTTTCTCATAAACTTTCTTTTTGTTTTGAAATCCGTTTAAATACTTAGCGTACCTTCATACTTACTCCAATTACTCCACGTTTTTTATCTGTCACGAAGTTTGAGTTGTTAAATAAGTAACTGGACTCAGGTTAATTAGAATAAAGGCAAATAATTCAACTTTTAAATGATGAGACACCTTCTGTAATCCCTACATTTTGTAATACTTTTGAAAATTTCCCAGAACAATGATCATAGACTGTAAAGGAAACCAAACTAAAATTAAACCACAAGCAGTTGAATGGTTGGAAGTCTAAAGGGTCCAAATGCCCAGGGTATACAATCTAAGAGCCCAGCCTAATAATATCCAAATTGATCCAATTGCCTATTGCCTTTAAAATTTTATCCACACACAAATAAAGTTGAGACGGCGAATAAGAGCCAAAGAGTTTTCGCACAAAAGTGTCTATGTCTGGTCTGTAAAAAATGGAAGCTATGTCATGGAGCGCAAAGAACATGCAAAGAAAACAAAGCAAAGAAAATGATTTTGTTGAATCATCTTGAGAAGCAGGTAATTAGATCCATTTGGATAATATTAGGCCTGACACTGAGATTGTACCTGTATTCTTAAAAATATTGACTTTTGATTTTTTGGCACTTAGACTTGTTAGACTTACAACCCTTCAATTGATATGTTTGTACTAACTTAAAAATATTTCAATCGTTGAAATACATAATTTCTACAATTAAATTCATTAAAACCAAGTAAACAAACCTGTGGCTGCATAGTTATTTACAAAACTCTCAGAGCTTTTACTAGCAATATTTCCACATTTTACAAATATTTCATAAATTTATTAGCTATCAACTTAGAAATTCTTTCAATTGAGTATATACTTGAGAAATTCCGGTAAAACAATGAAGAAGACAGAACCGTTCACTTTAATAAATAAGTAAATCTTTATAGTTATTGATGATGTCTCAATTTCATTTTCAGGTTATTGGGAGCTGCTAGCTCAGAATCGGTTAGATGTTCATATTGTTCAAATTTCAACGAAAGCGATCTACGGATATCCGTTGAGAATACCTGCACTGACTCCTTGGTGACAGCTATCGATGATGAAGCCTTATTAATATGCGATCCAGGAAACGAAATGGCAAGAACAAAGGTTTATTATAGTTTGAAAAGAAGAGAGAGAAAGGCAAACAGAGTTAAAAGAAAAGAATCATAAGGATATTGTCTTGATAAAATGGTCGTTTTAAAATTATAATTATGAAAAATTTTAAAATGAACCGGATGCATGCAATTTGATGTAGAGTTGTTTTGTTACAGTTCCTTAAAAACTTTACCATAGTTTATGATTAATTTATGCTGAATTTATTGTAACAGGTACACTTCGATGACGTATCACTTTATGGGACTCCAAAAGAGGAGCCAATGCCTTCCATACCGGTTGTTACAGAAAAAATTTCTGCAAATTTTTTGAAAAATCAACTGCAATCATGGTTCCAACCAACGGACAATCGGTTGGCCATGAAATTATTTGGCAGCCGAAAGGCTTTAGTCAAAGAAAGAATAAGACAAAAAACATCTGGACATTGGGTTATTCATCCATGTAGTTCATTTAGGTTTGTTATATCCAAATTAATCATAACATGATTTTGAAATAATAAAATTTTTCTTCTATTTAACAGATTCTATTGGGACCTTTGCATGCTTCTTCTTTTAGTAGCTAATCTTATAATCCTGCCAGTCGCCATTTCGTTCTTCAACGATGATTTAAGCACTAGATGGATTGCCTTCAACTGCCTCAGTGATACTATTTTCTTAATAGACATCGTAGTCAATTTTAGAACAGGTAAAACCGAAAATAATTGGAAATTTATTTAATATCAATCATTGCAATTCAATTAAATTTTGAACTGCATTTTACTGGGTACCTATTTATTGAATAAACATTCATTGAAATGTTTACATGACTGCCATTTTTGTGGGAATTGTCCAAATAACAATTAATTCTGTTTGAATCATTAATTTTTTGACTGTTGAATTATAAATTTTTCATTAATATAACGATTTATAATTAAACAGTATTGATGCTGTTTTCAAACATCCTAGTTAATACTAGCGACATCTCTGTATCGATACACGTTCAAATCATGGAAATTGACTGCAAACCCATTTCATTGAAATGGATAAACTGCTTCTCATTCTCAACTGTCATTCGTCTTCTAGTTGCTGTTTAACCTCTGAAAAGAGGGCTGTTATAAGTTTTACAGCTATGTGTGTCTGGCTGTGGCACCGTAGCTCTTAAACGGGTGAATCAATTTGGATGCGGTTTTTTAATTTGAAAGCAAGTTTTCCAGCGGTGGTTATGTTAGATATGTTTTATCCAAATCGGTAGGGATCTTAGACGCATAATGGGTATTTAATTTACTTTCAAACATACATACGTGTGACTTAAAGTTTGTGACGTTGGGAGTTTTTTAAATTTTTAATTTAATTATTATCTTCATATTCAGTTTTCATGTTTCGCAAATTATTCAAACACATCTGCTAATTTCAGCAATATGATATTTGAAACCTCCTTAATTTCAAAATATAAACTATGAAATTTCCTTATTTACGGACCACATCTCCTTAAGTATTACGATCGTGTCAAGTGAAGTTTATTGCTCCCCAAGAAAAGTGTCCCTAGAACATGTTAACACATCATTACATTTTCAGATAAGGAAAAGACAAGAGCAATGAATCGATGAACAGGAAACTGGTCAAGAAAAATATGTCACAACCAATTGAACTGTATCGGGTGTCATTAAAATGTCGTTTGTACAAGACGTTGGTTCATCCCCAACGATGTATTCGGGGTAATGGAAATGATAGCTTCAAATATAACATGTCTTCCATGTGTTTTTTCTAACCACTATCGTTTCAATGAAGTGGGTGATGAAGGATATCATCCTTTGATAGAATGTAATCGAATAAAAATAGGCCAACACCAGATTTTCGATGTTCATTAACCATAAAACAATATAATTTGATAATTTATCCTTAATTTTGTGTACACCAACCACAAGGATATGTTTCATCCTAAGAACTGCCTTCCAGGAATCAATCCAATGACGTGTGAAACATGTGCTCTTAGATTTTATGGGTTGATTTGATGGTATCTTTGTTTTGTGTCTATTAAATCGTCCTTTAACATTTATTTACCATATTTTAGTCATATCCACTTGATGTTTGTTCAAGGAAATCATTCAAACACGAAAGGATCAAAAATTTCTAAATAGTATCACAAAACGTTTGAAGCTAATCTTCTGAATATGAAACGTTTCATAACACATACAGTTTGTGGTTATTTAATAGCTTCTCATTATGATATATCTTTTAGAATTTTCCATCGTTTGTTTACGTAACTTTATATGATGCACTTGGCAAAAGAAAAATACCGACCTTGCTCTAAGTTTGCTCTGAAACATTTCCATCTCTCGTACATGCTCCTCTTCAGTTTTCAAGTTGAAGTTGAAGGCGTCAAGTCCGAACTATGTGTCTATTCTAGTCTTTAAGAATATCTAATTAAATTTTTTATTTATATTATATGCATAACACATGAATGCAAACGACTTTGGGGGATAAACCACTAGACGAATATACTAAAAGTTTTGAGAAACCTTGAACTTTTCTTCTACGTTGCTTCATGCAATGTAAACATCCAAAGATAGTATATATGAAATTTCATTTTGAGGATAAATTTGACAGAATTCAAAGTTTCAAGAAATTCAATCATTAAAAATCAACGGAAATTTCCAACAATTCACATAAAGTATCAAATATTATCGTTTTTCTGAATAAATTCTTAAAATAACTTTAATAAAAACAATTCTAACATGATTCTAGGTATTATGCAACAAGACAACGCTGAACAAGTGATATTGGATCCAAAGCTTATAGCAAAACACTATTTAAAAACATGGTTTTTTCTGGACCTTATTTCGTCAATTCCACTCGATTATATATTTTTAATATTTAATCAGGTAAGTACGTTAGGAATGCTAACTAAAAATGAAAATATGTTTAAAAAAAACTGCATTCGCTGCATGCTAATTTAGTGAGCACTTTTAAAATGGAAAATTTTGAATTTTTATATAACAATATGGATAATTTAAAATTTCTAGGATTTTTCTGATTCATTTCAAATACTCCACGCCGGACGAGCCTTGCGAATACTTCGTTTAGCTAAACTTTTATCTTTAGTTCGTCTTCTTCGACTCTCAAGACTCGTGCGTTACGTATCGCAATGGGAGGAAGTATATGTAAGCATTAAAATATTTGTGTTTTTTGTTTTTTGTGTTAATTTAAGTGCTAACTAATCAACAAGCCGAATATATGATATATATAATAACAAATAATTATTATTACAATATTAATACATTTATATGTTTGTGTTTTTTGAATAATATAACAGACACTGTGAATGGAAGTTGCCAACTTGTTGGAAAATGCAGATTATCCTTATAATCAAACTAGGAAACAAATAATCAACATTTGATATTCCATTTCATTCCCTTTTTCATATCCGAAGTTATAAAATTTACCAAACCATGATCATTTTAATATATAAAATCCTAATGATCGTGAAGCAGAAAATGAATTTTATTCACCGCAGAATGGGACTCACTCGCTGAAAGCGGAGAAAATTCATTTCATGTAGATCAAACACAGAATGAATTTCTCTCCGCTTCCTGGAAATTCTGAAAGCAGGGAAAATTCATTTTCTACATGACGTCATAAATATCTATCACGTTTTATTTTTTATTTTTTTCTAGTTTCCTTATAAATCCCACTAATAGCATGCAAATATGTTTGAATAAGAATACCTTCCAAATGATTTAGTCATGAAACATTTGTGAGGTTTCAAACGTTCACAATATCATTAAGAAGAATTGCGTTAGAGAAAACAGTTAATGTTAATTATTTGTTAGAATTTGTATAAGGAAAATGTGCATTTTCAATTCCTTACAAGTGTTTACCCTTCTGAAATGACTAAGTTGTTATATAAACAAACATAACACACAAATATATTGCTGTCAGAATGAAGAAAAGAAACGCTGTCTCTCTCTATTTCTGTCTGCATCTGTCCTTTACAACCAGTCTCTTCTGTATCGTATAAACCTCGGACTGCTTTTTTAAGCCGCCGTATTTGTTAGAGACTAACCTTAATTTTATTTAATTAAAATAAAAACAAAATATGTAAATTTTGTAATTAATTTTTTTTAACTTACAATTAAATGAGTTAAAAATATTAAGTAAATACTTTTAAAACAGTGGAAAAAATTACAATTATTATTTGATTTTTATAATCTTCTATTATTTATTTTGCTTATTAATTAAATTTTTAAATTAATTCATTTGTTTTTCTATCTTTATTCATTTATAATTTTTCTTCCAATTTTAGTAGATCATTTAATAAAAGTAGGTTATATGAACTTTGCATAATTTTGATTCATGTACATTGATTGGTCAATTGAATTAGAAAATTTCACCAAAATTATCAAATATAATATATATATAAATATGTAGCCCTTTTATATACCTATATTTGTAATGGAAAATAATTTAAAAAATTTTCGGTTAATGATTTTTGAAAACAATTGATTTTTGTATAGACAATTGTGTTGTACTATATAGTGAAAATCAATTGTAGTAGTTTGAAATATTTCAAAATTCTATTTATTTACCTCCAACATGCTTGACATATTTATATAATTATTAAAACGAAATGTACACTTAGTATGTTTTTTGTTGTATAGTGCTACATAAAATTTAATGTTTTCATGTGTTATTTGTACAGTAATATTGAATATTGATTAACAAAACTAGTAACCCACCCGTTGGTACTATATTTTTTATAATTTTATTCTTCTATTTGAATTGAATGAACGATTTTATTTTATTTTCTACAATCTTCGTATACGTTATGCGTCAAGATAAGACACACATCAACTCTTATACAAATAACTATTGTTAGTAATCACTAAATCCAAACAGAGCTTCTTCCATCAAAAGTGTACCCAAAGTAACAATTCTAATGAACCATTTTATCTACACTGTTATGAATTTCAAGTGTTATTCATTTCAATATATATATATTTTAAATTTTGAAATTGATTCATATTAATGTTATTATTACTAAATGGATATCATATTAAATTAACTTCTAACACTGGAAACGTGAATTACTTGTAATATTAAATGAAATATATGAAAATTTCTTAGATCAAGTTCCTTCTTCAGCTTCCAGAGAAGTAATGGCGTTCAAAACAGAAATAGATGTGTTTCATTGAACCGTCAGTTCTATGTGTCTTCTCTGGTATTCGATCAATCTGGAAAAAATTTATATGTATTTCAATTCAACTCGGTTCCGAACATGGAGAGACGGATATGTAGGAAAGAAACTACTTCATTGGAAACTTCCAAATTCTGAAAGCGAAACCCTATTAATATGACTTCACTGTCCGTCCGCCTGTCACAGGGCTGTATCTCTTCAACCATAATAGGTAGACACCTCAAATTCTCATACTTCAAATTTTCGGAACCCTTCGTGTGCGGGCCTGACTCGCACTTGCACAGTTTTTTTTAACTCCTCCCAGTAAGACACACATCTTCTAAATGTTTTGGATGGCACACGACGTTAGCAATGAGCTAATATCCAGTTTTGTGTTTGGTCGCATACGAACATATATCCATGACGTACTTTCCAGCTCTGGAATTTGCCCCATTAGAGTTACTTCTCTTCCACTTTTAATCCAACTATTATAAAATTATTTTAATTAAAACTATATCTCACTCTTTTCCTCTTAAGCTAAATGCACTTCAAACTTGATAAACTTCATCAAATTTCAACCTATTCTTGAATTTCACAATTTTTGCAAAATTCTTCAATTTTGGTTATGCATTTTGGTCCCCTTTTTCAAAATTAAAGCACAATTTAATTGAAAATTTTTACGTACAGTATAAGTACATTTTCTTAAAGTGCACAAATGAACCAATTGAAAATAATAAATGTAATTTTTTTAATAACTGTTATATGTGAAATATCAACACTTACATGATGAGATACGTGTCTCTATAAGATATGACCAAATTAAAAATGTATTTCTGTTATCCTTTTCCATATACGTTTGTGTGTATGACTGTGATATTTCCGTTTCATTTTATCTCATGTTTTGTGTCTCTATCCGCAACAATGTGTCACATCTAGATATATATATTATGTTAATACATGTTCACAGTGTACAAGTAATCATATTGTGTTATACAGCTCTGCTTAGAAAACAGAAAAACATTTTCCTTAAAAACTTCCATCTTATCTCTCTCTCTCTCTCTCTCTGTGTTCTCTTCTGTCTTCTTTCATTTCTTGCTGTTTGACACTGCTTCCATCCATCTTCAGATGCCGACTGACCTGTTACGGATTCAAAATAGTATCTTGATGCGACTCCAACTTAAGAGTTCCTCAATCTAATGAAGCTAACTTGTGGATTCATCCCACAAGTTCCTGATGCACAGGAGACATTCTATTGATTTTTGACTAGTTAACACTTTCATCCTAAAGGATATTATCTTGTATATTTACTGAGCAAATGGATAAAAAGTGAAAAAATTTACCCTGTGTTTCTTAATAATTTCCAGCTATTTTCCAAGCCCTAATTATTTTATCTTAACCCCCAAAATGCGCATGATATCCAAATATGACTGCATTGTCGCTGATTGTACTGTGCATTCGCCTACTAACAAAATAAAAATCCCCCAAGCCCAGCTTCTTATACTAATTTTGCTTAAAAATGTCAGCTAAAGCTGCTAAATTAACTGAACCCTGCTGACAAATAAAGAAACTTTTCTTAATTAAAATTTTTAAAGCAAACTTTATTTTTTGGTCTACTGAACAATGCATCTTTTTCCAAATCATGCTTTTACGGCATCAAATTTCCTGTCTTCTTCATGTTTTACTAACTTGTGTAATTAATAAAATTTATTATGTGAACAACAATCTATTCTGTAACACATAAGTTTAAAACAAATATTGTATCTTATACATATTTAAAGCTCAAACTTGCATAATACTATATCGAATAAATAGAAATGAATTAAATATGCTCATTTAAAAAGGAATCTTTGAAAACACTTTAAAGTCAAATGAAAAACTTTTGAGATTCTTTAAAACATAAATTCTTGAAACAATAACATAAACAAAAACAAAAAAACACTGTCTTATGAAAAAATGTTATTTTTAATAATCAAAGAGTGTGTCCTGATCTACTTACATTCAAACTTTTAAAACAAAACTGATCCCGAGTTTAAAAAAATGAAGTTTTTAATTTTATTATTTTAATATTTTACTTTTCAATTTATTGATTTAATATTTTAAAGGTTTCATTTTGTACAATATATACTAGTACTGTTCTTAATGTGCAGTTTATGTTCACAAAATAGTGTGCTATTGAAAAAAATTAAACATAAAGTTTGAATATAGTTTTGATACATATTATATAACGACTAGCTTAAATCTAATACCATGTTGAGTGATAGTTTAACGATTTAACAATGTTTTATTTAATATGTTTTGTCAGAGTTTTCTTAACAATTGTTTGGATTCAAATATGATTTTCGTATAATTTTTATTTGGATTTTCATTTTTATTTTTATTTATAAAAAACTTAAAAAAGCAGTTTTAGCTCATGCGAGCTTAAATGTATGGTTTTAGATTCTGCAGAATCTACAAAAAAAAAGTGCTGATCGAAGAGGAAGAATGCACAGAAAAGATAAAGAAGGCTTAACCAAAAGCAACCTCATATTGAAGGTAAACACTATTATCCAAAAAAAAAAAAAAAAAATCAAGAAAAATTATTAAAAAAAACCCAAAAAACTTGTGATGAAAAAATGCTTCAAATTTTGTTCAATTCCTGCAGTGCTAATTTAGCGCATATTTAATTATTAATATTTGAGTAATGCATTTTATTTTGTATACGACATACCTATATTATAAGTAATTATTAAGTTTTTCATTTCTAACACTTAATGTTTATGTTATTATTCAATTTCAATTTCAATTACAATTACAATTACAATGATTAACTATCAAGTAATTCATTAAATTGGTACAACAAAATAAATTCAATTTTTAAAATTAACACTCTGTAAAACAGGAAGAAACCAAACTAAAAATTTTTTTAAATATTTAAAACAAAATTTAATTAAAACAGAATTGTGATAGAACATAAAAACGCTTATAAACAATTTTATTATTTAATTGCAGTTATTTGTTTTTTGTTTTTGTTTATAATTTATTTACGCAATTTATGCGAAATTTTTGCATAAAATTTGCCTGTGTACATATTATAATGTTGTAATTATTGTTAATATTGAAAACAAAATAATTATTATATGCACATGGGTGTAAGTATTTCAATTGTTCTTATACGAGCACAATGTAACTGGATTAGCCTGTTCAATGAGCAGCTCTCGTTATTAATATATAACATATTCGATGTAGTACTATAAATATTTTGTAATTGCATTTTTAAAAATTCTAATATTTATTCAGTTATCCCTGTTTTTAATATGTGAATATCCTAAAATTTAAAGTTTATATATTATGTATCTTGGATGTGTATCAGCTCATGCTTTTTGTAACTGCTTGTAAATTGTGCAATGCATATTGCATTACTCGCTTAATATTCCTGCTTTCGTTAATGCAATGTACTCGACAAGCTTTTCAAACAAGCCTTAATTTAAATTTCATTTTATAAATTCTCTCTACTAAGGTTGTGTATTATTTTAACAACTCTTTCGTATAATTTCAAGAATTTTTCGTGGAGATGTACCTACAATTTGCATGCAAAACTCCGATGAATCAATTTAGTTATTCTTGATTTTCAGTGGAGGTGTGATGTGGTCATACTTCTAAATCTAAGACCAAATATTATTATGTAAACACTTTAACTGATTCATTATGGAAATAAATAAAATATTTTTTCCTGTTGATGTGATGCTGAGGCGTTAACAATAAAGCCTTAAACTCTCCTTATAAAAACATCAGTTATAAACCATTAACTGCTCTCAACTTCCAGCTCATGCATGTGCAATGTTCAACTTGATACAATATATTTTAAAATAAGACTTCCTGTCTAGTGAATTGTGAATCAATCTAGGTATCTATCAATCTGTACCTTCCATCGATTCCTCGTAATAAAGTTCAACCTAAATTTTGATTATTCCCTTCTCTCGTTACATTACATTTAGGTGTATATGGTTAGTTTCATACAGTTGTGTTTATAACATCATCTATTATATTAGAATGTTACTAGCGATAGAATTTCAAGAAGCTTCAAGATTTCGTTCGTCTGTGAATACTTTTGAAAATGTTCAAAATGAATCTTTATTTTCGTATGTCATGTACCCATGTATATATGAGTTGATCAAATTCATGGATCTTATATAATTCACATTAATAGTGTAGATACGGGGTAGAAATAATTAAGATTTTTAAATTTAAAAACAATTTGTTGGATCACTTTTGACTTTTGACAGTTGAATTGTTTCAATTGCTGAGTACTTGCGAGTTCTTGGAAAATGGAATGCACTTTTCGGTAAAATGGCAAAACCTAACCTGAATTTCCTCTGTCCAAGCGACATCAAGTTTTTTTTCAAAATATCAAAATTTGACGTTTGTCATAACCCGTAAATGCGGTTAACCACCTAGCCGAATACTGACGCGTAACTACCACTGGCAATCTACTCGCATACATGAGCAAGGGTAAATTGCCGCCAAACAAGTACTTTTGCAGTGTAAATGGAACACAGCAAATTCGTCTTCCCCTCTCTTACGGTTTATAGCTCTTCAAAATTTCATTGAATTCTTTAGAACTTTACAGTGTCGATAGAAACGCCATCTTCATGTTGAAGAGGAAACAAATCCTGGGCGAAATTATACGTAAAATTTTGACAGTTGTTTATCGTTTTAATACGTAAACTTCTAATTTTCTCACATTATAATATGCTTAAGGTACCAAATGTACATTCGTTCTTAATAAATTAAAATTCACTTGTAGCTTTTGCTGGAGTCATTTATATAATCAATGCGCTGCAAACAATTGTACTTAGACCATAGGATTTATGTATTTTAGAATCGACTCACTACCAAGATTGCTTAGAAAATGATCTTATGATCTTTTCATAGTTGACTAGATAATCTAATCAGCCTTTAGATGTTTAACTTGTAGAGTCTGCTTACATATAACAAATTTAATAATAAGTAGAAGATTCAGATTAGACCTGTAGATCACAAATGCCTTAGGACATAAATGTAGTTCATTTGTACCTAAGTGGATAATCGGAGATGCTGTTCCCAGAAATGACGACTCAATTGGACCAGGAGAGTATGAATCTACTTCATTTAGTGTAGCAGTTTTTAAAAACAACTTCTTTATTTCATTTAACAAAATAAATAACTAATAGCACTTATAATAAAAGATCTAATAAATCTGAAGCATAAAATGATTCAATTATTGTGCTTTCTTAAATGACATATATTCGAAATATAAGGCAATAGCTTTGCTTATTTTAGCATATATCGACTTTATACGTATACAGTGTAATGAAGAAATGAATTATACACAATTTTTAATGAAAACCAAATATATATTGCTAACAAAAATTTTTCCTTGAATGCTTGCTTAATATACATTTGATAAAATTCGTTGACAAACTTAAGCCATTTCTTTTTCAAATTATATTTTAAACTGTAATTTGTTAACAGTTATATAAAAGTTAACAATACTTTATATTTATATCAGCTATGAGCTTTAATTTTTTCACCAATTACGCTTTAACTTGATGCTAAAATAAAATTATTTTGTAAATTTAATTTGTTTTTGTGGTTGATTCAACTTAATGTGTTATACTCAATAATACAATAAGTTCTATTAAAGCTTCTTCATTTCATAATATGTATTATAGGTTCTGCAGAATCAACTCAAAATTAGTTTTACAATTAGATATTATAGTATCGTTTTGTCTAACAATATACAGTGAGTTGAGTTATTGTGTTTTGAACATGATATCGTGATACTGTTAAAGAGCACATTTGTATACGTATATGTTGTTACGGGGGAGAAATGATAAAGAATGCTAATTAAAACACAAACACACACACATACATATATATAATACAATATTAACATTAACAAATTAACAAATAACAACTAGAAAGAAACACATATCCTTGTGAAGGATTAAATGTGTCAATTAATATACTTATTCATGTATTATACAAAAATGAATATTAAAAATCCCCCAAGAAATTAACTTGTTATTGTAACATCTATTGAAACATTATTTTAGTGCTAATATTAACCCGTGCCAGTCGTTTCATTCAATGCTTAATGTTTGCTATATGTAGCTCGACATTTTCTTTGATTTTATTATATCTTTGAATATATTATAAAAATGATCTTTTATTAAATATCTTATTTATTAAATACTGATTTACATATATAAATTTGTCAATGACATAGTTTTTATTTTTCAATTAGTTCTAATATAATTTTTCAAAATATTCTTTCGTATAACAATTAGTTCTATTGTACTTCTTCTATTCTCAATTAGTTGTATTCTTAAATATAATTTTTTCTTAAATTATTAAAATATTCTTAAATAGAAATGCATTTTGTAAATTTAATTTTTTAAATTAATTTTTAGTTTAATATATTTTCAGTTTGAAATTTTTTAGTTTATCAACAATCAAAATTTATTCTAATTAATTATTTTAAAATTTCAGTTCCTGAATATGGCATCAGTATTCATGAGAATCTTCAATTTGATTTGCATGATGCTATTAATTGGCCATTGGAGTGGTTGCTTGCAGTTCCTTGTACCTATGCTTCAGGGTTTTCCCTCAAATTCTTGGGTGTCAATTAACGAGTTACAGGTATGTTGATCCTGATCTGATTTTGATGTGGAACGTTTATTTTGAAATAAATTTTGAATATTTTTGCTTGAATTTTTTGAAATTTGTGTGACGTGCCTTCGAAAAGGAGACGCGGTCATTGTAATGTAGACAAATGTTTGTATCCTTTAACACTTAACACAGTATCTATTCATGTAAGAATTTGCACTCTATTTAATTGTACTACACATTCATATTGAGCACAACACTTTGAAACACAATCCAAGACACCAGTTCAAGATATCTTTGTAAAGCATGATAACTAGTTATCCCATTTTCATGTTATATTACCTAACCTCCAACTCGTAGATTTTGTGTGTATTGTATAACAAAGAGAAATCAAGAAATTTACTAATTTTTAACTTTATTCAATTTTTCAGCACGTTTTCATTATTAAATAAAATTGTAAGATTTTTTAAAACTACATAAATTTATATTATCCCGACTTTTCCCATTTTCACTATATTGGCAAGTATAGTTGGTAGAAATATTTCGTTTCGTCAGATGATTTTTGAATATTAAGGTACGAAAAGTAATTTAGAAATTATATTTGGCGCTAACCACACTTTTATATTATAAAACTCAATACAAAACTCTCAATTCAATTGCACCTAGACTTTTTGATCATTATTATACACATAAGTCACAAATTTTCAACATTCAGAAATTTAAATCAAATTAAATCACCAAGTAAACAATTTTCCATTTTCCACAATTTTATAAATTTATGCACACAACAACAACACTATTGCGCAATTAAATAATTTCAAATTTCAAAAAGTTAAAATATTTATATAATAATCATCTGTTTAACTGGATATGGCCAACTATAACTCTGTTTGAGATAACATTGCAAGATAAGCAGCTTAGTCTCAAGGAACTCACAAGTGACAAACATGTAGGCATGTGATAACTGAGACTACAAGGTTATCACAGAAGGTATCCTTGCTCGATCCTTATTGCATTGTTATCACTAACGGGGTAAAATATTTTCGACAGAGCTTTTTCGATAAAGCGTTTGAGTGACAAACTTTTTCATCTCACTTCTCTCTTGGTGCATTTGGAAATCTACTATTTTCTACATATCAGCTGGCCCAAATTCTACCAATTTCTTATCCATTTCTTCTACATTCTTCTACTTAAAACACTCTTTTGTAAAATTAGGCGAAATTGTGGTGACATTGTTCTATTTTGACTTTATCTTGATTTTCATCAGAGTGCTTTTGTATGAAGATGTACGAGTCAATCTAATAAAACTTCATTTGAACCTAGTTAAAACTTCTTATTTTCCTGAAATCATTCCATTATTATCAACATTATTACATAATTAATAGCGAAATAAGGTAAACAGTACGATAAAAACAAACGATTAGTTTAACTGTCAAAACAGAGATGTCGCTCCAAGGAGAAATCTCAAACGTTGAACGTACTAATTATCTTGAATATTTTAGTTATTTTAAATTGAAATACTGGTCAGGAATCATTATTACTTTTACTAAAAACCCGAGAAACATTCCATGAAACTAATTCATACCGAATTATTAGAAAAACTGCCATGAAACAAATACAATTGTGACGATTGTGCTCAAAACATTTCACGTAAATGAATTCCTAAACCAGGCACGTCACAATGTAATAAATGAAATTCAATTGTAGCAAGTTATAACAATTTCCTTCTAATGAAACTTCCTTATTATAATTATTCTTCATTAGGAGGCCTACTGGCTGGAACAGTATTCATGGGCCTTGTTTAAAGCAATGTCTCATATGCTATGCATAGGATATGGAAGGTTAATATTGTTTTTATGATAATTATCTGAATTTTCTTTATTGAATTCCACAACGTTAAAATGTAGAAAAACAATATTATTTTAAAATCTTTTCTTTTACATCTTTGTCTTCGTCAAACCTACTACTACATACAACAAAAATCCCCTTCATTTCGGATATCATGATAACAATGCGACATCACGTATCGTTAAAAATGCAGATTCCCACCGCAATCCTTAACCGATATGTGGTTAACAATGTTATCAATGATATCAGGAGCAACATGCTATGCTCTATTCTTGGGCCATGCTACAAATCTTATTCAAAGTTTGGACTCGAGTAGACGTCAATATAGAGAAAAAGTGAAACAAGTTGAGGAATACATGGCTTATAGGAAGCTACCACGTGATATGCGTCAAAGGATTACTGAATATTTTGAACATAGGTACCAGGGTAAATTCTTTGATGAGGAATGTATACTTGGCGAATTAAGCGAAAAATTGCGAGAGGATGTGATCAATTATAATTGCAGGTAAAATTATGCATGTCTATGTTGTATATGCTATAGTGAATTTATTTAATAAGATAAAACAGTGATAATGTCACACGATTATTTATCATTTTTAATTTAATAGATCTCTTGTCGCGTCAGTGCCTTTTTTTGCTAATGCTGATGGAAACTTTGTTTCTGATGTCGTTACAAAACTGAAATATGAAGTATTTCAGCCTGGTGAGTTAATAATAAATTTTAAAATTTGTTATTATTTTGAAACTATCAACATTTTTATATTTCAGGCGATATTATTATCAAGGAGGGTACAATAGGAACTAAAATGTACTTCATACAAGAGGGTGTAGTCGATATAGTAATGGCTAATGGAGAGGCGAGTATCAATCGAACTTATTAAACAACAAATCTTTTCCACATTCAGACATTCATTTTGCAATTGCTCATTTACTTTAGTTTTACCAAGTATTAGAAGAAATTGTTAACAATCATCACCAGACAAATGACTATAAGGAGAAGAAAGTGAAAAGTCAATGAAAACACTTTTAACACTATGAAGATGATGACAATGATAGGTCATCAGAAAATTGACAAAATTGTTATTTCATTTGCATTGAAAACTGTGACATTGCACACCATTATCTAAGAGGAATCTTAATATGAAGAATCCTAATGGTTGTGAAGCAGAAAATGAATTTCATTCACCGGAGAATGAGATTCACTCTCTGAAAGCGAGAAAAATTCATTTTATGTAGATCAAACGCAGAATCAATTTCTCTCCGATTTCTATCATCACCAGACAAATGAATATAAGGAGAAGAAAGTGAAAAGTCAATGAAAACACTTTTAACACTATGAAGATGACAATGATAGGTCATCAGAAAATTGACAAAATTTTTATTTCATTTGCATTGAAAACTGTGTGACATTGCACACCATTATCTAAGAGGAATCTGAATATAAAAAAATCCTAATGGTCGTGAAGCAGAAAATGAATTTCTTTCACCGGAGAATGGGATTCACTCTCTGAAAGCGGGAAAAATTCATTTTATGTAGATCAAACGCAGAATCAATTTCTCTCCGATTTCTGGAAAGGAAATTCAATCACCGGAGAATGGTATTCATTCAAGCGGGGAAAATTCATTTTCTACATTACTTCATAAAGATCTATCAATTTTTATTTTAAATAATCAATTAAACAATTTCACTTAAATTCTAGGTTGCAACTTCACTATCCGATGGATCATATTTTGGTGAAATCTGTTTATTGACGAATGCACGTAGAGTAGCAAGTGTCCGAGCGGAAACTTATTGCAATCTATTTTCATTAAGCGTAGATCACTTTAATTGCGTTCTCGATCAATATCCATTAATGCGTAAAACAATGGAAACAGTTGCTGCTGAACGTCTTAATAAAATAGGAAAAAATCCAAATATAATGGCGCAGAAAGATGAGCAACTAAGTAATCCAGAATCAAATACAATTACAGCTGTAGTTAATGCTTTAGCAGCTGAAGCTGATGAATGTAAAGAGTAAGTTTTAAACGCGAAAATGTATTTAAATAAATTTAATTAAAATAAATTTTATTTTATAGTGATGATGATGTTAAAGAAAATTCTATAGAAGATTCCCAAACAAGCATTACAGAACCTAATCAAACTATTAGAAGAGGACTTCCTAGACCGAAAAGTGGTGAATTCCGTGCTCTATTTGAAGGAAGTACGCCATGACTCAAGGAACATTGAATTTATAGAAATAGTTAGAGAACCTATGATTATGTACATGTTCCGAAAAAAATATTTCTAAACTAAAGATGCTTTTTCAGCTCCGCTAACTGTGATGACTATTTAAAAAAAAATATTATAAGAATCGAAAAATATATATATATACATATATTAAATGAAAACTTAAGAAAAATCACAAGAAACCTAATTAAATCATCTCATCTATTAGCAATACTTTGACGACGACGATTCTTGCAGATATTTCAATTTCCTTCATCGATTCAATTCAGTATATAATGTAGAAACCTTATTAAAAACATGTGGTGTTTTTATAATGGTTTGTTAATTGATTTATAAAATTCATTTATTAATTAGTGCAACTGTTATTATCAATTTAAATTGTTATTTTCAAATCGTAAGACACAAAAACAAGAAAACACAAAAAAAGAAAACATCATCTGTTTTATATTTAAAAAACTAAGAAGCAATTATTTAGTTTAAATCGTTAATTTTATTAGTAGAATTTAAAATGAATTAAAGGAATGATTAAAAATAAAAACAAAATAAAACTGTTAATTTATGAATTATATATTTAAAAACAAAGTATATATATATAATGTAAAATATGAGAGAAATATATAGAGATGCATATTACTAATTTTAATATTCGCAATACAATGAAAATAAAATTTGGCAATATCATTTTAATTTTTTCCTGTTTTTAGAGCATATAACATAAAGCAAAGTATTTCAATTATTTATTGGGGCCAAAGGAATCATTTCAATGTTAGAAAAATCAAAGAATAAAGTTGAATTAGTAGTGAAAATCAAAATACTATGCTTTTGTATTATAATAATGTATTGCTAAATTATTTGATTTGTTGACAAAACCCTTTAACCTTATCCTTGTTCAATTACCAAACATTTTAAAAGGAAACATCTAAAGAAAATTGATCTACGGATTTTTGTTGAATATTTGAGACTTTTCTGCTGTAATTTCTTAAATTTTCAAACAACTTGGGCCAGAAAGCGGAGTGAATGTGGATAATATCAAAAGCTGATTAGAAACTACAGAAGCGTTTTTGTGATCTTAGCTACTCCTGACAACATTCTACTACAGGAATAGTGTTTGAGTGTTCAACATCTTCTTCACGTGTATACACTTCTTGATATTCTGCGTTCATCAACAATTATGATGTACCATTCATCAACTTCCTTGTCGACGTGAAAACGACTTTCTTCTCGTTGAGTATGTACATTGGTAGCCAGTCTAACTTTCTTGTATTACAAAATACCGTCATAATTCAATCGCTAGTAAATATGACACCAATAATTCGATAACAACGGTTGGAGTCACAGTGGATAGAGCATATTTGTACGTATTTATTGTGCAGCGTTTTATTTGCATGACAACACCGCGCTAGTGTAAGCGCCTACACGTGATTTCTGTTAATTAGCGTTGTGTAAAATTATTTATGAGTGTAGCGTGAGAACGCATTTAGCTAGGACGTTTATTTGGATGTCATTGTAAAGAGCTTGAAAAGATCTACCAGCACGTCAAGTGAAACTATAAAAATATTCGCCGAAATATAAGTAAAACTTGGTATTAATTTGAAAACTGAAATAAAATGAAAGACATTGTCTCATATGTGTCGTAATTTCGTACTCAAATCAGACGAAGCTCGCATCAAAACGAATTTGGAAAACTTAAATGGCCGGTGCCGAGCAAATGTCAGAGCAACAGCAGCATCGAAGTAGAAGTGAAGAAATGGTGCAAAACAATAAACTTGTGATTTATCTGTTCCGTCACCGTACTACTCATTGTATTAAAGAGACTGATTAAAGTACATATACTAATAACAAACACTTTTTATAATTTTATACCGATGTTTTAACACCTTTCCGTTGACTACGCCTTTCGGATTTTTTTTTTTTAAATTTAAATTGGATTTAACATTGAAACACGATATTTACAAAGTGGTTATTCAACATCTCCAGGTCAATCAAAGGTAAAATAGAGGAGAATTACAAAAGTACTACATCTATACCATATCCATTTCCCGTTGATAATAAATAACAAACGTCTATAGAACTTGAACTTTCGTGTTAACGTGATTATAGTAATTTCAAAATAATATCTCATTCTGTTTATACATTTTCGTTGTCTATTTGGTTAATCCAGCTCATGTTTTCGTGTATGCATGTATTTTTAAAAAGAAATATAACAAAATTGTCTTCAATAACTTATATTGATTTCCGTTTGGCCATGGTGATATGGTATGGATTTGAACGTTAAAGGTGTTCATAATGACATTGTGTTTGTATCAATATTTTGATTGTAATAATAAATGATTTTACTTATTTGTTTTTACTAATTTTAGAATCATCAATCAAAAAATCATTTAATTGAGAACATTCACGTTAGCTTGAATTGTTCAGAACTGACAACCGGAAAGAAATGCAAAGGGAAACGTTCATCAAAAGAATTTCCTTAAGCTTATAGGTTGGGTAGAAATTACCCTAATTCGAAGACAAATTCCTGAATGAACAGCACTCTTGGGGATCGATATACATATGTACGACGTATGTGCATGCATTCTATAAGGTAATATGATTACCAAACCACCGTCTGTTGTTTTTCTTCAGTTGTTCGTGAATCGCCTATAGTTTGCCATTTTTCTAAATCTATATTTCTTTATTTTGAACTTTTCATTTTCGGTTTTCCACAATTACTAAACCCACAACCTCCCTCCGCACAGAAACACATGTACCCACAATAAAAATGTGTATCGTCACAATACCTACCTCATACGTTATATACCACTGTGTCGTGCTAATGTATTAAAAAGGCTTCCAATATTTAGTTGAGGCTTCCCTCAATCGTATGCGCTGATTCCGAGTGAAACTAGTCCAGTAATTGACATTAAAGTAGTCAGTTCGTGTTTTCTTTGATAAACATATTATCTCAAATCGAGTTTAAGATCATATATCTGAAAACATATTTAATTATTTTATCATACTGGAATGCTATAACTACATGTCATAGCGTTAATTGAAACATATCCAACGGAAGACGTTTAGCGTTAAGTGCAATTAGCGGCTCCAGCTCAGTCAACAATTCACTAACAGTTCCTATGGAATAATAATAAGTCAATTGAATAATTAAGTGATTAAAAGTGAAAGTTTAGTTAAAAGTTATTGTATTTGAATATAAAACAAATCCAACGCGAAGGACTATTTATTTACTACCATCAAGTATCCACTACTGGACATGACGGTGCTACACTCCTTTACCGAAGATGGTATGTAGAAAGCGAACAAAAACAACAAATGTTATTTTAAATTATTTAAATAATAATAAAACTACACGTTAATTAAGTTAGTTACTTGTAGTACTAACAAGTGACAACTAGTCGTATGCAATAACTTAAGTGATTCTAATCTAATTACGTCACGTGCAACAAACTGTCGCCGGCATCGACTTGATAACACTTGTCGGTTTATGCATCTCATGTTCTATCTTGGGGAAAGTTCAATGGAATCATGTTTTATTTACTATTGTTAGACAATAATAACAACGTTTTAATAAAAATAAATATTAGATTATATCCTTCTGTGAACTTTCACGTAAAAAGCACAAAAATTATTAGATTTAAAAAGTTATTATTATTTTCAAATCAATAAAATTAAACGAATTACGTCGAAATTTCTATGCTTTATTTAGTGTTTTTGTTTTGAACTCTATTCGACCTAGTCGATGTCTATGTTATATAAAATCGCAAGTCTTACAGCACAACACAAATTGGATAAAATCGTTCACTAATCAAGCATTTTCTTTAAACTGTTGCATTAATCTGTTGCATTTATATTTAATTTTAGTTTACGGTACATTTAACTTTGTGAGGTTTTTGATCAAGTTTAAGGCGTCCTGTTGATGACTATTTAGCTAAAATGACAGAATTGTATGCAATTTTCAATCAAACATAACGCTATAACTCTTAGAAGTGAAACTTTTTATGGAACGACATTAGTGTCAAAGAGGAAATAAACATTTTCCAGCAACTATTCTCGGCATCTTGGTTTTGTGCGGATCTTCGTCTACTTTTTCTGTCTCCCTTTTAGACATACGGTAATAAGAAAAGATCAAAACGCAAATAGTTTAACAGATTTTGTTAGCTCGACGAATGAACTCGGAATCTATTTTCAAGTGGTCAAAATCCTGGGAGCCGCACGTCAATGTGTCAAGTACAAATAATTTCCTTGTCACGTTTTTCATGTGTTTTCGGTTAATCGATTTTTTGTCAGTAATTCGGAAATTTAAATTTGATTTAGCGGTGTTTTTGATGTCCATGTAACAGTTATTGAATGTTCAACCTGCATGTGACTTATTTTTAAAGGAACTCCAGTCATTATAGATCGTATTCATGTGTTTCATTCAGACCTAAAATTGAAACTGAAGTTAAACTGAAAAAGGTTATGGAACTTACCAAACCCAAAATTTTGATATAATATCCCTTCATGTAACTCTCAAAGGGAATACAATCGTGTTTACCTATAAATGAACCTATATAAACACGAAGAAATTCAAAATTAAGCTTGGCTTTGATCGTTATGTAGTAGTGATGAAGGTCACCCCAAATTGCTATAAACTTATATCACATTGTGTGGTTCTCTTTCAGAACAAACAATCAAAGTCAAGTTGGACAAAGGGCAGAAGGGATCGTTTGGAATATGTATCGTGGCAGGGGAGGTAATTGCGTAATACATTTAAATTCTTTTCTCACATTATCTTCGTCAGGTCAAAGACTCCCCAACCACACATGTCTCTGGAATATTCATAAAAGACATAATTCCACAGACGCCAGCACATAGTTGTGGCAAATTAAAGGTAGTAATATCTCTTGTCGGTAGACCAGGAAGTTACTTTTATTTTCGAATAGATCGGTGATCGAATACTGTCCATAAACGACAGAGACATTCGAAATGCCACTGAGATGATGGTCATTGACTTGATACGGAAAGCTGGAGAAGTTGTCAACATGGAGGTTCAGACTTTTACCACAGTAAGATCATGTTCATGTTCTCTTCCTTTTAGAAGACTCAAATTCCTTTGTATAGGCCTCGAAACAGAAGGACTCCAACCAGGACAAGAATTCGTCCAAGCCAATGGAGAATGGATACGTTACTAACTCAAAGTTAGAACGAGGTATGATATAAACTGATGTACATGTCATAGAATTAATGGTTATCTATGATGGTATCGCACTCTGATCAGGAATGAGCAAAGAATACTCAGAATCGAAGCCTTCACAAGTGATTGACGAGGACGATGAAAGTGGAGACGATGAGGATACTCGTGATATGACCGGAAGAATGTATACAGCAGCAGGATATGAGGTAAAGTGACTCAATTTAGATTATATTCATCCAGAATCTATGAGTATCTGATTGCAGATTGATCGAGCTTCCGCAGGAAATGTAAAGCGAAGTGAAGCAGCGAAGAATGCAGACCCAGAGCAAGAAGATGAATATGGATACACGCAAAGTGAGATTTCCTTCACTTCAAACTGATTCAAACTGATTCTGACAACTCCACTTCCAGATAAGATAAAGAAACGATACGGACAACTTGGCAGTTGTCACAAAGTCGTTATAACAAGAGAACCAAACACAGAAATCGGATTAGCTCTAGCAGGTCACAAGGATAGAAGGAAAATGGCATGTTTTGTAGCTGGTATAAATCCTGATGGTCCTTTGGGCAAAGCTGACATTAAGGCAGGAGATGAGATTCTAGAGATCAATGGAAACGTTGTGTATGAACGGTGTCACTTGAATGTGTCCGTAGTCTTCCGGACTGTAGCAACAGACAAGTTAGTTTTCGTATTACGCAGATATCCGAAAAACAAATCTGGTGTGGCTGTGCCACCAGTTGAACGCTTCCCTGCTGTTATTGATGAAGTATACTCCAAAGTATTAGTGAAATTACAGGAACAAAACTTTGTCTCTTCTTGCAGACTGAGAGTCTTGTGGAAAACTTCAAGAATGTGAGAAAAGTCAATGTACAGAAGTTAGGTCCAAGCTTGGGTATCATGATCATTGAGGGTAAACATGCTGAACTGGGGAAAGGTATCTTCATTTCGGACATCCAAGCTGGATCAAATGCGGAGTTGGTATGAGTTAAGGGAAAAGATCGATGACAAATTTTATTTTCACTTTTAATCTCAGGCTGGACTCCGTATAGGAGAAATGATCTTAGCCATTAACAAGGATATCATAACCGACACGGATTACGACACGGTATGAGTAAATGTCATTGATTGATTCCTATTAACCAAAATTTTGTGAATTCCAAAGGCTGCAGGAGTGATGAAGAGAGCAGAAGGTCTTATAACTCTGGTTGTCGCAAATGCCAAGACTGAAGAAGAGATCGAAGCTGAGAGAAAGGCTGACGAAGAGAAAAAAGCAGGTTCTATAAAACATTTTCTAGAAACAATTATTTCGATGATACTTACCCAGTTCTTGCTCAATTCCAGCTGAAGCGGCGAGAAAAGAAGCAGAGAAAGCGAAAGAACCAGAGAAACCAGTTGATCCTGCTGTAGCTCCGATTAGGACAAATCAAAAGACACTCATTGAACTAAAGCCTGAGAAGCAACCACTTGGATGTTTTGTCGTTGGAGGAAAGACTGGTTTAGTTACTGTATGCATATTATCTCACATTTAACTACAGAATCCATCATGATAATGTTTCTTCTTACAGACTGGTTGTGTGATAACTCACATTCATCCAGATGCGGTAATTGCCAAAGACGGCAGGTTGCAAGTATTCGATCAAGTCCTAGAGTTCAATGGCGAACCAATCAAAGTGGCCGAAAAATCTATAATGAAAGTTCACCAGCTCTTTCATCTAGAATACGCCAAGGTGATACAATTTCCAGGAAGCGGAGAGAAATTCATTCTGTGTTTGATCTACATAAAATGAATTTTCCCCGCTTTCAGAGAGTGAATTCCATTGTCCAATGAATGAAATTCATTTTCTACCTCACAACCATTAGGATTTTATGTTATACATTAAGATATCTATCGGGCAAACTCACTTGTTGAAATTCATTCGTAGATTACTATGATGATTTGGCGAAATGATCCACCAGAAACGGAGACGGTAAATGTGGAACTGGTCAAGAAAGCCGGAAAAGATTTAGGAATTTCAATGCTTGCCAATCCAAAAGGTGTCCTTATATCGGATATTGTGAGTTCACCAAATGATCTCGAAAACCTCCAATTAAATGCTAATTTCAATTGCAGATGCCTGGAACCATTGCACACTCAGATGGACGCTTACAACGGGGTGACATTATCAACAAGTTGAATGGTGATAGTTTAGAGGGTGCATCCTATGAAGAAAGTTTTGCTCTCTTCAGAGCTGCTGGCCAAAAATATACTCTTGAGATTCTGAGGGCAAAGCCTACAGCGAGATAAGTTAAACACTCTTATGTATTAGATCATGAAGTAATTTGTGTATGAGATATGTATACAGCAATATCACTTATTTTTCGATATAAAACCCGATTTATTCAATACGTCGTGACTTTTGATTCTTCCATCCCTTGTAAACTTGCGTATATTTCAACCATTATTTCTGAAGAAATAAGCGTAATTCTTTTGGTTGTCCAAAATAGATAAACCAAATAAATCCAAAATAGCAAAAGAACAGCCCGGACTTGCACTCGATAGATTTCAAACTTCAAACAACTTCACTTCACATTTGTATGAATTTCCTTCGACTTTTTTGTTACAACCTCGATTAAACAAATTCCTCACATATTATTTGAATTTAAATGTTCAGACGAAATTAACTGAAAGTTTTGAAGAAATTGTAATTTTGTGGAATTTAAAGAAAAATTTAGGTTCGTAGCATGGAAAGTGAAGCATGTCGCTATCTGGATATTTCTAAGTTATCTATTTACCCAGCGGAGTAAATTAAACCCAGTTATTATCGAGAGCTTATTTGTTCTGGATAAATGTATGGAATTTGACAGTTCTACTCTGCTTGAGTGACCAAAAGAATACGACTATCGTTTCAAATTTGCTCAACTGTCACGTACGCAACGATATTTTCTAACAGTTTATCAAAGACCCACACCCAATTCAATGCAGGATGAGAACCGGTTTAATGCAAACACAATAGAAGTAGCCGCACCTAGTGATGACAACGTGCAAGGGCACTAGATTTTCCTTTACTTTTATTACATCATTTGACGACAGATGGCAGGCCAAAAGGTTAAAACGTTATTTCGTCGTTCAAAGTGAGTTTGAGACTGTTTTCTTCATGTATTTTTGAAAATTTTTCCCAAATTATTTATAATATCTCTTTAATTTAAAGTTCTATAACTGAAGAAAAACCTTCTTATACAAGAGCCAATTTGTTTGCAAAACAGCCTGATTTTACTGTAGATAATATAAAAATCAGGGTAGCGTGCTGGAGGTGCAACTCTCTGGGCACTGTAATGTTGTCAATACTTTTTAAGATATCATCAAGAACGTGTTATTGCTGCTGAACTAAAATGAAAAATTTAATAATTACTATAGAAATATATAGTTTCATGCTGATATTCTTAATATCTCCATAGTTATCAACGCAAACTTATACTTCACTACAATACTATTAACAGCCTTAGAGATATTAGAAAATTGTAGGTAATTGTAAATTCAAACTACATATTCACATTAGAAAACGACAGTCACAATCCACCTGTGCCTAGAATCATTCTTAACCTAGAACCTGTGAATTACCTTCAAGAACCCACATGGCCAAAAGAACACTAATTCTTTTCTTCTACAACACAAACTTTTCGTGTCAACCCCACAAACAAGCAGCCATTACTGCTCGTACAAATGAACAATTGAAAATCCACTTACCCTAAAAAGTAAATTCAATTTGCAGTCAGTGAGTTGTTGTGCGAAAATTCGCAAAAAATACATATGTAATATTGTATATAAGTACAAAGAGAAGGAAAATTTTGTTTTTCAAAATGGCTTTTTTGTGTTGTGTAACAAATAGCACAAGGGGATGAAATAAATAAATGTTGCAAGAAATAAACAACCGCAAGTAAATGGGTAAAACAACTTTTTTTGTGTTTAATTTGAATTCGAATTTGAATTTGAATTTGAATTCGAATTAGAATTAGAATTTGAAATTTAGAATTTTAATTAGAATTCCAGAATTGGAAATGTTTAGGTTTTCATTCGAAAGCATGACAACAGTGCGGTTGAAAGGTTTTATTTGAACCATTTGAATAACCATTTGAATGAAATTCAATTTGAAAATAATTTTAATCTCATCTGAAAGCCACAAGCATGTTATATAAAGTTAGTATACACAAAAACCTAGAGATGGAATAACAAAAACACATAACACAAAAACGAAACGAAATACGAGTACAATACAAATAGGAATGTGATAGTAAATGAAACAATATGGAGGATATTCTGGTGGTAAATTTGTGTATCACATTGCCTTTAACACCCCAACACATCCTGATACCTCACGGAATAAACAAGTCAACCAACCAACCAACTGATGAGAAGAATTTCAAAACGTCGAGGGGGTTGAATTGGATACCAAAAGTTCGTTTCAAAATCTCATTCCAATTCGCGATTATTTGCTTATTCCCTCCCCAGAAACGTTCAACATAAATAAACGATAGTACCCTTATTGAATCGGAAGAAACCCCCAAAATGTAGACTCACAAATACTTGCATCATCAAATTGAACATTTTCATTCCAGAGGAAATTCAATTTTGAAACTGAGAAAATAAAATAAAATGATTTTCTTGGAATAATACAAAAAAAATGTCGATTTGGGAAAAGTGGAAACAGAAGCTAAACAGATACATACAAATCCCCATGGCAAGGGTGGAACAAATGGCTGAAAGTATCCATTTGGTTTGGGGTTGAAAAAACTAAAAGAAAATTTCTGTTCAAAGTCAAAGACAGGAAAACAAAAACAAAATTCTTATATAGCTATATACATAGATATAAATGCCATCTATCATAAACTTTTGGAAACTACCCCCGCTTGTGTCTGTATCAATAAAATCAAACGAAAAACGATGCAGTGAGTAAGAAGGGGATGTCATGTCACGAACACATTCAATTGGAAAATTTCAATGTGTATCTCTTGTGATTATCCTCATGCATGATGCTATTTCCGTCTCATTTTATCAGTTCCACTTAACACCCCAACAAACACACATATCCATCTACTACCCTCGCAAATGTTTTTTTCCTTCCCTTTATAATCTGACTCTCATTCGACACGAATCAAAACGCGGTTTTTGATAAGTAAATGTTGTAGTTGTGTAAGATACACAATTTTCGTAGGTGAAAGATTTTCATTTAAGATTGTCAGACATTTAGTGCGAGGGTTTTGCTCAGGTTAGACGCAAAAATTTTCCAAATCACTTCAACTGTTTGTTGTACATAACAAAACGTCATACAAATATATAATATAAGTATATACTTGTGAATTGTGTGTAGTTGTTTGTGTTGTTTTTGTGCTAACATTCTATACCTTCTATATACAATCGCTGCTAACTACCCTTGCAGTTAATCGTTGACATTCTAACGGATTGGGTTAAATTAAATAATTTTCCGAATTAACAGGATTTCCATAGTTTCAAGGATTTGAAGTGAAGTTATTTAAATTCGAAGTAAAACTGTGTGACTTCTAGTGTTCGAATAAAGTTCCTATCAATCGTTCGTGTGTGGATAATTGAATGTGATTTTGTTAATTATATCATTTACTATGTGTTAAACAATATATCTTCGGTAGTTTTAATTAAAAAAAATTGATATTTTGTGAAATTATTTCGTGATAAAATCATAATGCATTCTTCATCACCGCTTTCACCATCGCCATTGGACTTACGGCCCGCCTTATCCAATTCACCACCAGCCAATCAAAATTCATCAGAGGATAAAAGTCGAACACCCTTAGTGAAGCCACCCTATTCGTATATTGCACTGATAACGATGGCTATATTGCAGTCGCCACAGAAAAAATTAACTTTAAGTGGAATTTGTGAATTCATCATGACCAGGTGAGTGCTTCGGAGGATTATCTTGGAAAATTTTTAAGGATTCTGTCAAGACCCTTTCAAACATTTCTGACGAATGTCCTGCTCCGGATTTCCGAATCACAATGCCGGCGGGAAAGTATAGAAATTTGAAAATTCATTTCGTCCTTCCTAAATAAAGTTTCTATGAAATCGTTTAAGGGATGATGATTGACATTTAAATTCATTGATATTACCTCATTATTGAAAGAAATGTTAAAATTAACCTTAAGAGTCTTTTAAAATTTATCTTCCTCGAAAATTGGTAGATGAAGCCTTACAGTATGAACTAGTTCTTTATATAAACGTGGTGACATGATCCATGCAAATCTGATTCAAATTAAGTCCTTATAAATGTTTCCTTTCCGAATCAATTTTTCGCTGTTGAATGGAAATTTACATTCAGATTTGACAAGTGTTAATTGCATACAGACAGGATTAAGCGAGTCACGTCCGTTTCTTCTTGAATATCTTATTTCAAGTCTTCTATAACCTTCCAGTTCAATTTTTAATACCAAGAATACTCAAGGATTTTCATTTACCCTTTCAGATTTCCTTACTACAAGGAGAAGTTTCCAGCTTGGCAGAATTCAATTCGTCACAATTTAAGTCTCAACGATTGCTTCATTAAAGTTCCTCGAGAACCGGGAAATCCAGGAAAAGGTAATTTCTGGACATTGGATCCCCTGGCAGAAGATATGTTTGATAATGGAAGTTTCCTGAGGCGTCGCAAGCGATACAAACGTGCAACGTTGAATCAAGGAGTTCCGTTTCCAGCTATGTTTGGTCCATTCTCTCCGTTCTGGATAAGGAAGCCAGTGCCAGTGCTACCAATGCAATTCAATGCACCGAGTTTTGGGGGGTTTCGTGAAAATTTTGATATTTTCAATGCTCGCCCAGACTTATTTGCCGGACGTGCCCCGATCATTGATCCGAAGCTGGACTTTTTCAACAATTCTGACGTGGTGACAGGTGACATTTACGCGAATCGGGAAAAGTTTGAAATGTTGCGTCGCAATATGGACATTTTCCGCAGAACAACGACGGGAACATTGGACACGTTTGGGCAACCGGTCGAAAGGAAACCGCCTTGTGAAACAATCGATAACAGTGTGTCGCATCACGACGGTCCTCTTGAATCATTCCTAAACAAAACTAAAACCTTCCAAATTGCAACAGGCACAAGTGAATCCAACTGCTTTATGCAATCAACTGTACCTGACTCGCACCTATCGCACGGATCCAATTCACAAGTGAAGTATCCAAATTTTAGCGACATCGACCAGGAGGTGTCTTGTGACCGGATTGACGTTGAGAACGAGAACGAGGACTACAAAACGTCAGACACATCCTACGACAGCGTCGGGAATAAAACAGAAAGTGTCCTGCCGCCGCGACACACACAGCAGCCACTGGGGTTTTCATCCGCTCTTCAGGATACAGGACGACCCACAACCGATCAAGTCCTGACGAACATATTCCGAAGTAACCGTCATTCTTTTGAAGCCCTCAACTCCAGCATTGGGAAAACTCCTGCCGATCAACTAGCAGCCGGTCAAAATAGTTGTCTGTCAGAAATCGTAGGCCGTGTCTCGAATCTCTCTCCAGATCTAACCGACGACGAGAAAACTCCATGTCACATAGATCCCAGTAGCAAGGATAACCTCAAGTGGGACAAGAGGTCCTACGAAACGACAGTTTTAGGTTTCGAATTCGCTCATAAAAAACGTAAGAATGGAAATGCACGTGGTTTTAGTATAGAAAATCTCATTGGAAGGACTATCGAAGAAGAATAACCCGATTTTGATTAGGTGTAGTGTGTGTGAATTCAAATAAGCAATCATAATCATAGTTTTAGCTGTGTAAATTATCTAAATGTATGTGTAGAGTCAAATTGTACAAACAACAACAACAACAACAACAACAAAAAGGATTAAAAGTGAAATGGAAATTACGTTTTGATTGGTTGAAAACGGTTTCGAGAACAGAAGGACAATGAAATCATTTTAATCGCATTTAAATTTTTTATTTTATGACATTTTTGCTTTTCACTTATATTTTGCTGCCAGTCACAAATTATATTATTAAATTTTATCACTTGTAAAATGTGTGTTTAGAAGACAAGTAAATTGAAACTTTAATTACCATAAATTGCAATTGTATGTAGTAATAGAAAATAATATAAAAGCAAAAATACAAAATAACACTATAACATAATTTAATTAAAAAATAAATTATAAAATGTGTAAATAGTGAATTTACAATGCCACGCAAATAAACCTAATTGTAATTAGTTGTAGTCGAATGTATAAAATTTTTGTACTTATATTTTATGTAATGTGATACTAAAAAATAAAAATGTGTATTTACGTTGAATTTACAGTTTTTCCACGAACCTACTATTTAAAGCATCCTTTCAGGATTTTTAAAATAATACCTATTTATGTATCAAGGCTGTAAAGTGACGCTTTCTTCCATTCGTGGATTGCAGCATGAGTGTGAAGTCAAGCGCTACAACTACACGAGTGTTTGTACGAATGCGTCATGATCGATCGCAAATGCAGCAACAACGGCAAGAAAGTGTCACTTTACACACACGGTGCATATAACAGTTTATGCAACAAATTCTTGAAAAGTTGAATTTGAGATTAATATTTAACCAAATAGATCCTTTTTTTTTAAATTTCGTTCGACTAAAGGAAAAATACATATGTATATAGCATACTAACCGATATTTGCATTCATGTTCACACGAATCTGTTACATAAAGTTGTACTTTACACAGTGGTGCGGTAAAATAGGATAAGAATTTAGATATTTGCAAGTCGAACAGTTTTCGCACATAGAAACGTCTGGGTTTGCGACTACATAGTTTCTCCATTTTGACTGTCACAATTCTGTTATGAAAATGTTACTTGATTCGATCGACTTTTTAAACCTCTGTAACATCTTTATATGCGAAGATTAATCCGCAGATTGGCTAATCCGTACAAAAGAAGGTATATTACTTAACTCAGAGGTAAACTATCAAATCCGTTTTTGCATCGCTTTTTGTTGATTAAACCCAGCTAGCAAAAAGCAGAAACTGTTTTCAATCTTGCATATCGCCTTACATGACGGCGTTTGACGGCCTTACACCTTGTGACGAGTTGTGGATAAACGATGGAAACGCTGTTAAAATCCATCACTGCCTTAGATGTCGATTATAAAAAAATGATGAAATGCGTCAGTCAAAAACTAAAAGTGAAACTATTCTCGGCGTCTCCGCTTTGTGCGGATCTTCGTAAACTTTTTCCGCCTTTCTCACTCTGCTTAAGTAAATGTTAATTAGTAAAGACAAGGAGTTTAACAGATTTGTTAGCTCTACGAGTTGACTCTCATGCCAAAACTCCTATTGTGTCCCATAAAAAGTTTCACTTCAATAAAATTTTAACAAAATGTAAATAATACAACGTAATAAATAATAAATATCTTTTGTTCTGTAATTTACAGTTGAACAAATGCCAATTTATATTGAGGCACATGTTAAAAATGTTGTGAAAAATATTATAAAATTGTTTATTATCTTGAGCTTGTCTAATCATTATTGTGAATAATATCAATAAAACTAACTGTTAGTAATAAGATACATTCAAGATGTAGATAATTTAATTTGAGATAAACTATGAAACCTTCCTTTTCTTATCACAACCTCATGACAACACGGTTAACATTAGTTCAAAACTAAAGATAAATTTTCCGGACTCCTCTACCTGTAAAAGTGGAAATACTTCACATTGTAAATTCTCAACAAAAATATTATTTTTCGAGGTCATAATTAAGAAACATCGTAATTTAAAATCATTGTTTATCAACTAGTCAGTACTAGTGTTTTTATTTTATGTTATTTTTATGTTTTTCTCTTAAGTTTAATATCAAAAGTCAAACAAATATCTTGACAAATTTACAATCTTTGAAAAAATTCCTCTGTTTACATATACTTCATCGTTTCATCTGTATCTAATCTGTAATCTTTGAAGTTATTATTAACATGAAGTTTGTCTGGATCCGATGGAGATTTGTAATTGTGGTATTGTGTGTTTAACAAACACCATCCTGTGCTCCTTATAATGCCTCAAGCATTGTCATTTGAGTTGAGCAAATATTGACGTTCACAACAAGCGCAATTAATTCAAACTCAAAAAGAAACAGAAACAAATTCAAATAAAAACAATTATTCTGTTATATATGTGACGAAAAACGGTGCAAACAGTAGTAAAATTACTCACAAATTATATTTATCATATTTGCCACAACATTTTTACTTAACTTTATGTCAATCCTACCCCAAAGATAGGCTCCCCAAATGTTGGCTCATCAAGATTTTGTGTTTACTTATTAAACCGTTTATCTTTGGAATATATTATATACTTCGTAATTTGACACATTGTTGTGCCACGACATTTTCATAATGCAAGTTAATTATGTAACTTTGTGATTGGATTGAATTGATAACGTTCACTATCACTATGTTATATACTGTGACAAATTATTTTGTATCTAATAAATCCAAAAACCACATCAAAATGTTTGTTAGCAGACAGTTTTTTTGTTGTTTTACACAGATGACAAATTTTTGCGCGGTAGCAGATTTTTCAAAATGGCGCTTGCAGTTACGTAACAGAAAGCAAATTTTGTAGCGCGTGTTGCGACTTTCGACTGTCATGGACGCGCTTGTTTGTGAACTGTCAAACAATTTCACAAAATGGCGAAGATTATTTGATTAAAAGTTGACTCGAGCTAACAAAATCTGTTAAACTATTTGTTTCTTGTTCTTCTTTGATAACTGCTTGCCCAAACGTTAAGAGAGATAGAAGAAATATACGAAAATCTGCACAAAGAAAAGATGACACTACACTGCAGTGTAGGTAACATGATAGCTATGTTCTTGAACGTTTTGTCATTCCATAAAAAGCTTCACTTCTAACGTTGTTAGTTTTCAAGGATATTTAATGCAAAACCTTATATTTGTAAGGATATTAACAAAAATAAACAATTTATCCGAGAGATAAATAATAAAAATGGTAGCATTTTGTAGTAGTTATTCCAACTGCAGGATATCCGTCTCCCCTCTAATTTGATTCTTTATTGGAAAACATGATTTTAAATCACTACAGCATTAACACAACGGGGGTCCTGTATAATATCCACATTTTTCAATATCCAAAGCTGTTATACGAATGATATTGTCATCGGATATTCGTACTTAATTCAGAACAATTGAAAACGATTTGTCCAAATGATTACACACACAGTGTGGTTGCACAGTCACTCATTGACGAATAAGAATGAACAAGGATTCATCCAAGCATCAATTTATCAATAAATACTGTGTGAAATACAAAAGACTAAAACACATACATATATTTATACGAATATATAAAAGTATGTGGAAGAGGATATTGTCATGTAACTGACAACAAAACGAACCTAAATTATGAAACGAGGCTAAATAAAATGAAATATCCCCATATAAAATATCATATCACATATACATACAATTCTAAGTGTCGTCCTCTAATATCCTTGCATTCTATGAATCCACAAACACTTCAATCATGTTCGATATCATCATAAGAAAGTTTTGTTATACCATATATACGAGTACAATGCAGTCACGTAATCTTCCTTTTCAAAAGTCAAAAACTTGAAACTGCTGAAGCAAAAATCTCCTGCCAAAGGATCAAGAAGGATATAAATAAATAAATAAATGTATAAAATACCAACGAAAAAAAAAATTTCAAAATATAAAAGGAACAGCAGCAAACTGAAGATGACGAGAAACCCTCTCGTAAGAACTGTACAATTCTGCATCCTTAGTGTTTAGTGTTTAGTCCTTACCTCAATCCTGCATCCTGACAATATGAGGAACCATCGACTGTTTGATTTCAATGTGTGCAAATAAAATAAAGAGGGTCCTTAGGATAAGGAGATGCCATGAATATTTATTACGAACCATTTATGAGTATTTGTTCCATCAGTTGTTAATCCTTACAGGAAGAGAGAGAGACACGAGGATGAAATGTTCTGGTCCTAGTCTAGAATACAACACAACATTTTCCGCTCAGTTAATATTTTACAGTAGAAAAGTAGCGAAGGGTAGCAATGTCATAGATATCCTTAAAAGTCCTTCTATTATGCTGTTATTGTTATTATCCTTATTGCTGCATCAAAATACCTTTCCTTCTTAACTACCCCCCGCCAATAAAACCTTCACATGACACAACACTGGGTTAGTGTTGACAAAGTCTTATGATTTTATCATGCCAAGTGTACAAATTTAATAGTTATCCCTGATTATGAGCATCAAAGTAAGCCCACAGGATGCGGGATGAGTCCTGCCGAGACAAATCATTTTGTGAACTGTGTTACTCGTATTTGTCACAGAATCATCACTCGAGATTTCAAAGGATATCTCTTCACAATGGACCAAGGATTAGGACCTATACACAAATGATTTTATTTATTTTTGTATCATTTAAATGTTTATTTGTTTTCACTGCAGCTCGCTTTTGGCCAGCGTCAATAAGCTCCTGTTGATGGGATCAATATAAGAAAATTCGAATTCCTGAAAATTAATAATTCTTGATTTATAACCATTCAAAATGGTCTACAATGCATGACAATATGCCACGCTTAAAGAAGTTTATTTGTGGGTTGTAAATTGATGACAATTTTATGATAATTTATTATTTTTATGTCTCATTTTAATCCTCAATAATTTCGAGGACTTAACGCTTTATCACGTGGGCAAATTGATTTTCTTCTTTCTGTATAGTGTGTATTTTGTTAGGGGAAGAAATATGATAAAGGCGAGTGTCATATGGTGGAAAATTTTTACCATTTCACCTGTTGAGAAGAAAAACATTATTTCGAAAAACAAAAGATATGAGTATACTCGCCCTTATAAAAGATGTTCTTTTTATCGTCATTCCGCATCATGTGTTCTAAGGATTTTATTATACAGTACAACAAAAAATATATGAAAATTGAAAAATTTGAACAAATGTGTGAGTACCTACATTTGAAATTTAATTTTGTGCATTGACGATGAATTGTTGGACTCAATAGACCAGCAAGTGGTTTCCACCAGAGGCACTTGTTTGTTCATCAGCCCATTCGAGGGTACACCTTCTGTATCGTCGTACACTATACTGAAATGGCAAACAATGAATCTCTACAATTTCATAGGGGGACATACGTACCCTAAAGGATATATCAATGAAATGATGAAGTTCCTCAATCGACTAATACCACCTCCATCTATAGGTATAGTAAGTGCCTACCAATATGCCCATTATGATGACGACTCCACAGGATTTTCGCATACATTTGAATATTGTTAATCCTGTGTACGTTGGCTGATCTGTGTGTTTGTGGATTTGCCTCATCTGATCCCAATGTATTTACAGGAATGAAGTACCTGATTTGTATACAAAATTAAGAGCACTTGTAACTTCCATCAATCGATACTACAAGCATGCAGGATACATGGCATCGCACATATAACTGGAAGTACCTCTCGAAACAGTTTGGTAACTTTTCATAAATTTCAAATTGATCACAACGACTCAGGGCTTATTTTATCGCATTTTTTTATGTTTTTTTCGTATCCTGTTCGATTGATAGATGGATGGGTTGGAAAACATTTTTATTTCAGCACAATTTCATTCAAGTGTCTGCGCACTTCAAACTTTCATAGTGAAGCACTAAATTGGACTCAAGTTTGGAATTTTTATTTTCGCACATTAAACATTTGATTTGATATTCCATGTAAAGGTACGAGTAATTACAATTTCAATTTATACCTTTTACCATATATGTATATATCCATTAGCTGTAATTGATACATTCATGATCTTTATTCCTCAGGCACATCAAGTCTATCTGAAATAGAATTAATAAATTTAAAGTTTTCTATTGAATGAGTTCCCTTAGTAGGTTTTATTCCACTTGTAAGTGATACATTCACGATCATTAGTATTTCAGACCTCTTTCTTCAATAGAATTTGTCATGTTTAATTCAAAAAAAGTAAAATACTTATCTTCACTTTGCATTATTTCACAAGTCTCCCATTACCTTATCAAGTCGCTCCAAATAAATTACTTTATGGAACGCTTGCTTCGAAACTTGTATGTGTTCGATTCCCCAAACACCCTAAACTCTTATCCTATTTTACCGCACTAGTGCGTAAAGTACAACTTCATGTAACAGATTCGTGTGAATATTGATCTCAAATTCAACTTTCCACAAATTTGTTGCATTAACTATTATATGCACCGCAGGTGTAAGGTGACACTTTCCTTCAGTCGTTGCTGCATTTGCACTCGGTCATGACGCATTCGTAGAAAGACTCGTGTAGATGTAGTGCTCGACTTTGTCTCGTGCCAGAATTCTCCACTCGTCTTTGTACGCATGCGACAAGACCTTAGAGTCATACTGCAATCCGCGAATTCAAGAAAGCATCACTTTACACCCTTGATACATATATAGCTATTAACTGGCTTTATTCTACTTGTAAAGCATGATGTCCATTTATACATAGAATTTATCGTATAAAGATCGAATTATGACAGTTAGGTCAGAAAGTTTCCGTGAAATTTTCTACGTTTTATTTTGTGTAATTTTTTAGATTTTGCAAATTAATTAAGTCAGTCAAATGAAGTTCTCCACATTTATTTGGAGTCCATTCCCGTAACATCGGAGAACTCTGAACATTCAAAATACTTTCCGTTGTGTAAATGGCACATATGTAATACTCATCTTCATAACAACATAAATACGCAATTAAGTTGAGAATTTGAGCAAATAATTGTCCTTTTAGGACTCATTTTCCTTCTAAAGTAAATATTTAACTTAATGTAATCCCTGTGAGTTGATGAGCCAAATGACAATTTTCTGATGCAATGGAAAATGTTCCCTCGGAACGCGTTCGAATGGGAAAATCCCAAAGGTACACTTTGTATTTTGATTTAGTTTTTATTCATTCTATTACTTGATTCTTAGCCCACCCTGATGTTCTGGAGACACTCGAGGTTAATCCGATCCCCGTAGGGTTAAATCAAAATATTTTAAATTTAAATCCCCCAAATAAAATGGACATTTGATGTGTTTGCTTATTGCTAGAACGGATTATCAGCTAGAATTTACGGAAAATATAACAGGGCAATGTCTGTTTTCTCACGCCACACATGATTGCAAATTGGCGACTCTATTAAGTCTCTTAATTTCTATCAATCAGTCTCTTAAGAACCTCACAGACTTGGCTTTGATACATGCCTTGTTGATAATGCAAATGTAGACATTTAATCGTGTTTCATCCCTTAATTCTATAAAAAATTCATTAATATTTTATGAAATGACACACAAAAGATACCAACAAGTAAATCTACATTTCAAAGTTGCCTTAATAAACCTGGAGACCACTTGTTCCAATGTGAGTAGCAAATAATTTCATCAATACCCTGTCGGGAGCGCCCACCAGGGGTGTAATGAATTAATAGACACTATTTATCGCTAGCAAGTTGAAGCGTTTTATGTTAAAATGCAGAAAGGATGACGATGATGATGATTTTTGAGAGACGCCAACAACGCCAACGACAATGAAGACGACGATGGCACTTAATCCTTTTATATTAAATTCGTTATTGCAATACCACATTATTTGTCACACCCCAATTTATTCACCCTAACCGTAAAAGATGGAAAAAAAATTGTCTAACGATATAATGCTACCATTCTATAAGTGTCCTTTAAGTTGCTGCTACCCTCATCTCATCGAAAATATTTAAAAGTGTTTTTGTGTGTTGTACTCGTATTATAGCAGAGAATTGAGACTGAAGCAAAATTTTCAAGTGACATTCAGTACCTCCTCATAAATATTAGTATTACATGTCAAACATGTATTTTAGGGGATACTTTGATTCGGTTTTCGTGTATTAATCGTTTATTAATGTCTTCTTCAGCGTCTTTCTTCTTCAACGAGCAGACATTTTCTTCTGCACCTGTTTTTATTCGCAGGACAAAACTTTTACACACAACAAAAATTTCATGTTTTCAAATTTTCACATTTTCTGTTTTTGTAAATGTCGCAACATTGACGTAAAGCATCGCAACACTTTTATCACCGATGATCACAGACAATATAGATTTCTCAGTGCCATGCATTGAGTTGGCACCAAGAATTTCAAACTAGCAGACAATGAGCTTTCGCTGAGGGCATGTTTTATGCGCTCTGAGAGCGAATTGTCTTCTATTTTGTTGGGAAGGAGTCATAGAATTTTGATGTTCTTAAATTTTCGGTTCACTCGCAAAATCAGAAATCATTTGAATGTGTACCGTTGGTGAGTGAAATTGTCTGTGGTGAAAGCTAGGTTGATCGCATCCATTTATTCAGCATTCAGCTATTAGTTTGTTATGGCTCTGATCTTTTCAAGCATTTCAATTGTGCTTGAAGAAGAGAAATCAAAGATTTTGGTGGAATAATGTTTTTCAGTCCATCTTGAGTCGGCCATTTTGAAGTTAATTTTCAAACATCCACACATCCCCACTTCATTTTAAGTGTAATATCGATAATTATCTGAAAACTTCAAACATCCCCAAATGGAGTTTCTATTCAATGGCTAACGAAGTAAAAGTCAATGGCTTAATTCAATTAGCTTTCGGCTAATTAAATTACCTTTTATCGAGAGAACAATGTATTATTAGGTTCTGCAAAAGGTTATATGTCAACCTTTAACACATACGTGCTTCTGAAGTGGATATAAAGAGAAATCTTTGTCTGTTATGTTTCGTCCCTTTTACACGTGTCCATTCCTAAGATCATACGGTCAAGAATGGTTGATTAAACAAAAGGCATTTATTAAACAATCCTTGAAGGAAAGAAATGTGATTCTCATGAAAGTACATCGATAAATCTTAAAGAATTTCCCTTTGTGTTTCGTCCTTAAACTTTAACTGTTCGATACTTATAAATCCTTAATTGATTATATCGTTCACGAACTTTTATCAGACAAAATCCTTTGCTATACTATACTACGCCCTTTTGGGGATGACCAAAACAAGTTATCTACTTACAACACAAAGATGGCCTCTATTGTCCTTTTGTTCGGCTCAATAAAGTCTTTTCAGGATAAAAAATGTTTTCGAAATGCCAACACGACTTAACATTTAATTCTTTATTCAGGATTATTTAATTTCCATGTGTAAGTGTGAGTTAAAGGATCCTTGATTCTTGAATCCTTACAGGATAATTGTTGTGCCCGAACAAAAGGATAACATTTAAGTGCAACTTTTCTTATTGAGTTTGAACGATGTTGATTGTTTACATAAAATCTCAAAATGTAATATGAATATTTGAGTTGATGTTTGTTGGCAAGAATGAAAAGGATCAAAGGAAGTTTCGTAACCTCGAAAAGTACACACAACAACTTTGTAAAGCTCTTGAAGTTGTTTCGTAAAGCCGATTGCGATTTCTGTTCTTTTCCTTTTTGCAAATATTTTTTCCTTGCTTTGTGTCTGTAGGAGTTTGTCCTGTACCTACCTATACTACAGGATTCTCATCCCTCTACATCTATTTCTAAGGTATATCCTTTTGGGGCACGTTGATTATTTCATTCAGTCACAAAAGCAAATAAAAACAACAAAATCTCTTCTATGATATATTATATATGTATGTAGATGACACGAAATGCGGGCTAACACACAAATATACAGACCAGTCTAGGATTTATTCAGAAAAGGACGATTTGCTTTTGAACAGTAGTACATACTCTTGAGATGTTGAGTTCTTTGATGCAAGTATTTTTACAAATCCACTCAAGAATGTTTTCGTAATGTTATAAATCCTTGACGAACATGCAAAACACAACAACAACAATTTCGTAATACGCACCACTAGAACACAGTCCTGTAAACTTTAAAGATCAAAAGATCGAATTGCATTCACAGGTACATAATGTTATGTTAATTAACAGAACTGTCTATGTTGATTAACAGATCCCGCGTTTGTGCTAAAATTTTAAATCATATCCTATAACACCTAAATCTTAATTCTCGTGAAATTTATCAGAATCGGGGTGGTAATCCTACATCTATTTAAAGACAAATTTTCAATTTGTAACAATTGTAATTATTTATTTGAAACAGTCTTTTGTTTAATCAGGTTGATGGCATTTTTGTTTACAGAGGAATTTGACTCGAGAGGACTTTGACGAACCCTTCTTGATACAGTATACCTCTTACCTACTAGTAGGTATCGTTTACAAGTGCAAAAGGGTGTGAATTTGAAAGTGAAGTGTGAACGCCGTCAGTACAAACATCAAGATAACCACTCGAATGATCAAAACTGTTCCAATTGTCGTTGTGTCTTGCAAAGGAAATTGAATTTCAAATAAATTTCATGAGAAATCTGATTGAAATTTTGGTGTTGATGAATTAATTTCAAAAAGATTTACACGTGCCAATGAGAAGAGATGAAACGTGTTCCTTCCTGTTTGCTTTTTGGTTAAAATCGAAAAAATAGGGTAATGCTTAGAGTGTGTACGCGTGTCCAATATAACATAAGAATGTTTTTATTAAATTCACACCACTCAATTCCACCTGATTGTCAATTGATTCGTCGACATTTTGTCATTTCTGTGTGATGATGTTAGCATATCCTGGCAACCACCATATTTGTTGTCGTCTAATATTTGTTTTCGGCTTGTAATCGTTCATCTTAATTGCATATTTCTATGGTGTCAAGTCAAACAACAAGCGACACGTGTCAACACGGATAATTCCTTCCTGATACAAATATTTTTTATTTGGTTATCCTTTTTTATGTGAACACATCCTTATCTCATGCTACATGGATTCTTTTATTCCATATCCTCGAGTAGGAGTCTCATTTTTGCTCGTTTCCTTGACTTCAACATGGATTGGTCAAAATTGAATATGTGTCCAGGATTTTCAGGATGACTTTACGTTGTATACGGGCACACGAAAGAATTTCTCTGCGTTCTTCATAATCGATGAGATGATTTTGTCATACAAAATTCCATAATTTTCTAACAAAAATCCGACATTTCTTCGACAAAGATAGATGAAGGGAATTACCTATATATGTATATAGTGAAGTTTTTCCGATGTTTTATTACTAACAATTCATTTTTACTTTTACAGATTGAGATTTGTACTACAGACACGATGTGAACTCTACGATAACTGTACTCTTTTGCTCGCTCCAGTAGGCCAGAACTGTCAAATCCCATACATTTATCCAGAGCAAATTAGTTCTCGATAATAACTGGCTTTAAATTACTCCACTCGATAAATAGTTGCGCTAGAAATATCCAGATGGTGGCATGGTTCATTTTCCTTGCAGCGAGTTTAATTTTTTCCTTAAATTTCACAAAATTACAATTTTCTGAAAACTTTCACTTAATTTCGTTTGAAAATTTGAAATCAAGTAAAATATGAAGTATTTATGGAACTGAATCGAAGGAAATTCACAAAAATGTGAAGTGCAGTTGGTAAAAGTTTGTAATCTACCTATATCCAATGCAAACTGGACTGTTGTTTTGCTACTTTGGATTTGCTCTTGATAGCAATTACCAAAAGAATACAGCTATGTAACTACATTGTAGTTGGTGACAGTGTAGCCACTCAGTGCCAAATCTCAGTGTCTAGTAGAGATGTAAGAAATGAGTAGTATTCGTTACCGAGTACCGGATACTCACTATGATTCCGAGTATCCAATGAGTACTCGCGAATACTACTCGTTACCGAATACTCTCTCTCTTACGAGAAAGAGAGATGAGTAACGTTAATATTCGAGTGAGCGATTCGCTATCAGTGTGCGTTGATAGCAATCGCTTTCTCAAACACGTCTAGGAATGATTGGGAATGAATGTACATTCATGAACGACGAGGGGCAGGAACGGGTCGAAATGAAACGAGTACTCGCGGATACTCGCGGATACTTTTATATGGGAATTTCCATATAAAGATTCGACTGCTCAAGTAACGAATAGTGATCCGGATACTCATTGGGTACTATTCGTTTCATTTTTTCGAGTACTTTTGTATGGGAATTTTCATACAAAGATTCGACTGCTCTGGTAACGGATACTCCGGATACTCATTGGGTAGTATTCGTTTCTTTGGGTATTTTTGTATTTTTGCATAGAAGTTATATAAAATGAAGCGGGAATTTTGAAATAGAGAATTTTTTAATGAAATTATGACAATGGACTTATACTCCCCTTCTTCGTAAGACACAAAATTTGTTAAAATTGAAATTTATATAGAAATGAAATGGTTTCATATTGGAAAATGAAATTCAAATTGGAAAATTGGTTTTTTTTTTTGTTTGCTCGCTTTGTATAGCCCAAGCCCAAGGAATCAGTAACGATGATGCGGATAAAACGAATACTCGGTCATCAAGTAACGAATACATTCGATTACTCAGTTTTGAGTAGTTTTTACACCCCTAGTGTCTAGTAAGTGTCTAACAAGTGTGTTATTTGAAAACATTTGAAGTGTCTAATGGACAAAATGTTTAGGAGCGAAGAGTAGCGCTACATTGTGTTTTCTCTTCATGATTGAACAATTAATGATTTTTCAAATTTAACTTGAAGCTCGAGTTTCATCATGTTTTTCAGGACTTCAAGCATTTTTTCGCTTCTATAAAAGTCTCCACGAGATGAAAATTTTTTTCTAATTAAGAATAATTTGAAAACGACTTTTCAATTTTCATTAAAATACAAACACATACAAATAAAAATCAGAAGGAATTCAAATGAAACTCAAGACGCTCACAATAATGCGTAGAAAAAGCGTAGAAAATAAGCACAAGGAAAAGGAAAACTATTATTCATTTGAATTAAGGGCGATAATCAGGGGGTATTATTTAAATGGCGGAAAAGAACCTCTTGCGAAGACGTGCATAAACTTATTTTTTCTTGTTTCAGTTTCTCACATCTTTTCGTCCTTTGTATGCATGGAAAAGCTAGAAAACAATTTTTTTTCTCCTCTCGTTTCAACACAAACTACTACATTTTATGTTTCCTGTTAGCTTTCGAAAAATAATGAAACGAGAAAAAAGATATTCAAATGCAAAGCATCAGGGAGTAAAAAAAATGTTTTCACCCTTACTGGAACAAAATGTTGAAAATTAAAAACGTAAAAAATCCATAAACACTTTTGCCTTCGCCTTATCGTCGTCTTCACTGTTTTCTACGTATCTACCTACATACAATATTCTGCACAGTGACTCTGACATGAAGTATCTACTGCAAAACTCCCCAAAAACATAACATCACCCTTATATGCGCCACTGCCACTGGTAATTCGTTTTCTTTTATTATCGCCTCAGCTTGTGGAGCACAAAAGATGCCATAACACAGAAAAATGGAGTTGTATGTATATGTGTATTTTGGTGCTAATGTATTTTTGTATGCATCCCCTTGAACAACAAAAGGAAAATCTTCAAAGGATATGAGAAGCTCCAAAGGAATACCGTATTAATTCAAAAATCTGTGAAGTTTCTCCCCACAAAAAGGATGAGCCATCCTCCCAATTGTTCAAAAACATTCCATACATACATTCTTTAGTATTTCATCCCTTCTGGGATACACACCATTTACAACAACAACAAATGACACACACAAAAACGAAAAACACGAGGAGAGGAAAATAAAAAACATTTAAAAAAATATGGTCGCATGGAAATTTCGAAACGAAGCAAAATAAGAAAACATTTATTCGATGGATTCCTCAAGTTTACATACAGACCTTTTGTACATAAAACTACCCTCAGCTATGTGGTGTTTGTGACACCCCCTTGTTTTGTACTAATGGCAAATGTAAAAATGAATATATAGTTCAGGATGTGAATGTATGAGGTTTTATTTTACGACACAATATCCTTCTCGTGAAGGAAGAGCGAGCTGCACACATGGGTTTTTATGAACACAATACATATTCAGCTATTTAACAAAATTCGTTTCATTTGTGTGTGTGTTTAGTACTAATTTCGAAATTTATCTCTTTCTCTCGTTGATTCTGAGTGAGTGAAAAAGAGATGACTTGATGGTAAAAACGAAAATTTCTTTTTACCATAAAACACATTCAAGTTTCTTATTGGCCAATTTCTTTAAACGGTTACCACCTCCATGGCAACCAGATTCAATTCAATTACGCTTTTAACATTTCCCTTCTCCTCTCTGTGTGTCTCTTTCGAACAAACATGTTATCCTGTTCTTCTTGTAGCGCCATCTGTTTGGCATGATGGCGTTTCATAACGTATTTTCTGTTACGACAACGAAAAACACAGAGCGACGTGATTTTGTTTGTTTGATTTTGTTTCTGTTTCACATTAAAAATTTTTCATTGTTTTATATCCACACACACACACACACACAAATTCACATACGGTAAATCTGAAGTACTTTTATTAAGCGCTTTATTAATTCAAGATCCTTCGGCGTGGATTGATTTACGGCTGAATCGTTTTGACGTAATCAATTGCGGAAAATGTTGATGAAATGATAATAATGTGACGTTGCTATGAGTTTAATCATGTAAATGTTTTTCATTTCGACGCAATTGTCGCCATTTTGTAACGTTTTTAACCCCCGACGCAAAACGAGGGGTGTTATAAGTTTGACCGCTATATGTGTCTGTCTGTGGCACTGCAGTTCTTAAAATCTTCTTTATTTGAAACCAGGTTTTGTTGCGGTGGTTCTTAGACTGATTTTATCAAAATCAGTTCAGCCGTTTCAAGGTCATCAGATCTTTTGTTAGCTGCGGTAGGGATCTAAGACGCATAATGTGTATTTACTTTACTTTCAAACATATGTGTAAGGTCAATTTTGCTGCCTTTTAAAGTTTTTAATTTAATTGTTATTATTAGGTAGCCCTCCTGTCTGTCTCTTAGGTACAAATCTTTCAATCGATTTTCAACAAACTTCCTGATGAGCTAGATACTTGAAACTTTAAACAATGGCGCAGAATTGGAAGGCAATGCAATATTTTATAAAAAATTTTGGAGTCAATTCCAAAATTTCACACACACTAGAGTAAAAAGCAGAAAATATTTATTTAAATTAAAACAGATTCTTAATATACAACGTTTTTAAAATTGATTTAAAAGTATGAAATAATTTCTCCTAAGTCCCATACAGATTTATAACAGATTGTCCTGGAAATTCGTGATTGTGAATTTTTAATAGCTATGAAAATGGTTATAAGACTTACACCAAAAAACGTGGGGCGTTTAAGCACCATACAGAAGTTAGGAGAAATTATTTTATACTTTTTAGTCCATTTTAAAAACATTGTATATTAAAAATATTTTTTTATTTAAATAATTTAACAAGATTGTGTAGAAAATCCTGAAAATTCAATATTGCACCACCTTACTTGGTACAAATGAAAATTCAATTTTCATATAAAATTGTAAAACTTCATTTGAATAACATGACCTATAGGAAAATATGTACAAATTCTTTAAGCGCATACATTTGAAATAAAAATTAAAGCAAACATTAAAGCGAATATCACGATATTACAAGTCGAAACTGGTGGTGCAGAGGATTTATAAGACTTCCGGTCGAATTTTCTTGGATCCAACGAGAACAAAGTGTACTCGTAATTGTATTCTTCATTGTATTTGTGGACAATTGGTGCAAAATTTTTTGGCAACGGAGTACATTGTGACTCGTATAGTCCACTGACGACTCCCATGCTGTCTTTTGCAAGAACACAAACTTGAATCTGATCTGATGTAGAAATTGCATCCTGAAGTGCTCCGCTTGGTATTTCTATGTACCGTGCATTGTAAGCGACACTCTGTTCGAAATAGATGACGTTTTTGTTGTCTCGCACATTGATGTAGAAGTCAGCTACGTCGTTTCTGGAAGTAACATACCAGCGTAGGAACAATTTACTTTTAGCGCTGTAATTATGATGTTTGTTATAAAAACGAAACTAGGTTAAAAGAATTTTAGTTTCTTACTACACAATCTCCCTGAACTTCAAATCAGGTAAAACGTCGTATTCCTCGTCGTCAGCATCGTATTTCTCTGATGAGGCACAGTGCAGTCTTTCGTCTTCAATTTCGGTTAGAGATTGCCCAGACAGGTGGCTCGGAGCGCTACACTGGATGTCGTTGAAGTAGTCCGGGATGGTTGTTAGTTTCAATAAGTAATGTTTAAGTGGTCTTACTCCACAGTTACATTTCAAGGGATTACCTAAACAAACAACATGAGTAGAATTCAATTTATTGACAATTCATTTCGTTTGTCACCTCCAAATAAAACTTGTGTTCCGTTTTTAACCAAATTTGTCAGTTGGCTTGCAAAGTCTGGAAGTTCATTATTGCTCAAATCGATTTTTGAAATGTTATGAACCTTTTCCAGTTCTTCAAAAGGAAATTGATGAATTTTATTGTTTTGCATGTAAATTTCGGATATGTTTGGTGGCAATACAAAAATATTTTTCTCTGTGACAAGATCAGTTAAGCCGTTGAATGACAAATCCAAAATTTCTAGTGAGGATATATTCCCGAGGACATCTAGAAAGGAGATTCATTGTGAATTGTGTACAGAAACGCCCTTGAAATAATTGACTACTCACTCCTCCTGATATCATTGATAGAGTTGTGTGAAAAATCTATTTTCTTGACCTTTTTCGTACCGAATGTCAGATCGTACGTCAGGACTGGCATCCTGTTATAGCTCAAGTCGATTTCTCTAAGTTTGTATGGAATATAAGGATTTGACGGGAACGTTTTTCTCGTGACAAAACTTATTCTGTTGTGACTTAAATTAATCTACAATCGTTAAATTTCGTGATGAGTTAAAGATAATGAAGAGATGCAAAGGATACTCACATATTCCAAACTCAAACAGTCGTCCAACACTCCGTTCGTCTTGTTGTCCAATTTCTCCAGTACATTGTGTGACAGATCCATCTTTCTTAATGACACTAGCCCGATAAATGCATCATTTGGAATCGTTTTTAACGCGTTTAAGGATAAATTCAATGTTAGTAGTTGAAGTAGCCCATCGAATGCTCGGACGCTAGAAGAAATTAATGTGTTCCAATTATACACCATGTGTTCCGCGGTCAGACTTTATATTACCTGATGTTATTAATGTTGTTGTTATACAAATTCAACTCAAAAACAACTGGCAGCTTGCCAAAAGCAGCTTTAGGAAGTTTTGTAATATTATTGTTCTAAGAAAAATCAAAAGAACTCATTTATGTTCATTGATGCCTACCAAAATTTCATTACCTGTAGATGAAGATACTGAAGAGTGCTGAGATCCGTAAGACTTTCAGCTGGTATGAGGGATATCCCATTTGAATTCAAGTAGAGAGATTGTAAAGTTAGAAGTCCTGTAAAACTACCTCTACTCAAATTGTTAGCGAGTCTGTTGCCACTGAGGTCGAGACTCAGCAACGCGTTCATTTGTGGCCATGTCCGATCGGGGATCTCTTGTAGCCAGTTGTTTCTCAAGACTAAATGGTTGAGTGATATGGGAATTTGGAAGATTTTCTCCAAATTGTTATCCTTCAAATTCAAAAACCTCAAGCTGGTCATCTTTGCCATTGCACCGCGAGCAATCAACTTCAGTTTGTTGTAGCTCAAGTCCAGGTCAAGCAACGTTGGTATCGTGCCAAATGTAGGAGATTTTATCTCCTCCATGGAGTTGTGACTCAAGTTGAGATTTCGTAAAGAGAATAGACTCTGAAAAACTGCGTTATATATAGAACTTATGTTGTTATACGAGACGTCTATTGTGTGCAGCTCGTAAAGCTTTGGGAACGTGTTCTTCGCAATGCCCGTCAGCTCGTTATGGGACACATTCAGTACTTTGAGCCCAGTCATATTGTGAAGAGGAATCTAAAAGAAAATTCTAGTCAGCTTCTATTTGTTATCAAACTCTTTCGCTTCGCACTTGCGCTAGATCTTGGAGGAAATTGTAGGATAGTTGCAATTCCACTGCGTATGTTGTCGAATCGAACGTGTTCCTGTCTAAATCCCTCAGGAGATTGTGTGACAAGTCCAGACTCATGTTACTGCAGTCTTCAAATGCAAACCGTTCTATCTTCTCGATTGCGTTATGGGATATGTTGATCATAGTGGTGTACAAACTTTTGAACGACTGTTTCTGTATCTCTGTGATGTTGTTCTCAGCTAAATCTACAACCTCAACAAAATTCAACTGGAAGAACATTTGATAGTCGATTTTCTTTAGCATGTTTCTCGCCAGATCAATGGTACCGATCCTAGTCACAGAGCCGAACGTTCCACGTCCAACATCCGAAATCAAATTGTCACTCATGTACAAACGTCTGTAATTAAAGTGTTTGTAAAATGCTAAACTGAATTACTCCGTTTTTCTTTACCTTAAAAACCTCATGCCTCTGAAGCTGTTCGTATCTAACCGTTTTAATTTGTTGTGAGACAGGTTTAGAACTTTCAAAACTGAATTCCGAGCAAACGTCCCTCTGTATGGAATGTATAAAATTAAATAATTCAATGAATTTTCAACCTTAACACTGGTACCTTGGTAAATCTGCAAGTGCATTATGTGAGACATTTATAAAACCCAATTTTGTCAAGTCTGCAATATGCTGAGACTCCAGTTTTGTTATATTATTGAAACTTATATCCAAAATTTCTACATCACGTAAATTTTTAAACTGATTTCGTTTCAACACACTCAACTGATTTCCATGCAAATCCAGAGTCTTAAGTTTCCGTAAAATCTACAAAAATAAATCATTAAAATTTTTCTTTTTGTATTCGAATAACTTCTCAGGTTCTACCTGAAAGCTTTCCACTGGTAAATCATCTAGAGGTCCATTTACAAAATGAAGTCTTTCTAATTTTCCAGCAGCAAAACTGTCGACGAAAATTTCTTTTTGTAATTTTTGAATCCGGTGTCCATCGATATTTAGTACCAGCAAATTTCCAAGTATCTGAAAATGATAAAACCACAATATAAGGCTTTTGTCTTAAGAAATCATAACACTTACCTTAAACGCCTCGGCTGGGAACTCCAACAGCTCCGAATTGATGATATGCAGTTCTTGGAGAGTGTTATTGATTCCGTAGAAGGTGTTCTCGTTAATCGTCTTGATTGGGGTATCCTCAAAGTTGAGCACGCGAACATCGACTTTGTAGAAAATGCTTCCATAAAGACGTTCTATTAAATGAATGAAACGGTTTATAGAAATGAAATGAAGAAAATTTAAAAGTAACTTGTGGTTTAGAAGGAGAAGTTAGAAACATTATATCAATATATTGATCAACAAGTTGGTTCAAAGTTTCAGTTTCAATGAAATTCGAAATTTCACAGAAATCACTGAAAATTAATTGAAAAATTAACTCAGTAGCGTTAACTCGAAACGTCAGAAGTTGATTTTGTTTATTGCAGCAGATATTCAGGTGATGTAGAAGCATTTTACTGGGCAGATAATCATGGATCGAACCACTAATTTCAAGGTTTTTATTTCGAAAATTCGAAAATGGTACCAATTGAAGAAAGTTTCTTTCGTTTCAGACAAATTTTAGTGAATCGCAGGAGATTTTTGATTATTTCTGGGAGGAAAATGATCTTCAACAATATGAGGAGTTGCTGAATACAATACGACCACACATTTCGATAGAAGATGATGGTTCAGTAGAGAATACCGAAGAGTAAAGTTAATGATAGAAAATAATTTATAAATAAATAAATTTAAATAATTGTTAGAGAAAATTTTCATGAATTTGATTCAACAACAAACGAATTAAATTCTTGGATAACAACAAATGGAGATGACCTTTGCGAAGAGTTACACGAAATCAGCAGAATACTCTGTGATACAACGAGCAGCACAGGTTGTGTTTTCTTAATTTGAATATATTTTTAAATATTTGCGAGAAATCTGCATGATGTCATTTCTGGCTGCTTTAACCCGTTTTCCTGATGCAATGATAAATACTTTTTTGACAACAAGGTTAACTGAGTAATGACTCACAAGTCAAAGATTGTATATCGTTACAGTTTTGAAACGTTTTTAAGGCCATTAACCATTTAACTAATGTTCCGCCCTCTGTTGTGTGATAGTAGAAAGCAAAAATGCAAAAATAATCATTAATGAACGTTGACATCCTAAAGTGAAAGCTCTTCGGGGAGTGTGAGAGTGATTTTTTATCCCTTCCTCAAATATGGAGTGAAGCATCAGCCTTCTCTTTTAGTCGAAAAAATCGATTTGTTGGATTTTTCAAGAAGTACTTTTTCGGTTCGAAAGGATATGAGCTTGTTGAGCGAAAGTGGGAACGGACAAAGTGGAAATTGTTCCACTTTCACTTTGTAGGTGCAGAGAGAAGGAGGGATGCAACCCACTTTCACTTTAGGATGTGGATGTTCCTTAAGAAAAAACATAAAATTAGTTTATTCACATTTCGTTTACTTAAACCCCAGGCTATGTTTTGTATATTGTGGACACTGATAAAAATGAGATTTACATTTGCCCAAAAAACTCGGATAACATCTCGAAGAAAAGATTTTCCTGGGAAATAAGTAAAAATTTGATGGTGTACATTTATATGCAGTTCACGTACTGTATTCAACTGTATTTTTTAGAATCCGGCAGCACAATAGCGGCGTATGTTGCTTTCAGAAACAAACCCGTCATAACTACCAAATCGGAGTTCTCCAGTAAATACCCGAATGGACAAGGACTAGGTTGTTTCTCTCCAGCAAGTGTTTTAGCAGTTCCCATCCAGACAGACGACGGTTGTATTGTCGGGGTATTGGAGCTTTATAGAGATACTAGTGAACCGTATTCCTTGGTAAGGTTACCTTCAGATAAAATATCGAAATCAAAATGTGTTTAAGGACCATGCCGAGACCGTGCAGTGTGCAATGAGCTGTATAGCCGAAGCAACAGTGCTGAACAAGGAACGCACAACATATCGTAAACAGGTTCAAGTAACTGAAGCTTCACAGGATATTTTCTTCAAAGAAGTTGAGTCGGATTTCGCTAAAACGGACATCAACACAAAACTTTGGCTTGTATGATTTGTTTCAATAATTATTAGTAACTAGACAATATGACGTCATGTAGAAAATGAATTTTCCCCGCTTGAGTGAATCCCATTCTCCGATGAATGAAATGTAGATCAAACACAGAATGAATTTTCCCCGGTTTCAGAGAGTGAATCCCATTCTCCGGTGAATGAAATTCATTTTCTGCTTCACAGCCATCAGGATTTTATATATTAAGAAGATAAGTACGGTTTGTTTTCCAGAAATTATTGAGGAACAATCTAAACGCACAATGCGCTCTGCTGTATACTGTTGCAAGCAACAGACTGCAAAAGACGCATGTTGATGAAAACGATGATATTGCACTTGAAGGAAATTTGGAGAAACTAAAGTAAAATTTAATTATCTTCACTTGTCGGCCGACTAACACACTTTCCTCAAGATTTTCAAAACTGTTGACCATAGCCGAGTTGACTTACAAGTCACGTTCCTCTTTAAACATTACAGACGCGTACAATGACCCGCGGTTTGATAAGGAAGTCGACAAAGTGACAGGAAAAATCATACGATCAGTCGTCTGCGTGCCTTTAACTCAAAATGAGAAGATTCTTGGTGTTGTACAAGTCGTTAATAAAATTTCAGATGATCGGTTTCACAAAGAAGATGAAATAAATTTGACGGTCAGTGCGGACTTCTTGTTACACTGCATGCATTCCAGGAGATTAAAGAAGAAACTCATTCGTGAGGTAAGTTATCGTCTCACATAAAATAGCTCAGCTTCAAAACAGAGCAAATTTATTAAAGGAGAAGCAAGGTGCTGTCCTGGAAGATATGGTATTTGCTCAGATATTTCGGAAAATCCAAGAGCCGGAAACATTGATCATAGACAACATGGAGCTTCCTAAAGATTTCAACAGGTAAATTCGATTCAAACAGTTTGAACTAATTTTCATCTTTATAGTACACTTTTCCCGTAGTGTCAATGTTTCAGGAGATAATCGGTCACTTAATCACTTAGTAAAGCAAGCGTTTGCTATCCTCAAAACGATGTGCGAGAATGTGCTGCCCAACGATGAGAAGCTTTTACATTTTATATTTTACGTTAAAAAGACTTACAGGGATTTGCCTTACCACAACTTTCAGCATGCATACCTGACACTGCAGTTTGTTTACTTGACTTTGATAAGAAATCCAGGAGTATTCGATGAGATCGAGGTGAAGGAAGTTATTAAAACTGTGATACCAATTAAAGATTTTTTGATACAGATGGCCAGTATGCTTATAGCTGCCCTTTGCCACGATGCGGACCATAGAGGTGTTACAGAGAATTTCTTAAAATGCACTGAGGATCCACTTATCACATTGTATGAGAAAATTCCTTTGGAAAATCATCACGTTTGGGTGGGCAATTTTTTAATCAAGGTATTGACTGAAATGTCTTTTCATGAAACCGTATCTTGAGATTTCATTAACTTTCAGGTATCCAAACTACTAACGCATCTATCAATGAAAGAATATGAAAAGTTCTTGAAAATCTTCAAAGAATGTATATTAGCTACCAACTTACTGGTGCATTTGAAAATACGTACGCAAGCTATCGAAATCATCACGACAAGAGAAATCAATTGGCAAGAAGAGAAGGAACGTCGGGTGGTCCGATGCATCGTTGTGGCCAGTGCAGACTTCTGTGGACAAGCAATGCAACCAGAAATCTCTCATTGTATTGCTAAGCACCTGTACGAAGAGTTTTTCACTGAAGGTGATATGTTAAACAACAGGGGCTGTAGGGTTTTCTCCAACATGGACCGACAGAATGCCCACAAAATTCCGAATTTCCAAGTGGATTTTATTTTGAAAATTTGTTTATCATGTTTCGATGTACTCGGCTGTCTTCTGGATAATATGGAGGATGTCTATGAAATGTGCAAGTAATCTTAGAAATTATTCATTATTTTTAAGAAAGAAAGCAATGATAATGTGAATTTTATTCCCAGACAAGTTCATGACTCCTGGTGTGAAGTCAAAAAGCATCATGAAGATTCAATTTATCACGTTTTGGTTTTACGAGAAAAGTGAAATTTCGTTCGTTTGTGGCACATAATGATTTTGAAAATTGTAATTATTATCTGAAATCGAAACTTTATCAGCAGATACAAGATTATATTGAGTAATCTAAGTTTAGTTAAGGGGTTAGGCCACTCTAGAATCTCGCTCTAGAAACAACTCAAAATAAATCGTGATTCCAATAAAGAGTTTTTACTATACATATCAGTGACAGTATACCAAAAATTTTTTGAAGCGGTGTGTTTCAAAATGGCAGCTGTGCAACGTTTTTCCGATGACGTTGTCTACGTTTTTTCAAGGTCCACGGCCGCGCAAACAGCTCTTGCAATTTTTGAGTTTTAGAAGCCAATTTTTTTTTTATTTGTATTTTTCAAGATATATTCAATATTTCAAGTAAATCGGTTGAAAAGTGTCTGAGTTATGTTTCCGGCCAAATTAAAAAATACAATTTTGAGATACACGCGTTTGAAGTTGTGTGTACTAGTAGAAAATCATGAATAATTTTCCAATACTTTTCGAAAACAAACAATCGAAAACCGATTACCTAACTATTTAGAAATTTTTCCCGGCTTTTTTTTGGGACGTCTTAAGGGACAATTTATAAATATTATCGATTTTTCGAAAATTCTAGAGTGGCCTTACCCCTTAAGCTCAAGTTTGTAAAGTACAGTGACTTTGGGAGATGCCTACACATACTACTTTCGTACTGCTCTTAGAATTTAGATTGGTCAAGCAATTGATCTAGCAAAACTGATCGCCTTGGTGTAAGTTCTGTAACCAACTTGGGCGAAATCCGTGGGTGCTTCAGAATAGCACCTAGCATATCATTAAACAAATATTTCTCTACATCTTAAAGATTTCTTTCTTTTCACATAAATTTCTTTGAATATAATCGAAAATTTTTACTTACCAATATGGCTTTTGTATATCGTAACATTCTCAAGTGGGTATTTGCGATTAGCAAAGTTCTCGAAGGCTATTGACAAACTAGCGAGGTTTGTGTTTTCACATCGAATGTAGAGACCCTTGTCGGAGCCTTTTAAACATTCACATGGGAATATCGTCAGAGGACTAAACAAAAAATAAATAAATTTAAATTAATCCACCTAACACTTTATTCACACATTTCAAAATTTACTTTTCAGGACACCGATATTTGGGTCCTGGTGGAATATACTCCGCAAAACAATATCCCAGACATATTAACAAAACGATTATTTGTGAAAGTGAATTCTTATTAGTTCCCATTTTATTTTATTTCAAATGATTAACTACACTTCATTTTATAAACTCAATTGAATAATTTCTGTATTTCAATTCTACGAGTATTCAATCGATGACTGTACGTGAATGAACTTTTCAAAACGAGTTCACCCATGGACTGGAATGGAGTGGATTGAAATTTAGTTGACTCAATCAAGGTGATTTTTTCTGATCGAACCGACGACACTATCTGGGAAATCCTACGCAATTGTTGCACTTACAAATAAGACTTTTCCACATTAATTTTCTTGAATTCACTTGAAACATTTGCATGAAATGAATGTTCGTTAAAACTGATCTTGCAATAAAATGGCGCCCGAATCGTTTCAAACAAAAATTACTTAAAAAGCTCAACTACTTCATGTGATACTTCCGTGATGTGAATACTTTCATATATTTTCACTAAAGTAAGATTATAACTTTTAACATCAACTTTACACTTAGGTATAACCTGTACTTTAATTTCTTAATAATTGTTTTATATTTTCCTTCACTAACAATCACGACTTGGATTTCCTGTCGCACTGAATCAACTAAAATACTGTTAACTACATTATTGAATGGGGGGAAGCTGTTTCTTACGTAGTGAAAGTGAATTAACCTGGTGGAACTGGATTTCTGCATGACCTTGAAACCTGTTGCATGTATCACCGTTAGTTCTCATATTACCTTTCCAAGAACAAGAAACACTTTGTTTTGTTAAGAAAATGACAATAGGCATTGGTACCTAATTAAGGAAGCACAAAACACCTAAAAGTCGTCATCTTCATCACCTGAAGAAGTGTTGATCAAATTTCTTCTTTCTTATTGGAATTATTATGGTGTGGCAATTGTTGTGTCGTTGCCAGATACGAATTGTTTATAAAATGAAATTTTCTACGAATTTATTTATTTCACATGATATAATGTTAAATCATAAACAAGGTAAATAAATGATGTTTCAGCTGCTAACATAAAACATAAAATATTTTTGCAAATAGCCACTCCGCTTATAAATATATTTTAAAATTTTGGATATACAACAAATCTACAACAAAACATTCATATTATTTGTTTTGGAAAATATTCTTTCTCGGGTATTTTTCGTTTATATTTGCGCAAAATTTTATGAGTGGGTTATATTTACTGACAGTTTCAGCAAGGATGTTATTTGAGAGATTTGTTGTTATGATTGTGTATAAATGACCAAAAACAATTGCGTCGAGTTCAGTTGGCTCTCCAAAGAAGTACAATTGATTCTCCAATTTACTTGACAGGATTTCACAGTACTTAATTACCTTAAAATGAATAAATTTAACAGAAGTTTATAGTAAATTTAATGTAGAACTTATTACCTTCTCAATTACTTCATCTACAGTCATATCGTCCCAATTGTAAACTTTGAGCAGTCTCAATACTTGTCGACGTTTTACCCAGTTTTGGTAATGATTTAATGGCCAGGGATATTTGTCACCATATCGCTTACGAGTAATTTGATCTAAGTTCGCTTCGTCCAGGTAACTGAAATAGAGCTGAAATAGATTTGGAGAAGTTTTACAACGAAATCGAAAGAACTTGCTTACATTAAAGCTAACAAGACAATGAAAACTAATTACCTCAGCATTAGTAAAAATATATTCAACAAGTGAGATATGAGATCTCATATCTTGTTTTTGTTCTTCATCTAGATTCATGTGTAAGGCGATTTGTTTGTTCTCCAGAAAAGTAACAATTGGTTCAAACTCTGATACAAGGAATGCTCCAGCTCTTAAAACAGGTAGTTTTGTCATTCTTCCTCCTGGTGAAAGGAATTCGGCATTATGCTGTTGCACAACTTTGTATGGAAGATTGCACATCTAAATTGATCATATTCTGTTGAGTTATTTTATTTGTACATTGAATTTTATAGCCATACGTTTAAGTACGTCTTTACTGCCAAGCAACTTGCATTTTCAGCTAACAAAATGTTCTCAGCTTCATGAGGCTGATACAAGAAAACTTCCGAAGGCCACGGCTCATTTGCTAAAAATATAATAATAACCGATTTGTTATGATTTTACAATTGATTTAAGGAATATACCGATTGTTTCTTCCATTATATACTGTTTTAATATATTCGAGTTTTTTTTCATAGACTATACGCGTAGCACTCTCTCAAAGGACGATTTCTGTCAATGATGTAATATTATGGAGATATATGCCTCAACACATGTGCACAAACGTCTTAAAATCAACTTATGTTGTTTATAACCAAACAATATTATTTATTAATTCCAACTCTTCAAAGTATTTAACCTTAGATCTGAGTGTTTAACTTTATAAACAAGCCGATGTCACTTCTTACGGACGGCATTGCCATTGCGAATAAAAACCCTTCAATTGTCCACGGCAGTATCAATTCGATTTGTGGCATTTGTCATGTTTTCATGTTGAAAACGTAAACAAATCATCTGTCAAATGTAGTATTCATGTAAAATTCTGACGCGGTATAATTTGTGGCTTAAATCTAGTTTACATTCAACCACGGAATTATTTTCATGAAATGAAAAATATAGTTTCAAATATAAAATAAAGTAAAGCTATTAAATATTTATAAAATGGAGATGCTTTATTATGTGCAAAAGAAACATATGCCTTCAGGAAATTTACCGGCCTACAACATGTAATAAAAATATTAAATAGTGATATTATATACAAAACAGTGAAAATTTTACTCTCTTTGCAGTCCCATCATATCAAAAATCTCATCTTGTAATATTTTAGCGTTTACAACTTCGAATGATTTACATGATGCGACAAACAGTGGTTGGGGATCTTATGTTTATGTTTGCGATATCACAGCTCCGTGGCATATATTTAAGTATATATTTAAAACTGAACAATTTGTATAAAATAAAAACAAATTTTGATTTTTAGGGTCACATCCAATAAACATTATATTACTGTATTAGAGTGGGATATAACTGGCAGACACTTGTTGTTAGGTGATTCTGAAGGAAATGTTCAAATATGGACACAGAAAGACTACTTGCTTTCTGAATGGATACAACTCTACGCAGTTCATTTCTTTGGTGAAAGAATAATCAAAGCAGTATTTTTCCATAATGGGCGGAAAATTATGTTCCCACCAGAAAAGCGGGAAATGATTTTGTACGCAGAGAAATTTCAAAGAAACAAATTCTCTCCAAGTGTAAGGCAATTTGGGTATGTTACAATCACGTAAATTATAAATTAAAATACACTACAATCATATAACCGAATTACAGTGGGGTACCTGCAGAAGGTTGTCTTATCATAACAGCTACCGGTCTAGTTGGAGCGTTTCTCATACCTACTGAACAACCGTCGATCGGGCAAAATAATGGTTTTGTCAATGGGCAAAATACAACGCAAGTCCAGTATGCCGGACCATATAAATTAATTCCTGTGACAGAGAGCTTAGGACCAATAAGAAATTACCTTACAACTGCAGCAATTTCGTATGGCAAAAATCCAAATTACTTTGATGGACACTTTTGCATAGCTGTAGCGAACGGAGAAAGTAAAAATGAAACTTCCGCAATGGTTCAATGTTTTCGAGCTGTTGTAAAAGTTGTTGATAATAAACTCGTTGTAACGAGCCACTCTTTACCAAGTTTCTTTCTTTATGAAGGTGCAGGACGAGATCTTCCAGGTAAAATTTTAAATTCTTTAATATTATAATTGACTTTAAAAATTATTTGTAGATATGAAAATTACTCATCTCTGCTGGACTGCAAATGAAGACGCTGATTCTCTAATTGTTGTGGCAAAGAGTTCAATTGGAAGTTTTGTGGAATTGTGGAGCTTGGTGGAACTTATTACACCCATACATAAACTGTTGCAAACAAATAAGTCCGAAGTTTTCAAAACAATCGTAAGACTGTTAATGAATTGAATAATTGCTAAGAAACTAAAACACTACTCTTGCTTAGGTATGGTCTAATCAAAACAGTTTTAGACAGAGCTCGCTTATAATGGATATATGTATATCAAAAGTTGTCTTTGAAAACTCGTACATTTATATAACAATGGCAGACAATAGCGTTCAAATTTTAGTTAAAGATTTTAAAAGGGTAACCTCTGATTTATCAATGATGTTGAATGGTTCTAGTAATCCTGTATATGATTCAGGTAGCTAATTTCAACGTTTCGTCGGTACATATGTTTGAGAGTGATCACAGTTCTAAACAACCCAAAGTAGGTATCCAATTAGCAGCTCACGACATTACACACATGGGTCATATGATCATAGCAGTAGATAAATATGGACAAATTTATGGTTTGAAAATTCCACAAATTTATCAGGAACAATCAGGTAATATTTTCAATAACATAAAGTAGCCATAATATGTGTGGTTTCTGATATATTGTAGGAAATCAAAGCAGTTTGATATCACACACTGTATCCTTATTGGAGTACTGTGTCGTTACTGGATATGATGCTTCTGATGTATTTGTTTCAATACGACCTAATATGTTGGAAAGTGTAATAGAGAGATTAACTGAGAACTTTACGAGACAACCTTCGTTGATACAACAATATTATTATGTTAATCTCCTTACAATGAAAACCAATTTGTATAGGTAAGAATAATATATAGGTATAGTTCTGTTTATCAGCCTTTCTTACATAAAATAACTTGTAAATATTCAATTTTATTATTTCAAAGGATGTTGATTTCTGGTCAATCAAAAGCAAATGATTTGATAAGTCTTTTAATGCTTCATTCGATTCTTACGGCATTTAAAAGTTTACTGCGTCCATCGGACCTCACCAGCCATGATAAGGGACCAGCAGAAAATTTAGCCAGTAAGTTAACTTAATGAATTAATGAATGGATTAGACTAGTAACGTTTTATATTTGTAGTGGTTCTATCAGAATCAGTAGCAGACGTAGATAAAGTTATGGTTAATTTGGACGCAAAGGATTTTACAGTAGAATCATCAACTTTACAAAGCTTACAACAATTAGTGCAATGGGTAGCCGATCTTGCTCTAACTATATTAGCCAAACTTCCAAATAATCGAATGCAAGGTGGATCAAAAAACATGGGAGTTAACGTAAGCTATTTTGTTATTTGTCCAATTTTTTATTCAATATTACATCATTTCAGTACGACATTAGTAAGGACATTGTAGCACTGAATAGTATTAGAGAGCTTCTTGTTATGATCAGAATTTGGGGACTCGTCAATACACTTTGTCTTCCCGTTTTCTTAAAATCTGTAGAGACACTTGATGTTTTGGCAACATTATTTAATTTACTTACACGATTGGCTCTTAATCCAACAGAACCTGACGAGCATTTATTAGGTAAGCCACATATCGAAAACTTATTAAAAATCATGAAAACCAAAAACCACTTCCGGTTAAAAAATTATTTGATTAAGTTTAGCGAAAATTTAAAATCGCTCATTTCGTTATTGACGCTTAATTTGAGAGCAGTGATAAAAGTGGTTACGAAAAATATGGGAATATTTACAACAATTTCCCTAAAATCTGTTTTAGTGCTGCTTGCATTAATTTTGTTCTGGTTTATAATTACACCACTCGTCTGGCACTCGATTCAAAGTGGTCTGGAAAACAACATTCTGGGACATATTCTATTTTGGATATCTTGTTTTCTAATATCCATACTATTTGTATTAACTGTTATCTGGTGGCATCAATTATTTTCATGTTGTTTTGCTTCAAAGCGAAGGAAAAATACGTCATACAATGTAAAAGTGGAAAAGTGTTGTACACAATTTGGAAATGAAAAATTCACTAGCATATGTGATATTGAAAACAAACAATTCCTTCGTAAGACAAAAATCTTGCAAGCCACGGATCATAGGTGTCTCAGTGAATGTAACACAGAAAAGTGTGAAACAATAATTGGCGATAAAGCATCCAAACCAGTAATCAATTTACCTGTAGCTGACTGTATTGAAGAGTGTAGTGAAACCAGCTCCCATTACAAAGATCTGCATTTATGCAAGCAAAGTGAGACAGAATTTGGCTACTTAAATTCAAACTGCGCTGAAGGCCGGGAAATTAATTTGACTCATTCTCTCGATGGGACTATGAAATGCAATGATTTGACAAAAATTTCCCAGTTGCAGAGCGACAAAAATTTACAATACAATCATTCTGAAGATCATTACGAAGAGATTGATAAGATCAAGCCAAAATATGAGCCAGTTTATCTACAAACGAAAATTTTCAGTAATCAAATTCCTTCTTACAATTGGGTCTCTCGAAAATACGCAACACTTCCGGATAAAAGTAATGTCGCGAAACCTGAAAATTTCGAAATTATGGAACATAAATCCCCCGATCCCGTGAGCGAGACTTGCTTCATCCTACGTAAAATGAAATGTCATTCATTGTATGATAAAAACCAAACTCTAAAGTTTCTAAACGAAGAACGAAACCACACTCAAACTTTGTTGAATACCCATCAGTCCTAAAATGTTAAACTTAATCAATCTTAGTATCTACGATCATGTTATTAATAAGTATAATCGTTATATAAATCAAAAATGATTCCAGATGAATGTTGTTTGCTGCCAAACCAAGTACTGATTCCTCACCTACAATTCGTGTCGCCCTTTACATCCATCACCTCACCTCTTTTACATTTGAATGCTCACCCTATTCCGGTAAGTGAATAATTATTTCTCTAAGGTCACATTTATTGAATATTAATGTTTCTTTAGCTCACGTTCCATACTGAACCAGAATGTCTCAAATTTTGGCCAGATATTTCAACAATCGAAGGAGGTCTAACCAACGATGGTTTTGTGGATAGCGTTGGGAACTTGTTATTGGGCAAGAATCCAATATATGTTCGAAAATGTTTGCGATGTGGAACATGTAGCAGTGTAGGTAGTGTTGCGAAAACTGCAGCAATGAAAGCATGGGAACTACGGTGGGCCAACAATTGTCGGTAATATCACAAAATATAAATTTATAAAATAAATTATGTTAATTACGTGTCAATTTTCAGATGTGGTGGATTTTGGGTGTTACAAAAGACCAACAAACAAACAATTGTTAAAACAAAACCATAAAACAACTATACCGACATTCAAATTTAATTAGATAAATGTAAGATTTGACACTCATATATTTTGTTTTTATACTTTTTGTACCTCAAACACTCCAAAACGTGTCCAAATTCACATCAGTTGAAATCAAATCCTTTCAGCCAACAGTAGGTTTCAAAGAAAACACATTATTCTTAACCTTAAATCTGTATAATTTGTATAAATGATATTTCTCTTAAACACAACACAATGTGTAATGCAACTAAAAAGGAAGATTATATAATACATTTAAACATTTAAATTAGAAACTTATCGAAACTGTAGATTTGAAATTCTTAAACCAATTACATCTTTTCCCACTTGACTTATTTCACATACCGTACACAGGGCATTTTTGTATTGTGGATCAAAAGATGCTCCACAAAATGAACAATTTTCCTCTGGTTTTCCGCGGAATATTGGCTTAAAACTAACAGCACATATATTAAATGGATTATATTCTTCGTATTGAAGTTGATGTTCATCGACTGGATTAACTTCACAAGCCTGTAGTATTTTTCTAGCTTGTTGTGCAACTTCTGGTCTCGGACCCAGTTCAAGTAATCGCCGTGCAAACGATGCTGCTGTTTTATAATTTTTAAGTTTGAAGAACATATTCAATGCTGTTCGTAATGTTAGAATTTGATGTACAGGTTGTAATTTGCAATGTGTAAAGTATGCAGCCATTTCACATAAACGTTTTTGTTCATCTAACGTATTTTTTGGCAATCCTTTTCTCACTGACTCCATTTTTAAGCCTATGAAAAAAGATTAATAGCAACAAGAAAATACACATTAAATAGTATTTTTTAACTCACCAACTATATACTCCCTACAAATCTTTAGCAACTGCTGAGCTTCTGCAATATCCTGACGAGTATCAACAACTAAGAGTGGTATACTTATCAAAATACTTTGCAATTTCTCAACTGCTTCCGTAAATTTTCCTCCAGTTGTCAATTGGTAGCACAGCTATATTCAGATTTATTATAACTATCAAATTTTAACGATCCGCATTAAACGCTTAGCAAATATACCTGCAATCGCTGGACTAAATCATTCAGTTTAATTCCTATAGCTGGTCGTCCTAACTTGGCACTGCTTTCTTTGTGATTTCTTTGTGGATAACCATGCAGCGGTGGCAAATTTGGCATAGCAGTAAACGATGTCCTTGATCCTAAGTACATTGTCATGAAGATTTCTTTGTACGGCTTGAAATTCACAACTCCAACTTGTTCATTTAACAACCTACGTAAATTTGTTTGAATGAATTTTCGATTATGAACCCTCAAGCGACAAACCTAAATGCCGACTCAAACGCTCCGGATTTAACATGATCTGCGACGAGAGGTGAATTTGCCCAATGCTGTTGTGGTGTCAGTCCTTTGTTTGGAACAACGTAATATCCATCATCACTGACACCAGTTGATTTCAATTTCGATACGAGCTCTTCAGGAAGTTCTAGATCCTCATCTCCTACATCCCAACCGGCTCCTTCATCTATTTGAAAAGAAAAATTTTGTTACATATGTCGACTTGAGTGAATTGATTTGATAATATATCACCTCCTTCTGCATCTAAGACTTCTTTCATTTCATCATCATCATTTTCGTTATCAAGCACCAAATCTGCATCGGCTCCCCATCCGTCACCAGCACTATCATCAGTTACAGTTTCTGGAGCATCCAATGCTTGTCGAGCACTAGCTACACCACGTGTCACCATAGCACCCTCAAAGAAACCTTTAGAAACTGCTAACAAAGGCCAATTTCCTTCAGCTTGTTGAACTGGTACAGGTGGTTTTAAGAATTTGGCATTTTCATTGACTTTTGGTAATTCTTTTCCATCCTGACAGACACTTTCTTTAAGTTGCTCTGCATCCTCTTCCATTCCATGTGTTGCCGCTGTTAAATACGCTAAGGAGAGTTGACCACAATTTTTCAAAATATTTACACGCTCAGCAATATCACCCAATAGAAGTGCTCCCTGATATTGGGCAGACACGTCTTTTCTTATTTCAGCGATTTTGTTCATTTTCTTTAATTTTTCTAAATTTCCCGTTATCAAATACAAAAATGATAATTTATCAAAATTCTTTGTACGCTGATAGCACATTTCAACCACTTGATGATTCCCTTGCAGTAGAGCTGCTTGTCCCAATTGGTCCCAACATTCTTTATCATCGATCGCCTTAGCAGCTTCTAATGCAATTTCAATATTTCCACACTCTAAGGCAAGTCCGAATCTTGTTTTTTCGTCTTTAACAAAATGCAGTGCAACTTCAGGATAACCCTTCTGTTGCAAATATGCAATTATGCTTTGACCAAGCAGTCTAGCATTACGAACCATATGCAAAACTTCATCGTACTTTCTGTTAATTAGTGCCAATTTGAATTTATATTCAGTAGAATCAATGCTCAGAACTCGAGTCCGACATTCACGATCCAAACATATAACCTGGTCTCCCTTCACTCGTGTAATGTATATCGGCAAGTCCAGAGTTCTTATAGTGCCGTGGTCACCATTTGTAATGGCGTACTTAATATGATTACTGGTAGTATATATGAAAACTCCAGAATCGTCCCAAGCCCCAGATTTAACTCGTGTATTCTCTTGAACTGTACACAAGTAACGTAGTCGTCGATCGCAAATCGTAACTGAATGCTTGCATAATAAAGCAACTAAAGACATGTCTCCAGACCACACAACATAACGACATTTTGCCAATTTAACCTTAAATCGAAAAACATGTTAGGAAATATATCATAAGAAGATTATAACGTATAGTACCCCTCCAACAGGAACAAGTCTCTGAACTTCATACAGTGTGACGTATTCTGGATCCCGTATCAACAACATACCAGTTCCAGCATAAAATATTTCCTCACAAACAGTAGGAATTTTCTTAGTTACTTCGTTTTTGAAGTTCTTAATAACCAATTGATTGTTTTTATCTAATACAGCGAATCGATTTCTAGCTACCCAAATGGCAGTGATTCCAGATGATCGTTTACTTTCTGTTTCTGTTTGTGAGTCTGCATCCTTTGAAATCGTATACAAACCGTACGTACTATTTTCTAAATTACTTGTACGTGTGCACAGTAGAACAGCATTTAAAGCTGGATTATATGACATGCTATGAACTGGAGATTTACCACCTCCACGCAATGGCATTACGACAGTGTCTTTAGTGGTTGTGAAATCAAGTTTTCTTAAGAATCTATCTTTTACATAATAAAGAATGTTTCCGTGTACAGCATAAGCTGGTCTTTCTCTCTCTAGTTTGAATACTACCATGCCTATTAAGAAATTACAAAATTATTTTTCAAAATAAAAGATTTATTCACAGAGTGGTTACCTCCATCATGCCCAGCAGCAAACAAATTAAGACTAGGGTGAGCTGTTAAAATCCAAAACCGCTCACTCTCACGTCTGAACGTATGCAAGCAGGTACGTTTTACCATATCCCAAACTCGAATACTCTTATCCTCACTATTTGATATAATGAGATCTTGACGTGGATGAAATAGAACACAGGAAACGTTGTAGTAATGGCCACGACACGTGTCTACTTCCCATGCTTTGTATTCATTCATGCGCCACAATTTTACAAGACGATCATCAGCTCCCGACACAATCAAAGGCAAAGTTGGATGGAAACTTGCCCAATTAACACCACGTTCATGTCCTTCTAATACATGTTTGACAACAGCATCGGCTTGCCCAAAAAGATCAGTTGCTCCAGGATTTTTCAAATGTTCCTCAAGACCACCTGGTCCTGGTGCGACATTTTTCTTGCGCAATCCTGGCGAAGAACAAAATCATCAGGGATTACTTTATTCTTTCGATTTTGTAAAGGAAAACCAAATTAGAACCCATGGGCTATGCATGCCAATATTTGTTTTTCTTATTTTATAATGATTATGTCTTCAAACTTGAAGATGTGAAGTTTTATATTTACATTGCAATAAACATATAACGTACGTGTATATACAATGAGCTGTAATTATGTGAACTTCCTTCCTGGAATAGTATGTACAAAATTTTTCTTGTATCTTGTTCTCATTTATATACATTCACTGTATCAAGTATTGGATAGATCGTGTACAAAATAAATGCGGATGTGTAGCGTATGTGATTTTGGATGAACAAATCTGGAAATTTGTTTGTTTCTCATGCAAATGTTGTTCCAAACTTGAATAAAGGACTTTTACTTACAAGGATTCAAATAAACATAAAAAACTAACTATCTAATTCTTAAAAATACCCAAGTGTTAAAAACAATTTGCAATCAGACTTGTTAGTCCAGGGGGATAACTTCATATTAATACCAAAGATCAAGCGCCCATACTGCTAATTATGTTCCAATTTGGCCTACCTTTCATTCCATCTCTGGTTGCAATACCTGAGATGTCCCAGACTCGTACTGTTTGATCTAGAGAGGCTGAGACGATTTGATCTTCAGTTGGATGGAACTGAGCACACATAACATAGTGATTATGGCCAGTTAAAACGCAAATGCAAGTTCTTGATTGCCAGTTCCAGATACGTATAGTTTGATCATCAGAAGAGCTCAAAATCCATGGGTACTCATGGTGAAAAGTGGTTGTACGAACGTAATCCAAGTGACCAAGGAGTGTGAAAATGCAACGTCTTTGTTTGAGATTCCATACCTGATAGATTTCACAATTCTCTCAATTGAAATGTAAAACAAATCTACTAAAATTACTTTTATTCTATAGTCATCTCCACCGGATACAAAAAGAGGTTGCTGACTATGAAAACATATACCACGAACAGGACCATCATGATCGTCAAACTTTTCCAAAAGAGTATGCATACGATAATCCCAAAGTTGGATGAGTCCACTGTGGAGACTGCAAAAACAAATACTTGGAGCATTGATCGTTTGTGTACTCCAGAGACTCACCTCACTAATATCCACGGTCTTTTTGGATGGAAGCATAATCCCTTAACACGAGCTGACTTTGTTTCGAAATTAGTTAACATTTTTAATGTTTCTTCTGAATCCTACTTCCTGATATCTTCTCAATAATCAAATACTAAACACGATTCTTGAATTCCGACACGTCACGTCATTTGAGTTGACTCGTTTGACAGGACAATTTCGGTATTCGGTTAAATTTTGCCGATGATAACAAACTTGACGAGATTCGATAAAAATTTTTAATAATTTTTAAATTTGAAATTTAAGGTATTTTTATTGATTTTTAAAACTTTTCAATGTTAAAAATATCAAAATTGAATCAAAATTGTGTGAATTTCTGTGATAAATTGGTTTTATATTCAATTTTCTACACTGTTATTTGCCACTTGACGAACGCTTACACTCCAATAATTAATCGTGTGTCGTGTAAATTTTCTCCAATTGGGCAACTTGAACGCTGACAGGAAAAGAACATTCTCTATCTCTTTCTTTGTCACTTCCTTTTTGTAAAAACACAAGCTGAAAAATGTCTAAGAGAGGTAAATTTTGCAATTAAATCTTGAAAAATCAACAATTAGATAAATAATTTAATGGCATCGTTGATTTTAGAGTTACGATGACTATTGTGAAAATAAGAATATGTAAAAATTTCATTGATTTAACGATTAAATTGTGTTTTGTTTAGGACGAGGAGGTTCAGCGGGAGGAAAGTTCCGTATATCACTTGGTCTCCCAGTAGGTGCAGTTATAAATTGTGCCGATAACACAGGTAATTTCAGAATTATCTAGTGAATGAATGAATATTGAAATGTTAAATTTTAAAAATTAGGAGCCAAAAATTTATATGTGATTGCTGTACATGGAATTAGAGGCCGATTGAACAGGCTACCCGCTGCGGGAGCTGGTGACATGTTTGTCGCGACAGTCAAAAAGGGCAAACCAGAATTGAGGAAGAAGGTACATCATACAATGTAAATAATATTCAAATGTTCAACATTTGACATTCATTTCAATTCAGGTAATGCCTGCAGTTGTAATTCGCCAGCGAAAACCATTCAGAAGGCGTGATGGCGTTTTTATATATTTCGAAGACAATGCTGGGGTGATAGTGAACAATAAAGGAGAAATGAAAGGTTCTGCAATTACGGGACCTGTGGCAAAAGAATGTGCAGATCTCTGGCCCCGTATTGCTTCAAATGCAAGTTCCATTGCTTGAATTTTACTTTGAATAAAATTTGTAAGGATTAAAAATTCTTTCATTTTTATGGAGTCCTACGCTATACATTTTATGATTAATAAACTTATTAAATGAGTTTCAATCTTGTATGGGATGAGAATTTGGATTTATTTGGCTAAATGCTACAAGGATTTAGGTTCCAATAAGTATAATCTTTGGGGACATAATACATATATTGACATCGATTTAGTGTCCACATTTACCTATAGTTTATGTTGATTCTGATACCAAACATGGTCTTCGCTTACCTATGACACGAAGGATTGAATGTTAATTGCATATAGATATTAAATGTCACAATACCATACAATTGTATAGATTGGAAATCATATTTTTCCTTCGTTGTTCATTAAAGTTCCTGCTGTTTATAATTTATAATGAAAATGTAAATAATACGTGTTAAATTTTTAAGGGTAAGCATATGTTTCCACGGATAATAGGTATATGGATGGTTATCATTTGATTAGAATTTCTTTTTGTAAAACAAATATTTAGATATTTTAACAATATATAATTAATATTATAATTATTGATGTTTTAGTATAGTATATAGAATAGATAAAAATTAAATAAATTCTGTGAAGAAATATTGAAATAAATTGAAAAATAATATATAAAAAGGAAATTTGATTTTTTGTACTTTGTGTATCAGGGTTTATCAATTAAAAGATAAGCATTATTATTATTCTCGATTTCAAAAGAGTATTATATTAATTTATAATAATTTTAATAAAAGTGGTGAGCTTTCAAATAAATGACTTTGACAACTCATGTCATACTGGTAAACATATTGAGCAACTTGCTCATTCCGAACAAAATGTCTACCGAAATGTTTTTGTGATGTCAAATGGGGCGCTTTCAGGCGTACAGTAAACTTCAAAATGGCGACCAGTGACGATGAACCAATGCATCTTTATGAAGTTTTTCAAAATTGTTTTAATAAAATTGCAAATAAACAACCTGGTAAGTGTTTACAAAGTTAAATAGTGCATTTAAATAATGAAAAACAATAATAGAATGGTTTAAATTGTGTGTTAAAATTGTGAAAAATGGCAATAAATATAATTCGCGTGTGTGTTGTGTGTATGTGTTGTGCATCCATTTTAACTTTACAGCCCGTCCTATTGTTAAATGGAAAAAGCACGGCGTTTTTATTATTAAAGAAATTATAAATATGGCACAAATGATAATGATAAATGAATAAATTATAAATTTCATTTATCTCATTACCTAGGAAACAAATATTGTAGCCAAACGTTAACTGGTTGGAAGTGACAGTATCAGGACTTTGTGTTGTATGTGATATTCGACGTCGTGAATTGTTTTAAAAAGTGTGCCGTACAATACACTATTATTGTCCAAAACATCCCATTTATGAATTATTCTCAACTATGAATTATTTGAAGATGAATGTAAAATATATTTTGTGACCTCCAGGTTGTGATAGTTCAGAAACCTAGTCAGTACTCAGTGTATTCTTGACATAATACTTTAGCAGTCAAATAATTATTATTAAACGTTTAAAATTACCAGAAGAATTTGAATATTCTCCAGAAATTTCAACAAGTATTGTGGCAGAAATTCATTGTATGGAATAGGTTTTCTATTGAATACTCGCAGAAGTGGTACATTTCTATATGGAAATGCAATTTATTCCTCAAATTTGTTATGTTCTGTAAGATAATGGCGTGTTTCAAGCAAATGAAGGACATTTTGAACCTGGTAACACTGCAAGAACAACATAAACGAACACATTCACAAAATTATCGTTGTGTTTTCTGTATTCGTTTTTTTTTTCTTTCCTACATTGCGTACGTAAAGAGAATTGACATACACACACACACACACACACACATGTGTTATTCGAATTTTGTTTCTTATTTTCTTGAAAACTCAATTTCATAAGAATATCATATAATAATGTTTTGTAGTACTAGAAAAAAAAAGAAAATAAGTGGAAATATACGGATGTGGAGGAGACGTTTGAAGAGGTGAAGAAATAGGAATGCAGGGAAAAAAAGAAAACAGAAAAATGAAAATATAGTAGAGGAAAAATGAAAATGAACAAGTAACCATGTATTTGTATTTGAAAGTTTTTACCTATAAGTACTGAAATGATGGTATTTTTTTATGTTTAAAACAAAGAAAATTTTCTTAAGAAAACATTCAGCCATCCGACGACATACGAGCAATTGAAGGATTTTCCTTATAAATGTATTATTCGATTATTCGGGGTTTTGATGATTTTAAAAATTTTTAAAATTCACCATTAAAACATACACCACCAAGGGAAGTCAATATCTTCGATATATCTAGCCTCGCCATGAGTTTTTATCCCTTGATCATGGTGATATTGGTTTACAACTCTTCATCTTGATAATAATATCGTATGTCTATCTCACTTCAACTTGCAGGTTGTTCTGGAAAGATTCCCCCATGAATGAAATTTTTTTCGTATGCACTTTTTAGCCAGGTGCATTTGGAAGTGCCAGTCGATTAACCACATTTTTCGAATCTCATGCTTATTCCTTTTAATCATACCGTTGTGTACCTACCTACCATCTTATAATGGTCTGTTTTTCTTTACATTCTCATGGTGGATTTTTTTCATCTCTACATCCTCGTCTCATCAGATGAGGTCAAAGAAAAACCATTCCTTCTACCATGAACACTACCACCATGAAGTTAGCAGTTGACATATGCTCACCTTATGGACTGTTGGTGGTATCCCAATGCAAATCCATGCAATAATATCATTTATCACTGCGAATGAAGTTACCATTTTTTCAACCATCTAAACCATGTGTCATTTAGCTTTAGATTTGCGGTGGGCATTCAACTGGTGTCAAGTATAACTCACAGGTGGTTCCAATCGTCGACCCATGAGTATATATGTTCATTCACCTACTCTTCATGTTGTATTGCCGAAAATTACGTGTAGTATCAAAAATCTCGATAATTTGTTTATTTATGTCTCACCCCCCAATAAGGAAAATGAAAACTTGATAACGTGCTTTTGATACAAACAGCTGTTTCAGATTTTTTCCTTTTAATTCATTTCTTTTTCATAACTTTGTTGCAATGAAAAAATGTGTTTTTCAAGTACATTTTAATATAAATATCTAGATTTTGTTATTACAGGTTGCAATCTAATTGCAATTTTATTTTTCAAAGTTTGATTAGTCAGTTTGATGATCTGCCATTCGAAAAATTCCGAATACATTTTATAACCCCGATAAACGCAACTAGCTGTGGCCAAGCACATAGAAGCCGTATTCTATTGGTCATCGCTATCGAGAGCAAATCCAAAGAAGCAAACTTACAAACTTCTACCAACTTCAGGTTACATTCATATGAATTTCCATCGACTTTTTTATATTTTGTTACGCCCTCGATTAAACAAATTCCTCATATATTTTTTGAATTTAAATTTTCAGATGAAATTTACTGAAAATTTTGTGGAATTTAAAGAAAAATGAACCATGTCGGTATCCGGATATTTCTAGGTCAACTATTTATCGAGCGGAGTAAATTAAACCCAGTTATTATAGAGAGCTAATTTGTTCTGGATAAATGTATGGGATTTGACAGTTCTGCTCTGCTCGAATGACCGAAAGAATACGGCTATAGAGTGATAGCAGAAATATATGTATAATGACACTATAGCCATTGAATTTCTTACTTGGTTATTGCAACAACCTCAGTTATTCAGTTTCCTTTAGTTGCGTTTATCAAGGTTCTACTTCATTAATAATTTCTTCCAACGTAATCGATATCAATATCACTGCGTGTATTAGATCCTTTATTCAACGAATTTGAATGAAATGAAAAATTAATTAAAATTTGAGTCATAAATTAATATATAATTGTAAATTTTCTAGGGACAGACAAAAACGGCTATCAATCACCATATGTTGGTTTAGATAATGGAATGGTAAATATTTTCATAAGGATAATAATGATAATTTCATGATTATATTATTTAAATTTTCAGTATCCAACTGAAGAATTTCCGCATGACAATTCGGGAGGAAGTACTAGATATGCATCACCAAAAGCGGGAGGAGCACTTTATCAATCAGAGCAGTATTTTGATTCAACGGGTGGAAACTGGTATTCTTCCCCAGCTGGTGCATATCCTCCACAAGCAACAGCTTATCACAATGCAGGCCATTCCAATCACATAGGTCCATCTCACGGTCATGATCATTACACAATGTCTCCGGGTATTGTGCATATGGACAGTCATTTGGCACAGGTATAATAATAATAAAATCAAAATTGAAATTAATATCAATGTGATCATTCTCAGAATCAAGCCCAATCTTTACCGCCCATGAGTTCATTCCGTGGAACAAATGTACAGCCCGTTCCAACTGGACCTCAAGGTCAAAATTCCCCAGCTGTTTATAATTCCCCATTGGGGCCAGCCGCACATGCACATCCTCATCAACAACATAGTCCAGCCATTCAGAATGACACTCTTGTTGGCAAAGCCTTGCAAACGGTAGTAGAATCATGAAAACTATAAAATTTTGAATAAATAATATTAAAATGAAATCCTTTTTTCAGATGTACACAACAGCAGATCAAAGTATTAGTAGTTTCAGTTCAAATCCATCAACACCTGTAAACTCACCACCTCCTCTTACAACACAAACTCAAGCACAAACAGCTCACCCAATACTTCCAAATACTACTGCTCCTGGCAGTGCTTCGTGGCAGCAGCTAACACCAGTTATAAATGGTGGACCATCAGCAACAAGCAACAACTTAAATTTATCCAATGGTGCATATTCAAATGATTTAGTGTCGAGAAGTTTGCACATGGTAAGTGAAGTAGAGGAAAACCACTTACCTCAATGTAGTTTCGCACCTTTGACCAATATGTATATATGTTTTATAAATGTTTAAAGTTTATTTATGAAATACATTAACTTACCGTTCTTCGATTTGAATTGATATTACTAAATTGAGATTATGTTTTTGTTTCGTTACAAGGGATGCTTTAAAGCCAATTACAAGAAAATTCAGAAAATTCAAAGCATGATATCATCACACATTATGTTAATGTTTTTCAATTTTATTTTCATTTTTATTTAATTGGGTTTCTCACATGAGTCTTATGTTTTTTTTTGTTTATGCATGCGTTTGCTTCTTTTGTAATACAGGCAAGTCCACCTGAATTGCAACCATTAAATGACGCAATAGGGTTTCTAAGAGGTCATAGTGAGAGCACAACGGTAAGTAGTGTGTAAATGTTTTAAAATTAAAAAAAAAATGATGTAAGAATTTTTACTTTACAATTGTAAAATTTTTTCAAAAAATTTATCTAATGATAATTTTCTATTTTAATCTTAGACTTTTCAGGGAACACGCATGGAAGAACGTCTAGACGACGCACTAAATGTACTGAGAAGCCATTGTGAACCACAATTAGGTATACCTTTAGGAAATATTGATGGACCATCAACATTTGTACCCACATCACCAATAGGACCTACAACTTTAGCAGCTGATACAGTATCGAATGATGCTTCACCCTCTATAAAATTGGAAAGAACACCTGTGGCTGTACCTACAATAAACTCAAGTATTACAAATTTAACATTTTAAGAATTTTATAAAAAATTAATCTATTGAATGTTTTAAAGAAAAACGGAAAGAACCTCCAGATTCTGATACAAAACCAAGCAGTTCGGTAGAGACCACAGGGAAAACATCAGCAAAACGAGCTCGTAGATAGTAAGTATTTTGATTATTTGCACGATGTTATTATGGAATATGATTGAAATTTCAAAACATTTTACATCGATATTCACGCGACAAATTTCATAAATATTTTTCCTTTTTAATCATTGCTTCTATTAGTTGTTCGGCTAATGAAAGTGATGATAACATAGATCCTTCTAATAAAGCTATTAGAGAAAAAGAGCGTCGTCAAGCAAATAACGTACGGGAGAGGTATGTAATGAGCACATTTACTTCATCGTATTTCAACTAAATTTATTATTTATAATTACAATCCAATAAAATAATTATAACATAATAAAACCGTCAAAGCTACAAAAGGGAAGTCCATTGTAAATTCCAGCTAATCATACGTTTTACTGGATTTAAATGGATAGAAACAAAAAGATGTCGAAAAGATTTCATTTACGAATTATAATGGAAATAAAATGAAATAATTTAAATACAATCAATACGAATTACACCTGAGCATGTTCGCTGTTTCTCATTATTTTTGCAAAAATACAGTGCTCATTAAATACTTCTTCTTCCATTGAGCCATTTTCATTTGAAAGATAGTTTTATATTAAAAGATAATTTTATCTTAATTTAACTAATTTCTTTTTTAATTATTATATTTTACGTTCATTTTGTTTATTTTTTGTTAACATATAAAAACTATTTTTTAATTAGTAAAAATTCGCGCAGTTGCTCAAGTGCGGATGAAGAAGAGGAAGAGCCTGCATTAAAAGCTCAAAGAGAAAGAGAACGGAGGCAAGCCAATAATGCTAGAGAAAGGTACTAGATACTTGAAACTAGTCATTTGATTGTATTTTCATTATGTCCATTTATTCATTTTTATTATTTACGTATTACCTTGCATCAGCGGCATTCTTATATATTATAGAAGATAAGAATTATTTAGAAGTTCAAATCTTAGGGGCACCTGTCAGTTTAATAACGAACTGATCATCATTATAATGGATAATTTTCGTTTATAGCATTTAAATTAATAGATTTGATGCTAGAAAACTACAGTCCTGATGCTTGGTATAAATGAATTCCGTATTATTCAAATATTTTCATTGTAAATTTCAATTCAACACTGATTTTGTTTTGATTTTTCCAAAGAATTCGTATTCGGGATATAAATGAGGCACTCAAAGAATTAGGTCGAATGTGTATGACACATCTTAAATCCGATAAACCACAAACCAAACTTGGAATTTTAAATATGGCCGTGGAGGTAATAATGACTCTAGAACAGCAAGTTAGAGGTATGAAAATAGAAAAATCATTATTGCATATATAAAATGGATTTTATTATGCAGAGAGAAACCTTAATCCAAAAGCAGCGTGTCTGAAAAGGCGAGAAGAAGAAAAGGCTGAAGATGGTCCAAAAATTCCACAACACCATATGTTGCCACAAGCTCCTTATCCAACTATGCCGGTTAGTATTAAGAATAATTAATTAATTTCAATAAATTCATATTAATTTTCGAGATTATTTTTTATTAAAATAGGGCCCACCAACAAATTTACCTCATAATCCCGGACAACCACAATAGCAGTTTAATGTTTTTCGTCAATAACAGTACCATATGTAAATAATTATGAAAATAAGAGAAAAGAAATATATTGACATAGAGTATAGTTTACATTTCTTTAGTAACAGAGACAGATTTATCAAGAAAAGATAAAAATAAATAAAAGATTTTCTATGAGATTGCATATATAATTAACAAAAATATATATATCTAAACATAAGTATAAACTAAACAAGTGGACAAAATAAACAATAATTTTTTTGGCTTGACTACAACGACATGCATAATAAATTGTGTTCTATAATTTTTTTACTATTGTGTTTATTTCAATAAGTTAAAATGTAGAGTATATTTTGTCTTATAAAATAGTATAAACAAATTTTTCGTGTTTATTTGTGATACATCACTAATTCAATAAGTGTGTATTGAAATTTTTTTTTATTATATTGACAAGAAAATCTTATAGAGTAATTCCAGTTGTGTTTTTGTAAAGAACATATTACAATTCCAATGTGATATGATATGATGGTATGTTTATTTTCATATATTTTAAAATTTTAAATTATGATTTAATGATTTGATTGCACCTAACAAAAATTTATATTGCCGTGAGTGATAGTAGTTATGTGCAATATATGTATATGAAAATCTTCGAAAAACACAATAATACATACTGGAATTACTAAATAAATTTACTGAAACTATTAAGTGAAATTTGGTTAAAACATTTGCAGTATTTGAAATAACTATAATGTTATTATGAGTGTTAGGGTTTTTAAGCAAAATTAAAATAGAAATGTGACAGGTTTTAATGATACAAATTGAGATTGACTTATTTGTTCGTTAGATAAATTGAATTATATCTATCTCAAATACTGCATATTGTAATTTGGTTTTTGTAATATATTTAGCCGTCTCATACCAACAACCGATGTATAAAGAAAACATTTATGTTAAACACAAAATTGCTCAAAGGAAAATATTCAATAGTGATATTTAAAAATTACTTGAAAATGATAAAACTGCAATCTACAAACATATACACAATATATATTTATACAACAGTATTTTTGTAATATCTTAATTCTTTTTATTGCTCTTTATTTTTTATTGGATAAATAAAATGTCTTAGTTTAATAGAAAATTAAAATATATATTTATAAATATTGTTTTTCATTTAATTATAATACAAATAGATTTTATAAAAATGTAATGTCATTTGCTGGCTTTGCACGCAATTAAGTTTTATTATGTTTTAACACAAGAATATATGAGAAATGAATGAAAATTGTTAAAAAGAAAACGCGCAAAAATTTTCCAAATTAATACGCTTTGCTGCTTTATATAAGAAAGAAACTTTGTAATTGAAACTTCTATTGCTACTTAATTGTCAAGTTTGAAAGTAAGTTACTTTGCATTCTACTCTAAGTAATTTTCCTTTTGCCTGTTTCCTTTAATTATTATTTTTTTACTAGATTTTATATTAGCTTTATAAAGTTTTCTTGCATACAAGGTCATATGATGCGTAACCATACTAAATGGGTTTCAGCAAGAACAGCAAATTGGCAATTCTTGATTTATTTATTACTTAACATCTTCAATTTTTTTTATTGGTTTTATGAAATTTTACACATTTTCTAAACTATTATTTCATAATGATTGGCGAATTTGAAAAATTAAAAAATTAAGAATGCTTTAAACCAAAAAAGGGTGACTGAAGTATGTAAACGATGAAATTTGCTAGTTCAAAATGAAGCCATAAAATTTTGAGTTTTTATAATAATGCTCTATTTAATAAAATTTATTTTGACTATGTTCAATAATCAAAGAGATGGAAATATATAAAATACAAAATAATTCAAAATGACATTGATAAAAACGTTGAATGAAACATATATTATATCATTAGATATAAATTATTTGTTTGACCGTAAAATTAGAAATTTATTTTAGTTCGAAAATCCATAATTTAAGAAAATGACAGTTTATTAGGTTTTAGTTGTAAGCTAACGCTATACACATATAAATAGTTCTAATTAATAATTGCTAGAGGCGCAAATTATAAAAAGAAACTTATAAAGATGAGATCATGTAAAATGTATTATATATAAAAAGAAAAAAAATAAATGTGCCATTTTTTCATTACTTGTATTTATTTAATGCATTATAAAGAAGATATCACAAACCTTTTGGGTGATTACCTGTAGCGTTGAAACTCCTTCTCGATCATGGTAAAATCTTAATATATAAAATCCTAATGGTCGTGAAGCAGAAAATTAATTTCATTCACCGGAGAATGGGATCCACTCTCTGAAAGCGGGTCAAATTCATTTTATGTAGATCAAACACAGAATGAATTTCTCACCGGAGAATAGGATTCACTCAAGCGGGGAATTTCCTACGTGACGTCATAGATATCTATCAATTTTTATTTTTTCTAGTTTATATAATAAAAACCCACATTCTTCCGTGACAAATATTTTATTAACACAAGTTTGATGAACAAAGAAAATAAAATTTCAACTTGCAAAATTGTGATGGCTTGAAATGGACTTATTACAATTTTTAATTTTGTGTATAAATTAACTATTTACAAGTTTTTCCCTAAAAAAAAAAAACAAAATCAAAATTATCTTGTCTTAAAATTTGAAAATTGGAATGAGTTAGACTTATCTTGATTGGTTTACAAGCGTTATATTCCAGTGCAATTTAAATGTTGTTCTGTTAAAAATTTGTCAACCGCATTGCGTTGGATTACATCAACTATATTAGCATACGAACATGAAATTTACATTACATTAGCGCTAAAGATAATATAGAACACTTCATTTTGAAATAGCCAGCCATGGAATTAAATATTTGTAACCCTGTTTACATGTAAGTATATAGTATCTTATACACTTCTATAAAGAAGCATCCATTTAATTCTCATCGGTTAATTGTGAGTTAAATAAGTTTATAGTCATATCGCTGTATATATAACAATAATTTATAAACTTAGACATGAGAGCAGTCTTCATTTGACTTTCATTTCAATTCTCTGAATTTGAGATCATAAGGCTATAAGTATTCAAATGCATATATAAATTCGAACTTAATCAGATCATTGAAACACTTCATGTTGGAGTTAAAAAGTTACCTAATGGAATGTAAATGTTACTTCGAACTTTCACAACTAATAAATGTACAATTCTTTGCAATTTTAAAAACATATTTACTCATATTTTTAGTTCGGATATCTTGAAATGGAAAAATTTATTTTAGCATTTCTACTTGTACTTGGTTTACAAAACTATTTCAATAAAATAAGTTTTAATTCACGTATTTTTTATAAAGAAATGACCGTGAACATATACATTATCTATGCCAATAAATAGCTTAAATGTTAATCGGAACTTATATACATTTGTGGGATTATATCTAGAGATAAAACAAAAGAAGGATATGAAATAGTAAGGAATTTTGTTTTTGATCAAATAAATCATACTAAATTTAAACCTACATTGATGCAAGCTTTAAAGCTTCTCTTTATCGAGGACATTTAGTAAAAGTAAAACAAAACCTATAATAAATACTTTCTATGGCATGTTACATAAATTTGTTTGATTTGAATATTGGAAAAACTACAATTTTTAAAATTCTTCACTAATCAAAATAAATTTCTTGTAAAATGATTTTCCGGACGGATTACATGTACTATTTTCCTTGAAGAAGAAGACGGGACATCATAGGATTATCATTTTTTATGTGTACTTTACAAGATTGAGGATTTTATTATAGAAAAATTCATATTTTGCACATAAAATTTTTCTGGATATTCTCAGTATCTATATATTTGTTTGTTATAAATTTGGTCAATAACATGTAGATATGACTCACTCATTCTGTATAAAAACAATTATAGGTAATGAATATACCACAAATTTTAGTGTTTATCTATTCTTATATGAACATTTTTCCATTGTGACGACATATTATATCAGTATGTATTTATCTTATTTGAAAACGATTTTGGTGGTCTGGTATATTTGAACATTACATATCTTTATAAAAATTGTTTGTTTCAGTAACAAATTTATGATTTTCTTACTCACAATAGACCATTTTTGTTTCAAACAATTCATTATCACGTTTATAATAGTATTACTATTTAATTTCCATTGATGCCCACAATTATAGTTCTCAACTTCACGATCGATGCGTCATAAATCAGGAAATCTAGAAAAAGGACAACATAATGTTTTATATTTAAATCAATTCAAAAGGACATATTCTCTAGTCAACGTAACAAGGACACAGCAATTGCTACAGGTGTTGGATTTAATTTTTCTTTTTTATTTTTAAATACAAACAATCTTTCTCAAAAGGAACTAAACTTATTTGTTTAAAAATATTTAAAAAATTTTTATTTTCAAACAGAAAATGACAAATATTCATCAATATTATAACAAAACAGTTCTTAGAATATTTAATCTACAATTAATGGTTTAATACGGCACAAAAAGTATCAATAAAATTAGTACGTTGTGTATCACATGTCAGAGTTTTATAAAATATGTTTTCGTTGCATAATATAATACATGTTTCATTAACAATTCAAAGGTGTGTGATTGATTGTATGTAAGTTTCTTTTCGTACGAAAATGAATAAAAACTTTGGAATACATAACTACTCAATAAAAAGTAGCAAAGGGTAATGCATAATAACAAATTTTAACGAGTTTCCAACCGTGTAATAATATATAATAACTATTAACAGTGTGTGAGAATCATGCATGCTATTTGCAGATGAAAATTAACGAGTATTATTATCAAAAATAGAATAAAGAAAATTTAAAGTAATATGAACAGCATAAACTTATTAAGTAACAATTGTATTTATGATTTACAATCAAGTTGCCACCTTGATTTCAGGCAAATTGAGCATTGAAAATAGCAGAAATGTGCTAACCGGGAATATGCTGAGGAAATGTGGAAAAGCATGTAATAAAAAAACTTTAATTGTCTTATAAACTTACCTTCTACTATCTTCTGTGTATGTTTTTGGAATTTCAAATAATTCTGTTGGTATATTGTCTCTGAATTCAAATTTTTGAAATGTTATTTTCGCAGAAACTGTCCTTAATATGGGAATATCAATTTTAACAGGAAATCCACATGGTAATTTGAGTGTTACAAATTCACGTAGTTTTGTAAAATGTTTAAATGGTGCAATCACTTCGAGTACATTTAGTAACATATCAACACTCAATGGAAAGTCTTTACTCTAAAATTGATAGAAAAATTTAATTATGAAATAAGAAAAACCAAATCTGATTTTATTTTACAAACCATAGCTACTGTAGCTCTAAATACTTTGCTTGACTCTTTATAGACCAAATCCCGACCTAGTTTTGGATATTCTCCAATTTCCGAATTAATATATTCTTCCCATGTTATTGAAGATTCTGGTGGTGGTACCAGTGAGGTGCGCCGAACTATCTGTAAAATACAAATACAATCATTAAATTGCGTTGAAGGAAATAGTGGGAAAAATTCAATACTTCGCCATTTTGATCTAATCCAGTTGAATGACCTTTTGTGAACGATTCCATTAAAGCCTTGTTTTTTTGTAGATCATCGCGTGACAAATGTTCTCTCCGCTTTCGTGACTCTAGTACAAGACCATTGATGCAATAAAGATCACAATCATATTGACCTGCAACTATTTCCTGGAAAAATAATTTTTAACTGATTGAAAATTGAATTGAAATAATAACTTGTTGTATATAAAGAAAAAATAAAGTTTTCATACAAATTCAGTGAAATTAAATTTGTTCTTACTTTTCTATCTTCACGAAAAAACCAACCAGATTGAGCACGCGAAAAGTTAATTCCTTTTGTTGACATTTGTGCTGCTAGTATATCAGTTGACATCAGTATATCAACTTCATCTTCAATTTCACTATCTGTTTCTTCGTATCTTATCCTTTGAAAGCATTGATATTCATTATCTAAGACTGTCAGGGATTCCTGAATTCAAAAAAATTATTTTCTTCCTATCATGTTATTTCCCTAATGCAGTATAACTAACCTGTGGATTTTTGTCGCCACGAAATATAAATGATATATCTCCTCTTTCCCATCTCATATCGGAAAAATCTACAAGTGTTGTATCTAATCTAATGGAACATCCTGATTTATGAATTTTACAAATATCTGATGGTAAGATTCTGGAGACCAATGGAACTGCATGAGTATAAAATGAAAAATATTATTATTGATGTTTTTTGGAGATTTGTCATGAAGCTAGTACCCCAAGATTGAAAATCCCACTTAAGCTCCATGTAAAAATCGCCCATTTGCTTTAAAGCTTTCACAAGATTTGGTCTTCTAACTTCCATTTGCTCTCGTGCTTGTTGTTTAAGTTTTCGTAGTAATGAACAAACTTGAAAAATACAATTCAATTAAATTTAAAAAAAAACAAAACAATCATTTTGAATTAGTTTGTTTACTTGTTTGTCTGTCGCCATAACTAATTGCTTCAGCTAAAGGTGACCAGCCTTGTAAGTTTTTCACTTTTACAGGTGCTCCATGCGCAAGAAGTAGGTGAGTACATTCTGAAATATACATATTTCACTGAACAATAATACGATAAATAAATTCGATATAATTTACCTTTTCTGCCCAGCATAACTGCTAAATGCAAAGCCGTATTACCTAGATAAAAAATATAATTCGGTCTTTTATTAATGCTACATGAAAATTGCTCGAAAAGTGCACGTAAGAATAAAGAAAGTTTTCACTTGAATTCACAGGAAAACTATTCACAATTTTTTAAATTTACCATGTTTATCCTTTTTTGTCACATCATTTGCCCTTAAAAACTGTGATAACTTCCGAATATCGCCTTTAAAAACACATTCATGAAGAGGAAAATATTGGCTGTCATTTTCTTCGTCAGCCATTTTTTATGTTGGTAGCTTTGTCATTTGTGAATTTGTGTAATTACAGTACTAAATGTTGTCCATATGAGAGGGTGCTTTTAGAACATAGAAAAGCTGCACAATTTGTTGTCACGCGACGTGATGAATTTAGGAACTGCAAAAATATTATTGTTTTGGTAGTGATGTGATGGTGGTTTATGTGTCATCTCTGACATATGATAAAATAATTTTTTAATTTCTTTTATAAATACAGCCGTCTAAATCGATTTAATAGAAATTTTATATATTTTGTATCGCAGTATTTTGTTATTTATATTACATTAGAAAAGCTGTTATAATGTTCAACTTCTTTGGAGGAAAGAAACCTACAGTGAAAGGTAAAGTAAATAAATGTTAGATTTGAAACTGAATTATATATTTTTGTAGAACAACAAAGGGATAATGATAGAGCCCTTCGCAAGGCTGGAAGAGACATAGAACGTGAACGAAGGAAACTGGAAGAAGAGGAAAAGAAGCTTGTTAGCAATCTACTTCGCAGCTACTAGGATGACTCATTTTTCATTTGTTTTTAATTATTTCAGGAATTAGAAATAAGAAAGCATGCGAACTCTGGGAATAATGAAGCGTGTAGAATGCTCGCTTTACAACTTGTCCAATTGCGAAAACAAAAAAATCGAACATTTGCAGCTAACAGCAAAGTAATTTTTTCACTTAATTGTCGGATCCTTAAAGATTAGCTTATTCTTTCTTTGGTTAAAGATCACAGCCGTGGGTTTCCAGAACAAATCTATGGGAGCTAATATTGCTCTTTCGAACGCAATGTCAACTACAGCCAAAACAATGTCGGATATGAACAAAGTTATACGACCAGAGGGTATTGCAAGCGATTTGAGGGAATTCCAACAGGCTAACATGAAAATGGAGATGACAGACGACATGAGTAATGATCAGAAATATATCATAAAAAGCATATTACTTAAAATTTGCATTCCAGTAAACGACACTTTGGACGATTTATTAACCGAATCAGGAGATGAAGAAGAGACCAATGGTGTTATCAATAAAGTCCTTGATGAAATTGGAATCGAAATTTCTGGAAAGGTTTGTTCGAAAATTAACATTATTTGCGTATTTCAACTTAAATGTAATCATATCTATGATCCACATAGATGGCTGAAGCACCTTCTGCATCCAGTGACAGGCTTGGCGACACTTTGAAAACGGAAAAAGATATAGCAGCGCAACTAGCAAAATTAAGGTCATCCTGAGCTGTGACATTATACACTTAAATATTATGAAAAATTCAAACTTTTTGAACATATTAATTGTTTTTAAATATTGTATTTCACCTTGCATTCTGCTATTGTTTATATACTGCGATAAGTTTCAAATATATTAGAACTGTTTATGTTGTTTGCAAATTCGATTTGTCTATTATTAAACAAAATTAATCTTCATCAGTACATCAACAATTGAATGAATTTTTAAATTTGCCCAACTATAAGTGTTATACAACAATACTGCCAACATTTATCGAAAATAAAGGTCATTTACTTTCGAAAAGGTATTTTCGAATTGATTTATCGAATTTTCTGCTTGCAGTAGTGCCAATGGTATAACATCAATTGGGTGTCACTGTCATTGTCAAGAAGGAAAAATCATGTCCTCCTTTTTAAAGTAATTTCTGTGATAGAGTTAAATAACATGGATAGTTAATTTAAGTCATAGTAAAAATTAAAATTTAAGTGTTACTGTCCAGAAAAACGTATTATGAAAGTTGAGAGTAGACTAACATTAAACTAGCACACATAAAAATGGCTTCCGGCGATGGAAATGATTCCATTGAATTGCAATCAACTTTGTCCAACAATCGTAACATTGAAGACTCCAGTGCAGCAAAAACATCTGATGACAATGGTAATAGCTCAAGTTCGATTATATTTTAAGTTAATGGTAGAATGTGAAAAATTATTAGTCAAACATGAAATTATGGTGTATGTACAAAGAATTTTAGTGTTTCACGAAAATATTTCCCTTGTTTTCTAAGTAATGAAAATACACTTTGATCTTATTAATGTTAATTCATTCATTATATAATAAAGAAAAAATGATTTTTTCATTTTCAATTAAACATTGTTTGCTACTAACATACTTTCTAATTGTACTGTAAATTTCATTTAATTTATAATTTGCATTGAATGAATGCGTCATGCAAATTATGTATTCTTATCAAATTCAATTCTCATGTCAATGTATCTTTTGAGATATGTTTTAATTTTGTCTCTGTACTGTAATATTATGTTATAATTGTCCATGAAGAGATCGAATTTTTATTTTTAGTTTTAAAATTCCAAAATTGACATGTAAAAAAAAAAAGGTAATCATAGATCCAATCATGGAGCTCTTAGCTGTCTAAAAACAAAACTTAAACAAAAATTGACAGCAGAAAGGGGTGTTTCATTTGATAGTTAAGTTTAGTTTCTGCATTTCTTTGCGAACGTGGTGTGAAATTTATTTAACTTTAATATGGAAGAAAGTAAAAGTGATGACATAGTTGTGTTTAAAATTATCTTAAATGGAATTGAAATCGAAGAAATTGAACCTCCACAAAGTAGAAACACGACATGTGATTGCATTGCAATAAATGGTATTGCATTTTTACATGACTTCACGTATCTTTTTATATTCATTTGGATGAATTAATGATCGATTATTTTTAATTAATATTTTCTTTTATATCAAGGAAAAGATCGAGTATCTGGAACTGATGGCAGGTCCACCATTCAAGAAGTATGTTGCAATAATATATTGAGCCATTAACTATTAATTTATTACACCATTTCTTTGGGTATTTTTAGATCTCTGGAGATATTCCTAACATTAACAGAGTGCATGGACAGAAATATGCTAAGACGGATAAAGAAAGGAAGATCGGTCACAGGAGAGTGGGTGAAGGTGGAGAGATAACATATAAAAAAATTCAAACGACCCAGATTATGGGATCCATCCAACTAGGAATACAACATACGGTAACTGATTGATTTAGTTTATATTAACACCTTATTTCACCTTAAGTAACAAAAGTTAAACAATTAAATTTTAAAATTATTTAATTTTTTGCCATTCCCAAGGGATAGTTATTATCAAGTAGTCAGTAAATTATTTGGGCGCGACTCGATACACTTTGCGACACGTTGCACACATCCAAAAATCCGAGAAAATTTAATTTCGAAATAAATTGCGTTAGAACAAAATAAAAATAAATAAAACTCTAACTTTCACAGGTCGGAAGTTTAGCATCAAAACCGAAAAGAGATTTGTTAATGATGGATTTTTGGGAAATCGAAAGTATATCATTTCCACCTGAGGGCTCTAGTTTAACACCTGCACATCATTATAGTGATTTTAGGTTTAAGATATACGCACCAATAGCATTCCGTTATTTTAGAGATTTGTTTGGAATACAACCGGATGATTTCATGGTAAGATATCACATAAGTATTATGAAGTGAATCTTATTGAATTAGTATGCATTTGTTTTTAGATGTCCATGTGTTCTTCACCACTGCGAGAATTATCAAATCCAGGAGCATCAGGTTCTATATTTTACTTGACAGACGATGATGAATTCATTATTAAAACAGTTCAACATAAGGAAGGTGAATTCCTGCAAAAGTTATTACCTGGGTAAATATAAAAATATACTTTTAATAATTAGATATCATTATAACTAAGAAAATTTTATTTAGTTATTACATGAACCTTAACCAGAATCCTAGAACACTGCTACCGAAGTTTTTTGGTTTATATTGCTTTCAATGTAACAGTAAGAACGTTCGGTTGGTGGTCATGAACAATTTACTTCCCTCATATATAAAAATGCATTTGAAATATGATTTAAAAGGTTCTACTTACAAACGGAAGGTAATTTTAATTGAATATAAATTATGTAAATAAATTAATATCGAAATTCTTAAGGCTTCAAAAATTGAGCGCAGCAAATCATCTCCAACTTATAAAGATCTTGATTTTATGGAACATCATCCTAATGGAATATTTCTTGAGGCTGATACGTATAATGCTTTGATAAAAACAATTCAACGTGATTGTACAGTGTTAGAGTCATTTAAAATTATGGATTATTCATTGCTAGTTGGAGTACATAATCTAGATCTTGCATTCAAAGAAAAACAAGAAGAAAAAAAAGTAAGGGCAAAGAGTCCTAAACATGAAGAATCAGATTTATCTGATGCACCCGAAAGTGATCAATTTATTAATAGCGAAAGAGAAAGAGAAGAAAGTAATCGAGGTGCTACTGCCTTAAATCGAAGCAGGTAAATGAAAAGTTTTCAATATGAGAAGTGAGTAACTTTATTTCTATTCAGTATACTTTACAGATCAATAAATCGTCAAAGATTAGTTGCTCATTCTACAGCAATGGAAAGCATTCAAGCAGAGAGTGAGCCAATTGATGAAGAAGAGGATGTGCCGTATGTATATTGATTTTCAGTAACCCATATTGATTTTAAATTTTATTTAAACTTGAAACCTAAAAATACATATTTTCTTTTAAAGACCTGGTGGAATTCCTGCTAGAAGTGAAAAAGGCGAACGACTTCTCCTTTTCATAGGTATAATAGATATTCTGCAATCATACAGACTGAAGAAAAAATTGGAACATACTTTTAAAAGTATGATTCATGACGGGGTAAGACAATAGAAACTAGTAAATTTTTCATTAATATATAAATTCCAAAAATTTTTCTTCAGAATACCGTATCTGTCTGTAGACCTTCTTTCTATGCGCAAAGATTCCAAAACTTCATGGCCAAAACTGTATTTAAAAAAATACCTTCTCGTAAGTAATTCATGATAATATTAGCACATTAATGCACAATATATAAATTTCATATAGAATATTATCATGCTTCTATAAAGTATTAGATTTAAGATTGCTGTAATATGCTAATTTGTAAAACTTTATTTAATTGCAAAGTGGATCTCCCAGAAATTAAGGGAAACCATAGAAAGTTTCGTACATTGGTCTCCAGTTACATAGGTAAAAATTTTCCATAAGCGTTGAGTGTCTTTTTGTCTTTTGTTTCTTGTGTACATTATAATTGGCATGTATGTTCTCGTTTCACAGATGTAAATTGAACATAAATTGAGCTGATGGATGGCTGGTATTCTGACGCTTATCCGTTTACATTAAAACGTTAACCAACAAAATCTATGTTGCATTTAAAATTCTAGCTATTCAGGTCAACTCGTTAAACCTTAAACCTTCTAAGGCATCCTCAAATGTCTTGTAAGACTTTATTAATCTAATAATTCCTTAATTACTTACTGCGTGATAATAGTAAAATGTAACAAAATAAAATGCTTCATTAGATGAAATTTTATGCTCAGATTGAAGACCATTGTGCAAAATAAAAATAAATCGGAAATGGATCAATTTTTTTCAAATTCGAGACTTTAAATTTTATACAAGTCTTGTCGGTTGAATATTCTTACCACATCTTGTTATTAAATAAGTGAAAACACTAACTCAAACAATGTTCAATAACGTAAACGTTTAACTGCCTACATCATTTACAAGAAAACATATTCGCGTGTATATTTGTGTACAATCTCAAGTCCATGAAGTTTACTATATAAAGTTTTTGATGTGTTCTAGGATTACTATTCAAACTGTTGTATGTACCTTCAATAGTAGAAAATTAACTTATGATCTTTTCGAGTTTCTATTTGAGCAGAAAATATGAAGCAACAAAACAATTTGTTTGTTTTCGGATGAACGTCCATACACCAAGCATCCTAGCAATTCATAAGAGCTTACATATGCATATATATGCGTACAACTGTGAATGCGCTTTTAATTTTCCCTAGTTAATTATTAATTTATATCATATAAACGCTTACCTATATACTGTCATGAAACGAAACATTCATACAGTTGTTGTTTATTTCCTTGATTAACGTTTCAAATACTTTATGTTATGTTATATTTTGGGAAAAAAGATGTATGTATTTCTAAACTATTCCGATATGTTTTTATTTGTAGCTTTGAAACATTCTCCCTCGAAACGGAAAGGATTATCTCGTGCTGCGCAAAAGTCTATAGAATCGGACTCTGATAATCATCGTAAGTATTTTGCTTCTTAATTAATTCAAGAGTATATTAAAATAATTTTTTTCATCGCGAACTGTGCCATCAGCTGTAGCCGGAAGTTCTCATCATCATCATCACTTAAGTAGTTCTTCTCAGAAACCAGGTGAGTAATTAATAAGATACTTACAAAGTATGTATGTATGATTAATTATGGAATTATTATACACAATGTAAGCATTTTGACTTTAAGCATTTGAGCATGTTGAACTGGTCATTCCAACAGTAATAACAAAATTTGTAAAAATTTTTCATGCTGCCAAATGCGGATGTGATTATTTGGATATTTTTCGCTAACTTCTTTTACTATAAATGCATTTGCTAAACTGTATAAAGCTTCAACTTCCTCATCCGTGCAGCCTACTGTTCCAGCGACTCATAAAGCTACACCAACACCTAAAAGTACTAGTTCGAATGTAAATACGAATCTACCACCTTTAAAACAAAAGAGTATTGTGAAGAGTAAAGTACCACCGCCTGTGCCACCGAGAGGTTCACCAAAACCTAGAAAAGGAGTAACTCAAGCTAAAAGTGGAAGTGTAAATACTAGTTTGCCCGCCAGAAGTTCGCCTACAGGTAGCAATAAAATACCATTTGATTGTAAGAATACGAGTAATGCACTGCAAATAGAATGTATACCAAAATTTGGCGTTCGCTTATCGCCAAGTAATGTCAGAGATTGGCTTGAAGTGAATGATTTTGTTAAAAATGATATTGATGAAGATTTCAAAAAATCGATTCCTATAACAGGATCAAATGATATTGATAGACCTAAGCAGGATCATCGACGTCGTCTTTCAAAGACAAATTATTTTCAACGTCAGAATAGTTTTTTATCCCAAAGTGGACGATCATCAGTCGGATCGATTGTGAGAAGTTTTCCCCCGATTGCACCGGAGTATGTAATTAAAAGTCCAAAACGGCGTGAAAAGAAAGACAATCGAAAAGAGTATTTAGAATACATTGACATGGCAATAGCTGATGATGATGATACACAAGAAGATAATATAATAAATTCACTAAGTGCATTTGTAGAAGTTAAAAGAGACATCGAAAATCAATCTAGAACAAAGTTTACCTCTAAAAAATCTGTGCCCTCTCCAGAAAGAAATACTTACATACAGAACGACAATGCAACTAAGAGGAGGAATAAAAAACGGGCACCATCAATCATTCTTGAAGATGTTAATAAATCGCAATCCAGTAGCAATGTTGATTCAAATGTCAATTCTGTAATTACTCAAATCCAAACACCCAGACCATGTTGGAAAGATCAATCGATCACGAATTTTAGCTCATATGATAGTGCAATGGATGATTTGAGCATAGAAGGAGTCTTAATATAAAAAAATCCAATCAGATTTTTTTTATTTTTTTTTCAAAACACTCATATTTGCACATTGGAATATTTCCAAAATATATTTATATATTAAATTCTATTTTGTTCGCTTCCTGCATTGCTTGTATAATAATTAAACAAATGTACACGTATAAACCAGTCGCCTATTTCCAATAATTTTTATAATTTTAACAAGTAGCTTCAAACAGTATGTACACAAATCAATATTATTACTTTATCATTTACCACTTCTGCTTGGTTTTCATTTTATTCCTTATAACATAAAAACTAATTATTAGATTTAGTTAGCTTAAAGATTTTTTCCACAGTACTTATCAGCAGAACTTTTAGTTTTCTTTCAAAACACAAGTGTTAATTCGAAAGGAACAATGATAATTCTCTTTCAAAACTAGCATATCCAAAATCAGAAATTTCTTTTAAATGATTTTGAAAAGCTAATGTTCTGCTGGAACAAGAGATTTGTGTTAAATTGGTGAAAGAATAATTGAAATGTTTTAAATACTTTTCATTCGATTGAGATAACATCATGTATTGCTAGGCACTGCACCTTCATGTTGTTCCACACCTCCTCCAGCATTTGATGATATATCAGAGCGAAGTTTCCAAAGAAACCAGATGGATGATAGAGGGAGTATAGAAAGACGAGTACATTTGGGCTCTGCATTTAGATCATCCTTCAAGGAAGATGCTGTAAGGTAATAAATTCAAATATTTTTTATCTTTTTCGACAAAAGTTTTTTGATGAGCTTTTCGTCTAGTATGGCGGCAATACAACTCATAATAGTTATTCGACATTTTCATAATTTTTAATTTATAAGGTTATTACTGCGATCAACCTGAACAAATTGATATCAGTGTATACTCATGCCCATGATGAATGAAATCTCTTTCTGATTGTTAATATTATTGTTAAATACATTTTTATTCAATTCAAATCGAATCATTGTGCGAAGTTCCAAAAAAATTTAACAGTTTGGAGGAGGTTGGAACACACTATTGGATCTTTTCTTCATGAATTTGTCGTGAAATGGAGTTTAGAGATTTTTCACAGAATAGAAAATATAATGATTCATTAGGAAATGTCCTTAACCTTGCGCAATCAAATTTCGTTTGTTATGAAACGAACGTTGAAAGTTTCCCTTAGTTTCAGTTCTCTATATTCTCTATATAATGTTCATATGATATATAGATAGATGGGATAAGTATCTTAAGTTATTTTTTAAGTAAGTTTTTCAATAAAATTTAAAAAATTCTGTTACCTTCATTTTTTACTTTTGTCTTTTAGATATGGAAAGGAAAGATCATCCTATTATGTTAGGTATAATTCACGTAATATTTTTTTATTTATTTTGGTTTTCTTTTGTGTTTAAAAATATAATTATGTAAAATGGTAAATACTATGTCATATATGAGCTATTGTATATATCCCAATTGGTTTCACTGCTGTTACATTCGCCTCACATATTGGATTTAGTGAAAATTTAATGAAGTTTGTCTGTGAAGCGGTTAGCTATGCACTTGTGTGTATATTATGTTGTTCCTTACCAATGGTGCTAGCAATTTCAAATGAATACATTTTTCAGATCATATGAGCCGTAGAGTTCTTTATGTAACATAACAGTCACACTGACTAACATTTATGAATTGTGATCCCTTTAGATTGATTTAAAAGCAGTCCGTAAGTTGAATACAAATCATATCTCATTGTCTGAGTCCGAAATTACTATCGTTCCCATATGTCGGTATCTCAGTCCATAAGGATAGGTGCACGATTCTTTGAAACGAAGTTTTAAAATTTGGATTGTTTGTCAATTTAATATTTAATTTAATTATAAATAATACATAGAAATTGGGTTGGTCTAACAATGGAGTCTAATATTAACTTAAAACTATTTGCTTTTTGGCAGGGGTTTATATCATTAGAAAATTGTAATGCAGCATGTATTAAAACATTCCAATGAACTAATACATTAAATAGAATTTTAGTGAATCTAAGCACGGTACCAATGCATTCTTAGTTGGTAGTTTAGTATGTAAGAGATTCTACTTACTAATCGTACATAATTCCACATGTAAATTAGTTTTCATTAATTCACAAGTATTATACAAAATGTATGCTTGTATATAATCTATAGTATTTCCGAAATACGACTGGATTCGCACTTAGCAGTTGAAACATCTTCGAATAGTCAATACGGTTCAAGAGGGGCCCTCGCCTGGACACCACCAGCATCAGTTGAAGGATCTACTCCTACTTGGACTGAAGGTACGCCTAGTTTCACGGATTCAAGTTCAAGTGGAGATATAGGTATATAATTCAAATACTTACTTTAATCAAATTATTAAAACTTTATTAATCTCATATAGCAATATCCGACACATCCTCACCCATGAATGCGCCAATGTCAGACAGACATAAGCCTAACGTAGAAGATGCATTAAATTCGCTCACTTCTGAAATGGTAAGCACTCCAATCACAACACCTGAAAAAGTTTGATATGTTAATTTAAAATTTATTGAAAACAATTGAAAAATAAGCCTTCGAATAAATGCTCATCAGCTACAAAAATACACATATCTTCGGGAAAATTATTGAATTAAATTATAAAACAGAACAAGTAACGAAAACACTAAAATATTCAATTGTATTATTAACATCTTTACACTTTCACTAAGCAACCTTGTTTATGTCTCTTACGTGTTCGATCTCAATTAGAAGATTATTTTCTTTTTGGCATGTTTTTGAGTTATGTTATGTTATGTACGTTTAGTGAATTCTTTTGTTTTTTGTATTTTTGTTTTGATACATGATTAGAAATGTTTGTGTCAATTACAATGAAGAAAGTATTAATTTCGATAAATCTATTCCATTATTTATTATTTAGAATGTAATAATATAAGTTGCAATTTTCATATTGGGTCGAAATAATGATAACTTCAAAATATAATTTTCGTATGACTTATAACTAGATTTAAGAACTAATTAAACTCAATTTTTTGGGGAATATTATACAGATGAACCCAAATTTATTTATTAAAATAACTGCGATTTTTATTTTGGTTTGGCTCGGTATTTGTTCGAAAGACTAACTCCCTATTTATTAAAAAACGAAAACCCACAAAGCATTGATAACAGTAGTTCGAATAAATTATAGTTAATATTTAAAAACTGATTGTGTTTAACTTGGAATTAAACCATCAAAAAGGTTATTGCATAGTATTAGTTTATCACAAGTGATATATTGAAATGATTTTCTAGAGCTTTTTCATTATTTGAAATTGATTGTTAATTCACTGCAATACAAGCCTTCACCACCACCAGAATAATGATAATGTTATTAATAATACTAGTTTAATGCTAATATTATTAGTAATACATATCATCTTGTGATGTGAATACAAGCACATTATACGTAGTTTTGGAAAGTTATATAGATTTTGCTTTATCCACATAAATTGCTTGCTCATCCATTTGTTTTCGCATTTAAGAATCTTGTGGTATTTGAAAAACTAAGAAAAACTGGCATAAACAAGGTTTGATTAATAAGTACATTGAAACACAAATCAATTACATCGTCTTGCCTTATAGAAGTGTTATACGTTTTCTTTCTATTTTTAGACTAAATCTTCATTTTATAGAATTTTAGCAAATTTATTTAAAACAAAATCTGGATAAAAACTGTATTGAATTAAACAATAATAATTTTTAATGTTAAGAATTTAAACGTGAAAATTGTAATTTGTCATTTCATGCTGCATTTTCTTAAAAACATTCGTATGGATGCTGGTTTGTGAAAAACATCGATAAAAATATTAGCAAAATTTACGTTGTCAAGTAGATTACGACTATGACTAAATGCTAAAAAGTATTTTGTTTTTAGTTTTATTTATTCGTGAAAACACGCATTATTTATTTTGCTTAAAACATTGCTAGAAATACTAGAATGTAATATTGTATGTATTTATATATATACATATTATATAATATATATATATATATATATACAATATATAAATAGATAGTCACGCAAGTATGTTGAATCTTTTTTGTTTTGTATACAAATTCAAGTCCTAACATTAAATTCTAATAATTAAGCGGAAAATAATAAAGAGCGAAAAATTGCCACAAAACAAATTGAAGAAAAATTTCATATTCTAAATAACTAAAGGTTACATAAATTCATTCTCGTTGTTGTTGTTGTTATCAAAACCAATCAATTTTTGAATTGTTAAATTGTGGATTCACGCTTAACTATTACCTTCATATCTGAAGTTCGTGTTCTCAGAAATCATTGAAAGCAAATATGTATATTTGAACTTATGAAAAAAATAAATGAATAAGGATGTTTATCCTAACTCCCACAATTTAGTTTGCCAAAGTGTTCAAAAGGTTATATAAAGGAACAAATCACTTAATAACGTAATATATTCATTTTTAAATAAACGGCATAGAAATTCATCGACTGCTAAACAACGATGATCGAATATTCTAAAGAAGTAAAAAATACAAACAACGTACTTAATATATTGTTTAACTTATAATTTTCAAATTTTCATCAAAGTTTTTGTTTATAAATCTCAGAATTTCAAGTTAGACAAACATCAAGGTATAAAAATTAATTTTAATTTAATATATTGATTTAATATTGGAGGATACGTGATACTGCATCAACAGGACAACATCAACATAAGTAAATATCTCTCAACTATTTGAAATTACTTTGAAATAAATCAAATGGCTCAAAATGTTAATTATATTGATACTAACTATATGTCATATTAAATTTAATTCAACTAAAAATAAACAATGTTTGCGTGATATGTTTAGTTTAATCCCATCTCTCCAAGATACTGGTTGCAATACCCAAAGTGAATTCTTATGTCGTTGGACTTGAAATTAATCGCCAGTTTTAAAGCATCTATAGTTAACCTTATTAAAGTAGAGACAATACTCCAGTACTTTTGAATTTATTGTCATTTGGTATTGTTCAAATCTTCATGCACTTAGGAAGAGTAGTCGTAGAAGATTTGATGTCACATAAAGGTCATACTTTATCTTTGTTTTATTTCTTGATTGATAATAAAGTTTGTCTTCCAGATTCAGAATATCAATCTTATTATATTCCATGTGCAATTTACTATGCTTTGATTTAATATTTTCATGATGATAATGATGTTTTCTATGCCGAATGAAATATATATTTATTAATGTATATATATATTGTGTATATACTACTTGTAACTATGTATATGTAAAAGGAATTATACAAAAACTCGTGTAGCTTAAAAATAAAACAGCTTAATTTCAAGTTATTTGAAAGTTTACTATAAAAAAAAAGGATAATTTTGATTGTATTTGAAAATAAATGAAATAAAATTCGTTAATAGTACGTAATATATACAAAACATAAAGCAAGGTGTATACAAAATGTGTTTGGTCATGAATGTAGGTTATTTACATGATTTCATGAACTGAAAATGTAAATTTATTCCTTATATATACAGATAATAAAATAAAGCAAAATTAAAACCACAATAATTTACTGTATATTATTTATTAATTAATCAATCAACTTAATTATTTTAAAAATTAAATTTTTAGTAAGCCATATTATTGAGTATGAGGATAATTATGTTAATGTATTTATTTGGGATGAAATTGATTTATTGAAAAAAAATTTTTTAATGTTATATAATATGTACAGAATTGCTTTTTTTTAATTCACGCTGCACTGGAAGCTACAGACACACTCATAGATAAACTATAAAAATGCAAGGTAAATAAGAGTTTTTGTAATATGAGAATTTTATATATTTTCTTTAAATATGTTGTAATTAGTGCTATTTAAATAATTTTCACTTCTTGTTATTCGTAGAATATGTTTTGCAGTAGATTTTCCTTAATCAAAAACTGCTTTTCATTTGCCGTATGTAACTTAACGCTGCTATGAAATCAATTCACTTGTTGTATCTTTATAGTACAACATTTGAGTATAAACAATAGCAAAAAGGTTTACATGTACATAACTATTTCGATTGAGCTCATGTAACAAGTATAATAGTGTCAATTATCATATCAGAAACCTTAAAGGTTGAAAATTTTTTTAAATAATTTACTTAAAAAATGTTTGTAGTCTAGAACCATTCCGATTTTCTAACATTTTATTGACTTTCTTCACCACAGCAAAATATTAAAATATACTAATTTGTGTAAACGTTCTTTTTAAAACTCATTGGTTGATATACATAAATATGAGTTTAGAAAAATTGAAATTTACTTTAGAAAATATATATTTTTCGTAAAACAGTTCATTTTAGTGTTTAATTAATTATAAAATCCACAATAAAATTACTAAAAAATCATAGAGACAAAAACTTTTGACAGATCTTAAAACAACTAAAAGAGTAATATTTGTTTTATATGTTAAATACATTCCATTCAAACTATTTCGTATAGAAATTGCTTGTATTTTGTGAATATTCTTCTTGTTATCAAAACATTTTCCTCTATATATTAACAAATTTTGGTGTTGGTTTATATCAAATGGTTATTTAATATGAAGTTACATTAATTGTTTTTATCGACCAATCTTTTATGTTACATTTGTCTATAAAACCTATTTTTCATTTTCAGACACATCTATAGAAGTCGGAGCTCGTATTTATATCCAGTTTTGTGTTAGAGCATTGTGTATTATAAACGAAACTTATTCATCTGGGTGTTATGTTACCTATATATTTATTTTATATTTATGAATGTAACTATATACTATGTATTTATTAATTTAAAATATAGAGTTTTCAATTATTGTAAGAGCTTTTATATATGATGTAGATGTAATGTTATTTATTTAAATATCTTAAATTTTTATTATAAGAGTATGCCATCATTGCATCAATAAATATAATCAATAGTACAGTTTTACAAAAATCTAGCCAATGTATATCATGTAGACATTTAGAATTTCATTGAATGATGCACGATAACTTCTAATATTATACTTCACCAAATAATGCTCTTTCCCTTTAAGGTGTAGCTCTCACTCAACGCGGGATGCGATGTTATAAGGCATGCTTTTCTGTGAACCTTTTTCCTTCTGGTTACTTGAAAGTTAAGACATTTTTAAAAATGTTGGCTATGTTTTTGATAATTTTATATGTGCACTTACCTTGTTGTTTTACTAAACATTGTGCTCTTACTTGTGGCTTCTTATTTGGATCTTTAAAGAGGAAAACAGAGTTAGATATATCAACATCATTGTTTTTTTCCTTATTAGGCTTTTCTGTCGTTGAAATTTCGCTTTTTATTTTTCTTTCGAGTTTTATACGCTCAAACCGTTTAATGAAAGAACGATTCACTTCCGAAATCAATTTCCCGTCAAGGTATTTTAATGCATGTGAGCTTCCAGCTATTATTTTCTCCCGATAATGAGTGTCTTTTTGTGCAGGACAACCTTGTAATTCAACTATTTCTAAAACTGGGAATTTCCCTAGAATTCGTGCTAAGCAACAAATTGTTTTTAAAAATATAATCAAGAAAACAATGTATGTAATTACCAAGCTCCTCTGCACATGAAAAATTGTTTTCTGATGCCAAGAGAACTTTCAAATTTTGAAAACATTCTAAAGCATCCAGGTTTTTCAGATTCAAGGAAGTAACATTCAAAACAGTTAAACTTTTCTGGAAAGAGCAAACCTGGTACACATGCCTTAACATCGAAGAATGATAATTACTGAGAGCGCCAAGGCACATGTTGAATCAACTTGGAACTCCCTAGTTATATTTTGCCGCTCTATGTGCAGTTCATCCAGATGTGGTAAATATATCAATCCATTTAGCGAACTAATATAGTTTTTTCCTATATATAATTTTTTAAGGTTTGGCAGGTACCTCAAATCTGGCATTGACTTCAACTTATTCCATTGCAAATATAAATGAGTTAAATTCAGCAATGGGCCAAAATTGTCTACGGAGCTGATTTGATTGTTATGAAGATAAAGAACTCTCAAGTTCCTATATTCGGTCAGATTGTTCTTGTAAATGAATTAAGACTTATTAGAAGCATAATTTCAAACTTTTGATACTTACAACGTTCCTTAGCCCTTTTGAGTTCATAAACAGATGAGATATTTTATCAGGTCTTAAAGGAATTAATTTAGCGCTTGATATAGTTTTCATTATTTGCGTTAGTAAAGAATGTGATTTTGAAGATATGATCGAAACAATTTACAACATACCTACTTATTATTGATTTAAATGATTGGTTGATGTATTTTGCATAGAAACCTGAATAAACAAAGTTCATAGAAACGGTTAATAATTAACATAGTGACCAATTCTCGAGAATTTAAAACATTTGTAGTTTTACTTCAATATTACAGATTCCTTAGAAAATAGTATAAGAAGCATTTGATTTTGGGAAAAATATAATCTAGGGATTAGTAAATGGGTTGGGTGGCTCATTTTAAAAGTTTTCATGGCCCATGAACTATTCCTACAATAAATGTGAAGTTAGCTCTGCTTTGCCAAATCTCTTGCTTTTTGTGGATTAGTAATCTCGTGTTGGTGTGCGAGAGCTACAAGCTATAGAAAACTGATGGGGGCATTATTTTCAGAAACTACCCGTTCTTTTTAAACGTAAAGCCTATTAGATTCAAGAATTATCTTGTGCCTGCAACATTATAGTACATATTATATGATTTGGCCTTTTGCCTCAAAGATTTACACTGGTTTTGTAAAATAATTATTTTCATCAAAATTTCTGCTTTTCAAATCCATTTTCGTTAACAGATAAAGTGGATGTAGGTTGTGAAGGAAAGTTGGTCAAACTGTAAAAAATTTTTGTAGTTTCACAAAGCTGGAAAAAATTTAACTGGTTTCACTGTAATCAGTCTAGGCTATACCAGTTTGTAATTAATTGATAAATTTATTTAAGTTTCACTTCGAAATTTAAATCATTTCCTAATAAAAAATTGTTTTACTCTACCCTGACGAGCAGATGCTCATTTTTCATTTGTGTAATCATTTTGACAGCTAAGAACCTAGTCAGTTTTGACATTTAGGTTTGACGTTTACAAAATTTAAAGGGGAGAAGAATCCGGGGCGGGCATAAATTTTGACTTTATCACGTACACTGTACATGTGAGTTGATGTGCTTCCTCATAGTCACTTGTAGCAATACTTTTGTGTAATTCTTCCAGAGGTTTGGTGCAAAAACTGCGAGGTTATGACGGCGAAGTTTTTGACGTTTTAATTATATTCTGACAAATTTTTTTTTCGAAACTGGATTGAAAATTGATCAAAAATGTTTTCTGTAAATTCCCACAATCAGGTGAAAAAGCAAATCAGCAGTTTATTATTTTATAAAACTTTTAATCATAACATTCAATATTTCAGCAGTTCATATTTCACTTGAGCTTCTTAAGTCCAAAGAGAAATACCTACACTATAAAAAGGGCGAAGCAACAGAGATCCTTTGGAAAAAGTAGCTTCGGGAGGGATTTATTGTTTATTAGTAGTAAATACGGTGATGAAATATTGGCTAGCTTACAATGTTTGTCAAAAGGAAATTTATCAAAAGTGCTGTCATACAACGCTCTTGATCATACTTTTAAATTTTCATCAAAAACAAGGGCAGACTCGCAGCTACACAACAGCACACCTCCATGGTTTGTCAGCTATGTTTCCAAAAATTCTTTCGATGAAAACAAAAGGGAGTTTGACACCACAAGGACAGGGCTAAGATACATGATTTCTTCAAATCTCCCACAATTTCGTCATGTTTTACAGAACATGAGTATTCACCACAACAACGGGTATTTTAATTAAGTTATTCAATTCATTTTTATTTTTATTAAAATGTACAATTGCAGTCACAATCAGCAAGTAAGATTCTTTAAAACAGAACGATCTAAAGAAGCAGAACTCAAACGTAATCCCACATTAACGTCAAGAATGAGGGGTGTTTTCAGTATGTTGTCTTTTATAAGGATCAACAAATCTTTAATTGATATTACCTTATTGCAGGTGGTTCCGCGACTATCAGGCATGAATCACCTTTATTCAACTCGACATTAACTCATAACGAAACTCTTAATAAGCTATTGCAAGAAACAGATGATAGTACGCTGAATCTCGAAAATGTAACATATATTATCTTTCCTCAATTTAAACGTAATATAAAATTTTTATATTTATTTTGTTTTTACCAGAAACAAAATTTGAAAATTGCTTTTGCTGAGGGATACTTGGCTGCAGCGAATAGTGAACATTCTCAAAAGTCTGGGAAAGCTATGAAATATCTGAAAGTTTTTCAACAGCTTCTGATTATTGTGGTGTTCTTAGGAATTTTAGTGAGTTTGTTCTCATCCTCAAGTGGATCCGTATTCAGGTATATGATTTGATTCCAAATTTACATAAAGGAATGAATAAGGATCATTTGTTTTTATCTAGAATCCAGTTAGGTAATCAAGTGGAAGTTGATCCGGAAGAAATAAGTGTAACATTTGACGATGTGAAGGGCTGTGATGAAGCTAAACAAGAATTGAAAGAAGTTGTTGAGTTTTTAAAAAATCCCGAAAAGTTTTCCAATCTGGGTGGTAAACTACCGAAAGGTGTGCTTCTTGTTGGCCCACCTGGTACTGGAAAAACTTTGTTAGCCAGAGCTGTTGCGGGAGAAGCTGGGGTGCCATTTTTTCATGCCGCTGGTCCTGAGTTCGATGAAGTACTTGTTGGACAAGGTGCAAGAAGAGTGAGGGATCTTTTTAGTAAGTGGAAATTAAATGCTTGTCAGACTTCATTAATTATCATATAATTTTTATTAGAAGCGGCCAAGGAAAGAGCACCATGTGTGATTTTCATTGATGAAATTGATTCTGTTGGAGCTAAACGTACCAATTCAGTTTTACATCCTTACGCCAATCAAACAATTAATCAACTGCTTTCTGAAATGGATGGTTTCCATCAAAATGAGGGAGTAATTGTGTTAGGAGCAACAAACAGAAGAGATGATCTGGATCAAGCGCTTCTAAGGCCTGGTAGATTCGATGTCGAAGTGAGTTTTGTGGCGTAAACATTTTTGCTTATATGATATATTAAAAAGTGTAATTTCTTATAAGGTGGTCGTCCCAACACCTGATTTTTCTGGGAGAAAAGAGATATTGTTACTATACTTAGAAAAAGTTTTGCATGATAATATTGATATTGATATGCTCGCACGTGGTACAACTGGTTTTACTGGAGCAGATTTAGAAAACATGGTTAATCAAGCTGCTCTAAGGTGCTATCAACTACAAATTAAGTTTTTTGTATGAATCGTTGAAAAACTATGTATTTTAGGGCTGCTATTGACGGCGCAGAACTGGTAACAATGAAACATTTGGAAACTGCTAGGGATAAAGTGCTAATGGGTCCAGAACGAAAAGCAAGGCTGCCGGACGAAGAAGCAAACAAGATAACTGCTTATCATGAAGGTGGACACGCAATAGTCGCATATTATACAAAAGTATTATAGTTTGTCAGTAATAAGAGGAATAAGTTTTGAAACAACTTATTTTAATCAACAGGAATCCCATCCACTGCACAAAGTAACAATTATGCCTCGTGGCCCATCATTAGGTCATACAGCTTATATACCAGAAAAGGAGAGATATCATGTCACAAAAGCACAGTTATTGGCAATGATGGACACAATGATGGGTGGTCGTGCAGCAGAAGAACTTATTTTCGGCCCAGAGAAAATAACATCTGGTGAGTTTAACACAAGTTTCAAATGTCGACTATTTGTATTATATTATATTTATTTAGGAGCAAGTAGTGACCTTAAACAAGCTACATCCATTGCATCACACATGGTTAAAGATTGGGGCATGTCGGAGAAAGTCGGCCTTCGTACTATTGAAGGTCCAAAAGGACTTGTTCCAAGTGAATCGTTAGGACCAAATACTGTAGAAGCTGTGGATGCGGAAATAAAACGAATACTTAGCGATAGCTATGAGCGAGCAAAAGCTATTCTCAAAATACACGCTAAAGAGCATAAAGCATTAGCTGAAGCTTTACTGAAGTATGAAACTTTGGACGCGGAAGATATTAAAGCAATCATGAGTGGCGAGAAAAAGGCAAATGATGCTGCGTAGTTTTACAGAATTTAATAAGATAGGAAAGAAAATTTTCTTTGTTCTTTAGTTTCTGAACTTATACACTGTTTTAAGTTGTCGATTACATACGTTGGGGAATTCTTAACAAAAACAAATATAAATTTAATAGATCAATAATTAGCGTTAAACTTGTTTGTTTTCAATATTGATCAAATTTCATTTCAATCCATTCATGCAAATTTACAAGTAGATAAAAGAAAGCAACGTACTGAAATTTTTAATTGCCTACAAAAATAATGCAAGACAATTACCTATATAAATTACCCCCTTTAAATGATTGTAGTAATAACTCAAAGTATTAATTAAGATTTATCAGTGCACGTTATGAAATACATATTTTTCAAATGTATGTTTGATTAAAACAACCTTTACTTAACATATTTTACTATATACGAATGGCAATAATATGTAATACGTCGAACATGATGTTAAAGAAGTAATGATAATTTTTAAATTTATTATCTTGAGATTTAACGCCTGCCTCCTCCGCCTCGGGAATAATTTGATCTTCCTTGAGGTCTGTCTTGAGTCCGGTTGTATCCTTGGTTTTGATGTGATGTATAATTTCCTTGATTACCGTAATTTCCAGGATTACCATAGTTGCCTTGGTTTCCGTAATTTCCTTGATTCACATAGCCCCCTTGATTGCTATAACCGCTCTGATTTCCTTGCATGCTATAGTTGTTTTGGTTTCCACCATAATTTCCTTGATCTCTAAAGTTTCCGGTATCACTCCGTTGATTAAATGAGTCGTTACCTGTTGAACATCGAATTACAAATTCCGTGTTGTGCGGAAATTATCAAATTTTGAACCTTTTTGAGACCAACCGCCTTGAACACGACCACCTTGATTTCCCGACCACTGTTTGCTTCGATCCTCATACTGTTGTTGATTAAAACCTCCTCCAGAGTTTTGATTTCCACCATATTGATTTTGTGACCAATTATTCTGACCGCCTCCTCTAGTACCACCACCACCACCTCCTCCTCCACGGCCTCCACTACCACCGCGTTGGCCACCCTTCAAAAAATTTTAACATTGTAATTCATCGGGTAGACCTGTGAAAGTAAATATTTCTTACCCTCATACCTCCACCACCTCTTCCACCGGGGCCCTGACCACCACCACCTGTACTTCGATTCTGTTGCCACGATGGCATTTCAGGTGGTGGAGGAGCATGTTCGTATGCTCTACCACCACGATCGGGTACCTAGTTTAAACAAAACAAATCAAACTATTGAATTAACGTAATTAATATACAATCGTACCCTTCCAATAACATGCTTCTGTATTTTTGAGCCAGTATTCTTGCGAACGGTAGCACTACTAGTTTTTTCAATTATAGCAAGATCATATCTAGCCGCTAACAATGCAGCAATATCAGTATTCCCAACACAATTTAACATTTCCTCAATATAAGCTTTCTTTTTCTTATATCGATCAGTGATTTTATCTTCTTTGCCCTTCATTTTTTCAGACCATTGAAAAGATTGAATAGTTACTTCAAGACGTGTTAGCAACATTTGACGCCGCAAATTGTATTCTTCATCAAGCTCCTTGTGTAATTTTTCTAATTTATTCCACTGTTCATCAGACAATGGTTTTGAACACTTGAACAGAGGTTGTGATAATCTTTTGGGATTTGTTACTTTTATAACATCATCCAATTTATTGCTAATTTTCTCAAATAAAGCTTTTGGCGATATATTATCCGGAGGTTTACCTAAACCTAATTCCTTGGTAATGGTTCGTAATGCACGGGCTGTCGAAGTTTCGTTCTGAAAATGATTTAAATTCATTTAAACAAACTTTTAATCTATCAGAAATTATTATATACCATCGAAATAATATTATTTGGTTTTTGTGGTTTCAGCTTTGTATACATTTTCAATGCCATTAGCTCAGTAATGAGATAATTTATCAATAAAACTCGAGTTTCTCTTGTTTGAAACCGACCCGTAAGAGGTCCACTGATCAGCTCATTGTACGGACATGTCAGTTCTTTCAGAAATGCAGAAATTTCTAGCATAAATTCGTTAAAGTCTGTATCTTTTCCCACCTAAAAATATTAGGAGCACATGTACAATATGATACTGTTGACAATCTGAAATTCTTTACCTTTTCATCTGTCTTCCGTAGAACGTGTATTTCGTAAGCTAGCCATGTTGCTAACTGACGGAAACATTCGGATTTAGGACCACCTTCTATACTTTCCTTCAGAATTGTTTCATTCAAAGCTTTTCCATTATATCTTAAAAATTAAAAATATATTTTACGTTGTACCACTCTATACTTGCGAGACAATTTAATTGACATTTGGATATAATAACAAATTTCCGTTTTAAGTAACCACTTACCCTACTGAATTGAGGGATTCTATAATATCTGCTTCGGTATCCATTATATTAAATTTAATTGATGTCACACGTTTGTTGTTATTTTGCAATTTATCACAAAAGATATTCACCGGCTATCATTTATAGGATACGTGATAGAAAGTATCTTACGGGGAGCAAATTTTCCTAAAAGCCAACTACAATTCAGCGCCTTGGAATTAATATCCTACTAGAATGGTTGGCTACATAAGTATAACAGCTGATTTCTTCATCACAATTTTATTCATCATGTGTTGGCTAATAATCAAAAGTTAAATTTATTAACACTGAAAATGGAACAAAATATGATTAATATTGAATAAATGTAGTGAATATTAATAAATATTTATTTGTAGTGTAATTTGTTTCATTATCAATGAAAAACGAATAAACATTTGATGAATAAATTCAATGAATAATTGAATAATTATAAGGTAACTAACTGAATAAATTAATTAAAGAAAAGAATTAATTTTATAAATTATATTCATCTGATATACTCCAACTGATATATTATCATCGTGTAACATGGAATACGTGGATTTATAACAGAAAAATACATTAGCGAACGGAGTTATAAAATTTTCACGAATGCGAAGCGGAGACACCCGAAAGCCATCGATGTAGCCAACCGAAGCTTTTCAATTTCTTAATTCTTTATTCCGATGCGAAGTAACGTCAGAAGTGTGTTTATTTATTTGGAAATGTAAAATGTCGTCTAAAGTGAACCAGAAGGAATATTTAAAGAAATATTTATCCGGTGAAAAGAAAAAACATAAGAGCAAACGAAAAACTCGTGATGCATCCAGAGAATCAAGCAGGTAATTGAAAAATTTTCCAGAATTGTTCTTCCGATAACGCATCCTAATCAGGAGTTTTTCATACAGCATTGAAGAAAATTTGTGGATGTGAAAGAATATAATTATTTGTTTTGGATATATTTTTACAGAGTTAAAATAATTGATGATGATGTGGATACGAGAAGGAAGAATTATGATGACGATGATACGGATTTAATTTTAACCGGGGAAGATGCTCCTCAAATTGTTGGTATAGTGGATGAAAGGCCATCAGACCTTAAGACATATGAAGACTTTAGAACAAGTGGAAAATGGAAAAGTCTTTCATCAAATAATCATAATGCTTCTTCATACTCTCATGAACAAGAACGTAAAACACATAGAAGGAGTCGTGAGAGACAACGGGATGATTATCGAAAATCTACAGAAACACCACCTCGCAGAAATAGATCACAAGATCTAAGCCCAGTAAGACGTCGAAGACATGGTTCAGAAGAAAGTGTGACAAGATATGAACGAAATACTTCGAACAGAAAACGTGAATTCAACAGTAATAGAAGTGATAGGAGAGAAAACGGTAAGACAATATACTTTTTACAAAAAAATATTTCAAGTGGTATGGAAAACTTTACAGTAATTCATAATGATTCTAAGAGAGGCAGAGATGATAATAATGCTTTTGGGAGAAAGAGTTTTGAAAGTAAACAATCGTGGAAGGAAGATTATTCACATAAACCTAGCTGCCGTAACGATTCACCACCGAGAAATAACTTTGACAGGATTAATCGAAAAAATGATTCAAACACTAAATATCATCAATCAGACTACCGCAGGGATATGTCGGATGATAGAAATAAATATAATCCATTTCGTTCAACATTCGATAACAAGCAAAATAAGCATTCCGAACCAGAGCATAATATGTCTTCAGCTAATGATAAATATTATAATAACAGAGGAAAAGCAAATCCTTTCCGATCAAAGCCAATGCTCTCAAGCGTCAGTAATTCTGTATCGTCCGAAAAAAGGCCAAGCTCGTCATTACCTCGACAGAAACGCTTTGACAGCGATTCTCATTCTTTCAAACAATATAATTCATCTCAGGGATCAAGATATAATCCTTTTCGTAATGATCTTCCACAACGTTCAGAAGATACAGGTTCAAAACAATTTTCAAATGATAGATCATTTGATACAAGAAAACGCGATTTTACTGATAATAAAAAATATCCCTTGCGGGAAAAATTCGCTCCAGATCAAAGAGGCTCCTTTCATTATCATAATAAAAATCCTGATAATTGGAATAAAGAAAAATTTTCTTATAAAGGTTCTGATGAAAGTAAGGGATATAATAATAGGCGGAATGTATCTGGATTTGATCGTAATCAATATAAACATGGTGATTTTAGAAATGGTCGCAATTTTAAAGATGACAAACGTAATATGCATGAAGAGAAAAATTCATTTCATTTTTCAAATTCATTTAAAAAACGATCACACGATGATTTACCTACCAGTTCAAGAAATTCTGATCAAAGATTACGAGATGGCCGTTTTGAGCGACGTAATGATGCTAAGAGAAGCAGATGGGATAATAACGATAACAGTAGCAGTAGGCTCAAATAATATTCATTTTTATCCCATTTTATGTAGTCCTTTAACATTTTTATCATTCACCCCCGCCCCACATTTATAACACAAAAGAAATTTTGTTGAACTGATATTAGAAATCCTTCACAGGGTATACGAAACTGAATAAGTTTCATGAAAATAGAGTATCATTTTGCATTTAAATCTATGAATGATTCTATATTCTATAAGTTTTGCTGAATATTACGTAAATGTAATATATAAAAAATGTTTGTAATTTGGTTGCAATTGGTATCATAAATTCGAATATTGATTTGAAACATTTCTATAATTTTACATTGAATTATTGTAAAATATGTGCATATAGGTTTAAACAATTAACCTTCCCAAAAACATTAATTTTATTATTGACAATAAATACTGATTGCACAAAATTGAAGTTCTAATTGAGTAAAGCAAAGTTCCAAAATGATATCATTACTTCTAGCATCATGTGAGAAGAAAAGTAAACCATATGAAAATAAGAGCGATGACGATCTATCTCCTGTACGAAAAAGAAGCCCACATAAACATGCCGGTATTTAAATAATAAAAATTGAACATTTCAATCAATGTAATAATAATGTATTATATATTGTAATCTAGATAAACATATTAGTAGAGATGGTGGCTCTAAACGTGGTTATAAAGAAAGCTACGACGACCGGCATGATACAAAAGTAAAAAGTACTTTGGATGGCAAGAGAGCAGGCTTGCAATCTGCAAGGATGTTAAAGGCAGAAAACGATAAAATACGCAAAAGAGAAGATGAAATGTTCAAAAAAATGCCTGAAGATGTATCGGGCAAAAACGCTGAAGCAGTTGTGCGAAATATGGGAAGACGTGCACAATTTGAAGAAGATCTAAAACGTGAAGAGGAGAAAGCGAAGAGGGAAATGGAACGGAAAAGGGTTTATTCTCGATGGGGGAAAGGTTTGAAACAAATAGAAGCGTATGAAAATAAAGTTATGGATGAAATCCATGAGATGAGCAAACCATTGGCCCGATATTCCGATGATGCCGACTTGGATAAAATGCTCAAAAGTCAGCAAAGAATCGGTGATCCAATGTTGAATTACATGCGTAGAAAACAGGATGAAAAGAACAAAAAAGACAATGTTCAATCAACTCCAATTTATCAAGGTCAATTCCCGGAAAATCGTTTTAATATTCGTCCTGGATACCGATGGGATGGTATTGATCGTTCTAACGGATATGAAGTAAAATGGTTTGACGAACAAAGCCGCAAAAAGGCGGTTCAGGAAGAAGCTTACAAGTATAGTACAGAAGACATGTAAATATTCCATTTAAGTGTGAACACACATGTTTTATTTAGAAATTAAGGAAATAAAATGTTAATCTTGCTAACATTGATTTCTTTTTATTGGAATAAAAGACTAGTATCCTTTAATTTGGCATTAAGAAGGTAAGGTTTCCTTGTGAAAATTAAATTTCTTTTAGCGTTAGCATGTGATGCACTTTATTTTGAAGTATAAATTTTCTACTTATACAATTTGAATATACTATTTGCTGTATATAAACCATTGACTACAAAATTTGCCTATGCAAAAAAGTTCTGAAGGTGTAAATATGACCACCACGAATGTTTCTTTGATTCCTCGACATCAGCGGTTCCGGAGAGACCATCTTGCACAGATCCTAGTTCTGAATACAGAAAAAGAAATTACTTCATAATTAAATTAAAAATAAATAAAATTGAACTGCCAATTTGAAACCAATCATAAATTAATATTCAGGTTAGCTAAATCTAGCATTTCCTCTTGCCCTACTTATAAATAATCAATAATGCTGATTCTTTTTGTTGCTTTACCTCTGTCACTACAATTTCCCAGCTTATTAATAACACTTCCTTTTACGCAAAAGTCACTGTAAGCAAGAAATTTCCAAACTGTGTTTTAGTGAAACGTTGGGAGTTGCCGTCAATCATGCAATTAATAAAGACGTCAGGATAGGGAATAGTATGATATTTGGTAAGTTCTATATGCTTACAATGAAGTTACGTATTAGAATCGAATTCTGTTTTTATGTTCTTAAAGTTTCATGTGTTTAGTCCTTCAAAGTTGGATAAAATTATCGTTACACAGACAAAAGAAGAATATATTAGGTACATGTAATAGTTTTATATAGAACGAACATAATAACAGGCTCAAGAATCAGTACCGTATTCCTTATCCTGTGTCACAGATAGCCCTATCGTAAACTTGATAGTTTTGTTTTTTTGAAATTACAAAAAATTAAAATTAAAATTAATTACTTTTAAGCAATTTAATTTAAAATTACCTTCCTCCTCATTAACACTTTTGTCCTTACTATTATTGACACGGTACTTCTCTTTATCTTGTTCAACATGAGGCTTACTTCTGAAATTTTCCCATGAACCAAACTAGAAGATGCATTTGAAAAGAAGCTTATGCATGAACTTTTGTTTTACATAAAGTAGATTTACCGCATCTTCAGGAAGATGTTGTTTCTCGGCTGCGTATCTTTTCGTGGCGAGATATAACTTATTTAAAAATTCTGGCATTTGTTTTTGAGCCACCCAAGAGGTTATAGTTGATGGTAGCGCTAGACCCGGATCATCAAAGTATGTCAAAACAAATTCCAAACCAGGTTTCTTAAAAGAGCTAAATGGACGAATAACCATATAGCTCCAATAATTTTCAACCCTTTGTTTTTCTGGTTTTATAGGGCATTTAGGATGAACGGTGCTTTTATTACAAATAACTATCAAATTTCTAGCTGTATCAACAAAATGTCGCCTATTATAAACATAATCCCTATTTGCGAAGAGTCTCTGAAATGTAAGAATTATTTATGTACAATGTTCAATTAGAATTTAAGAAACTAAGTTACAGGCCACCGCATTTCCCAATAAATGACATGACTTTTAACACTGTCAACCGGATCAGTATCAACAATTTCTAGAGAAATGGCTGTATCGTCCCAATGTTTTCTATACTCGACATCAGTTTGAACATGCAAAAAGTCATCTGCTGTCACGTCTTTATATGTTACGTGCACTAAATTAAAAATTTAAAATCTAGTTCACAATTGTTTAACCTAAATATACAAATTTCAACTTTTGTACGCAAACAAGGATGATTTTTCTTCACGCCTCCAAATGATCATATCCTTCCTTTCTATGTATGGTTCCCAGCCATTTTCACTTTTACTCACTTTATTGCATTCAGCACATGTACAATATTCAATTCCTTCAAATTTCTCAGTCATTACTCTTCGCTTATTACACAATCGGCACATGAGTGTTTCTTGCTTTAGTTTTTTAACGTAGTCAATTTCATTGAAATAAAATTGAATGCTATCATACTGGATTCTTTCGGTGTCCCAATCAAAAATGTAGACTCCAACAGAGCTCAAAGCTATGCTTTTGATATGCTTTTGGGCCTTAAAATTCAAATCAATATATATAGCATCCCATTGAGATAACTTTGAAATTAATTAAATAAACGGCGATATACTTACATGTTTCCGGAGTGCACATAATAGTTTTTTGAGCCCATTTTCTCCCCAAATTCTATGGTAGAATACTGTTATTTGAATTCCTCTTCTGAATCTCTGGGCCATTATATATTCACATTGATATGTCCATATTCTTAACGTAATGCTCGAGCGCTCTTTGAGATTTTGTAAGAGAGACTGTCCAAGGGTTTGCACATATTTCCAGGGATACTGGCGTGGTTTCATGATTACTGTGATTATTGAATACTTATTTTACTTCTACGGCTCTATTTTTCCCCGTCTAGACTATCATGGTTATGAACGAATTAATAAAGTTGGCACAATGTGTTGAAGTTCTGCAGTGAGAATAAATTTTTAACTTTTTAAATTTCTTAATATGAATTCTTATTCAATCATTTATACTTAGGATCTGCAACTATAGCAATTTTAGAGAAAAAATTTGCCCATACCGCACACAGTGCTATAGCCAATTAGTGTATTATCTTTCAAAATAATTCACATTTGATAATGAGCTCCGTAGGTAGACTCCATGCTCGACGAGATGTTAGTCAAATGTCTTAAAGGTCAAACAGTGATAACTGATAACAAATAAAAATTGTTTACAATCAAATTATTACACGATTCAATAAGCTAAAAACATGAGAAATTGTTTCTAGGAATATAAAATATATGATCGAAGAATAATAGAACTTGTAGGTAAATGTTTTATCGAAAAATAGCAAATTGTTATCCAATAATTTTCTGCTAGAAATCTTCTAGTTGGTTAAAGTGTTCTTCTAAAAGTTAAACTAAAATATTTCAAAGAAGTAAAACTTATTAATATTTAAATAATTGAATCTACTGTTTTTAAATTCTTAGCCTTCGTAAAGAATATCAACTAGGGATGGATAACACTTCTGGGTTCTGTCATCAAGTGTAACAACAGAAAAGTAAAAAAACTTTTGATTTGCATTTGATACTTCATTTCATACATGCGGTTGATTTTGTACACATAAGGTTTATAATTCAACGAAAAGTGGATTTACAGTGATTGTTTACTCCTTTTGTGTTCCAGCATTTCCAATCTAATTCAATTTGGTTAACAACTCTCAACAGAACAAAAAACCGCACGTAAAAATTGATGTTTTGACACGTATCAAAAAGGTTATGGCAATTATATTTTCAGGCTAGAGTAACAAAATGGTGCTGACAAGTCGATTTTACAAGGAAAAGTATCCTGAGGTTAGTTAAGATTCAATAGAGCAAATTATTTGAAGCCAACGTTTGTTCTCAAATAGGTGGAGGATGTGGTCATGGTGAATGTTAGATCCATTGCAGAAATGGGTGCGTACGTTCACCTACTCGAATACAATAATATCGAAGGCATGATATTACTGTCAGAATTGTCTCGGCGTCGTATACGTTCTATCAATAAATTAATTCGTGTCGGCAAGACGGAACCCGTTGTTGTTATTCGTGTAGATAAAGAAAAAGGTGCTGCTCATTTGCCTCATAGTGTATTTTTATTATAATTCAATTTTTAAGGCTACATTGACTTGTCGAAACGTCGAGTATCTGCAGAAGATGTTGAAAAGTGCACTGAGAGATTTGCTAAAGCTAAAGCAGTTAACTCAATTCTACGTCATGTAGCTGATATACTAATGTATGAAACAAATGCCCAATTAGAAGAGTTATATCAAAAAACTGCCTGGCATTTCGAAGAGAAATATAAAAATAAAACATCAGCATACGACATTTTCAAACAAGCCGTAACGTGAGTATAGCAGTAACACCTTAACCATTCCATGTTTTCTATAAAACACATTATTATAGGGATCCATCAATTCTAGATGAATGTGGCTTAGATACACATACACGAGATGTTCTTTTGAACAACATTAAAAGAAAATTGACTTCACAAGCTGTTAAAATTCGTGCCGATATCGAATGCTCATGTTATGGATATGAAGGAATTGATGCAGTCAAAACAGCTTTGAAAGCTGGTTTAGCATGTTCAACGGAAGAATTACCTATACGCATAAACTTAATTGCACCTCCACTTTATGGTAAACATTCAAGATGAGTTATATTGATTTATAATTTACTTTGTTTCTTCAAGTAATAACTACATCAACTCCGGAAAAAGCCGATGGGCTGAAAGTATTGGAGGCTGCAATTGAAAATATCAGAACAACAATTGCCAAATATGATGGTGAATTTAAAATCCAGATGGCGGTAATTTCTAGTCTCATTAAAACACAGGGTGTATTAATAAAGTCATATTTCATGTTTCCTATAGCCAAAAGTTGTTACTGCCATTGATGAAGCTGATCTTGTGCGGCGTATGGAAAGGGCTGAAGCTGAGAATGCTGAAGTTGCTGGCGACGATGATGAAGAAGATGAAGAGGACGAGGATGAAGAAGATGAAATGAAATTTGATGAGAATCAAGAAAATCATAACGATAATGATGAAGAAGAATGATTACGCATAAAACGTATAAAATATTAATAAATATTTCTTATAAATTTATGGAGTTTCATATGAACAGGGTTGAATTCCTCTATTAAATTCGACGACTTACTTATTTGTTCAACTAGTATGCGTATATTGTATAAATCAAATAATTCAAAACATGGTTTTATTTCGAAACAAGAAAATTCAGTGTAATGATAACTTGAAATGCTTTTTGCAATTATTTTACATTATATTTCTACGTTAAAAAATATATTTATATTTAACTTTATTCCTAATTATATTAGTTCATCCATTTTCTACAATTCGGAGCTCCACACATACATGAAATTTTATGTGCATCATCTTCAATATCAAATTTGTAATCATACGAGAGCTGTAAATTAATATATGATATATTAATTGATATATTGATGAAAACAAACAACAGGTTACTTACTTCCTCCCCTCGATTTATTCGTCTTTTTGCAAAAATAATTATCCTATATTCTCTATCGACTTCAACAATTTCAGTTACGCAATTCGGGTTGCAAGAGTGGTTTATGTAGCGAGCTAAACCTCCAGATAAGGTAGCATCGACTACTCTTTCTTCATCCAATCGGAACATATAAATGCCACGGTTCTGTTTTATTTTATATTAATTAGAAATGTAAAATTCAAATCATAATTTTTAACTTACTTTAGCTTCAAATTGCTTTTCACGCAATTCTGAAACTTCGGTTCGTATAACTTCCCCAATATATTCTATGACCATAGTATGTTTTTCTAAGTCACGAGCAGCATATAACCCTAATCCTTGAATCTTAGATCTGAAAAATATAAATCATAGTGTTTTTATGTTTTATTTGTTTATGATATTTGTGCACTAACCTAGCCAAATATACATTATTTCTCCACTCTTGTTTCATTTTTTTATATTGTGAACTTTTCGAATGTACAAATTGTTTACTATAGGGACAGGCAACTTCTCCCGCCACTGATATTGTAGGAGTAAGTGGCAATCGTTGATTTGTTGACCCTGATCTCTGTGTGTGAGGTTTCCTCCATGCTACTGTTTGTTTTTGTTTTGGTTCTGTTCTAGCTGCACCCGACGGATTAATAGCTAACGGTAATTCTAATAGTGGATTTCGACCATACTTAAAACGATAGTCAGTTAATGTTTCTATGCCTGGTAGACTTTCTAAAATTCTAACGACAGCTGGTTCTGTTAAACCAAATAAATCCTCTCCGGTGACGTATTTTGGAAACAGTTGTACTAATTCACAATTTTTTCTTAATAGCGATAAAGGTTCCAAAATCCGTTGCCAAACAGCTTTTGGTGTAGAGTCTTTAAGTTCAATATCCTGTTCAGATGGTTCTTTAATGAGAACACGAAATTCTGGCCGTCCTGCATCATCACCAATAGAGCAAATATATCGGCATCGTTTATTTGGTTTTCGCATAGACCAATAAAATCGAATCTAAAATTTCAATAATAAATAAAATTGTTCAATTTCGAAAAATTCTTACTTACAATTTTATATCCGATAGGATAAATATAGTTTGAATTGTGAAAAGCTTGCAGTTGATGTGGTAAAAGTTGTCCTACGTTCAAAAATATTAAACTACCAACTCGAAGTAGATTACTCAGTTCAGAATGATGCATAACAGCTGCAACTTGTCTACTCTCATCTCTATCAACATAAACGCGTCTTTGTACACTCAAAGTCGTTAATTCATTTTCTTTTTCATTTTTCAAAGCATGCGACAAGCAATGAGTACTTTTGTTCTTGTAAAAAACACATTTATCTTTTATAGCACATGATAGATGATATACATTCCCGCAACGATTTTTGAAACACTTTATTGTTGCACCTAAGTGATGACATAGCGTACATGTTTGATTGAGACTTGCTTGTAACGCTGCTTCTAAATTCATTAATGCACCATTTACTGTCTCATAAACTCCATCAGACCAAAGAGCGCAATTTAAGTGAACCTACAAAATAAAATTTAATCATATATCCATCATAATTAATCAAAAATAATTCATTAAATACCCATTTGTCAACATCAAAATTCAAGAGTCGTGAAGGACCGTCTGCAACACCGTCACCACTTTGATTGCAAAATATACATCTACGCGTATCTTCTGGTACCTTTATAACTGGTGTCACTGTTATATTCATCCTAAATAACATCTCTGTTATTTCCTTCTCAGTTGGTTTCTTAAATTTCGGTGTTGAGGCAAAGGATGAATGTGAAAAATATTTATATCTGCTTGCTTTTGATATAAAATCATTCGCAACATTTGAATTCTGTGTTCCATATTTTTTGTGCGTATTCTGATTTCCTAAGTTCTTATTAACATTACTATTAAAATCACGATCATCTCTTAATCTGATATCCTTATATAGATCAATGTCTTCATCATCTAAATTTTCTACAATTTGACTCCCAGATGAATTTCTTTCGAATTTATTAAAGTTTCCGGTGGATGAATTCACCAAATTCAGTGTGTCATCTAGAATATTAGTTGGTCTCCATTTGAATTGTTTATAACAACTCTTACTACAGAAGTATAATTCATCTGCACTATTAAGTAGTTCATTGTTTCCAGAAAGTAAAGGAAATTCACATGCTTTAGCCCGAATTATTGTATTTAAAATAACCACATCACAGTGGCGACAAAACTTGGCTGCACCATTTAAAATTGTTTGAATATCAACTGGATCTCCTTCTTTTCCATCTCTTCCTTTAGTTCGATAAAGACCAAGCTTTTGACTTGGTGGTGTTGTTGTTCTTTCAATGATTTGATATGATGTTGGAGGTGGTATATGTAAAATATTTGCTAAGTCTCTAAGTACTCCCATTATATCCTCAGCGGCGGATGATGATAAAGTAAGTGTAACCGTAACATTACTATCTTTCGGAGGTATAAGTTGTGTAGATCTATTATAGAACATTTATTAATATCAACTGAAAGTAAGAATATCAATTAAAAATTATGTTACTTACTTATTTTTCCATTCTGAGTATACAGTATTCTCTTTGTTACTATCACATAGCTTTTTGTCAATTGACAAATCGATTCCACTTTGCAGTTTAACTGGTATTGGGGCGATAACTGGTACCAATGGTGACATTCTTCCGTATTCATCATCTTCATTACAATCTTCATTTATAACACGAAGTCCAGGGAATGGTAGAACTGCGTCCCATATAACACATTCAGGACTTGAACTTGTGACAATACTTTCCGGTGTATCAATATCACGATCTTTGAATAAATAATCAAATTTATTGCCTTGATCGAAATCTGACTCAAATTTGATTGGTGGAAATTCTTGATCGTAGAATCCATTATGCATTGATGCAGGATATGGTTCTGGTGGTATTTCAAGTGCCCCAAAGGGTTTTGTATTATAGTAATCCACATAACTTTTACTCTTTGCATCTCCATATTCGCCAAATAAATTTTCTTGAGAGGTAGTTTGATCCTTAGCAAAACCAATCTTTGTTAAATCTCCTGCACCATAAGGTGGACATATTCCATAGTTACGACTTAGAAGAGGTTCTAAAACTTGTAACTGCGGCATTTGCCTTAATTGTACCATTAAATTATCAATGAAATTATCATAATCTTCATCAAACTTAGATAATTTACGAGATCGTTTCTTTAAGTGTGTCGTTTCTTTACTAGACATTTGCATTTGTTGTCTTCTATTTTTTTGATATTCTCGTTTCTTTTTCTTTTTAAGCTCGACACTAGACTCAAAGTTTTCAGATAATTTTACTTTGTCATCTTTAAGAGCATTTGACTGTTCAAAACTTTCTAACATATCTGACTGTATTTGACCAAGAGATTGAATTGAATGAAACTTATTGATTGGTGAGGATTCTCTAACTTCTGTTTTAATTGGTTTCGAATCCTCTGTAATAATGTTTGTTATTCGTGATACGAATGAATTATCAGAAACTTCAATTTTTACACTAGACACTGGTGAGCTACATCCAGTTTCAGGTTTCTTGCATTCAATAAGGTTTTCAACTTTTATTGTTTGGTGCTCCAATTTTGGCTGTTCTTGTGGAGAAGATGCGGCGGCGGCGGCGGCGGCATTTGCCTTTTCTAAATTCAATTTTTCATTAATTTGTTTCAAATTCTTTGCAACAGGATTCGATACGAATGATGTTTCCCTGGAAACAATTTGAGTTGGTGCACTTTTCTTAGTTGATTCTTCTGGTTCGCTTATCAACAAGTCTGTTGGCGTTTGCAATTTAACATGTTGCTGCTGATTTGATTGTAACAATGATGGTGGACTTGTTGGAACTGGTGGAATGACAGGACGTGCAAGTTGTGCTTCTAGAGAACTGACCACACCTAAACTTGGTGCACGTAGCGCTGAAACTTTTCTTGAAGGTATAACTTGTGTCGTAACAGTTGATGAACTATTCGTGGAATTTTGTAGCAATTGCTTTAATAAAACATTTTGTGATTCATCGGATTTTGATGTGTGTATAACAACGTTTGATGTTTTACAACCGTTAACAATTTGTTCATTAGTTTTTAGATTATCTCCCGCTGGATTAAATGTGACTGAACTGTCTTCGTTACCTTGTGTATCTGATTTGTTTGGAATCACTTCTAAACTGTACCTTTTATAACCCGAAATTTGTGCTGGAACTTCTCTTTCAACAGTTTCATCGATCGATCTAGATCGTTTAATATTTGAAGATGATAGAATTATCTTCTTCGATGCTTGTTGACTATCTTGGTTTGATGATGAACTCACAGTTATAGTGGAGTTCGATGGTCCGACACAAGAGGCTATTGCAACATCTAAATTCGATGATATTGTCGAAAATATAGATGTAGGTACAACTAACTTCGTTTTTTTAAAGGATTGCTTCTCTTCGTTTGTCATAACCCGAATTTTATCAGATGTTATTTGCGATTGTACAGTTGTTGGTGCTGCTAGAAATACTTTCATTGTTGTAACCCCCGATGAAGTTGTTTTAAGTGTGGAATCACTATCGATACACAAATTTCTAGAATTGGTTTCTTTTTCACTACTAGATTGATGTTTTTCAAATGAACTAGATTCCGAATTGGTTTGCATATTGTTAGAAGAATTTTCTGTTTGAGATTTACTCTCAATTTGCAAAGACGATGAATTTATGCTTGACATTATAGTACGCAACTGTTGTGAAACGTTTGCCATATTTGTCGTCAATTCAGTTGGTTGAGATAGTGGTGATAGTTGTGGCATAATCGAAATAACTCTATTAGGAAGCCTTTGCACATCAACAGTTTGTTCTGTTTTAGCAGGTGGATCTTTTGATTTCTCTGAAATTATTGTCTTCTCCGAAATATCTTCATTATTAGTATTGCCCGGTTTACGATCAGTACTATTTGTTTCTTTGCTTTCACTTATGACAGTCACTGATTCTTTCTTCGATAAGTTGTAATCCTTTATGTCGACATTCTCACTGTCTTCTTGTTCAATTGAACTGTCTGGAGATATTGATTCATCCTCAAATATCTTATTAGGTAGTGATAAATCTTGCAGTACGGTTAAAGATGACAGTTTTGGATAGCTAAAAGGTTGCATGATATTATGTTTGATATTACCTAAACTGTCTACTGTTTGAGGCAATTGTATTTTGTTACCCACAACAGTGGCTTGGACAATTTTTGTATTCCCTACATTCGTGGCTGGTTTTAAATGTAACGATGATAATGATACAATTTTACCAGCATTAATTTTTTGTCCTCGAACATTGAGAATTGTTGGCTGTTTTGTTAAACTTATATTGCCCGTTACTTTATTCTGCTTTTCAGAAGACATAAGGTGTGCTGGACTTAGTGTCATGCTCTTAAGTAAAGGTACGGAAATTGTTGTATTTCCAATTGAAACTTTTGCAGTTGTTTGAGCCATATCAGCAACAATTTTCTTTGGTGTAACCATAACTGCAGTTGATGGAGTTGTATTGGCATTTATAACATTACACTGAACGGTTGTAAATGAGTTTCTGCCACAAGTTAATATGTTCGATGTTATGAAATTACTCGTTGTACAAGTAGTTGGTTTGATTGTCACTGCAGCAGAGCACGGTACATCTTCTAACAATTTCACCGTATCTTTGATATTTCGACCATCAATCATGGCTTCAAAATCTTCAGTAGTTGCAAAATTTTTTACTTCAGGTGTTTTACACTTCTGTATCGCCGCTTGCGTTTTAATTTTACTTGGAGATATTATTGTGGAATGAGATGAACTACATACAGCTCCTATGCTGTCCAAATGTTCGCTATTTCCAATATCTTTTTCATTAGGAGAAGTTCCTGTTTTTTTAACGACACTGTCGAATTCTTTTTCATAATTATTATTGCACTTAGTTTGTGTATCTTCAGATTTTTGTGATAAAGAATTTTGTTTTAATGAATCATCGCTATCCACATAATCAACAACATCAGTTGAGAATAGAACATATTCTTCTGTTACTTCTGATTCTAATGGACTTGTTACTATTTCTCCGAGATCTGAGGTTACTAAACTTTCAATCACAGTCATATCATCTCCATCAGAAATGTGTTGTGCTGCAGAGTTTAATGATACTTCTGTTGCTACAAAACCTTTATCCTGAAAATCATCATAATCTATAATACCCTGTTTTTCATCTGGACTGCTATCAATTATTACAACATCATCTAACACATTGCCTGAATTCTTAACACTACTTTCCGTATTTTGAATACTTTCTCCAGAGTCAGATTGTTTTGTAGAGCATGTATTTTTGCTCCCCATATTTACACTTGACGCACTTGTACTAGTCAAAACCACTTCTGAAGCTGGTGTTTTATCACCATCATCATTTTTATCACCTACTGTTGTTTGTAACGTATTATCCTTTGTTTGCAAACAACTGCTATCTGTTGCTCTTGATTTTGCTTCAATATTAAGTTTTTGTCTAACATTAGAAATATTCCACATTGGTGATCCGCCAAATAAACCCAAACGAATTCTACCATATTTCCCAGCAGATTCACAAATCGGTAGATAGTGTCCAGTTATATTGGAGAGTCCACCACCACCATCAGAGCTACTTCTACTGTATTGCTGCTGTTGTTGATGGTTTTGTTGATGTAGATCGGATGGTTGCATCGAGTCTCTATTTTGTGATATCATTTGCTCTGATGAAACATTCATTCCAGATAATTGATCATTCGAATTTTGTTCTGAATTATTTCTTCTATTTGATAAAGTATTTATTAGAATTGATTGATTCGGAACGAGATTATATTGAAGCAAAGGAGACGATGGTGCTGATCCCATTCCTTGGTTTTGAATCGGTGAGGATGCTGTTTGAGATTTAGGTTTCATTTGATTTTGGTTAACATGTTGTCTTTGGATGATTTGTCTTTGTTGTATAAAATGCATTGTTCTCTGAGTTTGCAACATATCTTGGGATGTACCAAATACACTCTGTATTTGTGTTGGTGACACAATAGGTTGAGGACTTCCCAGTGGCGAAACATTTTGATGCATATTGTGTTGTGATGTCATTTGCAATCTTACTCGATCTTGATTGTTAAATTTAACTTGCTGTTGAGATTGCATATTGCCACCAAACGATGTTACAGGACTTGTAACTATCCTCGATGCAGCAGACATTTGATTAACATTCATTCGATTTTGTTGATGTTGTGGTGAAGTTATCCTAGGAGCAGGTGATGCGTGTCGACCAGGTAAAGAAGATGGTGAAGGAGGTCTATTATAAGTGAAATATATCAGAAATATATGACATGTTGTCTTCGACAGTTACTTACATTGTTGCAGATGGACTAAATGAATTCTCGTCAATGTGGGAATGAGGTGTACTTATTCTTGGAGAAGATTGCATCGTATTATATGGTGAAGCATTTGAATTGGATTGATGAACTGGACTCTGAGATATACCGCTTGGACTGTGAGATAACAATGGACTAGGTGAATGTAAGGGACTTTTTGTGCACTGCAAAATATGCCCTCCAAGTGGTGAAGGTGATGTTTGCTGAAATAATTTTCAAAAATTGCTTTAATATTTTTAAGTTTTACTATATTCGTACTTACCATTAACATAGATGATTGTGAGTTTGTAGAAGGAGATAACATTGGAGACATAGATGTCATTTGAGCCGGTGATGGTGTATTTGATGTTGACATTGATACTTTAGCCATGTGCTTTGTTCGATAATCCTTTGAAGAAAAAACCAATTAGGTTATACTCAATGATAATATGTTCATTACTTTAATTACCTGGAACAAGATCGAATGTTGTCTGCAAAGTTTTCTGGCGCTTTCCAATTGTTTCTGAATTAAAGCTTGTTCAGCTGTAACTTTTGCTAATTCCATAGCATCTTGTGGTAAAAGTTCACCACCAGTCTTCTTCATTGATCTTTGTTTACTGTTTAAAGACTTATATTTGCAAATTATGATAAAAATTTCTCACAAGAATATTAAAATAAACACCTTTCGATTTTTACGTAGTTTCATAACTTCGTCCTCATAATACTTAAGTTGATTGTTCAATACGGCATTTTGATTATTCAACCAGTTTTCATAATTGATCTGTAAAATTCTATCCTGTTCTGTTAATATGTTATCTGGTGGTAGTGGTGGTGGAGCCTGTAGATTTGCGTTAAATAACTGCACGTGACTGTTAAATATTAAAATTCTTTAAGTTTCTATTCAACTTCATGTGCTATTATTTTCAACTTACATATCTTTTTTGTTTTCTTCAATTTCATTTGCTTTCTTCCGCCAGCTAGTATTTGTTATTGATGGTGTTCGTGTATCTGTTTTTATGAAAACATTTGCCTGAGAAATAGGTTTTTTATCAATCATTTGACTTGTTATAATTGATGAAGACAATTGCTGTTGTTCTCTTTTCTCCTGTTCTAATAAATCTTCTAGCAGAAGTGGTTGATCCTTTAAGTTAGATATTGTTTGTCATTTAGTGCTTTTTTTTTATTTGATTAAAAATTACCTGATTATGACGAACACTAGTATTTACAGGATATGGCGGCGGTGGACCTGGGTATGGAGGTGGTGGTGGAGGTAGATTTGAACGAGGGATTTTACATGGTGTTCCTGGTGCTACAACATTGCTGTAACGAGGTAAAGTTGTGCTTCGAAAGTTTCCTTCTTGCGCCTTAGTCGCATTCAAGTCTATACGATTTAGTGTGAAATTTTGTTGATTTGCAATGAAACTGAAATTTTATATGTGTTATAATTGATTTCAACAAAAATTTCAACTACTCGTACTTATGACGAATTTCAGCTGGTATATCTTTTCTTAAAATGAATTCTTGTCTATTCTTTAAATTCAAGTTATGTTCACCTTCATGATGGCCTTCAATTGGATGTCTCGGATGTAATGTCTAGGGAAATAAATTCATTTATTTTAAACTATATACTGTGTGTGGTTTTCAATGAATTTACCTGTTTTTCCATATGTAAATGCTCGTTTCTTTGTGCGAAGTTTTTGCTGAAAATTAAAACAGATAAATATTATTTAAAAATTAACTAAAACATTTATGTTGCATTACTACATTTCTCCAGATGCCTTCTTTAATCTTTCATCCGGATCACCTTCATCGAAATCCAGTCGATCCAACAAATTGTGGTCTACATTGTCAGTCAATGCATCCAGCTCGGGGTCAGCATATGCAAGGATATTAAAATCTTCTCCCATTTCAGCAGTCAAAGAATTTAGGAGTTCATCATCATCATCTTCACCTAAACCACCGAGAATATCACCCACACCCTCAACTTCTGCCATTACAGCATTATCTTCTTGTTCCAATTTTTCTAACTCTGCAGTTACATTCTCTGGTATTTCTCCTTCACTCTTGATATTATCGTTAGTTTTCATTTTATTAGGTGCATCTTTATCAGTTAAATTAACTGAGTTTTTAGCTACAACATCGGAGTGAGTTTCATCTTTTGTACGTTTTTGACGTTTCTCTAACTCAGCAGTGATCTTTTTATTTGGTAAATTCAATCTAATTGTGCCAGTGGTAACTGGTCCCGCACTCAATCTAGTCGCGTTCGTATTTGCAACTACTTTAACAGATCTATTTGTTACACTCACTGGAAATGGTTCTCTAAATGTTGTAGTACCGCCAAATCCAACGCTTGGACTTGGTAGAGTTTGTTCATCTTGAGTCCAACGATTTACACCAGTTTCAATTTGAGGTAAATTAGATGAAATTGGTCGACTTTGGTTCGAATGCAATACAGAATCTTCTTGCCGTTGAAGGAGATCTCGCAATTGTTTATTTTCTTGTTGTTTTGTACTACTATCGCCAAAACTTGAACTAAGGGGTAATAAATTACTCTGATATGCTTCTATTTGACTAGCATAAACTGTTGGCGTAACAATATCTGCATTGAATTGAGGTCTAGGAGTACCAGGAATCGAACTAAAAACTGGACGTTTTTCTATGCTTGGATTGTGTTCTGACGAAGGAAAATTAAGTGTACTGTTTGGTGTTGAACCATTTGGTGGCACTACAACAGGTTACAATAGTTAAAATATGTTATTTACAAGCATTATTCGTACAACTTATACCTTGTGTGGTAAACTGTTGTATCTGCTGCTCTTTAGCTCGTAAAGCCTGCAATTGTTTCCATTGTCTTTCTTGTTCCTGTTGTTTCAAAGACTTTTGTTGGGATGTAATTTTTTCTTGATCCTAAGAACAATTACAAAAAGAGAAATTAGAATTCTTATTAAATTTTTAAAATTTCTAAGAATCACACATGCAAAATGTTGAAAAAAATATTTGAACATTTCGAATATGCTAAAAGAAATATCAAGTTCATAAAAATCATCAATTTCTCTGAAATATAGTTCAAAATAAAAAACAGTAAAGGCGAAAAAAGGGCGTTGAATTTATGTTTAAAAATAGCAACAGAAGCGTAAATTTATGAAAATTTTTATAATAATAATAAACCCTTCTTGCACTTCTTTAGAATATGGATTTAAAAGAATGGTTGACGTTCGATATTCAGAAACATTTAAATTTTGGTGAAGACGTATTATATACATTTCTTTAACTTTTTCAATAACATAATAAATTCGGTTTCTTATAATAAAATTTCTTTTGTATTTAAATTCAACAAACATTTCATTAAATTGCAAAAATAAAATATTTATATAAAGCTATTTGTAGAAAAACATTTTTCAAATTATAAAGCAAAGTAAAGCTGAAAGAGTTTTGTTTAAAAAAAAAAAATTAAAATTTCTACTTAAAAACATTGACAAAAAGATTACATTTATTCAATTAAATACTTAAAAATCTTTAAATCATTTTCATGCAGGCAAATAATAATATTTTCACATCACTGATATTTTAACTGACCCATTAACGCGAAAATTCATTCATTTTTTAAACAAAATTAAATTTCCTTAGTTATTATTTTCTCAAAAGACAAATCACTTTTATAAAACAAGATATTTAGAGCGCTAATGGGTATTGAATCACTTCAACACTTTGACACTCATACATAAAAATGAAATAGATACAAATATAATTTTATTGCTAAAATTACATAAAAATATTTTTGTTTAATTCTCACCAGAGCATTGTTTACAGAGGAAGGTGAGTTTTCAGTTATTATTGTCGTATCTTGCCCTGGTATTATTGGTAAAGTTTTCATGATTTCTGATGGGGTTAGAACGCGAATATTTTGATCTAAAAATATTGGATTAACCGAACTTTTTCTTCCACTTTCATCTGTTGCCTCAGATGTTATAACTGTTTGCATATTCTTATTTTTCATTTGAACTTTTTTAACCTCAACATTAGGAGGATCAGTTGTAATATTTTTTATAACTACTTGTCGATCTTTCTGTACAGGTATTCCTATTGCCGAAAGATCAATAGACAATTTTTGAGGATTTTTATTCATTACCAAAAAGTGATTTGTTATTGGCCGTGATGCACAATATGTATGCAACACAGCCTTAGAATTTGTATTAAAGGCACCATTAGCATTCACTGTAACATTTGGTGCTGGGCCATTCAAATTTGAACTTATATAGAATTTATGTAAATTCGTTTTTTTTACAGATGTTTCTTTGTTGTTATCACTAATAGGTTTGTTGGCCACTGCTTGTACAGATGCATTTTTAACAAAATTAAATTTACATCGAACGGGATGTACGTTGTTAATTAATTGATTGGTAACAATATTTTTCTCAATTTTTTTTTCATCAGTTTTTATAATACACCGATTAGAGCCATTTGTATTATCATCATAATCTTTCAATTCTAAAGATTTCTCATTATCAATTGAAGAACACGAACTTAGAACTGAGGTACTGTCCTCATCGTTATTATCGTTGTTGTCCAAACCGACACTTCCTGTTATATCCATTGATGAATCCGTCGTATCCTTTTCGGCTTCCTCTGCCTAAACGTTTCGTTTTGTGAACAAGCAATGGAAGGTTTCGAATAAAATGAAAAATCTTATAAATTATCCTGACTTTTGTAAACTCAGATAGAAGTTGAATAGAAAATTGCTAAATTGCTTTAAAACAGTATTTGATAGTAAGCTGAACCAATAAATGCACTTCACATTGTTTCCTCTTCAATAGAAACCCACAAAAATTCCGTAAGAATCAAATAAAATAAAATTACATATAACTCTTCTCCCACTTTTCATCATCAGACTTGATTTCATCAATCATGTTGTTATTTCACCATTCGTATGTGTATATAATTAATTTTACAAGCTTAACAAATAAATTTGTGTTTTGTTTAAATGATAACATTACCTGTTGTGCTCTTTTCATTTTAAGAGCTGACCGATTGTCCCTTGCTTGTTGAAGAAAAGGTGCTTTCTTTTCACTTGATAATGCTCTCCATCTTTTATAAATTTGTTTACATCTATCTGGCCAATTTGGATAATCCTGTTTAAGTTCTGGATGATTGGTGTTTGCATACAATACTGCAGATATTGTTGCCATTTTTCCCAAATCTATATATGTTTTATTAACGATTTAATACGTTTACTTTTCTTCAAACATTAAAACATAATGCTTACCTTCATCTCTTCTCATTCGTTCCGAAGACTTTTGGCTAGCCTGAGTCGTTGGGGTATTTGCTAAAATGTCATCATTCTGACTTAAACTTTGCTCAGTACAAGCTCGAATATTTGCAACAGTTGTTGCAGCCCAATTAGTTCCAAAGGCAATTGGTGAACTAGAACTTGAATTGAATTCATTATATAATTAAATTAATTATCTTCCCATAAATTTTTTCTCATATACTTTTGATCGTGTGGACGAATATAATTCTGCGCAACATTAGTTTGATTTGGAACATTTTGTAACTGCTCTGCTACCTTTAAATTAGTGTTAGTGGCAAATGATTGTGCAACCGAGATAAAATTATTGACTCCCACTGGAGTCTTAACTTCTCCCAAAGAATTATCTGTAGAAAAGTCCATTTCTGATGAATTGCTTTGAAACGGTGATGGTTTTGGACTCATAATAGCTACTTCAGTTTTATTTATCATCGGAGCCTTAGTATTCTATATAAATGATTATGTTATAGTTTCGTTTGGTTTACCAAAATCTCATATCTTACCGTATCAATGACATCTTGAAATATCTCTTCAACATCTTTACTATTTATTTCAATGGAATCCAAATTGAAATTAGGACAATTCAATATATCAACTAAATCATCCTTTCGTGGCGTTGATGATCTATTTTCATTAGGCACTTCAATTGAACCTTTAATTATAAGAAAAATAATAATTAATATGTAAAACTAATAAATGACATTATTTCTCTTTCACCTGATGCTTTAGTTAATTCGTTTCCATCATTCATAATAGAATTAACTAAATCTGAATCCAACAAATCTTGTGGTAAGATATCTTTCAACGGATTTTGATCATTATTTTCAATGTCATCATCTAAATTTGGAGTTCCCACCTGTAGATCATTACTATTATTTTTCACTTTCATTTCAACATTATTATCATTCACTGTCACCGACTTCGCTGTTATCGCTTCAGTTTTCATGCAATCAAGCATTTTCAATTCTTCTGGTGATAATTTTATTATTTTATCATCAGATACTGTACTCTTCGTATCATCTTCACTACTTTCCGATTCAAAATTTGTTTTATTTGTATCGAGTAAATTTTTACCAAAAAAAGCTTCTTGCAAATACACTGGGTAAGTTTCTGTTAACTTGTTTTTGTGACGTTTACGTAATGGTTTTCTCTTCTTTTCCGACGTACTATTTTCATTTACATACGAAGTTATATTGTCCATATTTTCTTCTGCCTCATCCTTGAATCCACCATCCTTTTTAATTGCTCTATTACGAACATTAAAACCACCAATTCCTAGTTTCTGTAAGTTTCTTTGACGTTTTTTCCTTAAAACTACAACACCTTGTTCGTTTGTACAAAGAGCAAATCCTTCTGGTGGACTTGCATCCGATCTATCCCATACCATACCATCTTTATATATTTCTGCTTCTTCTTTAGGATCCAATGGTTCTAATTTTGGATCATCAATAGCGTTTTCGATTCCACTGCCTGCAACAACAGATTCAATTGCTGCTAATATACCTGCATCTTTGTTATTTAAACAAACTTCATGAGTTAATTTTTGTTTTCGCTTTTTTCTTATGTATTCCATTTGTAGAGATTTTATTAGATTAAGGCCATGTTCACTTAAGTAAACACCATCAACAAAATGTGTTCCATCTAATCCTTGTAGTACTGGTATTTCATCTGTTTCTTCTGGTGTCTTCAAAATAGTCGTCGTAGTTAAGCGATTAGTAACTGATTGAATTTTCTTTGAAGGCATTAAATGAGGTGGGAGTAAATCTTTTGGTCGACACATTATACATACATAACCCGCTTCATCACATTTTTCAGCTTCATCTTCATTTTTAATAGAATCACATTTACAATGCAACCATCGATCGCAATTTGTACATTGAATAATTAATTCACCTTCATTGTAGCTATCACTACAAAATGAACATGCTGTTTGACTAGCACATGGTCCACATTCGGAATGACTATTCTTCCATGAACAATTCTTTCCTGGACTATTTTTACCACATTTCTGACAAACAGCACACCATTTACATTTCCAATTTCCTTGTGGTACTATATCTAATGGTGGATCCATACAATAAATATGATACGAAATATCACATTCATCGCATAAAATTAACCGAGCCTCATCATTTTTTTGACCACATCCTTCACATACTGTACAATCTAAACAACGCCAACCTTTCTTCAGAATAACCTTAGTTACTTTCACATTAACACAATATGGATGATAGCATTGTCCACATTGTGTACAAGATATTAAACATCCTTCATGATCTGTTCCAATAGCACCACACATAACACAAATATCTTGTGTTAGTATGAATTTATCTTTAGCTGAACAAAGAACCAAACGATTTTCAACTCCTGGTTCATCTTCATTCTTAGTATTAAAACAATCTACATTTGTTGGACGTTGTAATCCCAGTCCGGGTACTCCAAAAATTCCACGCATTTTAGTTTTTGGTCCTCGTTTTCGTCCGAGTTCTGCCAAACGTGGTCGTTTTTGAAATCCTACTTTACCTTTAGCTCGTCCCAATTGTCCAAATGAAAATCCCATTCGTTTCTTTGCTATTTTCGATGCTGAAAATGGTTTACCTTTCCCTAAACCAAAATCAGCAGCCTTATCGAATAATTCTGTATCACCTTCATCTGTACATAAACTTTCCTGAGACTGACCAATACTGTCCTCATCAATATGACTATTACGTCGGATCAATTGTTGATTATGTCTTCCATTTTGTATTCGAATTTTACAAGGCGGGCAAACATATTCATAATCCGGATTACTTTCTTTCTTTGCATGATAATTTGATAATTCAGCTTCACCATCGCAAGTATTGTGTACAAATCTAAAATTATTATCATTAATATCACTTTCAATTTAATTTTCCTCAATCTTTATCGTTTACTTGTTGCAACAGCTGCATTTCACCATCTCTCGATATGCAGCAGCTCTATAGGCGCGATGACAAATTGGACAAGAAAATCCTTTATTTCTCTGTTGGTAACAAGAATCACAAACAGTGTAATGTGCATGCCATCGTGATGATGCTCCTGCACCCGGAGTTCTTGATCCACAATCTGAACACACTCTACATCGCTATAATATCAAATTAAAACGTATAATTTTTCATATATTCAAAATACAATATATATTACCCTGCATTTCCATCCATATTTCGGTATAGAAGACATAACTGGCCTAAGACAATGAGCATGATAAACTTTTTGACATTGTTCACATGGTAATGACCGTCCTTCACTTAAATCTGGTACCCTACAAATTTGACATTTTCGACATGATACACACTGCCAACCAGCTCGTACACCTGAATTTCATAAATAAAATTATATTTAACATTGTGTAATAATTGAAGTATTTTCAAGTACCTGGTAGTTGTGCAAGTCCAATGCATGTACCGTGATAATGATCTCCACATATAGAACACATAACTAAATTAGAAACATCACCTAACATGGAACATGATCTACAATTTACATCATCGGTACCTGATTAAACACAAGGTAAAACATATTTAATGTTTATTTATTACATTTTATTAGTTAACAACTTACAAACAAGTGGAACTTGTCCTAAATGTTCTTTGCAGAATGATGCATAATTTTGTATTATTTGAAAACCACCAGAAGCTGTTACACATGGATAATGGAAAACTTTCGGACAGGACATCTGGTAAAACGTTAAAAACAAAAATTAAAATTTTATTTAATATTTTTACTTTGTTACATACCTTGCAAGTGATACTAGCTCCATAATGATTACAATAGGCACATTTACGTCTTAAACTTTGTGATATAACAGATGTGATTTTATCCAACGCTGCTGTGGGTTCGGTAAGTATACCGAAAGACCATGTTGCACACTGCCGATGAACATAATAATAGTTGGAATCTTGTACATTTGAAAGTTCTATCGGCTCCGAATAACCTATTTTTTCAAGTTCATCTATGTATTCCGAAGTATTTACTGGATTCCTATGTAAATGTATATTGAAAATATATTGAAATTAATTAATAATATGAAAATAAATTACTTGCACTTGTTCAGTCCCTTCTGCCGCCTATTACTGAATTGTGGAAACGCACTATTACTATTAAATACATCTGAAGCGTATCTTTCCTTTTCATCATTACTAGGAGATGCAGAATTATATTGTTGATTTTCCGATTCATTTATCTCTAATCGTAACATTTCTCCTTGACCCAATTGACTTCTTTCTCCCAAATTGCATAGTGAACAAACTTTTCCAGGCCTTGAAATAATTAAGATTCAAATTAAAACAGTTAATTATTTTATTTTTAATGATATTTTTAAAAATTTAAATACCATCTTTCTAAAAAATACGGCACTTCCTCGGATGATTGATTTGTTTTCTCTAACATTTCACTTCCACTTATTTCTAAATTATTCCCCGTAAAATCAGATGGTGATTTCGAAGTACTCTGAAGGCATCCGTTATCTTGAGACAGAGTCAAAAGAGCATTTCTTTCATCTTTACCAAGAAACTTTTTCTTTGTTCCTTTCATTATACCTCCTCGACATTTTCTGATAATACCCCGTATATCTTTGGTATGCCGAACCCCTGGTGCAAACTCTTTTCTCGGTCGACCGGGTCCTCTTTTTGGTCCGTATGGTTTACCGCTACTAAAAACTAATGTACTTCCTCCATGGCTCAGAATGCTCGTGTAGAAATTTCTTTGTGGTGAAATTGGTTCCTCAGTATTAACGGGCGGTGATGATGCGCATGAATTTGGTGTTGATGGAGGTCCTAAAATATGATAACATTATTCGTTATTTCAATTGAAATCTCATATTTTTCGGACTGTTAATAGATATGTTTTCATTTACATTTTATTTAAGACTTTGAATGTTCTTGTTCACAATAAAATTACACAATTGTAAGTCATTAATTAATGATGAATGTGTCCCTTTACAGAAAATATTACAAAATTCCTTGATATAATTCAAATCAGTATAACAGTTTACATTATTTCGTTATCTATTTGATATCACAAGGTTATGAATTTTATTTTCTGTATCAGATCATTTTTCAGATTTGATTTTCATTTATTTAGTAAACCAATTATAGGCACTTCAATTTTTCTTGGAATTGCAATAATTATTAAGAAAATTACAATTATTGACAATGAATCAACCCGAAAGGTTAAAAGAGTCAATATATTGAAATTTAAACAATTTGTCAAACGAAAGTTGTCCATAAAGTTGATATGTTCAAAATATATGAAAATAATGTAGAAAACATTACAAAGATTTAAAAAAGTAATGTAATTCTAATTAAAATCGACAGTATTTGCTATAGTTTATCTCAATTTAATGTAAAGTACACCATAGTATAATTACCCTTATAAGGACAAATTGTTATTAATAAGTAAACCGATTGCAGTGTCTTCAAGTTACTGTATACAAATATTCACTTTAAAAACAGAATGTATTGACAGAAAACAAATTTCAACTAAATGTAAGTAAATTGTAACATTGTAACTAAAATGATATGAGAATAAAATCACATTTCGTCGCCTTGATTCTGTGAGTAATAAATGGAAAAATTATAAAACTATTTATTTTAATAATTATAGTTTATAATTGTAATTTATAAATACACATCAATTGTTTTTGTTACATTTTTTTGACACATGTGCCTTCATCCTACCTGATGATGGTTGTGCTGAAGAAGGATCATTCAAGTATTGATATTCATTGTCAGCTTCATCTGATGCTTCATCAAAATCATCTTCTAATAATTCGTCTATTTCCATTTTACACTAAACTTCATATAAACTATGAATATTATTTCAAAACAAGATATTCGGCACTAATTATATATTTTCATCCGCCATTTTAATACCAAGCAAAACGTCAACTTGTAACTCAACATACTTTTCTTGATTCACGACATTCGGTTCTTTGACTTATTTATTTACATAGATCCTTATATGAAAATAATTACAGATAACTCTATGTATTTAATATTAAATATATAATTAATCTAAAAACGCACTAAATTATCACATCATCGCCACTGACAAAAATTTCGTCCTCTACTAACACAATTTTTTACCGTCACTGATTTTTAGACCAAGCCTTTTAGTTGTTTTCCCATTTGAAATGTTGTCAATACTGATCAAATTAACAGTGATTAATTTGTGCCTTAATAATTTTTATATTTTAATTTTCAAATTGTATTTAAAAAATCGAATTAAATGTAATTTTAGATTGTAAAATACTTGTTAAACTTATATTTAATACATTTGTGAAAAAAACTTTAAGAACGAACCCACTTTGGTTGATGTAATTTTGGAACGTATTTAACTTCGCTTAGTTGGCAACGAAGGCATGTAGAAGGTAGCTGCCAGTTGAGGAAAAGAAATTCTTTAGTTGGTGGAATATATTTGCACTCTCTTGTGTTTAAATCTAAATAATAAAATTAACAAATCAATTTACGCGTAAATTGTTACACTAATGGATTATTAAAGAGGTCAATTTTGTTAAAAATACAGTTTTAATTAATCGAAGACATCTTTCCAATTGTGATTCTGTCGAAAACTTGCTGATTTATCCGAACAAAAATTAATATTTGGAGTCAGCTGTTCAAGTGCCTTCTGAATATATACGCTCTCATATCTTTTCATTTTACACCCAGGTTTGTTTAAAATCACTTATACGTTTTGGTTATGTAGCTTAATTGACATGAAATTTAATTCTTGGGCAGGGCAGTAGTGAATTGAAAGAGTTTAATTGATGATCTCTCGAGAACTTTGACAGATGCAATGTTGCAACAACAAAAAAAAATAGTTTAGTTTGCATTTACCAAACTCCATGTCCATGAAGTAATTCAGTTCAGCTTCATGATTCAAGATTTGTTTTGAGCATTCGTACGTTTTTGGTGTTTTCGTTCAGGAGAATTTGATACAAATGTCAAATGGTATTCTTTAATTCTAGTCATTATGTTTGAAAGTTGTATGTATTTCCGGTAAATTATACAAAAGAACTACTTATTGCAGACTTGCAGCTATTTTTAATAGATTTGATACGAACTACGTAAGAAAGGCTTTTTATAGCTTAATTAAAAAAATTTACAGACAGACTGGCTACATGAAATGACGAAATAAATTAATATGTAGTAGCGTTAAAATATTTTATTTGGAATTTTATTATTCTATTTTACTAAAAATTTAATAATTATTTATTTTCCTCTACAGGTCATGGTCATTGTCAGCAACGGTTGGATAGAAAATGTAGAAGACAATAAAACCTTACTAGGGTCAAGTGGTCTAATTATGGCCTCACCAGGAAATATAAATTCTACTGAAAATAGTGTAAGAAGTGATTGGAAACCACAAGCCAACATCAATGTAGCCTGTAATCGAAATGGTGCAGATACTGAGGATTGTGCCAGGGCTGTACTTATAAGTCAGCCCAATTCTCATCCTTTTCAGGTAATATAAATTATAAGAAAAATATGAATAATACGTTGTGTTTAACTATGACGACTTATTTTTCTGTCTCTAGACACGTACGTTGCTGCTGGAACCAAATGTTGTCAAACAAGTTGGGCGAGCAATAACCCGAAATAGAGTTGCTGACAATAATGCGATATTTGATTGCAAAGTCCTATCAAGGAACCATGCTGTGCTATGGTATAATGAAAAAAGATTTTATGTCAAGGTAAATTCAAAACTCTTAAATTATTAATAAGTATTGATGAATATTTTGATTGTAGGATACCGGAAGTAGCAATGGTACATTTATCAACGATCGTCGTATTAATAAATTAGAAGAAGAAGAACTTCATTCTGGCGATGTCATCAAGTTTGGCGTTGATGTCGTCGAAAATTCTCGGAAAGAAGTTCACGGATGTATTATCGCTTATATAAAGCTGTATTTACCAGATGGTCGCGAATGCATATCAAACAACTCTAGTCGACTTTGTGCAGAAAAAGGAACCATATCAGCAAATGAACTATATTCTTTGCATCAATACATTCAAGAATCTGTTCAACGTGAAAAAATATTAGAAACAAAACTGCATGATATACAAAAAGTAATTGAAGTCATGAGGTGTGCAATGTGTAAATAAAGAATTGTGGCCAATTGCTTAATAATGTTGATTTATTTGCAGGCAAAATACAACATCATGCTGGCAAGCTATGATCGATGAAGACAGACTTCTTAATCGAATAGATATTCTGGAGAATAAGTTACAATTTTTACAAAAGCATACATCGGAAGATAGACTTAAAGAAGAAATCATGAAACTTCAAGATGATAAATCAGTTTACCAGGTTACTAAATCAATTATTTTTTATTTATAATTATGATTATGATTTTCTTTATTTCATTTTAAAGAATTCAGCAAAGGAAGCATTAAGAAAAGTTTATCAAGAAAGAATGGAAGCAATGCAAAAACTTTCGACTATTGAAAGGGCACTTTGTAATAGCGAAGATGAATGCTCATTATTGCGTGACCAATTACTTCAGACTCAACGGAATTTGCAGGTTAGGTTATATCACTTTTGAAATGTTGTGTAGAATCATATTCATCAACGAGAGTTATCTTTTTCACAGGAAGTAAATTCTCGTGTGACTAGATTCGAAGCAGAATGTAAGGAACATAGAGAAAACAACGAAAAAGCTCAAACTCAAGTACAAAAGCAAGATTTGGAAAGTCAAGTGCTTTATGCTCAATTGAAACAACTCGAAATAGATTGTCAAGAATATAAAAATCAAGTTACGTTTTTAGCTTCTGAAAAGGATGCCATACAACGTCAACTCGATCAACATGAGGTAAAGTTCTTGTTATTCATACGTACATATATTATATCAACATAAAATTACAGAAATCAGTTATCGAAAGTGAGGATGAGGAAACGATTTCGAAAAATAGTAAATCGACAAATAAACGCACTATCATGAACTGGCTAGAGAATTCCGATTTAAAAGACAAAGATGGGGCAGCAGATATAATCAAAGCAATTTGTAATGTAAGTGATATTAATTCTTGTTTTACACAGAAATTAAAGAGAAAAAGATTTTCAGGAAGCTGAGTCAGAGGATGATGAAAACTGTCCAGACATTTCAAAAATAAATGAAAAATTATCCAATATTGAAAAATTACTAGAGCAGATAGAATATGATTCACAAAGTAAAACCTTTATTTTGTTAACATACTTGTAATTCAATACAAAAATTAATTATTTACTAGCTTCAGAAAATATCGAAGACGAAACAGAAAACACGACTGCACCGCCGATTAGTGACGGGAATCAGAATTTGAATATTGATCGTAACTGCCAAGAAATTTTAGGAACACTTCAAATAAGTCTTAGAGATATTTTTAACGATATTGTGCAGTTTAACAACAGTTTAATCAAAAGAAATGATGATGCACAAGATTTTCCCAACGATCCCACTGAATTAGAAATAAAGGTAAGACTATATTATCTATATTCGAAATGATTTGATTGTAACATGATTTTTATTATCTATTTTCTCTTCAGCTAAGCACAGTACAAGAAGAGTTGAAAACACTGCAAATCGAATTACAAGCTCGCCCAACATACAATCAATTACAAGATAAAATCAATCTCAACGAACATTTGCAAATTGAAATAAATTCCATGAAATCAAAGATAGTTGATCTACAAGATGAAACACTAAAACTTGAGAAAGAGAATAGCATTTTACAATCTGAATTAGATATTGCGTCTAGAAGTAAATTAGAGCATAATACAATTGCTTCACAGACTGATGGTGAAAAATCGGCAGATAATTTCCAAAATTATAAAAATTTCGAAGGAAAAACTTCCCTTGATTCAGACACTTTAAATGAAATGGCTGTTATTAGTAACAAAGAAATTTTACATGAAGAGGAATTGATCATTTATAAAGAAAAATTCGACTTTATTATGAAAGAAAATTTATCTTTAAAGAAGACCATAACGAGTCTTGAAAAAGATTTAAAAAATTTTCAAATGCATTTTATAAGAAAACTTATGACATATGGAGCCATTTTTTTTGCCTTTATAATATACCTGCTTTTCTCATATTTTTAAGTCTTATAATTTTTAAGTTAGATGCAGCATGTAAGCTCCCTTCATTATTTAATGGTTCAATCACAAAGTGTACAAAGATTTGAGCTTCGGAAATTTTCAATTTTCTTACAAAAACAAAAACGCATTAATTAAAAATTAGAGTTTAATTAAATTGAGCATTTTATAATATTTGCATATTAGTTGTTTACTGTATTATGTTATTATGTTAGAGAAAAATTACGTATGATTAAAAAGAAAAATCTTAAAATGAAACGAAATATACATATATATATGGAAACTAACAAGTTAAGTGTATATAGATGGAATACTGCTTGTTTATTTATTTGTTATATATTTTTCTCTTTTTTGTTATTTAATTCATAAAGACTTGAATGTTTTCTTTAATTTTTTTTTCTTTTCTATCTACAAACAGTATAAAATATTCGAAGCGAAAATGGTGAAGAAATATTTCGATGATTTTTAATAAAGAAAAGTGCTTAAAACTGCAAAAACCCTTGTTTTGAATTTTTGTTTATAAAATTGGCAAGAAAAGGATTACAACTTTTCTATAAAATACATCTTACTAATCTAGGATCAAACAATCATAGTTGAAATTTTAATTAATTAAGGAACAGAGTATAAATATTCATTATTTTTGATTATGGTTTTTTGTGTTTTTAACTTATATTTATTTATTCATGCATTTGTATATTGCCGCTCAACAGATTTCAATATTATCTACAAAACAATGTTTCTGTAATTCTGAAATATTAAATCTCCGAAGTAATATACCTAAAAAGAAAGAGTTAAGAAATTATACAAATTTTAATTGAAAAATGAAAATATTACTGGTCTCTTTGTTTAACGAAAAATTTCACCCTTGGCAATGGAAACCCATTAAAAGGACTTGCTATTGGTAATGTATACGCTCCCATATTTTCAAAAATCAAAATATCACCTATGTCCAATTTCGGCAGCAGTATGTTCTTGCAAATCTGTAATATAATATTATTTGGTAAATCTTTGAGTTCTATAAAATTGTGAATTTTGTATAAATAACATACTTGATCGAGACCATCACATGTTGGACCCCATACCGAACTTGTGTATAGTTTGTCACTTTTGTTCTAGAAATTTTGAAGAAAAACAGCACAATAAGCCGAGTAAATGCTCGAATGGAATCAAAACCTTACCGCTAAATATTGTGGCCTTGCCACACAATGATCATAAAGAATACAATTGAAAGATCCGTACACACCATCATTTATGAAATACATTGTATCTTCAATTTTGTCTTTCTTTATTATTTCTCGTTTGGAATGTACTTTGCAGACTAATGTATATGCAGACGATACAAAATAACGTCCAGGTTCGGAAATAACTACGATATCGTTCTCAGGAAAATACTCATCTAATGCTTTATTGACAATGCCTGCAACCTAATGAATGTACTTATTTTACTGTTGAATAATTTACTTGTAGCATTAACAAGGTTACCTCATTCAGATCGGATCCTTTGTCTCCTAGAAAACCTCCGCCAATGTCAAGTAGTTTGAATTTGAAACCGAGAGTTTGACCATAATTGAAAAGTTTTCGTGCAGCAGCAATAGCACGTTTGTACACAGGGAAATCAGTACATCCAGATCCGACGTGAAAGCTAACTCCTACCACCTGAAGAAATGTTAATTAGGAAAGGTTAGCACGAAGAACTTAACTATATTACCTTCAAATTTAGTGCTTTCGCCGTTGAAAGTAGCCTTGGAGCATCCTGTTCAGCATCACAACCAAATTTCATTCCAAGTGGACATTTTGCCTTTTCAGCTTCACATCTAATTCGTATCACCAAACTAAAGTTGTTTCATATAATATTGAATATGATGAAATATGTTTGAATAAAAATATTATATTATTGTTATACTCAGCGTCTGGATGATGTCTTTGTACTTTGTAAAGTTCAAAGTCACTATCAAAAGTCATGACAGTTACACCAGTTTCATATGCATATGTTATATGAGAATTTGGTTTTGTGGGATTAGCGAAAATAATACGTTCAGGCTCGACGCCAATGCTCAAAACCTATTACCAATGAAATTCAATTTTTTACAAAATAACCAAAATATTTATTCGATAACATACATTGTTTATCTCGCCTCTAGAAGCACAATCAAATCCAGTTCCGAGTGCCGCCAGTGTCTTCAGTATTATCGGATGGTCATTACACTTTACAGCTTGACGAAAAAAATTCAAACATTATTCATCGTTATCAGGGTTCAAAGAAAAACTTGTGATTACCGTAGAATGGGATCACTCGTGGCATCATCTGCTTCCAGACGTAGTATTTATTTATGACATCACTTATATCGCATATGTAGATTGGCTCTTCGATAGCTTCAACATTGATGGTTTTAATGGCCTGGACAGTATCTATTTCTTCCTCATTGTATACTTCGAAGAAATTTTGTGTTTTGTCTTTCATTGTTTTTATTCTTTCAATTCAAGTGTAATATCGTTTAAAATGAGATCGTTTTGTACTATCGTACAAATCTAGTTTTTCCGAAAATAAAATAAAAATAACAACTTGATGTAGAAATCATTAGAATCAAATCAATTGCATTAACATTGGAAATAATTTCAAAAGATAAACTCACTTTTGATAACAGTTGATGCAAGCTTTTCCGTTTGATTGATTGTAATACACGATTAGCTTTGACCTTTTACTTTACTTTCACTTACGATGCACGTCTCTTTGTCCCACAAATTCCTTAGAATTTTAAATTAATTTAAAAAATTATCAATGCACTCAATAAAAAAGAATTTTACAAGTTTTTAATTAAATCACATTCGATACATTAGCTTAGTGATATAGTAATCGTATTTGAAAATTTCATCACTCACTTTTGTAAGAAGAATTTTTAAAACTTATATGTAAATTGTTTTATTTAAACTATTTGTTTGTTTTTAACAAATTTATTTTGTTAGCACGATCAATCACTGACTGACTTACAACATCGAAGCAAATCACTTACTGACTATTCATTTCCTACGACGAGACTTTTTAATCCTAGCTCATCTATGTTTCTTAATATACAGTAAAACCTAGTCTGAAGCAATTAATATACTATATAATAAGAGCCATTAGTAGCAGTGTGCTTGTTTATTTTCTTGTAACAATATTTAGGACAACATGAGCCAATACCACATGATTTATATGTTCCCAAAAATGAAAAATGCGATTGGTTCAGTGATGATCAATCCACAAATGGGCTTGTGAATGATCATTTTCGTTATCATTGGGTACAGGAGTCACTTTTGTTAACCTAATTTATATATTTTTTGGAATCTATAACGATTGTTTGAATTTACGAAATGGGAAATTTGTTTATTATAATGCACATAGAGTCAGATGGGTGAGATATACGAACTCATCCTAAATTTTTTATCAGTGAATTTAGAAATTCGGGTCAAACTACAAATTTTCGGTCTACTAAATTTTTCAGTGTTAATAGAACACATCGTATTACAAAATAGAAATATAGTTTATGATTTATAAAATGTTTACGAAACGAGGTGTAGGTCATCCCCTTCGACCTGATGATCTCTGTTGTGTATTACAAGTGAAAAACAATCGACGGTCATTGCATTCTACACTAAAAACATTTAATTAATTATTTTTAATTATAAACAGATTAATTGAAATTGAGTTTCTTGAAAAATGCTAAAAAATTTGTATTAATTTAGAAATTGCCAACATTTCGACGGATGAAAATCCTTATCAATATACAAATGAGCGTTGGACTTCAATTCTTTATTTGTGCAGGAAGTATCCTGTATCCAATCTGTCAACATGTCCAGAGACCGTTCACATCCTAAAGTGAAAGTGGAAAATGAAATCTCTTCGCTCTTTGAAATTTGAACAACGTGAGAGTGATTTTTTATCCCTTCCTCACATACGAAGTGAAGCAGGTTTTCTGTTAAGAAAGTTAACAGAATTCTTTGTGCCACTTCGCGTCATTTCAAATTTCGAAGGGACTGCGTCTCAGGAAATTTATACCCTGAAGCTTTCATTTCATGTTCATTTCAGTGACACTTTCAAAACAAAATGGAAACGTCACGTGAATACAGCAAAAGACATAAGTATTTTATTCGACGAATTTCGGGCCTGTTTCGATAACAGATTTTTAATAGAAAACCTGTTAACTTTTGCCTCCAGCATACCCATTTCGACAGTAACAGAAGTAACAGAAATCCAACAACAAAATACACGGGATGACAATTTAACAGAACCTGTTACGTGCACTCACAATCGCCCTGATTATTGTTTATTTCAACGAAAAAAACTTCGCTTTCATTTCAAAATCCATTTTCGTTGGCAGATAAACTGGATGTAGTCCGTCAAGCAAAGTTGGTCAAACTGTAAAAAATTTGGCTAGTTTCACAAAACTGCAAAATACACGGGATGTCAAATTAACACAATCTGTTACGTGCACCGTGAACTGCCTCGATCCTTAAAGGGTTCTAACTGACTGATATTTTTCCCAGTCCCTTGTTTTGAATGACAAATTCTTAACTATTCAACCGTCTCAACAATAGATATAGCTGGATTAACATATAACGAATAGGTTTCATTGCGGATATAAAGAATGTTTGCACTGAAAATATATCTAGAAGTTTTAAAATAAGGCAACCGGTTAAGTATTTTAAATAACACTTGTTTCTTAATTTCTACTTAAAGTCAAACTTTTGACCTGTAATTTATTCAGGTCAACAAAACTACTGGCCATTCATATGGGCGCAGACTGTATGTATGTAAGAAAAATGTTTGTGAAACTGGAATGTTGGCTGTATTGAGTATATTATCAGAAAAATTTTCATTTTGTGTTGCCACAACAAGGGCTGAGTGATTTTCTGCGTTTTTTGCTTTGACATGGAAAGAAAATTGTTTTAAACTAAACAAATGATAAAAGATAAAATTTTGAAATTTATGTATAGGTTCTAAGTTGAAATTAATAACAGACAGATTATGAAGTTAAAGTGTTAAAAGTTTCAGTTTTTGAGTGATTGAATTCTAAGTGAAAAGAGCAAAATGGCCGATTTGGAAGCAGTTCTTGCTGATGTGAGCTACTTGATGGCTATGGAAAAGTCGAAATGCACTCCAGCTGCAAGAGCTAGTAAAAAAATTGTACTTCCAGATCCTAGGTGAGGTGATGAACACCCAATTTATTACTAATGGGGACACATGTAACTAAGAATGTGAATCATTTCTTTCATCAGTCGAACCATCACTAGATTGTTTATTTGTTTAGATGTTGATTGATCTATTCCAGTTGGAATTAGATTGCAATTTTTGTGTTTCCAGCATTCTTCGGATGATAATTGAAAGTTCACAATATTATTAATTGAAATTCTTTGAAATATTTCAAACATGATTCACCTACAATCAAATTAAAAAAAAAATCAGATTTGAAGAAAATCATAATGATACCTAGAATAATGAAATTTCAATATCCTTCTATAATATTAAGAAGAAAAATGATGCGAAAACATTTATTTCCCATATTAGAATACGATTTATTTCCATTTCAATGTTACATGTCTGATTAGAAGCGCATGCTACAAATTAAAACCAATTTGACCATTATCAAATTCTTGAGTTGGAAACCTTTGAAGCATTTTACATGCGAGGGAATACTGATCACTTCATGGTATAGTTACCGTGAATCATTTCAATTTATGATAAGCAAAGAAATAATTTTGATTTTGATAGCTAACTAATACCACATCATTATCATTATTAAAGGTATCATAATTAAGTATTAGTGGGTAAATTTCATTTCTCAAGTAATAACAATGGACATGATTGTACATACTGATACTCCTCTATAAAATGCGATTCCATTCCAAAACGCAATGTGTGAACGAAGGTATCGATAACATCACGAATACATATGATTGCATTTACACGTGCTTAAATATTTCACCGTACGAATAGACTTTATGCCGTAAGAATCAAATGAGAAATGTTCTGTTTTAAACAAACATTAAATAAATAACTTCAATTCTCTTAATGAATCCATTACAAACCGAGAGAAAAAGTTCTTGTTTATCATTTGGTTCGATCAAGTTTCAATTAGGAGGAAAAAAATTTACATAAGATCTAGAGATCTGTTGATCACTATTTTCGAGCACAATGTTCTTCTTAATGTAAATAATATTATGTTGAATAATTTCATTTATTTTTTCTTTATTTTTCAGTGTACGAAGTGTTATGTACAAATATCTTGAAAAGGAGAACGAAATCAGTTTCCATAAAATTTTTAATCAAGTTTTAGGTAAAATAATTTTTTGAAAAAATTTTTCTTCATTTTAATTAATTGTTTCTTTTACGTTTTCAAGGATATTTATTATTCAAAGATTTTTGCGAAAATTGTACTGAAGAACCTGTACCACAACTTAAATTCTATGAAGAGGTAATGTAAAAATTTCAATTTTTTAATATATATAAAATTTTATTTTGAAAATATTTTAGATTAAGAGTTTTGAAAAAACAGAATGCTATGACGAAAGAAGGAAGTTAGCAAGAGAAATATACGATAATTTTATTATGAAGGAAATGTTGTCACATACGCACGTAAATATTTGAAATAAATTTTAATAATTTAAATACATTATTTCATATTGATATTCATTTTAGGAATATTCTAAGGAAGCAGTTGCCAATGTTCAAAAGTATTTAATGAAAAACGAAGTTCCCATCAATTTATTTGAGGTAATACTGCACCAATTACCAAACAATTGTTATAAAACACTTTCATATTTTACCCTTCAAACTATATACAATTTCATGTTAAACACAGAATATGCTTACCTTAGCTCAGTTGATTCACTACTAACTTCATGTGTAAATTTGAAAAATTTAATAATTTCAAATATAATCTAAACAATTTCAGCCCTATATCGAGGAAATATTTAATCACTTGAAAGGTAAACCCTTTCGCAAGTTTTTGGAAAGGTAAGTTTCCTTGAAATGTTATCATAAAATGTGTTGTAATGTTTAAATTTTTATTTTTATAGCGAAAAGTTTACGAGGTTCTGCCAATGGAAAAATTTAGAACTTAATATACAGGTATTTTGATTTGTGTAAATTTAGTTATTTTGAAAATAATATAATTTACTTACTTTTGCCAGTTGACTATGAACGACTTCAGTGTACACAGAATAATTGGTCGCGGAGGTTTCGGAGAAGTATACGGATGCCGAAAGGCAGATACTGGAAAAATGTATGCTATGAAGTGCTTGGATAAGAAAAGGATAAAAATGAAACAAGGGGAGACACTTGCTTTGAATGAGCGGACAATGTTATCATTAGTTAGTACTGGAGTAAGTGACTCATAATCGTTGTCTTTATATTAGTGCATGGAAGATTTCAAGTATAATTTTGATTAAACTTTCATGTTTATGTACCTTTAAATCAACTATGTACTTTGATCCAGGTTGACTGCCCGTTTATCGTATGTATGACATATGCTTTCCACACACCCGATAAACTTTGTTTTATACTTGATTTAATGAATGGAGGCGATTTACATTATCATTTATCGCAACATGGAGTATTCACCGAACCAGAAATGAAATTTTATGCAGCAGAAGTATGAATGAATAGTGAAAAATGTATTTTCAATTTTGTCTTAACAATTTCTTATTCAGGTCATTCTTGGACTAGAGCATATGCATAAAAGATTTATTGTTTACAGAGATTTAAAACCAGCTAACATATTACTAGATGAAAATGGTCATGTGAGAATATCAGACTTAGGACTAGCCTGTGATTATTCAAAAAAGAAGCCACATGCATCTGTTGGCACACACGGATATATGGCACCAGAAGTTTTATCAAAAGGAACACCTTATGATTCAAGTGCTGATTGGTTTAGTTTCGGTTGCATGCTTTACAAATTGTTAAAAGGACATTCACCATTCAGACAGCATAAAACAAAAGATAAACACGAGATTGACAGAATGACTCTAACAATGGTAGATGTTTTTCAAGAGATTAATTTAATGTTTAATTAATATAATTTAACTTTTATTAGAATGTTGAATTACCAGACTCGTTCAGTGAAGAACTTAAGAATTTATTAGATTCGCTCTTGCAAAGAGATGTTGACAAACGTCTAGGTTGCAAAGGAAGAGGGTATACTTTAATTCAATTCTTAAATATTCGAATATCTTATTCTCATATATATATCAATTTAGTGCTGATGAAGTGAAGGAACATCCGTTTTTTGCGGGTATCGATTGGCATCAAGTTTACATACAAAAATATACTCCACCTTTAATCCCACCGAGAGGAGAAGTAAATGCAGCAGATGCTTTTGATATTGGTTCATTCGATGAAGAGGATACCAAAGGCATCAAATTAACAGAATCTGACCAAGAACTCTATCGATATTTTCCACTGACAATTTCTGAAAGGTAAAATTCATTTTGTTTCAACTGTTAAGTTAAATTATTTATCTAAAAATTTTTCAGATGGCAACAAGAAGTAGCAGAAACTGTTTTTGAAACTGTTAATCTAGAAACGGACAAAATTGAACAAAAAAAGAAAGCAAAGCAAAAACAACGTTTTGATGTTGATGAAAAAGAGTCTGATTGTATTCTTCATGGTTATATCAAGAAATTGGGTGGAGCTTTTGCATCAGTATGGCAAACAAGATATGCTAAACTTTATCCAAATAGGTAAAACATAATTCAATACTAGTTCAATTCATCTAAATATGTATTTATTCAAAAACTTTTAGATTAGAGCTTCATACGGAAAGTGGTAATGCAAAACCTGAATTAATATTTATGGACCAAATAGAAGAAGTATCTGCAGATTTTGTGCAATATAAAAACGAGCAATGCATACAAATTCGGTTTAGAGATGGTATTCGTGATGGCAGAATAGTATTGACAAATCCTGTAAGTTATTTTTATTTTACTGATTTTTGAATAATCTAAAGACTTTGTCTTATGATGTTAGGACGAAATCGGTTTAAAAGAATGGGCACTTTCTCTACGATCAGCACATAAAATCTCACAAGAATTATTAGGATCTATGGCGCGTAAGGCTGGTAAGATTTACGGAACAGAACGTGATTCCTCTAAAGCTGTTCTAATAACTGGGGGAAATTTAGCATCAAAAACAACAAATGGATCCAACTAGCGGTTGCTTTTACGATCTCGGTCTTGTTTTATCGAGCCGAATCGTTTAAAAGAGCCATTGGAAAACTTTAAGTGCAAAGACACATAAAAAATTCTATAAATTTTGATTTTATTTTAAATAAAATCGAAATTATAAATAAATAATGTGAATTTCGGAAGGAAAAAAAGGATAGTTCAATTAGACGAACAATAAAAACAAACAAAACATTAAAGAAAGCACACAATTATGGAGATAAAGTAAATTGAAACAGCGCTATTTTGACGTCGTATACATATTATATAATTAATTGTATATATGCATATCAACGCTGTCTCGACTTGATGCGTTTCTGTGCATGTTATCTATGTTTCATACCAAACGATGTTTCAATAACAATTATTTTAAGGGCTCTCATATTAAGTTTATTTTATTATCAATGCCAATTGTGATTTTAATATTACAAAGCATTGTTTTTTTCACATTTTTCCGTTATTAATAATCCAGTTGATTCAGCCTCGCAGTTTATAGCAAGTTCAAAACAAAAAATCTTGCTTTACACAACCAAAAGAATCTTTTTGTTTCAAATTATCAATTGCATTTCAACAGTCATTAATATACTGTACGTTATTTAATATAATTTTATATTAATTAACATGTATGCTAAAAAATTTATTTATTATTTTTTAGTAATAGGATAATTTTTAATAACGGAACGTATATAAATAGCAACATTAATTAGTTTAGTGTCTCTTTTAAATAAATGTTACTAAAAATGAAACAGTCTTCAAAAATATTATACATAAACAGTAAGTAGCTCGTCAATGCAGTGCTTTGGTATTTCAAATAAAATTCAATTGTATTATTTAAGGAAAACAATTTATTGTTCGGAATGGCCTTATTTGCATTTCAATATTATTTTTGCAGTTATATTAAAAATTAATTTTGTAATGGAAAATAGATGGAGCGAACTATCTTCTTAACCCCAAAGTGATCCAAAGTTTCATTTGCCAAATTGCAGAATATTGCAAGTATTATTTGTGATATTCGTGTTTAAAACGATAAAATTTAATCGCTCTTTGCCAAAATATGTTGCTCCGTTCCGTAGCAAAGATATTTAAAATAGAATACTAAAACAAAAAGCATCGCCATTTTTTAGAAACTAATTTTTCTCTTTATTTATTTATGTTGTAAATTTAACGAAAATCCACGGAAAATTTTAGTTCATAATTCTACAGTGAAAATAGGTAAAACCGCTTTAATTATTGATAGTATTATTACTATTAATAGTTTTGTATCTAAATTATGATCGCAGTGATATATATTTATCATTAATGATTTTTAAAAATCATCAAGGGATCTAATCAATTTTTTATCGTTTTTAAGTGTCATTTTGTGCTCTCGAAGTTATGTTACCAAATACAAAAAATAATTACAAAATAAAAATAACAATTCCATGAGGAAATCAACTTGGCATGTTAATCAGTATAATAATAATAATAATAATAGTCTTTTAAAGATTTTATTTGTAGTATACAATTTTAAAGCAAAATATTGTTTGTTTATATGTATATTTATTTATTTATGTAAAATAAAATTTCTGCAAATAGCATGAATATTCGTTTTATACCGAGAAACAATAATCAATTTAAAAGTGGAAAATAACTCTATATTATATTTGCTCAAATATTTTCGTTGATCTCAACTCTTAAAATATATCAAAAGTAGTATAATTTGAAAATGTCCAATTTCTTTTTTGCCACAATCACAAAAATTAATAATTAATAGTCAAATTTTTACGTTGGAGCATGTCACTGCCGAAAGATTTGCATTCAAGAGATTAATAGAAAATTGAAAATAAAGAGTTGATTGATCCAATATTAGCCAAATATAAAAATGGCGTATAATACGCAACAATTACCATTCTACCACAACAAAACTATCACAGAACAAGAATGTTGGATGATTAAACTGAAATTTGATCAAAATTTCTTTAGCGTTCGCACTGTAGCATTCACCAAACATGTAATGTATCCTACTTTAACGTATCCAAATTTTATAGAAGGGCAGTATAATTATAACTGCCCAAAGTGAAAGATTGATAATCATTAAGAGTAAGTTTAGTGGATTATTCAAAGTTTATATGTTATTGAAGTGGATGTAGCAGTTCATATTAGTTCAATTAGTATAAAATTGTATATACACAAATAATAAATAATATCCTTAGATCTAAATAGGCAACTAACAATATAACTATGAAAAGATATTGAATTTGATTTTAGCTGAAGTGCACTTTAGATTTTACTCTAGAAAAATTGTATGAATTGTGCAAACATTTGTTTCATTTCATTTTCATTTTAACAAAAGAAATTATTTTATTTTCTTAATTTTCTCTTATATTTTCTATAATACTTAATCCAAATGCTATGTACTAGTAATTAGAATCAATTATTAATAGCGTCCGAGCACTGCAGTTATATAAAAGGTAGTAACATAAAAGAATCAATATGAGATGATATTGTATATGTCCTTTAAATAGATGATAGAAATTCGTTAAAAACAGTTTCTGCGTGACATCGTGATGTTAAATTTCTGATATGTTGTTGTGGACATACTTTTCCACAACAGAAAGGGCGTTTTGTATAGCTGACTTTTATTTTATATTGATGTAACATCACGCAATTGTTAATATATAATAGTTAATAACATTAATAATAAATTAATATTATACAATAATTTTAAACTGATTTTCGAAAATTTTCTGATTTTTGTGTATTTAATTTTCAAAACCATGGTAAAATGTTTCAATCAGTGAAACCAAAGACCTTTTTCCATAAATATTATTAACAAGATCAATTTTGGGATTCGTTTTCTTCATAATTCTATAACAAAACAGTCCAATGGAAGAAATTAAATAATTTATCATATGAAATAGAAATTTTATTGTTCCAATTTGGGGACAGATGAATCTATTAAATCAACAATTTTACTCAATATATTTAATGTGACATCATCCAGATTTGTAAAATCTTCTCCTTTATCACAGTTTTTGGTTATGGATACATTTAATGGAACACTTCCAAGGTAATCTATATCCAGTTCTTCGCACATCCGCTTAGCCCCACCAGTTTTAGATGGAAAAATTTCCGATACTGTGCTACAATGCCCACAGAGGAATGATGACATATTTTCAATCACACCAATTATTGGTATTTTCATTTTTCTGCAAAATGTGATTTGTTTCCTAACATCAAGCAGTGATACTTCTTGAGGTGTAGTCACAATGACAGCTCCAATTCCAGTTGTTGCTCTTGTAAGATATGAAATTGATGACAAATGTTCGTCAGATGTTCCAGGTGGTGTGTCAAGAAACAGACAATCAAGAGATCCCCAATCAACTTCGCTTAAAAATTGTCGTATAATACCATTTTTCTTCGGGCCTCGCCAAATAATTGCATCATCTGGACTTCCTAACAGGAACCCAAGTGACATTAAGCATAAATTATCATCAACATACACAGGAGACCATCCAGAACCAGATTGATGTACACTTTCTTGTGCGACACCAAACATTCTTGGTTGTGAGGGGCCACAGATATCAACGTCAAGAACACCAAAATTACACTCGTTTTTCTTCTTAGCAAATGTACGTGCCAAAAGAGTGGTTAACGTACTTTTTCCAACACCACCTTTCCCTGATAAGACAAGTATTTTCGTTTTGACTTGAGATAACCTATTTCGTATTGCATCTATAACATGGTCATCGTTTGGGGTGGAACCTGAAGAGCAAACGTTTTGGTTTGGACAACCAGCGCATGCACTTGCCTTGCCGGCATCCTCACTTTCTACGCCTGGGCAACCACTGGCTGCATTCTCAGGTACACTTGGCATTGTTCTACGTTTAATTATTATTTAATAAAAATTGCGTCTTTAAATAATATATATTTTACATACCTATCGAGTACGAGTTTGATACTTTTTTGATATTTATTCTCCTTTTGCCGTAAACTGTCAAACTAATAGCTGTGAAGTTGGCTACATTTCATTACAAAATTGTTGCTGAATTTGGGGTTTCATTTGAATAGATGTGAAATTTAATTTCAATAAAAATTAGATTGAATAACAAAATCTAAATTTAACATATGAGAAAAGAGTATCTTGTTTCTGAAAATAATTTCTTAATGTTCAATTACATTGTAAATGCAAATATCGTTAATAATTTGTATGTAATGTGGCTCAATAAAATATGTAATAATAAAAATTCTAAAAACAAATCTATCAGGAAAAAACATTTTTATTTAGAAACTATATCTTAAATGTATTACAAAACGTTTAAATATAACGATTTCACGAACAAAAACAATAAATTAAAAAAACATTAATATTGTACTTATAATATCTAAATCTCAAAGAAATACTATTTCTTAATATTCTTTATTTTTGCTAGTATTTTACATGTAAAGAAACTATATTATATGTCTGTATGCCTATGTTTTAATTAATTGTACAATAATGTGAACATAAAAGATGATATTTTACAAGTTTTAAAGAGTTTGAAGATGAAGTCTGTTCAGTTATTCAATTACCACTTGTTATAAATAGAAGTTACAATTTATATTATTGAACTACCTTTCACGATACCATCTTCCCCGAGGTGCTCTTAGTTTTCGCGGTGAAAGTTGTGGGCATGTCATAGTTTCTGAAGAAGTTTTTAATTTTTCTGTTATTTCTATAATCTGACTTCCATTTGTAACTTCACTTGGAGGTGGTGAAAGTTGAGCTGAACTTAAAATTAAACTATTTTTCACATGCATATTTTTCGAAGCTAAAATTTTTAACATTTGTTTTCGCTTTGAATGGGAATATTTCTTACTATTAAAAATATTTTTACGCCTTTTTTTCGCTTTTGCTTCTACTTTTGTTTTAAGTTTATCGATTCCATTTTCTTGTACAACTACTACACTTGGTACATTTATTGCAACATGATCATGATCAACCTGTATTTCTGATTCCTGTGATTGCGAATCTTCTCTGTGTTCACTTTTATTTGAATTATTTATATCTAGTAATGTATCCATACTATCTGATGATACTGTAAAAATATCAGAATTTTCTGCTTTATCACTTGCGCTTATACAACTCATATTCGTATTTTCATCTCTACAACTAAGTGATACTACATCACTATCAAGTTTTTCATCAGGATCTGTTTCGGGCGGTGTGATAGGTGATTGAGTTGGGACATTTATATCATTTTCACTTTTAATACAATCTAAATTAGCACCTACTTTTGTCATACCATTAACACGTGCAATTTTCGGATTATTATTATGTTGACGTCGTGAAAATGTTAATTTCTTTTTCTTTGGCCATCCAGTTCTATTATTCTTACGTTTCTTATTAATTGAAAACATTGTGAATAAACGTAATCGATTTATAGCTGCCGAATTATATCTTTTTACTACATATTCATTTAAGATTTCTTCACGTACTAAATCTGCGAGGTCTAAGTGATCATTAGAAAAATTAACTTGACATTCTTCCGATGAAATTGGCACATCATCTAAATCTGGTGAATCGCTTATTGGTTGGGATAGATATTCATCAATTTGCCTTTTAAGATTTTTCGTTTCGAAATAAGGTTCTTTTTCTGGTGTTTCCTTTGTGAAAACTTTCGTTTTATTTGTTTCTTTTTCAACTGTTTTAACGTTCTTTTTGTACCGATGAATTCCTGAGTTTTTCGTCGGATTATTCGTACGTTCTTCTCTAGCTAATCGTTTTTTTAATAAATTTTCACCTCTCTTTAATCTTTTAACATTTTCACTTATTTGTGGAAATACATTTCCAAAATCACTTGAAGATTTATAATTATTTTGTAATTTGTCATTATCAACAGAATCATCTACATCTTTAACTTCAACTTTTGGCGCTGGTGGATTCTTTTCTTCACGTTTCTGTATTAAACAACTTAAAATTGCTAATGTTGATGCATGTTCTCGTGGTGATTTCCGTGGCATTTCTAAACTCATTAATGTAGCTGTTTTGCTAACATTCTTATCTTTAATAGTCTTTTTTGTAATAATGGGCACTTTACTATTTTCAGTGTTTTCTTCAATCTTATCTTCTATTTCTGTGCCTTCATCTTTCACTGGATTATCTGGTTCACTTTCTTGTTTGTTCACTTTTAAATTCTGTTTTTCTTCATTATTTTGTTTTCGATTTAATACACAACAATTCGGTGGCAAAGGTGGAAGTGGTCCCATTTCATAGGGTAATCGACGATATACTATAATAAATGAAAAATTATTAAATAAAATTAACATATTTTTGACAGAATAATATATGTTTATTTACCTGTACTGCCGTAATATTCAAACATCCTTTCCTTGCATTCATCTTGCCTTTGGAATACATCATACCATGGTTCAGTGCTAGGAATACGTTCAAAAGCGAATTTCTGTTGTGATATTTCATTGCTTTTTAAAGCTTTCGCAATATCAACCTTACAGATCTCCCCCATCCCATCCCCCGGTGAGCAATTATCATTTGGAATGTTTTTATTAACAATTATTCTTTTTCCATTTGTTTTCTTACCACTCGGTTGGATGGGGGCTGTTAGAAACATCCGTTTACCTCTTGGAGTTGAAGTTTCTAATAACTCATCATTTTCCCACTTTGATTTTCTTCGTTTATAACTTCTTCTATAATCAATTTCACTATGATTTCTTGTTGAATGTGATTCTATAGCTGTAAGTGCAGCTTTTGATTTTCTAGTTTCTATTTGACTATATGTTATCTCATGTTCCTTTTTAACAAGTGTTCGTCTTCTTGTTTCTACTACATTAATATTATCATCTTCATCCATTGGTTCTATTTTAACTGGTGATAAAGTTGTTTCTTCTTTAACATCTACTAAATCCTTCAATTCTCCCTCAACATCTGCTTGAGAATCGTGTATAGAATTTTCTGTGATAATCATTTCTTCTTGACTTTCATTTGATTTAATTTCCATTTTTTCGTCAGATGGTCTTGTATCTATTCTACTCAGTACAGGTTTTAGTTCAGCCTTTGTATTTGCAAGTTTCTTTATTTTATCAGAATTCGTTTTATCTTCTATTTTGTCACTTGAAATAATTTCACTAGATACTGAACAGGGTTCAGATGTTGTTTGTCTATCAATGTCAGTTGAAATTTCTGAAATTTTCTTTGGAAACATGAAATTTTCAGCTTCGTCACTTAACAGAGACAATTCAGCTTGACGTATTTTCTTAAATTTCACTATTAACGGTGACGGTTTCTTAGGACTTTTATGAGCAGCACAAGGCGGTTCCTTAAATTCGTTGGGAACTTTTTCAATTTCCTGTTTCGGAGAATCCACAACCTTATATAATAATTTCGATGCTGCTGTTTTAAAAACTGCAATTGGTGAATCCCAACTATCTTTTAATTTATTTATTTTCTTTTTTTTCGGTGTTTCAAGAATAGTATCGTTAGAATTTTCTTCGTCTTCTTTTGGTTCTGCATAATTTATTTTTCTCACTGAAGCACGTCTTGCTCTCAATATTCCAATACCTGTAGTATGTGATTCTTTAGCAAAATTTTGAATACTAGAATTTAATTTAATATGAGATTGACGTGTATGTCTTGGAAATATTTCATCCTCAGCTACAGCACGATCTTCAATATCTTGTGTTGTCAATTGATTTGGTATTATCTCAACAAAATCTGTATCAATAGTCTTATTATTTCCTCGTTTCGAACATCTTCTATTGAATGTTTCACAACTATTGTCTGTACATGATTTATTATTGCTATTCAAACTCAAAAATCTATCAACATTGGCACCTGATTTAATTAATGAATCTAATGCAATAAATTTCTTATCATTTTTAGCAAAATTCAAATGTTCATCTGTTTTTAAATGAATTGTCAACACATCATATTCAACACGACAAATTTCGCAAAAACCACACTGTTTTTCTGACGATAATTTAGCACTTTGTTTAACACGAATTGGCTTTGAACGACTTTTACGCGTCATAGTTGAATTACTTTTAATTTTTAAATCAGAATTTTCTGGCACATTTAATTGTTGAAATGGATTTTTATCTTCATGTGAATAACGAAATGCTGCTGAATGTTCTGTGCTATTTAAATCAATAATTGGCCAAATTGTTAATTCACGATAGTATGGCCTGTATTTACGGCTAAATGATTCAATCTTAATGAAATCTCCGTTTAATGTTTTTGCATGTCGACTTCTTTGCTTAGATTTCGGTAATGCATTGTTGTTTGAACAGTGCGCTTTGATTCCTGCACACACTTTCTCCAGGAATCTCACTGTATATTCTGTGGTCCATATAGGTGTATTCAATGGTCTTGCAATTTCTCTAGGATCTTTTTGTATTGATATAACCTTCTCTAAATTTGATGAATTTATACTTTTGCGTGCTCTATGAAGCATTGCATCAGCACGACTTTTGATTTTATTTTTTCCCTTAAATAGATAAGAAGAAAGAAAAAATACTTTTGTTTATATATCAGTCATGTATAACCAATAACCTACCTTTACCTCATTATAATTGATATTTGTACCATTTGGTGTAAGTAAAGATAACTCAGAGTAGTTTGATGTACTCGGTGCCTGCGGTGTTTGAGGGGAACCCAAAAAATTTGTAGGAACCTCTTCGACACTCTTATCTGTGACAAAATGTGTTACTTCCTTCGTTAAGAAAAATTCAATCGACTAAAAGTATAAAAGAAAATAAAAATTATTTTACTGATGATGACAGTTGTTGGTTTGTAAATAATAATTTTTGTCCACCATGTAATATTTTTGTTTTTGTTTGATGTTTTATACAACAAACATAACTTACATGCATTGAATGTTCGAAAAATATTAACAAATTCAAAGAAAAACTTTTCCAAACAAAATATATACGAGTTGTACAAAGGCAACAACGAATAGAGAAAGAATTTTTGTTTGAATAAGTAAACGTTTGTACACCGGACGTATCTGTAAATGTTCGCGTGTACTCTAGTATCATCGAAACGAAAAAGAAAAGTGGAATAAGAACGAGCCTAAAATTTTATTTTTCATGAACATGCGCGCAAATTTAGCTTACACAAAAACTTCACATCATTTTCATTATATTTTTTCAATGATTTAAGTGAATTCATTGAATTTACATTTAAATGTGATTATTATTAAACAAAACACAAACTTACGCCGCCAAGCTCCTTGATTTTTGATTCGATTTTTTGTGAGATATTGTGTTTTTCGATATCCAAATAAAACTTATAATTGACGAGCGGCTTAGAACTCCTCACTAATTTACATTTATCTAGAAAAGAAATTCATAAATAAATGAAAATAAATGAAATTTTTACCATATACATAATACAGTAATACTACTTACTTGATTTTATTTTGGCGACTCTTGAAACTTCTGACTCTGAATTGGATCTCATACCTTCAACAACAACCCACAATATCTTTCAAGAAGAATCATTTTTATACACAGATCGATGAAATTATTCACTATTGTTAGCTAATCTTTCGATATATCGAGTAATAATGACCAGCAGACACACAATTTCTATGCTATACAAAAAAGAAAACCGAGTGACAACCGAACGGCCATTAGTTGCATACAATTTATTTCATTAAAACTATATATAAATATGAGATTCAAATTCACAAATCAATTTTATTTATTCAATGAAGTTCATTTATTTTGATATTTATTTAATTATTTCAAAATTATATTCACTGTGGTTAAAATTTGATTTTTTCAACAAAAGAATTTTCTCAACTTCAAGCCAAATACTCGATAGCAGCAATCAAATCGTTGCACATACACCAAGCAGCAAACACTTTGAAAAAAACCAAAGCAATATTGTACACACACAAAGCGAACACAAGCAAAACATGTCGCCGCCGCCGTTACTATTTGCGTTCAGTGGATTCAAAGGCTGCGTTCATCAAAGATTTCTCAATTTATTCTAGCTACGTTCATTTTGTTTGTTAATTTCAAAAATGCTATTATTTTGAATTCTAATAAAAACAATTTATTTTCACATCGTATTTATATTTTAATCACTTCAATTAACATATTTCTTATTGAATTAATAAATATTTGCGTTGCATTAAATAATGGGAAAAAAGTTTGAGAAACACCGAGAAATCAAAGAGAGACGTGTAGCACAATTGAAAGAAGAAAAACTACATTGCACATGATGCGATGACCTGCGTTGGCTGCGATTGCGAAAAAGTGGGAGAAATTCAAGAAATTCAAAAACCTCAAATTGGCAAATGAACATGAAACTGAAACAGAAGAAACAGTAAATGAATTTTTAGTATAGGAAAAGTATTCGAATGGTATGGATGTTGTATCGGAAATTAGTAATTCGCCATCATTACGCGTGCGTACTATTGCCGTTGGTAATAATTCGAAATTAAAAGAAATTTGCAGTGAAATAAAATTGTGTCCGAGTGTTATGTCGGAGGAGATCAGAAAAATGTTGCCTCCAACAACGGAAACAGTTTTAACAAAACCATTCCCAATTCGTGGTACGTTATTATTATAATAATTGTATATAAATATATATTTCTAATAAACGTGATTAATGTCTGTGGTTGTGCTAAGAATTACGAGCGAACAATACGACTTGTCAATCAGTTTGTCTCTCATGTTTTAATACTAAAAATAGATGAAAACATTATGGTCGATATAATCCCACTTGCTTGCAATGCCAATAATTTCTCTTAAGTTTATTATTTTCATTTTGATTTGAATGAAATTAAAGGAATCATTTTCTCATTTTCCTATCATGTGCGGCGAAATGTGACAAATACGAAAAATCCCTATAAATGTCAAACTAAAAGTCTCCCTATAATTGCATTTTTCGATGGATGCAACGTGAATGAAACCTTATATGTTGGTTAAAAATCATTTTCATATAAATAACTATTATATGCTACACATTCACTAGTCACACAACTGCATATTCATATACGAGTATAAATAAATTGCTTTAATTAATCTGACAGAATAAATTTCATTTGCATATTCTTGAAATCACATGTCAATTTGGTATGGTGTGACGCCTGACGTTCATTTGTTAAGTTTATTGAGAAATTTAATTAATTCACCTGTATGATTGAATGTAGAACTTGAACGTGGGCAAGTAGCAAGGATTTTAAACGGTAAGTGGTGATTAGTGCGCATGCCAGAAGTTTTTGTTTGCTTCATTTGTTGGATACAAAATTCAAAATCAAAATCAAAAATGTCTCATTGTTGTACTCGGAAACATGTTTCACTTGTGTGTGTTATGTATGGCGCTTTCACAATGTCAACATCAGGTGTTGCAAGACATTACTAAGTGTTGTTGTTGTTGTTGTTGTTGTTGTGTGGATCAAAAATTTCTTTAACCGGCATGTAACAAAGTGACATAATATGACAGGTGTCCTGTTTGTCAAAAATTCATAAGCATATTACCATCATCACCTGCAAGTACAAAACACCTACCTTCCAATTGCGGTGAAGAAACGGAGAAACGGGGCAGAGTATGGCAAATTTTGTGTTATTTTCGGCGCGAAAGCTATTCAACAAACAAAGAATCTGTGAAATACCAGACTGTCAAGTCAAGTTAGGGAAATAACAAATTTTTTCAAAGCAACAGATGATTTTCAATGCTTGGTTAATTTCATGAACTACTGAAATTTCATCTGTGAGGTTATGATGTCATTTTATGACTTCTCGTCAGAACAGAATTTCGAGGGGATAAACCCGACTGTCCCTTACCCAAATGGCTCCCACATCATTCATAATTATGAAACTACAGTGGGTGGCCATATTAGCCGTATTCTTCTGTCAAATCCCATACATTTATCCAGAACAAATAAGCTCTCGATAATAGCTGGGTTTAATTTACTCCGCTGCATAAATTGTTGAGCTAGAAATATCCACATGGCAACATGGTAAATTTTTCTTTAAATTCCACAAAATTACAATTTCTTCAAAACTTTCAGTTAATTTCATCTGAAAATTTAAATTCAAATAATATATGAGGAATTTGTTGAATCGAGGGTGTAACAGAATATGAAAAAATCGAAAGAAATTCATGTGAATGTGAACTGAAGTTGGTTGAAGTTTTTAATCTATCGAGAGCAAGACCAGTAGCTCTTTTTTCAACACTGAAGAGATGTCTTGTGAAATATACTCGTTCCTTGTAAAAACATTCTTTATTATGTAATAGTAACTACATCTAATAAACTAAAGTTAAACTAGAAATATTGGCATCTATCGTTCAAAATATAATGCAAGGCGTCGCGTTGTGAATTCAGACCGATGCATTTCAATGGCAGCTGTTAAAATGCCGACACGTATGACGCAATTGTTATAGACGCAACGCCTCATGACGCGTTTAATTCCAACCGGTATAGGTTGGAAATTTTCACGCGTTACACGTCAATTGTCACATTTGGTTCGCAAAATACCAATTAACGCGCAACGCCTTGCATTATATTGCCAGCTTCATGATAATTGATTTTTAACCCTAAAACAGGAAAATAGCTATGATGCGGTTACACTATTATATTTATGAAGGAAAATACCACTTTATATTTCCACATATCACATTGATTCAACATTTTTACGAACTTCACTTCACACTTGAGTGAATTTCTATCGTTTTTTTCATTAAAAAATTCGGAAAAGTTTTGATTAAATTTTAATTTTCGCGAATTTCCCAAAAATTTGGGATAGGAAATTTAGCGTGTCGTCATCTACAAAAGTTTAATCGAGTCTTAAATTTGCACTCGATAAATATATGGGATTTGACAGTTCTACACCACTCGATGTCCCAAAAGAACGCAACAATTGATCACTTAAAATTGTTCGGAATATATCGGATAAAGGTTTGCATAGTAATAGAGAGAGCCATAATTGCCTGTTGAACCAGAGCTGGAAAAGTGTCTAATAATTTGGCCACCCACTGTACAAAACAAATTCCATGAATGTCACTGTTAGTAACATCCATGACGTATCTACCATAGAATGATGATATCAACTTCCGTTAATAAGAAACAAAAATACCGAAAAGCTTTCTCAAGAAACTAAATGTTAACAAAACAAAGTGACGTAGGCAACGTAGACAGAAATGATTCATGCCAATTTATTAGTAAGCCGAAAAATTTGGATTTTTCCAAAATTGTCTCAATTTAATTTGCGTGAATTTCAACGTCCAGTGACTTTTATCTGGTCGGTTGTTTTGATCATCCAACCAACACGAATATCATGTGATATATAAAATGGTAATTTTTCTTGTTTATTCTAGTCATAGTATATAAATGCGTCAGTGTTTATGGAATTTTTTCCAAATGGTAAATAATAGTATGTACTCTTAACGTGATTATCTGAGTGTAACCCCGAGACGTCAATTGATAATGCTACTGCCCGATTTTGTAGTTTATCCCGCAACAATCACGTGTCGGTTAGCATGCACTCCACCACGAAATCCAAATCAAGTTGAGATTGGAATTTTTTTCTGTCATTTTTCACATCATGTTTCCGATGGGACGCATACGCAAATAACTTTTTCCGAAGAAAATCACGCGCAACTCCTGTGAGTCCGATTAGATTATTATTATTAATTCTTCGTTGAATTATTTTTGCTTCACCATGCGGAAAAGCCAATAGAGATAAACTGATCATTTGCTATAGTATTTGATTATCATAAAATGATGCACTTGCCACTTCTATCTCTTATAAATCTCTTGTCGTCAATACCTTTGAATTTCTATTCCCATTTTCCAGCGTAATTAATAAACAAAGAATTGACCGAACTTCTCGTAAGAGCTCATAAACGAGTTTGATAAGTGAATGTTACATTGACCCTTGCTCTAGCTTATCGGAATCCGCTTTTTTGTTATAATAATGAAAATAAGAGAGCAAACACAGATGGATATGAAACGAAGTTTTTGTGTAATAGAATGCTTTTCTATACTTATTATCTTTATTAATTGATATTTTTATTTTTCTGTTAAATTAGGTGAACGTGCTAACAATGTTACTACTCCACATGTTATTGCAATGGTGGGGTTACCAGCAAGAGGTAAAACATACATATCAAGGAAATTGTCTCGTTACTTAAATTGGATTGGTATCAACACAAGAGGTAAATAATTTCTCAATGTAATTTTATAAATATAAAAATACAATAAAAATATTCCTTATTTCAGTTTTCAATCTTGGTGAATATCGTCGTCATGCTACCACAGCATATAAAAGCCACGAATTCTTTCGACCGGACAATCAAGAAGCAATGGCTATAAGAAACAGATGTGCTAGACAAGCCTTAGAAGATGCATGTAATTGGTTAGAGAATGGAGGAAATGTTGCGGTAGGCCATCAAATTCATATGTAGAGAAAACTTAATGAAGAAAAATTTTTCATCTTTTTGATTTTTATTCCGTAAGCTAGCGGAAACTAACACAAAATTAACGATTTAATGGAGAAAACAACAAAACAAGTTTTTCCACAAAATTTATTTTTATGTTAAAATTTTAATTAGATAAGTGTTGTTTTTGTACAAAAATCAAAAGTTATTTTAATTTTCAGGTATTCGATGCGACGAATTCAACAAGAGAAAGAAGACGACTCATATACGATATAGTTGTTAAAAAGCGTGGCCTGCGTCTGTTTTTTGTAGAATCAATATGTGACGATCCAAAAATTATTGAACAAAATATTATGGTACAGATCAAACAATATGATTTTTAAAATTAAATTTATTAACAATTGATAAATTTTTAAGGAAGTTAAAGTTAGTAGTCCAGATTATTTAAATATGAATACGGAATTAGCATTGAAAGACTTTTTGTTACGCATAGAACATTACCAGGAAAAGTATGAATTACTTGATGAAGAAATCGAAAGTCATCTATCGTTTATGAAAATTTATAATACAGGAAAAAAAGTTGTAGTCTATAATAATGAAGGCCATCTGCAATCAAGGGTGGTTTACTACTTAATGAATATACATATAACACCACGAACGATATATTTAACCAGGGTAATAATATATGGTAATTGATTTTATGTAATTTATATAATAGAAATATTGTGATAATTTTAGCATGGCGAAAGCGAACATAATCTTCAAGGTTGCATTGGTGGAGATGCTCCATTGAGCAATCGTGGATGGCATTATGCAAATGCTTTGTCATCTTATATAAGAAAACAATATATAGAAGGCTTAAGAGTTTGGACATCTTGGTTGAAAAGATCTATACAAACTGTTGAGAGTATAGATGCTCCGCAGGAACGGTGGAAAGCATTGAATGAAATAGATGCTGTAAGTTATTTTTGTTAAATTAAATATATTTTATATTAATTTACTCTATTTGCAGGGCATCTGCGAAGAAATGACTTATCAACAAATAAAAGATAAATACCCAGAAGAGTTCAAAGCACGAGACCAGAATAAATTTGCCTATAGATATCCTAGGGGTGAAAGTTACGAAGATTTAGTTGCCCGCTTAGAACCCGTCATAATGGAGCTTGAACGTCAGGGAAATGTTTTGGTGGTGACACATCAGGCTGTTTTAAGGTGCTTATTGGCATATTTTATGGACAAACCCGCAGGTAAATAAATAATTTTTATAACCATAATATTTTTTCATTTAATATTATTCAATTATTAAAGATGAGCTTCCGTATTTGCACGTGCCTCTTCATACTGTGATAAAACTGACTCCAGTGGCATACGGATGTAAAGTGGAACACATAAAACTTCCAGTAGATGCAGTTGATACTCATAGACCCAAACCCAAAGTATGTTAAAAACAACTCTAACAAAATTCTAAAAACATTCAATAATATAATTTATTTTATTTTAATTTAGATACCCGGCGATGTTCATTGTACAAGTATACAGAATGGATCCATTTGAAATCACAATCAATAAATCTTATATTTCATTTCGTTGAGGAATTTATTACCAATCACAAAGTGCATTTCATTCGCCTTAATTTAATGATTTTCTTTTATTTTTACTATAATAGAGAAGTTTGGGGTTGGAAATGTATCAAATAATTTGCCAATGACAAAGCAAAGATTTGTTATGTAATCGTTTGATTTAAATGAAATTGTAATATACATAAATTTATCGTCTTATTTGATAAAAAATTTTAAATTAAAATTTAGTTAACTTAATTTTATTAATTTGTAATTAGTTAACTTAATTGACATGAAAACAATATTATTTTGTTTAAGTGGCTTTATCTTATTCAAAGTAAATAAATAATAGGAAGTATTTTTCAATCAATTTGTAAAACTATTTAATATTTGTAAATATATTGAAAGCTTAGCATTGGTTAAAGACTAAAAAATTCGTTGTTATTTTTGTGAAGTAGAAGATTTTTCCATCCTTCCTAGTTCCTACCGACAAATGTTGGCAGCTTAATATCACAAAATTCAAAAATATTTGAAGAATGAAACCTTTGTCTTATAAATTTAACAATTTCTAGTTCCTCTGACTAAAATAATACAGTTTTCAAAAGGATTTATTGTTTTATTCAACAAATAAGTTTTCCATTAGTATTTAAACTGAAAAATGAATTTAATTTTCATATGAATTGCTAGATGGCACTAGTACACAATTCACATGGCAGTCCAAGAACAAAACTCGCAACTTTTGCACAAATCTACACGAAGCCGGTGTTTTTAAACCGCTGATCATTACAAAATTCTATTCATTTGATAATCTCCATCTGTATTAACCGGGTCTGAGTGAATGGGGTTTTGATATTTTTAAATTCTGGATTGCGTTAGATCAGTTTGAATCGTGAAATTCTCGATTAATCTCGTCCAGATTTTTTGAAATAGTTTCGGTAAGGTCACTGAACTTGATTTTGTTTATTAGCTGAGTTGGAATCGGCAGTGTTGGAATCTTTTATCCGGGGCATTAAGTTCTAAATTTGTTATACTAGGAAGCAATCACAGCCAGGAGCTTCCAGTTGGGAGGTCTGTAACAAGTGTAAAATAGGAAATAATTTTTTGGTGAGAATAATTATAAATTTCTTATTTAATTTTAATTTAAAAATAATTTTTTGTGAATTTTAGTATTTTAATTTTTCGGCAAAATGATAACACTGCAACGCGCTGTATGGGTTTACATACTATCATGTATGGTTGTGGTTGCCATTCCAAAGCCAGATGATAAACCAAATCCTCCTCATTTGCCAACAGAATATGACTCTGCCCATCACGTACATTTCGGTAGAGAACACAATTCCCAGTATGATCATGAGCTGTTTTTAGGCCAGGCAGATGCTAAAGCATTCGAACAATTAACACCGGAAGAAAGTAGAAGGCGTTTAGGGTATGTAACTGCAATTAATGTGAAATTAGTGTAATTAAGAAAGTGAGATAAGCTAAATTCTTCTGATGACCAAAGAAACAAAATTGATGTCTTACATTATCTAATCAGCTCATTTACATTCGAATAGAATAGAGAGGTCTTTGACATTGAGTATGGACTGGACTTGATGTCAAGAGCAGATTGAAAATCTGGTTTTTTAAGCTTACAGAATGTAACACGTTGTGATATTTTTTTGTTACCATAAGTTTATTAACTTATGCTAAATCAAGTTTCTATATCACACGTCATTAATTAAATTTTCTTCTAGATTGATTGTAGACAAAATTGATATAAATAAAGATGGAAAAGTCAATGTGTACGAACTGAAATCATGGATAACATATACTCAAAATCGATATATTGAGGACGATGTTAAGCGGCAATGGAGACAATATAATCCTGATCACAATAGCACTATCCACTGGGATGTAAGGACTAAAGTATTTTAGGCATTTGTATATTTTGCTTTATGGATTCAATGTTCTTGTAGGCATACCGCAAATCAGCTTATGGTTTTATGGATGATATGGATCCTGAAGAGTTGGAGAAGACAAACAATGGTTTTTCTTACAAAACCCTCTTGACTCGAGATAGACGCCGATGGAGTGTAGCTGACCAAAATGGTGATGACGAACTAACAATTGAAGAATTTACCAACTTCTTACATCCGGAAGATAAACCACATATGCGTGACGTGGTGCTTTCTGAAACATTTGAGGATATTGATAAGAACAATGATGGTAAAATATCAGTTGACGAGTACATTGGTGATATGTATAAGGGAGGTGAATCGGAGGAAGAAGAGCCAGAATGGGTTCAAAATGAAAGAGAAGTTTTCAATCAGTACAGAGATAAAAATAATGACGGGTATTTGGATCGTTCAGAAGTTAAAGAATGGATTACCCCGAAGGACTATGATCATGCAGAAACTGAAGCCAAACACTTAGTTTTTGAAGCAGATGCTGATGGAGATGAACTTTTAACAAAAGAAGAAATTCTCGATAAATACGATGTATTTGTTGGATCTCAAGCTACTGACTTCGGGGAGGCACTTGGTAGACATGACGAGTTTTAGGTTATTCAAACTTCAACAAATCTCATTTATTGTGTCTAGTTATAACACTTAGGCTTATGATATCTCTCTGTTTAACATTTAACTCTTATAGTGCTCGAATCTTCATGCCTTTTGTAAGCTAAAACTTATTGTGCCAAAGTTGTAAAGAGAACAAAACAAAACAAATTTTCTACTTTTTTACATTGTTTTTGTTTAATAAAAGCAAATATATGTATGTATCGAAAAATAATAGTTATATGTTTTATTTATTATTATTTTAACACAGAGTCAAGGCCTACCCAAAGGGCACTGCGATCTAAAGGTCTTTTGCGTTACGTCTGGGCATATCTCCAGCTGTTAGTGATCTTGCATCAAGATTAAGATCCTCGTATGTTGGTGCTTCTATACCGAGTGCTCTTGATCTTTCCTGTGATAACATTCACATTCTATCAGAAGATGATGGACAGGTTCTCTCCTGAGGCATAACTTGTTGCCTCTTCCCAGTTGCTACAGGCATTCGTGGCATTCAGCTAACACTAATGAAGTTTGCTAGCATATGTTTCAAGATTTTGTAAGCCTTTCGATTTTTTAGACGATTTTTATATTATAAAATATATAAAATTGCACTTTTTTAAAGGAATTTTAATTAATTCAAAATTAGAAAGTGTTTTTTGACAGCCACTGGTTATCAACATTAACTTTCTGAACGCTCCCAATTTGACAACTGTCAATTTACTCCACGGCATTTTGCGAACACCAGCGCCATGGATTCCAACGGAAGCTTAACGACATTTCTTTTCCCGTAAACCATTTTCGTGTGAGGGTACGTTTCTCATTTAAATGTTGAATTTTGTGGTATTTTAGAAGAATTTATTAATTCCAAAATGCATTTTGCTTCACTAATTGCATTTTCTTTTAGAAATTATCCTTATTTGAGTGATATTTTGTTAGAGGATAATTGAAAGTGTACGACACGTGGTTTTGAGGTTATGAATAATATGTTTTCTTCTCTTCAGGTTGGAACTAATAAAAGATGACAAACTCAAAGGGTTACCGCAGGGGGACAAGGGATATGTTTTCCCGACCCTACAAAAAGCATGGAGTTATCCCACTTTCAACATACATGAAAGTTTATAAAATTGGTGATATCGTTGATATCAAAGTAAGTATATCTAGTCCTTACGCTGTGTAGTAGTGTTGTATGCAAACTGCAAAGTAAACTTGCTCAACTTACTTTCAGGGACATGGAGCTGTGCAAAAGGGTATGCCTTATAAAGCATACCATGGGAAAACAGGCCGTATATACAACGTAACACCCCATGCAGTTGGAGTTATTGTAAACAAACGTGTTCGTGGAAGAATAATCCCAAAACGTATCAATGTACGTGTAGAACATATTAGCCATTCAAAGTGCAGGGAAGATTTCCTACGACGTGTTAAGGAAAACGAACGTCTTCTACGTGATGCTAAAGAAAAGGGTATTCATGTCAACTTGAAAAGGCAACCAACTGCTCCAAGGAAAGCTCATTTTGTTAAGAAGATTGAGGAGCCAATAGGATTAGCACCAATCCCCTATGAATTTATTGCATAAATTCTAATAAATTTGCTATGAAAAAATTTTCAAATTTAGTTTCATTTATTATTTTCTAGTGCAGAACGTATTTAGGGTTACCACACGTTAAATATGGTAATACTGAAGCGCTAAGCGACATTTTGACATACACCTACTGGGTCATGTGTTGTTAGGTTTCTAAAAATTTGTTGAACCAGATCAAACAAATGTAGAATTGTCTACTAATTTTTAACAAGAATTTCGTTTGCTGTCTCTCTGTACGTCTTGTGTGTTCTTGTTTGTGTATTTTGAAAAATCAAAACATAATAAGCTTCATGCTGGATTCGCTACTATCATTGTAAGTTTTGAAAATGTGAACAACTTCTGAAATTAATTAATATCCATTAGTTTACAAGTTCCAGCAGAAGAATGTAGTGTCTGGAGCTTGTTCACAAAATCCTTCCTAGCCTAATTTTATATTCTGAACACCATATTCCTGGTCTTACACTTTTGCGACTACTTGAGTTATCGTTTGTTTAATTTTTGTATCTTATCTTTTTCAGATGTACAAAATATGTGTCAAAAAATTTGGAAATCTACAAATCAGACAACTACATAGAAAGATTACCTCCGCAAATCAAAAAACAAATCCTAAAGTACGTAACAAGAGTATTGAATGGGTTTCATGACGATGTTATATTTGCCTCTGTGCTTTGTAAAGATGTGACTAAATTGAATTTAAGTGGATCAACTGTAACTGACACCAGTCTTGCCCTTGTAGCTAGTCACTGTCCAAAATTAAAACGACTCAGACTATGTGGAGCAAACTACTGTTTTACTAAAGATGGTTGGTAGAATCGTACCAAATAATCCTCCAAATTGTATTGATCATTTCTCTTTATAGGATTATTTGATTCAATTAGAAAGCTGAATGAATTGGAGGTGCTTGAAATCAGTAGCTGTCAATATGCAACAGACGACTTTATAGAATTAATAGCTACATTTTGTCCAAAATTGAAATTATTCAATTTAAATGGTTGCACGAATATAACTGACAACTGTGTTGGTCATCTTTGTAAAACGAAAATTACGAGACTAAATTTGGCAAATACACAGGTACCTATTTCCTTTCAATATAACCTAAATAGGGATTTAAAATCCAGTAAACACTTTCGCAGATAACAAACAAGTTTCTAAAAGACCTTGGCAGTTCACGGTACGCGCGAACAATTGAGGAAATAAACGTGAGCAACTGCAATATCACTGGTTATGGATTACATTTCCTACGTTGGGACACCATGAAATATATTGGATTTAGTGGCTGTAATGTTGGAGGTTACTTTTATTGTCTGTGTATCAATGAAATACGTCATTTACGAATTTAACGATTTTTACAGATCTCTCCTTTATGAGTAACACCAAAAATCTCCAGTTTGTTGAGTGGACAATACCGAAATAATATTTTTTATATAACTGAGTATAATACTACGTACTATAAGCAATGCTTTACAATATTAGAATTAATGGAATAGTACATTTCATAACATTTTAATATTATCTTAATAAATTTTTGTCACATATCTCTAACTTTGAATTCATTTAAGTTTTTTTCGTAGTTGGTAATGGATTTTGCTTCAATTGCAAAATAATGGAGCGCATTCTTGAAACATCCCGACTTGATTTATTCGATTTTGGATTGAAGTCACAAAGTTTGGCAATTCTTTCCCATTCAGTTCCTGGTTCAATTTCATCATTTTCTGCAACAAATTGTTTTTCTGCATTCCTAAGAAAATAAAATAATATTTATTTTAGTATTTACAAATAATCTGTTTATATGAATGTGGTCATCCTCATGGTACACTAAGCCAGCATTCATAGGAAATTAGTTTCATTGTTTTGTTTGTAGACACACTATGGATACAACATCAATCTCTAATGTAACAGGAGGATAACGCTCATAACATCCAATTTCCATTATTATCGGTGAAACTTACTTCGCCGATTCCCTTTGAATGCGTGAAATAAAAATTTATTGAATTAAGTTAGGAGTATCACATTACACTACAACGGAACATACACATTTAAGAAAATTGTTTGTTGGAGATATGATTTCATTAAATTTTTGGAAATTATGTGCATCAATGTTCTGTAGTAATTGTATTACTATTTGTGTTCATTGTGTGATTGCAGACATTAATCAAGAATGTGCTATATTATATGTTATTTATAACGAAGAAATATATTCAAAATTCTATTTTTCCGGGACAATATTGAAAATATTATTGACATGGACTTGTTGACTAATTAATCATAAGGACGGACTATAACGTGATATAGATTTGCAATTTACGATCATTCTTCAAAACAGATTTCTAACTTTACCTGTTAGAAGCTTTCGTTTTTGCAATTGCCTCGTCATGGTGTTTGTACCAGTCTTCCAATTCTTTCTTTGCTTGCACTCTTAATTCCTCCTTTTTCTTTTCTTCTTCACGATCTTTTTCGTCGAGTCGGGCTTTCTGTTCTTCTCGCCATTTTCGTATTTTTTCTGGTTCTTCGCGTGTAACAGAACTAGATTGATTTTGTCCTGAAAATAATTTTTATTTAATGCTTTAAGTTTTAAATAGTTTTTAATAAAAATGTTCATTTATTCTTCATGTTGTTTCTTATTTTTACAAAGAAACTTTACAAAGAAAGATCATGTAATTTACCTTCATTGAATACGCCTTGTTCTTGTGGCTCACTAAAGTCAGTTCCGTCTATGAAACAGATAATACATATATTGAAGCGAAATTTGAACATGCTTTCATGCAATATATACCTAATTTTAAACTAAATTAAGCATAAGGACATATTTTACGATAAAATAGTTAGCAGTTAACTTTAAAAAACTTATTAATTACACTTATCAAATTGAATATATGTTTAAACAGATATGGCAGTGAATGGTCAATAGCTGTGCTTAGTTACTTATAAGTAGGTACATATTTTATTAATACATTTAGTTGGAAAATAATAATTGTTTACATAACTCTGATAATGATTTGATGGGTAATTTTACCTGACAGGGTTTTTGCAGCGTCCTGATGGTCTCCTAGATTATTAATCATTTCGAAGCTACCAGAAGACTCCAAATTAGCCACAGTGTCTATTAGAAAAATTCAATCGTTAAAAGAAATGAAGAAGATAGATCCTAATTAAAAATGTGTGTATGATAGTTAACTGAAAATCAGTTCATTTAAATTTAGTAGATTTATTATTATAAGTTGTAGCTTCGCAATGCTGTAAGTGTAAAATGAAATAAAGTTATCATAAGAAACATAAGTATTATGTTATCATCCATATACGCCCACGAAAAACAGTTAGAAATGAATTGCCAGCTTCAACATGGCAAATCAAAAACCAACTAAGCCAACACTGAGCTGCATTTGTGTAACATAATTGATAGCATTTACTAACCATTTTGCACATTTCCTGTTGTGCTGGCCAAAGGAACTTCATTTTCCAGCCCTGCGAGTGCACTTTGTTCTCGAGCTAAAAATTCTGCTGCTGGATCTACTTCTTGATCAAAATTGGTATCACCGAATGCGTCCATTATTGGTTATATATTTACTTAATTAAGATTATAAGCTAGTTTTCACAAACTAAAAACAGTATTATCCCACTAAATGTTCCTTACGATGACGGAGATGATCAATTATTTCTCCAAATTGATTAGAGTGAAGTAGTGGGTGTTCCGCGGTGACAATTGTCAAAAAAAGTCTATCGTGAGAGTGAAAGGTGGCTGAGATTTCAGTGTTTTTGTTCTGAATTTGATATCGGTTAACATTTTTCTTTATTATTTTCTTAAACATTTATTTTCCAATTAAATCTGATAAACTTTATCATGTATATCATATTCAAGAATATTTTAAAACGACTCATTCAAGCACAAGTGTCAAAAATAAATTACAAAAATTAATTAATTAAATTAATTTCAGCCGAAATATAGCATGAATTTTTAATTTTACTTATTTTGAAAAATTCCCTATTTAATGTAATATAAAATATGAAAATTCAAAGGCATATAAAATTTGTACAAGTAAATATGAAGAGTTTAATTGAACAACTGAAATTTTCAAATAAAGCGTGAAATTTTTTGAATTTTATGTTTATATTTGGTTGAAATTCATTGAATTAACAATTGAATTTATATAAAAATTTATTTATTTCGTATAATAATTTGTTGTTTTGCAAAGTTCTTCAAAGGTATGCAGAAGCTCAAAATTTGGAGAAGTGTAGAGTTGATATGTCATATTAATTGACGTCTTTCACTGTCACTTCTCGCTTCAGATGAAAAATTTCAATTTATTTTACTTGTAAAAGTTATGCAAATTTAATTCCATCACTTGAATGTTGTTCTTAATTGTATTGAATGAAAAATGTATTTTCCAATCGGATGGCCTAAGCTAGTTGATACGTCTATAATTGACAAATCCGAATTCAAGCAAATATGCTGTGACAGGGTAAAAATTTTACTAGCTATATTAGCAAATGATCATTTGGGTATTTGGTACACCAAGGTAACTAACTATAAATGGCATGGAATTGATTTGTTTTGAATAAAATATGTATATTTTAGCCCTTAGTTCCAATTGTTTACAGTAAGCGAAATTCCAACTCTGTGAAAAATGATGGAGCAAATTCTTTGCTTGCGTGGAAGCCTGATTCTAGTATGCTGGTTGTTGCTGTAATGATTCTAACATCTAATTAATTAGGTTATAGATAATATTTGTAGTATTCATTTTCTTAGACTACAATTGGGAACCTTTTACTGTATACTTTGGAAGTAATTGAAACACCCAAAGGGGTTTTCAATCAAGTGGATCCGCCTCACCTTAATTTGAGACGTGACAGTGCTGAACTGTTTGTTAAAGAGACAGTCCCTGCCCTGTCTCTGAAATTGGTACAATAAAGGCAAATTTTTACTAAGATATTCTCTCTATAATTTTCACATTTTTAGGCATACAATGTACCGTTGTACGTTCCAGTTACGTCTATAGTATGCGTTAGCATATCACAAATTATGGTGTCCACTAAAAGTGAAAAAATTATTCGAATTCGATGGGATGGTTCCGAGGAAAGAGATTATACGGTGGATTTGAAGCGAATACCTTTTAGTATAAATCAACAAGCTAGCTACGGTAACCTGCGAAAAGCTTACATTCAAAAATTTAAAAGTCTTAAATCAATTCATATTTCTAGCTGTGCCAATTACTGAGCCAAATGTTTTCGTTATTTCTATGGAATATTCTCCTTTAGTTGGAGGATTCGCTATCACATTCAATGATGGTAGAGCCGCATTTTTGACTGCAAGTAACTTAAAGTTTGATCCAAATGTAAAGCTGCATAAATTAAAAATGAGATTTATATTTAATTAAATTGTAATTATTGTTTACTACAGCAAGTCCAGGGTGTGTGGGCGGATGGATTAGATGACGCAACATGCTGCAGCATTAATCATAAATTTCGTTTGCTTGCATTTGGGAGGAAAAAGTGATTATAATTTTTGATAAAAGTTGGATTCGTGCAACTCAATAAATGTTTGTTTAGCTCTCAGGCAGCCGTGTACACAATAGAAGATTCGACTGGTGGCTTAGAAATATCTCATAGGCTTGTTCTTAGTGCAAAGGATTTTCCAGGTTCACCAGGAGCTGTTAATGATCTCAAATGGACACCAGATGGATGCGCAGTAAATTGAAATCAAATCAATTGTTTTTGAAATGGCATTTATTGCTCACTGTAGGTCGTTATGTCGTGGAATAATGGCGGTATATCGGTTTGGAGTACTTTTGGTACCATGTTAATGTGCTCTCTTGGTTGGGACTATGGTCTGCACACAGACTTATCAAAACAAAATCCTCTCAGCATTCTGACTATGGTAAAACGATTTTCAAAACGATAAGATATTCGCTCATACACTCATATTGCAACAGGAATGGTCTACGGAAGGCTATCAATTATTTTTGTTAAATAGACGTGAAGAAACAGATAACAACAGCAGTGTTCTTCAAACTAGTGATATTACCACAAACATTAAATCAGAAAAGCAATACTCTACAGAAATTCTACAATTAGACTTTGTTAAAAGTACTTTAGCTGTGAATCCTTGCATGGTAAGCTTTTGATTACAAAACAATCGATACAAATTCAGGTTTACTAATTGGTTTATACGTTCTTCAGGCATCTTATTGTCACATTTTGCTTCAAGGTGATGACAAATTGTATATAAATCAAGGAAACAGTTTAGAAAAAATTTATTTCAATTCGAAATTTTTATCAACTGGCAACCAATTGAATGACATGACAATGCCAGGAACATTATTAGGTACTGACGACAATTTTGAAGTGGGAAATTCGTTGAACTTTACTAGTATGTTGGCTGAAAGCAAGCATTGGATAGTTCTTCAGTTGCCTGTTGCATATGCATGTACAAATTGGCCAATAAGATACACAGCTATCGATGATAATGGACTTAATATAGCTGTTGCTGGACGTACTGGTTTAGCGCATTATTCAATGACAAATAGAAAATGGAAACTCTTTGGTAACGAAACACAAGAAAAAGACTTTGTCGCTACAGGTGGCTTGCTTTGGTGGAAGGATTTTATCGTTATAGGTAACGTAACATTTTCTTGATTTTATTTTTTATTTTTAATTGAGTTTTTGTAGGTTGTTTCAGTTTAATTGACCGCAGTGATGAGATAAGATTTTATCCAAAAGAATGTAAATTGGATAACCAATTTGCCCATGTGCTTAAATTGAAGGCCCCTGTATTGTTGATCAATTTATTTCGAGATCAATTAGTAAGGTGTCTTGTTTTTACCACATATCACTAACTGATTCCATATATTTTTAGATAGTGTTCTCATCCGATGGTATAGTTTCGGTATTTCAACTATTCAAAAGTGGAAGCCATTCAGTAGAGATTACAAGTTTATATGAAGTCGATATTCGACGTGCATGTACTCATCCAGCTTGCATTGTTTCTGTCACGATGACGAATGTTAAAAATGAAATAGTCACTAAATCGGCTAGTCCAAGTAAAGAGAATAGTCCCTCATTTCCTATTTATACTATTTTTCATATGGTTTTTTTCTAGTATCTCAAGCCGAAACTATAATACTCAACGTATCTGGTCGTATATTAATGATACAACGCGACAGCAACTCAAATTCAGTTGCCCCGGTAATTAATCAATAATATAAGTAATTATGTTAATCAAAAGAATCCTTATGTAGCTTTCAACTTGTCTCGCTTCGTGTGTTGAGTGCATTTGGCTTTCTAACTCTGAAAGAAGTCATATGAAAGGATCACTTTGGTTATATTGTGGCAACCATGGAATGCGGGTATGGCTTCCAGTTTTACCATGTGAAGATGATATTCAAAGAAGCTATCGACATACATTCATGTCGAAACGAATTATGTTATCTTTCAATCTTAAGCTATATCCTCTAGGTAAAACTTTTTCACACATATTGTTATTGAAAATAAATTAAAATTTTATAATTTTTTGTTAGCTATTCTCTTTGAAGATGTTATTATACTAGGAGTAGAAAACGACACGGTTCTTTATACCAGCGATTCGAATCTTCATTTTTCAATACCTTTTTGTGTTTTAGAGAAAAAGGTGAATCTATTTTGTTATATTTTGTTTAAATTAAATTCCTTAAATCTTTAATTTTTCACAAATTTCAGAGTCAAGTTTATTTACATCAAGTGTTACGTCAATTGATAAGAAGAAATTTAGGTTACAATGCCTGGGAAATTGCCAGATGTTGTACGAATTTACCATATTACTCACATTCCTTAGAACTTCTATTACATGAAGTGTTAGAAGATGAAGCTACAAGCAAAGAGCCAATTCCGGACGCTTTATTACCTAGTGTTCTAGAGTTCATACAAGAGTTTCCTGTTTATTTACAGGTTTTATTTCTATTAAAAAATTAAAGGAAACAATTAGTAAATTAATTATTTATAACAGACGATAGTGCAATGTGCTCGCAAAACGGAAATAGCACTTTGGCCATACTTATTTGCTACTGCTGGAAAACCGAAAGAACTTTTCCAACAGTGTTTATCAAGTCGCCAGCTAGAGACAGCAGCGAGTTATTTGATTATTTTGCAGGTAATTGAATAAAAGTTTTGACATATCGGCTATATGGGTACTTTATTGTAAGTGATGTGTTTCAGAACCTTGAACCTTCCGCAGTTAGCAGACAATACGCTACTTTACTTCTAGATACAGCTTTGGAAAATAAAAAATGGGATTTGGCAAAAGATTTAGTCAGATTTCTTAGAGCAATAGGTTGGAATATTTAAATTATGAAGAAATGTTTTTCTACTGTTAGCTCTTTAGATCCCAACGATGTGGAATCACCTAGAAGTTCGTTTATTTTGAACAATAAGTTTTGCTTACAACAGCAGTCGCAATCAGTTAATCCTGATGCGGAAGATCTTAGCTTAATTCTCGGAACAATTGCCAGAGGAAGAAGTTTTTCAACGTCTGTCACGTCACGATCAACTCAAGGATCTCTGAATAATCAAAATACGAAAGAGAAATATTTAACTACCGGGGATACAGATTCCGTGCAAAGACGAAAGAAAAGTCTTCCGAATACATCTAGAGAAAAGTACTAATAACGATATGTTAATATTATAATGGAGTTAATAATGTAGTTTTCATGACAGAAATTCTTCACATGCGGATGATTTTTTCATTGAAGTTATATTGCAAAGACATGCAAGAAGACTGTTACAAGATAAGAAACTGGAGGATCTGGGATACATGAGTGCTGCATTGGATTTTCATTTGGTTTGACAAAATAAAATTCTTTTACTGATCGATTGAAAATTTGAAAATTAATTCGTAGGTGAGCTGGCTAGTAAAAGAACGTGATCGTGCTGCGCGTATAGAAGACTTTGTTCTCACTTTAAATCAATTACATTACGATCTAAATTGGCCAAAGCCTAATCTTGAGCTATCCATCGAAGGTAAAGAGCAATGTTTAACATCTCAGCAGGAATCTCCAATCTACTCTGTGGATTCTCCTGCGAAAAATAAAAATGTGTGTACTCTGGATTCAGGGTAAGATTTGCAAGAAATTTTCGCTTGACAATTTATTGAAAAATTGCATTTAGTTACGCTAGCCTGCCAAGATATATAGAAGATGGTCTATATAATTCTAATTCTACAAATGAAAATAACTCTAGAAGCAACAGTATATCATTTCCAATCGATGTTAGCGCTCATCAAAACAGACCCACCGAACTTTTTAAACCGAATATGATGTCAAATGTTTTACCGTCCATTAATGAAGAACTCACTAGGAAACCTTATAACAAATGCGGACCATCAACACCGCGATTCGATGTCAACAGTACTTGTTCTGAAGAAGTAATGTGGTTCTAAAAATTTATTTTCTGAATTTAGTTATTATAACATCTTTATATAGGTTTCTGTATTTGATAATGAAGTACCTGACACGACGACAAGTGAACTATATTATACTCTTCATAGTGATGAACGCAAAATTTTTAAAGAAAAAAAAGTGCCACATAGATTAAATGTTAAAATTAGATATTTGCTTCATATATTTACCGAGGCGAATTGTTTGGAATATTCATTAGTGCTTTCAATACTGTTACTAGACGCAGCATCAGTAAGCAGAATAACAAATTCTGCAATTCGATCTGGTTCACTATCTGCCTGTAGACAAATTCGCAATGCGTTAAAAGATATAACACGTTGGAGCTTTCATGAATGGTTTGTTGAAGAATTAATGCAATCGAAATAGAAAATATTTCAGTTTTGGTTTTTCAGTCTTGGTTATCGTTCATTCATGATGACATTGCAGCCTCAAGTGAATTTATTAGATCAATTTGTGATACAACAAGAAACAATTCCAGACTTACAATTGCAGAGGCAAACAAGTTTGCCAACTCATCTAGAAGGTATTTCTGAGCCGCTAAAAACGGTATAAAAACGTATTTTGTTTTTGCAAATTACTCCTGATTAACCATTTGTTTCTATATCAGGTACGGAGTGCTTCTTTGAAAAATGTTCCAGTTGCCAAAAATGAGCATGCACATTCCAGCATCAAGGAAAGATCCTCAGAATCAATGTTCAGTGAAAGTGAACCAACAAAATCAAACAGTCCACAAGAGAGAGTCAATGTCGAAGATAAAATTAATGATATTATTGAAGAAAGAGATTCAAAATCGAATTGCACGTTAATGTAGATTATATATTTGTAGTTTTTGAAAAACAACATGATATTGAATACCATAAGACTATTGAATAAGTTTTAACTTTTAATACTTTATAATTAAATTGAGACTTTTTAAATTTTTATCATATTTAAAATTATTAATGGCCTAACAATTAAATTGTGTAAATAAATTGTAGAAAATGTATTTTATTTAAAATTGTGCATAACAAATTATATTCAATATTGGGTTCAGAAAGCAGCTGAAGAGAATTTAATATTAGAAACATAAAATTTTGTTCCTGGAAATACAATTTAACTCAGTGTTGACTCGAACTTTATTTTTGATGAATAAACGCCAACTGCTTGTCGGTTACCTCGAGTACACTTGGAGGAGTTTCTTTATCCTCTGTCTATTTGGCCGGGATTGTATTTATTTTCGTGAGAAAACTCTCATCGATTTGGATAGTTTTATTGAGACCGCGCAATTTGATATCCTCATTTAAAGTGATAATTGGACTATCGCTACCGCCATCTGTAACACACTTTGTTTGAAGATCAAGCATGCGTTTATGTCAATTATTTCACACGTCTCCAAGGTAGAAGGTACCTGTAGTAGGATCTATTGCCTTCCCACACGTTTTAGCACCATTTTTATGAAGCTTTGGAAGAGCAACGCAAAACCATCAGGAACAATACCGAGGAGGTATTGACTCTTCCAGAAACTGATTTGCCCCATCGCTTTTGGCGGAAAAATTTTGCATTGACCAGCAAATGATGTATAAATGAATTTTGAAATTTTAGTTCGATTTGATTATTTTATGATGAAGAAAAATTGGTTTTGAAAGTTGATAATCGTGCTCTATTAATGTATTTCAAAATTCTATATTGCTACCTTCTCAAAATCTTGAATTCTCTCCGTTGTTTTGACATTTGTAAAAATAATAAGAAGAAGACACAATCCTTCTTTGAGTGGCCGTCAAATTTTATAAACGACGTGATAATTTGGATTAACGCAAATTAAACATAATTAAAGTAAGTTAAAATGCTATTTCCCTAGTTTACTTAATTGTATCCAATACTTTCTGCTAAAATTGTGATGCACAAGTAGCTGAAAGATTATACTAATTTGTTCACGTGTAATTTGTGATCGTTTCTAACCATAGAATGACAGCCCCCGTCGCAGTGAAATGGGCTGATGAAGTAGAGATGAAATTTCCTCCTTCAGCAGAAGTTATCTTGGATGGCTTAAAATATGTAACAGATTACAAAGCTAATAAAGATGATAAAATCGTTAAATCTACCCGTGTGTATGAAATTACGAAGAAACTGGTTTTAAAATCAGTTGCCAAAAGGAAACTTTTGCCAAAATTCGGCGATTCACGAAACGATAAACCCGGACCGAACGTGCATACCACAAGCGTTGGAGAAGAGCTTTCCATTCAATATATCACCGCTAAAGAGGAAGAGAAATCAAATGAAGCTTTGCCAGATCCTTCCAAGAGTGAAAAACCTTCTATTGATTAGCAAGAATAAAATTTAAAAAATTTTTATCTTGTAGCTATTGCTAAATGCAGAATTTGCAGTGGAGAGCATTGGTCAGTGAATTGTCCATTTAAGGGTACAGCAATGGATGCCGCGAAAGTTCTTGAGAGCAAAACTGCTCCGGGTAAGGAAAAGAATTACAGCAAATATGTGAACAATTTCTAATGAAAATTCTTTGAAGTTATTGCTGAAACGTCAAAATCGGGAAAGTATGTTCCACCTTTTCTCAAGGATGGTCCAAAAGGTCCAGGTGGATTGCGGCCTAGAGATGATACAGCTGCTATTAGGATATCTAACTTATCTGAAAACATGAATGAAGCAGATTTAGAAGATTTAGTGAAGACATTTGGACCACACAGTAAAATGTTTTTGGCTAGAGATAAGGTAGTATTACAGAAATATTAGAAATATCTTTTTTCATTTTGAAATTTTACTTAACAGAGTACTGGCAAGTGCAAGGGATTCGCATACGTACACTTTAAGAACAAAAAAGATGCCAACACTGCAATCCGTGTGCTCGATGGTTATGGATATGATCACTTGATCCTCAACGTCGAATGGTCTAAACCACAAACCTGAAAAACATTCTAATGAAATATTCCTCTTTTGTAATGAGAAACTAATTGGCAAATAAAACATCCTTTATCTCAAAATACCTTCTTTATATTACACCCATTCAAGAGGCATATTTTTACAATGCTCCGAATGGATATAAAAGTGAAATCAAGATTTTTGAATAATAAAGATTACTCCCAAATTGTGACCTGTATCACTGCTCCACCAAGGCTCCACCAATCATGATCAAAATTTATCAAGTCATAATGTCAAAGATGAAAAATATTTATTGATTTTTTAGGTTTTCAAGGTACATATTGGTTCACGAGTGATAGAACAAATATTACTTAACCAACGTGGTTTTGTGAGAATTATGAAATAAATTAAATGTTTACTACTTTTCATGACATTGATAAAAGTGATTATCCATTTTTAAACATCCCTACAGCTAGCAAAAGGTTCCGTCTAGTGAAATGAAGAGTTAAAAACGGTGACGATTTAGTGGGAAAAGTTCGTAAGAGGTACGCTTCACCGTCGATATCTTGAGAAGTGTTTGTATTTCGACTGTTATAGTCCTCACACAGTTTAGTAAAGTCCCACATTTTCAAAGTGCAGTCCAGAGATCCTTTAATTTGGTATAAAAATAAGTGATAGGTGGTTTTTTTACCAGTAAAGTGATTATTTACCTGTACACAAAATTGTACCGTCTCGACTAAAAGACAAACATTGAACTGTTCCACTGTGATCAGAAAAATATGTAATCAATTGCCCATGTGATATATCCCATATTATAGCTTTATTGTCACTAGACCCTGAGGCTAAATATCTCCCACAAGTCGAGAAAGCTAGTGAATATATTGGAGCCTGCTTAGAAGAATATCAATTTAGTTAAACGGAACACAATTTGAACAATTAATTACTATACCTTATGGCCAGTCATCAATCGTACACAATGGCCAGTTAAGCAATCCCAAAGACGAACGGTTCGATCACTTGAACCAGTAGCTATATAATTTGAATTTGGATGAAACAGGACACACTGGAAAATTAAGCAACATTCCATTTAGTATCGAAATGATACAATATCAACGACTATCAAGCACTTACATCTACATCCGACAAATGCCCACAAAAAAGTCGTAAGGGTGATGGGATATCTGTTGCCCAAAGTCTAGCAGTTTTATCATGAGAACAGGTAACAAAATAGTATCCATGTGGAGAGAAACGTACATCCCACACTGGATACTGATGTCCTTTATACACAACCTAAAATAAAATTCCAAGCCATTTTGCCTTAAACTAGCATAAGAAATATTATTACCAAGCATGTCCAAGTATGAAATGACCAAAGTCTTATACTAGCATCTTCAGAACATGATAATAATAATCTTTTATCGGGAGAAAAAGAACACCTATAAATGGGACCGGAATGACCAAGAAGCAATCGTACACTTTCTGCAGTTCTGTCATCCATCATTCGAACTGCTACGTCTTCAGCTTCTCGATCAACATCTTTAAGTTGTTCTGCTGACTTCATTTCTCTCAATTTCGATGGTGTAAGAGACCACACTTTTATATTTGAATCCATGAAACCAACTGCTAGCATTGACGAATCGTCACATATTTCAGCACTAAAAGATGAAACTATAATAAAAATTTTCCCTTTTCCTCATAGAAATCGACTTACCATGTTACACTATTAGCAGCATTTAAAACAGTGTAGAAGCATACAGATGGTAAACTATCCTTGCTCAAACTTACCCTTTTCGAAGCTTCACGAAGAGCCTTAATTTTTTCTAATTTATCTGCATCTTTAAGCTCTGGAAGTGGAAAACGATCTTGAGCAGGAGCATTCGGATCTGACTTAGACTTTTTCGAAAACAGCGGATCCTTTTTTGCTTTTTTCTTTTTTGGTTTATCCAAAGCATCTCCATCGCCATCATCTTCTTCTTCCGGTGGTGTTGTTAACGTTTGAAAATCGATCTGTATAAATTATCATTATTATAAGGTTACTGGTAATTTTTATAACAGAAAACACACTTCTTTCAAAAGACCATAGTAGACCCTAACTTTATTGTCTTGCCTTCTGGCTTCCCCAATCATTGAACCAGCAGTTGATTCACACTGAATTTTACTTCTTGCTACTCCTTCATACAAATCAAAACTCATATTATTATTGAGGATTTGCGAGACGACATCAAGTTTCTTTTCTTGAACATGTCGTTTCAGCAATGATAGTGAATCCCGTGATATTCTTATAACAAATTTCTCTGTTTCAAGTGCCTTTCTTACATCATTATCCTCGTAGCCACCCTTTGACGTAGTTAGTAACAATTGTTTGATGTCGTCCTGATAATAACTTTCTTGTTCCGCACTATACTTTATTAAAAATGCTTTTGCTTGTTCATCATAACCGCTGTGAAGTAATTTCAAGTATATATGAACAAGCACTGGGTACAGAACCATAGAGAGTTCATGTTTGTAGATATCTAAAGACTTCTCCACACAATTTCTCAGCTCTTGATAGGAGTTTTCGTAAATTTCAGGACTTCCCTCGCTTTCAAAACCGGATAGTATAGCTTCAGCGTCATAGCCATCATCTACTTCTTCTTTAATATTAGCTTCATTACGAAGAATTTCTACTGTTTGCTGTTAGAAAGAGGAAAAATGAAAATTATCTCAAAATAAACATCCCTATGCTGACCTTTAAATTATATCTCCGCAGGAGCTTCAACAGTGGTATGAGGTCTCGTTTTTCTTGAACCATTGCTTGGGAGTTCATCTTGTATTGTTTTAATTTTACTTCTACTGCTAAGAAGTTCTCCACTTTTTGAATAAATCCAATGTTTTAACTTCTGTTTTTTTGCAATCAATTGTACGCACACCCAACAAACGAGAGCCTGCTAAGCACTCAGCACTGTTAGCCAAATTTGACATTTGGAACTTGACACATCGCAAGACTCAAACACTCTTCTTCTTATTTCTTATAGATTATAGGAAAAATTTGCTATAAAAGATCTTTATACCATGCAAAACTTGAAATTAATTTGTTTTTCAAAAAGTACAAAATATATAAAATAAATTATTCTTGCAATTAATTACCTCTTGAGCAATTGAATCATCTTGAGATTACAGAGTTATTTAGGTAAATGAGTCTACATACATAATTCTATGCAACTCCTTCAATCCAAACGATATCTGCGACTCATGATGGTGACCAAATATAAGGCTCAACAACCAAGTGACCAATGTGATACTGCTAGACAGACATAAAACCTCTACATCCATAGAAAGTTATATCAAACAAATCGTATAACATAATACAAAATCAATTGTTATTAACACTTTTTCAGCATATTAAAACTATATGAAGGTGACGGTTAGAATACCAACGTTCGCGTTTACAAGTGACGTGACTCCGAGAACAAGGGAATATATAGAAACATAATTTTCTGCAAGTAAGTACTACCTGCTCTTAGATTAACAACTACAATTGTTCGGACTGCAAGGAATCTTATATTTAGTACTTTTGGTGACAATTTTTCATAATGAACGGAAATGAAATCAATGTTATATTTTTACAATTTTTATTACAATTTTTTACATATATCCCAAGTTGTACATTACAATCACATGAACTAAGATTGTGAGGCATTGGGGTCCAAATTTCTTGATTTTATGAACCTTCTTAAAATCTCTAGTTTGTTCCTAATAATGTACTCCCAATTTACTCCATCTTCACCTGTAGTTTGAAGAGCCCACTTTAGCGATTTTCTTTCTTTTAGATCCTGCAATAAATCAAGAGAATAGTACATGGATAAATTAAGAATATAAAATACAGATAATTACAGATTTATGTTTCCTATTCTTTGCATCTTCGTCATTTATAACATTTGGAAGCAATATATTCTTCGGGATCTACAAATAAATAGAAGTTAGTCTTTGTTGGCAACCTTAATAAAAAGAAAATTTACCTGCATTGTTTTTCTAAAAGGTGTTTGTCCAGAACATATAGATTCTTTTTCATCCTGCAATAAACAAATTCAAAGTGGAAGGTGACTGTGTAAAAATAAATTTATTACCTTAATTTTTATAGACGGTACAGCGTTTGGGGCCAATCGCTTTCTTTTATTGTGAACCAAAATATCACTTTTTGCAAAATGTTCTGAACATATTTTCGAAAAACTCGATTTTGGCCGATTACATGGAGGTAGCACTTTCAACCATACATCACGCTTCTCTGATTTTACAGGAAAACTGAAAATAATAACATATAAAATCATGTATCAAAAAATATTGCTCCACAATTCTATAGAATTTTAATGAGACTACTTCACTGAACTTGTTTGTAAACAAACTTAGATCCAATGGGAAACTCGTCAAGTTCTCCCTTTAGAAACTAGAAATTTAATCACAAAAATTCATTGTTTTTCACTTCGCAAACTTCAAAAATAATTAAAGCAAAACCTGGATTTCACTTACTTGAAAAATGAAATGCTTTCGTCCTGTGAAGGATAAAAATTAAAGCATTGTTTTATAAAGCACTTCATGTTTTGATCCTAATGTTACTATACGTAGTGAGTGAATATGACAATGTCACTCTCCAATATTGTTACTATCACTGCACTGCACTTTGTTTTATTTTATTTTAAATTAGTTACTCCTTTTTTCCAAGAAAACACTATAAAATTCAATGAATTACACTTCGTTTTTACACGGACTGTTTAGTTTGTTTACAAAAATAATACTGACAGAGATTTTTAATTGATAAAAATAAGAAACAGTTCAATTTTCGTACACCAGTTGGCTCTCACGCTAGCTGAAACTGACAAATAGGTGTGACCCAAGTTGAAAAAAGTAAGCGTTTTCGGTTTGACAAGGCCGGTTTAATTGAAAGAATTTTCAAAAATAAAAAGTAAATAAAAGTCTAGTTAAGAAGCCTGTAAATTAAAATTTGAATTTTATGACGTCATAAGGAAAAATTTGCGACTAAGCAAGAAGGCTTAGTTCTCCATTAACTCGTAAGCATGCTTATGTCGCTACTGTGCCCGTATATGTACAGTTGAACCTGAGTAAGTGAGAACTGGGTAAGCGAGAAAATTCTTTAAGTGAGAGTAATTACCTGGGTCCCGCCATTATTCATCTCTATAAGCTGGAAACTCGGGTTAGTGAGAAACCTCCATAATCGAAAAAGAGATTGTGATCCCTTGAACCCTCACTTATCCAGGTTCGACTGTATAAGGATTTTAAATAAGGTCATATCCTCATATCCAGCACTGATAAGGTGTCATATCCTGTTCTACGTGATCTAAGGATCTCAGGCCGTGGATAATTCGCCAATAAATCTTTTATAGAATCTTTCTCATATATACATATGTGTATAACCTACTAGCAAATAACACAAACCATATAGAATAACTTATATTACTCAAAGGGCCGAGAAGGAATTATTAATACCAAACATAAAAAACTACTTTCTTATATTTTTCATTTATTTATATCCTGAGATTATGTTATATTTCAAATATGTGAAAGCTTAATATGTTTCGATATCAAGCCTGACCATATTTCCGGCTTATGAATCTTTTAAGTATTAAGATATTGCCATATTTGCATCGCCAAACATATCGGTTTAACTAAAAATCTAACTCAAAAAATTTCTCATTACTTTCTCTCGAGTTAGTTCATTACATTTTCAATATTTTTATATTTTATTTATAAATACTGGCACAATATCCTTCTATTATTGATTAGTCTTTTCCTTTAATAGCGCTTAATGTAAAATTATGATTGGTAAACAGCTACACTGGTTAAATCGACTTTTTATTTTTGGCAGTAGTAAAAATATCTTAAAATTATGTTGCTTTATTACATGTAAAAATAACGTTTAGATCTAATTTAACTAAATAAAAGTCGCCCGCGAACTTGTTTATAAGTACAAAGAAAAATATTTTGACTTGTTGGTCGACATGGGCTTATTTAAAACAAAATAATCCAAATACGAATAATAAAACAAAATCGCTAAATACAATCTTCATTAAAACAATGTCTGCTATGTCAAAAAATTGACTAAATATAATTAAAAAAATGTACAACATTTAGTAAAATAACGATAACATAAAAAGTAATAACTAAAAAATTTCTAAAAATTTTATTAACAACTCAAATGAAGATATGTTGAGGTATCAGCTTCACTTCATTTAATCAAATATAAAAAATAGAACTAAAAAATTTCTTACAGTTGTTGAGATTAATTAAAGTAAATTAGGAACTTATCGCTTCGTTAGCGATTTGGAATTGAATGTTTTTTGCCATTGTAACCTTTACTTCTTTATTATAATTGTAATCTTAGACAAATGCAAAAACTTATTACCCGCAAAATTTTTTAAAACAAAAAATATTTTTACATTTTGGATATAACTATAAATGTTTTTGTGTTGTTTGCATTTTGCATAAATCATGAATTTCGTTTTATGCTTGCAAATGTAAAAATTTAATCGAATGAAATATTGACTTGTTTCTAAATTTAATTTTGACAACAGTTGTAAAAGCGCTATCGTCAAAGCGTTTTTCACCCAACAATCCTGTAGATTTACCCCTTTTGGAAGACATAACATTGTATCTCATTCCCAGTGAGATGAGACGAGAACAATGACTATTTTTTCGCGTATGAGGTTTTCAACAGATTACCAATTCAATTTATTTAATTTCTAATCGCGTAGATGCGTTCAGCACTTACTATTTGTTACAAAAAGCTCAGACCATGTTCAATCTCTTTGCGAAAACGTTAATTAAATAGAAATCTTCCAAAGTGGGGTGTCATTGAATACGAAATGATTATTTGTTTATAATCCTAACATTATGTTTTGCTTAATTCAAATTATAGAGATCATTATTTCCCGAATTTATTATTTCTATATGTAGGTGACTTGTTTTTCTTGTGACTCAAAAACTGTTTATGTAAAAACATTCTTTAAAATGAATGTCAATAAACTTCCGACTATCTAATAATTGTTTAAAGAATATCTTTCAACTTATACAAATTGAAATCTTTGGCGAACTTGGCGAACTAGTTTCTTTTTTCCTTTGTAAGCTACTGTAATATTTTCTATAAGTCTTGAGAAATGCGCAGGACCTTCCCTTGCTAATATGAAAGTGTCTCTGGCTTTGCTTAGGAAATCAATGAAATCGCCATAATGACGTGGCGATATGTGTGATAATCTGTAATATTTTTAATATGATTTTTAGCTAATAATAATTAACTATTAATGACTATGAATTACCTTGAGTGAGTTGTGTTTATATATGCTGTGACAGCAGCTTCCAGCAACTGTCGTAATGGTGCTCGATCATAACTAAGCTTTTGGCATTGTCGCATGTTATTTCCTGTATAAGATATTAATTATAATTATAAATGGTACTATTTAAAATCATGCAAAATCCTTTACCTCTATGAACCGAATTGTAATGAGACATTCCAGGAGAAGGAACACTACAACTTCTTAAAATGTCTGAGAGTACTACCGCACATTGTACATTCTTAATGACCAAGGGAATCATGTTTGCCAACTCAGATTTTCCTAACGAATGTGATAATGCACATGCCCAATGAATGTCATTTATAGCTGGATGTGTATCTTGATTATAAGCCAAATGAACATTTTTCATGGCCAATATAGCCAGTTTATATGCACGCATGGGATAACCTCTGTGTTCCATGTACCGTGCAATAGTAAATAATTGACTGGAATTCATTATGTGATTTGCTGCATCTATAACTATTTGATAAGCAGTTTCAAAAGCCATAGGGTCACTTTCGCAAAGTGTGAGTGCATTCAATGCACAATTCGGAGGATCCTTAGTTGCACATTGCAATGCTAATGTTCTGGCACAATTAGCAAGTTCATCTTGTTGCTGGAGGGATTTAAGTTTCTATTTTCAGAAGAAATGAATAATGCTTTATTCACTTACCACAACATTTAAATTCATAGTGCCTGAATTGGACATTATTGTACTTGCCACCGAACCTGTAGCTTCGGTTGGAGAAAAGTATTGATACCAATTTTGCATTATGGATAACAATGCATCCAATCCCAATTGAATTGCACAAGTGACAAGCCAGCGAACCATCTCTCTACGCCTCCAGTTCACGCAAGTCAAAGTCATCTTCATAACCTTGATGAGACAATAATATAATTATCAAAGACAATAGTAAAATTTTGAAAATTAAATTACTTGTAATCCCAATTCAAAAGCCACACCAAATAGTGTTTGACTTCTTGGACCAGATTCAGGAGAAGCGAAACGGAAGGCATCCAATGCTAACTTGTATAAATGTGATGAGCTATGAATATTTTTCCTAGCACTTTCAAGAACTTGTGACAGACGAGCTGGATCTCCTTTTGCAGCACTTAGCATTGATGAACTTAAGGAACATTGTTGCGTTTCTAAATGCCCCAATGTCCACCATCTCGGATACCTGGACAAAACAAAACCATCACGTTGGAAATTATTATCTCTTTCATTTGTATTTTCATTGTTTGAATCGTTATTTTCTTCCAGGACAGGAAGCCTCATTGCACGTAATCCAGCTTGGAATGCTAGATCTGGATACTGATGTAGAAGTGAAGCAAATAAAAATCTCGCTAACGTATGCATTGGAACTGACTCTGGATGTATGGAGACGCCTAAAGAAAGAATAATAATGATTGATTTCATTATAAGATATTTCTTTTACGCACCAAATCCACTTGTTGGACCTCCATCTAACATTTGAATTGTTAAATTCTTTAATACTTCTACAAGAATTCGATCCAAATTAACTTGTCGCAGTTTTGCAATAAGTTGCTCTTGTTGCTTGCATATCACTTGCTGTGCGTAAAATCCTTGGGGCATGATTCGTTGCTTTCCCAGAGCCAAAACTGCAGCCTAATTAAACAATGTTATATTACATTGTTTCTTCTTTTCTTTATATTAAATTAACAAACCTCAAAAGCTAATGTCAGATATGTTTCTTTTGGATCTCTAGAACTTGGTACTGGAATATGTTGATATCTATGTTTCGGAAAAAGTGACAGTACAAGGAATTAAATATGAATTTATTGAAATGAAAATATTTCAATTTCTACCTGTGTGTTACTAGGTTAGATTCATCACTGGGATTCGTTACATTTTCAAAATTGAATCGATTTATATCAGGGTTGTTCAAATTGTCGTTAATTATACATGCTTCAGTCAAACAATCAAATATACATGCAACGGCATCAAGCGGAAATTCCACTACAGAAAATATGAAAAATATTGCTCTTATATGTATGTTTGTGAAGTTAATAAATACCAAAACTACCTTCACATCCTATTGAACAATCTAAACAGTTGCAGATACAACCAGGTTTCCGATTTTTACTTAATTCACTGATAACAATAGCATTTACGACACTAGTGGTTGCAGGTGGTGGCGCAGAACTTTTTGAGGTAGAGGCTCCTTGGTTAACGATTGCAGGGTTATCAGGAATGATTTGCTTTGCGCTTCCATTTGCTTGTGTAACTGGTAGATTATTCAAGTTACTAGTAACTTTATCCTTGCAACATGTTATCTGTGCATCCGGCAATCGGACTGAACTCCCAGAATCAGGCTTTAAACCAAAGTTGCTATTCACGGAATTGTTGCTGGAACTAGCAGTGCAATTACATTTTGGATGAGGACATTTTCGACATGGTCTTGGATAATGTGGATCACTTGCGGGTGGCATCATTTTGCAACAGAAGTTCTTTATACAACACATGTCTTTTTTATGTTGAGAACACATTCTCATGTTTCGCAAATTCTCATTTGAATGCGGCTCAAAGCATGCCATACTTCTTGATTCGTGATAGTTACGACTAGACCTATCAAACATTTCTGGTGGACGTCTCATACTTTCATGTTCATTGCGTACCATGCAACTACATGTTCGATTTCTCATGTTACTTGTGACCACATCACGTACAGTGCAAACATTCCTTGGACCTTCAATTGTACATCTGTGTGGCATACTATAGGGCATACACGGATCAACTCTTCGACTACAGGTCGGAAAAGAACTAAACATATACGACTCTGATCTGACAGGAGGATGAACCACCCTACAATTTTCACCTGTACACGAATTAATACGAACTGGTGGTAAATAAGGTCCATTGTGATGGTAACGAAAATTGGAATTGAAAGAAGGATTATATCGAAAATCATACATATGGTTATTAGTAAATGTACCAAAATTGTGGCGATCGATTGAATGTGGTACATTTCCAGCATGAAAATGATTAAAATTATTTCCTACGGGTGGATGACCACTTTGGTACACATAATTATTGCTTTTACGTTCCATACAGTGTCTTCTACTGTCAACACATTTCATGCAGTTACTGTGAGTTATGTGCATTTTAGCATTTTCATGGTAACTATTTTTATAAGGATGATTTGTCTTTTTCTGTAGATTTGCGTGAACTTGTTTATCATCATTATCACGATGTTTCATACCTCGACAACAACAGTGATCCGGATGTGGAACTTCACTAATACTGTGATCAATTATAACAGAAGATGAAGATTGGCTTTGAATCCATAATATTTGGGAATCTTTTTGAATCTGCTTCATGGTTCTAACAACACTAACAGACAATCTAAGAGCAGCTTCTACATGTCCATGTGACCTTAATGAATCGATTCTTGCAGCACACATTGAGAGAGGTTCATGCCACAAAGGCTGTCCTTCGAAATTGAAATTTGACTTTGCGGGTACAACGATTTTCGTTGAAGTTTTTTCCTTGATACTATCATCGTAATATGCATCACTCGAGAGAATAGTCTGCAGATGGGTGTTGTCCCATGTCATGTTAACAGCATCTAAAGCTTTGTGGAAAATACTTCTAGGTGTCTTATTTCGATTGATTGTATTTCCATTATTTAATTTTAGTTTTTTGTTAGGTCGATTATTTTCTTGTTCTATCGATTGATCCCTAGCTCTTGCAATATTCCGCAGTTTAATTTCTTTTCGTTCTTTATCTTTTTTCATTGTATCTTCCTGTTCTTGTAAGGGTTCTTCACATTTATTATCATCTACAGCAGGTTCTGAATCTCCATTGCATTTATCACATTCCATGTTTGACATTTCCTCAATCATTCTAGAAGAATGTCCATTAACATGATCTAATTTCTCCATAAAACATGTACATCCCCTTTTAGGTTTCTTTTCAATAATTGTAGTTTGTTTAGGTGCGTCTAAATTTTCACTTTCTGACGATACATCTTTTTTGAATATATCTTCTGATTCACCTAAGGAATTTTCAGTATCAGAAAATTGTTTAATCGCTTTGAAGTCATCAACAAGATTACTAGACACTTCATTAATCTTTTCAATATAACCGTTTTCGTTGTCTTCTTTATCAGATTTTTCTTTATTACAATTGTAATCATCATTAAACAAACATTTCTTACAACGACAATCATTCTTGTCAAGATTTTTTAAACGTTTCGTACAAACGTCTTCGAAATTATCACTTGAAAAGAAATTCAATTGATCTAATTCTTCTGAGATTTTCCTAGTGCTAGACGATTCAGATTCTTTGTTCTCATTGACATCCATTATCTTAATTTTTTCAACATTCATTCCCACAAAATCGACTCCATTATCATCATCAATGTCCATTGACTCTCTTGAACTGTCATCGTTTTCACCATGTGGCATACGTATATTCACAGAACTACATGGTAAATCAGATAATAATGGCATTTCGTAATTATTTCTACTAGTATCATCGTAATTGTCACCATCTAAACATATTTGATCTCGTGCCATTTCATCTTGCTTCTCTTCTTTATTTGTAGCAAGATAATCGATTCTTTCTAATATTCCACTTCGTCCAGAAATCTCTGGTCCTGCATCGTTATCTTCAGCATTTCGTAGGCTTACATTTTGACGTAGAATATTGTCATTATTGTTAACTGGTTCACTTGATTCCGAATCATTTCTATTCTCTTGACTCTCTCTGCTTTCTTGATTTTCTTCACCTTCATTATCGCTTTCAGAATCTGATTCGGAACTATCTTCTTCTTCATCTCTGTTGTTTTGATAATTTTCCCTATGATTATCTTGATTTCGGTACATCATGTTTCGCATATTGTTTTCTCTAAAGAATCGATTACGATCTCTTTCACGTTCCCGCAAAGAACGTTCTCTATACTGCAGAAACATAAAAATTTCATTATTATTAGTGCATTCACTTCATTATATAATATTACATTCTCTCTGCCAGGTGGTCGAAAATCTGGATCTTCTCTTGGGCAAACTTCATTCTTAGACCATTTTTCAAGCAAACCTCTCCAGTAAACTTTTTCGGAAGGTGTTGCCCAAGGATTCAACACTATGCAAACCCACAAGGCTCCTTGAAAAAGGAGAATAACAAAATGTTAGAATTGTAATTGAATTGAAAAATTTAAAATAAATAGTATACCTAGCTGATCCCATAACTGTCGGCACTTATCAGTCATTGCAGTACCTTGACTTTTCCACAGTAATAATCTAGGATCACTTAGGAATTGTTCAGTTATCAATGTAAGCATTCTAGCCCCATTCGAGTCTTGGGCTCGGAGCATTTCTCTAACTTTTGAGAATAATGAATTTAATTGTTTATTGCCATTATAGTAGCTTCCTTGTCCAAGATAACTTCGAACAGCTTCGCAAACTTGTGATTCATCCAAATGCCAAGAATGTTCATCATCACTTGCTGCACCAGCAGTTGGATCTGGTGCTCCAGATATTGCATTTATTTCTAAAGAACATTTAGAAATTTGTTAATATGAATCTTTAAGAATATTTATACTTCTCTACCTGATCCTTGCTGTAAAATTTCATCCGCTAATTCTTGTGCTGTAGGAAGAACTTCTGTATAATGAGCTGAAATTAAGTATTGCACAAATTTTTGCAGTTGCTGTCTGGTCATTTGAAGTAATGTTTCTGAAATTTTATAATATATATATTTTAATTACATTTTTAATGAATTTGTTTTTTAAAAAACTTTTACCTGAGATAGGAACTCGTAATTTAATTGTTTCTGCATTACGTATTCTATACAAAGAAAGAGCGACTACATGATGACACCAGAATATGTCCTTTGTATCACAGCTGCATGTTACCGATGTTATTTTGCAGCTGAAAAGCAAATGAAATTTATAGTAAAAATTTTATTAAAAGTTATTCAACTAACCGATCAAAACCAACAGAAACTTTGTATTTCTTATTTTCATCGGGATTATAGGAATTTGAATTATATTCTTTGTCGGTGGAAGTTTTTAAGGATTGACTAACTGTCGTAAGGTTATTATTGCGATGAGAGTTAATATCTTCCCTAGGCGGTGGGTATGTCCAAACGATGCCACTCAAATGAAATCCTAAAATGAAATTTATTCATTTATTTTTCTTTAAAATGACAAAAATTCGTTGAGTGTGTATTCTTACCAACTTGAAGAACATTTTCAACGCAACCGCTTTCCAGTAATTTCAGTCCTTTAGCAAAACTCAAATTTTGTCCCTCACCAGAAGAAGATACTCTTTAGAAATGAAATTCAATTGAAATAAATTAAATTAAATTAAATTGAATCAAATTAATTAATGTTTCCTCACCTTGATAATGAACTATACATACAAATGTCTCTTTCATTTCGAGGAAAAGCCCAAAATATGATTCTTCGTTGTACAGGTTCAGGAATTCTTTCATATCTTTCTTCGATACTTTGAAATGGAAAATTTTTTGCAACAATTCTTGCCGTTATATCAAGAAGAGTATCAGGACATGGATAGACTTTATTTGATAGATGACGTTTTGGGAATCTTATAATTTGTTGATTGAAAGGACACGAAGAACCCATTCTGGTGTCATGGAAGTTCCTACTGCAGCACGACATTTTCAATGAATTACTACGTTATACGGGGAATAGTGTCAAAACCGGGTATTCATTTTGTTAATGCAATTCATTGCAATGATTGTGTGAGGCACATTGTAAATTCTTAATCTGACAATTATGTTTTTCAATACGTATTCTGAAATGAAAGAAAAGTAATTTAAATAAATTATTTATAGGTAACTACATACTGTCATTTGATACAAATCTATTTATACAAAAATTAAAATACTGAAAAATTTCCCATTAAAGCAGGTGCAATTCAACTCCTGTAATTTGAAAAGATAATTGTCGTTTGAATATTTTTCAAACATCTTCTTCAAATTCAAACATAACAAGGTAGGTACACAGTGAATCACACGTAATTTATTTAAATTAAATGATATAAAATTGAACAAACACGTTTAATGTATGTATTCTAAATTTGGGAAAAGTAGTTTTTCAACCAAATCTTGTAAATTTGGATAACGTTGTGAAGCAATTACGACAGGTATATACATATTTCCAAAGAGGTAATTAATTACATTTTAAAAATGGCTATGGCGGAGTGGATGAAATTGAATAGATTAAATTACCAATCGATTCCATATCTGACACAAATTCTATGAATTTCGACAAGTTCACAAACGTTCCATAAGTATCTTTTGTGATATTTGATTGTTAAGCAATACTTTGAATAATTAAAAGGCCTTTTCAAGCAAAAAAATGCATGACCCTTCTGGGAGTTAATTTATTAGCTTCCACGTTGGGAATGGAAATCAATAATTCTGTATAATTTTCAATTAACTGCACACTAGATATTTGTATCTATTTTAACTAAACATTATTTCAATTCAATTTCACATAATTTATTGAAATTAATGGCAAAACTTTATAAAATAAAATGCTTATACTTAAAACTGCCTGCTAAGTGCTGAGAAAGATTTCATTGACTAAACAATTAATCGTTTACACTCTCACACTATGAAACATTTGAGTAAACACTGTCAAACCTCATTCCATTCGTGTGAGACACCGACAAGCAGGAAGCCAGCTGTGTTGAATGTCATAAAATTTACTTATAGGAAATTAAACCGGAGTTGCCACATACTTTAATGACTTTTGAGTGATGCACTTGCACGAACAAGTGTTTTTCGAACATAACACTACAACGTTATTGAATTTCAATTAATATAATTATCCTTATATTTACCTCTTAATTATATATATATGATTGTTGAAACGCACAAAATTTTCCTTCTCTTTATTTCCGGTTGAGAAATTTTAGTGATTTATTTACAAATGAATTCGATGACACACACTTGCTTTCTACGAACGAGGGGAGATTATGCTACGCCTCGTACTATGCAGAGTTTAAGGAAAATGTTTGTCATTCCGAAACATTTGTAGGGTATATCGTAATGGTTTTGACTGTTGTGTTGAATAAAGGGCTCGTTCGTTTTTAGCGTTTTTCAAAAATAACACAAAATTATGATTTAAAAGCTTATAAATAAACTTAAATATACGTCAGATTAATCAATTTTTAATATATAAAGAAATAAAAAATACATATTATTCTATATCAATGAATAAATAATAAAATAAAACATATAAAACATGTTTCGAACGTATAATTTGCGTAATAAAAACTGATTCTCTGCTAGGACTTGAAACTTGAAAAGTATCTTCAGAATTAATCCTTGTACTATTACTAACTAATATTAGTTATTTTTCAAACATAAAACGCTATTGTAGACTTCTTAGTAAGAATTGAAAAATTAGATGTCTCTGATTAATCTCTGCTAGAACTTGTAACCTGAAGACGATCTTCAGAATTAATCCATGGAGTGAGAAAACTTGTAGATTATTAACCTATTACTAAGATTAATAGAGATTTTTTTATAGTTTTATTGTAGTCTTCTTAGTGTATCTGCTTGATAAGAGGCCGTCCATAAATTACGTCACGCAATTTTCAGCGATTTTAGACCCCCTCCTCCCCCCATGTCACGCCTTGACACATTTTTAGGACCCCCCCGTCTAAAATTATGTTACATTAAAATTTTTGACCCCCTTTCAAAAAAAAATTTTTTTAACGCTTTGGGTTTGAGAAAATTTTCGAAAACTTTTCGGGACGCTATATTGTTAATAATGGCAATTAAACAAGTACTCTGACAAAAAGAATAAATTTTGAGACCTTTTTTTTTTAAATTCTCTATTGTTTTGCCTTTGAACTCTTTCTTGGAAAATGAGAACAAACAAAACGCACGCGACTCAGTTAGGAAGTGAGGATTTCAAAAATCGCGAGGCGCGTCACGCCGATGCAAACACCCCCCACCCCTCTGTCACAGTGTGTCACAATTCTCAACCCCCCTCCCCCCCCTCCTGGCGTGACGTAATTTATGGATGGCCCCTAATTGCTGACGTTCAGGGGTGACAAAGCCGTTATTGTTCAGGCTCCTAGAGAACCCCAAACCTTATTTGGAATAGATGATGAGAACCAGGTTACCTCTAGGACCGTAGACAATAAAATAGGAATATTCATTTCACAAGCATATATTTTATTACATTAAATGTTGTGTAGATAGTTTCTGGTAACAAGTCTCCGGTTAAGGAAAGAAATATGGTTATACAGTTGATGATGGACACCTATGACATTAATGTAGGTGTTTAGACTAACCTACCAAATATCTTCAGACCTTCTTTAAAATAAATGATAGGAACAAGGTTTCCTCTAAGACCGTGGACAATGAAACAGGAATATTCATTTCCTAAGCATGTGTTTTATTACATTAAATGCTATGAGTATATAATTGTTGGCAACAAGTTACCTATACACGTAACCTAATATTCACATCCTATTGTAATTAAAGGTAAATAAATAATTTTTATTTCAGTTTCTTTTTATGTACTACACTTTGTGTTTCATATTTCGCTATGTACAATCTTATAACTAATTTTAAATACTGATAGCACTTGATTTTAAGCAATTTTGATGTATCTCAAACGGATTTACTAAAACTAATTGCACTTATTGATTTAATGTATGATTGTGGTCATATTCATATTCATTGTTGCGGAATGTACGTTTGTACTATACTATTTTGGACATTTGTTTGTTGTAGAAAGCGTGATATAGTTTTAAGTTACGATACTGTAACATGACTCATAGTAACATCATCTCTACAACTCGTATCAGATAGAAGTCGTTTCACGCTGGTATGTCTGTCTACTGATCCGTTTTGCTGCAACAATTCGGGGATTAAGTGTGACCGCCTGTGATAGAATTTTTTGCAAAGGAAAACACTCTGTAAATAAAAATGTGTAAAAAATTTTTGTTTTAATAGTCATTTGTAAGGTATACCGTGAGCAAAGCAAAAATAAATCCACAAATCGCACCAATAACAACATCCCACCAGTGATGTCTGTTATCAGTTACTCGTGTTATACAGCAGACGCAGGCCCAAAGAAGGCATAAGGATTGCAAGAACGGCACTAATAGTCTACTGCTTGTTTTTGGTCCTCTGTGTTGCAAATACCTAAAATGAAAATATTAGCATTATTCTGAGTTACCACTGGATATCGTTTTAATATTACCATATCATAAACACAGCTTCAAAAGTACTGATCGACGAATGACCTGATGGAAAGGACTTACTGCTGTCTTTTATAGTGAACGAACTGTATTGATTGTTTGTGCAAGTATATTTCGCAATATATGTTCTTTAAAGAAAATCAAAGATCAGATTTAGTTTTCGTACGATAAAATTGATCAATTACCCTTTTGTGCAGTTGATAGCAGTGTCTGGGCGGCATGAATCCAAAAAGTGTGGTCGTAGTTCACCAACAATTACCTGAAAAAATAATTTTAATTAAAAAATACTTTCAAAACAATATATGTTTGAGTATGATCACCTTCATGCACTCTATTATGAGCATATGCATTATGAATCCAATCATAAATTCCCGGAATATATTCCAACCCATGAAAAACGATTGTTTCAGTCTAGTATTCTTCAAGGATTCTGAATTGTAGGTGATTGCTTCAAAGAACCATACCTGTTTAAATGAAAATTATGAATCAAATAACGATATGATAGATTTGAAGGTTTTCTTACCAGGAAGAACGGTGCCAAAATGCTAACCATTAACACTGCCGTTGATATAGTATCTCCTTCATATTTGTATGATATCTTTTCATCGCCACAGTAGAATCCTTGTTTGATACTCGGTGAAATGATGACCTCTGCTAGAATGACCCATATTACAACTGGAAATAAAAATAAAATTATTTTTCACCAAATTATAATTAATTCATCATTAATTGCTAAATAAAGTTGAACGAATTAAGGAACGCTCACAATGTTAAGTGGAAGTGATAAGTGGGTTTTGTCACTTTCTGGCATATAGAATGGTTTATCACTCCTTCTGTATGCATCTTAAGAAAAAGTGGAACATTTTCAACTTTGTTCGTGCTCACTTTCGAACACAAAAGCTCATATTCTTGTTTTCAAACCGAAATAGTAGTTCGAGAAAAGAAAAGGAGTAAGGGATAAAATATCACTCTCACGTGGTCCTTGTGACAAACACTCTGAAGAACGAAGAGCTTTTACTTTTCACTTGCACTTAACATTGTGAACGTTCCTTTATACTTGGCCATCTACTTTAGAATCAAACGAGAGCCATCCAACTGTCACTGTTATTAGATCCTCGACTGTACAGAGAATGACAGATCGTTGAAATCACATAAAAATCTTAACTTGAAGTTTAATTAAATGTGATTGATAAATAAAATTAAAAGATGAAGTAATTTCATTTCCACTTGATTAAAATTTTATTTTAATACAAACTTTATTTTACATACAAGTTGTATCCAATTGCAGTGTGTGTTTCGTAATCAAATCATCCAGTATGAAGTAAATTTATTTAATTTCTATTTTACATACTGTAATATCTCTTCTTTCTAAAACGCACATCGAACAATTTGAACAAAACGTTTTTCACAATTTCAACAAACATTTTACATTAAAACGAATAATGTGCATTATCACAAAACTCAACAGGTGATCAGTGGTTGATAAAACCACGTAAAGTAGGGAGTAACGACACGGAAACGAGTTGATACTGACTCAAAGTCAACAGTCACAGCTGGTGACTTGGTGAGCAAAACGTGAGAGAAAAACGATGACGTTTGAACCGTGTTGCCAGTGCTGCAAACGTTCAGTGAAGATCCTCAACGTAATTGTCAAGATAAAGTTTTATTATCGTCATTCGTTTATAAGCAGCAGTCATTTGACTGTTGTTTACCTACGTTTTACACGGATGCTCGAAGGAATCAATGGTTTTTATCGACAAACTCATGTATGTAAAGTCCTTGAATTGGCAGATTTTGTTATTTTATACTGTTATCTGAATCATAAATTGCTATCAGATCTCACTAGCATGCAATTTATGAATATGGAATTTAAAGTAATTTTCGTACGTGCCAGTGGCTCATAAAGGAAAAATTAAATTTGAACACGTTTAAGACCACCACCAAGAGCCCCTCGTGTATTGAATGATGGGTATAAAATAGCAAAATGCAAAATTCATGTCCTAAATGGCGTAGAACGTGTTTTAATAATGAGATGCAATGCAACAAGCAGTATCGCACGAATACGATTCTAATTTATTCAGTAATAGCAAGTGATATAACGTTCAAGAAACTCATATACAAGTTATATTAAAACTCAAAAGTCATTCTTAAAATATTTTCTAAGTGAAAAGGCAAAGTCCCAAAGCGATTTAATTGAAATACTTCAATGGATTAAAATTTTCTCATAGTTTTATTGAACTATCGTTTCAAAATGATGATGCTTTCTTAAGTAATAAACATTTTAAGAAGTTGTAAATTTGTTTAATCGCTCCATGTGCACTTCAGGCATAAACAAATTTTCGTAAAAGTCGTTTATGTCGAAAACATTTACACGGAAAGTGTTGACAACTCTTCATTGCCTCTTGAAATGTTGTTTTAATTGCTTTATTGGATACTTTTGTGGATAAATAATTCTTCTTACAATGTAATTTCTTGTAACTCTTTCATGAAGCGCATGTAATTATTGATTTATGCACTTCTAAATGAATTGCACGTTTTCATGGAAATGTGGCCACCGAAATATCCATATGTTGGTTAAATGATTTTCATTTATTATTACTCTATATTTATACGACTACGCCCATCTATCGCTAATTGAACCTAAATAAATCAAGTCCCAATAACACTTATTTGTGATCATTCTCCAGTCGCAAAGAGAAGTCACCTGCTCATGTCAATCATTCCAATTTTAAGTGGTTTTTAATGTTATATGCTTCAAGGGTATCACAATGCCTTCTAGAGTTTTTAAATTCCTTATTAAGTGTCTATTAAGTTGGACGTGTTCTAAATGTTACTCAAGGGACAACAATCGCCAGTTCAATGGTTAAAGCAAAAGATTTCACTGTTAATACAATGCCTCCATAGCAGCAGACTCTCAACCAATCAAAGTAATCGGTTCGACAGCTTTATGTTATAGCTCTAGTATCATTTCTGACATTCTGAAAAACTTCTATGAAAACCTTCAAGTACGGTTCTGTGATATGTAATTGTATTTAGGAAAACAGTGGAAAATTGGTTGCGAGGAAATGTGCTGAGACACTTTTCCAACAAAGGACCATTTTAATAAAGTATTCTCTGAACTGTCTAAAGTTTTCCACTGAATTACTTTGCTGCATTTTGCTCAACTGATTTAAAATGTAACAACTGCAACAAACTAAGCTGACAAATTGGATTTTCTCGTCGACTTAATCTATTTCTGGTAAGACGGTAAATCGCATAAAACCGATCGAGGTAATTTATATTGTAATCCTTAATGAAAATTTAGTAGCGCCTTGGGTTGATAATAATCTTAATTTGAATTTAAAACTTTCAATATTTTATTGTCTATGATGGCTAGATCCGCGAGGTTCCATTTATTGTTCCAGTCTCCTAGACATAAATGTTGCAATAATTTCATGAGTCTTATTGAAACTTTACTAGAGACGATATACGATCGATATACAGAAAATTTCAATTATCGTGACCATTGAAATCGATTTCAAACTGATATTAACCGTAAACCCATTCGAGACGGTGAAAAACGTTGAACTCCTACGGTGTTATTCTAAACACGCAAAGTGTTTTTATGGCAAATGGAAATTAATTACAGTGTCTGTAACATTTTCCAACAATAACTATTTACATAATTTAGTTTAAAAATTTCTTTTTCGAATATTAATTCCATGTGAAATTTAACACCGAGTTGCTTCCACCACCAATTGTGCAAATATTTGACGATTGTAATCCTAATGCACTTAGAGTTGTGCAGACTTTATTGAATTTATTATTTTACAAGCATATTTGCATTGAGCCATGAGCTCGTGAGGATAGACGTCTGCCGACAAAAGTCTTAAATTGGAATAATTTACGAGCTAATTAAAAAAATCGAGTTGATTTCGGAGTAATACGCGACGAGATGCTAAAATTACACATCCCCAGCAGATGGTTGTAAAACTCGAAGGGAGGAAATCGTTTTTCTTATTTATTTTTAAAAATTAATTCGAGTGCATTTATTAATTGACTGCATTCATGATTATACATTTTGGTCTTCTGCAAAAACTGTATTAATGTCGTCAAGATTAATCAGCAGTGTCTACAAAAATTAAATTGAATTAAATTAAAAATTTTGAAACTTGTTTTACATTTTACAGGATGAAACGTTGCACATTCCAGGTAGATATTGTATAGGTCCGGTTAACCTACGAGGATAAATGCATTTTTCATATCACAATCAATCTTTAATACAGCTCCACTAGAATTGCTCGTTATCCAGCTATTATACAATGATATTGATATTCTCATACCTCGTAAATCATGTTAATACATTTGCCTAAAAGCCACCGACTTATCTATAAGTAAAATTTATTATTACTATTTCATTCCGAAAAGATACTGACATAATCCTCTGTTGCACCTGTTTAATTTATGTCATTCAATTCAAAGTGTGGGCTTTCTTCAGATCACTGACACTGGACAGAGTGGATTAAATGCAAAGTAACAAGATGTTAAACACTTGCCACCTTTCTATTTCTATCATGTGAAACAATTTAATCCAATAAATGTGTCCATCTAAAAAGTTGCAGTACTTACTTTATAATTACTGAACTTGAAATTGTCGGGTTTCTTTCCGTTAATACCATGTAAGACGTCTCATTTGTTGGTTTCGACTGATTAAAGAATCAAATACCGATTTGTATGACTTAAAATCAGATCAATTCGATAATAACAATTGGTTAAAGCAGTTTCCTACTTATTAAGCTGTTCACTGAACATTTAATTGTACGGAATTGAAAGAGACTTCAATTCACGATTACCCGCAAACGAGTTTAACGGAAAATTCAAATTTCGCACACTTCACACACCACACAATGACAGCCAACTTCATACTTAAACGCACGATTGCATGGTGAAATTTGTTCGGTTTGACGTTTCGACCGTTTCGAAAATAATATTTTTCAGAAATTTGAATTAACAACGTCATGTCAAGTAATTCAACAGTGATTTCAATTCAATGAAACACTTTTGATAATTACAATTCATTCAACACGTTTTATAATTGTTGATTTACATGAAAATGACGGTTAGATGTTCGTCGAAGTGTGATGATAAGTGAAGTGACGTTGGAGTAAACATAGATCAAATTTCTGTTTCAAAATTTCAAAAGAAACGAAAATTTATCAACACTCAACTTATGACCCCAATAGGTCGAAGCAATATAGATTTGACGGCCAACAGCGATGATTAGTTTTACATACATTTTTGAGATAAAATTTTTATTAGTTCAGTATGTTTCCTTCATTTTCTTGAATTCTTCCATTAAAAATTTGCTTGGGAATTTTCATTTTCTAATTTTAGGTTCAACTAATTGTACAGCACTCAAAGGAATTGGGATTGTTCGGTGTATCAATTTATGATCCACTCTCATAGTGAAGTCAATTAAAATTGCATTGGAAAATGATATCCAGTTCGATTCTAATAAAACCCATGTGGCCTCATCTAGAGAAACAATCAAATTCAAGTAAAGCCAGCTAAAAGTAATGCCCAGGCAAGTGAAAGTATCGAGATGCTGTTTTGATTGATACACTGAGTGCACTGTCTGGCTGAGTAATTGAAATTCACTTTCATTGATCATTCCTGCACTTGTTCTCAAGTGGAAATGATATGATCTGCAGGAGATGTTCATTAAATTTTCTTCTTCTTCATTGCCATGATCCCTTAAAGGTAATCAGAATTTTTAAATAAATGACTAATTCTATATTTTTAGTGAAGTTGTTGTCAAGATAACACAAATAAATTGCCAAAACATTGACAGAAATTTCATCGTTGCACACGAACTGAGACAACATAACATGCGAGACAAGATCAAATTAGAATTAATTTAGACACCCACATAACTCTGGAAAGTGTCGAAGAAATATTTCTTCGTAAAAATAAAAATTTCTTGATAGGACGTTGTTGCATTTGGTTGTTGCTTGAATGTAACAAGAAAAATGCAGACATGAAATGATTGTCCAGATGACTAGCATATCTACAGCACCACAATAAAAACGAGGGAATTCTCTGTTGCTTTGCTATGAGAAAGAGCTGAACTTATTTATAGTGAAGCAATTTAAATAGCGACTGAGAAGACGTACAGTATTGATTTATTGAACAGTCAAAAACGTGAAAGAGTCTCTAAGTGACTGACAATTTTCATCGGAACTCACTTGAAAGAAGGAAGACAAACGCAAACCATGTGAATAGGAATAATACTTATATCGAATACTTTGGACAATCAGATTTATGTATGCTGGAGGAGTGATTCCCATTTGAAATACAGACCCGACTTGATATCTTATGTTTTGCTGTTGGATTTCAAATTAAGGAAAATTGGTTTTATCAGTGACGATGCTAGTGCATAAAATATAAAATAAAATGAGGGTCAGACTATGAGATGAGGAACATGAAAGAATACACCAAGTTGATTGCCCTCACTATTTGAACTTGATCACTTTATGCTTTTTTTCAGGTTTCTTGTTACTTATTCGTTATTCTGAACAAACATATTTCTAATTTTTGTTAAATTTTATGTTCATTCGTTGACTTTTTAACAAGTAGACAAAGGTTATTGTTTAATTCAATGGTCTATAAAATTTGTTCCCTAACAATTATACAACCAAAATATGTCTTCATCGTTAGGTAAGGTTCAGGTCAAGCCAGATGTTTGAAATTTTACCTTCTTATGATGGTTTCTTTAGTCCACATTGTGAGTGTTTTGAAGGATCATAGATCTAAGGATTTTCGGGTAAAACTCAGTTTTAAGAAGCAAAACATCTGGTCCGTTTCAAATTGGCAATTTTTCCCACATTGTCTCTTAGACAAAGAAATTCAATTTCAATTACCATTCACAGTGAGAGGTCTATTGATCGAATGCCCGCTTGAATTACCTTAATTAGATGAAAAATAAAACCCTTCCCAATAAATTTTCCTCCTACGATTTATTTGTATTCGAGTGTAAAAGCTTTATTCGATTAAATAAATTATTTTAATTTAATGAACAAAACTGTGGTATTAAGTAAACAAAAAAGTTAATTTTGAATTATAACTGTTTCGGTTTTAGTTTCAGCCCGCATGAAGAAGGTATCATGGTGCTATCAGATTCCAGACTACATAAATTCGAATATTTTAAAAATCTCTAGTTTCATGTTTATCTACCGCGGTGATATGATGGAGTTCTCATGAATATGTCATAATCTTCAAGCAAAATGAAAGTGATGTTAACGTTTTCATGTAATCGATTCTGTTTTTGTGCGATTTCATCACGTTAATTGTCACTATTGCGGCGATGTCATATCGAAAGTAATCTACAAACACAAAGCGAGGTGATTTTATGATTCGTCTCATTAATGACTACAAAACTAGTTTCTTCTTATATGTTTTCTGTTCATTCCACTTTTCCTGCTGACCAGTAATTCTTCAAAGAGTTGGAAAATGAACGCTTCATTGAGTTTTTATAGACGATAGAATTGAGGGAACGCATCCAGATAACGCACTCCAATTCAAGCGTATTGCATTCATGATCATGATGCATTCAATGAAAACTCACACGTGACAGATCATTGCACTTTCATTCAGCCACAAGATGTCCTAGAGAAAACCCTTTGGTGTTATTTGAATTCGCGATATTTGGTGTGTCTGGACCAATTTTCCTTCTTGTTAGAAAGTGAAAAATGTACTTTGCATTTGCATTGTTTTTTGGCGACAATTCAACCATAAGTTCATGGACGTTTGCCAAATTCTTGAAATTCAATATTTTCACAAGGAAATTATTTAAAAATAATAGCACATTGCACTTGCATGTTTAACATTTTTGAGTTTTGAGAAATTTTTAGCATTCATTTCATGTGTACAGTGTAAATGAAAACGATTGATAAATGCGTTAGTAATTGATGTACTTACGTGCCACAAAAACTATTACATCCAATGCCAAAAGTGTCTTTGCCTTAAGACTACGTTCCGTCGATTTCGGTATCATGTTGGATGTTAATGTTTCGGTGCTGGTTACAGTATTCTGTTTCTCATCAAGCACCTCGGATATAGTGTGTCCCAAGTTATCGACTCCCTGAAAATATCAAAGAAAAACGAATAAAATTTTATTAAGAAATATCACTATAATATGTTATAACCACGACAGACAGTGGTTAGTTTAAACTCCATTGCTTGGGATCAAATTCAAATGATCTCTGATCTATAACTCAAAATGCAAATCCAAAATTACACCAACGAACATGATATCTCTAACCTGAGGGCCGAATTTTCCACCAAACATTAGGTGACTCTAATGTTACCTACATAAATCTAACCACAAAAATTGCGACGACTCCACTCGTACTTGTGACAGTTTGTTCATTAAACATTAGCGTGACTGTAATTGAAATGTGATAAAGTTTAATGAGAGAACATTTATCACAGAAACATTATAAAATGTCAATGAACCTTTTACGTAACTTAATGTGCTTTGCAAAAGACGTTCATAACATTGGTAACTTAAGTTAACCACAAAACTTGCAACTGTTCGCCAAGACACAAATTTAACGGAGATAATCACAGTACCATGGGCTGAAAGATATCATCTAAGATTGATTTATTACAAACGAAACTTTTGCATGAAGAACAAAAAGTACACCTAGTGTCAATAGTCTCTGATAGCCTCCGCAACAAATGTCAGACACTTTTCGTTATCTTCCTGTGGATACAAGCATTAGACAACTGCAACGTTACATACATAAATTCAAAATCGAATGCCTAATTCGTGTAGGATTAAGGAAAATAGGTAAAATAATAAAAATTTGCCAAGCATAGATCGTGTAAATTGAAATGTAGAAATGTAGTCGACAAACAAGTAACACTTTTAGTGAAATTTTTCCATTCAATTTGAATCAGAAATTTGAATGCAAATCTCATTACATTGAATTCTGTTGGTAAATATTGTTAGTTATACACTAATTTCGTGATTTATTACAATTTACAATTGAATACAAAAACATGAAGTGAAGGCGTCATGATGTCAATGATTCAAATTGCAACTTTCTACGTGCAGACATAAATTAATTACAAATTTTCTTATTTTCCACATTCTCTCACCGACCAAACATTGTCAAACATTGTCGCTAGATATACTCGTATTAACCTTTCCATACCCGACACTTGAGTATGTTAATGTCGTGTTTCTATCAGATTATCAAATCAACTCTACGTATGTGATAATTATCAATTTACTTCCAATCGAATGAATTCAGGTAAATATTTGTGCGTTAAAGTGCTGAGTGCTGAGGGGTTTTAAGTTAATTTCATGTGCATATTTGAGCACCATGTGTAATTGCGCTTGAAAATCTCCAATAAATCTCAAGCGACTATAGTTATTTATTTCAACTTCCGTATACTAGGATGGGAGACACAATTGAGGCACTATACTCGTATAAGTAACTAGAAACCGACAAAAGTGTGAGAAAATACAAGGAGCAGTGACTATATCACTTACAGTACTTGAATAGAAAGATATTTGAGTGACATTTTTCTGTTTTCTATTCTTTTTGTGGTTTCAAAAAACCAAGAAAAGAAAATAAAAGTTTCTTGTCGATTTTATCGTCTCCCCACGAAAAGAAGGCAATCGTGACAAGAACAATACGTGACCAACTTCAAAGTTGAAAAGACAAATACAATACGTGAAGCTATAAGAAATGTTGTATCTTCGATCAAATGTTTGCTAACCATTCTTTTTTCTCTTGAAACATAGTAAATGCATTTGAATGCAACATTTTCGTATCTATTCGATTGATTCAACAAAAACCACCGAAATGACAAGAAACAGAAGTTGAGGTTAAACACAAACCTTTCGCAATGAGTGTCTACTGTCGTCTAGACGTCTAGTGAGACCACCAGCGAAGGTTTCTTGTTTCTTCTACAATTCATAATTACCGGGAGATACATGTGAGATACTACCGAACAACAATTACAACATACAAGACACGTTCTACGTGCAACTACTTTGTTGTCAGATACATTAACCTCTTCCAAGAGTTTGGAAGTTTCCCTCTTTGCGATTTAAATGATAAAAAATCGCGAAGCAAACTGTCAAAATCAACTCTTCTCATTGGTCGAATTTCAATCATGGATTCTTTTGTGTGAAATCCACTGTATTTGGCAGTTTCTAGTGTTTGTAAATGAACTCTCATGACACACCTGGGTTTCAAGGTGACACAAGCTCACGATTAAGTATGAAAATTCTCGAATAAAAAACATGTTAAAGCCCTTAATGCAAATTGATATCCAATTACAATAGCCAGTAACTCAATGTGAAACCTGAAGAGGATTCAAAGGTTCGGCCATGAAGGTAGCTTATTAAAATTCCCAATTGTCTTCAGTAAAACAAAGTCGTCGTGTTAAGAAGGCCATCAAGGGATTCCTACAATCCCAGACCACTTGAAAAGAAATGGAAGAAAAATGGACAAGTCTTCTACTTTAAAAGGGCGTAACTTGAAACTGAATCCGGAGGATCCCATGATTTTATGTTCCCTCTGTACTCCTTCTTCTCCTCCTCCACCATGGTCAGTCGTTTTTGATTGACTCAATTAAGTTTTTAAATGGAAATTTATTCGAAAAAACTAAAAACTATAAAAACTATCCCACAAATCAATGCATCTCGAATTGGTGCGATTGATGATCCCAGATCCACCACTGAAGAAGAAATTTATAATGTTAAGAAAACAATTTGGGATCAGATAAAGTTACACAGGGAATATATTTTTCAAGAATATTTTCTTTAATTTTGTATTGAAAAACTTCCGCAACACCATTTTGTAACTGGACTATTATTTAATTTATTACTTCCAGCACTACTCTACATTGGTGAAAATTTCATTAATAAACCATGAAGTTATATCAAGCAGATAAAACCTCCAGAAGATTAATTAGACAACCAATGAATAGCTCATCCTGGAATCCATTAAAGGAGACCACTTCCAAATGAAGATTTATGGTCTCACCGGGGATATTCGGTTTCGTTTTAACAGTATGCTTATCTAAGAATGTTATCATCGGATATCTTAATGTCCCGAAGGTATTTTCAACCGAGATTTGAGGATTATCTCGGAAGAGTTAATAAGTTATTTTCAGCTGATTCAGTAATTAATCACGATCAATGGATTTATTTTTTGAATTTGATCGATTTTTGGATGTCATGGCAAAGCTACTGCATATACCTTTGAATTGATTTGAAGAGTTTCAGTTGAAGTTGAAACCATAAAACTGGCGACACGTAGCAGTTGGGTCAGTTCATTCTTATGACATAAATTTGAAACAACATTAACAAGCTAATCCTACAAAAAACAAAAAAACCTAAAATAAATGTTCTCCAGAATCTGTCCCGAATCTCACGTTTCCTTCATTAAGTGCTCCATTAACAAGAAACGTGAATGTTTTTCTTTTGTATCTATATAAAAATTGATAAAAATGTTAATTATAATTTTTTTATAATACTAAAACATGAATACGACGTGATAATATTCAATCAATTAATTTTAATCCTTTTCTTAAAGATTTTGATAAAACTTTCGGCGCTTAACTTAACGACATCAAATAAAATTTCTGTTATCAACTTGAATTTATGTTACAATAAAATAGAAATTTTTTAGGTAATTTCCTTGGAAAAAATTCCCTCGTTTTGCAATTATCCAAGTGCATTGATCAACTCCGGTTTGTTGAATTGATTCGAATCTAATCTGAAGAATTTTTATCGATATTTTGTATTCGGTTTATTTTTACAATATTACAATATGATAAAAGTTTTTTAATATTATTTTCATGTTTTAAACAAAAACATTCACAGAACTTTCGTCAATCAACTTGTGGTTGAAAGAAAATTGAATTTTATCTTAATTAGAAAAATTTCGTTATCGAAATTTTGTAAATTTTCAATCGAATTGAAAGTCGATTAAGATATGGTGATGGGGTTTTCATTGGGACGACATGAAAAACACGTTTAATCAAGCGGATTCATGAAACGTCCTCGTAAATCTTGTTGGAATATCTCATTGAATGGGCGCAGTAATTTTCTTTGATGTCGTTAAGTGAAGATCAAATGAACTTTATTGAAGTGGAATCTCGTCAGAGATTACGTGGTTAAGGTGTTTGCAATTGTTTCGAAACACAAGAAGTACTTAGAGTAACTTCATCTCTGACGAGATCAAATGTGAATGACCTTTTCAAATGCATTTTATTTGATTTTGTAAGTTAGTTTTCTTACTCAATAACAAAGAATGGTGGAATGCATCTATTCCTGGTGTCTTATTACACTCGTATTCATATTAGAATTCTTAGAAGATTTTCTTCTTCAATTCCGTGGTCTCTTATGATTTTGCGTAAACATTTCATGTTTCGTCAAAGAAGTGACTTTGTTTAAATTATTATTAATGCAAGTATAAACAAACAAATGTCACAAATGCCATTCAAATCGTTTGCATGTTTGCCTTAATGCACTTTTGATTAAACAGTTTCGGAATGCATTCAATGCGAAAATATGTGTATTTCAAATTCAATCAGTTCTTTGTCAGTTCATAATTTTCAACGTAAACTTTTACATGTTATTCACTCATGGAATTTAAAATAAACCAAACCTCAATATGCTTGTCAGTATAATAAATGAAGTGAAGAAAATTTTCAAATTTCTACTCACGGAACACAATTCTCTACAATTCTTAACTAGTAACTTAGTTTGAGGTACTGTCATATTTACACCTATGGTTAAAAATCAAAATAAATTATATCACCGGATAGGCAAATTAATCATCTTTAAGGGCATTACAAATAATGATGTGTTATAGAAGAAAAATTTGGAGATATTGCGAAAAACTCGAAGAATATCCTATAGAGTTTGGAAGGCTGTCAGACTTCTATCCATGATTCAAAGTTAGGATACAGTAAGTCATCTGATAGGTAATTAATTCGCCTTTCAGGGAAAGTATAAACAATCACATGTTACAGAACAAAATTTTCGAGATATTGCAAAAAATCCGAATAACATGGTTTGGAGTTTGAGAGGTTGTGATACTCCTATCCTTGGTTGAAAATCGAAACAAAATATATCATCTCATAGATAATAAAATCACCTTCAAGGAAAGTGTTAAAAATAACATGCTGCAGAAGAAAGTTGCAGAGATATAGCGAAAAACTCGAAGAATATCCTATAGAGTGTGAAAGGCTATCAGAGTCCTATCCATGGTTAAAAATTAAAACAAATTATATCATCTGATAGATAACTAAATCAACGTTCAGGAGAGTAGAAAGAATGACATGTTATAGAACGAAGTTTTTGAGATATTGCGAAAAATTCGAATAATCCTTTTCTGACTTTTGGAGATTGTGAGATTCCCACTAGTGGGTAGAACTTTAAATGATTTATATCATCTGATGGATAATTAAATCACCTTTAAGGAAAATATGAAAAATGACATGCTACAGAAGAAAGTTTTTGAGATATTGTAAGAAAATCAAAGAATATCTTATAGAGTTTGGAAGGCTGTCAAACTTCTATCCATGGTTAAAAATCAAAATAAGTTATATCATCTGCTGGACAATAAAATTACCTTCTAGGAGAGTATAAAGAAGGACATGTTATAAAACAAAGTTTTTGAGATATTGCCAAAAATGTGAGAAATATCTTGTAGAGTTTCGAAGGCTGTCAAACTTCTATCCATGGTTCAAAGTTAGGGTAAAGTACTTGATCTGATAGATAGTTAAATCACCTTTCAGTAAGGCATAAAAAATTATATGTTGATGAACAAAGTTCTCGAGATATTGCGAAAAATGTGAATAAAGCGTTTTTGAGTTTACGCGTCTGTACAACTCCTGTTGGTGGTTGAAAATCGAAATAAAAGATGTCATCTGATAGATAATTAAATCACCTTTAAGGAAAATATGAAAAATGACATGCTACAGAAGAAAGTTTTTGAGATATTGCGAATAACGTGAAGACTAATCTGTTGGAATCCATATATGGAGTTAATTAATTCGCACCTTTAATATAAAATTAGCATATGGAACTGCATTTCTAACGGAACATGTTGAGTACTTAATTAAGTGCATAATTCAATGTAATTTAACATTGTAAATTCTGTTGCATATGAGAATTAAGTTGAAGTAATGTAACGTAATGAGTGGGTAAAAAGTTGTCATTTCTATGTAAATATTTGTTCATGTTTCTAATGTTCAAATCCCACATGTTGCATTGCAATGAAGTGCATTGATTCATTTGAATGTCGTTGTTCAAATTCTGTTAGACATTCGTCATAGATAAGTGGATCTAATTAATCATTAGCATAAAAATGTTGTTTCTTTAATATAGTACGAGAAGGTACCTCAACTTGGAGCATAAGAAGAATGTTGAATTAAATAAAACATAACGTTCCGATGCGTTTGTGAGTGGAATTTCTAAAATGATATGAAAAGGGAACAAATTGATTCGCTTGTAAATAATATTTTATGCATTTTATAAACATGAGATTAACGCTTTTTAAGAGCTAATATCGGTTATCGTAATCGTCCGTAACAAATCGCTGGTTCTAATATCATATCCATTTAGTAACAACAGAAGAAAGACGAGAAAAACCATGTTTCATTCTGCTAAAGCGGATACAATCTTAATGACACTTTGACACCGCTTCCTATTGGCCAGCATAAATATTTATGCCGCTATTGTTTATGAGATGTCATTTTTCTTTCAGTTCGAATTTCCTTTTCAATTCCGTTCTTCGCTATCTTCCAACAGATGGCTACAATGAGAAGTTTTAGGTATGACTCAACACTCAACGGAAACAATGGACGTTCCTATGTAGGTATGATGTTTGAAATCGATACCAATTCTGTTGTTTTTATTAAATTTATGTGTAACATAAACTTCTTTTGCTAAATTTGGAATGCCCGCATAAGGAAGGAAATTCACGGAAATTCTTGTTACATGAAAAGACATTAGAGCCCGTATAAGAAATGAATGCACCAGGGTTTCTAATAATTTAATTAATCGCATTTCCTGGACATATTTTAACTAATTCAAATGACTTTTCAAGTGTAAAATTTGCGTTTAAAAACATTAAAATATCATATTACATATTTTTGACTTCGAATTGCTGATAGAAGTCTGACAGCCTTACAATAACCAATTACCATACAATGATCCTCGCAGTTTTTCCAATATATCTCGGAAACTTTGTTCTGTAACATGTAATACTTTTTACTATCCATAAAGGTGATTCAATTATCTATCAGATGCTGTACTTTGTTCTAACTTCGAACCATGGGTAGAAGTCTGACAGCCTTTCAAACTGCGTACAATATTGTTTGGATTTTTCACAATATCTCGAAAACTTTGTTCTGTTACATGTGATTTCTTATGATTTTCTTAAAACTGATTCAATTATCTATGAGATGATGTACTTTGTTCTTACTTCGAACCATGGGTAGAAGTCTGACAGCCTTTCAAACTGCGTACGATATTGTTCGGATTTTTCACAATATCTTGAAAACTTTGTTCTGTAACATGTGATATCTTATGCTTTTCTTAAAACTAATTCAATTATCTATGAGATGATGTACTTTGTTCTTACTTCGAACCGTGGATAGACGTCTGGCGAACTCCTGAACGTCCATAGAATATTTCTCGAATTTTTCACAATATCTCGAAAACTTTGTTCTGTAACATGTGATTTCTTATGCTTTCCTTAAAGGTGATTCAATTATCTATCAAACGGTGTAATTTATTTTAACATTAATTTACTGATACATCTTTAACACTGAACCAAACTCCTTTAGTCGTAACAAGACATACTGGGTTAATGGTTGAATTCAATTCAATTCAACCAAAGATTGAAAGTATTTATTTTGAACAAATTCTCTTGTGACTTTCCCATGAAACTTAAAAGTTTCTTCTCAAAAATAAAGCTGCATCTTCCTGCTGGTGGGTGATGGAAAACAAACAACATTTCCAGGTCACTTGCAATGATTATAATTCTCATTTGCGTTCGGTTTGTTTCTTGATTAATGGTAAACAAACAAAACACAAATTGAACTAACGGTTTGATTTAGTGATGTTGCAGTGACATATATGACACAGAAAGACAATAAATCAAAACCTAGTTTGCACTTTAGCAAATGTGTGATTTTGTAAGTGTGAAATTCGAATGAATGTTGCACATAAAATGTTGACGTCGTCATGCAACAGATCATTGGGTCAAATGTGACAGACAGTTCCAGATGGTTTGTTCTGATTTTTGCAGTCAATTTATTAAGGGCAAATGAAATGAATTGCACCACAATTGAAACGTTCACCTTTGAAGGGAAAGTGTGAATGGAACCTACTCGAGAAATGAATCACGAATAAATTTTTGACTACAACATAACCCATGTGACCATGCTGTGTTTCTGGATTTAATATAATAAAAACTAAACCACCTTTAGCATATCTAAGTCCTAATTTAAATATTTTGCGTCTTAGACCAGCATTTGAATGCAATCACGTAGGACTTGTTTTTGAAAAATTCTTTCTCCAAAATCACGGGTCACTAATGGAAAGACATAAAAACGTGAAATAAATTTCCCAAAATGACATTTTTCTATTTTCGTAGGTTTTTTAATGACACCAATCCAGAGATGGAAAAACAAACTTTTCCACGAATTTATTTGTTCAGATAAATTGCAGTTTTCAAATGAATTATATAATAAATTTTTAATTAAAACTTCAGTTTCTGCTGAAAGAGCAGCTGTTCCTTGTAACAGTTTCAAAATCAATGCAATGCAGCCAGCTTAAGTAGCTTTTGAAACACACTTCTCACATCTTGCAAAAGTGTCATGTACACTTGAGTGTAATTGATCGAGTTTTCAATTGTTCAATCAATCTGCCTGTCATTGGGTCTATTCAATTCTTTGTTGAAGGATAAGTGGAATAAGATTGACAAGATGTAATGGTCGATGGATGGTACATCAAATGGATGTCATTGCACTGTAGGCAATAATAGGTCTGTTCACGTACTTGCTCGGAACATATTGCAATTTCATATTGAAATCGTTCAAGAAACTGCTTTGAGAGAATTTAACGAAAACTAACGGAGGGGAAATAGACTTGAAAGTGCTAGATGTTACTGGAGAAATATGTTCCAGTATCTTCAAGCTAGTTGGAAAATCCTGTTCATTTGACAAGTGCATGTAATAGATGTTGGCAATTTGACGTTAGATGTTGCTCGAGATTACACAAATACGTTTTTGTACTATTCGAGTAACAAGAGAGAATTTCGAAAAATTCTCCCAAATTACTCATTTGAACAAACCTAACAAAACATAATTTTTGCAACGTAAAAATGAAGCAAATACTAGAATTGCTTTAATGAGCAAATTTTGATGAGAGAAAAACCAACGACATAACTGAAAGCAGCGTGTAAAAATTGTCAATTCGTTACTTTCATACGGAAGTTTAAATTATAAACTCTTCCTCATAATAAATCTTAATTAGAAGTTAAACGAAAGTACTGCGCAGAGATTCGATAATCAAAATGTCCAGTATAACATTGAGTAGAGTACATTGGGTTATTTTGGCTATTCTCTATTAGTTAAAAATATAAAATGTGCACAAACATGTCGACAATCCCTCGCCATTTGCATGAAAATGTTGTCAAGTCTAATAGACTCGAGTTGAATGTTCATATTAAATGAACATTTGAAAGGGTTAAAATCCATTAAGGCTACTTGTACTTGTATCAACTCTAACTCAGGCGTAGGTGTTTCACTAATTGCTATAGCACGCGATGAACATGACTATAGCTGCCAGTTTGAGTTTCTAATCATCTTGGGAAACATTTTGTTCGAATCAAAACGAATTGAATTGAAAATGAATCTCTTATCGTGTTGGAATCGTGCCGAAAAGCTTATCCTCAATCTTAGAGGTATACACTGATTACTGATTTCGATATCCAATAACACAGTATCGATTAACATAATAATTGGATATCGGTGTCTTATCGTATACCACATACCCGGTCGTTTACCGTTAAAATGACTTTATTTATGGGACGGGATGAAATATGTAGACAAGGTATTAGGCATATAGACTCCAATTAAACATTTAATAAATAATAATCTGCCACACGGTATTATTTACATTATGGTAATAATTTCGGATGATTATTCTTATGAACCTCACATGGAGATATGTCAATCGGGTTGATGAAGTTACTGATGGAAATTGTTGAGGAAAATTAAGAAAATTGATTATAATTGGTGAAAGTTGTAGATATCTATAAACTTGGAGATGATGATTAGTTGAAAGGATTCACATGAAATGTTGTTCAACTTTCGTTGAAAGCACGTAATTAGACCAGTGTGACAAAGTAGGGCAAAATACAAGCGATAAGACGTTCAATTTCCGTTAAATTCAAGTGCAAAGGGGAAAAGGTTATACGAAAATACTGATCCCGGAAACTTTAGAAACTGCGCAGCATCTATGTGGTTTACTTGTTCGTTATTTTTAAAGTTTTAATCAATTAAACCGCGTGAAATGAACAGACAAAAATTAAAATTGATGTCAAAAGTTTATATACGATTGCATTGTTTCGTATCATTTTTGTTGATTCCATAGGTCAGATTTTGAAAGAAAAATTTTTTAATTAAATTTGGGTGGCATTTTGTGATTGCTTAATGAAGTAATTAATTTGATTAAATTGTTCACATTTTCCTTTAATTTCGTCAAGCAAAATTCGAAAAATATGATTTTAAACCTTAACTTGTTTATGAAGTGATAACAAACCAATGGATCAATTTTAATCTTTGTTTTATTGGATACTTTACGTGAGTTTTACAAAACTTTCAAAATTATGAAATTTACAAAATGTATCTATGAATGTCTAATAGTTATGTTTGTCAAAGTTATGATGATACTCCATTGTAATTGTAACTATGATTGCTTTTCTCATTATTAAAAATTGAAAACTGTGCGTGTCTCAAAGAAGCATATATCGTTTGAAATTTTTGAGGAACGACAACACTAAAATGTCCCGTTGTATCAACGAGACAATCTGGGAATGTCTTCTTATTCATTTTTTGCTAATTTTGATATAGTTGCTAATTTTTTGTTTTGCGGCATTTTATGTGTTTGAATTTTGAACTAACTATAGTTGAACTAGGTTAGGTTAAAATAATACTGTTGAGATCATATGAAATACATTTTTTTTAAAGCGTCCAGAATTAATTCCACTAGTGTATGTATTTGGTAAAATTTATTCAGTGATTTTCGATTGCTTCTTCAACATGATCTAATGAACTGAACTCGTACACTGCGTTTATTTGCTGCATTTTTTTTTATTTTAAATAATGATGAAGAACCATGAAAACAGAGATCCTTGGGCTTTTCTAGAGATCTTTGGGCAATTCCATATCAAAAGCAACAACCATCCGAAAACACACACCGCCGTATCGTGTATCATGTTACGTATAATTGCGAAAAACGATATTTCTTCGACTTGGAGGATGGCAATCACTTTGTTTTTAGTGCTAAGAGGCAAAGGTTTTAGTTCAACTCAGAGCGATTTTCAATTTAGACGATTTCAACTTAAGGAATGTTGTTTGTATGAAAATTTGAAGGGAGCGCCAGCTATTAAGAACGTTATAGGGATTTTAAATTAGAGGACTTTGACTGGATTTTTCTATCAAAATTCCAAATTTACAGCGTGAAACTGTTACAATTTTCCAAGAATTTTCAAATTGAGAATTTCCTAAGAAAATTCAAATTACACAATTGTACCAAAACGAATTCGAACATGTGCAGTCCTTACGTTAGAATTTAGGTAAGTCAAAGAAGCACCGACATCGTTTGATCAATTTTGATTGATCCTGTATAGGATGTAATCTTCAATTCAATTCAATTCAGGTATAATATTGTGCATGTAAGTGAATTCAGGTATATTGAAATTGTGTTGATGGATGGATTGCACATGATAACAGATGGTCGACCCATTTCGGAATGAATTTGCGTGTCTAACAAATGTTAAATCCGTGATACTTGTCCAACAAGCTGTACCGAATTGCACAAAGCACAGCAGGCAAGTGCCATTAAGAAGAGTATTGTCCAATTTGGTCACAAATTTATCAATGAAATATCAACGAACTTGTTTATTAATTTGCTGTCAGCAGTGTTACTAAGAAATTTATTAACTTCCAACTTTGGTTTACTCATTTTAAATAGTTTTTAAAGGTAGGACATGATATCCTATCCCATAACAACCTCAGGCTCCTCAGGTGATGTATTAGACACTGTCGTAATTAGCAAAGTGCCATATCTTCAACATGTTAACGGAAAATGACTTCAATTAAAGTCGCTTTTGGACTGATCCAATTTATCTGGTTGTAATAAATAGAACGAGACTCTGTGATCGTTTTGTATGGAAGTCAACAAATCGAGGCTGCCGGTCAATTGTACGCAATTCATTACGTCGACAGACTTTCAAATAACCGCCCCCATTTGCATTTTGTTAACACATATACTAGTTATTTGTGTATGAGATGATTTTGGATTAGTTACAGTTTTTGGATTGAAAATTTGTTATTAACAGTTGGAAGCTGATACTATGAATAATGAATTCGTATATTTGCCAAGATTTAATCACTTTAATTTGCGGAAGGAAATACAGTTTCGCTTGATTATTAATAACTAGGATTAAAACTGTATTGTATTGTGACTCAAATTTAAAAGACAAACGTCAGTTGAACGTTGTTGATGATACAACATTAGCGAAACGTTAGAAAATGACATTTGAATGATTGACACCGAAGTGATTTTTAACGGAATTTTACTAATGTGACTTCGCTGTCCGTTCGTCTGTCACATGGCTGTATCTCTTGAACCATAATAGGTAGACATTTCAAATTTGCACAAAGTGTGTACTAATATGACCGCTATAACGTCAAATAACAATGTTCCGACTTGCACTTGCCGCCTTTTTAAATTTTTTAAATTCAAAAGTAAATAACTTATTTCGTTGAAACACTTCAATGATGACTCGAGTTAATTAATGCGAATTAAAAAATAAAAAATAAGATAAGTGAGTTGTATAAATTCCTAACGACTTACGTGTGAAAATTACAAGTAACACCTTCCCTTGATATTGATCAATCAAAGATAATATCTGATAAAAGTTTTTTTTTATTTTAAAAATAATTGATAGTGAAAAACATGAACAACTTTAATTGAATTCACTTTACACTATTCAACAATTGAATCAATTCACAAATTATTACTAACTTGAACCGAAATTTTCTATGTCAGACAGAGCACTTGTGCAAATTTAATTTACAAATAAGAAAATTATTCGCGTGTGATAACAGAAATTCACTTTGTTATCAAGGTTTGTGTTTATTAATTTTTTAAGAAAAAATGTTTTAAAATTACAAACTTTCTTTCAATTCAATTCAATGTTTACAATTCGTTGAATGCCTTAAACACGTCCTTATCAACGACGCTCAACTGATAAAACGATGAACGCATGTCACACGCGTTACTAACCTGCGACAGTTCTGAACTAAAACAGAGACCGACGCAGACTGAACTTCGATGAACGAACATTGAACAGAAACTTCTTTCTACGTCGAAGTTGATTGAAACGCCGCTTGCGCTCACGTTTAGAACTAAAATCAACTGAATGTTGGTCAATCTAGGCAGGCTGACTTCATTGCTTGGAAAATGCCGCCGTTTTATATTCAGAATTTGTAATTTTTCAACATTTCTGGGGGAAAATTTTCATGTTGCAGCCGATTGCAGTTTTCTTCTCATTTTCCTCTCTTTCGCATGCAGCACGCACTTCGATTCGTTTCTCTTCCACACGCACTCTTTACATGCGATGTCGTCTGTTGACGGTTTTCTTTTCAAATTCGATTGAAAGTAACGATTGATTCAATTTGTTGAAGGGAACACTAGTCTGAGTTCATGTTGACTCATTAACTTGTAAGTTTTACTTGGTTTTATCAAAAACAATCACAAAGTAATGGATTGCTATCACTTGCACAACGCTTTGTGTGATAAATCATGACCCCGTAGTCTCAATTTTAGCCCCAAAAACATCGAGGGCGGTTTGGCTGTGATTTCATTTATTCACTTTGCACGCAACAATTTTGAATAGAAACGTGCCAGTTAAGTTAGTTTGTGGATTTAATCCGAACCCGAAGTATTAAATTGCGATTTGTTTTGACGAAATTCTTCTTTCAACTCGCAGAGGGGTTGCTTTTCGTCATCCCCTTCAATAAAACTTAATCCGATTGTATTTCGTAAATCTTACACACTCATCTGGTTCCAGGCACGAGCCTGTGGGAAAAGGAAATGAATCACTAAAGTTTCTGAATAAATTGAAAGTAATAAAGGTTTGTCACGAAAATGTTAGGAAAATCCTCAAGAAACTTTCCCATCCAACCCTACGGCGACGTGCTTCAACGCATGCCGAATGACGTGTAATAAAAATAAAAGCCTAAATGTATGCAAACCGCAGTTTGTGGTTGGTTTTTTAACGAACTATTACTAATAGAATTGTTTCAATTTTCAATTCAAAAATAAGTTATTGTAAACAGGAAACCATTAAGATTCTGATTTCAACAAGTGTTTGTTTTCATTTTGAAGATTTCTCATGCAAAACTCGTGATTTTATGCAATACAAAAGGTTAATTCTATTTGTTAACCTAGCAATGGCAAAGATAAGATTGAAAGAGTTCTTATCAAACAATTATGTAACATCGTACTCCAACTATCTGAACAAGATCAATGTGAAAGTAATCACTTTTAGTCATAAATTTATTTGAATTGTAAAAAATCTAAATCCCGCATTTACCTGGAAGGATTTACACAAATCACTGAGTAACTACGGACGCCACAAGATTATTCACTGTCTCCACTTCAGTACGTGATCAATTTGACGCAAATTCGTGAAAACTCTCAACAATGTGTCACCTGCTGATTGAGTCAATAGAAATTTATAATTTTGATTGTTTAATGCATTTTTTCGGTATTTCGTTTACCTAATTGTGTAACCATTCACAAGACTCCAAAGAATTTTAATTCATTCGACTTGCTTGATTATATTATGTATATTATCCTTCATCACGTTCAGAGAATAATAAACAATTATCTCAAGTAACTTCTGTTTAACTTCCAAATGCATTCAGTTCTTGACTAGTTACCACTTGTCTCAACCGCAAAGTGTGGACAAAGCACTAAGGAATGCTACGGAAGCTCATTTGATTAGCAAACATTTCAATTGACACAATGATTACGAGTCACACCCATTTTGTGTAAATAAAATAAAAATTTTTATGTTAATCTGCATATCTGCTTGACCAGCATAGCATAGAGGTGTGAATTTGACAGAAGTTGTAATCTCGAATTAACATGGCTATTAAATCAAGTTGATCATTAAAATCCATTCAAAGGTTCTTATTACTTGTTTATGTGATTTGCTAACATAATAAATGTGTTATTATGCAATTATCCCTCAGACAATCTAAAGCTACAGCTCGACCTGTGGCACGGTATCTCTTAAACGGGTGAATCGTTTTGGATGCGGTTTCTGTTATTTGAAAGCAGGTTTTGTGGCGGTGGTTCTTAGACTTGTTTTATCAAAATCGGTTCAGCCGTTTCAAGGTCATCAGCTGTGGTATTTACTTGGGGTATTTACTTTACTTTCAAACATATGTGTGAACTAAAATTTGTTTACTTTTAATCCCTGTGTTTGATATGTTACATCGTATGAATCCTTAACCTTTTCTACCTATTTGTATGCTCAGGGTTTACAATCGACCCGTTGCTCTTCTCCAGGCAGTACTAGTGCTCGTTCTTTTTTTCGTATCTGCGCCGACAGTATGTCCTCGCATTAGTTTTGCACGCGCCTTACCCTGATTGGAATGGACACTATAGCCGTGTTCTTTTGGTTACTCTAACAGAACAGAACTGTCAAATCCCATACATTTAACAGAACAAGTTTAGTTCTCGATAATACTTGGAACTAATTTGCTGTTCTGAACAGAATAGTTGAGCTAGGAATTTCCAGATGGCGACATGCTTCATTTTCCTTGACGCGAACCTAAATTTTTCTTTAAATTCCATAAAATTACAATTTCTTCAAATCTTTCGTTTGATTTCATCTGAAAATTTAAATTCAAGTAATATGTGAGGAATTTATGCAACCAAGGGCTAACAAAATGGAAGAAAATCGAAGAAAGTTCATATAAGTGTGAAGTGAAGTTGGTAAAATTTTGTAATCTATCCAGAACAAATCCGATGCGTTCTTTTGCTACTTTGGATTTGCTCTCGATAGCGATGACCAAAAGAACACGACTTATTTGTTACCCTACACTGTTTTTGCTTTTATATCTGTTTATGCGAACTTGCACTAAGACTATGTGGCACTTTGAGTCATTTCAGTACAAATTTTCATTTCAAATTTCGAAAGATTTGCATCTCAGGAAATATACACCTTGAAGCATTCATTTGATGTTCATTTCAGTGACAGTGTGAAAACAAAATGGAAACGTCACGTGAATACAGCAAAAGACGTAAGTATTTTAATATATTTTTGAAACAATATAAGTTTATTGACTTTTTTCTGTGTTAGAAACACGCGAAACTATCAAATGTCAAAAGAAATTCGAAATGAAATGATTTGAAGCGGCACATAAGCTTAGTACTGAAAGTAGAATGAAGTACATAGTTCCAAACAGTTCTGAACTCAAAACAAACGCAGCTATTGTTAAAGATTCTACAACTGATTGAAATTGAAAGTTTCAGTTGATCAACCTAGGTTTCAAAATATGAAATTCGAATTTCACTAAATCATTTCCTCGTCACAAGTGTAATTAACACGTAACGGAAAACCATAGTTGGGAAATTGACGTTCAACGACCACAAAACCGAACACTGATTTCCTACTAGTCATCAACTTGTTTCTAGAGTGACTTGATATTCCCCAAAATTGGAAAGAACAACACCTCAGAAGCTGAGTAGCTCACCTCGACATGTAATAAATTTGCAGGGTATTCCCTCAGCCTTGAAACAAACGAATCGCGATACATTCTACAAGTCTTTCAACTTGCTCAAGTTATTTGCAGTCGACTGCAACGCTGTCGATAAGGTAGAGGTTTTGTACATTTCCCTATTACCCACATTAATTGAATTTTCTAGTTTTTCGTGGTTTTCCTAAATGATAATGATTTACTGATAATAGTTTGTATTATTGAGTAAACCACTTTCCTCGACCTTCAGTTAGTTATGTGGAACTAAGGAATTGTTACCATGGGAATCGTTATACCAAAAAACATTGCCTAGTTACAATACATATTCTTTCGCATTTAATCGGCTTAAGTGCCATTAGACATGATAAAAATAAATCCGTATAACGAAACGACTTAACGAAATGTCATCATTCTGTTTTGATTTAGCATAAATGAAAGCTTAAATATATAACCAAATAACAGACAAAACCTAGAATATTCAATGTCGATTATCGGGTATTTCAAGTCGTTGGTAACTTATGGCCTCAGTCAGGTATAAACAATATTCGGTGGTTTCCAAGTGAATTAATGATTATCTCTAAGATCCAGTTTTTGACTGCGTCTTTCGAGTTGTTCAACACGTTTCCCAAACGATTTATCACAGTCGCAGTGAGATTAAACAATTTCAGGATGGATTCTTGGAAGTTCAAGACGTCCCTCTACGTTTTTTTCGAAAGGTTTACCGAGAATAAGTACGATCTCATCATTAAATAAGCTTTAAGTGAAACTTTTGAATGATGACACATCACGGAATTATAGGAAACTCGGGCTCCATGGAGGCGCCTGTATAAGTCACATCTTTCGTCGATCAGTTTAACAAAATGTGGCTTGATGATTTGTTGATCCTGAAGGTTTTCATTTTGGTTTACGGTTGCTTGTAGCACTGTTTGATCGACCTCATTTTGAGAGTAACGTACAAAGGTAAAGAGAAAATCCAACTTCTGTCTCTGAGTCATGGGAAACTGTTTCCAATCCAACATTTATCATACTAGAATTGAGTAACGAGTTATCAAAGTGTTCTACCAACAGAAGCAACCTTGAACTATATTTGAAATTGCATTATTTTCACATTGAACTAAGTTTCACTTTAACATTTATCGTTATTCTGAAAATGCTACTATTTGTGATTCATGACATGCTATCGACTTACCTGGCGCTCATGCATAGCAATTGTGTAAATTCCGGATTTGGATGCCATCATACAAGTGCTAGTTGTAGTTGCGATAACAAAACTAATAAATGATAATGAAATTTTTTATTTTAATAATAATCATGCCACAAGGTTAATGTCGAAACACTTCTCTATTATTCACTTTTATAAAATTTATAAATTTCACAAATCAATCGTTGTTGAACACTTATCCAATTGAAAGTTAATTGCAATTGCATTGAACTTCGCACCAAAATATTACCAGTTTGAAAACTTTTCTAATGAAAATTTTGCACTTAAAAGTGTAGTGAATCGCGTGAAAGCAGGTAACATGAACTAATTATTCATATAGGTAAACCGAAACTGATTGTTCTCAAAATATACACTTCAACCACGTTGGGGAACGTGATTTGAAAGCGGTTACTTAAAGCCGATGCAGTTGAATGGAATAATTTGCAAAAACTAAACAACGAAAACGAAACCAAATACCGCACTGTGTTCATGAAACTCGAGTCGATGATGATAATGCAGAGCTGATTCGTGCTTCGTGCTGTTGAAGTTGATGTGTGTTTGCAGAGGAACCTTCCGTACTGTGACGCGAAATTATTTTCTCAAAAATAGTTTTAACCAGTTTTCGAGTTTTGTTATTCATTTTACAAATGAATGGAATTCTTGAACCACTACCAGACCAGGCACCAACTCCAACTCCAAGCTGTTGACGAATTCGCGTCCGTAGGCAAATAAACAAAACATTGCGAACACCCAGGTATTTCTGCTTCATGGTTTTCTCAGTGTGATCACTAATCCATGCACATGTGTTGTTGGGTATGGAAGACGATAAGTTGTTGTTATTGTTTTGGAAATAACGTGAAAATTGATTTTGTTCCAGGTACCTACCATTGCACGTGATTTCTTAAGTGGTTGACGTTTATCTCGTGCCAAAAAAATATTTCTTGACAAAAACCTGTCAAAATTAAGTGCTCGTAGAAATGATATGGTACACTTGAGATTTTCGTGATAACTAGACGCTCATGAAGTCACTGACTCATTGAATGCAAAGATAATTATCAGAAAATCTTGAGATTACTTTTTATTCGCTTAATTCCATGCTCAAATTCCAGAAATAGCAAATTTAGTCATAGCAACTTTAACTCTAAATTTCACTGTGTCATTTTCTACTGTTATGTTGGCACGAATGCAAACGCTGATAATTTGAATTTGAATTTTTGAAATACAGTACAACCTTGATAAACGCAACTAAAGGAAACTGTGGCTGTTGCAATAAGAAACTCCCCCTTCCAATACAATTTTTTACTCCCGTTGTGTAAAGGAATCGTTCCTTCAATTTAATGTACTCAAGTACGGGACACCCTGTATACATGAATATTTGTATCTTATTCTTTGCTAGAAAAGTCTGAAATTTTCAACTGGGTTTCCTTACACCAGGCCTTATGTGCTTGGCCACAGCTAGTTGCGTCTATTGAGGAGTTGCAATTATCGAGGTAATACTGTATGTCCAGAACAGTATAAAACACTAATTTCAGGATTTAAAACTTGAACTTTAAATTGATTTATTTCCATATCATTAGAGCAAATAATTCAATCAGTGTTTAAGTTAAAAAGTGTTTATTACGATCTCTCTCTATAAAAACCAAATTAACTCGCAACAAATGTAGCGTGAAATACAAATTTCAAGGTGTGTCTTTAAAATATTTATAGGTAAAGTTTGTTGTGATATATCAAACCACAAAATTAACTAATTACTTTGTATTTTCCGAGCATTCATTGGGATCAGAGCGGAAGTAGTAATTAACCTGGTATGTCAAATGATCTGTTAACAAGAGGCAGCAATTCAGGTTAATCGGATGCAACCTCTTTAGAACTCTACTTGAAATTATTCATTTCCAACATCACGTTCCAAACCAAATCGTAATTGCCCTCATAATCCTTTAAAACTCATATTTTCATCGCAAATCGTTTAATTATTGTAAAGTGATTAACAACAAAATTGTTCAATGCATAAACGTCTAAAAATAAATGCACTTTTCCATACATTGATTTTAAGATTTCCATACTGATTTCCGTGCTTATTGTTATCTCGTGGCTTCTATTTGAAGCAATTGACTGTTTGATCGATGAACTACTAAACGGCAAAAGGTTTCGTGTTATTGAATTGTGTTACATTAAACTCAATTGATCCGATTTAAAGTTTCAAACTATAAGTACTGTAAAAATATTACTTCCTTCCCATTAGAACAATTTAATTTCCTCCAAAATGAAATAATGATATTATATAGCGTTAAGATATGACTCTACTCGAGATGCAGCTGAAAATCTACTTTTGCAATTATTATGAACATTAAAATCAGATTCTTGAGAATTATAACGAATAGCGAACAGGTGCAAGAGAAGATTACTTAGTGTAATTTATTGAAAGTCAACAGGAACCATAAATTAGACTTAAGATAAGTCGGTTCCTTTTAAGCTAATGCATTACAATGATTTACTGATTTACTAGAAATATTTAACGAGTCTTTGAACTGCATTCTCTATAAATGTTTCTCATACTCATTGATTAGTGATACTTAATCAACTATTTAAGATGAAAGAAATTATAGAAGCTTATATAGAACTACTATAGGATTATTGTACATTTATATTTAATTAACTGCCAAAATACAATGAGGGGATTGTATACAAGCCTTTCTTAACATAATTCTTTGAATAAATAAAAAATTTCATGGAAAATATTGGAAATTTTCATTAAATTTATTTCATTTGAATTCTGTTAAAAATATTTAAAACATGAAATCAAACATATGTAGGTACGATCATTAAATACTCAGTTCTTTTGACCCTGCTTAACTTGTGTAGGATCGATTCGTAGTGCTCCTAGGCTTAAATTAAGTTCCTTCAAAACTTCATTTGGCGCAGTACCAACTTTATTCAGATTATTAATAACTTCCTGGTTTTGCGGATTATGTTCACAGCAATTTCTAATAGCCAGTATACTCCACTCTTTGATTACTAAAAGAAAATGTGTAAGTTAAAGTATAAAATGATAAAATGTTTCTTTCTTACATGGATTCCTTGCATCCATACTGGTACAATCCAAAATTGTGTAAATAAAACTCATTTCTCTGGCATAGTCCTGATTTTTCTTATTTCGGTATAATAAGTTAGCCAATGCTCTTACAAGCATGCTTTTCAATTCAAATGAAACTTCTTGTTCGAATGTACCTTGATGGGGTGAATTTGGTGCTACTTCGTGTAACTTTTGCAGTGGTGTAAACAGGTTTTCTGAATTTTTTCCTACTGCTACGATAGCTTGTAGCAAACCTCCAATATTGAGGAAAAGTGAATGATCAGATACATAAACTTTTTCATATTTTTCTGTTCCGGATGCAAGAGCTATGACATCTAGTAATGCTAATATTTCTTTAGGCTTGACGGGATCATTTTGAAATGATGAAGAATTTAAAATTGTGTCTGACTTCATCCTAAATTCTTTGGATAGGTAAAGCAAAAACGAACTTGGTACTTTCTCGTTTGAACATTCACTCCTAATAAAATCTGCCACGTAGTATAAAAAGATTACTCTCTGATGATCACCCAGCAACGTGTAAAGGTACGTTAGACGATAGTACTGTGTGAGAAAACGCTCAAGAAATATGTACAAATGTTCAATGGGATTTTTGTTCTCTGGACGTGCATCAATTTCATAAAATTTAAGTAAGCCGTTAAGAATCCTAAGATCATGTGTTTGTCCGTAGAAATTAAGAAAGAGGTTGTGAAGTAACATAAGCTGAGCATCTGCATACAGGGACGGTCCTTCATCAAATATTGCTACAAGACCTTCAATTTTCTCCCAAACCGATTTCTGAACGTCCGGATTTTTAACACACAGATTCGCCAACATCTGCCAGCACAAGCGTTTGTACAGAACATATTCCGATGGATAGATTAATTTCAAGTCAATCGCATATCCATTATCCGAAAAGAGAACTTTGTTCATAATCGTATAGAAGTCCTCAGAATCAGCCACCATTTGTTGAAATTCTGGTCTGATACATGAATTTCGCATTGTTCTCAATGGAAACGTTATACGTTGTAAGAGGCTTACCGCTGCTTCCATATTCGTTTCCTCACATAGTTTATTATAGCATTCCCGAAAATTTTGTATAGCATCGCTAACAGCCTGTCTACGAGTATTTGTTACAGTTTCCTCCCTAAAATTGAATTGAAATTAAAAAAATATTTTATGAAGTATATAATCATCATTTTACGGTGTTGGCATTGGTACATCGCCCATGGTTTTGTCTGAGAATTAATATTTTAAAACTAATTTATAAAATCACTTTTAGCGAAAACTTGCGTGTTTAAATGTCACTAGTTGTCAATTGTCATTCGGCCGCAAATCAGTTTCTTATTTGTTCACATTCATAAGGTCGCTCCGTTCCCAGAAAACTTTACACAGCCTTCTAATGAAACGCCCTTATTCCATTCAGCAAACATATTTTTTGAAATTTTAACACATTTAGCTAGATTATTGTGGTTTTCCTCAAAGTGACATTAATAGAATGAGTTTTAAATTCATTAAAACTTAAAATTAGGTGGTAATTTTAATTTTCCTATGAAATAAAATCGTATCTCATAAAATTTTCTATGGCAGGCCATTTCATTCTCGTATGTCAAATGGACTGCAAACATCGCCCATAGTGAAAACATTTGAAATGGATTTGCCGGTGTTAAAGAAATTTTTCATTTTATACATATTTGGCCTGTTGAATTTGGTGCAAACGCAAACAACAAACGTAAATTGAATATATTTAGAGAAAAAACATATATTTCCATTATAAATAATTTCTTCCAGCTCCCAGATTCGTATGTGAAATCAGTGCAAGGTTCGTCCCATACAAATAATTGGGCAGTTCTTGTGGATACTTCGCGGTTTTGGTTCAACTACAGACATGTAGCCAATGTTTTGTCAATTTACAGATCAGTCAAAAGACTGGGTATTCCCGATAGTCAAATAATTTTAATGATTGCTGATGATATGGGATGTAATCCACGAAATCCGAAACCTGGTCAAGTGTACAACAATAAAAACCAACATATTAACGTTTATGGTGATGATGTTGAAGTTGATTACAGAGGATATGAAGTAAAATATATAACAGATATTTGAGATATGACTCTTGATCAGCATTCTATTTAGGTAACTGTTGAAAACTTTGTTCGTGTTTTAACTGGACGCACCAAAAACGGCACTGCTCGATCTAAAAAGCTGCTGACTGATCCAGGCAGTAACGTACTTATCTATCTAACAGGACACGGTGGAGATGGATTTTTGAAGTTTCAAGATGCAGAAGAAATTAGTAGCCAAGAACTTGCTGATGCAATCGAACAAATGTGGCAAAAGAGAAGGTACAGCCTATACATGTATTCAACAAACTTTCTTATATCTTAAACATTTTTCAAGATACAACGAATTATTTTTGATGGTTGATACATGTCAAGCTGCCTCGTTGTATGAAAAGTTTTATTCACCCAATATCTTAGCTGTAGCTAGCAGTTTGGTAGGAGAAGATTCGTTGTCCGTAAGTTATCCTCTTCTTACTGTATCAATGATTGTTTGATATCCAAGATTTGAAACATCGCTCAATATATTTCAGCACCACCCTGACTCATCAATAGGAGTTTATATAATTGATCGTTACACATACTATGCACTTGAATTTCTCGAAAAAGTTCAACCAAACACTGAACGAACAATGGGTGAATTCGTAAGTTTATTTCTTCAAAATAAATTTGAAACTGAATTTATATTATTGATTTCTAGCTAAAAGTATGTCCAAAAACTGTTTGTTATTCGACAGTTGGCGTAAGAAAAGACCTATTCAATCGTGATCCATACAAGGTACCAATAACAGACTTTTTTGGATCGATCCGACCAACTGAACTGTCCAATGGAAGGATTAACATAACACTTGTTAACGATGAGTATGTTTTGATATAACATCAAGTCAAAGGATAAAGTTAATTCAATTTAATTTTTTCCATTGCAGGGATGTTCTGGAGGATTACTTAGAGAACCATCCACCACCACCAAAGTTGGAAGTTATTTATGCTCAACAATTTCCATTAGAACTTTTCACTTAAATTAAATTTACGTGTTTGCTTTAAGATTTAAAAATGAAATTCCTTTGTTTTTAAAATAATGCTTTATTCTATTCGTTGTCAAAACAAATTTCGTTCTCTAGCACTTAACAAGTGCGGGGAAGTTGCAAACCTTGGATACTTTGTCGTACATTAGTCCTGGTCCACATGCAAAGCTTGTTGGAGCTCTGTAAGTATAAAACATTTTGCATTAACGAATATCATTAGATTTTTTTATATTGGATCTTACAAATCCCCGACACTACGGCACAAGTAGAATTTGCTACAATCACTTGGATCAGCTAGATAACCAGGTTCGGTACATTTGAATGGTCCCGATGGTTTAGAAGTGGTTGTAACCGGTGCTGAAGTGGGTCGTTGGGTTGGACCTTGTGTTGGAGCTCGTGTCGGGTTATTAGGTTTTGAAGTTGTAGGAGCTGGAGGTGGTGCAACACCCTTTAAAAATTGATATTCTAAATAATATCTTGATAAAGTTTATAAGATGTGCTTACGCCATTCAATTTGTTGTTGATCGCACGTAAAAGTGGGAAAGCACCATCACCACACTCATTGTGTACATCATCTTGTTCAACTGACCAAACCATACCTCCAGCCAAATTATTTTTGGTAATGGCATCACATTTGGGTCCCAAAGATTGAACATCATCGTAACCTACCCATTGGTTGCCAGAGTAAGCGTAGGGAACTTGTTGTTCATTATCCCAAACTCTCGTCCAACCTGATTGCTTTAAGTTTGCACAAATCTGGAAACAAATCAAATGTAATAGTGGTTATAACTATAAAATAGTGTTTAATACTTCTGTATATGAAAGTGATCCGGCTTCTCGTGTGTATTTACCCATTTGCCCAGCTCCAGCAGCGGGTGCGTTAAATCCGCAATTGCTGGGGTTTGCAAGCGTGAATGATCTGCCATATAATCCCATTCCAACAACTAATTTTGATGGAGATGCTCCAGCTGCAAGCCAGTCTTTAATGATACATTCCTTAAAACAAATGTGAAAGATTTATATGAAAAATAATTTTTGTAAAGTAAAATTACAATGTTGAGACAGTCCTCTGGACCAGATAAAGAACGTTTCAATGGAGCATTATGTCCTGTCTTAGTTTCCCACGAGCCATGGAGATCGTAAGACATCAAATGAATGTAGTCGAGATATTTGTTTATTCCAGGAACATCGTATGATGATTCACGACGCCACTTTCCAGCTCCAACTGCGGCTGTTAGAAGATACTTTTGTCCGAAAGCAGCACGTAATTCTCGAAGCATTTCATTGAAGTTTGCCTGAACAAAAATAATATTATTTTAACAATATTATTTATCTAGGGATATAAATTATAATGTAACCTTGTCAGCAGGAGTACCACCACGATCGGCTGGATATTCCCAATCCATATCAAAACCATCTAGGCCATTCTCTTCCACAAATTTAAGAGCATTCTTAGCAAAGTCTTTTCTTAGCGATGGACTTGCCGCAACTTTAGTGAACCTGTCAGATGCTTCATTCCATCCACCAATAGCAACAAGAATTTTCAGGTCCTTGTTCTGATTTTTCATTGCTCGTAAGTTTGCGAATCCTTTCAAATCGAGATCTCGCCATGAATCGAATAATCTAATGTTTCCTTCAGCTGTTAATCCAACAAACGTGTATACCATATGGGTACAAAGGTTTGGATCAATATTAGTAACGTCGACTTTACCACCACCTTGGCGATAAACTGCCCATGATCCATAATAGCAGACAACGACTTCTGAAATGGTTAAAAAATAATTAAATCTTACTTCAACTGATTTATTAATCCTTAGAGATAAATACTTTTTGCTTCTGCGACTGCGAATAACGCAAGCGTGCAGAAAACTACAGCAACAGAGATCTTCATTTTGGGAAACTTGTCTCAAATGATACTTCGACACAGAATATTCTTTCCTTTTATACTTTCACTTGTCTCAATAGAGTAAAATACCTTCTTTGTTTAAGGCAAATAAATTTTTCCAAAAATTTGCTATCACTACTTTAAATCTTATTTAATCAACTGTTTCTTACTAAATCCACGTTAAATGGATACACATCGTTCGATAGATTTTCCGATTTAAAAGTTCTGGTTGTCAGTCAAAATCAGCTAAAACCTTTAAAATCTCTTTAATTCATCTGGCTGCTGGTTTATTGACTTATTTAAATGAAACACGTGTGTTTAATTAATATGTAAAAAGCGCAAAAACCGAAGTGTTTACGAAAATCGTTAATATACATGCAAAAAAACACTTGTCTACTCAAAATTTTGGTTGTAATATTATATATGTAGAACCAAAGCAAAATGTTTTTTATTATTATGGAGTTAAACTTGTACCTTGAAGTTTAAAAATTGTTTAAACTAAATTTTTGGCAAATACCTAAACGTTAGTCACCTATTTATTATAAAATCCTTTATTTCTTAGTAATCACTTTAGAACCTTCTGTTCAACTAAAACAGAGTGTAGTTGAATATCATGAAATATAGGATTACTAATTTGCGGTTCTAGTTTGATCAAAGATAAATAATACTGATAACTTCAACATTTACTTTGACGATAAAGATATCGATTCGAGTATTTTATTGCAGATTGCAAAAGAGCAAAATATATAACTTGCAAAACCACCTAATAAACAAAGTCATATACACGTCGTTTAGATGTACAGGCTTCAGGATCTATTTCCATTTATATTACACTGAGACGATCGTATCAGTATATATCACGCAGTAAACTTATATTTTTTATTTAAGACGGAATTTTGTCAAACTACGAGTGCACATTTTTAGCAATTGTTTCGAATTTTATGCAATTTACCTGAATAGGTTTTGTTGTCTTAAGAATTCAACTCAAAAAACACTCAAAGGTTAATCATTGTTCCGATCAGAAATATATTTACATTTACCTACAATGGAACAATATGAAACTGTTACTTTAAGTTCTTATGTTAGTGGCTGTTATTCAGTTTCCTTAAAACATTTTTATAAGTAAATAAAATAGCAACAAAGTAAATAATATTTCATAGTTTTATTGTATACGTTTTACATATTTAAAAAAAAAAGTAACAATTTCTTCAAAATTTATAATATACTTCCTTCCTGTAGGTCTTAGGTAATATGTTATTATCAACATAACTTGAAACTTCGTGACATTTATTTGATAATTTAGAATAAGATAAATCCTTGTGCTGAGATACAACTGATAAAATAAACTGTTTCGGTTATTCAAATGTGAAAAATTAAATAATACATGATAATAGGAACTCAAGTGGTTATCAGAGGTACAATCATGTAAACGAGAACGTATGCGGACAACTTCATACTTGGTTAAACGTTCATCATCTGGTTAGCACTTAACATTTGTTGAGAAATTACATGCACGTGCTTTCTCATCATAGTATTGTCCAGTTGGACAGTGAAAAACTGTATATGTTCTGTGAAAGAAAATATTAAATCAAGGAAATAACAAAAGACAATTATGTGGTTACTTATTAGGGCTGCAATAGTAAAAAACGCCACACCGGGTTGGACTTCGTACAAAACCTACTTTAGTGCATGTGAATTCATTTCGTGGTTTCGTTTTTTTCACAATTTTAGTATTGACTCGCTCTTTGGTGGATGGCTCAAAACGTTTTACAGCAATTTGGTGGATTCCAGGAAACGGCGTGTGTAAAGTTGTAGACAAGTGGTTCGTTACCTTAAAAATCATTGTTTCCGATCCCAGCTTTCTTTTGATAGTTGACAAAAGTGGAAATTTCCCAGCACCACATTGATCGAAAACATCATCTAAATCCGAAGTCGAAACCATTCCTCCAGCAAGGTTATACTTTTCTATAATACTACATTTGAGTTCTATTGATAACACGTTATCATAACTGATCCATTGATTGCCTTTGTGCGCATAAGGCACTTGTTGCTCTTTGTCCCAATTGTGAATCCATCCATTCCTAAGGGTCGAGCAGATCTAAATGTAAAGCGTTACATAAGAGTAAGATCAGATCTTGTTTGAATTTATCGTTTTATGAATTCAATAAGCTATTACTTCTGTGTATGATAAAACTCCTGGATGTTTCAACAGCTTCCCTGGAAGTCCTGCACCAATGGTTGGTGCCCCCACGTCATGATTGCTGGTGTTTTTCAATGTGAAAGATCTACCAAAAAAACCCATTCCCAGTACAAGGTGTTGTGAATTACTTCCAGCTTTTATCCAATCCTTAACAATTGTTTCCTATTGTGGGTACAAATGAGTTACATATCTCAGACTTTTTAATGACAAAACTTACAATATTGACCATGTTGTCTCGTGTACTTGGATACAACGGCGCGTTGTGGCCTGTTTGTCCATTTTTATGTGTGTGAAAATTGTACGCCATTAGGATAATATAATTTACATATTTGCTCAAACTTACTGCATCGTAGAATTTCTCGCGCTGTTTCTGCTCACCTCGGACGGACACAGTTAGTATAAAACTATATTTGTTAAACAACTCCCGAAGAGATTTTAATAGTCTTATAAGTGCCACCTAGGAAAATAGAATCAGTTCAAATACACTTCAATTATTTATAAAGTTTACTTTGTCAGCCGAAGTGATATATTCCCAATTAATGTTGACACCATCCAGGTCATTGCTTTTAATAAGATGTTCAACATTATGAACGAAATTATTTAAAAAATGTGGATTATTTGCTACTTTGGAGAAATTGAACGCGTCGTGCTGCCACTCTCCAATGGAAACTAATAATTTGATTTTTGTCTTATCATTTTTCAACTTGCAAAAGCTCTTAAATCCTCTAGCATCAGCATCCAGGTATCCATCTCTAATAATAATCCCTCCATCTGCTGAAACTCCAGCATACGAGTAAACAAAATGACTACATAAACTCGCATTCAAATCCGAAGCTTCTACTTTGCCACCTGGTGGCCTGTATATAGCCTCAGCTCCATAGTAGCAGAAAATCACTTCTAAAATGTTTTAACCAAAAACTTATCACTTTAAATCACTTGTTAAGAACATTCACGTATTTAATATACAAAATATACTGACTTTCTGCTTTGATTGAAGTGAAAATAAATAATCCTATTAACAACCCAAAACAATAACTCGTCATCATGTATAACTGGCAAGTTTAAAGGGAATCTCTAAAGAACCTATGAATGTAACAATATCCTTATGCAAGGAAAAATTTAAAATGAGTCTAAGTTTTCAATGGCAAGTCTATATATTCAAACATGACGCTGTGATCCTTCAGAAACGTTCGTAAAATAACGAATCAGCTGCAATATATTTAACCAATTGGTTAGTATTTATCACTTTGTACGTGTTTTGAGTGTTTACAAAATACATATACGGTCTATTGCTTTGATTGGCGTTGATGTGTTTACAATAACCCCATAAGTAAAATTGTCTAGTATTTATAACTATGTATCACCTCTGTTGATAACAGCTTTCGCGATCGCTTTCGTTATCTTTTATTTGATCAAATTTATTATTGATCTACTATAGAACTTTATTTACTCCAGTTTTTGTTTATTTAAATGAAACACAATACTTGTCTGTAACGTTTTAAGCTTCTCACCTAGCAATTTCGGATATATTCTTCTGATAGCTTAGATCTTTGAATCATCTAATACAGAATGTTCTTTAACTAGAAACTTTGGATTTGATAACTCATTTGAAATGATTAAATTTGAGATAAGTAGTTTCCAGGAATAATAAGCAGTTTCGTTTATTAGCTCTTTGTCGGATAGTTGTTCAATAACAAATTTACAAGTTTATTTTATGTAAGTTTATAAGTGTACCAATATCAGTAACTCATTGGACAAGTTTACATTTGACTAAATTAGCATGATTGCAGCTATTTATTCTAGTATCAAAAACTGTACCCACAGAACAATTGAAAGAGTATTGAGTGCTAAAAGAATTTTAATCAATTTATTGTAAGACTTTGTAAAATTGAAGGAGACTCACCCGGCAATGCAACGATAAAACTTATTGCAACTGAAAGGATCTGCATAGAGTCCATCATCATGACATGTTATTTCATCTCTTGTCGAACTATAAATTTCACTGGGGACTTGAATGAAAGTTTCTGTTTTCGGTTTAACCACATTGTCCAAGTAAACTTTCTTTTCAATATCCTCTGGTCTATCATCGTCGATATCTCCGAAGACAGCATAATCAGGTAAAGGACTGTCATCTTCTAGCAGTCCATTTTCAGCCATTGGATCGTCTACTTCCTCGAATGCTACAATATCTAACGGACTTATTGTTGGAATAACTTTATTTTTAGTAAATAAAAAATCCTTTTTGTTGGTCTTCGGAATCGATGATGGTAAGGTCAAGGAGTATTCATCCACACAATCTTCTTCACGCAATTGATCGGTAGTATTATGAATATAACTATCCTTTGAAGGAGTCACAAGCATCTGCGTTCCTTTGCCACTAAAGTTAAAGTTTGATATGTTCTAGAACAAAAAGATTAACAGAGTTTACTTGCTACGATAGAAACAAACCTACAGTATTCAATTCATTAACTGCAGCTGTAAGGAGCGGATATCTTCCACCACCGCATTTGTTGAAAACGTCGTCATTTTCTATAGACCATACAAAAACTCCAGCCAAGTTGTATTGCTTTACTAACTGAACTTTCTTCACAATTGAATTTTTGTTATCAAATCCAACCCATTGATCCCTGAAGTAAGCGTATGGAACTTGAAATTCTTTATCCCATTCCACATTCCAGCCATGTTGAATATTCTCACATATCTTAAATACAACTTTACTTCAAAAGATCATATTCAGAAGTTCGTAATCAATATTACTTCAGTATACGATAGTAACCCAGCTTCACTAGTTATGTGTCCCTCTACTCCATCTCCTGCAGTTTTTACTCCAGTTTTATGATCATTTATATCCTGAAGTTTGAAAGTCTTCCCATAAAATGGTAGACCAAGTAGAAGTTTGCTGGGTGTACCCAGATTACAAATCCAGTCATCCAAGATTCTGTCCTTAAAATAATAAACTTGCAGAAAAACTTATCATTCCTTTAACATATTAAAACATACAACATCATCTAGAGGAGCATTGTGTCCGGTTTTCCCATCCCAACTTCCATGAAAATCGAATCCCATCAAGTTGAGATAATGAGCAGATTTTTCCAGTGCTGGAATGTCATATGTAACAAAGTGTCCGTTTTCAACTGGACTTATGGAAATAGTTAACAGCAAATTCTTTGAATCAAAACTTTCTCGTAGGAATCCAAGAAATTTTATGGTTTGTATCTGGTAACAAAATTGGTTTAGTTTTTTCAAAAACAATGCTTCTAAGTTCATGTTATACCTTCTCTTTTCTGTTGTGTTTGTTTTGATTCACTAGACTTGGATGCATCCATCTGATATCGAATCCGTCCAAATTGTACGTTTTAGATATATCTATGAGGTTGTTGAGAAACCTTCGAGAACGTAACAAATCACTTGCAATTGATTTAAACACACTGTCTGATTCACTGGAGCTACCAATTGTAGCTAATAGTTTCAAGTTCTTATGGTTATCTTTAAGTCCACTAAACTCCTTTAAATTAGCTAGCAATTGAATGGTTCCGTCATGATTTACATCAAGAGAGGAAAAAACAACATGTGTACACAGTGTACAATTAATGTCTTCGATTCCCACTTTATCATCAACTCGATACTCAGCCAAGGCGTTGTAGAAGCAGCTTACGATTTCTGAAAAAATTACAAATGTTATGGGAATGTTAATGAAACTAACAACAAACTGAGCACTTGATGACACTCTTCTTCCGATCAATTGCACTAAAATAATGATAAAAATTGTGGTCAGTTTCATGTCGAAGGTGTTTCAAAACTGGAGTTCAATCTTGCGGTCGTCATCTGTTGATTCAGTTGGTATTACGTCTACCTTATTCAAGATACTGACAACAAATGCTCTATATAACCGACATAAGCAGAAATTTTAGACCCAAAAAATGCAAATGAGTTTTGATATTATTGTTATAGGTGTCGGAATTTTCAAGTTTGTTTACCAACTTTTCTCTAAATTTATCGATTGTTGTACTCATAATATATAAGCCCATTTGAAAGTACGTAATTGAGATGTTCCCCGGATAGTATTTGATTAATCGGAAACATTTTGTATGTTGTTTAAAAATATGTATAGGTGTATACCTGCAATGATCAAGATCAACACCAATGTTTGACAGCTTGGTTTTATCTGAAATTTTATACTAGTTGTTAACATTTTTACCATAATCATTTAACCTGAATTACCTTTCTTCAAATACATTACATTACGATCATTGATTCTTGGAAAAATGAAATGCAATCTACGTTCACCAACTGAAATAATTGCAAACGTATGAATTTATAAAACTAAAATAATTTATATGTTTATTTATATTTACCGACTCCAGGGTTAATGTCTGGTTACATTTTGATTTGGCTGACATTTTAACTGCAATTTATCACTTTTCCATGTTTTTGTTCGAGAAGCGATAGCGATAACAACACGATACTGCACGGAATTGGCCGAGTTCTGTGAAATTTTACGATTTTTACGAAAAGTTTATGATAAAAGGTTTTTAAAAATGCTTGAGAGCTGTAGACGCTATTGATGGAGTTATAAAATATTTTAAGTGCTTTGAAAAGTGTTAATTTTTGCAACCAGGAAAATGAGAAAAATTTTGCCTGCTCCAGTAACTTTTGTTGTGTGTTCATTACTTGCTCTATCTGTACTTGTAGCAGCTTACTTCCGGCTCGCTAAATCAAGTTATATTCCTGAAGTAGAGGGGAAAAGCTGTAAGTATCAAGAGAATTAATTTCGTTTTTAATTGGCATATTCAGGTTTCAGATAATATATTTTGTTATTATGAAAGTTATGCTTCATCTCGATCTGGACCAGCAAAGGTTTCTCCTGAAGACTTAGATCCATTTCTATGTACTCACATCGCCTACAGTTTTTTTGGCGTTAATGATAACGCAACAATAAGGATACTTTACCCGAGGAATGATATAAAACGCCGTAAGATATAATAGGTTGAGTGTTGGAAAAGTTATACTTATGAGAAATTGTTATTTATCGCAGAAGGAATCACAAGATTTGTAGCGCTAAAATCTAAAAATCCACGTCTCAAGTTATTAGCTACCGTTGGTGGATGGTCAGATGGGTCTGGTGCATTTTCGAAGATTGTGAGCTCGAGTACGTTAAGAAGAGCATTTGTAAAAAATTCGATACAATTTATGAAGCAATATGGATTCGATGGAATTGATATTGATTGGGAATATCCAGGTCTTCGAGGAGGACGACCATCAGATCGTTTTCAGTTCGTAAAACTTTTAAAAGAACTACATGTTAAATGCAAGTATGAAGGTCTGACACTAACAGTAGCTGTAGCACCTTTATCTGGTTTTCGAAAAACATCTTATGATATACCAAAGATTTCTAAATATGTAGACTTTATCAATTTAATGAGCTACAATTACCATACGTACAACGACAAAGTTACTGGTCAAAATTCCCCATTGTATGCTAGTGAATATGATTCAAATGACGAGAAAAATGTTGTAAGTAATTAATGTAAATTCAATTAAAACTTTAAAAGTATAATTAAACATTTTTACTTTTTAGAATGCTTCTGTGCAGATGTGGATAAAGTTTGGAGCAGATCCAAGGAAAATAAATTTAGGAACAGCCTTCTACGGGAGAACATTTACGCTTTCAAATACAAAACATAATAAATTAGGTTCACAAGTAAAAGGACCTGGAATTCCTGGCCCATTCCTAAAAGCAAGAGGTGTTTTTAGCTATTTGGAAACATGTTCACTACTTCAAAATGGTGAATGGACTATAATATTCGATTATCAACAAGGAAATCCTTATGCATTTAGGAAAACACAATGGCTTGGATACGATAATGAAAGATCTCTTATTCTTAAAGCTCAATATGCAATTGATAATGATTTAGGCGGTATTATGATATGGGCTGTAGACCATGATGATGTCTTGACTCATTGTGCCAACGGGAAATTCCCCTTGTTGAAATCTATAAATTCTGTTTTTAATAGAAATAGTTTGTTAGGAAAACTTTAAAAATATAGAATTTCATAAAATAAACTCGTTTACAATTTTAATTATTAATTTATAAAATTGATACCCCATTCAAATTACCATTCAAATTACCGACTCATTCGATGTGTAAACATTCAAGTGTTGCTAGTGTCATCTCTGATTCAAAAGTAGAAATCGAGGTTACGTGTGATGTGACTACTCGGACTGTTACTGGGGCGAAGAAGCGAAATTGTTTTGACATTTTGACCACATGCATGTGACATATTGAGAAGTGAAATTTTCAATCGATTTTATGTATTACAAAAAGAATTTAAAAATATTAATTATCCAGGAATCGATTCATAATTAAAAATGCAATCAAGGCAGCGTGATATGTTCAGAGTTTTCAAAAACATTTACAATAATGAATACCAATGGTAGGTTGCCAAGCATTTCTTGATGATATAGTTATTTCGTTGTATAATATCAAATTTAATAATATTAATTAATAAATTTCTTATCATTTTTAGGTCCATAGTGAAGAGCATAGGTATGTTCATAGTTGGTGTCCGAATTGCTCAAGAGTGCGTTGGGATGGAACTGATGCCGGGTGCGTAAAGTGCTTCAATGGACTTCTATGGATATTATTTATATCTCGTAGCGTTGTTGATATCATATTTGCGAAGATAATGTTAGCTTAAGTTTAGTAATAAAACGTATAAAATTTAAATTCTCGAAAGTCTTTTAGTTCCTTAACATGTATGTCATGTCAAATTTTGTGTTATGCAACTATTTGCTACAAAAGCAAATGCTCGATAATAGCAACTGGAAAGAAGGGAGAATTTGGAGCTAGATTCATGGTAAAGTTTACTTTGTTGTCCTTTGTTTTGGACGCTTCTTTTCGTTTATATTTCATATTGTAAAGAAAAAGGTTTTCAACTTTAGATTTAGAAGGTGTACCTAAAAGACAGTTTAATATTGATATTCTTTCTATTATGAGAATTAAATAAATTACATTAATTTACATAATTTAAAACTTGTTTTACATAGGTCGCTAACCTCAAAGAATTGGAATTGTTTTAAATCAACAATATGCAAATATTTTACTATCTAAGCTGAATTATTTAGAATGTTTGAAAGTAGTCTTAGTATCGAAAATCCATTACAGAACTGAATAAATTATAATGTTTATTAGAAACTAGAAAAATCAAACTTTGTGAATTCATACTGCGGCAGCAGCACTGTTAATTGCATTTAATAAAGGATAGGTTCCACCTTCACAAAAGTTAGTGACATCGTCCATATCAACAGTAGTCACCGAAACACCAGCCAGACCTCTGCTCTTAGCGTATTCAACCTTTAACTTTACAGACCTAACATTATCGTATCCGATCCATTGCTTATCCTTGTATGCAAACGGATTTCCTTGCTGGAAATTGAATGCTGTGAACCATGTCGGGTTATTTTTAAATCTGCTGCAGATTTCCATGAACGAAAGTTTTCCTTTAGTTTGAAGGTATGGTCCAGTTAAGCCGTAGCCTTCCGCCGGAGCTCCAGTAGAATGAAGTAAACTATTTTCCAAAAGAAATGATATTCCGAAGAATGCAATTCCAAGATTAATTTTTGCCCTAGGAACTCCGTTTCTAATAAAATTGGAAATAGTGGCCGTCTAAAAAAGTATAATATAGAAATTAATTTTTGAATTTTAATCAACATTTTTCATTTTTGGATTTACACTCACCACACAGTCATTGGGATTGGATAAAACATCACCTAGGTAAAGTGGCGCATTTTGTGCAGTTTTGGCTTCATTGCCTTTATGATAAAGGAAAGTTGTCGGATTTATATAGTCAACGTAATCAGAAATTCGGGGCAAATCATATACATGTTCCATTAAATATTTGTTGGCTCCCGTCGTTACAACCAATGTTAGTCCAAGTGGATCAAACGCTTCTCTAAGCATTTTCAAAAATGCAACAAAATTATATCGATCAGAATCTTTTCCGCCGAATAAAGTTGGATATTCCCAATGAAGATCTATTCCATCTAAATCATGCATGGCAATAAACGCCAAAATGTTTGTAACAGCTGCCTGTCGATAAGTAGTTACCACTTCTGAAAAAGTGGCCGAACTGACGTGTGGTCCTCCAATAGAAACTAGGAACTTCACACTTGGGTTGGCGGTTTTGAGAGCTTTAAAAGCTGTAAAATGCACTGAAAATGGTTTACACATGTAAATTACAGACTAGAAATACAATATTTTATCTATACAATTGTCGATTGCCATATTCAAATTAACAACAACACCAGTCGGACTGAACCCAAAATATCTGTACGTCAGCATCGTGCATAAACTTGGAGTTAAAGCACCCGGAAGAACTTGCCCCAATCCCGGCCTGAGAGTAGCCATGCTATCGTAATAGCAATATATGTGAACTTTAAAGAAATAACGAGAATAAATATATAAAATCAACATTTTGTATATTATTACATGCTCCTATCGGTTTCACATTGGTAACCAATATAAAACTTAATAAAACCACCAAACCCCGAACTATCATGGCTTTCAATATTTTGAACACTTCTCACAACAAGAGGCAAAGTGGAACTTTACAGAATTCTGTTAACAGATTTTATTTATACTAAAGAAATTGCCGTTAATAGGAAAAATTAAGAATTTTAAAATTCGTAACCAACATTAGCAATTCTAAACCGAATTCGAAATTAGTTTCAAGTTCTGGCTTCTTCTGTTACAATAAATTATCACCATCTTTTACTGTTTTTTGAAAGTCACAATTCGAGGTGCTACAAAATATATTAGAGGAGGTATAGGTATATGGTCAATGAATCTAAATATTTCTAATCTATTATAGATTGTGAAACATAATTTCGCTTAACGTCTTTATCTTCATGGAACTTAAGAAGTGAAAATAGAATCTTCTAGTTTGATGATAGTGAACAACCTGCGAAATAAATACACAGTGAGTCTGCTCAAAATCTTGCTTCGTCTCTATTAGGTATACATAATAATATTCATTTTTATAATCTTTCGACTAAAATATGTTTAGTCTCGAGTTTGGCGGTAAAAGATCTGATATAAAAAGATAATTAAAAACAATAATTTAAATAAAATTTAATGAATTAAGACATTCATTAACCTAGAATTACTTATACATAGGAATGTGGGCTTTTCCAATCGATTCCTCAATACCTAATTTGATTAAGAATTTTTTCAGAACACATCTTGTCCTAAATTCATCAGTTACAGCATGTCGTCGCTATCTTTGGAAATGTTAAGAACAATAAACAAAAGGTAAGATATATTTTGTCTTTTATTCATTTTTCACTTTCTTCGTGTCTTCCAAAATTATTTACACCTCTGTTTTTTAGTTTAATGCGTTAAATACCAAAGTAAAGTTTAATGACTATTATATATATTTGCGAATATTTTGCAATTAAACTGTGCAAATTACCATTGAGATAAGAACGATTTTAGGTAATTGTTCAACATTTTATAAGTCAAAAACAGCCAAACAAGATTAACGTAAGTCGCATTCGTATGTACATATATAAGGTTATCTTAGAGTTAAAATCGAGATGCAGTTCATTCTGCACAGAGATCTGTGTGAAGACAACATGCTAAAAATCGTTCTAGCACTTGTTATTTTGATTTGTTTGAATAACGTCGCCGCAGAACCAGATGGGGGTACAGAAACCTCTTTAATATTGAATATAAAACTTAAATAAAATTACTGACTTCTATATTATAGGTATGATTTTTTGTTACTACAATAGTCGGGCAGCTCTTAGACCCGGATTGGGTAGGATAACTCCAAATGACTTGAATCCACATCTCTGCAAAATAATAACCTATGCAACATTCGGAGTCAGTTCTACTTTCCAAATCATTCCTGCTGATTATGAAAATGAAAGCACTCGAGGTGGGAATAAATTGTATTATATACCTGTTATACAAAATCAGCATGTATACACATATTTTCAGGTAATTTGCAAAGTTTTATTGGCCTTAAGGTGAGAAATCCGAACGTAAAATTACTGGCAACAATTGGTAGGACCCAAGTTAATTCATCAACGTTTTCACAAGCTGCACGAACCGAACAATCTCGAGATATATTTGTTTGTAATATCGTGGACTTTTGTAAAACTAATGGATTTGATGGAGTAGATATTGAATGGGAATTTCCTGGACTATTAGGAGGAGAATACTTTGATAAAAGAAATTTTGTGTTATTGCTGAAGCAATTAAGGAAAGCGTTTGATAAAGAAAACTATATCCTGGTTGTAACTCTTTCCATTGATAAAACGGTACTGGAAACTTCTTATGATTTACGAAAAATAGCTAAACATGTTCATTACGTTAATCCGGAGACATGTCACTATCATACGACCAATGAAAACGTTACCGGTCAAACATCTCCACTATATCCAAGTGACGTAGATACTGATCTCACTCTTAATGTGGTATGTGATACGAAAATTATATATAAATTAAAACGCTTTCTACAGTTTGGTACACTTGCAGGATGCATCGATAACATACTACAGAGAAAACGGTGTTCCCGCAAATAAGATCAACTTGGGTATAGCATCTTTTGGTATCTCGTTTAATTTAGCTGATGAAAACCTACATTCCGTTGGTGATCCGTCTTTGGGAGTTGGAATAGCTGGTCCCTTTACTCAAACAAATGGGTTACTGTCATACACCGAAGTATGCAGAGAGTTTTGGTACGATCCAAATTGGAGGATGGTATTTGACAATACCCAGAAGAATCCATATGCATTTAATGGCAATCAATGGATTGGATACGATAATCCTCAGTCTGTTAGAATTAAAGCAAAATACAGTAAAAAGAAACAATTGGCTGGCCTTTCTTTTTGGTCAATGGATATGGATGATATACGAAATATTTGCGGAGATGGAAACTGGCCAATGCTGGAGACAATTAATGAGGTTTTCGGAAGAAGTACATGAGCACTGTAGCATGTGATCATTATTTGTTCATTAAAATTAATAAATCATGATTTTTATAATGATTTTAAGATAGAGAAGCCTTCCCTAGTTAAAGTAGAAGCTTTTGTTTAACGTACCGAGCAACCTTTTGTACTTAATTGCAGAATGAATCCGAACACAATATTAGTTTAATACATATATTGGACGATCGAATCTTTAGCAAAACAACTTTTCTCTTTTACAAAATTTTTTCAGTTTTAACACTGATCTTCCAACAGAAGCACCCCAAGGCCGTGGTGCGCGGAAATTTTTATTTTCATTACTGATTTTCAAATGGCAGCACTGTGATCATGGCCTTCAACAAATTTTGGATTTACTTAAAATCCCAATGAGTCACTTAATGTTTTTAAGTAAACAAATCTAAAGAATTGAAGACGTTTGAATATTGGAGCTTTTGATAGACGCTGTCAAACTTAATTCAGTTTGCAAAGCTCTCTTTTTCTACTAAAAACGAGTTAGTCAACGACAAAGACTTAGTCATTCGTAGTGAGTGACACCGGTAGAGAAAATCTCCAGGTGAAAGTAAGAAGTAGTGTCAAGAAAATGGTTTCAAGTATTGTTGCGTATGTAAGAGGTGTAACTTGATGTTGTTACTTTAATTGTTTTGTAGAAAAGATCATCTGCTACTACGGAAGTTGGGCTACATACAGGCATGGAGATGGAAAATTCAACATCGAAGACATCGATCCAACTCTATGTACTCATGCCGTATATTCCTTTGTAGGACTTAATTCTGATGGAACTATAAACATCCTTGATCATTGGAATGATATTGATTTAAGTAATTATTGATTAATTTTCATTTAAAGTGATCTAGCTCATTGATTTACAGAGGGATTTGAGCGTTTTGTTGCTCTGAAAAACCGAAATCCAAACTTGAAAGTAATGGTAGCTATCGGAGGATGGAACCAGGGCTCGAGTACATATTCTCACGTTTTCAATTCACTTAGTCTCAGGACTGCATTTGTTAATGATGCTGTTGCTTTTTTGCAAAAGTACAAGTTTGATGGATTGGATATTGACTGGGAATATCCTGCTGAACGTGGAGGGAGTCCAAGTGATCGAGAAGCTTTTTCTTCCCTAATAAAAGAACTGAAAGAAAAATTCTCTTCTCACGGATTTCTACTATCAGCAGCTGTTGGAGTAACCGCTAATCATCGGACACGATCCTATGAAATATCAAAACTTTGTCAATATTTAGATTTCATTAATTTAATGACTTATGACTTACATGGAAGCTGGGAGTCAGTGACTGGTGAAGTTGCTCCACTGTACGATCAAAATGCTGATTTATCTGTTGTATGTACGTTATAATATTATCTCCAGTTCAATTCACCATCACATTTAAAATGCTCTTTTAGGCTGGATTAGTTGATCATTGGATATCAGCTGGAGCTGATCCCAAAAAACTTATCATTGGAATTCCATTGTATGGTAGAACATTTACACTGGCAAATCCGGCAAATAATGGAGTTGGTGCACCATCTGCGGGTCCGGGGAACCCTGGGCCATTGACAAACGAAGCTGGAATACTATCATACACTGAAATTTGCCGAAATCATTGGCCAGAAACATGGGATAATGCTAGAAAAGTGCCTTACGCTTTTCAAAATAATCAATGGGTTGGATATGAAAACATCAAATCAGTTGGGTTAAAAGCACAATTGGCTATCCAAAAGAATCTTGGAGGTGTTATGGTCTGGGCCATTGACTACGATGACAAAACTGGACAATGTGGCAATGGAACGTTTCCATTAATGAAGTCTATTCGCCAGAATATTGACTAAAATTATTCTATGTAACTGCTAAAACTACAATGCTATCCTTGTTTAATAAATGTAATTCATTATTCAGTCTTTCTCTTTATTTTTATATAGGTATAATGAGTTCTCAGTAAAAAGTGTTTAAGTTTGAGTTTAATTAAAGCGTTTGTAATCAGCCGTACCCTAAACAAATCTTAATAAATTAATTAAACTTTACTGCGTAAGGTTTGCGTACAGTGATTCAGTTAACGCAAAGAACGATAACAAAAATCTGTAATGTTTTAATTGTTTTAGTATTCTTACCCCAAATTTCTTTGATTTCTAATGAAATTCTGTTTTATTGCTAGATGTTCAGTTCTTTTATAACTTTTTATATGGAATAACTTGTACGTTAAATTTTAATCAGTTTCATATGAAAGTATAAATACCCTTTCACAGGTAAATTTTCGCATTGTATCGAAAAGTATTCTGTTGCAAGTATCACAGGTTAGAAATGAGAAGTGTTTTGTATTTAATCGCCCTTCTTGGGCTCAACTGTATTCTAGCAGAAGCTGCAAGTATAAAATATTTGAAGTAACCTCATTAAATCATTCTTGAAGTAAATTCATCTTAATTTTCAAGAAAAAATTGTGTGCTATTATGGAAGTTGGGCTACCTATCGAGCTGGAAATGGGAAATTCGATGCAGAAGATATTGATCCCACCTTGTGTACTCATGTTATTTACTCGTTTGTGGGCCTCAACGGGGATGGAACGATCAAACTTTTAGATTCATGGAATGATCTTGATAAAAGTTAGAGCTAAAACTATTAGCTAATGTTTCGTAATTATCTAATATTGTTGTAGGAGGTTTTGCACGCTTCGTAGCTTTGAAGAATCGAAATCCTAGTTTGAAAGTTATGGTTGCTATTGGAGGATGGAACGAAGGTTCATGGACTTATTCAAGTGTAGCCAACAATCCTAGCTTACGAAGTAGGTTTGTCAATGATGCTGTAACATTTTTGCGTAAATATAACTTCGATGGACTGGACCTTGATTGGGAGTACCCAGCACAACGGGGAGGCGCACCCAGTGATATTCAAGCGTTTTCACTCCTTTGTAAAGAGCTACAAGCCAAATTCAGATCGTATGGTCTGATCTTGTCAGCAGCTGTTGGATCTACCGCGAGCCATCGGATGCAATCCTATGAAGTACCAAAACTTAACCAATACCTTGATTTCGTGAATATTATGTCATACGATCTTCATGGAAGCTGGGATAGTGTAACCGGACAAAATTCCCCATTATATGATCGTAACTCAGCTTTGTCAGTGGTTTGTACCTTCTTCAATTACATAAAATAATGTTAATTTCTTGAATAACTAAGAGAATATTATTTCATCTTAGTCTGGCATTGTGAATGATTGGCTATCAGCTGGGCTTTCATCAGAAAAACTTATTATTGGAATTGGAGTTTATGGCAGAAGTTTTACGCTCTCGAACTCGGCAAATAAGGGAGTAGGAGCTCTAGCATCTGGTGCAGGTCTTCCAGGACCAACGACAAGTGAATCTGGAATTTTGTCATACAGTGAAATCTGTCAGAATAGATGGACAGAGATATGGGATGATTTTCAAAAAGTCCCATATGCAGTCAAAGGGAATCAATGGGTTGGATATGATAACGTCAAGTCGGTGACACTCAAAGCACAATTTGCGGTTAGTAAGAATTTAGGTGGCGTTATGGTGTGGGCAATCGACTACGAAGACAAGTCTGGTGCCTGTGGAGGTGGTAAATTCCCACTATTGACTTCTATTCGAAATGTGCTACTTTCTGGCGGCGGTGGATCCAATTCTGGATCGTCAGGATCAACTGAATCATCTGGATCCAACACACCAACAAAACCGACTACAACAACACGCCCACAAACTACAAAGCCTCAAACGACGAAACCACCTGGTAATGTTAGTCCACCTACTCCTCGTCCACCTGGAAGCAATCCATGTTACAAATCTGGACTTGTAGTCGATCCCAAGGACTGCAAAGTGTTTTATTTGTGTGAGAAATATGGGTAATTTCCATCATTACTAACTTAAAAGTAATTTATTATTAATCAGAAATATTTCATTCAAATGCATTTAGAAATGAATTCGTGTCTGTTGGAACTTACGTCTGCCCAGGGAATCTTTTCTTTGATTCAAAGATCAACGCTTGCACTTTCGAATGCCGATAATTTTTAACAATAAATTATATTGTGCTTTCAATTTATATTGTTTCAATGAACAGAAGCTGGAAATTCAATAAATAAACAATTTTAGAGTCAATTAATCGTTTTTTCTTAGCAATCTTGACTCTTCGATTTAATTTTGGTAGCAAGTTGCGCTTTCCGTGTTTTTCCAGGGAAAGCTTCAAAAATATTTTCTTTATGATGATTTGAGAGACATCTATTGCCGACTAACCAAAGTTTTCCTTACAATTTTGACAGGTGTAAGTCAATTTTGTTTACAAATATCTTCAACAAAATGAATCAGCTTTGTATAGCATGAGAAGATAACACACACCAAATTCGATTCGTTGTGAAATTAACAGGTGATATTAATTGTATTAAATGAGCATGTCGTCATTACAAGAAACAACTTTGAGCAGCGTGCAGTGTTTATAATAAAGATCATCAAATCAGTGTCATGTCATTAAAATTTGGTGAAGATTTTTCAAAAATTTGGCCGGTCGACCAACCGGAAATCACTTTGTTCGGTGAGAAACTGCTGAAAGAATGCACGGAAATATCCAAACCGAAGGAGCTTGAATTCAAGGAACTAGTAGTTAATTCAAGTGAATTTCCTATAAAGGTAGTAGCTTATTGGTATTGTGTTTTTCACACTATAATTGTTTTCCTTGTAGTTCCCCATTGACTCGTGCCGGATATTGAAACAACCAAAATCCTTACAATCAGTTATTGAAAAACAAGCTGCTTCCGCTTATCCACTAATTCATGAGCGCGTACTCTGGTTGTACTTGAAATTCCTAGAACACAAAACTGAATATGGTATGATGATAAGAAACTAATTTATGTAAGATACGATTTGGTTACGAGTTATTTAAAAACAAAATTTTAGGTAACGATAAGGAAAAGGCTCTTTATGGAAATATGACTCTTTCCGATTTTGTGCAACGACTTCTAACAAAACGTTGTGTAACTTTCTATCGAAGAAATGACACCTACAAACTAATAACTGGCGAGGAAGGTTTTAGTGGATTTGTTGAAATCGGAACAGAAAAAGAGAAGCCTCCACTTGTTTTAGAAAATTGCTTAAGTTATGATGAAATAAAGGTGAGAGTAAACATTTTCATGTTCAAATTACTCACATTTCGGTTTTTCCAGCTTTCAGCTCTTCTCTCTGTTTCTTCGCACTCACAATTTCTTAATGATGGAAACCGGAAAAATGCAGGTGAAATACCACGCGATAAAAGTAAAATTGAACAAAATGGTGTAATTATTGGACTGATTGGAGCACGCTTGTCGCGAAGAGACTTAATGGAATTCCAAGACATTGTCATAACAAAATCACAAAACACGGCTGAGAATGGTTATGCTCAAAGAAAACCAGCAGATAGTAATCCAAAAGTTGAGAAAAATTATGACTATCGTCAAATGTGGAATAAATTCTATGATGAAGAAGGAAAATTGTTCATTAACATAAAGAAAGATGGCAAACGTTATGGGGATTCAAAAAATAAGAATGATATATTCGACAATGTTGTTATGAAAAAACGTTATGCTATATCATTCGATATGTTACTGCTCGAGAGTGAAGCTCGTGCAGCTGAAGCAAATAAGAAAGCATATATCCACGTTGTTGGTATTGGATTGGGTGTCTGGAGAGCAACTGCTCAACAAGAAGAAATTTTTCTTGAAACATTTGCAGAAAGAATTAAACACCTTTTGCCAAAATTAAAACACATTGCATTCATACATTTCTCATGGTTTCACCTGGACAATTGTGGTCGCATCAAGCACGGACAAACTTTCAAATCCAACGAACATCCTGAAGGCGGAATCAAAATATTTATTTCAAAAAGGAATCCTGCAGACAAGTTGGTTTGTATTAATGTCCTTATTATGTTCACTAGAAGAAGAATCAATTAAATATGAAATCTCGTTTCAGCCTACACCTGAATGCGAAAATACATTACTCATTGTTTCATATGCTTGGGACGGTAATGCTCTTCCAGGGAATGAATTTTGGGTGGTAAATACATAAATTTAATGTTTTTTAATGTATCCTTGTATCCGCATTTATTTACAGGGTCTTCTTTCGTCAACAGGAGACTCCTCTTCAGCATGTAGTACCCTTATTACAGAACTTCACAATGGACACATAAATAAGACCAAAGTGTCTGGTGCAAACTTACACATCGCATCACAAGACTTTGGATTACTTCATATTTCAGATTACGCTAAGAAATTATTAAAAAATACAAAGAAATAACACAAAACTGTAAATTATTTATTGCAATGTTGTCCAAATATACATAATTTGCAAATTTTCAATGTGGAGGTTCATCTTTTTTGCGTTTGGAATCATCGGCATTCTTTTGGTTAGTAAATTTACGCTTTGTTTTTGAGTTTTTCAAACTTTTTTCGATTTTAATAATCGGCGTTTGCGTACTGGAAACTGTTGTGTTCAAATTACTTTGATTATTATTAAAGCGAGTATAATTATCCGGAATAAAACTCTTTTGTTGATTTGGATAAGGAGCCTCATTGTGAAGATTGGTTTGAATCCTTATCGGTTGCAGATGTAATCCATTTTTAGTAAGAAGAGAAAGATTTGTATTTAGCTTTAAATCTAAACACTTTTGAACTTTAACTGCTTGTGCTTTACATTCATCTCCTGCCTCTTGTTTAATCGCAGTAAGAGTGTGGGTAGGTGCAACCATTAGTAGATTATTATTTCTAACACTTGAATTCTCGAATTTTTCAATTGGAATGGAGTTTTCATACTTAATGCTTAAGTTTGCATTTTTCATACCTCCATTTCTAGCACTAGTGTTATTATTTGGTTCATTCTCGTCTTCATACTTCAATTCTTGTTGCTTTTGCCATTCTAAAACGCTAGTTAACAAACGAATGTATCTAATAGCCATTCGTAAAATCTCGTTCTTAGATAGCTTTTTATCTGGTGGATGAGTTGGCACCAACTTCCGTAGCTCAGCAAATGCTCCAGAAACATTTTGTTGCCGCCAACGTTCTCTTGTATTTGTAAAGATTTTCCGTACTAGTTGTCCATTTCTTACATATGAAACTTGGTTTGAAGGAATCACATTTCTTGGTGACATCTGATTGGCTAAAATTTGGTATGAAAATGTTCTATTAGATAAACTTTAAGTGATTTCATTTATAGCACCTTCATTTGCTGCTCCTGAGCAGTTTCTAAATTCTTCATCTTCACTATCGTTCAGTGAAAAATCTGATGTCTCATCATCAGATAATGAATCTGGATTGTGATTTCCATGAGCGTAACCATTTGTTACAGTTGTGTTATATTGACCAGGTTCTTGTGAAAATGGTATTGGAGTAAAACGAGATATTCGTCTATTACCAAAATCTGGATTACTTGCAGTTGATGAAGTTGAACTACGTCCATCATTATCACCCCACTCCATTGTAAATCTGAATATTAAATTCAATTTAAAAACTTAACTATCAAATTATTTTCAATCCACTTGTGTGAAATTAACTTTGCAAAATGATCATTTGGTTTTCACAAATTTTAAGCAATTTAAAATATTTTGATTAAATCCCACCCACGTCTGGATGAGATCTCAAACATGAAAAGTTAATTCTTATGATACGCAAAAAACTGAATGTGCTCAAAACACAAACGACGATAGCAATTTTGATATTCTTAAAACTTAATCACCTTCTTTCAGTATCTAACTTTCTTGCAGTAGAAATTTAAACTTCCGCTATTTATGGTAAGATTCTTCTCAAAATTGCAACTGAACGTATGAAGTACTTCCTTTAAACTAATCCTGAAGTAGTAAGAGCTCTTGCACTATATGAAGGATAACAAAAGTCCTTTCATTTTATTGCATGAAGGATAGAAACGCCCTATTGTGGGCGGTAACATAGTGAGAGCATTTTCAGTTTGGGGTGAATTCCTTTTTTAGTCCTGGTTGCTATCCTAATCGACTAATCATTGTATTCGCACCATTCAGAAATCCTTGACTTCTGCTTGTGCATTTGTACCATGTATGTGATCTGTGTGGCACGTGAACGATTTCGTTTGTGGTCTTTTTATTGACGGATTTATTTTGAGGCTAATCACAAAATAAAATTGAATATCATTTTTATTCATTGTCCTTTTTTTGGTGAACAGGTCACGTGACCAAAGGTGATTTGATTTCAACAAAAACTGCACAAGGTCTAGCGATTAGGATTAGATGAGAGGAGTGTGTTTTTCTTACAACAACTTTGTTACGAACTGTTATACGTTTTGTGTTATGAAATGAAAATCTTGAATGGACACATTTAATTTAAAGTTACAGTATGCACTATAATTATTAGATGTCAATACAGAATCACAAGATTTCAAGTTATTTCAATTTGGAACTGAAAGCACATAGGTATCATAACTTTGAAATCTTTTTTTTTTTTTCCACGGGTGGCTGAGGCTAATTTGCGATAATCGGCCTCATGCCAATAGCTCGACTGACGGAATTGTTTCGAAACCTTTTAATCCTCGGAGTAGGGCTTATTATACTGAGATGCTTGTGAACTTTGAAATCACTAGGTTACAGTCGAAATATAAATTATTACTTTACCTATTATACTCGTATTTGCTCAATTTTGAATTTCCTGGTTTATTTAATAAATTGGTTATCATGCAATCACATTAGCTCCACTTCTACATTCCACTTGACAAAATTTGTTTCGTTAATACGTTATAAACGCTACACTGCGCCGAGGCAAAAGGCGTGGTCAATTGCATTTAAGGGTGAGATTGGATTGGGGTTGCACACGCCCTTTGTATGTTTATATTTATTCCCTTATCATTGAGTGTTAAGTTGAACATAATCTTGTGAGAACTCCGTTTGATTCCCTCTCAAAGTAATCCTATTAAATGAATCTTTCACCTAAAGTGCTGCTTATTCAACCGTAATCCCTTAAATTAATTTTATTAGAACTAGACACGTGTCAATACGTATAATACATGCACGTTGCCCTTTTGCAAGTTCAAAAGTTAACTATTCTTCAAGATTCACTCGGTTCAATCCACTTCCAACTCTATCCTAATGTCCAGGGAAAAAGTTATAATCCTTTAACACTCTTTGACATTGTGATAAGAAACACAAATCTCTTCTCGCTTATTATCATGGGATTATGTTAAAAAGCAAAGAAAAAATCCTTTCCTAATTTTATCAGACTTTCTTTTGTTTTACCAAGTCATTTTTTATATAATGCAAAAGAACCCTCTTGCTACATTCCCTTGTGTTCCATTTTTTACAGAACTAGGTCTGCTGGTGGGTGGAACTAACTGGTGGGAAATGGATTTGATGCCTGCAAGATGATGATAACAGATTCCTGGAGGTTTTGTTTACATTTATTGCCTGGTTGATGAAGTGGAGGGGTGACTAATTTGTTATAAGTTTAGTGTGATGAATTAGATTAGGGTTGAAGAGGAAATTGATTCTTCATTGGTTTTCAATTAGGTTTTTCAAACAGAATGATGGGAAAATAATTGAATGTTTTGTTTTATTTTTCTCTTTACTATTACAAATTTCTAAAATGAATCAAAATTGTATATTCCCAGAAATAGTTATATAAATTTCATCACTGAGGAAATTAAGAAATATTGAAATATTTAAACTGCTTTCGTATGGAAATTCAACAATGAAGTCTATCTAGCAATATTATCGACATCTAGCGTTTGATATTTGTATTTGGTAGATGGAAACAACGAAGAAACTGGAACACATTGAATGTTCATTGACCAAAGTCAGTTTTCCACAGAACTAGTAAAAATTATCTGGACGAAGAATACCTCAGGAAATTATTTAATATTTTCGGCTTCTTCCTGTGACATGTAAAAACAAATAAACCATTTGCAAAGTACTGTAAATAAACTTACTTAACTCAAACCGGAAACGGGTTCTCGTCCGTTTCCAGGAAATTCGCAGACACAAATGTGTCGATGGTAGCCCTCACGTGCATAATCCTCAAAAGATGTATTATGAAAACTTATTAAAAATGTATAATATAGTTGCTCAAACTTTTGTTATATGTTTGTAAATAGAGCAAACTTTCGTAGAAGATTCTAGCCATCTGCTGGTGTATAGTCGAACTAAATCTCCAAACAATCGTGGAGAGTTTTGATAAAGAGAGTTCACGAGAAGTCATGTTCTCGTTCCCGACCACATTAAAGCGGATTATACAGACCGGCGACTACGGTAGCTTTAAATTTTATTCTTTAAAAGTAAATAAAACTTTAAAGACAAGACAAGCTTTCAAATAACAAATAATAGAAGAAAATGTTGAAGATTCTGAGACTGAAACCAAAAGAAATTTTAGGAAGTGCGGTGAGTGACAGATTCAATTTACATGTCAAAAATTGTGCAAAATAACTCGACTTTTATTCATCAGAGATTTTGTACAGGTATTCCAAGAAATCCTTTAGAGCCTTTGCAAAGTAGCCAGCAACAACCGGACAATGGGGTTATATACGATAAGAAACCATTTAAAATCGATTTAGAAGAAGGTTAGGAAAACTATTTAACATTGTAAACACACTAGATGTGATTTTCATTTTCAGGAAAACCTTATTCATGGTGCCTTTGCGGCAAGTCAAGGGGTCAACCCCTGTGTGATGGGACACATAAAAGTGAATTCTTGAAAATAAAACTGAGGTTTGATAAAGACGAAAATTTGATTTTATTTTATCAAGATTTTTCTTTAGGCCAGTCAGGTTCAAAGTTGAGAAAAGCGGAACGTATTGGCTTTGCAATTGCAAACAAACCAAGAACAGACCATTCTGTGATGGAACGCACAAATTGCCACACATTCAACAAGCTGTGAAATAAGTACAATCCTTGAATTGTTCACAGAACAGAAAACCAACTCGACGATTATGTAATAATAGAGAATTTTAGGAGCAAAATTGTTCAAAAAGCAGATGAAATAAAACTTTCTGTCTATAGGTAATTGCATTTGTTTGGAAATTACAGGTAAAATGTTCTCCATCAGGAGAATATCACAAACTTTATAAAACAATCGACCCTTTAATAATTAGTTTATGGTCACATTTTTGCAGCTTAACGACTTACTTCTGTTCCATAGAACATATCCAAATGTTTTTTACTAAAAGATTTGTTTCTGCTTCAACAGCATCTCGCCATCTGAAAATGAAAGGTTTTTAATTTTTACAAAACTTATAAAACTTATGTAACTTTAAGTTACCACTTTTAACAACTTTTCCTTTCAGCTCAGTCTCATATCCATACTCTGTTAAAAAGCAAAATATATTAAGAATAGTAAGTATAGTAAGCATTCAGTGAATTTTATCACCTGATTCATAGTCTTTGATTTACTGTACCAATTATTTTAGCTGGTTGGTGCTACAGAATTGCCACAATCAATTCTATCTATACATTTACTTGAACATATCATTCAATACTTCTTTACTGCATCGTGGTATCTAAAAAGGATTAATAACGTGTAACCATAAACATTCAAACATGAATAACAATTTTCGTTACCTGTCCATAGCTACTTAAATCTTGTGAACTTTAATTGACGGAAAACTCTTGATCATTTTCTGTAAGTATAGAAAAAAGTTAGAAGCAACATTTATTTTCAAGAATTTTCGTTTAAAATCTAGTAATTGATGTATTATAGTTTCATGTAACCTCAGATCTCTATACAGTTTTCATGATTTCGGATGCACACGGTTTTTACTACGATAGGCTGCACGTTGAATTTTTCTCACACTCCGGATGCTAGAAGAATCCTTGCCATAGTTCGCTGCAGGAGCAGAGTGTGGTCTGTTTGAATTGGTCTCACTTTGAATTCGTTTGTGCGTACCAGCAAATCTGTTAGATTCTGAAATGGTGAATACTTGTGTCTGGGCTCCACAGTCAAACTTAATTCGATTTTTCAAGTATCCGTATTGAGGGCCGATTTGTTCTAGGAGCCACTTGAAGCCAGGAATTATTTCTCTGGTGTAATTTTTACCGGACACTTGAAGCGCTAGAAGCGATTTGTATTTATTTGCTAGAAACTCACATCCAAAGTAATCACAAAACTCGTATGAGTCCAAGTCTTCATTTAAGTCTACTTTATTGGCAAAAACTACCACCGGTTTACCCTGGATAAACCGATGCTTCATAATTTCTTCAAAGGTTAAACGAGACGTCTCAATTGTATTGAAATCGGAAATGTCCGCGACATACAAAAACCCAAAAGCTTTCGAATAGTAATGTGACCATATTCTCTGCATATCCTTCGCACCACCAAGTTCAATCAACTTTATTCTATAGTCTAGCATTTTGAAGCGGTATATCTTAGCACCATTTGTGTTTGAAAAATCAATCCTTCTCTTGTTCAACAGTTTACATGCAATCTCAGTCTTGCCGGATTCAGAAAGTCCCAATAAAATTATAGTAACTTCCTTTTTTGACTTCTTTTTCAAACAACCACAGATGTTACCCATATTAACAATGAATTGTTTTGTATTTTCACAATATCCACTCACTTCGTTTTGGTGTTATTATGTTGACGATGATCGAAGCACTGAAATCAATGAGTATTTCAGAATTTCCAATGAAAGTGCATGTTACTATAGTGACAACGAAGGAAAGGTTTACTTTAAGTCCAAGGAAAATTACTACATACATATATACTTATTTGAAATGGATATCCTTTCTGGTTCACAGTGTTTTAGAAAAGTTAGATACATTAGCTTTACTTCACATTTTGGTTGCTGTTGATTTATCCTTTTGTTAAAATATAGTTCAATGGTTAATATATTTATGATTATATGCAACGACTAGAATAATTGTTTCTTTAACCTGTTGAAACTATCTACAAGATAACAGCGCGTCTTTGCATTTGTTTTTATACATAAATCATTGCTGCGTGTCATTTTATTTATGCGGGCATTTTACGTCAAGACATTTTTATTTCAAGATGTCTTACTTTTAAAAATTTTAAAATGTTGTTCCCCTAAACATACAAAACCAGAGCAAATAGCATAATGAGTATAATGAAGACTATTACTAGTTATTTTATTGGAATGTAAAAAATTACAAAATGTTTTCAAGTTAAAATTAATCCGAAAAAATTTCCGCATTTTCTGTTGCAACCTGTAATATATTTTTTGTTGAGGTGTAGCTAGACCCGGACGACAAGTAGTTACTCAAATGTTTGGAGCACACGTTTTGTATATCTGCCATTGCCTTCGTACCATAAATAGGTGGCATTTGTTTCAATTGTAATGCAATGCTTTTAGCAAATGCAAAATACCATTCATCATCTTGATTCTGGATCCTTGGTTCTAAATTGACTGAAGGCTCCTGTATTGGTGCTTCGAATTTCTTCGTTTTCGGCTGATCTAAGGTTTTGTGTTTGTCAGTAGAAGAGATTCTTGTCAGGTTCCTCAATTTTGTTGGATTCGGAGTTATTTCCAAGTTATCATATGATTTTCTTAAATATATTGCCGAATCCAAAAATTTGAATTCATCATAGTAGAAGAGATTGGGGGTGTAAGCCTCCTCTGACGATGTTCCGGAGTTCTTCATTGTTTCGACCTTTTTCTTTTCGGATAAGTAAGTGGACCTCAATGCCTTAACTTTCTTCTTTGCTCCTTCTACAGAAATATCAAACTCCTCAGCAATTTCTTCCCATGCTTCTTTCTTCATATCCACGTCTTTGTAATATGGACTGTGGAAGTTCCACAGACAATCTCTCTGTTCGTACATTTTTATTAAGTTTATAATTTCCTCTTTTTGTAAAGTCACCATGATAAACTTTAACTTTATGAAAAATGAAGTAAACACTTGTACTATTCGGCGCAAACTTTAAATATGTCAAACATTTCTTAACATATCTGTCGTGACAGATGGCGCATGTGCTCCAATAAGGGCATTCAAATGTTGGGGCAAAGTATTGTACTCGACTTGAATGCCAGGATAGACGGAAACGCCGTATAAAGTGATTGCGAACAGCAGTTGGTACCAGAGGTGTCAAGTATCACTCAAATGACCAGGTTTTAAGAAACCACATAGATTTAATGATTTACTATCAATAGTCTAATGGCGTAAATGAAGTATCCTCAAGACGCAATGTTATTTCCTGCATATGCGTACATCGTGAAAAACCAAGTATATATCACTCCAAACATATTGTAAATTGCTGCAAGCTTACTCGCCTCTGAATCAATAAAAATAATAACCAAAATTGATTGTAGGCAATTACCAATAAAAATAAAGAACCAATGATATTGAATTAAAGTTTAAGTAAATGAACAAATTATATATAAAATCAAAGTATTACTTAGAAGAATACAAAAATCTTGATTGTGAGTCACAATTTATTTATTAAATTAAGTGACTAAAATACAATATTTTGCATTTACAATGCTCATTACCTAAAACACTTCTTTAGTTTATTGAAAACTCGTTTTTGTTTTTTTACAAATTTAACCAACCAATTTCTAATAATAAAGTAAAAACAATCGCATTTTTAAATTATACTTCACCGTTCGTTTAATTGTAGCGTAATGTAAAAATATATAAAACAAAGTTAGAATCAATGTTAGCAACAATTTTTAATAGTAATAATTTTATCATTTCAATTCGCTCTATAATTTTCAAAACATTTCGATTGAATACTTTGAATACTTTTGATAATACTATTGTAGCTAATTTATAATTTTTACATTTTTGATATCATCACTTCATTATATATTAACATGTCATATCTGTATATATATAATTTTCCAAATGTATACGAATATATATATAAATATAATTCTTATGAAAATACTTTTCTTTCGCAAACGATGCATAGGACAGAGATATTTTATAAGAAATGTGTAAAATAATGAATCAAAATTGATTTTCAATTGAATGCCCTTATGAATACTATTATTAAGTTTATCTAGTCTAGACTATCAACTAGAATGGCAATAATAAAAAGGAGAAAAACAAATCAAATGAATTGAGATTATGACTTCGACAAACTAAATTCTATTATACTATATATGAGTATCAATGCCATTCTTTATTATTCGTTCAACAAATCCTTTGGATTGGTTTCAAACCACATAGCTTCGTTCATAAATAATACACATCAATGAAGATAATCTATTTCCTGATTCATAGTTTTAAAAGACAATCTGAGTATAGTGGGTAGAAAACCAAACAATTATTTTTTCTAATAAATCGCGTTTTTCATGTACTTTATTTTTGAATGATTATAACTTAAATTGCAATCAATTGAGAATTCACAAAAAAAAATAATTTTAGCTACAGGGATTTAAAACAAGTACATATTTCAATTTAATTCTTTTTCAATATTACCAAAAATTTATAATAAATTTATAATTTTTCTCTTTAAGAAAACTTAATATAATTACACGACAACGTGTCGCTCGTTATTATTTTGTTTGACTGGTTTTTATTTTGAGTGAAATGCTTTAGTACTCTTCTTCCTCGGGCGGTAACTCATCAGGAGGAGCGAACCCATCCTTCAATAAATTTATAATATTCAATTAAACAATATTGTTCTCGTTAATAGTTAACTTACTTCTGTTGCATACAGTATATCCAAAATTTTTTGTACTAATGGATTTGGTTCTGCTTCATCAGCATCTTGACATCTAATAAAGGAAGATTATAGTTGAAATGTTTATTATATTTATTTATTATGAAACTTACAAAATTTCTATATCCCTCAATTTACTAAAGTAAAAGTCACGTTCTTTTTCTAAACCTTCCAAGTTCAGTCGCATATCCATAACCTATTAAGAAGTATAATAGATAACTCACATTAAATATAATATGTATAACATTTGGACTCACCTGATTTGTTAAGTCTTCAATTTGTTGATTTGAAACTTGATTGTTTACGCCTGTGTCACTCTTTTTAGCTACAGGATTTTTAGCTGGTGGTGGTGCTGCAGCTACTCTTGGAGGAACCTTCGATACCACTGCTTTCAAATGAGTAATCAAATGAGAATTTATTTTTCTTAATCAACATATATTTTTAAAATTAATAATATTCATTCAAACTATTTTAACAAAAGCTACAAAGATGCATGTTTATGTGTTGTATGAATGTATGATCAATTTTACTATCAAAATGAAGAACGTGAGGGCGGTCTTAGCATTTTCTATTTAGATCTTTTGTTCACATCAAAAACAAATGGCAATGAATGTTCGAAGAAAAATTAACTTAGAATAATGATTTATCTTTAAATGAAAACAGACATGAGAACATGTACGAGTATGTAAATGCAATGAACTACGTCAAAATCTAAAGAAGCTATCAAAACTCGAAATATTCTTCAGTGTATTTTCGCATCTGCATAACAATAATCTTGGCCCACACCTTTAATTTGACAAAATTTTATGTACACATAATATGAAACTTCTACCTCTGCTGTAGTTCTTGCCAAAATGTTGACTTGTTCTAATAGAATCTTAAGAAAACCCATGACCACATCCGCAATTTTTTCAGTCCGATAAATAAAATAAAATTTTTCTACCTGAGTCACGGGGAAGTCATTTTCTTCAAACAAACATCGCAAATTCTAATATATAGCTTGTAGTATCAGTACCAAATAGTATCTTACATGGGTTAGTAAATCGTAAACATAAGAAGCACCTGTGCATGTTAATTAGCTCAAATTATTACAATTGTTTATCATGGAAGTCTAATTTGAGATTATAAAGTTAGCCATCAACTCGTTTTAGTCATACAATCATTTAACAACAAATCTACATGTTATTTTTAAATCATATATATGCCAATTGAAAGATCAATTATGATAATTCTACGTTACTTTTACAGCATTCAATGCAAATAAAATATTCTCAACATATCAAAAAAAACTGAATATTGAATTCCGAATAAATAATTCAATTTTTGAAAAATTTAACTCAAAATGAAATAAATAAAAGTCTGAGAACGTACTCGGCTTGACAACGCAACGTGTAGCAGTAGCCGTCGATGAGACTACTGGTTTTTTAGTAACAGTTGCAATCGATTTGCCTGCACCAGAACCAAAACCCATTGGTGCATTGTCCCTACTTCCAAGAGCATCATAAGATCTACCATCATAATTAGCATCAAAAAATTTCTTGAACCATTGTAAAAATTCAAAGTTATCTTGAAAACGACCTTTGATTAGTTTATCTATTGGGATTATCTAAAATGGAAAGAAAAAACAAACATAAAAATAAAATATACTTAACTAAAGTTTTAAAAATTATTTCAAATGTACACTAGGATAAGACCAATGATTAGTCCAATTCCCTTTAATTAGGGTGTATTAATTATATTTTCTCTATATGAAATATGTGATAAAATAAACTAACACTGCCCTCTCATATACTGAAAATGAAAAATTTATTATATATATATTTATATATTAGAACGAAACACCAATAAATTATTAATTTCTGTCAGGTAATGAATGTGCGCGTTGAAGCATTTTAAAATGTGGTGGAAGTGCTGAAATAGTAAAACATAAATAATGGTAGAGTATTTTTCATCTCTAACAAACACGCTATACTGATTTGATTTGTATTACTGATTTTTAAGTTATTAATTTATGTGAAGTATACCTTTTAGTTGTGCAACTTGCTTTAAAAATCAGTAACCACTAATTGGACATAGGATTGACAAAAAAGCCAACTACATAAATGTATAATGAATAAAATTGAACATAGAAATGTTTTGAGTTAAAATTTTAACACAATTTTTCAAATAGAAATTAATGTGAACAAATCAATACATAATATTCCTATCAGTAAACGAATTCACAATTAGTTGTTTGGATAAATAATAATATTATTTTCAATTGCATCGAAACTAACTGCCTGTATTCGATGTTGTCCTTGTTGTTGGTCGTGGCTGTTGAATTTGTCGTTTTTCAGCTACACCCAATTCATTTTGTATAGCACCTGAACCTAGTTTAATACCGCTTCGTGCAATTAATGGATCGTATTCGCGACCATCGTAATTTGCATCGAAAAACTTTTTAAACCATTGAAGAAATTCAAAATTATCTTGGAAACGTCCTTTTATTAATTTGTCCACTGGGATTATCTAAAGTTTATTTGCATTTCGTTCATCATTTCATATTCAAACTGACTTTTATCAAAAATATATTATCGAAAAATCTTAATTATACTACCCTCTACATCCATATTATCTTACAAGAAATATATTCAATTAAAAATATATAATTGATTTATCAAAATCTATAAAACCATGGATGTACAGAGTTATAATTATTACAAAATCTTATTACGTAATGTTCTCACTTTGTCCACATTCATTTTCTTGAATGATGCTTGTAGAATTTTGAAGTTTTGGATATATTCATGTTCCAAATTTGTACGAAATTTAACTCTTTTCATTTGCACCGATCCTGGAAAGAGCATATCCATGAATTGACAATATGCAGCACCTAAAATGAATGATTTTGTTAATTACATTTATTAAAATTCAATTATTCAATACAATTTTTCTTACCAGTACATAATTCTTCGATTTTTGTAAACTGGGCTTGAAGGCAGTCGTTAACCCATGATAGCATATCATGCCTTGATAAATTTTCTGTTGTCACATTCGTTGAATACACATTTACTGCCATGATTTTCTGTAATTATAAAACAATTGTTAATAATATACAATTACTAATAATTCAACTTGGATTTGAAAGAATACATCATTTTCATGGTTCAACATAACCTCAAGGTGTCAATTTTCAACCAGTTCATGTTCGTTACATTCTTATACATTTTTCATCTTGTTAACTTATTCTCAAAGTACTAAATCAGAATATGATTAACTTAACTCGTCAACTCGGGTTATCGAATATATTACTCAATACATTTATTTGAAATCAGGAACATAACGATTTGCAAAGTTCAATGACAGGTTATGTTTCTATAGAAACAATGTTAAGGAAGACTTCGTAGTATTGAAGGATAATTGCAAGGGTAACAATTTAATATGAGTAATAGTTGCCTTTAATTCAATTTATTAGTTTCTCATATCTTCTATTTCAGACAAAATATTATCTATTGTGGGGGTGTATGTCCGAAGTTAATTCTATTTTAATAGGAACACCAAAACTTCTAAGAAGAAAACGTGTTTTCGAGAATTTCATGTCATAACTTATAGTTTAATTCAACCAAAATTGCTAACTACTCTAAATCACGTATGACTTAAAGTCGAAAAACTCATTCGTCGCATTACACGAAAGACTGATTCGACGTTCATTCACCTGTTGTGAATGATTTCAATCTCTTTGGAATTTTTTTACATTTTCGTTTTGCACAAGGCAACTGTGGATTTAGTTAATTGACCGGCATTAAAAATGAAACGATATTGTTTCTATAGTAACAACATAAAGTATTGTAGTAAGTGCAAGTAAATGATTTACTTGAAACAAATCAATAAGAACATGTTTCCTTAGAGTAGTGCAACTGTGCTCGTTAAAGGTAAGACTGAGATTTACCAAATCTATGGAATAACTGACATATGTAAGGAAAACTATCGTCTGTATCGAATACTAATCAAGTTGAAGTGGAATCGACACTTTTATAGGTAAACATACCCACCATGAAAACGGATGTTTGGATTCCTATATTTAGGTATGAGCATTCTTAAAAAGCGAAACCAAATTCAAGGGGTGGTAATAAAGAAAAAAACAAAATGTTCAGAAGTCATTTTGTTCCATGGATCATTAAGTTGCCTCGAAAATGCTAGATTTGTGAAATCATGAAGAGACACACCTCACCACGAGTGGGTTATTTGTATTCCAGCAACAGCAATGATCTACTCAAGATGTTCAATCGATACTGTATAAGAATTCTGGTAAATCAAGTATGCATTAAAGGATTCCTCTCATTTTGAATACACAATTTTAGGAAAGTGACGAAAATGACTTCTTTCGAAAAGGTCAACCACAATTCATTGTTACAATATAAATTTCCATCACGTTTTAAATTTAAAATTCTAAGGTAAAAATGGAATCGGTTCACTAGTCATTTGTGAAAACATCGACTGTACTGAATTGATACCAAGTGCTAAGAAAAGCTGGAGATTATCCAGGTGTTATGCAAACAATAACGATTTGAAGTTATATTTCTAATGCTTTTTTAAAACATCGTTACATCATAAGGTTATGATACTGGTATTGATTTATTTGATAGTGCTTTGTTTACATTATTCCCATTTTTGATGTCCTTCTTTCCAGCTACGTGTTCAAGAGCTGAACAAAATAACACACATCTTATCCTATAGTTTATCTCGATTGAACTGATAAAGAAGATTTTAAAAACTTGACTCTGCGTTGGCATATTTCCAAGCAACTTAAATAAAATTTTTCGAGTATCTTCATGAAAAGGGCTAATTATTATTTGTAGAAGTGTGTTGTAAAAATATATTTTAAAAAATATTATAAGTGCACTAATTGGAAATTTTATTAATGTTTTAAATGAATTAGTTTCCATTGCAAGGATCTCAGACTTGAAGTTAACACTCAGTTGCACTTCAGTCGTATTCCCAAAGTTGGCACTACCGGCAATCATTTGTCAATTTCAGTCAATTTGGGAAATCTCTAAACCAAGACGCTATCTCAATATTTCTAGTTCAAGTATGTAATAGAATTGCTCTTCCAAAAAACCTTATAAACTTGGTGCCTCACAAAGTCGATAGGATTTTCACAACTCAGACTTTGATGTGAATTGGAACATGCAGCGCGTGCAACACCAACGTCTTTGAGATTTCAAACCGGAGAAAACACGGAAATTTGTCAAGAGTTTAAAAATAATACTTATGAATCATTTGATGCGTGGATACTGTTCCATGATCATGTTACCTGAACGAAAGTTTTCTTCTCCAAAATGTTTAATTAATTAATTATAATTATTGTTTTTATATATTTCTATATATTAACATTTAACGATTTGCAAAATTTTGTTAGTTCAAGCGAAAACTGAAGGAAAACAAAACAGATCCAAAGATTTGTCATCATTTCACGCCTCTACACTGGCGCATTGAGTTGTCGTCTTGTTTTTTGTGTTTAGCTCAAAATCTCGTTGGTGGCACTCGCCCTGATTTGGTTATCAGCTCTTGTCCAAAGGCGTTCAATGGTCTTGAAACAAGTTTCGCAGTACATATTTAAATTGACAGACAAATATGGTAATGTTCATAGCCGCATATGATATTTGTAATTTCAATATAATTCATGTATCAGGATAACTATTTAATGTGTTATTCATGAACATATTCGTGGTGTATTAAAAATGCATTTGGAAAATGGACGACATTTTGGGCTCCTGTACTTCATTTCGTCTTCAACTGCAAAACTCACACATACCACAAATCGCACACAAGGAAATATGTCGTCCCTGTAGTGTGGAAGAAACCGCATGTAATCGAGATTTGTCACTTTTTGTCTTTAAAATTCTTGTGACGCAATTTGGAAATTACTTGATTTTTCTACAGAATATTGATTGAACCACATCTGATTCATGTTTCATACATATTTTCACTAAATTTTATTTCATTTAATGATGCTACAATTCAAACATAATGTGGTGTGCAACAAAATCATCGTATTTGATATACTTAAGTGTTGCAATGCAAGGAATTTTCCATATGCACGTTTTATAAATAGATCCTTTTGAACGAAAATTATAATTTTAAGAATTTTAAATACGTACTTTTCACGAAATTAACCAAATTCCAGGAGATTTATAAGCACTTGCAATTACTACTAGAATGGAAGCAAATATACCGCTAGCAAATTTCTTGAAAAAGCGCAAAATTCCAACACAAATTGTTACTTCTGACTTTTCACGTAGAACGATTTTGAATTGTTTTCCACTATACAAATTTTCAACATACAATTTTCCATTAAACACTCACCTAATTAATTAGAAAAACTTTATCAAATGTTTGGATTTATTAAATGAATCAATTTTAGGGCGAGAGAAACACAGACCGCCGTTGTAAATTTTCTTCACTCCAAAAATTTCACAAATGCTCACTCGACCAATCCAAATGCGAAACTGTAGTTTTGGCGTTGTCCGCTGATGGCACTGCAGTTTGAAGTTTTTATATCGTAAATTTCGGAAAACTAATTTGATTAATTATTATAATTACATTAATCCATAATAGTTTGGAACATAATTAAGTTCATCTGTAATTAAACTATCATCATTTTTAGTTTTTAATTGAATGAAAAATGTTGAATATGAACAAGATACTACTTGCCAACAGTGGCGCCATCTAGCTTCGAATATAAATTTCAATGTTGAAATGGCATAGTTCAGTACACTTGGTTAATCGCAATATAATTTGAACTATTTATGCCTATTGAATTTTCCACAAATCTTGAAATTGCAATATGTTTTATACAAAATTACATTAAGCTCTAAAATAAAATGACTTTTATAACAATTTCATAAACACATTATTTGGCAGTTCCTGTGCCTCGTTATAAACTGTTCCTTGCCTGGAACGTGGAGACCTATAAAGAGAAAGACCATGAGGTAAGGTTCCCTGGAAATGTCCTGCTATAGTAGGAAAGGCAAAAATTGTTTTGTTATATATTTTATTTCGTTCTTTGTTGCCCTGAAACCTGTACTGATTTTACAAGAATTTATTTAATTTCGTGTGTTTATTTTAAATTTTGTTAATTATTTTCTAATTATTATTAAAAATGTCTCTCACCATAAACGTTAATAATGTATCATCTTTACGATTGTTGGATTTCGTTAACGGAGAATTAAATACGAGATATACCCATATTGGACAATTATGCAGTGGTTAGACTTGTTTCGTTATTTGTGTCTTCAAAAGCGTTTCATTTAAAATTTCATTTCAGGAGCTGCTTATTGCCTGTTGGTTAATACGTTCATTCCTGGAGCAGTGCCTTTAGATAAAATTAAGGTAAATGCAGTCATGGAAAGAGATTATGTGAGCAATTTAGAGCTATTGCAAAAAGCATTTATAAGAATGGGTGTGAGCAAGGTAAGAATACATCATATATTTTTGCAAGTTCAAATGCTAATTCCAAAAACCACCAAAGATAATTCCAATAGAAAAACTGATAAAAGGCCGTTACCGGGATAATTTCGAATTTATGAAATGGCTGATGAAGTTTGTCATTGTTCAAAAGAGCCGTACAGAACGTCACATCAGACAAAGGATTCCAATGTCTCCTCTGCGCACAACGAGGACTCCTCGCCCGATAGTAGAGATAGCTGAAGCAGACAGCACACAGCCAGATGAAGAGGAGATTGCCGCTATTTAATTTTATGTTGATTTGAATACTGTAAAATGCCTGGAGCATAAATGTTTCATAGTTTAAATCATTAAGACTGTTTCCATATGTAATTTTTATTATATTATTTTGCATAAATTTTTATGAATTTCAAAATCATTTTAAATACATATTTCCATTTACATAAACAAATACAACAAATATCACGTAACCACTAACAAAAATGATAACATATTCAAATTTTACACTTTACTTTTCTGAGTGTTCCAAGCTCATTACCTTGTCTACAAATTGAATAAAGTCTTTATGGAATGACTGTGGTACTTCGAACGCAGCAAAGTGTCCACCTTGCATGTAATATGTACTGTGTATCAAATTCTTGAACTTGTCTTTGAGTTGCCAATCAATGGACTGCAAGAGATCGTTTTTAAAACGTGCACAACCAGTTGGAACAGTAACTGGCACTCGATCCATTTTGTATGATCTTTGGCGTTCTGTGTATGCTTCAGCGTATAGTCTTTGAGAAGTAGTAATAGAATTTGTGAGATAATAAATCATAATGTTGTCTAGCAATGCATCCAAAGTGAAATCCTTTTCTAAACCACCATCATCTCTTAGTCTGTACTCTAAATTGGTCCAAGTGGAGAATTTTTCCAGAATGTAACCGGCCAAACCAACTGGATTTTCTGTTAACGCTGTGCCAATTGTGTCGGGTTTTGTTGCTTGGATGTGGAAGTACCCTGATTCTTCGACTAACGTTAGTAGTTTGTGCTCATATGGGAAGAACATTTCTTCATATTCTTTTTCTACAAAGTACGATGGGAACAGGGAGGCTATAAAACCTTTTATGACTGCAATCGGTGTTAGTAGAACACACATATTCGAATGCAGGCCAATAACATTCTCTGGGAATATCGATGCAATATTACTTGCTATAAGTGATCCCCAATCACCACCTTGTACGATGAATTTCCTGTATCCCAAACGCAGCATCAGGTTTCTCATAATAACAGCTATTTCTGCTGGGCCCATACCTGGTTTTGATGCACCCTGTGAAAAGAAATATCATTTTACCTTAATTTTAACTTTCATATACTAATTATTTACCTGTGACCAACCATACCCTGGTAAACTTGGAACAACTACTTCAAAGACATATTTTGAATTTTCACTTGGATCAACTAACATAGGAATGACATCGTAAAATTCCCGTACTGATCCCGGCCATCCGTGTAGTAAAAGCAATGGAATAACTTGCCTTTTCTCATCCTTTCTAGCTTTTGTGTGCAAATAATGAATAGTTAATCTAAAAAAAGTGTAATTTTATATCAATACTTTGACTAATTATCAATAATAAAAAATTTATTTAAAATTCTGGAACGTTCTTATCACTACTTGTAAGGTAATCAGCAAAAATTGCAGTTCAAGGTTTTATTATCCATATTTTGATTGTACCTCGGAATGATTTGCATTTTTAATGACGATAGTCTAAATAAATATGATTAAATCATTTAGCTTTCATCTTACCCTTGAATTTGTGTTGTGAAATGTGGAAACTTCCAAAGGAAAATTTCCCGCTCCCGCCATCTTGCCAAGTAATTATCACGCCAATATGTGACAAACGTTTTCAAGTAATCTGTGTTAACTCCATACTGGAAACCGACTCCCTCTAACGGTTCATGTAAATCCAGTGTTCTATTGAGTCGTTGTCTCAAGTCCAGAATGACCTTAAAAATGTGCAATTCTTAAATGGTGCTCATTGGATAATAGTTTCTATCATGATTCTCACCTGTTCCTCGAAGAAGAGTTTGTTCACTACCAATGCTTTGTTTTCTTTATATTGGGATCTATCACCTGGTCCCCAGTATTCATTATGTTTGAGATCCGGCACAGGGTAAGGCTTTGATAGCTGCAAATACTGTTGAACCAGAATTGCTGCTAGCAACGCAAACACTACAAACAACACTCGTGCTGTGAAATCCATTTCGTCAAAATGCTGCTATCACTATAGAAATGATATGGTTAAAGACCGGTAATTTAGTAAATTTCATAAAAAACACATGAAACCAGATTTTCTTACATTTATTAAAGAATTTACGCAGAAATTTTACCTCAATGCCGGAAAAACAACCTAACCCACGAGAAGCTTAGCAACAATTGATAACATGACAGAAACTGAAGGTACACGTCTCTCTTTGGGTCGTGAAACAGATTCTCTAATTTACACTGAGCTACAATATCGTGTACAATTGATATTATGTTTAATTCTATAATTACTTTAAATTATAGTCTATATGATAAAAATTGTTTCTAATAAATTGTTGATCATTATAATTATAGGTAAATGATGACAGAAAATTTAGGATAAAAATTTAGCCAAATTTGCATACATTTGGGCGTTTTCGAATTTCGAATTTTAAAATGTCTAACAAGAAACCGCCAAATTCAAATGAGGAAAACGACACATCAGATATAAATCATCCTTTGACCTAAATCATGGAAATAGGTTTCTAAGAAAAGAGTTATTAGTAGAGGTGGCTAGAAAAATTTCAAAAATTTTCTACCAGCAATTTATCCATAGCAAAAAATACTCTCATTCCGCGGCATTCGTATCCTAGAGGGACATGTTAATAAATCTAAAGAAACAAATCATACAATTACGATAAAATTGTATTATTAATCTTTTGCAACAAAGTAACAAATTAACTTGATATCAGGTGTGGAGGTTCGTGCGGCCTGAATAAGGCAATGCATACCATGAATCGGATGTGAAAATTATGTGAATTTTTATAGGCATAGACAAACGTTTAGCAAAGGAAGAGCATTGATCTGATGTTTCACATAACATTGGAGTTTCCTTAACATGGAGCTGGAAGAGATGAAGATACACAATGTACAGGAATTTTACTTCATTCGTAAACTTATAAAATAATTACGTTTGCAGTAATTATCGCAATTACTCTAGACGAACGGATATATCCTATGAGCGACAGTGACCATCATTGCCTTGAAGGCTTTTATGATCGGATTTTTAAACATTTTAAAACAATTTTCATGTCAGAAAGTTCTTCAGTTTGAAATCAAATCAACTCGGATTGTGTACCTACCTACAATTAAATAAAGTCATTCATTGTTGGTTGTATAAAATTACAAAGCATTTTGGAGTTGGTCGAGTTTAAAATCCATAAAATTAGCTCTTTATTGAGCTTTTGAGTAGATCTGGTGCAATAAAAATCAAAATTCCTGCTATAAAACAAACGTTTTACGTTAATGCAACATTGCTTTGTCTTTTCGAAAATATGGTGGGGCACAGAAGATGTGTTAATTAAAACTATAGAAATATTAAATACACTACACTACAAAATGGTCTGACATCACTAATGAAAACATGTTAGAATCTCAACGTTGTGGTGCAACGTAGACACGCATCCTACTTGACCCTTTGATTAATTCCTATAATCACCTTCAAGATAAACATATTCCTAAAACGAATTCGCAAAAGATATTACGTGAGAGTCATATCAAATGAAAGTTTTGCATTACTAAGTGCAACAGTCGTACCTTATGGATAAGACACGTCTCTGTGGTGTGGCTTCACAATCTCTTAGGACTCTGTGGCATTATCTTCATCGTTCTTAGAAATTGTTGGGTGAATAACAGATTGCTAGCCCTTATCCACTTGATTTGTTGCATTTATAATAGTTGCTGTGGTTTGTACAAGGAATTAAGTCTATTTGTCACGTGTTGGACACCTTAACAATTTTTGCAATATGTTCTTTTTGCTTCAAACGTTTACGGAATGTAAATTGTAGGCGTCTCCAGATGCTTTTTCTACGATGCCAGGTACGCATTAGTCTTGTACTTGAACAACATAAATAAAAGTCAACGATGACACTACATCAATACAAATTTATGTGTTGAAGAGTGCAACAAACTTGAAAGGATTTCATGAAAGCAATTCTATTATCCTGAAATTGTTCGTTTGTTTGAACAAACATTCTAAACAAATCAGTAAATGTGCTAAAAGGTTTAAAAGATATACCTATAACCTCGAGTAATCAAACATTGCGTTCAAGAACACTGACTTTTGTTACATAACATATGAACAACAAGAAGTCATATACCTTAACATAGATCTACGACAAATAAGGAATACATTCAGTAAGTAAAATGTGAACATACAAAACTGAAACTGAAACTGCAAGGTTAGAAAAGTTGAATCAAACAAGTGATTGACTGACAAACAGTCAGTAGACTTTATTGACTTTGTTAACAATCTTTGGTGCATTATTATCGTTACTGTCCTGTCCTGCACCTCAAACTGAGGGCGAAGACAACCATGGCGACAGTAGTCTCATATTCGTAGTAATGGATAATATATTGAAACAGTTGTCAACTTTGTGGGCATTTGTAACGTCGTTGAACTTTACCAATTCCATAGTAACCGATGCAGTTAGAAGAGTAATAATAATCACAATAAAAGTAATGATATCAACAATGAGGAAATAACGTTGAATTGTGTAGAATTGATCGTCTTCAATGTGCTATCGTCTGTTGTCAAGGTAGAATTCCAGTATACAGTTGTATGAAGTTAGACAACAGGAAACTGAATTGTGAACTTTGATGATCCCAAATATGGACACAGAATATATACATCAGTAAGTACTGAATGATGCCAGTTTTGGAAATAGGAAGCATTATCAGACACTCGTTGATTCATGTTGCCATGTTGAGAAGTACTCGTATGTACGTTATCATTTGTATTACTTGCCTACTACCTATACCTTGACCTCTTGGATACTTTGTCAAATATTTTTCTAAGAAAACTTCTTCAACTTGTCACTTAAGTCAGTCAGTCACACTTGTCTTGAAACTACGGGGTTTGGATTAAAAATTAAGCTTCTGAGTGAAATCATTAGGAAACTTTAAGGATACCTCGTTTTCAAAAGGATCTCTAGGTCTTCCAAACCGAAATATTGGTAATAATGGTCTGAACCGAACGCATTCTCAGGGAATACAAAGGGGCAACAATGTACATAGCCAGTGACAGCAAAGCCACGATAAATGCGGTAGCAAATGTCACAAAGAGGTCCAAATTGGTCAAAGAATGTCATGAATGCCTGGAGAAGCTGGGAAGAGGCAACAACTTATGCTTCATCTGGAACCGAGGGCACCTAGACATACCACGTAATGAAAGAGCCAACATGTTGGCTGAAAAGGCTCAAAGGAACCACCAATAGGTCCAGAACCTTTCTGCGGTTATTCGAAAAAGCGTATCAAAGCAGAAACAGAAGAATGAGTGGCTGAAATCCTCATTCGAGTACAAGGCTCAACAGACCAAGCAGAAGCGTGCCTAACGCCTGCTGGACTGGCAGTGCTGTGTGGAGAATAGCTACAGGTCACCATCATGTCAATGATCATAAAAGAAAATGGGCAAGGTGATAATTCCTGCAGATTCTGCCACGAGGACAAAGAATCTGTATATAATCTTTTGATAGAATGTGAAGTGCTATCACTGGAAAGATCAAGATCACTCATTAGAGAAGCACCAACATACGAGGATCTTAAAAATCTTGATCCAAGATCACTAACCGCGTACTTCAAAGCACTGGTGCCAGGTGGCAGTGCCCAAGGGCCCTTTGGGTAAGCCCTGGCCCAGTGTTAATAATAAAAATAAGGATACCCCTTGTGTATTATGTATCTCTTGAGCAACTAACTTCAGGATGGATTTTGGAAAAGCGAGAGTTGAATGAAATAAGCCTGACCTAAAAAATCAAATCACCATCACGTGCAAGATTCACGCATTAATCTGAAAGCCCTCATTCAGTGCACGATCTTATGTTCATTTCCGACAATCGGTAGTTAATAAAGAAGTTTACCTATTTTCTCTACAATTTCTTACAACAATGTTACAAAAAGTGTGTTACAAGTTCAGAGTGCATCTAATTTGGGCGGTGCATTTCATATCGTTCATAATTCATCTCTGGCGTCTTTGTTTTTTCCTCAAGATCTATCTCACGAAATTAGATCAGACGCTGGGCTGCTCATAACGATAAGTCGGAAGTAGTTGAAAGAAGTAACGATTCAACTTTCGGTTTGCTGATTAAATTTGACAAGTGTTCGATTTATTAGTTTAGTAGGTCGATTGAAGATATTAAAATTGAAAATAAGCAAATCGTGAGGAGAGAAAATTGAGATGGAGATGAAACTTCTTAAAGAAATTAACAGAAATTTTTCAAAATTAAACTTCTTTTGAATTTTATTTCAATGCAAACGTTGAAATTTTTGCAAAAACTAAAACAAAACCTGAAGAATTCAAAATATTCCTTGCGTCAAATGATCAATACCATATTGTTGTGAATACAGGAAAATAAAGATTGATCACCTTCCAAGGGAGTGGTGGAGCTGGTAATGAGGTCTTACATAAGAAATTGATTCGATATTTCTTTGACAAAATCAATTTTCGTGTGACAATAAGAGATACGAATCCGGTGTTTGAGGGTTTGGAAAATTTAAAACCTAAAACTGAAAACAGCCCAACACCTGGTCGTTTCTCTGGCATTTCTTTGTGTCTACATGCAACAACGACCTGTCTTGGAGCTGAAACTAGTAGTGACAATTGTACTCGTACACGAGTGATTACTTGGTGACAATGAGGCTCGCCTGCCAAATCATTATAAGAACAGTTTGGAGTTTGTACTTGCAATCCTAAGCAGTCACTTTCGAGGAATTAGTGGGTGTAACAATCAAGTTGCATAATGTCTTTCTAACATTACCTGGTGTTGTCGTTATTATGGGCTTTGTCGCTCTTGGCAGAACAGAAGAAATATTAGTTTGAGACATAAGAAAGTGTCATAGCATCGTTCGTGTATGAATGTTGAATTGTTAGAAAATAAATTCAAAACGAATTACGTTCAGGTTAAACTAGAGAAATAGCTTCAGTTTTTGATTTTGAATTTGATAAAATTTATGGCATTTAAAAGGTATACAAAATTTATGACACTTTTAGTTGGATTTTAATCACGGATTCCTTGTGATATTGTAACTGCGGATTACATATGATGACTATTCATTTCTTTTTAGAGTGAAAGTCAAAGATTATAAGCTTAAATTTCTGAAAAACAATCAATTTTTTCAATTTAACGACTGGGTCCGTGAGCTTTAAGGCTTTTTAATTATATATTATTCAAAATGAGACTTCTTGCTTTCCTCCAATTAGCAGCTGTTTGTTAATTCAAAATAACGCATTTAAAAATGCTGCAAGGAAATAATATTAATAATATCATTCAGTGTATTTTAATTTACCTATTGAATCCCTTCTTACTATTTGTTCTTGTCTAATAAGTTCATATGGAAGTGTCTCAAGATTTTGGAAAGTAGCTCGTCATAACGTCCATGTTCCATTTTCATTGTTTTGCAGTAATACTCCCAGAAGTAATACGGGCAAAAAATAAAAATTGATAGATGTTTTTAACGTCATGTAGAAAATGAATTTTCCCCGCTTGAGTGAATCCCATCCTCCGGTGAATGGAATTCATTTCCAGAAAGCGGAGAGAAACTCATTCTGTGTTTGATCTACATAAACTGAATTATCCCCGGTTTCAGAGAGTGTATCCCATTCTCCGGTGAATGAAATTCATTTCCTGTTTCACGACCATTAGGATTTAATATATTAAGATAATAGTAACTTACCTTGCGGTAAATTATAGAAATTTTGGAATAATTTTCGTGGAATTACATTTGAAATCCAAACAAATAAATAGTTTTGCTGTCTGCATCCATTTGTTGCGAGTGACCAAGTGATGGCGCTAGTTAACGTTAGAATCTTAGATCATTTGAAAGCCGTGTTCTTTTGGTCATCGCTATCGAGTACAAAACTAGAGTAGCAAAAGAACGCACCGGACTTGTTCTCGATAGATTACAAACTTTTACCAACTTCACTTCACATTTATATGAACTTTCTTCGACTTTTTTCCATTTTGTTTGCTCCTTGTTTCATGAATTCCTCACATATTACTTGAATTTAAATTTTCAGATGAAATTAACTGACAGTTTTGGTGAAATTGTAATTTTGGCGAATTTAAAGAAAAATTTAGGTTCGCGTCAAGGAAAATGAACCATATCGCCATCTGGATATTTACAGCTCAACTATTCTGTTCAGAACAGCAAATTAGTTCCAGGTATTATCGAGAACTAAACTTGTTCTGTTAAATGTATGGGATTTGACAGTTCTGTTCTGTTAGAGTGATCAAAAGAACACGGCTAGCTTTCGGGTGTTAAACTTGCACGAGAAAAATATATGGGATTTGACAGTTGTACACCACTCGATGTCCCAAAAGAACACGCCGAACACACGAAAGAATAGAATGGTTCCAAAGAATAGACCAAAATTTATACTCGATAAATGTATGGGATTTGACAGTTCTGCACCTCTCGATGCAGCAAGAAAACACAGCTTATAATCTAAGGTTAGTTAGAATGCAATAGTGGTATGATGATAATAAACTGGCATGTCGAAAAATGACGTTAAGTAGAAAATGATTGAAAACTGTCCGAATATCCAATTGAATCGATGACTCTCGTTAAAGTTATATTGATATCACATCCAATTCAAAATTGGTCCTTAATTAAATTCTTGATAATGAGATGGCAAGAATAATTCTGTGACGATTCAAGGTAACCAGCAAATTGATTATTATCATTATCGCATTACGAATTTAAATTACTTCAGATTTCTTAAGTAAGTAGAATTTCTTAAGTCTTAGATGGTATTCTTATCGTAAGAAAATGAACCAGGAAGAATTTTGAAGTAAAATTATCGCGAAATTTAATCTCTTATCAAGAATTCGAAACACGGAAATGATGCGTTTGAATTTATTTCGATGAATTATTTAATCCCAAGTTGAAAGCGATCTGTGAAAGTCATTCTAACATTCCTTCGGGATCGTCTTGTTTAAATTGAAATACTGACGACTTGTTTCTTGTACAAGTAATTAATATTCAAATGATGACTAGCAAAAGCAAAAGCAAAAGCTTCCAGATATCATGTTAATCTTGGGTAGTGTAACTTTCATTTATCTTTCTGGTTTTGTTGATCTTCTGCTTGAGCTATTAGTGTTAGTGATAAAAACTACATTTCGTTCTTAGCTACTAACGATAGTTAACGTGGAATTTTCCATAAAACCGTCAGTTGCATCACATCAATTACAAAATGTCATAGAATACACCAAAACTCAATCAATCACAAGCACAGAAGGTTCCTGTACAATTTGGCCGCATATAGTTGAAAGTGATAAATCTAAGTTATCACGTTTCATGGTGTATCTCCTACAAGTAGGTATCATCACGATTCACAATTACAGAAAGTTCTTATTTGTTAGTAGAAACATTGACCATGGTGACACTTACAAATCGGTTATAGGTACTTAATGAGTCTCGACTGAAAATCTCAAGAACTTGCAGAGAATACCTAGTTCTTGGTTTGTAGGAAGTCATTCTTTAACGGTATCACTAATTAGACATACATTCAGGTAAGCTGAATGACAACCATGCAAATGCCAATCTATTCGCATAATGATACGCACCGGAAGTCATATTGCTGCTGTTGATCTTTTTGTTTTGTTTGTCTGTCATATGTCATGATGAAGCGGTGTTGGTTGAGTCTATTGACTGCTGGTGATCCATCATAGAATGAAAAGAAATTGAGGAAAATCAACTTTATTACTTACCCAGAATAACCAATATCTTTAGTAACATACGCATAAATGGTTATGTAACCCTTTGGAAGTATGAAGAATAAACTATACGATCACTTCCGCAACAAGATTATGACGGTGATCATTTTTTTTTGCCTCAATCTTTTAGAAGACAGACATTGAGGTCAATTGCTTCAGGAGTCCTCCTTACCTTAGAGATCTACTTAAATATCCGCGATCTGATTGCACGATCAATTATTCACTTTTCTATGCAGACTTTCTTTCCCGACAAACAATCGATCGACGCTTTATTAGACGATCGATTGATCCGGGCTTCAGTCAACTATAAATCCGTTCGGGAAAAGACTTTTAACCGTTATAAAACAAGACCGGCAACAATTAGTTGTGTATTAGATATTGAACGAATCTCAGTACGTTTTCCATTCAGCATTTTGAAATTTTCATTTTTGTTGTTGTTTTTGTTGTCTTTCCGGCTAATCTACTGACAACGTTTACTTGTAAGGTGCGTGGGAAATCTTCATGTTAAGACAGTGTCATTGATGTCTTCACGATCACAAGATCTATCTGATCTTGTTTTCCAGGGCAATTTTGTGACGATGGAAATATTGTGACAAATAAGATTAAGGCATGACATGTAAGGAGACAGTTGAATGGAATTTCATGTAATGAATCCTAGAGTTCTTCTCTTAGAGTAGTGGGTGAATTAGAAAGCAATTATAATCATCCAACTGATCCTCACCTTGACAAATTTCAGATTCGTGAACTACATATATAAACGAAAACTTCTTGTAACAATTAAAGTAATTTGAAGAAGATTGTCAGTATTGTCTTCCGCTTGACGAACCTTGTTTAATGGAAACCAAATTTAAAAATTAAATTTAAAATGATTTCCGCAAAACGAATCAAATCTACTTTAAGGAAAACGTTTGCATGTCTGATTGACTTCCGCAATTTGTTGCGTTTTAAAGAAGTGAATTGTACCTTACTCCGTTGAACAATCAGTTTCGAGATGAAATAAAACAAACCCACTGTAACCTATGACCTGGTTACCATCATTTATGCTACTATGACAGTATTATTAATACGACCGCTAAAACGCATCTTTCTAAATGAGGAGCGCCAATAGTCCACCTTTCTACAATTACAATTGACTTGACCTCTTCAACCAGTAAATCTTCTGCTGACATTTCTCTTCTACTTCAAGTTGATTCGAGTGAATGGTCTTTTACCAATTAATTGATCAATGATCCCGAACACATCTTGAGCCTCATTGAAAAGAAGTCACAGATTTTATGACCTTTAAGGTTTCTGCAAAATAACCTGAACAAAATAGAGACGCATTAGACAAAAGGGGAGTTCAGTTGCATCACTATTAGATAATTTACCAGACAGAAAATAAAATATGGCCACCAGGTAATGGAGTCTTTTGATGAAACGAGCGTGGGCAGGTTAACCATTGAAGAATCAGTTGATCAATCGTAACGGTTTGTTGGCGTCTCTAATGCTACGTTAATAACTTTCTTGGAAATATTTTAATCTTCTTGGACGCGAATGATTGATTTGTCAGTTAAGACGACGACGTTTACCTGTAATTTTGTTGTTATTGAAAATGAAATCTTTTTGCATGGTAAATTTTCTTTTGAATGATCGTAATTTTTATTTTTTTGCGTAAGCTCCAATCACTTGTATTGCACTTGTACTCAAAAAATAACAGTAGGTCATGGACAAAATTTGCGGTATAATACCTACCATCACACGTTGCGAAGCATTTGTCAGTGTTATGTGTGACAAATTAGATGATTTATTCTTACAAATTTTAATAATGATGTCTTCAGCAATTTTCAAACGTCTCACCTTTGGGGTCATTTATTTCATCGAAAGTTTATTTAGATAATTAACAATTTACATTCATACTATCCATTTAAACTCGATCACAATCTAGTTGAATTGAAATATCTAAAAAGTGAAATTTTATTCAAATTTTCTATTTTTAAACAAATATTTCTACTTTCCAATTAGTAACATTTACCTATGTACGTGTTTAAAGTCTTGAAGAACGTGCAACGATTTGATGCAACTTATTAATTACAAGATGTTCTAGTTTGGTTACAATTTCAGTTTTTCACTATCTACAAATTGAAATTAAAACACTTTCGCTTAATGTTGTTTGGATATTTAAATTTAATTAACTTGAAACTGAATTTTTCAACACATTAGAAATTATTTATTTTTACATTTCTTAACTTCTTTAATCTCTTAAAATTATATACTAAAATATTTTTAACGAATTCGTTGGTAAATACATTATAAACCTGCTTTAAATGCGTGCACGTCCTTAGCTCCTGTAAGGTAATACATGACTTCGAATGCGTTTCTCTCGAAATGACATTTTTCAACAGATTCTTATAAATTTTAAGGTATTTTGATTATTAGAATGTCTTGTATTCCATTTGGATATTACGTAAAAAAAAATTAAAAAAAGAGTAGTGAGAAACGCAGGTTACTTTCTCACATATCTTTAAGCATCCGCCATTTTGTTGATGGAATTGATTTTCCAAAAATCGATTGCGAAGTGTGATGTTGGAACTTGAACTTGGTTGGAGTTGGCCATCGGTTGGATTGCTGGAAATTGTGTTGGGATGAAATCAAAAACATTTGAGTTTCGGTGGGAGGAGTCATTGGTTGCCCAACACGTTGTACCATGTTGGTAAATTTCTGTCAAAACTAATGTTAATTTCTAGTTCAAATTCAAACAATTAATTTGTCGTTATTCGAAAAAAGTGATTAAAAATGGACAAATGTGGTTAAAGGTGCAACAAGTTATCAACGATCAATATAAGAATAAATATTTTTAAAACAAATTTTCAAGCGACATTTTTTTAAGACATTTCCTCATTTCATGTCTCATAAAATGCATCCAGCGGCACAATAACTGGGACTGGGAGTACCCCAATTGTGAAGAGTACCAGCAAAGCGGCTTTATAATAAATCTTTTTCAACAGAGCATTGGAATATTTAGAAATGGAAATGGACAAAACTTAAATAATATTGAATAAAAAACCAATTAAATTCAAATTCATTTGTGGTTTTATTTAATTTTCGAACAATTTTCAGTTGGTACCGTTGGTACAATCTACTTAAACTTCATTTTGAGGTTGATAAACTTCAAATAACATAAACAGGTTTCGTGTAAATCTGTCAAAACCCGAGACAGATATAATCATTTGCCAATCACAATAAATTTGATTGCAGGTTAAAAGGTCAATTGTCAACAAAAATTAAAATTTATTCAATTCATTCAAGCACTCCTTAAAGTTTGTTTAAAATCAAAATAAAGAACAGAAGAAACGAAATTACTTTAATTGTGAAAATGTCATTGACTATACGGTCTTCTTCGGTAAGTATTATTCTAAGAAAATCAATTTAATTGTGAAATCATTTAAAGATCTTTTAAAGATTCAATTGATATTTAAGATTCTAATAAAAAGCATCATTAATTCGTGGATTATTGCCTTTTGAATTTCAAGTGGATCTATATCAATTCGGAGAGTAATTTGAACATGACACGGTTACGATGCCGACAAAGAACGTGATCTAAGATGAATCACTTGTCCTTAAGAATTCGAATTTTAATTTTAATCATTTGTGTTTTAATGAGATGCTGACACCTCTGCGAAAAAACATGCTCAGAAAATGGATAACACCTTGAGAAACTTGACTGATTCTTAATGATTGTTTATCTTCAATTAAACGAAAATATGCTTTCAAAATGGTAAATGAACTAAAATTAATATGAAATCAATAGAAGATGAGATATAAATATCCTTGAAATAAGTAAAAAACGTTCAATGCGTGTAATGCACCGTCATGTTTGTTAATAATATTTTACGTAAATATTTCGCAACGACGTTACTTTGATGGATTTATTAAAATCATGCTGCGCGAACAAAATAAAACCATAGCAGGTGTGCTGAACTAGGTAGGTACTGCTGTTCTACAGACTAGTGGATAAGGTATTCTAATAAGCGTACAAGGAAGTGTTGTTTATGTGATATTTAACAGCATATTCCATCAGTTGCACCGAGAGACAGAGTCATCGTGTAATCAGAAAACATGATTGGGTAATATCAGTGACTGTCAGTGATAACTATCGACGTAATCATTATCGTAATCATCACTAGAAACTGCGTTTGGATGAGCAAAATGCTAACCAACAAACGGTATCCAGTCCAAAGACATCCAAAGTGTGTCCTAACGCAACAAGATTCAATGACCAGAAGAAGATGAGTTGATGTACAAATTATTCTAGACAGATACGTGTGTCAGCTACGCAACCACAGAACCAACCTTCGACCTGTACATCTGAACTACCACAACCGGGATTGATAATTGGAAACCTCTGAACCAAAGATGTAGTTCCTCAAAATTCATTCTACCATGTCTCTATTGCTTGACATTAGAATATGAAAAACTCGATTCAACAAAACTATTCAATCAAACAAACAAACAATTACGGAAGCAACTCAACAGCAACAACAGCAACAACAGCAACAATTCCAAGTGAACGAAGGTATGGCCACATAACCAAACGACGTATAATTTCGATAATTTCAGATACCGTAACATTGCAAAAAGTACCTTAAAAGAAGAACCTGACGAACCTAGAACTGTTGTAGAATCTAAGAAGAACCAATTTTGTCTAATTTGAGGAACGTGATCGAATCAAGAAATCAACTCCGGATGGCTTTGGGCACTTTTTTCTATAGCAAAAATATCAAGCTATGCTTGTGACCACTTGGAACTCCTCAAGAACTCATGGTGACTCCGCTTAGAGTTGTTAATATTTTTCGATTAAAAATTGACTTTCGGACCACATTTTTCAACGTGGATATTTCAGATTGTTTCGTTAAAATCGTTACAAGGCCGTTCTAGTAGTATGAAATCATCGAAAAATTAGTTTAAAAACGTGGAATTGAAATTACAGGGAAGAATTTTTTCGTTGTTTTTATCTATTTTAGTTTATTGTATCATAGAAACAGATAGCCTGTGGAACAAAAAAATAAGAAAAAATTAAGTTATAATTTAAAATTTTTGATTCCGTCTCGGTCGCCTTCGTCATGTCGGTCAAGACAATTTTGTTAAAATTCTTAAACATTTTTGTGGTGTCCCACATACTCGAAAATGAAGCGTGAAGAGTAAACGGATGTGAATGCATGGAGAAATCATTTTAAGGCGAAGGCACAGGTATGAAGGTATTTGTATCCATTCTTGTTTGTTAGCTAACATTGTTGCAGTCCTGAAACAAAATTATGGTTATTATGAAAATTATAGGAGAAGTTCTACACATCGACGGTTTTCTTCTCATAGCTCTTGTGACATCTTACTAACTTGAAATCTATAATTAATCAAATTAACATAAGAAATACTTTGATACTTATGTACCCTATGTTGAACTATGTTGACACGGATGATATCTGGGAAGTCTTATTTGTATGAAGACGCACAGATCATTTTAGTTGCTTTCACAGTTCGAGTGACGTCTACTAAAATGGTATTCTAAAACCTTAAGTGTATTTAGTCTACCATCATGATGACACCATCTAACATTTACGATGAAGCACTGTGGCTACTTTAAGTCCAACAAAAATCAGATCTGCATGATGACGCACAGTTAAAGAGCTTCAAGATCTGGACATATAAGGAGCACATATTGTTTCATTAATTTCATTTTCAATGTTATGGTTCCCAGCTGTTATGGTGATCTATAAACTAGAGTTCAGAGTCTGAACTGTATACATAAATAATTTAGGTGTAGTGTCAGTAGCTTGAACGTGTACAGCCAGTTCGAGAAGAAGAAGAAAAACCGAAACGCGTAGTCACGGCCCGCGCCGTATATTTTCCGTCAAAACGTCGGGATAAAATTATAAGACGTGTTTCTTATTAGTATGTACTTAAATCAATCTCTTTAATACAATGGTTATATAGAGTAGTATTGTTTTGCCCCGTTTTTTCATTTTTTCTTCGATGCTGCCATAACTCTGACAATTGCTCGGCACTGGACATTTTAGGTTTTTTAAATTCGGTGCATATTTACGATTCATATGAGACGATATCTTCTATATTTTTCCGTTTTCTTTTTAATACCGACTTTGACTTATATTCCGATAAATATTTTTATTTTCAGGCTTTAGGTAATTCTTTTTATGTTCTTTACAATGGCACCCAAATGTACGTCCTAGTTAAACCCGTTCTCACGACACACTAATTTATAGTTTTACACAACGCTAATTAACAACAATTAAGTGTAGGCGCTTCCACTAGCCCGATGTCTTAACGAGCAAAACAAACGCTACACAATAAATACGTACAAATATGCTCAATCCACTGTGAGCTCAATCGTTGTTATCGCATTATTAGTATCGTAGTTAGTAGCTACATTTTTCTACATTTGAAATGAGAACATTGGACATTATTAGGGATTACGCAATAATGTTGTTCCTTTTCGGACTGTATATTGAAATGGGATCTAATTCAGTTCCTGAAATACATAAATACAGGTAGGTAGGTTAATTTTTTCGTAGTGGTATAAGTTTGAGCATGACCTTCTTGTTAAACGTCAGCACTTCCTGTCTTGAAGATCACTTGAGGTTGACAATATTCTTTTAACGAACCTTACATAACACATAAAATCATTGACTGTATAAAATTTTAATGACTTTGTTTAGTACAAATTTAGTATGACTCTTTTTATGGTAAAGAAACACCATTTCCGTTTATTATATAACTTCATATCTTTTGTGATTTACTAGTAACTGTCAGCGCGATCATAGCTTATTTATTATGATGTATTTCCGTTTCACCCTATTGGGTTTTGCCTTGTTATGCGAATTCTTAAAAATCACATTTTATGTTAAAATTTATTTTGGAGGTTTTGTTTTTCTTGTTAACCATCAAACCGTATAGCATGTAGGTATCACATATTCTAGCGGAACTAAATTTGTGACAATGATACGCTAGTCACTATAGTTCCTAGGGAATTTTAAATACATATCATTTAAAGTGACACTGAAAGCAAGAATAAATTGTCCTTGAATGAGTTCTAAACAATCTGGATAGCATCTATCATCAATAACCTATCAAAGACTTGATAATAATCAACAACTTCTTTATACATAATAAAAGGCCACCCGTCATTTCTAAAACCAACTTTTATGTTGCTGATTACGACTTAATAAGTTTCGTGTTGATAGAAACATTGAAAGCAGATAACTCATCCTGATTCGAGTTAAATCGTTAACAGATAAATAGATATGAAGTGATGAAGTTCCACAACGAGGTTCTAATCAATTTGATTTCAATGAAAGACTAAAAAATATATATAGTATATACATAGATACCGAAGAAAATTACTAAGTTTATATTTGAATTAGTCATTATTGGAAATAATGAGATAATCAGAAAAATAATATCCGTCGTGAGGAAGGCGGACAAGGGTTTTATAGGCAAGGGTCATAGTCTATTCTATGTGATTACCTCTTCAAGATGAAACAGAGTAAACAAACGTAATGAGATCATCACCCAAAGTAGACTAAAGATTTTCTATGTTCTATGTATTCATCATAAACTTATAAAATGACTTAATGATAGACCATAATTGGGACTCATTAATAATGATATCCGAAGACGTCAAGGATCTTTAAGTCATGATTTCTCAGTGACTTGGCAATCTTTCGATAAAGACTTTCGTGAATCATGATAGTGATGAGTACAATGTATCCGTTATGCTGATATCAAATTACAAGTTTTTCAAATATTTAATTTCAAATTAAAACGTTTTTATGCGTGGGCTTATATCTATCTGCTATACATATATCTGTCATTCAAACTGCTATTAACACGTGTTTACCATAATAAGATCGTTAATCAAATAAACATATTTTTGAGGGCCTGCCAAAAATTTGTGCTGAGTTCTAAAGCTAAACACTCAACAGGGCGACAACTTTTTAATACTTGAAAATTGAAAAATTTAACGGTAAAGATACACTTAATGCGCCATTTTAAGAAGAAAATGTATGTCATCGTTATTAACAAGCGATCATTATTCTTTTTAACAGCCCAGCACGCGTCTCATCGTCTTAATTTCCTTTGGTGAAGACGCTACAAAAATTTTAAAGAAAATATTAACACGGTATTAGGTTCAATGTTTTGCGTGGGTGTGACTTTAATAAATCGTGAATAGCATAACATGTTGGTCACCTCGACATTCAAGGGTCAGAGAATATGAATTTTAATATGTGATCACAGTAAATTCGGTTACCAAGCAGTGTTAGTTACAAGTTTGAAAGATAAACTGCTGTTATCCTTTTTAACTCAATAACACGAGTTATATACGATTTAACGGTTATCACGCAGCACTAGTTTCAAGCCTAAAAGGAGGCAAGGAATAATATGCACATCTGTTATAGCGAGTTTGCACCGACCTCAATATAGTAGATTTAGTGAGAAGATTTAACAAAATTCCTCGCCCGTTTACACCACCAGTGAGGAGATTGAGTTTGACAGTTCGACATTTTTTTTGTGAAATTGTTTTGTTTTGTTGTTCTGTTTTGTTGCAACTACATCACACTCGAGTTGGGCTAGCGCTTGACGTACCGAAAATAACTAGAGAATTTTCTTAGACAACGCTTAGTCGTGTCTGTCAGATGAGCAGAAATGATTCCATCACTGAACAAAACTAAGGAAGCCTTCTTTATCTATGATGAATCCGACGAATAATTAATTTAAGAATTACCATTGAATATTCTGTTGACAGAAAATGGAATTTTCCCAAATATCCAAGGAAATGAGATTAAATTAAGAAAAGCTAATAATTCTAGAACAGTTGGAACACTTCCGGACAAATCTCTTGTAACTGTAAGAAAATTCAAGAATTTATTATGCCAGAACAAAGTCGATTACTTTACACCTGAAACGAACCATGAAATTGTTAATATAATTAACATAATTGCATTATCAGTTATGTCATATCCATTGATAATTTATCCAAAAATTTATTTGATGACATCTAATTCAGTGTACCGTTGATGTTCTAGTGCAGATCAAATAAAATTTTGTGATTTACTTGTTCAAACATTGTTGAATGCTATTAACTAATTTGTTTAACGGAATTGTTCGTTTATTTTATTGCGAACACAGATTTGAAATTTGTACAAATTTAACACGAAAATTTCCGCTTTTTGGTGAAGTTTTCAACTTCAATCATTCAATCATTTCAATAATGGATATTGATCAAAATGTTCAACAAGATGAATCAAATCAAGGACTACGCCGTAGCTGAAACAGGGTTAAACAGATTTTATGGTTAGAAAAATGGTTTTGTAATTTTCTTGGATTTTGATACCTGTGTTAAATTTTAACATTTTAATATATGAAATCCTAATGGTCGTGAAAATGAATTTCATTCACCGGAGAATGGGATTGAGTCTCTGAAAGCGGAGAAAATTCATTTTATGTAGATCAAACACAGAATGAATTTCATTCAACGGAGAATGTGATTCACTCAAGCGGGGAAAATTCATTTTCTATATGACGTCATAAATATCTATCAATTTTTATTTATTTTTCTAGTCTGGTATAGAACATCATCTCTTCAGAATTTCTAGCAGTCACCGAAGAGAGTAAGACATCAGTTCTATTAATTTTTGTTTCAGCAAGACAAAGTTCTTCATAACTAAATAGATAGTAAAGAGTTTTCATAATCCTGATACGTTCTCAAAAGTCATGAATTTTGTCATAACTCCAATTGACCTTATCAAGACGAATGTCATCTCGGTGTTACTCTATCCACAAAGTTCAAGTGTCAAGCTATCCCCTATTGAAGCATCAATTTCGTGTCCGTATTGCATCACAGCAGAAGGTCACAAGCATCACAAAGTAATGGTGCGAAATGTTTAGATAGATTTGAAAGTTCAATGAAGTGATGATTTCTCATCGACAATATTCAATTTATCGGATTCATTTAATCGAATAAGAAAATAAATTGTCGAGAGGTTTGATATTGACCTCAGCAATTTAATTTCTTGTGATTTTTAACCAACTTGTCCATTCAGTTCATGCAATGAGGATGGATAATCTTCAAGTTTGGAAGATGACTATCGTCGTTTTGATCTTTAGAGTTTGTTTGTTTACGAAGTGACTTCACCATAATATGACCTGGTGGATAGGTTCATTACTGCACGTTATAGGTGCTATTGTGCCACTACCAACCAACTGGCATAGTAAACAAACTTGCCGTAATGGCATTCCCTTATACTCTGACCAACAATGACTGTTTAAATATCAAATGTGTCTACAGACTCTCTGGCTGTCTCGCTGTCTGAATTCCTTAGACGTCTTCAAACAGTGCTGGGTTACTGATGCTGCAGATACTTTAACATTCAATTGCCATTTAACATATTTAACTACGGACAATCTTGTAAGTTCAAACTGTCGGCACATCCAAGATTGATAGTCTTCGGATGAAGGATGCTGGAGGCTTTCACAAACTTGTCCCCTATAATGTCATGTAATCACAAATATTACGAAATTATTTAACACAAATTAAAAGCTATTTAAACAAAATTATATCTGATGAACCCGTATGTGGTTTCATGGGTCAAGTTCAGTCCATGAATGTCAGCTGGAAGACACTGAAATGAAAGAGGGTCAGTAGGTTATATAAATCGCATAAATTTATCTACTTACCCAAATATTTACGAGAGATCTTGATAAACTAAATTTTATTCCAGCTAAAACTTTCTTGAGCAGCCACCTGGAGTTTTTAACCCGGAGGTCAGAAGATGATCGAAGTTTTCATACCTAAAAATTTTGGAAGTTTGTCTGTATTATTCTTGCACCTGATACAATCCCGATTGATAACCAATTTCACATGCATGTGATATGAGTTTAGAGGAAACATGAACGTTCTGTGGTTAGAGATTTAATCCAGCGTAGGTGGAAATCTGTAGATTGATTATACAGGAATTGTTGGATTTTCATGAATAAATTGGTGACTTCAAAATGCTTCTCTACAATTCATCCATTCGAAGACCATATTTGGGTTGATCTCGAGGAGATTGTGAAGAGTATTCAGTTAGAAAATCCTCATTATCAAAATGAGAATGATGACTATGAATGAATTTGTTTAATGTGACACACCTTTATCACCCTCCCTAAATGTTGTGTTACAAAACATATCAGCTCATCCAGAAGACAGATGTTTTTCAATAACACAAAAGTTCAGGTGGGCTAGGTTGGAGACAATGGTGAAAGTTCCTTTGTCATATCCGATGCAAAGACATCATGCTCTTCTGGAACAGTACAGTCTACAGATGGGATCATCTACGCCACCACAAACCTTACCAACCTCGTATGATGTGGTTCTCTGTTTACAATGTGTTAACACTCGGGATGGATGAATACGAATCTGGTTGTAGATAGATATCCTCATGTTTATTCAAATCCACAATAATAGCTTCCAGGCAATTATACTTATTCCCGTTTCTGCTGTACGATCACACCTCAAAGAATTTGATTGGATTTACGTGATGGAGAATCTTCACTTCAAGTAATTATTTGAAAGTACTTTTCATCGAACGTTGTGGTGTCTTGGCATATGACAACTCCTTGTTCAAAACATAAAATATATCGTCTGAAGACGATCATACAAACAGACACGTAATGTATAGTTAGTTTTCTGTTTTGATCAATTAATTCAAACACATTCCAAGATCCCTTTCTTGTTCTTCGTGGGAATCATCAGGTATACTAGTCACGTAACAAAGTTCATACCACCTACACTGATCTGAGGTGGGATAGATCGATAGATATTGAATTTTTAATTAATTAAAATACATTTTTCCTCTTCTATTTCGATGGATGAATTAATGAAGAAAATTACTAGTTGTGTGGAACCTACTATATTTATTCCCAAAGTTTTGATAACAGCCACATTCTTTTTGGAACTGCTATCGAGTTCAAAACAAAATTCACAAAAGAACAATCTGGACGTGATCTTGATATATTTTGAATGTTGTCACCCGTGGCAGAGATTTACCAACTTCAGTCAAGTTAAGTCTACATATTGTTAGATTCACAGATTAGTCGAAATTTCAAGTAAAGTAATTAAGTACCTCGAGATGCGATTTTTACTATTGAAATTAATTGAAATGCCATTAATCCGTTCCAGTCCCCAAAATGCTACTTCAGTTTTTCTTGTTACATGTTATTGAATGAGAAAAATGTATTTATAAATGACAAATATTGTATAAAAACATACAAATAATGTAAACTGGTTTTACAAAGTGCATTTGTATTTTGATCACTCAACTTAAATGCTACTGTATGCCTAATTTTAGTCACTGCTTTTCTCTTCACTGGTCTTTGTCTGGCCGTTCCCCGTATCTCAAATGTTGCTTGTATTTCAAAGCGCAACTTCGATTGCTCGACGGCTCGTATTTTAAATATTTCGAATGTTAGGGCACTCGTATCTCGAGGTATCACTGTAAACGAATTCGTGATATTGCGATGTTATGTAATGTTTTTGTCATATAACGATGATTGGAAAATTTCAAACATAATTGCTATTAATTAGCATGATTAATATCTTTTCTCAATTCATAAATAGGCACTTAATTTTGTTAATTTCATTTGAAGATCTTTGTCAGAATGTCCTAAGAACAATTGAGCTAAAGATTTTCATGATTTTAGTTCCGCATATTTTGGAAATTATTTAAATAAAAAATATAAAAATAAAATTCACACGATCGATTGATAAATACATATTTTTCATTAAATTTGAAGAAGTTAAACGAAGGTCTTCTTAATTTCTTCAATTCATTCAAGTTCAAGATAAAGACCTTGAAATAAACATGAGCTCACTATGAGTTCTCTACGCAGCCTATGATACCGTGAACTATAACTCGAGAGCTGAGGTGTTATATAATCTAATTTTTCTCAAGTAACATTCTATTGAAATGCAAATTACGACATCGTGGACATCACACTGGCAAAGAGGGTATAAATGGTGGAAAAAATCACATGTTGAGCTAGAAAAACAATGAGACCGAACTGGTGCAGGTCGGACAAGGTTGCTTGAATGGATAAAAAAGAAACCAACATGGTTCCATTATGGTATGGTTAGTTCCCATGACATAGCCGATGGTGTTCCGTCACCTAGGAACGAAGAAGCTTCACATTGCAGATAGTTCGGCAGATTATTATCTTAAAAGGTTTCTTAAGTTTACTTCAGTAGAATTAAATTCCGTTCAACTAACTAACGAACTAACTAACGCCATATGAACAAAACAACAGAGTTTATCATAATTAGTCAGAGAAGTACACACATTACTCAGTCCCTATGGGTGGCATGAGATTGTCCCTAGTCATCATTTTTATATGAGGAAGTTATTTTGTATTTTTAACATTTTAATAACATTAACAGTTTTCCCGATTGTCTTAAGTCGTTCCCGCTCCCCAAGATGCCGGAAGATTATAATTTTTGACTTTCTTTAGTTTGTTTAACTAAAGATTCAATGAACTTGTATATCTTAAATTTATTACTGATGAGATAATTATGTAACTGAAGCATTCATAAAATTAAAACATAATCAGAGATCATGACGTTTCCGTAGTCATTAGGGTTTCATTATTTAATTACTACTAACAGCTTTCAAATAACAAAGTGTGTTTTTGTGTCACGGAAGCATCCAGGAATCAAGGAAAACATTTTGAAGCAAATCTTAACGTCTGAGGTGCTAAGACGTAGTTGACATCATAACATCCACATCGCCTAAAATAGTACTTAACGAGTCACATGATGGTCAAATTTTGAATAGCACCAATAAAATTGTTGAGTTATTGAAGTTGTTTCCGAAATGATGAACGTTTCATTTTGGTCAAAGTAAAACATGTCTTGCATACGGCCAATGCTATGTTCTTTGTCGGAATAAATGGATGCCAAGCAGTGACTTCCACGAGCTGTGCGTGCAAATAGCCCTTCTTTAGAGTTTTCTTGCAGGGACATAAGACACTGTAGAGTCTTATCAAATCTGCATTCTTCTAAAGTCATTTACATATAATATAGTGATGTTGATATTTGAGGAGGCGGAAGGCAATTTGAATACGGAGCACACTTGAAATCTAACTTGATGACACTTCAAGTGTGAACAGGTGAGGAACGTATAAGACAACCGCTCCTAGCCTTTTGTCGGTAGATCCCCTTGAGGATAACTTTCGTTGATTTTCGATTGTCTGACATGATATTCAAATGAGGTATGAGTTGTGGTACCAGTGGTGCAAGTGAACACTAGTACAGCCAGCCAGTAGTCATATTGTCTTTTGTGATAATCATAACTTTTATGCAGTAAATGATGACGGAATGTGATTAATAGTCACTGAACGCTTGAAGCCCATTCCATAAAACACTTCCAACCAACCTTAGTCGCAAAACCCTTTTCAAACGTGATTCCTCTTGTCTGGATTGGTATGGTTTTATTTTAGTTCGCTATATATGTACTATTCTGTGGCCCGTAAAACATAATTATGGAAAAACGAAAATGACTGGTGCATGTTTTTACTTTTGCTGTAATTTTGTGCTGCCTTGCGGATAATTTTAATGGTATGGTGTGTAACTAAGCAAATACATACTTTGCACGCATTCAGTCATTGTCAATATCATGGCCAAAAAAAACTGGTCAGTGCAAACCGACGAACTGGTTAAACTTTACCATCATTTTTCACACTGCCAGAGGATGTTGTTTTTGGTTTTGGATTTCCTTCTCTTTGGTCAATCATTAATGATGCAGTCGAGTACTGGGATAACTAAAAAATAAATTTAACAAATGATTGTGAATATATTTCTTTAAAAATATATTTTACTGATGTGTTAATCGCCAGCAGGAGTGTTTTTAATGAATCTTGCTTTTACGTTGCATCACAATGATCCGCAAATGTCACACAAATAATATCTTCAATTTGTTGTTTTATATTTCATAAGAAGTTGACTAAAATTCACTTTTAAATTATATTTTTAAGGGTGTTATAAGTTTGACCTCTATGTGTGTCTGTCTGTGGCACCGTAACTCAAGTGAATCGATTTGGATGCGGTGTGTTTTATTTGAAAGCAAATTTTCTAGCGATGATTCTTAGACTTATTTTATCAAAATCAGTTCAGCCGTTTCAAGGTCACTAGCTGCGGTAGGGATCTAAGACGCATGATGGGTATTTACTTTACTTTCAAACATATGGTTCTCAAATTTTTAATTTAATTTTTATTAATTGACAGATAAATTAGTTCAAACTCTTCTGCAATTTTGAATGAAATTTTTTGAACTGTTCTCGGGGCATCTGTTGGAGGATGACAAAAATAACGTGATTCATTGGTTTGAAATGCAACTCGTTGTTGATAGCAAGAAATTACTTAAAGAAAATCTAAAGAAACAAAATAGCATACGTATATCGTCAAAAGCTATTCTAAGAAAATAGAACGAAGGTCGTAGATATAAAGAGTTTTTCAAGCTTTTAGGCAAATTACTGCCGGCATCAACATAAGCGTGCGCAGCAAATTGATGAACTACAAGATGTTTTGTTGTCTTATATTCGAAGTAATCTCTAACTTGACAAGATGACGCAGTTTATTATCTTTTTAAGAATAATTTTAACAGTTTTCTTTATTCTTTAGTACATTAACTATTTGCGCAAATTTATTACTTCACGCTATATACGATTTTATATCCGCAACGATAACAATAAAACCAGTTACTAACGACGACGACCACGACGACTGACGATTCACCAAAATCTCTTGTAGCTAAAGATATAGTAGAAGAGCTGTAGCAGTAACTCCTCAAAGTCTTACCGAAATTATGTAATCTCTTGGTTGTTGTTGAACAAAATGCAGCTTCAAAATATATTACCCCGACTTTTGGTATCCATTAGCTTCTAGAAACTCGATCAGTGTCTATTGAATCAACATTAACAATTGAAGTTGTCGGCCGATGTTAAGACGCTAGACATATCTTGGCTACACCTTTTCCTTTTTAGTGGAAAATGCATTTTTAAAACGAAAATAATCATAAATTTCACCAACCATGTTTGTGGATACGTCTACATTGTCTAATTTGCAACTGGAGTACCTCCATCCCTCACAATTTGTGTAACAACATTTTCTGTTCTGATCCAGACGATATAAAACTCACTCCGAGTTGGAATTGAAGTTTATGTTTGACTGTTTCAAGTCTAAGATTGTGTGAAAGTGAATTCAATTCACTTATTTTTCGTATTTTTGTTACTAAACGTAGTTTCGTTTTTGCAAAATTGTGAAAATTCACGTTGATGTCGTTTTTTGTTTTCTTCCAGTCTCGCAGTTTGTGGTTTCACTTTTCTAATGGCAAATCCAAGTAAGTACTATACGTCTGCAACCATTATGTACATTGCAATAAAAATAAAACCAAGTACATCCGTAATACTAAATGGATACTAAAGTTAACACTTAAGGACAATTAATCATTGAAACATCTCTGTGTTTTTATAGCAAGTACGGAAGATATTCGTATCACTTTCATTTATTCAGCACTAAAGGGGAATCCCTCAAATTTACTTTCCAATCAAAATACTCATTGATCTTCTTGCATCGTCCTTGAGAGGATTGTCGACATGATCACCTTTGAACCCACTCGTCTAACAACCCACTCAAAGTGTTAAACAAACAAAAAACTGTTAAAGAAATCTGCATCTTCCGACAAAAATCACTTTCAATGTTACCTGATAATCTCCATTTGTTAAACAATTAACGTTTGAGGTGTTAAAAATAGAAAAAAATGCTGTAAAAAATAAATTTACAAGTTTTTTATTTTGTTCGATTCTGTTTGAGTAGAAATTTTTTGGATAATTATTTTCTATTCATGACGTTTCAAAGTCAAAACTTTCACAAAACTTAAAGATGATCGTCTTCGTCGAGGAATTCGTCATATAATGGTTCTCGCTAATATTTCGGGGGATAAGTAAAAGTTGTTAATCATAGAATAATTCGACAATTTCGTTTTCATTATATACACAAAACTCGATCGTGCAGAAGGAAAATATGCTGATTTTGTATGAAACATCATAACCGATTTCTTTTATATTGAAGTGAAACTTTTAATGATTTTGGATTGAGAGTAAACATGTCGAGCTAACAAAATCTGTTTAACAAAATTGTCCTTTTATTATTACAAACATATTATCAAAGAGAGACAGAGAAAAAGTATACGAATGTCCGCACAAAGAGAAGATGCTAAGAATAATCACCGGGCGTTGACACTTTTGTTGTCATTCCATAAAATGTTGCACTTCAGTAATGTTACAGTCCCTTCAACAGTTGAGCGCAATCTGCTGTCTGTTGTGGAAAGTAACAAATTTTATTTCAATCGACAACAAGAAATTAGTTGAAGCAAATCATCTAAAGAATGGTTCTCACTGGTTTCTGTAGAAGAAGTAAAAGTTGTTAATAATAGAATAATTCGATAATTTCGTTTTCGTTGTACATAAAGACATAAGACTCAATCGTGCTGAGTTGGTGTGAAACATCTTAACCGATTTCATTTGATTTAATAAAAATTTTAAATTTGAATTACACTCGAAATAATAGTGGCCACTTGACATACTTTGAGGGCTACAAGAAGCACCTCTTCCCACGAACCTCAGGCAAACTTGAACCCATTCAGAACCTTCTTCATGAAACCATTCGATGTTAGCACGAATCAGGTCATACCTAGATCTATTTGGTTGTCTCAGCATAATCATAAATCTCAGATTGGGTTGATTACTACTTACTCCCAAAATGGGGGAGCTGAGAAATTATGATCAGCACTTGAAATGGAAATGGAACGATCGTGTCGAATGATATCGATAACAAAAATGGCGACTGGTGAATTTTGGTCAACACGCGATTTTGGAATTTATGGTTTTAAGATTTCCGTGTTGCTATTGTTGTCCATCTTTTACGCATGACGATTCACTGAAGTGTCTTCAAGTTTTTACCATTTCCTTGAGATATCATACTATGATCTTCGTTTATTATATCTTATATCTTATGTGTGTATGATCATTTTTCAATCAGTAGCTCCAGTAACGGGAGAAATTTTTATAATGTTTTCAAGTTTTGCACACTCACTAAGACTTCTGTAGGTGTGACACGGGTTATTCTTGTTGCCAAATATTTACCTTTTGTCCACAGCAAACGTCTTCCATTTCACTTCAGGTAAAATTCTTAAAACCTGCAAACGTCATGGCGTACTTTCTTTAAGAAATTTGTTTCTTGTTGATTGTATGTTAATTTGAGTTTATCTGTAACGGTTGTTAAGTAATTTTCTTGATTTTTCTTATAAAGTGTTTTATGTCAAACATTTTGTTAATTGCTTTTATCGGAGAAATATTTCGTGTTTAAAATTTGGTCAAGTTGAAATATGAAGTGGATACTCTTGTACCGGATCTTTATGAAGAAATAAATATATTCTGAGTGCCGTTTCTGGTGTATCTCTGGTTTGGTACAAAGTAGAATTCGGGATAGAATAAGTGATTGCGCGTTATTAATAATAATCACGATGCAAAGTATCTTTATAAATATAACTCCATTCGAAATGGGTATTATGTTTCTCTAGTAAATCTTGTAAAACTAGAATTCTATGATGATCTTGGCTACCATAGAAGAACAAGAAAAGCACGTAAAACCTCGCCACTGGTGGTGGCTTCTCTTACGATCACGATCAAATAGCTTCATAGAAGCATAGAAAAACTAGACCTTGGTCTGTCAATTAAATGGAAAAAAAGAGAAACAGATTTATCGAAAATTAATTGAAAATCATTTCTGGTAATAAGAAGCCTCTGGCACTAAGAACAAAATTCTTTTTCCAAATCTTGATTCTAGGGTAGAGTCAGGTACCACCAAGTTAGGAATATCTTACACCGACAGGTCAGTAAACCTTGCCTATCCTTGAAAGATTGAAAATAAGCCATCATTTCGGGACAGCCCAGTTTATTCATTGATCCATTTTTTATTTTCATTTGAAACTTTTGTAGATTAGAATTTTTGGGATTATTATTTCATAATTTTAATCATTTGATGACTAACCCAAGTGGAGTCTACGATGATTTTCAATTTGTAAATCGTAATTTGAGACCACAAATTGGGAAACCTTTCAATCAAATGATTTTTGATTTGTTTTGGAGAAGACTCCACATAAGTTTAACTTGAAGGTCAAACCAATCATGCTGAGAAGTGTGATTTGAAAATGATGAATTTTTTAACCTGCTAGATATTGTGTAATGTTTTTTTTCGTGAATCCAAAATTTCAATATTTCTTCAGGAAATTAAAAATTTTAAAGAAGGAAGCACGGAACAATAAAATATTTGTATAAATATTTTCCTAATTATTGAAATTAGGAAAAGTAAACAAGCAGTTGTCAAAATCTCCGTTTCCTTTTCAACCAATCGCTCACAACGATCGTACTTGGCACGCTCTAACCACTGTGCAACCGTGAACGCTTGCATTTCCCCTCATGTCCCACAATCATGTTGTGATGCCACATGTTGAATTTTCTGGGAATTTTATGTATCAAGTTAGTTTCAATTGAATCCATCAGAAACCTACCGAGTTATGTTATTGTAATTGGTAAGGTTTCGGTGGTCTTACGTAAATTGTAGGCTCTGCGTAATCGACAAACCTTTCAGAACACAACTTGCATTTTGATTATCAGACATTAGAGATAAAAACCTATCAGCAGATAGTTATTGCTAATAAATGAAGATCCTGGGAAGAATGCGAGGTATTTCATTATCTGCAATCGTTGATGCCAATTAAAGTTGTAATGAAGTTTGCAACAATATTAGACCACAAATGATAGGAGAGAAACCTTTTTTAAGTGAATCGGTATCGGGATCAATTAGATGGACGTAAAATCTTCCGAAATCGCCTCATAATCACATAATTTTATCGATTACGATCTTGGAAGGAACAGTCTGTAATGATGAGCTCATTTGAGAGTGGATAATATCGTGCGTAGGTTTATTGCACTGCATCATGGGAAGATATCCTGATCTTTACCCAGACTCAGTTGCATTATAAACTTTTAACTTTTTGTAAAATGTTTTTCTGTCTAGAGAGTTGCTATCAAATTTTGATCTGACCATGCCATCAACCTGTAAGGTATCGCCGTCAACATACTGGAATCAACGTGATCAGAAGCGTCTTCACGTGATGGAATTTAAGGGCGACAATTGTATACACATATCATATGATTCGATATGCCACACGGGTGGCAACTGGCAAGTCGAGGAAGACTGGACATTAGCATTAATTACTGTACGTGATAGGAAAATTAGATGCTTCAATGACTGAAATTTATTCGAATCACAGCGCCAGGTCACTGGCATCGATCGTTTTCGACAACCAACACACACACTCCTTCGAGGTGGCCTCTTGGCGGAACCAATTCATCGGTAGGTTTGTAAATCGTGAAATACAAAATTGGCGTGGTATCACGATACTACACACCACGGGTATAGTGAACTTCCGGTCCCTAATCGTAGCGACTAGGTAAATGCAAATTCAAAACCTCTTTGGGATGGAAACCAGAGATCCGAAGGTTCCAAGGTAAATGCTTGATTGACACCTTGCCGGGGGGTTACCGAAATGTATGGTAGATTAATCCGGGTATTGCCTTCCCTTGGTATTTTGTTTTGTTTTTCGAATTTGTTTTCACTTAATTTCATTTTTCTTTTAGTGCCCGTTCCCATCCTTAAGGTGTGGCATTTTAACCTGTGCCTCAAACGAAATCTTTTTTTTTTTGTACACTTTGACAGATGGACGGTACCTTTTTCGTGTTTTTGATCTCTTCAATGATTTCTTGCTGCCTTCTTTAATTGAGTGGAAACATTTTCACGATCTTTCAGTTAAATTCTTCCTCTTACCTTATTTTTATTGCATCGTCATTTTGAGTGCACATGATGCGTTTTTCATATGATGGGCAATTAAAAAATATCGTAATTTCAAAATTTAATTGCATGCGAACGTTTGAACAAAGTTGAACTTGAAAAAATAATTGCAATTCACGATCCTATTCAAGCAACTCCCTAAATCCCTAAAATCATGAACAGGAATAAGTCTCACCTTAACATTTGGATTTGAATTCACACTTTTACATTAACAAAATCGAGATATCTGACACAAGTTGACTTCCAAAATGCAATTCAAAGTCCCAAAATGCATAAAATAGTTCGTAGGCAGTCCGTCTTAAGAATTCAGATTTGAACATACACTTTTACATAAAGAAATTCGATTTTGCAGTATGTAGTAGTAATATTTGGTGCTATAGAATCTTCAAACATTTTTCTGTATAGGAATTTCAAGAAACATCCCAGTTTCAAAACCGAGATATCATGAAAGAGATTGTAATTCATACTGCTGTCCCTGCATGGTTACAAAATATATAAAAACGTTTGGAAAGGACTCAGCTAAGAATTCAGATTTGAATATACACTTTTACATAAATAGACACATTTTTGATGTTAATAGTAGGTATAGTTCATTGAATATTCATGTGAATTTTGTGTGGTAAAATCTCGAATCATTTTCCTATCGAATAAAAAAAAATTCATCTAAATCGGATTATTTTTAACCGAGTTATGGACGAAAACAGGCGAAAATTCGTTTGGATCTCATCCATTTTGAAAAGAGCTTTCAATTCCACCTCAGCTGAACTCACCACGATGAGAGCGAGTGGAGCTTTGAGTCTCTCTCACCACACATCTGAGACCGGCTGACTTTGAGTGTGTGAGTGTTGCAGAAGAATTTTTTACACAGCTACCACCAACACTGACGCAGGAAGTTTTTATTCTCCCGCAGTCACAGTGTGGTGTGTTTGTTGACAAACATGGACGAACCGGTGGAACTTGTCTACACTGCACACATGACAGCTACTGCACGCTTGTGTTTGTTTGGAAGCCCAGAAGTTCTCGGTGCAACAGGGTGCACTGCGTGAGTGACGTCGCACATCACACCGTCACCTCAGTGCGAATGGCAGCAGTAAATTTGAAGTCGTTACACAGCATCGCGTCGCGTGCTGACGTCGAGTTGATTTTCGTGCGGTCGTGTTGGTGGCTCGAACTGGATGGACTTTTCTGCCAGAATTTTCTCAGTTCAGTTGAGGTTTAACCGTCGTGGGTTAAAAGTGTGTTTCGAATTCCTTCGTGTAGTGCCGCATTTCGTCTTTGAAAATTGAATCAAATGAAAATTTTAATTAATGAAAATTGAAAAGGGTGAAAAGTGAAAACTACATTTGACAAAATCGAGAAAACATTAATAGCTTTGAACGTGCAAAGCTGGAAAATTCTGTTTCAAAATTCCATGAAACTGTCAGTGACAATTTTGCAGTTCATTGAATTTTTATTCAAATTAAAAACAAAATTAACTAATTAAAATTTAAATTTAAATAATTCTGCGTTAATTAAGTGAGAATTCCAGTTTGAAGTGAGTCTTGATTCGCCAGCAAACAGTCACGAAATTTCGCAGTTCTGAAGTGCAACTGGCGTAAAAATTTTTCAAAAATTTCATATAATTTTTCGATTAATTTGCAAAAATTTACATAATTCATTTAGTGCTGGTTTTGATTTACAAAATTTATTTGTGTTTTTTGATTTAAAATTTTTGAGTTCAAAAGTTCAGTTCCGTGTTTTGAAATGAAATTTTTGTTTTTAATAATAAAATTACAACAAGACCTCGGAAGTGTTTTTCATTTGATTACGCATAAAATAATCTATTAAAAACAAAATAATTTTTAATGCAATCCACAGTGCAAATCGTTAACATTCTCAAGGATTACAGAAATTTCGAAAATTTTTATGTGAAAATTTTGTTTTGGGCATAAATTGAAGAATTTCGAAGGAAACGATCTGCTTCGGATTTTAAACGCACTCAAGGTGAGAAATTTTTTAGTTTAATAATTTTGAAAAATTTTAAAACAGAAACACTTCACCTTTCGAAAATGACATTTAAAAGTCGTGATCAGTGATCACCAGTTTCCCTCACCCTGCACAGTTGGACCAGTCCAAATGCTGGTGAACGTCTTCAAAGTTTGAGAGTGTGTGGTGTAAATTAGATATACATGGTTTTGGGTAAAATCCATGGTAAATGCCAGTTGATTGAATGAATTCCATGAAAACGGGTCAAATTATATTTGATTTGCATTCAATTCCCAGTTGAAAGTCTGCCTCTGCTAATGATGACTTTCAATTTCGCCATTTTCTCTCTGACGGTCATTCGGAAGCTCTGGTGATTGGCCTGGAATTACAGCAGACTTTCTCAACTTTCCAAGTTCAAGAACAGTGTTGAGTTGGGCATACATTGTACTTTACTCACAGTTTCGTTGCAGTTTTCTTGTATAGGAAATGACTAAATCACTTATCATAGAGATAATGAACTCATATTCCATTTCATTCAACTTCAAATACGTCGTATCCAGCTATAATTCATGAGGATTCTTTGCTATTCTTCTCAGGAGTCCTTGGAGGAATCCTTAGAAACGTAATTCGAATAATACATTGGATCAGATAACCAAAACTTGATGTCTTCCACAAATCATGTTTGATGGATTTTCGGAATATTGAAATATTCAGGATAACCTTCTAGTTCAAATGTATTGTATCTGAATCTGATTTCATTAAGCTCCAAAGGAACGTAGACTAGAAATCAAAAATTTATCAAAATAATCAAACATATTTGTATAATATTGAAGTATACAAGATAACTTGAAAGACAGCATTATAATGAAGATCACTTTTTAACATACAAGAACAAATTCTGGTGGTACATTTGGCTGGATTACTTATCCAATTCTAAAACAAATCTAGAAATAGATCTCGACCAACCTTTTCTGGCGGATATATTAATAATTTGATTCCTGACGATCACTTGATGGACAATATTACAATTGAGATTATCTGGTATCTTTTTAAAACTCCAAATTCTGGTAAATAAATGCTGGGTGGATTTCTTAATGAATCTAGAACGGATCTAGAAATAGATCTCTACCGCAGACTTTATCTGCTGGGTTTATTATATATTAAAATACTCAAGATCACTGGCAGGATAACATTATAATGAAGATCAGTCAATAACCTGTATATTCCAGAAATTTTGGTGTACATACTAATGAATTAAGAACAGATCCTGGAATAGATCAGACCTTATCTGATAGATTTCTTGAAAATTTAATTACTTAAGATCACTAGAAACATAATATTCTAATAAAGATCATCTGATATCTGCGAGAAACTCAAAATTCTGATAAATATACCTTAGATGGACTTTAAAGTGATTCTAGATTCTAGATCTCTAACACATACCTTTCCTGGTGTACTTCTTAATAATTGAAGTACCTTTTGAGGATCGCTTGAAAAACTACATTATAATGAGGATCATCTGGCATCCTTGAACTTACTAATGAATTTAAAACAATTCCCTACCATTGAAAATTTAAGATCACTAGAAAGAATAAAATTTAATAAAGATCGTCTGATATCCTTTAGAAACTTCAAAGTTTTTTAAATGTATGCTGGGTGGACTTTTTAACGAATTAAGATCAGACATTGGAAAAGATCTCTACCACAGATCTTTTCTAGTGGATTTCTGAAATATTGAAGTATTGAGGATCACTTGAAAATCACTTGACGATCACTCGTATCCTCCAGAACCTCTCTACCTTTGGAAATTTGGACGAATTTGGAACAGATCTATACCATTGAAAGATCAGGACAAGTAGGAAGTATAATGAAGATCGTTTGATATCTTCCAGTAACTCTTGTAAATGTATACTGGCTGGACTTACTAACGAATTAAGATCAGACCTAGGAGTAGATCTCTATTACAAATCTTTGTTAGTGGGTTTCTTAATGATTTAAGTATTGAGGATCACCTGAAGAACAACATCATAATGAAGATTATCTGGTATCCTCCAGAATCTTCATATTCTGAAAATTGATGAATTTAGAACAGATCTTGGAATAGATCTCCTCATAAAACAATAAAGATCACTATAGAAAAATAAAATTATAGTGTAGAACGTCTGATATCCTCCAGCAATTCCAAATTGGTGGACTTCTGGAATTCTGGAAATTTTGGTGGACTTACTAATGAATTTAGAACAGATCTGGGTACAGGCGAGCCCTTATATTAAAATACTCAAGATCAGTAGACAGATAATATCATAATGAAGATCATCTGATCTCCTCGATAAATTCTAGTGAACTTCCAACTGTTAATGTAATAAATTTTAATATCTATATCTCCTATAAAAAAGGAGATTTATCCTTGATCTTGTATCTTGAATCGCTCATTAGTATTTTCCTTGACAAAGAACTCCAGAGCCATTGCAATGAGCTCACTCATCAGATATATGAATTTTTGTATCACATATGTTGATGTTGATGAGTCAAATGTTCGGAAAATATCTCATTGATTATCATAATGAAGACCTGTCAAAACAGTAAAACCTCTTAAATCTAACCTGAAAATCACCGACAAGGAAGTCTGTTCCATTCTCGCCTGAAGGCCTCCAGACACGCTTTGCTCTAATGCATTTTTCGATTTTAAATGTAAATTAATTTGCATAAGTTAAAAACTTTTTATAGTAACATCAAGTATTAGTATGAAAAATAAATAAATAATAGTATGGTGCGGTGAATAACATTTGATATTTAAACGGATTGTTGCTTTTCCAAAACCAGTAATTGAAGATGAAAGAAGTTTGTGGAAAATACGCGACCACGCGCGATTTAAGCGATGATCGGTTTTGCTTCTTAAACTAAAATTAAATTTTTCAAAAATAGTTTTGATTTATATTTTAATTAAAGCTTTATACAAAACAACACGCACTCCTGATAAAGTTTCCACGAGTTTGAGAATCAAATAATGTTTTTGTTTTTCAAATATAATAGATACGCACAAAACCCGAAACATGATATGATCTAAGTGATAGAGATATTCGAAAACGTCATAAATAACAGTTTTGGATTTTATTCTAGTTTAAACGTAACCAGTTTTGTTAGCTTTCATAAAAGACGCCCACAAAGTGAGTGTTCGAGAATCTTGGTTGACTTGAGATGATTCAAATAACTTGTTATGAGTTATATCACTTAAGCTATTATTTAATGATTAACTGGAATCTTCCCAAATTCACTCTTGTTTACAGGATATCGATGGAGCTGATCTGTTTTGAATAACGAGGCTTATGGGAGTCTCACAATCTACTTATCAACCTCCATCATCTCTTATGCTAATTTCTGTAGCACATGTAGTATTACATAATTTAAATCTTCAGATTTATTACAATCCGACAGAACTCAATGTCAACAGATACCTATACAGTGGAGCAGGATTCCCAGACTTACATTCATAATCTAGTGGAGTGTGGAAATTAAAACCTTAAAATTGAATGATTTTATTATAATTAAAATACATTTCTCTTTAATATATTTTCTTAATTAGATTACCAATATCACCTTCACACCCACAACTGACTTGCTTCAAACGGAAAACGTCAATTTATGAATTAGATTCGATAATGTCTCACCAGTAGCTAAATTTGTTTGATAACTGAATTGAAATAAGGAAATAACGTAATAAATTAGAACAATTTTGAGTTGAGAGTTTTTAATTTTTAAATTAAGTTCAGTACAATTTTAACTCGTAACAGGAACTTCTTGAATTTTGATGATGATACTATGAAAGTGTTGCTATATAATAAACTGATCCAGTGGTGAAGCTCTGTTTTAAACCATGGACACGCGATATCGTTTGACTAGTTCATGCCGTCCGAATGGCGTGAGCATTAGAATGACCATACAATAAATAGAATTATGAATTAGTTCTAGTCAATTAATTAGAGCTAGTCCGAGCTGGATTGAAACCGAAACAAAACATATAGTTCAATGGCTTGTCGCTGCCTAAACGTTTGTCGTTTGTCTGAACGAATACACACACGCCCGCATGTTGGTGTCTTTCTTGCGTGCAAGGGGTTGTGATGTGTGGCTGTAGCATGAAGTTGTGTAGGGAGTGTAGTGTATGTGCTACGCGTGCGAACTAGTAATGTCGAACAGATGTCTCTAGTTATGCTAAAACGATGAACGCGAAGAACCATCTTTTAACGGTTAATTTTTTGTTACCCCTCAGAAATGTGCCGATGCACAAGAGTCGTTCGATCATGATCGTGATATATCGAAGATCAACAAAACCTGCATGGATAAATAAAAAAATAAAAAATTTATTTAAATTAATTTCACTGTCTTGAAAGAAACATGTTAATCTCCTTCAAACAGTTACTTTCAAATAAAAAATGTATGCCCTGCATTTTTCATTTTAAAAAAAAGAGAAAAACCAGAAGATGTCTTCTGAATCGAAATACAAAAAAATTAAAATGAAAATAAAAGAAAGTTAAAAATTAAATAAGAAAAACCTAATCCCGATTTCTCATTTGTTAACAACAAAATGGCGATGCATAAATAATGAACTGATTCAAGAAAATTTTTTTAATAAATTCAGTTTTTACGCGACTGTTTTTAATTTAATGTTTATCGTTTTATAAAATTTAGTTCAACGTTTTTTCCTAAATGTTTTATCTGTTAAACTGCAGCATAAAATTTTGATAATTTGAAATTTATTTGAATTTATTGTTGATTGGATTGGAATGAAGTCATCCTTGTTCGCAAAAATGTCAGGTTGACGAAATTTAAAAGTGAATTATGGGGAAAAGTTGTGGGTTCAAAGACACTTTTTTTTAACCGAATTTGGAAGATGTTGAAATGGATGTCGTAACCAAAACAGACAAGTTCTATGTCAGAAACCGAACGGAGAGGGAAGCAAATTCATTTAATTCCACAACAATTTAATGGATCAAGTATTTCCGCTTACCCTTTTACCAAGTACATACTTTCAACTCAATGTTGATCTAATGAGCCTATTCAATATTTCACTTCAAGGTAAGCAAGATACGTAACACCATAGAATTGTAGGTCCAACCCAGTCGGATACGAAATGAAGTTATCCACGTAGGCAACCTTTACACTTCTATAGTTCAACTATACCAGCATTTCACTTTTATTGAGCCTTTCTCTTCAGACAGTCTAGCAAGAAACAACCTACTAAGATGAAACCTAGTAAGAAACTTAGTTGGAAACCTGTACGAAATGGAAGACTCTTGTCTTGGATGGAATGATTCGTTCGTCTGAGGCGTCTCTTGCAATGTCAAAGATCACCGTCTCTTGGGGGAATTGTTGAAGGGTTTGGCTTTGTAGATATCTTAAAGTAAAATATGTTTTTTGTTAACAAATTATTACGCAAGTCAATTGAAATTCGTTCAAATCCAAGCAATTGTCAATTGTCGGAACTTTCAGTGATCGATCTACGAGTGTGATTGGTTTGCAACACGATCACTTCAGGATCATAACTTGAAGATTATTCAGCACCCGTTTCCTGGTTGACACCATCAATGTGTTCAAGGTTCTGAAAAAGGTAACGATTATAAATCAAAGAATATTCAGCATTCAAAGTTCCAAAGGGTGGATTCATTTTTGGCTGATCTTGTCAAAGATCTTGCTGAATTCGCAATTGTTTGATCTTCAGAAATGATCATAGGAAGTGTATTTTAGATGAAATGGTATTGAGAAGCTCTGAAACTTGTGGAATATATTTCAAGGACTACACGATTATTTCACATTTCTAACTGATCTTGTTTAAAATCTCAATGAATTTCTTGTTTCAAAAGCAGTCATGCGAGCTGCACTAATTGAAACTAGTATATTTCCGGAGTTGATCAGGATAGATTCACATTTTCAAAAACTGATCTCGAATGGTTTGATGGCTCTCTAATTTGTTGCAGCAGAATTCACTAAAAATGATCGTGCGAACTGTACCTATATGTAAGATAAAGTATTTCTCTAGCAGGTCAGCAAAATGGCACATTTCTAAGTGATCGTGCCAAAGATGTCGATGAATATTCCATTTGTTGATGGACAAACATGATCATGTGAATTGAAAAGGAAATCCTTAAGGATACAAACATCCTCATTAAACATTTTGCAAGAACTGCACGATCATACAACATTCTAACCGATCTTGGTGAATATCAGAACGTCTCAACACTGATCATGTGAACTATTCCTACATAAATTGGTATATTTGGCAAGGAAACTTGGATCACTTTACATTTTTGACTGATCGTGTCAAAGATCTTGATGAATTCTATTCGTATTTGTTGATCAAAAACATCTGAAAAAGTGATCAGATCGAACATGTCGATGAATTTACCATTCGTTGTCGCAGAATTTTTTCAAAAGTGATCATGTGAACTGTATCTAAGACGACGAAGGTGAATCAACGTGTACGCGATCTTCAATACAAAAAAACATTGAAAGCTGAAAAAGGAAAAAGATACGAGACACCATCCGTGGCTCATTATCCGAAGACTCGATGGCATTAACCGCTCCAATGTGTACAACAATGTTGCTCCCCAGCTAGTAGTGAGTTTGCTAGGTGCTGGTGAATCTATCGATCAAGAAAAACATTCACTTCATTGGAAAACGAAGATCGTCGTTAACCTTTTCGACAAAACGATCGATTGGAATGGAATCAACCACAAGAAATGCTCCAAGTAAAGCACAAAATTTTTGTCTCACTCTAATTTTTGATTTTGTAATGGCGATTGATTATGAAAAATTTTCTACAATTAATTAAACTTCAATAAGACAATTTTCTCGGTCTTTAAGTTATGATCGGTTGATTACCTTTTGCACGTTTGGTGTCTTAGCAGAAAGTGATGAAAGAAATTGAAGATTTTTTGAATTTTCCTTTCTGTTTTATTTTTATTTTTACTTTAGTTGTTGTTGTACATGATTTTCAATTACACAGATTTCCCTTTCCATGATCGATCAGATCGGCTACAGATAATGATTCTTCCCTCAAGTGTAGTAGGTACTATAGTCGTCTGTTGGTGTGCTTATTACCAAATTCACCTGAGGTACCTACATATAGTAGATACAAAATCTACTGGTTAATCAGGAAATTTCAGCAATCAGAAATAAATTTCTGATCATCAAAGATCATTGAACTGAACACAGAAGCTGGAGTTGAAGTTGAAATTGAAGTTGAAGTTTGAGTTGAAGTTGAAGCTAAAGCTTTTACAATTTCAACTTGGTTTGGGGTTAAATAAAAAATTGAAATAAAACACTAACAAATCATTAAACAAGAAGAATTTCTTTTTACACAATTTTGTAGTATTTCTTTATAAGATTTTTTGAAAGTTCTTCTTGTTTCTTTGGTGTACCTTGCGATCGTACTTAATTAAAAGAACCAAAATGAACTCCCTGGAAAGTTCAACAAATTACTTTTAACGGAAGTTGAAAGTTTCACTGTTAAAAATCGAAATTATTTTCATTTTTTAACAAGATTGTCTTAGAATGTTTTTCTTTTAGATACTCGTGTATAATAAAACCGGTAAAACGTTCTGAGGTCGCGACCTTCTCGATATCCTGACATAACCTTAACACGTAACTGATTTAGGGTTAATAAAAAACCTTTTAACTTTCACCTTGACACGAGGTTACAGCACATAAAAGTTGAACGTCTTTAAGAAGTTATCACGAATATCGACGGCAATAGCTAAAATATAAAGGATATCATGTCGGCAAGTGTGTCAAGCTCTGGAAACTTTAGGGTTTTGTGCGAACCAACAAATATTGACTTAATTACTGCCGGAACTAACCGAAACCCTAATATTGATGAGCAACCCTAATGTCCTGAACCTGAACCCTTGTTTTGTTATGAGTATATCATAAAAGACAGGTAACGCACAGCTTGAAAACACCTGTCGTGTTCCGTAATCTACTAGCAGCACACCATTCATTTTACAACAAACTCCGAAATTATGGTAATCAAGAGAAAGGTAAATTGGCCCCAAACGTCAAAACACGTTCGGGTTATATACGAATTAATATTCTGTGAACGCATTTACCTCTTGCAGTTTAACCTGTGCTCGTTTGGACAGGTGGAGTTAAGTTGAATGCACTTATTTGAATTCGGGATGAGTTCTGGTTTACGGGATAATGTTGTGGAGAATTTATGAATGTCGTATGACGAGGCAATATGGCATCGTTGACAGAAACATTTACATGAATACAAATACACTAATAACGGAAGGTAGTAGAGTTTGTGTCTCTTTCATTCAAATGGTTTTTGATCTAGATCATTTTTCTCATGTTCGACTGGTGGAAAATATCATTTTTGGTTTTCATTAATACATGTGAGAGACTGCCATCTGTTATTCAGTTGACAGCGGACATTATGTACATCAGCTATTTGTGCTGAAAGTTGTTTGAGAATGTTAACAGTAGGGATTTTATTTTATTTATTTAAAGCATATGTGCCGGGGTGCACAGATCAGGGACACTGAGTTTTCACGATTGTATCCGTATCCCCCCGGCTTCTACTCAAAGGTATACGCGATCCTCAGTGCCTTGCAATATACAAGCAGGTTGTTCCCGCTGACCGTTTTCAACAGCTCGGAATAGAGTATCCCTCTGCCCAACCATTCTTGACGATGGTTCATCAGAGTCGGGCATGGCCGACATGTTGTTGTGGCCGTGTGTCTTATGGGTATAGCAGCGTAGGCCACAGTGTCCTGTTAGAATTCTCAGGACGTCTCGGGCTCTGCATCTGTATAGCTTAGTGATCGCTTTCTCCCAGCCGGTGGCATAGTTTCCCAGAAGCTCATTCGACCACCTGTATAACAGCAGGGATATGAAACTAACTTTCATCAACTTTGTGAAGTGAGTGCCTCAGTTTAGTGAAGCCGATGTTAGCCTCAGAAGGTTCGATTGTATGTCTCGTGAGTTCTGTGACACATAGCACAATCTGTCAAACTCACTGTATGACTGAACGTGGTTATCACGGTTAAAATCAATTTACAGAACATGAGGAGAAATGTGCGTCGCATCCAGAACTTGAATTCATTCCTTTGCCGGACAAATGCTGTAACTACTGAGCTACTGCCACAAACTGGTTTCTAGTGTTTGCATGTATAGAAATTCAGTGCGAATAATATTCAATAGCAAACATACTACGAAAGTTAATCATTCGTAATGTTGTATTAGTAAGTGGTACAATCTGTCAAATCAGTTTGTTTTGTTTGGCATTTGGAAATATTTCCTTGTATTACGTGGATAAGGAAGCCATAAACACTACTCTTGATTGATTTCCCTCTCTTGTTCTTATTGATTCAATGGTTTTTAATACAGATAAGTTTGACGCTTTGAAGTGACATCATTTCTAATAAATAATTTTATTTGTTTTCCAGGTACGTTGAGAGATTTAAAACAATTTGAAGAAAAGAGTAAGTTAAATTAATTTCCACCTGAAAACTTCAACTTGAAATTATTTTTTCCCACAAAACAAGTTCAAAATAAAATAAAAATTTGAAATTCAAATTCAACATTTTATTACCTGCTTATTAATTCAAATGACTCAATAATCCCTGAAGCAATGAAAAAGTAAAGTTATTGGGTCTAGTTCAGGTTCATAATGGACACAATACCAGACTAACTCGTACATCTTAAGGTCGAAGATATTATATTTATCCAGGAAGATGTACATACTTGTATGTTACTACTTGATATTTTTCTTCAAGACGAGAAAGTCAAGACGTCTCGTAGTCTTCTTAATCAACGCACGCAGTCAATCAAATTTCATGTTACCTTGCATGTGATTACCTTGTCTTTAGACAGGTTAGGGTACAATGGCTTTTGTAATGTCTGTTAGTTACTTTTACCTAAGACCAGTTCAAAGACGTTCCATTAGAAAAAAAAGAAAAAGTTTTTTTTTTATTTTATTTTATTTTGTTAGTTATATATTTCACTTTTCTTCAGAATAACTGCTACATTGAATGTCTGTCTGTGTTACGATTTTACTCCAAATACTTGTGAATCAAGAAGAATTCTTTAAGAAATACTCAAAGAAAAACCCACTGCCCACTGGAAGGTATCACGATTTTCTTAAAAAATTACTCCTCTGGGAGGGGTCTCTTAGACAACAACTACTACTATATTATGTATCTTACATCATGTCGTCTGAAGTTCATCATCATCATCATCATCATCATAGTCTTAATCTTCATCTTCATCATCATCATTTTATGTGTTCTCGAAGTTTGTTCTTGGCTCAGTGACCCGTACATATAACATTGAAATAGGAAGAGGTGTACCTCATCTAGAGATCAGTCATGGTCTTGGGGTTTTTCGACTTAAGCATTCCAACATTTTGACTTTCATAATCTCTTCAAGTCTTTACGGTACTTTAGAAGCTACATTCTTTTTCTTATGTTACAAAGAACTTTTTCTTGAAACCTTCAAAAAGAAAATAGTTTAACAATTATCTACAATTGTCTGTAACCTTTTTCAATGTGAACCCTTTCATGTAGGAAGAAAAATGAAAGTGGGAGGACTGTGTTGTTCGACTGTTCAAAATAAATAAAAATAAATTTCATGAATTGTGTCTGGTCAATTTCATTTCTTAAGACACTGAACTATATACTCGTATTCACAAGACATGTAAACGCAATTCGTGCATGAATTTAAAATAATTACGCAATTATCGAAGATCAAGAAGTTGAAAAGTGAAGAAGAGAAACAAGAACAGGAACAAGTTGAAGTTTTTTAAAGGTATACTAGCAAATTCATGGTAGGTAGTGTAGCCATTCGAAATAGACACGATCCCGATCAAAACAAGATTTCCATGTCGTTTCTAGTGAATCTTATGCAAGTGCAATTGTTCCAACTACCGAGTTCATCATGTCTTTCGTGCAATTTCAGATGATACTTGTATAAATCCATATATAAATGTATATATAAATATCCAATTCACTTTCAATGGGGTTTGAAAAATTCGTGAGCTGCAATAATTACAAGTTCACACTCTGCAGGATAGACTTCACATTTTTGTAACTCGAAATCCACTTCACTTTCATGTGAATTTCCGACATTTAATCATAATCACGTTTAACTAAATTGATACGAAATTAAATGTATCCCTGAAGGATTGAAAACCCTTTAGAACCTTCTACACTCTCAGCAATTCAATTTAATTTCATTTAATTCCATTTAATTTTCATTTCAATGTGAATTTTCCGAAAGGTCAAAATCTCACGTTATGTTTCTTTGGAGAAAATTACCTTATTGTTGGTGTTATTCTCGAGATTATCACGCAAAGTGATACAATAATGACGAACAAATTATTTATGAATTATTGCAACGGAAATAAATAAACAAATATTTAAACTGATCAACCACTTAATAACTCTATCACTTACATTAATAACTAATAATGTGTAGGATTTTGTTGTGGATTAATTGATTGGTATGTTAACAATGCTGCCAACTCAACTCAATAAATGATTCATTTGAATAATTGATCGGTTACATGTTTCATTTCGAACTTTGTGTTGTGGAACTAGGAAATTGCAATGTTAACCAAGTAAGTGAGGAAACTTGTTGTGGATTGTTATTATTTTAAAATGAGCTAATAAAACACAACTAAAAATTAGACAAATATAACTAAACAAAACAAAGTGATGCGATCCAAAAATCAATTTGTATCTACATTTGGGGACAATCTAATGTGGAACTACTAACTAGTGTCTCAAGAGGGTAGGTTAGTAACAAATCACTCAACAGCCACGAGAGACATGTGATCGGCGACTGCAGTTTTTGCAGAACAACCGAACATTAACTGAGAAATGACGAAAAAAGTCAAAGATGATACAAGAACAATAAACTGTCAAAATGCAATGCAGTGCAGCTATCGAGTGTGATTTTCTTAAAGTTGCACCGTTCGATAAATATTTAAGCTAGAATTTTTGAAAAGGACGGCAGCAACCAAAGCGTCTGTCCAACTTTGAAGTTTGACGCACTGCTTCGCTCCGCTGTTTGGTGGTATGATGCAGAGAGATAAAAATTCACTTTGACGTTTCGGGTGGTATTTGAGTGTCACTTAAGGTATTAAAAATTTTGTTTAGAAGAAAGAGGATGCACTTAGTGACCAACATCTAAGATAATATGATAATGTCCAATTTGTATCCGGTAACATGCCAGCATCAAAAGATTCATGCATCCTCTCACCAGGAGATAACACCTTTAATAACCCATTTAAAAATGAAGTTATCTAGCAAAATGGATACTATTAAATTGATTTTGCATAAAATCGATTGCAAACATATTTTTAACCGGAAACATAAAAAAGAATATCAAAAATCCATTTACATATCAAACCACATTATATTACGAGTATTAGCAATGATGATCGGGAAGAGTTTATCAAATCGATAACCGTAAAATTAGCGATAAAATGAAAGTTGATGTTAAGCCGCAAAGGTGCGTATAATTCGGTTAAGGTAATTTTTCGCCAGGCAATCGTTGTATAGTACTATGTATAATATATAAGAGCAAGAACGAGAAGAAACACAACAAGAAGATGGGATTAATTGAAAATCCATTTCCTTTCGTTTTATGATTATTTTCGATATCAACGTTGCACTGTAAAACGATGCTATTATTTATAAAATAATATTATACAAAAAATAAGATGAAATAAAATTAAAAACAAAATGGTGAAGATTCAAAATGTCTTCCACAAAGTGATTCTGTGTGAAGGACCAGTTTACCATGTTTATCTGGATGAGAAACAACCGGTCCCGATATCAGATTCGTGGGCATGTTTTACGGGAACCTATCAAGCTATTGAGTTGGTTACTTCTTGAGTTGTGATAACATTTCTTCTCAGTTTGAATTGAATCGATTTGAAGAAGTTGATTGCGTTTCAATTCTAACGAAGCGACGTGCTGCTACTGTTTTCAATTCAACAACGACAACGACAACGACAACGACAAATGTTGAATGCACTCCTCGTCTTCTCTAATCTTTATACAAATGACATTTGTTGTTAATTGCATTTATTTATTAGACAAAACGCTAATTGCAACAATTCCTAAATGATTATCAACAACAACAGCAGCAACATCAACTAGAGGAGAGAAAAAACGAAAAATTGTTAATGCAATAAAATTTAATTGACCGAAACATAAACGTTAACTTGAACGTGAGATGAACACCAACAACAAATAGACAACAACAACATCAAGTTCTGGGAATTTCAGTGACTTTGACCTTTTGATCTGTTCCATGCGGGCCAAAAACCCACTCCCCGAGTCGAAAAATTGGGACTCATTTATACTTCATATGTCCTCACCCGAGTCAAAAATTTTGTCCTCATGATTTTTCGGATAATGTTAAAAAACCTCAAATATCCTCATTTATGTCGCCGTTTTCCCGTATCAGGGCAAATTGAGACTTTTGAGGAGTAAATATTTTTTCAATAATCTCATTTGTCCTCAAAAAAGTCTCATTTTGGTCTTGATACGGAAAAAAGCGAGACTTAGTTGAGGATATTTGAGGCTTTTTAACAATGTCACCAAAATCAAGTGAGGTTTATTGAGGACAAAACGAGTTCCCAATTTCTTCTCAGTGACAGCTATGTATATAAAAGTAATTTATATTATTTATTTAGTTATATTTTTATTTATTTTATTTTGTTTTGTATTTTATTATTTAAAGTTACATTTGCTTGAGCCATCATAACGGAACGACGCTACTTTATGATTTCAGACTTTACTTTATTATTTCAAAAATAACTTCGCGCTTGTAGTTATGTCTTAGATGGATATAATATAATATTGGAAACTAATTCATCTTTCATTGATTATTCATACTTATCAAAAACAAACAATTTACCATAATGACGAATTACATTTAGCTAAAAAAGTAAATTATTTAAGGAATTTGAGTAAAAACTAAATATCATTGTAATAATTGCAATCATTGCGTTATTGTCTTTTTAACTAATCTAATATCAAGCCAATTATGTTATAATTAATTTTGTAATAATAGTATATACTTTACATATGCACATACCTTCTATATATAATATGTATACATGTATATAATTGTACTGTATATATACTTTACATAAGCGGTATAATATATGAGGTTAAAATGAGGCCAAAATGATTTTGAGGACATTGAGGACAATATGAGACCATCTAGGATTTGGTAAGAGCAGACTTCTTAGGACTGAATGAGATATTTGAGGTAAAACTATTACTTTTAGAACAAATTGAGGATTTTTAGACTTAGGAAAATTGAGGATAAAATAAATTGAGGGCATTTAGCATAAAATGAGACTTTTGAGAATAAAATCAAAAATCTTGTTGAGGTATTCTGAGGAACTTTTGAGGTCTTTATGACAAAAAAAGCCAAAATGAGTACATAAGTAGCCTAAATAGTCTACTTTAGGACAAAATGAGTCTTCTTGAGTCCCAATTTTTCGACTCGGGTCATGCAGTCATGCAGACATACAGACAGTGGCGGCATCTATTGTCTTCCCTCCGAACTGATTTCCATTGTTTTTCCGGAATTTTCCTTCATTTGACTTAAATGTCTTTAACAAAATTTCTAAGACAGGTGAGGCCCGGAAATTGTTAAAGAAGTTACATAATTTCGAATTCCTCCCAAAACGATTCGAAAACGGCGTGAAAATTTGGTGTTTTCCAACTCATAGAGGAATAGTAGGTATATAATTTGTCTTAATGAATGTCTAGGTTATGTGAGAAAGCATTGTTCCAACATCTGCACGATATTATAAGACAGTTTTCTTTTTGAATCGGAATCCACTCGTCCGTTACCACACAGACAGCAGAGGGTTTACCCTGTTCCATTTCAAATTACAAGTCGTTCTACATATTATCGCAATTAGAAACATTTCATTACATGAAACCCTTTTCAGGGCAATGCTAAAAGTCTCACAAGACCCAGTCGACGGTGAATTTTTAATTTCATCTTTCTGAGACAAATGCGGTTTGTTGAACCTGTTTCGAGGGAATAATTTTCGCTTGAAACTGTTCTGCAACATGTAATGAGGGAACCTTGAGTGTTGCCAGGCTTTTGATACCATCAACTGTGGTGGAAATGTTTAATCCTTGAAATTTTCATGAAATTGTATCCCTAAGTCCATCCATTTCCATCTTTTATTGCCTCAATACATCCATAACGGAGCATTTGATTCTGTAAACTGGAAATGAAATGAAGGACATCACCAACAATCTGATGGATCCTCGAAATGATCTTGCTTTAAAAAGGAATCTTTCCAGTTACCTCAGAGGAATCAAAAGTTATTGGAGATATTAGGCACACCTCCCTTCATTTGCTGGTTCCTCAAAATGTCCATGAAATTAAAAATTCTGGATGCCAGGACAACACCTCATGCTCCAGAAGGGAATCTCTCAAATATCCTTAATGCCCGCCTTGTGAAGGATACCTGTCTCCAGCTGTTAGCTGATGAATAATGTTCATAGAACGATGAGAGTGATGGATGCTAGAAAGCTTATTCAGTTGATACTTTAATGCCGGACGCACACGCTTGCCAAACCTACACAAGCCATTACAAGTTCAAACGTGTGGATAGAGCGTTTGGTTTGTGTAGGTTTGCAAGTGCTTGCGGGCGTTTCCATCGATTGTCGGTTTTTCGACACAAATCAAAGGCATTTCCCGTGCGACGCGACGCGTCCACAAGTTTGTGTGTAAATAGCCGTTTGGCAAGGTTCGCAGTTTGCGACAAAGGCCAAACGTGTGGATACGGCATGAGAGTCATGCTCATCGCATTTTGCCTTGCCTTATCCTATAGCTTTCCTTTCTCCTTCGCTCAAGATCTGCATGTACTGACTTCACCGAATGTCGCTCGTGACAAACGAACTCTCGTCAGCGTTTAGTTAGTTATTCATTGAAGTCAAGTTATTCAGAGAAGTTTATGTGTGACAATTTATGACAAGAGCTCTCACCGAAATCCGACTGTTAAGTGGTTTAATGAAAAACTTTAATTTTCGTCTGACAGTTGAAGGGAGATTTGGGAGGGAGAATTGTTGAAAAACAAAATCTGCACAAAAGGCAAATTGTAGAATTTCTCGTTTTCATAATTTTCCTGTTTTATGTTAATCATATGCAGAATTAAACAAGACATAAGAATTTTTTGCACCATGTTAATGTAACCAAAATCGTGTAGAAGAAATTCATAAAAGCATAAAAGGGAATACATTCGTGGAAAATTGAGAATGGGGAGTCATGAAGCGAGAAAAGCCAGAGCAGTTATGCATGATAAAGTAGAGGGAATGAGTGTGGTATTAAGTACATCCATTCTGCCTTAAATGAACAACCTGTCTGCCCAAAACTGGCAGATCAAACCAAAAGAACAGGAAACCAAGACAGAGATGGCTCCAAGACAATTTCAACTTCAACTTCAGAGTCACAGTTACAGGCAGCACGCATTTTCCATTACTTCACATGTTCACACGAGCCTGGACACGGTCTGTGGGATCCATCTGAAGAAGAATCCATTTGTCCATGTTCAGTTGTACACCCAACTCATGTCTCGGTTATGACAAACCGTGAAACCTTGACGAGGTTACTAACAAGACAAGGTCCTAAGCCACAACCATGCTACTGCTGCTCTCAAGGCTCGTTAAAATCATTATAAGCTGCTATTAATTATATTAGAAAATCATATTAGCTTCTATTTATCTTACTTAGCCTGGAGTCATTTCATACCTCTCGACTTGACTCACCCAACTTTAACTTTAAACGGAAGCAGATTTTTGGTGACACAAAAGCTTCGTCCAAGGCGGTTGACATTGACTTGGCGTGTGTCGTAAGCTAGCGGTCTTTCTTCCGGGATACTTCGAGACGCCCTTCTTAATGGTGTCATTAATCACAGACTTAATCGTTGAAATTGAATAAATCAAAATTTTAATCTTGAATTAAAGTTTACTGTCAGTTACACCGCAGGTTTCACTCGACAAATTTTAATTTTGAATTCTTCCACTTCGGTCATCGAGCTGTCAAACGGGCGATTGTGATTGGTCGAAGTGTAAATCGTGTTTGTCAAAATTAATTCTCGAGGTATTTTCCTAAGTGCATGCTCGCAACAAGAATTTATCCTTGTAACGTATCCAACAGAGACAGATTCCTGATCAGTTTTTCATTCATTCTTAATCATCATTTAGCATAATTAATAAATGAATTAACATATTTTGTGCAATAACCAAGTAAATAGCTGCAATAATTCAAAAGTTTTAATGAAATGGAAAACAAGTTTGCGTGTTTTAAAGAAAAAAAAGAGTTTTTAAATTAAGTTTACCTTCATAATTTTGTCTAATTCAAAAAAATTTCTGTTGAAATGATAAAATCTAGCATTCAGTTTTGTGCTTTTTCCTCCAACTTAATTTATCATAACTTTATTCACTTCCTAACATGACACACTTTAAGGGAATGATATCATGCTGAGGGCTTGACCATGGGCCAAGATATAGTTATGACATGGAAATGGAAATGGACAGAAATGATAAACGACCGGACATTTTGATTCGTGTTTCAGTTTTTATTTAATTAAAATTGACCAATTATTGAAACAAGGAAGTCATAAAATTAGGGACAATTTGAGTCATCAATGTCTGAAAAGGTGATTGAGCTGAAAAAAGTTTTCGTAATTTGTCACCACCCATAATAACCTCATAGACAATTATCGGGTTAATTAAAAGACAATTTTGTGAGAGTCGTTAAAAGATAAAACACTCAAGATGATGATAGGGACCACACCTTGGATAGAATTTTAAGTGGACAGCACCAAAACGTTTGGGTTATTGAAAAGTTATACGTAAATTATGTCATGTACAGGTCGTGAGAATCACAAAAAACGAAACTAAATTTCAACATGACTTTGATGATTCGAAGATTTCCAAAAAACGGAAAAGAGTAAAGTCATAAAATAGACTCCAAGAAATGTTTGACGATGCTCACATTTTATGTCAGACCATATCTTGTTTGGTTAAATTTACGAGAAAACAAGTTTCTCAAGATGTTAATGTTTTTATTAACTTATTTTATTCTAGACCACATAAACCTATTTCCATCATCATCATGTGTCTGTCTTTCCCTTTCAACGCCTGGAGGCCAAAATAGTAAGCGTATGTAATTTTAATTGCACTAATAAACTTCAATAAATCTAGTCTGTCTAATGCTAGTTGCTCGGGACCCATTTGTCTTGGTCCTTTGGTGGTGTGTGGATGGCAAGAAATTCTCCCTTTAATCGGATATAAATTTTAATAATATATTACCTCGAGCCTCGAGCTGTGAGTCTTGTTACAAATCATGTGTTGTGAAGGATTTTGTTTAATTAAAAGCGTAACTGTATTTTACTTGAGTTTTAACAAAACTTACTTCATTTTCATGGTAGTGATGTGAAGGCGAAGGCTACGTCAACTCCAAATCAAGATAAGGGTTATAGCAGTAGTTTGTGGAACGACACGTCGCCTGGCACACTCTCTGTGGATTTAGGTTTTCCAAAAATTTTAATCAAAAAATCCGTGACAACCGAAAGGCGAAACTTGTGGAGTTTCTACTGCGATTACATATGAAACCGGTTTTCTGAGTTCAGAGTGTCGACTCTTTGTTCTACTCTCTGGTGCAAGATCAGGGTGTTAAGATCAGGAGCATCTACAATTCAATCAATCTCAAAGAGCCAGGAAGAGCATTTCTGTAATATCTTAAATTGTAAACTATAAAATCTATTAGCACTCATTACCGTCTATTGAATGCACCATGAATTGCATATGAAATGCATATTTCATGCAGGCAGATTCAATTATTTAAAGCAAAACTTTTCCATCTATTTATAGATGTTCATGTACTACACTCTAGGTTCTATTAATAGCTAATACCTTTTAGTTCTATTTGCGATGCACAAGTTACATGAATAACTTTTCAATACATTTGTTTGTGCGTTTTTATCTATATCATATCATGTACTCAAAACCTTGAAAATGCATCAGAAGCCTTTGAAGGTCTTGCACTTGCTACGTTATAAATTCAATTTCAAAAACGATGAGGTTTTTATTTAAATTAATTTCTTTCATTAATAATTAAATGAAATTTTTGCACGTTGCATTTGTTGTTGGTAATACTGAATAGCCTCAGGGTAAATATATAACGTGTCTCAAAGTGGAGTTCAAACTGGAGCATTGTCCAAGTACACAATTTCACAAAGGGGATAATTTCAAAAGTGATATTTTTATGAAAATCAAATGGAGTTTGAATTGAAATGAAGTCAAATAAAAGTTGAAGTTGAAAAAATGTTGAACCAAAAAACGAGTTAAACCAGATCAACGAAAAACGCAAAAAATAAAAAATAATTTTTAAAAAATTCGCAACCAAACCCACTGTCTGGCTTGCAGACCGACAGACTGGTCTCGACTCCATGTTACTCGATGTGGAGTAGAACAGACTACTATCCCCCCTTGTGGAAAAATATATTAACCAAAACTCCAAACTCCAAAAGCATTCCATTAAGATTGCTCCTCGTGATACTACAATAATATTTTATGGTCATCATGCTTTTCGTGCTCCAATCTGTTCCATTTTAATAAGTATCCCCCCAAAAATGGTGAATATCTTGTATCATGTTCTGTTTAATTTTTTTAAATTTTATTTCTCCACTCCAACTCAAACACGGAATTACTGTCTTCCCTAGAGCCTTAAAGTTTTGATAGTGGAATTTTGAGAAACTTCATTTTGAAATTAACTGCAACAAAAATTTGTTATGAATCTATGGCCTACTCTGGTTTTCGGTTATTATGTCATTATCCCCATCGATTATGTCACGTAGAAACCTTTTTCAACTTTGAATATCTGCATGTCATCAACCCGAGAAAGACCCACTTCTAGCCTAGAAAGTTTCTTTTCGGTAATTAATTAATATAACTTCAAAGACAAAGTATAGTAAGAGTGTAACTTCAAAGACAACACGAATAATCATTGAACCTTCACAAAACTCATCTTTTGTGATTACAGGTGAATAGGAATAACAATGAAAAGGTAAATAAAATAAAAATTGTTTGTCACTTCATTATACCTTGAAGCACTTAGCAGTTTAGTTATGATCAATTTATTAATAACTGGAACTGGTTGTGCTAATAAATTCATCAATTCTCCATGGAACTTGTCACACTTCACTTGATCCATATCACACCATTATGCTTCATTGAACTCCTGAAGGTTTGTAGAACGAGAATCTTTTGTAATTTTGTGCCTCAAAAGAGGTGATATCTTCTCGACTTACCACGATTCAGAGAATCAGTTCCATTGACAGATTACTTGAAGAGAAATCTTGTAACTTTCTGAGTTATTTGGTGTCAGAGCTTTTATTATACGTACATCATCTCTTTGATATTAATACCATTGTCCCTTGTGTCCAGTTACTAGGAATCTGCTTTGTTCAATCCGCCAGTGGTATGCTCAACCTAATTTAGTAAATTTATACAACAGAATTTCAATCAAATATTTGTTTTAATAAATTAACAATTTGAAGAAAATTATTTGAATTTGGCGGGTGACTCACAATTGGAGACTACACAAATTGACAGTAAAATCATTGAGTTGACAAAATCTATCAAGATACATACTTGTTCTCTTCCCATTACCGAATACTGAAGAGTCAGAAAAAGTAAACGAAGATCCGCACAAAGAGAAGATGCCGAGAATAGTCGCTTCGTTGACAGTTCTACCGTTTCATAAAAAGTTTCACTTCTAACGTTATTAGTTTCCAAATGTTTGTCAATTCAAGGAGCTTTTTGTATTTAAAAGTATTTCTAGTAATTTTGTAAATAATTCTGTGAGACATTTTGTAGCTTAAAAGTATAAAATTTGAAATCGTTCATCAACAGAGTGGAGGTGGACCTTCGTTCTGTGGAAATGTTGCAGTGCAAAAGATCAAGGAAATGCAGCATTGAGGAGGAACTTCCACGATCAATTGTTCGGATTTCAACATCATTAAGTGGGCCCTCCAAAACGAAAAGAAGTGTAGGGAGACTGTTCTTTCGAACAAAACGAATGATTTATGTGTGATTCATGTGACACTAGACCAGGGTGTGTTGGTCTCTTTGCATTGCTATCGAAATGCATTACAATGTTGCAATATAGAAAACTGGGATAAACTCCAAATGGGCACTGCAACATTGTCTTGGAGCAGTGGCTAAACATTAATCGTTGATCGTCTTCTGAATTTTGAATTCTTGTAGTTCGTGACATTCAACAGTTGTACATCGTGAAATGATGATCATGACTAGAGGGTATATAACCGGATACAATGTACTTATTGTTAGGGACACAGCTGTAACTCAGACCCAGGCATGTGGTCTTATGGAGACAATTGCAATCGAGTCTTTCGTATCATATAGTACAGATGCGTTGAAACCGACTCCCAAGGATTTCCTCTGATGATCATTTTCTTGTAAAAATCTCTATCAATTTAATTGTAGTGTCAATCATTTCGCCCTTGATTAAAATAAAATCTCCAACTCTAGAATTGTGGAGTCATCCAGGAATCTATTTATTTCTGTGGGAAAATTCATAAAATCGTCTCGAAAAACTGACAAAACTATATTCTCTGATTAATTACATCCGGGTTGTGATATCACCTGATTGCGAGGAACATGTATACGAGTAGGTTCATTTCAGCAAATCTTCACTAAATCTTGAGTAAATTAGTTTCAGTACCCTCAGGTAAAATTCTGTCCTGTCTGAATGTGTCTTCAATTTAGAAGACTTAATATTCGTTTTTATTATACCAAAAACGTCTTAAAGGCATATTATCCGCAACGTGATGGTTCTACTCAAGATTTTAATGAATGAATAAGCATAATTTTTTAAGGTTCTGTTCGTATTTTTTTTTTTTTTGTTTTGTGGAGAACACAATTTTTCAGATGAGATGATCAGATGATCTCATACGAAGGCGTTGAAAAACAAAACTTAAAAATCAAAGTGACGCCTTTAGCCTGTGTGGTTTATGGAAATGAAGTCAAGAATTTTTAATAATATTTTAACTCATAATTCAGATTTTATTTCATTAATCAATTATCAAATAAACTTTTACAAGATTTTAAAATCGTGAAAGTAACAAAATCCATTACGCAACTTGTCCTTTCAGTAGAAGAAATATACGAAGTTCCGCACAAAGAGAAGATGCCGAGAACAGTCGTTGATAGACGCTTCGTTGACAGTTCTGCAATTTCATAAAAAGTTTCACTTCTAACGCCGTTGCGTTCGAATGATGTAGAGCTCTTCTTAAGACTGTCCTACCATTGTATTCAGTATTCTTAATAATTGTTGAACATTAAAATTGAAATCGATTTCAAAAGATTCAATTCAACGAAAATTGAAAATTGAAAAAATTTCATTGAATAACCTTACGTAATTTCAATTAAAAGTGATCAATCACAATTAACCTTAAGCAGAAACATTGAAACAAACATCCCTTTTGACATGATCAAACACCTTCAGGGACAATTTTCGTGATCCGCACACGAAATCAATGTTATTTATGACAAGTTAATCTGATGGATTTAGTGGATATATGATGGGATATCAGATTGAAAAGCAATAAGTATAATAAAAGCTAAAGAAATAAAACGAACCGCATCAAGATTGAATTGGATAATATTTTATTTCACACCTTGTATGCTTAATTAACCTAAATAATTAATATCTTAGACAAACGTAGAATTGTGAATAGTAAATTAGAAAAAAAAATGTGTATAGTATATATTGATTTCAATCTGTTCCATTTTGAATACATGATCAGTAGACATTTACGTTTTCTTGCATGTGCATTTTGCCCCAGTGTCAGCTGGTTTTTAAGGTGGATACGTTATATCACCTGATTGATTACCTGAACTACAAGTCCATGAACAAGGTATAATTATGTATTATGTTCTTATGCAATTGTATGTGGTATCAATTTAATTTCGTATTTCGAATTTTCAATTTTCGAACATCTTGGTACATGACCTCGTGTCTTGAAATGAAATCAAATTTCTGGACACGTGGCCAACAATGTTTAGTCACACTGTAAAGTTGTGACTGCATTCCACACCAGATCGTGTCCGCAGTTGGTGGGTGTTCTTACAGTACATAAATTTGTCGATCAATTACGTGAAATGCTTTCATATACAAAACTGCGGAAATAATATTATTAACCTGAAAGTTCATTCATGCATCAAAGATTACGTGGCGACGATGTTGTTGGTATCGTGTAGAGTAGACGAAATAAATTTCCGTAATTCAAGATAAATCCTTGAAAAACACGATTTAATTACGACTACTACATGCATTTTGGCTCCACAATTTTATTTATTCCCAATTCATTTAAGAAAAACTTCTTCACTTTCCAACTTAATCAATTTTTGCATTCCAATTTGAAATGGTTAAACGTACAAATTTCTTGTCTTATATAACTGCAACTAAAATTAACTTATTACCTTCTTGGTATCATCACTTTAACTTTTTCTTATTTTTTCCAGGTACAAAACGGTGTCACGTACGATTAGTGAAGCGTCTTGGTGAATTTGGAAAAGGTAAAAGTTGTTAATGTTTTTATAATTTATTTTTATTTTTAAAATTCTCCACAAGATTCACAATTGAAAACATTTATCTTCAAACGATAATCGGAGATCCGGTTCGGTTTCCTTGAAAAAGAAATTTGATTTGAAGACTCGAAACCGAATCGCAGCCACGAAACACAGTTTTCCTCAAACGAAAAGCGAAAATCCGGTTTGGCTTCCTTGGTTAAAGGAAATTTAAAAGTCTTGCCAAGCAGATGCTTTAACCACTGAACTACCAAAAACACAATTCCGCCCTCATGTTCCATACACTCAATCAGTTACATATGTATTTAGTGCAACTAGTGTCAACTTCTGTAGAACTTTTGGAGCTAATTTTGGAAAGTGAAATTTAGACTCAGTTTCGAAAGGAGTAAATAGAGCGAGGCAATCGTTATGTTGATGCTATGAAAATTCACGTGTATACCCGGAAAAGTGTCAGATTTTAATCACAACAAAAAGTGATTTACGATTTGGTGCGGTGTGGGGCACATGCTCGTTTATCACGCCACTGAGAACCTTGTTCAGTTTATTTGGCAACAACATGCGATACTCATCAATTTTCCGGTATTCGAATTTTCCAATTTACAATTGAAAGTCAACACGATTTTTCCAAAAGCTTTCACTTCTTCGTGTCGTCGAGGTTGTTGAAATTGACATACTGACACTCAAAATGGAAATTTTCAAAATTGGCACAATTTTTGTGGAGTTTAATAAGCAAATTTTGAGTGAGACAAGCCCTAAAAGTTTGGGTGGTACTTGTGAACACAATGGGGTCTTATGTAACGCCAGAAATTGTTTTATTTCAGTTCACTGAAACGGCCCTTCGTTGGGGACAAGGTCAACGAGGTGTCTTGGGATCCTCTACTCTATTTAATTTACAACCGATTATGGCCATGACACGTTTTATCTTGACCCAACCTTTCCTCGAAACATGGAAAGTAACCTTCTGCAGTAACCTTATCCGTACCCGAATTTCACAAATCTCTCAGATTGCAAGGATGTATTAGGGATTTACCAACTTATCCCGGTAGGTGTCCACAAGAATCAGTTTTGACTCATGGTAGGGTTTAAGTAACTCAATTAATTTGAATTAAATTTTCGTGGAATAAGGGATGATTGTATGGTTTCCATTAGGAGTAATCGCTTGGTCTTGATGACCTTCGTATATCAGCAGCTTTATAACAAAACAGTTATCTCAGTTATTTAACAAAACTCTTGAAATCCGATCCGAATCACGTTACTCAGTCGAGTCTTTGTTTTGCCCGATGCACTTTTATAAAAATCATTTTCGAGGTGTTGTGTTGTGAAGAAGATTGAATTACATTTAGCAGAGTCTGTAATGTAATAAAATGCATTTAACCAAATACAAAACAAAAACGAGGTTAGTACCGGCAAGGTCACGATTCTTGTTTTATTGTCTTGTAATTATGTTTACATTGAAGAAATTGTGTCCGAAGTACATTTATTTTGCATTTCACTTTACCTGAAAGCATCAGATTTCATTGTTTACTTGCAGCAGGTACCTGTTATGAGTCACATCTATTTCCATGAGTGATGCGTCTAGAAGTCTACCAATCCACACCTCTATTGCAAACTCATAATTTATCGTAATTAACGCGATCAAAACGTTAATTGATTTTGGGAAAATGTCAGAAGACACAAAAACCGATCATCCAAAATTAGAAAAACCCACGAGAACTGGGATGGCCCCTCGAATTAATCATGGAAATTAAGAAAAATTAAAGAATTTTATGTGGTTTTCGGCCCTTAAACCATGTGGGGGGTCTAGCTTTTAATTGATCTCAAAGAATCAAGTATGAACCAAGAGAAAAATGTTTGGCTAGCAAGGCTATCCACTGATTGATCACGTGAGTTACATAAAAACAATTAAAAATAAAATCAATAAAATTTATTTATTTGATTGATTCGAAATCGATATTTACTGTTGTATGGGCGTCGCCGAACCCAGAAGTGGAATTGAATCTGTCAAGGGATTAGACATGATTCGGGTTTATTTGAAGTTATGCCGATCTTGATAACGCATGCTGCACGGTTTTCAACGAGGCTAAATTTGAACCTAAACCTTAAATGTAAAATATATGAATGGAAATTGTACAAATCACGAAAATAAAATTATTTTAACTACTTTCACTCAGTGCTTGTTTGTGTGGAACCATTGAATCAATAACAACAGGAAGGGAAAATCAACAGAAAAGTTGAATCTAGATCAAAGTTCCTTTGAAGTAATTAAAAAATTGTCAATAAGCTACACATTCCAATTACAAACACATTAAAATTAACCAATCAGAAAAATTTCATCAGCCCACGATGACCACTGCATGGACATATCACTAACCACTATTAGAATTTTATTAATTCAGACAGTTGATTTGACAGATTTAGGAACACAAATACTCAGAAAGTTAAAATATTCCTCCACAAATACTAAAGTGGTCAGTGTTTTGACGATCGTAAACGTGGAGAAAATTTTGTGTCGTGTCTCTTATTTGCCGGTAAGATGCTTAAACCACTCAGCTGCCGTGTACGTTCATCCTCAGCGATTGTATCGCCACACGATCTTTAATCGTAATGATATGAGAGTTAGCGCAGGGATGAAAACGGACTGCCAAAATCATACCCCTTATGATCAACAGATGCCAGGACCCACATTATGATCCCAGTTTGTATGGAAATGAATTCCTGATGTTAAAGCACTACAAAGAAATCTATCTCTGCACTATCAAAAAAATTGGTGATGCAATAAAATGCGCAGCTATCACCAAAAACACTTTTATTGTTACAATCCAGATGGATGCCAAAAGGGTACTGACGCAGAGAGCAAAAAGAATTTGCATCCAAGCAAATGAGATGCGCTCCGGAACACCGGTACTGTGTATCGAACACACACATTTACAACACGCCCCCTTGTTCGATCACATTTACATTAAATTCTTTTTGCACTTCGCTCAGTTACATACATTCTACTATAGTTTTTCCATAATATACATTTTTTTGATTTCCAAGAGCAAAATTGTAACATTTTATCAAAAAATTTCAAAAAAGGATGATAAAAATATTATCTTTAATTTTAATATAAAAGTCCTATGCATGAAATAAATTTTTCCAATTGAGGGGCTGGTACAGCCTTGGTGAGTGGATCGGCTAGCATGTGGTTTGCTGGGACATGGTAGAATTCAACTTTATTTTCATCGATGCTTTCCTTTATAAAATGGTGTTTCGCGCAAACATGCCTGGTGTTCCTGGAAAAGTTGCTATTTTTAGCTAAATCCACTGCACCCTTGTTGTCGCAATGAACTCGGATTGGGCTAATTGCTCCTTGTACTTGTAGTTCTAGGGCTAAACCTCTTAACCATAGTGCTTCTACCGTAGCTGATGCAAGTGATTGGTACTCTGCTACTGTAGTAGATGTTGCGACCGTAGGTTGCTTCCTTGAGTGCCAAGATACTGCTCCACCTTGTAGAAGAAACACATAGCCAGTGATGGACTTGCCATCAGCGAGATCAGAAACCCAAGTTGAATCACAGTAACCTTCCAAGTGTTGGTTACCTTTCTTCGAGAAACACAATTTAAGATTTTTAGTTTTCTGTAAGTATCTCAGTATTCTCTTCAGCGATTTCCAGTGTGTCTCTCCGTAGTTTGTGTTGAAGCGGCTCATTGTACTGACGGCATAAGCTAGGTCAGGTCTGGTCATCTGCAGCAAGTACATTAAAGATCCTACGACGTTTTGGTAGGGGATCTTGCTCATGGCTACAAGTTGTTCTCTTGATTTGGGAGACGTATCCGGGGACAAAATAGAACCAGGGTCCATTGGTGTATTGCACGGATTACATTCGGTCATGCCATAGTCTTCTAGGATTCGTGTTATATAATCACTTTGGTCCATACATAATGTTCCTTCGGCTGTGTTCCTTGATATATTTACATTAAAACATCTTTTGATGTCACCCAAGTCCTTAAGGGCCAAGCATTTCTTGAGTGCAATTATAAGTTCTTGGATTAAGTTGCTGCTACTTGCGAAAACCAGAAGATCATCTACAAAGATAGAAACTATAATAATTTTGCCACCGTGGAAATTCACATAGACACATCTGTCATGGTTGCATTGCTCGAGTCCTAGATCCTTTAATATTTTATCTAATTTGATGTTCCATACTCTACCGCTTTGTTTAAGCCCGTATATGGCTTTTGATAGCTTACATACCATATTTGGATGGTGAGGATCAACATATCCAATGGGCTGCTCTATATAAACTTCTTGTTCTAGGTCCCCTTGTAAGAAGGCAGACTCGACGTCTAAGTGTCTGATTTCTAGGTCCAAGTTAACGGCATGAGCGAAAAGGACTCGAAGGGTGGTATGGGCGACGACTGGTGAGTAAGTCTCCTCAAAATCTACGCCAGCTTGTTGTGTAAAGCCTCTTGCGACCAATCGAGCTTTGTAGCGAATTTCATTGTTGGATTCGAGTTTGCGTTTAAAAACCCACTTCGTCGAGACGATATTTGCACCTGTCGGCGAGTTGACTAGCGTCCAGGTACAGTTGCGAGAGATGGAGTCCATTTCTTGTTCCATCGCTTTGATCCAAAGAGGTGCTTCTTCGCTGTGAATGGCTTCATTGTAGTCTTTGGGTTCATGGTCATGGATCTGGTCAATGCTTTTGCTCTTGTTTGGCTTAATAGAAGTTGTTGAGAGGAGCGCTTTTGGCTTTCTGTTCTCAGTTAGTAGGTAATCGTTGAATTTGGTAGGTAATGCTGTCATTCTAGTGGGTCTGTTGTTGCGCGGTACAGATTTGCTCGTTGTTGACAAACGTTTGATGACCTTATCACTCGTTTTGGGCTGCTCGTCATCTGAAAGTGAAATGACATTATCGCTGCTTTGGGAAAGTTGTGTTGATTGATCTAGTTCTGGGGCATTTGAAGGTGTTGGCTCCACATGACTATGATTTTTGGCTGCTTGTTCCTTGAGAATATTGACATTGTCTGGGTGTCTGTTCTTTGAAGGTTGGGTAGTATCACTTTCTGGTTCGTCGTCGTCGGATTCATAGATTGTAACAGGTTTGTTTACCTCTTTCAGTGAATTCTCTTGTGTGGGTGAACTATTTTCTTCAAAGAAAATTACGTCCCTACTAAGAATGACCTTGTGGGCTGATGAGTCCCATATTTTATATCCTTTATGGTCGGTGCAGTAACCGATGAAGATGCCACTTCGCGCCTTTGGGTCCATTTTAGCCCTCTTTTGATCCGGTACATGATACATGACCTTGCACCCAAAAGTTCTAAGGTAGGAAATATCGGGTTTCATACCTGTCCACATCTCTTCAGGCGTTTTGCCTCCTAATACAGCTTTTGGCGTTCGATTGTTGATATGGGCAGCGGTGGATACAGCTTCTGCCCAGAAACCTTTTCTCAGTCCCGAGTCTTGGATCATGCATCTGGCTTTATCTAAGAGGGTCCTATTGAGGCGTTCGGCACGACCGTTTTGTTGGGGGTTTCCTGCTATACTGCACCTGTGTTGGATGCCAGATTCGGCCATAAGCTTGTCCATCTTTGCGTTGATGTACTCTGTCCCATTGTCTGATTGGATGGATTTGATTGTACACCCAGTTTGATTTTCTACAAGATTTTTATAGTGTACAAAATATTCAAAAACTTGATCTTTTGTTTTTAAAAAATACACAATAGCTTTTCTACTGAAGTCATCTAGAAAGGTTAAGATGTAGGATGAGTTACCATTTGATTTCGGGCTGACATAGCATAGGTCAGTGTGCACCACTTCTAAGAGGTGCCTTGCTCTTTTCTCGTTTAACTTAAAAGGTTTTTTACACATTTTTCCTGATAAACATGCGTCACATTTTGTTAACTCTGCTCCTCTTTTTAATTGTATACCTGTGGCTGCTGTAGCACTCAACTGTTTTATCGAAGTTGTATTTAAGTGCGCAAGACGCCTATGCCATAGGTTAATATCCAGAGGTTCCACTGCTGCAAGAGCCATCTGAGAAGCCTTCGTAGGTCCTACTTTACCCACGTAGTCCACCTTATAGACGCCACCTACAAGATTTGCCGCTAAGACTACCTTCTTGGTTGCATCCATAACCTTGCAGCTATCCCCTGTAAAGTCTGCGCTCAAGTTCTTTTTGCCAATCTGGCTTACTGAAATCAAATTTGCCGTTAGTTGCGGTACAAACAGAACATTTACTAAGGTTATCCTTGTGCCACGTGGTGACAGTAACTCAACTTCACCTTCTCCTAGTACAGACAGCTTGCTCCCGTTTGCCACTGTTATGTAAAGAAATTTTGACTTACGCATGCTTAAGAATTTGTCCCGATCGTTGCACATATGTCGGGATGCGCCAGAGTCGATGATCCAATCATTTTTGTCTGCTCCGCTACCGGCTGCCAGGCTGATAAAAGTATAAGCTGCAATGTGCGTGTCGATCTGCTCGTATGAACTGCCTGGAACTTCTTCGCCATGTGAGTTTGCGTTGTCTGTGTCCGCAAGGTTGGCTTGATATTGCGCGTGCCGGTGTTGAAGAGGACAATCCTTTGCCACGTGACCAAGACGGTTACATCTAAAACAGCGTACATGTGAGAGAGTTCTTGTCGCGCCAAAAATGCCACCACTCGTTCTGTTCCCGCCAAAATTACTACCACTCGTTCTGTTCCCGCCAAAATTACCGACACTCGTTCTGTTCCCACCAAAATTACCACCACTCGTTCTGTTCCTAGACGACGAACCAGCACGTCCATAACTTTTGCTGAACAAAGCAGAATTCTCAGATTCCCGCGCTTTGTTTGCCCAATGGACTTTTGTTAATATTTTTTCTTTTATGTTTGATGATGTAATCTCTGTATCGGGTAAACTTTCAAGAGCCATACGCATCGGCTCATACTCCGCCGGTAGACCACCTAGCATAATGCATGCTGCAAAGTCATCTCCAAGATCTTTTCCGATGTCCTTCAATTTTTGGTGCGTGGTGGTGATTTTATCAATGTATTCATCAGTCGAATTGTAGTCAGTTAATTTGATTTGGGTGTACTCGATAATAAGACTCGTTTTCCTGTACATGCTTTTACTTGCGTACGTGTTCTTTAATTTTTCCCACATTTCTTTGGGAGCCGTTATACCCCTTATATGGCTTAGTACCACGTGATCCACTGCAAGGATTATTTTTGATTTTGCCAGACGCATCTTAGTTGGATCCGTACTAACTGTTGTCGAACCTTCTGGCACCTCAATTGTGTCAAACACGTCCTCATGCTCCAGATAGGCTTGCATTTTCAGAGCCCAATCGTTATAATTTTCAGCTCCGGACAAAAGTTCTATGCTCTGAAGCATGGACAAATTTTTCCCACGTGTCACTGACATTATGTATTTTTTCTAGAATATTCAAAATCTAACTGTAGACACTCTTTATATAATTTTTCTTCGCACGTGCTGTTGACTGGAAAAGTTTAACTTTATAACTTTTTGACTCCTTTTTAATTATTCATCACTGCACGTGGCCTGGGCCCATAACCTGATGCAATAAAATGCGCAGCTATCACCAAAAACACTTTTATTGTTACAATCCAGATGGATGCCAAAAGGGTACTGACGCAGAGAGCAAAAAGAATTTGCATCCAAGCAAATGAGATGCGCTCCGGAACACCGGTACTGTGTATCGAACACACACATTTACAACAATTGGTTTCATATCTTTAAAGACCAACAGATGTCGTGGATAAGAACTCCTGCTTTCAAGAAATTGGTATTCCTGTGATGAACATATATTGCCAAAACCATGTATCTCGTTCCAGTTACGACCAACAGATGTCAGTATTTATATTATGTGGTATCAAATCGTAATAACTACTTTCACTCACAATCAGTACATGTTTAATGTAGAATCAAATAATAATTTCGTTGATTTATACATTTTCCTCTACTGGTATTAATCGCTTGATAGACTATTTAGCACATTGCCTGATACACTGACTTAAGATAGAAGCAATGAAGACACGAGAGATCCGTACCATACCACACCACATGTATGGAGTCTCAATCTCAATCTCAGTAATGACCCAATTCCAGTTCGTGGTTAAAAGTTTTTCTTCTAATTTTTGTGGTGCGTATCATTTCAACAACCCAACATAGTATAATGTCTATAACAACTTGAATATACGTATGTTGTTCATGATATAGCTGTTGAATAGTATTATAACACCGATTTGTGGTCGAATTTGTGCTACTGAGTTCGATTTTCTCGCTTGATTTTTCACATTATTCTTATTATTCTTATTATTATTATTAACTCCAACGAGGTTTTTCTTGTTACTCAACATTTGAAAACACTTCGCTTCAACAACAGAAGCAACAATAACTGGTTTATGTAGGTTTTCTTTTATGTACACGTCAACGAACAAAACCTCACACGTGTACATGACCTACCAGCAATTATTATTACTATTATTATTATTTTCAAATAACGGTTAAGTAATTAGATTCCATTTGTAATTAGAATCAAGACGATCTCAAACTAATACTTATTACTTTGACAAATAATGGCTCTTTTGACGCATTCACCTAATAAGCAACCGTCACTAGACAGGTTGAGGTCAAATCACTAACGAGACTCTTAGGTCTTGAATCTCTCCTTATGACAGTACTTGGAAATGTCAAGGCAATCCTTTTAGAAATGATGAACGTCTTTTGATTTCGTAAAATGCGGAATCATTTTTCAACCAAACTTTTGATAGTTTCGCTATACCTCCATACCAACTGTCCCAGAAGACAACGCCTTGTCTATGGAATCAATCAATTTACCAACTCAATCAGAAACGTGAAATGAACGAATCAGAGGCAATCGATTGAAATCAATCAATCAGCTATCAAATTACAACAATTTCTTTCATCATTAAGTATGAAACATTTGCATTAATCACGAATAGAAATAGCAAGAAGAAGAAAAATTACTTTAAATTTTCGATTGGTAAAGTTGTGGAGAAGCTATCAAGAAGCAAATGGAAAATGATCTTCATGGATTGGGTTGAGTTACAGGCAGGCGAAGTGTCAGATTCAGTCATTAATTAGCCAACACGTTAGGAAACCCAGTGTCTGAAGGTTAGTCTGTCAAAAGTTTGTTAAAGATATTACATCATGAAATATATTGAATTCAAATGAGGTAAAACGTTTGTCATCCACTCACTGACTCTCACCTTCAATGTTGGCATTTCTTCTTGTATCAATTGCAGAGTAGGTTGTGACCACAAGATTAACTGCTTAAAACCATCCCAAAGAACACATACCAATAGTGCTTCAATTCAAGGCAAACATTTGGTTACTCCGTTAGCTTCTGGTGATCCTCTGAAAAATTTGACTTAACCAAAAACCAAAAAGTTGAAAAATATATATAAACGATGATTACTTTTTGATTACATGTTTGTAACTCAATCTGGGAAGTGATCAATAACATTTTGATTTTGTGTAGGTATCTTTTGATCAATAATGAATTGGCAAATATTTTTCACTAAATTTTACACTCAAAAGGTTCATCTGTTGACCTTTCATTCGTGTAATTATAGAATTAAACTAACAGAACAAGTTGTATTGCGGTTAGATATGTGATTTCTTTCGGATAATCATTGCAGATTAACCCATATCGTCTTGGTTTTCGTAATGGGATTTGTGGGTCTTGGAATGAGGTTTCTATATGAATTTCTAACTTGTGGATTTGACTCATAGAAACATTTCTATGTTCATATCTCACATGCTCAATGTGTCACAAATCAAGCCACCACAGACTAACGCTTACTCGACTACCGTCAACGTTCATACTTGCATTCGACCTCATGTCTCACGATCATATGTGACTCGCGCCGGTCTCGAAACAGTCGCGGTTCGCTCTCGGTCCGATACAAATATTTTTACAAGAACAACAGAGGTTTACGAATCATCCTTAATCTAGGATAATTTTCAAGTAAAACCACAATGGTACATGACCACAAAACTGAACCAGTTCAATTTAACATGGAAATAATTTAAAAATGAATTTCGCAAATTGATCAACATCTGGAACACATCAATATAAATTGAATAGAAAAAACTTTCCGTTCATTAGGTCAGTGAGACAAGTGTGCTACCGTTCAAAAATCCATTTCAACTAATTTTAAGTAAAATTATCGAATAATTCACAAAATGTCTAAATGAATGATGAATTGTTTTTCATACTGTAAAAGAAATGAAGAACAATTTAAGAAAATTTCCGTCAATAATTGCGATGTAATTGAGTGGAAGACAGTTGTGGAAATGAAAAGAATTGTTTTAGAATTAGGTCAAATATTTTGGTAAAAATTAATTTCCAATTTGAACTTGAACATGACCTGAATCCTAGCCTCCACTATTGTTTCGTATGATTTGATGAAAAGCCAAGTTATCTGGATATATGTACATAGATGTAGCAAAAGGTTTAATTAGCAAAAGCACAGAACCGTGTCAACACACTCGACCAACAATGTTCCTTAACAATTTAATTAACTTTGACAGATAGCCAAAATTACGGTGTGTCTTGAAATAAAGAAAACCTAAAATAGGATGACCTAAAAAAAAAACCTAATTCTCGTAATTCCTAATTAAACCGTGACAAAAAATAATTCTTCTGTTTGATAAAAGTTAATTAAAACGTTCGATTCGATTGTCTTAAATGTGGGTCTGCTCGACTCAAACTCGAACTCGAACATGAACTGTTATGTGATATTGACATCATGTAGGTGCTAACGAGGTACCAGCAAATATCATCGACAGGTGTACAATGGTTTCTTGGAAGTCTCCGTGACATTGACAAGAAGGAGGACATCTTATTGAATATCACTTTCCAAAAATTGATCACGTTCCTTTTTTCAATTGTTCAAGGTAAACCGTGTGATCGACATGTCTACCTGTACTTTTTGGAAAAACTCAATCAATCTCTTTGGAGATTTGCATCAATCATTATTTTTGGTAATTTGTTTACTTAATCGATTGTTAAGGTGAACTGTTGGGCATGATTTTGATTTGTTTCTGTGATTGAAGATATTATTATCTGGTTTTGATTCAAGTCGATTTGTTCTTTTCCTCGACAAGTGGAATGTTTCCGGTACATTGCTGTTCAATGTGCTCTTATCGAAACGAGCTGTTCAACTTTGTGCCTTGAGGACTTTCAATCGGACGTAATTCTGGTTCTTGTGGTGGTGTGTAACTGTCAAATCTCATACATTTATCCAGTGCAAAGCAGTCATTTGCTTACGAATCTCAGCCCTTTCTCTCTAGCCCGCATGGTGATACCGATGTCGTTTCGGTGAAGACGATACGAAACGAGATTTTCTCGAAAACTTTGTTCTGTAACATATAATGTTTTATATTTTCCTGAAAGATGAGTCAATTATCTATCAGATTATATAACTTATTTCAATTGTTAGCTGTTAATCGGAGTCTAGGAGATTCGTATACCTCAAATCATGTTCTTTCATGATTTACCCAATATCTCGAAAAATTTTATAATGTAGTCATTTTAACAGCGTAGATGTTGACAGTGTAGATATTAACAGTGTCATATGATGTCATAATCAACTGACGCTTTCGTATCAGCGCGTCGCTTCGGTGTTTGCTTAAGTTCAGTTCACAGTTGTATGCAACCTGCCGAAGTATTGAGACGTCGACGATGTAGTGAACTAATTCTAATAAAACTGAATGCTTTTGTTAATGAGAATAAAGACTAAATAAAGAGTTGGAAATATAAAGTTAATATTGGAGTAAACTGATGTTGGATTATTACGAATAAAAACTGAAGTAGGATCCATTAAATTCATATGATTACAAATTCAGTAGTAGGATTACCATTTGTAAACTGATGATTACAATAACATACTATATTTTCCTGAAAGATGAGTCAATTATCTATCAGATGATATAACTTGTTTTAATTTCAAACCAATTGAAGAAGTCATACAGTCTTTCAAACATTTTTAGTCGCAACTATAGAAAAATGGGTATCAATAGGTTAATGTTTGTGACACATGATATCTAATTTATTCACCAGATGATGATGACATTTAACAGATAGTGTTAGAAACTGTTGCATATATTTCAAACCGAATCGATTAACTAATAAGTTTTCACAACGTCAAGTATAATTGTTTCTCATCCACATAATGACGACAAATGAATGTAATTGATCAAGCAATAACCGTTAGACAAATTACAAAACAAGATCAATCAGAATTTAAATCACTGAATGATTCTATTACACAATTGATTAGATTCCATCAACGCGCGCCGTTAATTAGTCAAAAAACAGAAAAAATAGAAAAACAGAAATACAATTTTACCGTCTTCAACATCTATTCAACGGATAACCCAGTCCGAAGTGATTCCATTAACTAGGTCAGAAGTGATATGAAACGGACAGTATTATAGTTATAAGAACCAACATCTTCTTATCGATCAACTTCTATTGATCTCGTCTAACCGTATCGCATCGAATCCGATTTGATATTAGATTGACGGGTTTTGAGATATAAATCAGTTACTGGTTTTGTTGTTATTCCTATTTATGTGTTATTAGTGTAGGTCGGTCTAACAGTTAGTCATGTGGGATAGTTATTTTCACTCTTGAAAACTGATCAATTATTTACAATTTAGTGTAAAGTTTTAGAAATACCATGGAATGCTTAAGGAATTCTTCTTCTGACTGTTGATGTGAATAATTAAATTAGAATTTTGTTTTAACACATTTTCATTCCGGATTGCTTCAGGTTAACATGAATGTGAATTCCACATTTTGTAATTAACTGTTTTATGAAGGTAACACCAATGGCATATAAATAGGGCATATATTCCTTGAAGGTACAGTTGACCTGCTTGTGAATAACTAATTACCATCGTGTGTTAACCATTTTGTGTCCATTAGTGACACATAGGTTTTGATCATTATCACAATTTTGGCCGAGATAACTTTGGCCTTGGGTCACTTTTTGAATAACTTTCTCATACGATTAGTTATTTCTCACCTACATAACCTAATAGAAAGCCGAAAGTCCATCATTTGATTAAGTGATGTGACCTGAAAGATTGAATTTTTTATTTAGGGATGTCAGGAAGTTCCTTATATGGAACCGGTGTTCACAATACCTTTAGCTAAAGTTAAGTCTGAATTATGTTCAAGAAGATTTATTTTAGGCATCGTCGTCGTGTTAAAGATGCAATCTGGGAAACGACAGATCAACACCAAAGTCGGTATAACTGCTTGGCCACAAAACACTATTGAATTACATCGTAAATTGCTATTGGAAACCAGTTCCCGCACTATGCTGCCATCATCATCATCCTCCTCATCATCATCATCATCATCTATCGACATTATCCTCTTTAAGTCGCCTCCAATAGACAATCCTCAAAGTGGGATTTGTTCTTTTTTCGGATAACCATTTTCGGCTCTAGAACTGCAAGACCACATACTTAATCTCAGTGAAGTCTTCTTGAATTGGTACCTTTTTGGCATGTGAGGAAATTTATGTGTACATTTACAATCTGGCTAAAGCATCTTCTAGCTAGACATACCTAACTCTTCTAACTCTTCTGACAATAGATCCATGAAGTTTGTTAAAAGACGGAAAAACCATCTGCTCTTGAACTTATTGCTGCGCTCATTTACAGTTATATTATGTAGTTGAAAGGGGTTTCTCTTTATTCTTTAAACGTTAACTCAATTGACAAGGTAAAGTGTCGCTATTTATTCCAGGTGAAAATCTTTGTGTCATAAATTTTCATTTATTTCTTAAAATTCGTTTTTGAACTGAATTGAAGGTGATTCGTTGCATTTGCTGTACCTTTCTTGGGATGATGATTGATGGTTTTAAAACGTTCCGGCTTTACCATAAGCTTTGGCCAGGTTTTTCTTCAAAAAGGGCATCAGGAATGCATTCAGTAAATCGCGTTCATCAAGATCAAAGATATATTCTCTGTAAGACGGTGACATGATGTCAAAGGGAGTTTTCTTTTTACTTTCAGAACACACCTTTCTTTCGTTCACCTTTATCCACTCGAGGTTGAGGTGTCATTAACTTCATCATTGCAATGGATTGCTTCTCTTTGAGATCGCACGATGCACCTAATATGGAAGGGCCATTAGAAGGTATAAGGTTTCTATGTGATGTAGGAACTTTCAGTTCACCTAAAAAGGGTGTTCCCTTCCAATTGCTCCCAATTTCCCAACTGCGGGCCAAGAGCTCCAGCCGTGATTGTGATTAATGGGTGAAAGTCGATAATGCTTGAGATGCATTTTCTTCAATGCAGTTAAAGTCATCACTTCGCCCACATCTGTTACGTTAAGGAGATACCATCACTTTAAGGTCATTCTCTTGAATAGGACATTAAAAATTTTAATTCCTCAGTTTGGCACATAATTGATTGCAAGATCATTCTCTCACTTGGAGAAAGGGCTCTCAATTAAGTGCTTAAAAATCCAAGAAGCTTGTACTCACTTCATTACCGACGCAAAAAAAGAGACTAGAAAAATATACGAAAATCCGCACAAAGAGAAGATGCCGAGAATTGTCTCCGCGTGTAATGTTGACAGTTTGACCATACAATAAAATATTTCAATTCTAACGTCGATTTAAGGGAACAGATTTGAACAACTTTTCTTCATTTTCCAGGCATTGGCAACAACTTGAATTTGATGATACCTTGGCCAAAGAACCACGAAGCTGTCAAACGCGAAGCTTTAGTGTATGCAAGGTAAGTGTTCTTCCCTTCTGTCATAAGATACAATTGAGACAACTTGAGATAGATCATGCAGCTGTCATAACATAACCTTGAAGTCCAGATGCTAGACATTTTGTCAATCCGACCACCCAAAGTTTGATAATTAAATTTGAAAAATTACGTTGCTCGATAACTTTAAATTAAATTGCATAATTAAGATACCGAAAAATTTAATAAATTCATTTGTCCAAACTCCACCCAGATGTCATTGAGTTCTTTCATACGACCATGTTTTGTCCGTGTTGTCCGGGCCTTGATTAGGCGATGGATATGAGTGACATGACGCATTAAAGGTTGTTGACGCCTGTCAGGGATATATGACTTTTGTGAAGTAGTTTAACAGAGAGCTTTACCGTGTTAAGAATTTACGTGTGTACCTGTCAACCTTGAAGCTTTTTGAATAACTCGTGAGCTTTTGATGCTATCAGCATACAAAGTTTGTTCTTATTTTTTCTCAGTACTTTTTTATGCGTAAAACTTGTTACGGTTTTATTAAGTTATTAAAGTAGATAAAGTGCTTTTTCAAAGGCACTATTCGAAATTAACAAATTTATTTCAATTAAAGTTAGTTTTTCAATTCAAAATCAAATCATTAGACGGAAAACAAACGGAAATGGGGAAGGTCACTACTGTGTGTTTGTTTGATCAATGAATTAAAATTTGATTTTTTTGTTAAATGTTTTATACTGTTTTTAAGGTTTACCGCTTGGGAAGTGACTAGTCTTGACTTTGAAATTGTGAATTCGATGCAAAATTCAATGCTGCAATAATTTGGAACGATTTTATTAATTTTGAAAAGTTCTATAACATTCCCAGTGAATGACCTATCATAATACAAGATTTTGAGAATTTTCCATTTCAGTGTGATATGCACAAATAGGGTAACTTGTCCACAAATGTTTTCATATAAAGAAATGACGAAGAAAACACTGTGACTTACGTGTCACACAAATAATGGTTAACTGAAGGAAATGAAGAAGAATCAACTCAAAGTGTGGGAAACTCAATTAACATATCGTTTTGTGTTCAACAACATCAACAAATACCACAAAAGTTTGTATATCCACTTAAGTGCCGCTTTACTTAAAGTACAATTGAGACCCGAAAAACGAGTCCATCACTAAAAATTCGTGAGAAATCTTATAAGGAAATGATGTGTGGCTTACCAAATAACTGTTAAAGTACTTATCGACATGCATGTCATGTCTGTATTCTGTATTCTGTGACTGACTTATTTCCATTCATAATGTTATAAGCAACAAAGCGGAACACAAATTCTACCTGATTTAAGATGATCCCCATGGAAGACGTCATTTCCATAACCTAAAAAGTAAATAGACAAAACAATAACGAAATGTGACCACAAAATCACTAAGAGTGTATCTCCTCACCAGACACCAGCTCTCATTGTGGCGTCGTAGTGGGCACTTATTACCCTCAGACACGAAAACCACGCTTCAGCTCATTTCCTCATTATCTTAGCATATTAAGAAGGTTTTTTGGGAACAGGTAAAGAGTAAATGAAATTTCAAAATTATACTGTCAATTTATTGTATTAACCTAAATATGTGTCCCCTTGTCACTTAAGGGGTTTTATGTAGTTTCTATAATTCGTTCACATGGTGTGCCGAACATCCGGTGTTCCTGGAAAAACGTTTTAATTTAGATATTTGACATTCAGCGCGGTATCTCTAGATTGGATGATCAAAAATCAAAAACTCAAAATGGATTCGTTAGTATAAGATATTGATTAGTAACAAGTTGAAGCATTTAGCAAAATATTAATTTTTAACAAAATCGCGGTTTCGCAAACATTTTACATATTTCATGAAAGTTGAGGTCTTAAATTGATTATAAAATGAGAACTATTAATATGTGAACAAAGTTTTTTGATGAGTTACTAAAAAATATATCTCTTAATTTTGTGAAAAATATTAAGACTAATTGGTTAAACAGTTTTTGAGAAATCTTGCTCACCAGCTTTGAAAACATAGTTTTGAGAAAAACGCGTTTAAAGTGTCGAAGGTACCTCACCCGTAGTACAAATGTTTACACAAATATGCGTGTAACTTCGTGAATATTTATCGGAATATCCTAAAATTTTCTGCGAATATATTTGAATATATATTCACGATGAAAATGAAATAAAACAAAAATTGAGTTTTTGAAAACCCTAATTGCGTATAACCCATTAAGGGCACAAAAGTAAAGCGCACCACACCCAGAATAACTTCTTTGGAAACTTTCCAATCCACCAAGTCGTGGTTTATTAGACAATGGAGCTGAATAATGCATCCATTCCAACTCCAAGTGGTCAGTACCTATAACCCAAACCGTTATTGACAATTAGTCCAAATTTGGTTTTAGAGGAAGTCCATTAAACCGTACATAATTTGAATATTAAATTTCGCTAAAAAATTTTCCTTTAAATCGCCCACCTGGGGCCACATTTCCGTCATGACATCTAGCTGGTTCCTCGAATTGTCACAAAAATAATAAATGCTTGACCTAATTTTTAATTCACCCGACCACGAACTTGAGACGAGCTTTTTGAAAGATTTGTTGACAAAAGTCTTAGAAAAGGTTAAACTGAGTGTAACAAATTTAGGTGTTATACACTTAACCATTTCCTTCTACCACTCCAAAAATGGCGAATCTAGCATGAATTGAATTTGTACTGAAGCAACTAAAAAGAATGACCCGACAACCGAAATCTGGGCCACCTATGGTCGAAATTGTCCAAACCGAACCATACCATGCCAGGCCACATTTCCATAAATGGTTGGTCAGTAACAAAGCGAAGCGATTTGAAATGTTCTGCTGTTAGTGATTTATAACAGCACCAGCTAAAATCACATTTGCACTGGTGGTATGTGGACCAGTGTTACTTAACAATAATCTGCATATGGTAAGTGACCATGCCCCTTGTAATTCTTTAATTCCACTATTCAACGCATGATGGAGGTGTGTGTGATTGCAGTTTTATTGCATTTTTACCTTCAAGCTATGATGTCAGCTTTGACATGAGGAATGTGGCTTTGGCTTTCGGTTCTATGTTAGATACAAGGAAAATGCCGACCATAGACAAACTTGATTGATTAACATTTTTCTTGAGTCGGTGGTGTGTGGAGAAAGGGTTTTCATACAAATACAAATACAAATACAAGTATATAGTGTGTGACTGGTGCTACATAATAATTTGTTAATTCAAAAATAAAATTTAGATCGTGCTAAAGTGTTTTGTATTTTGTTAGTCATACATGTTGTACGTATCTTTGTTCAAATATCTGATCAACTGTGAACTGGTTCAATCATATCTCTACTTGTAGCTCGTGTTGGACACAAGCCATTCGTCTATTCTGTATTTATTAACTTTTTGTACACTAGGTGTTCTATAAATCTGACACAAATTTCAAATTGATAAGTATCAATGGATTTTTTGATTTGTTGATTTGTTTATGATCAAATCCTTTCGTCTTTCGTCACCTCTTATTGACAGATACAATCGCAATTATTTATCTTTGTCAGAGTTATATATGCCGGAAAGCGCATTCTTGTTGAACTGAAATGATAAATGATTTAAGGTTGACAGAACTCTAAATCGGTCATAGATACAGGTTTTCTGTAGAAACATTGACTCAAATGTTCCACTCATACAGCTTATAAATCTGATTCCTTGCAATTTCCCAACTGATTCGTGGATGAATTCATAAACCATGAAATGAACTAATGGAATTATCGCTACTAGTCCTGCAATTTAAAAAAGTAGGTTCCTCTACAGTTTCCTGACTGATCCCTGAATACTTATATGTATCTTTAGAACCCCATCATATATTTGTCATTTCTAGTGTTATTGTCTTAAACAGATTTCTAGACAGTTTCCTGACTGATCGGTAAATGTAATTTTAAACGTGGATCCAGGATCTCATAATGGGATTGTCAGTTGTCATGGTCCTGTCTAAGATATAAGATTCCTCGAGAGCTTTCTAACTGATCTCATAATGAAATTATCAATTATCACTTTCTTGACCGATCCTTGAAGGAATCTTTATATATATGTACCTTAAGGATCTCATCGTATATTTGTCACTTCTAGTGCTCTTGGCTGGTACAGGAGATGCCCACACAGTTTCCAGATTGATCCGTGAATGAATCTATTACTGTGACTCCAGGATCTCATGATGGAACTGTGAATAGTTGGTCTCGTGTTTCAAATATAAGATTCCTTGATGGATTCTCTGGTATTCTATGAATTCGGCTTGAATTCAGTTTCGAGTCCTTATACGCGACCCCGGAATCTTGTGATAAACTGATGAGGTGTGGTGATCCTGTCTGAAGTATAATATTCCCTGATGGATCCTCGTGTAATCCATGAATTCATTCTTGCTCTCAACATCACATAATGGAACTGGCAGTTCTCATGGCAAAATGATTTCTGAATTCATTCTTAAATTTTCATATGTGACTAATAGAGCGATCAGTAGTGCTGGACCTGTTTGAAAAAGTGGATTCCTTGATAAATCCTAAATCGGAAAGTTTGCCTACTCTGAAGGTTGGAATATCATTAACAATTCCGTGTGATCCGAAAGTCTTCCAAAATTTCATCACATTTCTGTCAGTCCCGATCAAGTCAAAATTTCATACCGCCAGGAAGTCTGCATGAATTAATTGAAATTGAAAACTAAGATTCCTTGGATGATTCTCAAGTTGTCAGTTCTGGTGATGATGTCTCAATGTGACTTGTGACTCAAGCTGCAGTTCGATGTTGAGTTGCTCAACTCACAGAAAATTGAAATTAAAACAAAATTTTATTTCTTCATTTCGAAATGATTATTGAAATTTGGTCTAAATTTTCATTATGAAGTTACTGTATTTCGTCACTTCCGGAATCATACCCGCAAGTGGTGGTCCGTCAAACGTCATTACTTAAAATAAAAAAATTAAATATCAAAAATGAAAAAAATGAAAATGACGAAATGAAATGAAACTTTTTAGAAACTTTTAAGACATGTTTAGGGTTAAGCCCAAAAGATTAACAGGCGAAAAAATTGTTTCCAACATGAAATCGTGATACTTTGATTAGAGGAAGTAGGAGCGGTTCATTTGTCTCGTATAAATACGCCAAAAAATTACGCAATACATATTTGATTTATGGGTTTTATTACATTTCTAATTTAACAAATGAATAATGACTGAAAATTGTTTAGAGATTTTGTGTCTTGTTCACCTGGGGCCACAACACGAAACAGTGTCACATCATGGAATGAGTCAACTAAAGATTTTGGTACTAATCAAATACATCATGTAAATTGGAATGAGATTAAAAGTAGATAAACGATCACATCTGATCCAAAACAACTGAGACACATGGACAGAATAGTTTGTTGAGAATAGTTTGCTGACCTGACCCTGGGCACAAATCCAGTCCTCTTATGTTCGATCTATGGAGTTCAGTTAATCGAAACTAATCGAATAAGTATCAATCGATTTCAATGTATCGAATTAATTCCGAGGTTCTCTAGATTTTTAAAACCTTCTACACAAATTTACGTTGATCTACTTTATGTGTATCAATTGTTTGTTTAATTTGACCACTGCTGGAATGAAATTTTCATTTTGTTTTGCAAATTCAAGTCATTCTGGTAATTAATCAATATTAGGTCAAGTTGCAGTGTGTGAATTTTGACTCCAAGGACTGCAATTCAGTTTGATATTCAGTTATAACCCTTCACAAGTGTTGCTGTTTTGTTCCACTGATCGTGAGTCCTTCAAGAGACAAAACTTTTCAAGTTGAATGACACTCGAATTTGAAGTGACAGTTTAGCTGCAAATATTTTTATGGAAAAGACAATTTTTTGACTTCTATTCAAATTGAACACATCAAACTGGTAATCAATCATTTTCCACAAGATAACTAATTACTGCAGGAAGGAAAAATTTATTTATTCGAAAATTCAATTATTTCTGCAGTGGTATCTACTAAATTCTTAAAATACAAAACGAAGTTTCCTCTTTAATTTCCAGAAAGATCAATTGAGGAAAAAAATATTTTGAAAGTTGAATTTTCGATATGTGTTTTGCGTGCGTTTAGTGTTCGGCTCCCGAACACCCTAAACTCATCCTATTTCACCGCACTAATGCGTAAAGTCCAACTTTTTGTAACAAACAGATTCGTGTGAATATTAATCTCAAATTCAACTTTCCAGGAATTTGTTGTATGCACCTCGGGTGTAAGGTGACTCTTTCTTGCAATCGTTGCTACATTTGCGCTCAGTCAAGACGCATTCGTACAAAACTCGTGGAGTCGTTTTTCTACACTCATCTTTGTACGCCTGCGACAGGACCTTACACTCATGCTGCAGTTCACGAATGCAAGAAAGTGTCACTTTACACCCTTGATACATAAATAGCTATTAGTCGATTGCTGGTCGGTGAATCAGGAATTTGAATAAGAAAAACTTTATTTCCTGCAAATGTCATAATTTCGTGAATATCTTCGGAAATGTTCGAATCATGAACGCCAAATTGACAGATTTCAGTTTGGGTTTCTTCAGACTTTCATTTGAAATATAAAACAAAATACAGCAGAGAAGGAAAAGTTTCGATCAGGATCTATGTGTAAAAAAATAAATATCTCCGGAGATATAGCGATTGTCCAAATAAAATTCACATATTTGACTTTGGAACTCTTCAGGCTTTCATTTGAGATATATAGTAAAACAAATTTGTACAAGAAACAGGAAAATTTTGAACCAAATTTGCATCAACAATCAGGATATTTGTCTTCAAAAATTAATATCTTTGAAAATGTTGTGAATATGAACATACAATTTACACAGTGTAATTTGGAGCTTTTCAGGCTTTCATTTGAGATATAAAACTGAGTTTTGAGAATAAAAGGTTTTTTGTCAATAGACGCTATAACTATAGTTACGTTGGAGCTGTTATTTCTTTGGAAATAGTTTCATTTCCTTTTCGAATATTTTGATGATTTGTGAGTAAAGAGAATTCACCATAAATCCCGACAACTGATGACCTCTTCTTCATGACGCACTGACCTGAATTCAATCTTCCACAACTAACTCTGATGACTTCATTTGTAAATTTCAAAAACGTGCAAATCGACTCCTTTTCATATGCTAACAGTCAATTTTTCTTCAATGATTCAAACAGAAAACATGATAACGTTAGACACTAACATATAAATCAGGTTATTATACAATAAACAAGCGGTTACAATATGTTAAACATTTTGTGAAGAAAAATAAATCGCCATTTTTATATTTATGTTTTTATTTTCGAACATGTGCACAAAATGAAGTGTTAAAAATATTCTACAAAAACTCACTTTAAAGTGTAACCGTTAAGGTATGTATGTAAATTTGAAATGTTTTAACTTAAAATTAAAACGTGTACCTTGATGTCACATGAAATCTTAATAAATCTCTTTGAGACTAGAGGATGACAGATTACATAACCAGACAAGGTTTTCTCCGAAAGTGTAGGTTATCGCTAGAGGCTGTTGGTGGAGAAATTCATTAGAAAAGAAATTTGTGTGGTTCTCGGACTAGTTCCTGATTGTAATTTTGTTAGTAACAGTAACATTCTGAAATCGATACTTACATGAAAGTCAACCCAAAAATCGAAAAATTATTTTTCGCCACATTTTGGTAGATAAACATATCTAGTATATGATATGTAAGTAATTTTTACAAAATCTAATTCATACCTGAGATATCCTAAAATTTTGATACCTACTTCATAGAGCGTTACGTGTAAGTGACAAACTTTGAACGTGTTTTTCTCGAAACTACGTCTTCTGTATTTATTTAAGCTATAACTCTCGATCCAAGTAAGATAATCACATAATTTATTTTTTAATTTAAAGCAAATTGATTAAGTTAAAATATTTATTAACAAACTATATGAAAAAATTTTCTCAAAATTTTGTAAACAATTTCAAATTCAAAAAATTTAAAAATTGAGACTAAAAGTTTGAGTGTTTGTCATTTCTATAAGGTTCTAGTTTTTGTATATTTTATTAATACATCATTTAACTACGAATATGTGATTTAGAAAAATTAAATAACTTTCAATTTGTGATAAAATTTGCGCGTCCTACGAGCTTGTACAATGTGACACCCCAGTGTGAAGGTGATGTTGGGGTACGACGTATAACTGGATATCATGACAGGATTTTGTTCCAAACTTAATTTATATTATAACTCAAATAGTGAGTTATTATTTACCAAACAACATCGGTTATAAGGCTTTTATCCTCTTTGAGTAAAAAATTCTAGAAATAGTCTTACATTTGTTGGTGCTTTCTACAATTCAAATCGTCCTGAAACGAAATTGTTGCATAAATAAATATGTTTTTGTATGTAATTAAAAGCGGAAAACTTTCGAAACAACTTCCGTGACATTAAAACAAATAAATAAAAATTGTAGAACAGGTGTCTCCCAGGTAAAACTAAAATTCACCTGACATGTTCATCTTCACGTTTTCTTTGGTAATTTCTCATTACAATGTTTTGAATTTCGTAAGAGTTGTGAATTGTTAATAATGTTGATTAAAATAAAAATACCTGGACCTGGTTTTGTATAAATGCACTTTCGCGTACAGCTACGGGTGCAGGTCAAATCGATTTTAATCGCAGTCAAGTTGGAGTTGTTGTATAAAGTTCACAACGAATTTAACAGGAATTTAACAAAATAAAAATATAAGTAAACTTACATGAAACAGTGAAGAAGATACCAAACTTGCATATTTGCATGTAAATAATGAAGAAACCACGTTGCGGTTGGTTACATTTGCAGTTTTAGGAGGCTTGGCAGTTAACCAATCTAACCATGCGACGTAGTAGATATCACTTGATCCGAGTCTAGAAAGACCCGTTAAAATTGTGTTGCTATAGTATCTACATTTACATTGCTATACAAACTGGTCAATTTGAGATATCCAAAAATGCATTCTTCCCTTCCAAAATCACCTGGACGTGTAGTATGTAGTTGGAGGTAATGGGTGCTGGAACTGATCAATTATACGACCAAAAATATGTTCATTCTTAAATGCTTAAGTGTTTGATTCATTTACCTTATCTCATAACAAATTCCAAGAAACGTGGTCATCCCGTAAAAGTCAAATACTTTCCGAGATTCACCACAATATTCCCGCTAACATAAGGAATTCAATTGAATGAGCGTGAAGTAGTTTCCGATATCGTGTTTAAGATATCAGGAAAAATTGCAGAAATGTAAATAATGGAGTTCTTAACTGGAAGGAGACAGTTATCCACTTTGAAGGTATTGAATGCGTTACAAAATAAAAACGGTATGGTAACCGCATATTTGTGGTACTTTGCATATGAACATCATTATTTTGGAATCCGTTATGTGGTTATACTATTGACTATAGAAGGGCATTTAAAGTACGTCAAATTCCATAGATGCCATAGATACGATACGTGTGTCAAGTTAACAAGTGTGTGCAATATCCAATTTGACTTTATCTACTCTTATGTAGATAACAATCACTCCAACGTTTCTCCAGAATCATAAATTTATACATGAGCAATATCCTCATCAAGAGTGAATCACTTGGAAGTACCTACTAGCTTGTTATCGGAGCAAGTATTATATGTAAGGAAAGTTGAAAAGTTCAAAATCTTACTTCATTTCCTGTATTCGCTTTAATTGTTTCTGATTTTGTAAATTTAATAATAATGAAAAATTGCATGCATCTGGTATGAATGACTAGCGCACTCAGTTGGGAAATAGTTCAAACTTAAAGTAACTTACAATAAACAAAAGAAAACCACCTGGAATTGCACATTGATTTATATGAAGGTAGATAGAACCTGATTCTGAAATGCATAATGTACAAGTTTCTATACAGAAAGATATCCGTATCCCGTCATATAACCAGTCAAATCTTTGTCCACGATCTGTGGTAGGGTTACCTGGCTTTGTATACTCAATTGAATGGATATGAAGTCTTTTGAAATCATAAGCGCATACGGAACAAAAGATGTCAAAATATGTTGATACAATTTACCATAAATGAACTTTGAGATGACCAGCTCACCTGGTCGAGTCGGGTTTGATCCGCTGCACTGGACAAAGGAGCTTGTACTCTGCACGAGTAGCTATATTCAACTGGACGCTGGGTTGTGTTCATTGTTTCGTCTGGGATAAATTGCATCTATACAATTTCATGTTTCTTTATTATTATTAACTTCCTTTGAAGCGTACATTTGATCCAAATCCAATTTTGAAAAGCACATGCATTAAGAGCTTTTCATATTGCGCGTGAGATGTTAACGAAAATGTAAGTGTTTCTTGCTTCGATCAGTGACACTTGAAACTAGTAGTCTGAAATTGTAGCTATGCTGCTTGATAGCTTGTATATCTTGTATCATCCTTAGCTAGTTGGTGTCAGAAATTTCGCCCCACAATGTATACCGTCAATTCTATACGTCAATTGTGTTATAGTCACAGTTCCTTCTGTTGTAATTGGATTGTCCACTCAGTATCAGACCTTCCCTGAAGTGGTCTTCTAAATGTCAAAGTACGTCTCAGTATAACATGTTTTCTGATTTAACTACAAATTCAAGTTCAATTTTTCGGTGTTTTAAGTTGTTGGTAATTTTAATAAACAAAACACTTTTTGATTTTAAATTATGAAGCTTTATTTAACTGCCGCGCACATCAAGAAGACAAAACTAAGAAGAGATAAAGATGATGTTCGTGTGGGTAGATGACCGACGCTTGTACCCCTAATAATCCCCCTACGCTACGCACTGAACTTATCTCTGGGATGCGTACTGACATAATTGGTGTTGCCATAAATACGGTTTTCGCAATATTCTACAGAAGTCGCACACATGTTGCACGTTCCACATTGGCGTTGACATCGCCGTCAAACAGAAAAGCTTCGAAGAAAAGCTTTCAAGTTGTATTTTGTGTTAAAATGCATTTGCTCTGAAACGAAGTGTGAATTTTTTATACATTAATTTTAATGTTTCTTTTTCAAAACTAATGAGTTTCACATTTGATCCTTTCAGGTACTCAATCAGATGCAGGTCCTGTCTTGTATAAAACGGCAAACATTTTCATAAGGTAATTGATGTTTGCTCATAATCGAGAAAACTATTCATAGAAGTAGTCGTGTGAAAATTTTATAAATAACGTTTTGAGGTTAGGTGTTATTAACCTTAGAAGATGAATCCCTGCATAAGATATTCTGTAAAAGAGAATATTTTAATTCTGATTTATAACTTAAAAATAAGAAAATTGCGACAACTTTTCATTTCATTTCCATAAAAGGAATTGACATAAGAGCATTTTTTCTTGTGTGACATGTAAAATTTAACAGCAAAGGTACATCGTTTGTGGTCAATTTAAACATGAATTGTAGAAGATGAGAAAAACCGCATTATCATATTAAAGACTGTTTCATATTTCATATGATTTTTGTATTATGCGAAATAAATTCAAAATCATTTATAAAAGGGACTTAACAAAAGGTGGAAACCTAAAACCTAAATAAGTGTACATCCTTCTCTATGAAGGAGGTGGTTTTATCTTTCCAGAATGGTGCATTTGACTTTAAGTTAAGTTAAGGTTGAAGACTCTCAACATTCAAGGTCTTTCTTTGTCATTAGGATATCCCATCTGTCGTGGTTTTATACAGAACAGGCTTTAAGGATGAAGTCTACCCTAACTAACATGACCAATATGACCAACATGATCAACATGGGATCATGTTAAGTACTCCCATATGTCATATTTTATTCAAAAACTTGAGAAAGTTAAAAGCAAAATATAATATCCCTATATTGACATACACGAATATGTTGTTCATCAACGTCATTTCGATTATAGCCATCACCTGTTGCAAGGCAGTTTGCCTGAAGATGCACCAATGCACTGATGCACTTTCAATGATGCACTAAAGAAAAGTGAATTAAAAATGCAATTTTTTTTCGGTTTTTTATTTCCATCTATAGTATGTTAACCGTCTGAAGGGTTGTATATTGTACTGTAATCATAATAGGTATCCACATGACTCCCTATTCCCTATAAATATTCATGAATGCATTAGTCCATTATACATGGGGTTCATGTGCCTACACAGTTCACTCCATTTACGTCGAGCCTTTTTCTTCAGCCTGAGCCTGTTCTCAATGTCTCGACGCTACGTTCTGTATATTGTGCGGTATAAACAATCCACAATAGGTGTACCATATATAAACTCGTAAAACGGCTCTTCATGTCCCTCTTAAGAATCACAATAACAACAACAACAACAGCAACAGCAATAGTAAGGAAAAAAAAAATATATCAAGTTGCATTAAAGCCTGCTTCCATGAGGTTTACTTACACCATGTGCAAACCTAAAGCCTAGGAACAGGTTATTGCGGAGTCAAGTCAATTTTCTTTACCTTTTCAAGCCTTTTAATTTTTCGTTTTTGTTTCTCTTTAAGCCTTTACCTGCACCTTCCCTTGTCAGACTTCTTTAATTTGTTAAATCATTTTGCACAGCACAGCAAGTTTTTCTCAACCACCGCCATCTTGGCGAAGTCAACTTCAAGCCCAAGGACTTGTGTTAAAAATTTTTAATTTTTTTTTACCTCTTGAATGCATTGTACATACATTGGAGTGCATTCATGCCTCTTTATGATGATGACAGTCCTATTGAGTTAAAATTTATGCACATATTGTTTAAGGATGTGATAAACATTTTAGCTATCCATCTATCAAAGATGGTCCAGATATAGAGATGTTTCAGTGCATTAAATCATATGACAGGAAATGGAAAATGTAAGGATTGGCTAAAATGGATATAGCCTCGGGTATATATGTATATCCGCACACCTGTACTTCAATTCAACTAAGCATCTCATTTCTTGACAGGCTTCGAAAGAAAACAGTCGACACGATTTCAGTTTCAACCATAATGTGGGATTCCCTTTTGTGGTTAAGGGTTTTATTCTCTACACGTTCGTGGTCATTGTAATCGATATCATTCAGGCAATGCCTAGAGATAGATAAAGTCTTAAGCACAAAAAAACACGAGATGAATGATATATTCAAGTTAGTCTTGAATTATATTGAAAATATTTGCAATAATCATAATAAATTGAGGATCAAGTGTTTCTGAACGTAATACTCTGAAGGATTTCTGATCTTTCTTGTGATGTCTTCAAGTTTCTCTAGAGATTTCCATCTGTGATTGGAGATGCTTTTATTGTGACATGATGGAGAACACTTCCGGGCATTGTTTCAGGATGATTTTTCAAATGCTTTTATTTTATTTAAAAAGCAAATAAATAATAATGATTGAAAATGAGGCAATTCAATGTACTTGTGCTTGAACGTAAAATTCCAAAAAATATAATAGGAAAGCTATAAACGAATGAACGATAAACGCACAGAATTTTTCAAGCAGATCGTGTACTTTAAAAACTGTCTCATCCCTCACACGAATACTAAGAAAAACTCACTAACACCAATTTACAAAAATTCGAACAGTTCTTGTAATTACCTAGTAGTTTCTTATTTGCAGGGAACTTACCAACGAATTCAAAACACTGTGAAGCACATTTTGTTAAATTTTCGAGCATATGTTTGGAATATAACTCTGAAAATATCCGAGCATATGTTTTTTTTTCAAGTATTAATCTTCAGCACCAAAGTTTGTTTTGCATCTCAAATGAAAATTTGGAAAACTCCTAAATTCTATTCTGTTGGTTTCACGTTGATATTCCGCATGTTTCCAAAAATATTTACAAAAGTAAACTAGGTCTAATGTAAACCAAAAAGCATATAAAATATAAATCCTTATGCTATGGACTTATATACGTTATTCATACCATGGTATAGAAAACATGAAGAATGTTCCCTACAAGATCTTATGTCACATTTTCAAGGGTGTAGAACTTGACGTGTGTCAATTTTCAAAAGCTAACTGCATTAGAAGTGAAACTTTGTATGAAATGGTGAATCTGTCAATGGGGAAAGAAATAGTGTCCGGTGACTATTCTCGGCGTCTTCTCCTTGTGCGGTTCTTCGTATATTTATCCTGTCTCCCTCGCGTTTGGTCATACGTTGCTTTCAAAAGAACAAAAAGTAAAGTAGAGAATCGGTAAAACTTAATTTGTACATGCAAATTGTAAATTTCAGTTCATGATATGTCTCAAATTTCGTCTAATATTATACAATGCTGGTATAGGGAGACACACTTGTAGAGCACAAAGTACTACTCGGATATCATTGTATCATTACATAAATCTGTCCTACAAATGTTAAGTATTATTTGAACTTAATGATAGTAATAAAAATAATAAAGGTATCTTTAATGGGTGTTAATCAAACCAGGAAGAATCATCTCAGATATTTTCAAAAATGTAAGAAGACTCATCAAATCGCATTTGTAAAAACCCTTGAGAGGGAAAATAATTAATAGCCCGCCATTAAAGAGTGAAAATATTTTGATAATTTAGAGCCACGAAAGTATTTATCATTTCCAGAATGAATAAATTCCAATTTGTCACTGATTTCTCTTCTCCGGGACTGTAATGAGACCAGGTGGGACTGAAATTTAAAATTTGAAATTTCCCTGGGAAAGTCAAAAACAGACGAATATCCAAATCCAAAAACAGACGAATATTTCAAATCCCTAGAATAATTTATTTAAATATTTTTAAGACTAAAATATCTTACCATTTAAGGAAGAAATCATCAAGAAATTCATTTCACACGATTTCGAAGCAAATCGCAACATGAAATTTTGTTAAATATTTTTCAGAATTGCGAATTGATCGAAAAATTGCGAATAATCGTGAATTTGACTGATGAGAATAACCGATTAAAAATTATACAAATTTAGTTTTGAATTATTTACGGATTTATGTAATACTATATTTCTGGTCGTTTGTTTTAATGCAATTTGTTTGAAACAGAAAAATCAGAACAATTTGCAATTCGATGACTTATTAAATTTCGTAAAAACTAAAAATTGTTAAATTTAACAGTCCATACAAATGGTGTAATTCGTTGTAATACTCGTAATAAGAATGAATTTCCCACGTCTAATACGAACAAATTGAGTTTATTTAACAAATTTTGTGATTTTGTAACAGTAATTTTATCGAAATATATTTTTGAGAAATTCGTCATGTGTTTGATTTCACAAATTTTATATTACTTATTTATTTTGTTAAATTATTGAAATATTTCGAGAAAGCGATTCACGTTTTCCACTTTTCCAAAGAAGTCCGTGTCAACACAACAAGTCACTGTCACTGTCACACTGTTAATGTTGTGATAAGACCTAAATTTTTCAAGAATGCGAAACTATGACATGCAAAAAATAACGTAGAAAATTTCTCTATGGAATGTAGGGAAAGTGAAATCATTTATGAAAACATTTTTCTATTAACATGATTTACATTTTTGTTAATAAAACAAAAGAATTTCTTGTTTGTCGTAAAGGTCACAGCAAAATAAAGACACTTTCAGTGACTGAAATTAAAAACTGTCGCACGTGAAATGTTAATACCCGAGAAACCCGGTTAAACTTCTCAAACTTACGAGATGTTTGCGAAGATTATAGGTCCACTTTCGGTGTAGGTGGCTGGTTGGTTGGATTCACTTTAAATTTTGTCAAATTTCATTGGTGAAAGTGATCGTTTTGTTTTGGGATTTTCTTAATTAAAGATTCAACGATAGCTTTGAAATGAATCAGAATTGTTTGTTTAGGATTTGGGTCGGAAGTTTGAATCAATTTGGTGATGAGTCTTTTACAGAATTAATCGGTTTTCCTTAAATGTCTTGTTTACTACAAAAACTGGACCAGATTTTATTTTTTGTTATCTCCAAAAGAAGAATCTTCTCGAAAACGTGTCGGATTTACTAATGGTTCTTTTGTTTTCCTATCATTTACCCATTTGTCAAACGCTTTATTAGACTGTTAGCAGAAATATACTGATTTCTTCTTGATAAACAAATAAATTTTACTGTTTAGGGAAATTTAGTACCGAGAATTTTTCTGAAGAAACTATTATACTATTAATAGAAAACCATAATATGATTTAATGTTTAATATGAAATCATTCAAAACAACGAGTACCCACCGACTGCAGTGTACAACAGCTCACAGACCAAACAATCAGGAAAGTCACAATCTTTTGCGACCGTCAAGCTTCACAGAAAACACATGTGGTGTTACGCTGCCACGGTGCGCTGTCATAGATCCGAAACAAAGTCAAACTCTGCTGAGTGCATGGACAAAGCAATATAGAAGAGAAATAGCGATTAGACGAAAATGACAGAATCAAAGAGAAAAATTGTTGGAAGACACCATCGACAGGATTATTCGAAATTAACCTAATAAGACATGAAGCAACAAGATGATTGCCTCAACTCAAGACTAATTTCAGGACACTGGGCACAAGACAGCTTCCACAAAGATTGAGAAGAGGAGGGCGGTAGTATCGGAAGACTGGCAGTAAACAGGACACTGAGAAACAGAGAACTAGAAGAACTAGTGAGCGTAGACATATAACTTATAAGAAACGTTGCTCTGAGACAGAATTAAAAATAACATCAAAGAAGATAGCATAAAGCTACTGAATGGAGACAGTTATATAAAAACTAAAAAAATTTCCTTTAAAGAATTCCTATTGTTTAATAAAAGACAAAAACAGAATTAGAAATTATTAAATTGTTTAAAGCTGTTTTAACAAAATGTTTTTGTTATTTCTTAAAAAGTTTTTAATTTATTGCATTTTCCTCATAAATATTTATCGAAACGCATTCAAATTCAAATTTTTCAAAACGATTTAAGCTTTTAATCGCTGAAAAGATGGCGGTGATTTATTTGTGAATCATAATTTAATAATTTTTATAAGAAAAACTATTAATAAATATTTAAGTTTTTTGAATGAATGAATTTATTGATTACACAATTTATGAAAACATTTAACTAATAATGTTAAAAATTGATTTCTTATCAAATTGAACCACGTAGGTTCGCCTCGTTTCGTTTCAAAAGTAACCAATTTCGTTTGTAACAAACACAACATAGATTCTAAGTAGATAAACTGTATTGAAGTTGATTAATTTCCTGATTATCTCCAATATGAGAAATGCAGACTGGAAACCTGAACAACCTAATTCATGGTGGGAAAAAACGCTTTTCTGCATTTCTTTCACGATCTCATGGGAAGAAAAGTTTAAGAAAAATTTCTTAAAAAAAATACTCAAATACCTGAACCTAATTTGATAATTGCTGTATTAGGTGTTGTTTGTTATGTTGTTTCTTAAGATCTGTACCTGATAAGGAAGGTTTCTAGAATGTGGGATTTGAGAATTTATTGTTGAATACCAGAATTACGCGAATTTCTCAATTCAACTTTATGGGTTTCTCTCGAAGAAGTTGATTTGAATCTATAATAAACATGTTATCTATTGAGATATTGAAGTATATGACACGAATGTTGATTAGGTAATTATTTCCAAAAATAGTAAACATTTAAAATGAAACACACCTTGAATTGCAGATAGCTAGGATATGAGTAACTTTAAGTTTTTGTTAATAATAATTTCTTGAAATGACGCAAATTCACCAGCACGCAATTGCGGTTATCCTAATCACGATTGAGTTTATGTGAAATTAAATTGATAAAATTATAAGAATCCGACATTTTCTAATCCACGTAATTAAACTTGACTAATTAGCAGTGTCGGGTGGTGTTTTGTTACTTCTATTTTTGGTATAATGGAATGAGGTAAAGTCACAATTAGTGTGGCCCACACCTAGAACTGGTCATTTTCAGTTTAGAAGGTACGCCTTCTATCGAATCAGGTGAATTGAACTGCTTTATTTGGGGTTAATGAGGTTGTGACTATTTTTAGCGTCTTGTAGATATTGGGATGGGCACCTGATTCCGATGACCTGCAGAAGATATTCGTGTAGTTTCTTAAAGGATATGTTGTGATGTGTGTTTTGTTGAAATTTTTATATTTTAACTGCACGTAAAGTTATATGATATGCTAACAACATGAAACCACAATTGAATCGTATCATGCAAAGGGAATCCTCTATGGGGCGTGAAGTTTCTGAAACTTCTACTTTACCTCAAATCCGACTTTGCATAATCCTGAATACAAAATCGTATTAAACTTTGATTGTTTAAATTAAAAAGTTTTTGTAAATCCCAATTGAAATGACTGGATGTGAAATTGAAACTTTGAATGGATTTAAAATGGAAAAAAACTTTTACCGCAATACAAAGTTGGTGTTTCCTTGCATTCTGATCCTATTTGAATTAGAATTAAAAGTGTAATCGGAAAGGTGGGACCTTTCAGACTTCTTATAGCTGGATATGTAAACGCAAACCATGGGAAAAGTTCGACATAATCCTTGTGGCGATTTAATGTGATCATGGGACGTGAGGATAAATGAAAACGTGCACAGTTGCTTAGTTAAGTTAAGATGGTGTAGAGACATTTTAATTTATAAGCGTAGGAGCCGATACGTTAAATGCAATATCTCTGGATTAGGTTAACCAAAAATGAAAAATCAAAAAGAATTCGTTAAAATAAGAAAATATCTAATACTAAGTTAAAGGAACAAGCAGAATAATTATTTTTAACAAAATGGCGGCTTCTCAAGTAAAACTTCGATTTTTGGTAAGAGTTTAAGCCTTCATATGTGTGTAAAAAGGAAAATATTTATTGGTTCCGGAAAATCTTTGAATAATTTCTAGAAAATAATTATAAAACTTGTGTAAAAAATTGAGACTGATTCATTCAGTCGTTTTTGAGAAATCTTGCTTACCAGATTTAAAAACATAGTATTGAGAAAAACGCGTTTAAAGTTTCAATAGCACTATACACACCCTGCAAACGTTTTCAACAAAACGCGGGTAACGTCAAAAACATTTATCGGATCGTTCTGAAATTTTCTGTGTATATACTAAGATACATGCACATTGCGAAAAAAATTCTAACATCGTATAACCGGTTTACTCAGAGAGGGTGTTTGTGAATATCAGACTGCAATTCACCGCTTTTTGTTAAAAGGAGAGATAGCTTACTCGAGTTCGAATTCCCGCCACGACTCACATTTTCCCTCATGTGCTACAAACTCTTTCAGTCAAAGAAGAAATGAATAATCTAGTCTGTTCTGCATCCTGGAAGATCTTGTTAATTACGTAGCAATTTTCTTGAACATATCCTCCATTCTTCATGATAGTTATTTGATGATCTTATCACAATATCGTATCTTCGTATAAAAATATGTCTTCATATTTGATAAGACGCCACAAAAATCATGAAACGCAATTCATGTATGTCGTTATCACAGCCTTGGAAACATCCAAACATGTAATTATATTTTATAGCCCAACATCATCTCAACTGCAGTTACATCATCACAGACACTTCAATTATGAGTTTTCTTAAGATTTTCTTAAGATTTTGTCAGATGATGTCTACAAAAAAGATTATATTCCTCATTAACGAATGGCGGAAAAAATTTAATTTACTTATGTACAATCCGAACAAAATGGGTAACCACAAACCATACGAAATGGACTTGAACATCTCAAGATCTATATCAGATTTGGCAATTAACCAAAACATTTAAAGTGAGGGGCATCATTGCAAAATTGCACAAAATGTCTTAGACACAGATGAGTTTGGACGAGATCAGCATTAAGTTAAAGTGTCGACCACAAGGCTACAAGCTATCACTATAGCCTCAGTTAGACGCCAGTTAGTTAATACGGTTTATGTCTACTCAAGTTAACAGCTTCATCTTCGTTAAAGTTGCAAAACTCTAGAGTTACGTAAAAATCTCATTTCTTATTTTTTAAACTTTTCTTATTCATGTATTACCAATAATTATTGGTAATACCCGAGAGTTGTAATTAATTTTCTTCGGTTATTATTTATTGTTTTTGAAAACGAAATGGAAATTACTTGATGCTTAAATTATGCATCAACTGTTCAAGTGAAAACCGTGTCATGGAAGTCGTTGTCGCCTGATGTCTTCTGCTGAATGGAATTTTCATTTATTTTCTGGTTAATTTTTGAAGCAGAGAATTTTCATTAAATGCCAAAAAACAAAAACCTTGTTGGTGTTGTGCAATGTTTAACACTTGCAGCTTGTCACGATTAGGGAATGTGCTTCGATGGTAACATCTTCATCGCCTACGAGGTGCTGTTCATCTTTAGACAAGGAACATTCCATAGCTTGTGTGTTCAAGTGATCTTTTCAATTCCTACTGACACACCTCAAAAGGTTTGCCCATGAGTTTTGTAAATGTGAACGGAGTCTTACAAGAGGAGCCACCGGAACTGATTACTACTCTGACCCACATTTTTTTCCAACTTCATTAGCATTTTGGAACCACTAAATTCTGAGCTTTGTGCCTTCGTATAAGGAAATCCCAAACATGACAACTTTCTCCGAACATTCGAGATTAATCCAATGTTTACAATATCAACATGACAGCTCTGCTGTGCAGATCAACGCCCACTGGAGACGTTAAACTGAAACTTATATTAATTGGGTCATCTGTAACTGATATGTTACTACAATTTACATCATATTTGTTCATGACATCATATTTGTCATCTTCAAACCATTTCTATTTTGGCGACAAACCAATTTCAGTTTGACATTTGACAGAGTGCGAATACAAGGTGAAGGAAATGGAGAAAACGGAAAATATAAATTTTATGTTCTCTGCGCATGTGCAAATGATTAATTTATATTTTCAATTTATATTTTAGAATTAATTTTAGTTAAATTTGAAATTATTGGCTAGCCATAACCTCTTAAATATGTCTGCCATAGAAAAAAGTTTGACCTTTGCTAGGTGATAAGAGTGAATTTTCTAGATAGAAATTATTGTTATTATTATAACACAATCTTTATAAGATGCTAAAACTAAGAGATTTATAAAAATTAACTTTTAAAAACTAGGTACGAAGTTATCTTCAAAAGTTGTCCTGGTTAAGCAATGAAGCATCATTTTCACGAACGAAAATATTTCCCATATAGATTTCCATAAAAATTTGCATGTCAACTGTAGTTCTACATGAAGCATGTTTTTAAAAAATATATTTAATTTATTTTTATTTATTTGTTCTCCTTCTGCTATTTACAGGTATGAAGTGAAGACCTTCAGTGTTCTGTCGTTTAGCAAGAAGAAGTGAATTCGAAAGGTATTGTATTGTTATTTGAAATTCTCGAATGTATAGTATAGTATGTTATATATGAAAATCAGAGACACGAAAGGTTTTTCTGCACAACACGTGTCTCATGTATTCAAATCTTAAGAATTCTTTATTTGTTATTCACCTGGAATACTCGATTCCTTAAAGGTGTTTCATAAATTCCGAAATGTCGATATATTCCGGAGCGTGACTTGATTTGTCTTCGACGAAATAAAATTCAAATTCCAAATTGAGAAGATGATTAATTCGAGTTTTCTTGTTGATATTAAGGACGTGGTTATAGTTATTGCCACCAAGTGAAGTGGTATACAGTATAATACAACTAGATTCTGAATGGTGGAGCAGTCCATGAATGAGTTTAATTAAAAATGAAAATTCTATGTGGAACATGTTCATTACACTAATTAGGAACTCATTCTGAAAGAAATTGTTTCTTGTAATGAAGACACCCGAGAAATATCCTTTCACAGTTGCCTGGTTTTGTACAAACAGGACAGTACAATCTTTGAAGTAAATTGGATTAAGTCCTGAATGGATAATGAAGGAAAGCCATACAACTGCCAGATGAGTGCTCAAGTGAGCAACCTGCTGGATAAAAAGTGCTTCAATGCAATGAAGGTGCATTCGAATAAAGGAGTTCCGAGGAAGGATTATGTAACATGAGATTCGACTTTCGCTTCAACTTGATTCCAAAGGGGCGCAACATTTACTCTATTGAATGTAGTAACTTCTATGATGGAAAAGTGATTTGTCATGATCTTTGACACCAACGAAACCCATCAAAATATGAAAGTTTAGTCAATCTGCAGGTACCTAAGCTATAGCTATGTACAAACAAAATCGAATTTGTTTAGGATGAAATGGAAATGGGAATGGATTTCCATACATGATTACGTTCAAAGCGTAATATCTATTGCAAAATTTATGAAAATTGAACAGAGTAAAAAATGAAATTCAATTTTATATTTACAATAGACAAATATCTACCGAAAAAAAATACATGAATGGATTTAATTGTGATTAAATAATTTCCATCTCGTGAAGGTGAAAGTTTCATCGTGGTGTTACCTGCAAATCAGCTACTGATGGTAATTAGCCAACGATGTGTGATCGAAAGGACTTATTAAATATCACTTTTCCTTATCATATTTTCATCAATCAAAATTTTTATAATGATTTGCAAAATTGCGGAATTCAATTTCAATCAAATCAAATTGAACTTTCCGTAAATACTTATTTGTAATACAAACTTTTCTAAATAATTTTCTTATAAAATCGTAAAAAATAACCACCATCTTGTGAAATAATTTTTGACCATTTTTTTTATTATTATCTGAAAGGCTTCCTCAAATATTCAAAAAATTTTATATTATATTCATAAATATTGTAAACTCGTTGTATGTTCTTCAAACTTAAAATTTTCCGAGTAAAGTCATTCGAGCTTCTTTGGAACGTCAAAACTTTGAACGCGGTTTTCTGAGGTGAACAAACAAGTGGCGCCTCTATTTTGCAACCGATCGATTTCAATTTTTTTCAGTAGTTGTATAATAATATTTACTAGCTCTTTGCTAAACAGTTTTTTAATTAATTGAACGTGAACGATTTTATGACTGATTCTTGAACCATTTTCCTGTAAATTTTTGCTTTCATTCAAAGTGACGCCATTTTCGTAAAAATCAATATTGTAAAAAACATTTTTAATATTTACGTTAAATAATATATTTGCTTGAAAGTCCTTTTTCAAGTTATATTTTACACTGGAAAATATGACCTGCAGGTAATTTTACATCAAATAATAGAAGAATCACTTCATAAGCCACCACACCGCCATTTTGTTGAGAAATTAATTAAAAATTTTATATTCTTATACATAAATAATTATACTAATTTATGTAAAAAACATAAGTTATCTATTCATTTTTCTTAAATACAAAATTGATTCACTAAACCGATCGAACTGAAACGATCAATTCAATTCTATCTAATTACAGTTAAAAGAATTTGTGAATAACTAACAAATTATTTAAGAATTTAGGTCATAAGGTTTGCTAACCTGTATAGAAAACAATTGAGTATGCAAAACAATTTAAAAATTTATTTCAACAACCTCTAACCAAAGGTAAATTAAATTCAATTCTACCGAAAGTTGGAAAAACCCTTTTTCGGAAGTATTAAAAGTCAGTCAAACAAATGCAGTAAGTAATTTTTAATTGAAAATTAAATTTCCACCTTGAATTGAAAAATTGTCAAACAATTGAACTTGAAGGAGGAAAGAAAGAAATCCAATAACGAGGTCAGGTTAAAGTGAATTTGATTACCAACCATCAAACGGAGAATCCAAAACAAACGAATAGTATTAGTATATAAAATTAGTCCTTGGCTAATATATTTTTTTCGGAAATGACTAACATAACAAAAGTCATGTCAATTTGAAAATAATATTTCTTAACGGCACAAATGACTTTGAAAATTCAAAAATTCTTTGATTTAAAAAAATATTTTTAAAATTATGAATTAATTATTGAGAAAAAGTGAGAGTAAAGTTTGAAATCAGAAAATATAATTAAACCTGATTTAGGCTAATCAAATCAATTAAGGTAAAGATTAATTTGTGATTGAATTCAAATGCACACTGGAGAGTGTGAACAATACGTGATTAGGTTAATTACACGATTAGAATTCTCACCTTGAAATGGAATAATAAAATTTTTAGGTTTTTTTTGTATTATAGTTACTAGGTTTCGGTTTTGGGTGTGACAGAATTGCCAATATGAGTCGCTTCTGAAATAACATGAGCGTGAATAACAACTTAACATGATTATCATATTTGCAATTTGCTATACCTTGACATTGGACAATAGAAGTAACAGCAAGTAACCCACGAATTGGATAACCTTTGCGAGGCTGCTAAGTGATAAAGTCTTGACATGAGGTCGTGACATGAACTTAAAAAATTTCGGAACCTCGAAATCAAATATCATTAAATACGATTTAATTGGTTTAAGGAAACACTATTGCTGAATGCTACAATTCAAGGTTAGGTCTTAGCGGATTTTCAAGTATTTCCTAATGTATGAACACGCGACGTGGTATTGATTTACATCGCAATCGTATGTGAGATTCCCTCAAGGACTTTTAGAAGGAAATAAGCTAGTTAGAATAGAAGACATTAAGATTAACCAAACATGTACCACAAAGATCAAAGGGTTACTGGAACACAAAATGGACTCAATACTTTCTATTCAAGACACGTGAAGAATAGCAGTTTGATTTCCTTATGAAATAACCTATGACCCGAGAATATCTGGTTAACATGTGAAAATATTTCACATCAAAGACAAGAAACATCGTTTTCTCGTTGTCTTCCTTATAAATAATACTTACTAGCACGTACACACATATATGTATTTATGACTAGAAGAAAATTTTAAAAGTCAGGTTTCTTTCTTTGATGACTTTATGATCCACTCCAGACACTCCAAACTGTGTCGATCGGTATGTAAGACCTGGTTCTTTTCAACGCAAACCTATAATTTTCAGTCACTCTTACTTTGTCCGAACAATGTACAATTGTACGAGTAGGTAAGTGCAACAATTGCTTGTACTCGAACTCAATTTTGTTGTTAAATAAAATTAAATATTTTTTATTTTCTGCCTCTGGTATAAGTGAACTGGTTGGTGTTTAATAGATGTATGTACAAAAAGGTTAAATGTTTTAGAAATTAACCACTCCTGATGACTGCTCTTGCGCCATCTTAAATTTTATACCAATTACGGACAATGTCCTTCCAATATTGCGCAAACGTTAATCAACAATGATGAGTTGCATGATCACTTATTGATTATTGATTATACACGCTTACTATTTATTTATTTATTTTAGTTTTGAGCTTCGGTAATAACTATTAGTTTAGTTTATCTAACATTAAATTCGAAAATAAATAAAATTAATAAATTAACCGCATCGGCCCAATTCCAGAAGGTCGTATCGATTCGTCTTGGTTTAATGTTTGTGAAAATTATCTTGAAGTTTTTCTTTTAACGGTAATTTTCAATAATTTTCTCGAAATTTTTTAATAATTTCTGTTTGATTTTCGAATGATTTTCAAGTGATTTTCGATGTCATTTGGAACGTCTTTCGAAAATTTAATTTTTTCAATAAATTATTATTTTTTTTTTTAAATTAACAAAAATTCATACATTTGTATTCGAGTTATGATGAGACATTGGAACATATTTCAATTCTGCTTTACTCAAATTCAATGCTAGCGAAAAAACGTGACGAATTTTAATATTTGTTGGCGCCGTTCTTGATTTTGTTTTAACGAATTCTTATTGAATTGTTCTTTGGAATATTAAAATTGAATTTTAAATTAACCGAAAAATTGTGACAACTGCGTAAGGAATTTTAGGACACGTCCAATACACATTAGAAACTTCAAGAAATTAATTTTTTGTTTTTTACATATTTCAATACACTAATCTTTTAAAAATCATACATTAAATCAAAATTGAACATTTTGAGGGTAATAACGTTGCTAGATGATTTTGGAAGCACACACGTTCTTGGCTCTTCTTTGGTAACATAAAACTTTGAACGCGTTTTTCTCGAAACAACAGTTCTTCAAACTCCGAACAGTTTATCTCAAGATTTGCTTAACTGATTTTAACAACTATCAACTTATTTTAATTATCAGGATATACTGTATAATAATTCACCAAAATTTTATAATTCTTTTAAAAAACAACTTAGTAACACGAAAAATAGTGAAGGAACTCAGTCAATTTCTTGGAGTGATTCAAACATCCGCCATTGTCATGATGTGATTAATTTTCCAAAACCTGTGATAAATTATCACGTACAAATCCTTCGTCCTTAAGCTGCTACTTAAGTTTTATAAGTTAGACTTACTAATCCTGAGATAAACTGTCCACCATTGAAACAGAATTATCGGACTACTCGACTTTGGGGTAGGCAAAAATATATTTTTTGTAGTTTTAAGAGATATGAAAATGTTTTATAAAAGGATTTATTATAATAGCTTGAATAAAGGAACTGAAGGAAGAATTCTAAAAGTTGTTCATTTTGTACTAGTACTTTAAAGTGGTGTATCATTAAAATTGTTGCAATTTTGTATGAATTACTTGTTCATAAAATGTTTCTAGAATTTCCTAATGGTATGAACTCAAATCTCTTAACATTCCGGTGACCTTACCTGAATAACATCTCAAGAAACGAATGAACTTTGATTTTGAGACACAAAAATCACGTACGTCCGTCCACCGTGTAATACGTGGAATTGCATTTTGTTAAGAATTTGATCAAGAAGGAGTACGTGATCTATTGCTAAACTTAATTTAAGAATACTAAAAAGATTTGTATAGGAAAATTTAAAGAAAAAAATGTTTTAAATTTAATTACGTGATTTGACGGTTTCTGTGAATTTGAATTTGGTGAGAACTTAAAGTTCTAAAGTTAAATCGATGAATAAAGCTTATTTTTTCAAACTTTTGAAGAATCTTTTTGCATCCTTTCAAAGTTAATTACTTCCAAAATCAGTTCTTTATTAGCGTGAAATTAAATTAAATTCAGTGATTTGCAAAAACTTCAGTATAAGAAGTTTTGAATTCTTGGAATAATTGCGATGATCCTGAATCTGCGATGGTGGTCTGAACGTTGAAAATCACAAAAACATTCCAAGATGTTGTTTACATTCGAATGCCTGACACAAGGAATCTCTAAGCTTCAAAGGAAATTCAAAAGCTTTCACGAAATTTCCAAGATAACAAAGTGATCCTTGAAGATCGTTATGACTGTAGCACAAGAATTCCATTTATTCCTTTGATTGTATCAAAGACATTTTTGTGCTTTATGTTTGTTAGCTTTGAGAGGGATTTGGGTATTCTTTCTAAAGACACAAATTACTTTAGCATCTATAAATCATCAACTCCTCCAGTCATTCATCATAAAGAATTCACTCAACAAAGATTCACATGTTCTTCCCTTATTTCATTGTTCAACCTGTTGTCAATGACTTTTCCTTTCTCCAGAGAATTATTACAGTGAAAACAAGTTAAAAGAATTTAATGATACTTTGTGCAAATCCACCTACTAACAAAACAATTTTAAAAGCGATTAGCCAGGAATGTCTGAATCATCTTAAATAATAACGAAGATATCTTAAAGAAGTTTTGGTTTGTTGAACCTCATTCTAACTGTTAACGTTAACTCTACGCCAAATCATTTCATATAAACTGATGTTGATGACAAATTACAGTGACACAAAGTTACATGACTCAATGTTAATGATTTGTTCGTTTCTGTTTCTAAGGTAAAAGTGAAGAAACTGAAACGAAGTAAACTCACTGTTGTGATCGCAGTGTGGAGTGTGTGATAGAAATCAAAAGTTGTCAGAAGCCATGACGATCAGTTTGGTTCATGTCGAGTTCGTCACAGACTTGTTGCAAAAACAGGGAAATTCTCCACAACCAAAAACACAAAAAAATTCCAAGGTGATCGCCATATACGGTATGAAAAGTTCATTGTCGTCTGTCTCAATTCAGGTGTTTTGGTGTCGCCTTTTTGATAAGAAGAAGAAAATACAGAAATTCAAGATAATGGACTGATCACAACTGCTATGAGGTTTGAGGTCTGAGGTCTGATTTAATGGTCAGAATATATTCATCCCACGAAAAGATTGAATGCCAGCATCTTTATCTCACCTGTGCTTGAAGCCGAACTGGGCTGCACAAGATATTTGCATACTTGCAAAATGAATCATTACCACATCTCGACGAAGATGCAACTTTCATTTTGTTTTTATGACATTTACCAATGAAACGGGGACTTTATGGTCACTTGATGAACTTGACTTTTTCACATTTTATTATACCCATCTTGGACTCATTTATTGTGCATAGTTGAGATATGATTGATCTTAAGTGCCTCTATATTTCATAGAGATTAGGTCTACTAGACCAGAAGACATTTATTAGGAGAGTTTTTGACTTCTGTCTTTTGGAATTAATCTACCTGTGTTGTTTATATTTATTCAAATCGTGATTTTTCGTGACGATTATTATTTATAATTTATTACACTCTGCTGTTGCACTATAATTTTACTACTAAAATCGGTTTTGTTTCTAAGAACATTTCCTACACATTGAAAAATACAAAAATCAGAAATTCCCTTTCCATGTTTCAGTACGAACGCAAGATTTTAATTGAGCGCCATTTTGATTGTATGAATTCAACCAATTGAAAATTATCCAAAATCAACAGTAAACAGATAGGAATTAGTAATCTTGTAGCACTATTATTACCAATCAGAAGAGGTTATGTTTTCCAGGACATTTCTAACGAATGTATCATTCCACTTCGATCCATTCCTTCGCGACATAAAGTGCAAACATCAGGAGCTGTCAAACTTCCATTGAGTGTTACAAAAGAAACGCAAAATTTGAATTGGATATCATTTTGATTATTATGATTCAATCAATTGGAAATTTCACAAAATTAACAGGAGACAGATAGGAGTTACTAATCATGCAGTCTTATATGTACAAAGACGTGGTATTATTGTTGAATTTTCATTTCTAACTAGAACAATAGTAACGCAAGATTTCAATTTCATGTAATTTTGAATTTTGTAATTTTGAAAGTGTTAAAAATCAGTAGCTGAACAAACTTTTATCGCATAAGGCTAGATTACTATGCACGCGGATTGGTACGACAATTTGTTCTGCCGAGTACGTCAAAAATCAAGCCAATTTGAAAGTCCAATTTGTTCTGACGAGTTCCTGCATGTTCTGACGTTTTCTTTGCTGCCAGTGTAACCACTCGCATCGCAAAGCAAGCGTTTGTTTCTTCGCACGAGTTGATCAGAACCCGTCAGAACAAATTTTCGTACAAATTCGCGTGCATAGGAAAGCTAGCCTAAGCCGCCATTAATAAGTGACGATTCTAGTTAGTAGTCAACAAACAACCCCAAAAGCTTTATTACAGATATCCAGGAACTGAACTCCTTACGAACAATAACTTGTTGTATCATATATTAATGTATAAATATCTAAACAATAAACATATAACATGGTTGACAGATGGATTGATAGAAAAGAAGTTAGAATGTCTGTAGCATTTCAACACTTTCGAATACAAAAGAGATATTTGGTCCATAACATCAAGATAAGCTTGACAAACAATTTAAGCTTTCAATTTAAACCAAGAATTGTAAAATCACAAAGTCATGAAATTATTAATCGGTCAATGACATGAGTTTTTCATAAATTTACTTAGCAACTAATTTGTATCAACTTGAATTTTTGTCTGAAGTTAATTAGATAATTTTCACGAAAAAACTGAATGCGGAAATTTGAATTGATGCAATAAAGTTTGAAACAATCAAATTAATTGGATAAATCGAGTTGTAAAATTTGAGAAAAAATTTCGCACTTTTTTGAGTTCTAAGAATTTGCAGCACAAGAATTTCACGGTTGAATGGGAATTGATCAAGATTTTCGGGATAATCAACTCAAGATTTTGATGAAGAAATTGAAAAAACCAGAACCGAATGCTTTGTCATTCAACAGACCTTCATATCTGATTAGGTGCAAAAGATCGTCGAACAGTCTCAAATTGAATCCGTTCCAGAGTTCAATGAGATCAATGGCGATAGGTCAGAGCGGTATGTTGGATGTCAATCTGGAAGTTTTCCAGGTAATAAGACTGAATTGACGGATTAGCCGAGAGGTAGTGGCTATTGAAAAGGCACAAATGCGATTACAACTTCTTTTCAAACAGTCCCGTTCTTTATTGATGTTGATCCCTTCTGGATGTTGGAAAGTATGGAAGCGGGTTAATGCAAAAAGGTTTCTCTGGGTCATGGACCCACCAACCTATGGATTTAAAATTTTACCTGTCATTCAGCATTTGATGTCTTTATTGAATTACAAATAGACAAAAAATAAAATTTAAATTAGAATCTTCGAAGCGGATAATGTTTTAACCAAACCAAACCTTGACACGCCGACATTGTCGTTGCTAATGTAGACGAACTAATAAAACATAATTTTCATCGCGAAATAAAGAATTTACTAACTTTGTTCACTTGTTGTTTATGTAAATTACACATCATATTCAACAATCAATCAAGTATTCATCAAGTGGTATGACTCGTCCGTTGAATTTCAACGTTTTTTGTTTATGCCTTAAACAATTTACATATCGAATTTGATTTGATTGATACATATCGAATTGATTTGCAGAACAAGATATGAATTTGACGATTGTTAATAAAACTTCAAAATCGTGCCTTTAAGTTAACAGAGTTCTCGTTTTGTTTTTAATTAAACAACTTTAACAGCTTATAAAAACGTTACATCCTCTTACATGGTAATCACAAGTTCGTCGAGAACTAATTGTGAACAATGAAACATCCTTTGAATTGTTGAAAGGCAATTTAATGTTTTTTCCTTGTATGACAGTGTCCCGGACATGATTCTTTGGGATTTCCATGGCGTTCCATTTTCTCTGGGACTATTGCTATCCCCATTAAACCAAGTGATTATCTTCCGTTTCTCGGGTACAGATTACAGGTGATCCGAAAACTTTCGGAACTCATATTTACCCAGTACAAGTATGCACTTAAACTATTACTTGTTTTAAATCAAAGATTCCTGGACAGAACTATTCAGGATTACCATGGGGTTTTATGTTTCCAGGATGATTCAGGAATACAAGATGCAGTTACATGAGGAAGATTGTAAATGAAATTTTATAAGCACATACCCGGAAACTAACATTCCCGAAAAAGAAACTTCCTGCCAGGCAGTGTGTCAATTAATAACGAACAGCCTGCAGCCCATGGCAGCCTACAGCCCATTACCTGGTTATGATCTTTGACAAGAGACTGACCTGGCAACAACACTTCCAGGGAAAAAGGCTATTTTACACCGAAATCCTCCACTCCCTCTATCCGATCCTGAAAACCAAAAAACTCAATCAGAAAAACGAGCTACTCATATTTGAATAAGTAATAAAACCTTGCCTACTATATGGCAGCATAGCCTTCTGCACGGCTACGAAGTCCACTCTGGAGATATTACAACGACAACAAAATATTACCCTTCGGAAAATACGTGCAAAACGACGAAATACACAGGGATCTAAATATAGACCCTATAGAAATATACATAAGAGACCATGCCTTCAAACTCCTAGACAAAATCGACCATTCCACTAACGATTCCCTTACGGAACTGTGAAAAATTGAGGCACACGACATTAAACCATACCCTAACTTAAGACCAAAGACACATCTTAACTGTATTGAGAGAGTGGTGTTAACGGCATACACCCCGCTAATGAAGTAAGAGTGCCAATCGGCTTCAGACCATCCAAGAGAGAGGATACCTAACATGATTCTGGATTTCAATGGCGTTCAATGTTTCCACAGTTGTTTCAGGAGCTCATAGCTGATCAAAGATCATAGGTGACCCACAAATTTTGGGAATTTACAGTCACTGGCCACAGTAATCAACAGTGGCCGTTTTCCTGGCGATAAAGGTAGCACAATGGAAACATTTCAAAATCATTACTCGGTCTAATTGCGCGCTTACTAGTTGCAATTATCACTTGAACTCAATGGAAATATACAAAACAAACCTGTCCTACTGACTTAACTGGGTCAAACCCATTCATAACTCTGTTTCGATAATAAAAACTATCGCTTTCCGTTCAGATAAAAAATAAACTGAATAAGAACCATTTTTCATAGTTACAAATAATGTACAACAAAACTCCAATTTTGAATGATTTATATATTTCTTATATAACAAAAGTAACATTGAGAAAAGATATATAAAATTTTTTTTTCTTTTCCGTGAATGTACTTCATTACAACTTAAGAAAAGCTCAAATCGTTAAAAGGTGCAACACCTTAATTGCTCGTATTTAACCATTTCGTTTTGAAAAAATATAAAACTGCATCATGGCGCCTGGTTACGTTTTGTTTAGAAAAATATAAAAAAGTATCTAACATTTAAAAGCTTAGAAAAACTATAACTTTTGTGTTAATGAAGTGAAAAAGTCAACATAATTGCCCTGACCTTTTCCTTACTTTTCTAGGGTAAATGAGATTTGCCGTAAATCTGTATCGAATAACCTCATTGCTTTGTCGCCTTCAAGAAGAACACTTGGGAAGGTTCAAAGTCTTTAACTGGAATTTAAGTGACATTAAGGTATTTCTTCTGATTCAACTTGACCTGCACTGCTTCTCGAATCCCCGGAACTTTCTCTTTGTCTTCCAGTGAATCCTTAACGGCCACACATGTAAAACTTTGCCTGATTATAATCTGTGGAGAATGTAGTCAGGATTTTCCCCCGTTTCAAAGGAAATTGTTATTCATTACAACCTGCTGCAGATCGTCGTCTGATCTCATGACGATCGGAAATTTCTGGGGAAAAGAATTGTGGTCATTCTAAAGATTCAATCAAAATCCCCTTGAAAATTTTTTGACGCACTTCTTTATTATTAATTGGAATTTTAAAAAGTACCGGTACTTTTCAACTACTTCTTCTTCTCAGTAAAAAATAAGATTGCAATCTTGATCACTTTGAGTGATAATTAAATTCAATGAATTATGACGGACCATAAGACACTTGACTGACATTTTGTGGATGGGGTGAGGTGAGTTCTAGTGTGGTGGAATGCATCTTCAACAAAATTCAATTAAAATGAAGATCGTCAACCCTGCACGATTAACGTTACCTGGTGTTACCTGTCATTCACATGTTATTGTATAAAGTACTTTTCACGATCGCGACTGGATTAAAAACTCGACTAGCGGGTGTGCTTGCGTTTAAATAATAATCACTGATCGTTGATCGGTAATGGTTGGGCCTTTTGTTGGACACTTCGATCCACGACGATCCGTCCACCTCGACTCGATCCACCACGATCGCAATCAATTTGCCGTTGTTGAGTGATGTTTGCAAGTTGCCACTATAAAATTAATCGTTTGACCGTTCATTTGTTGCTTTTTGTTTTTGTTTGAACGCTGCTTTGCATAATAACCGGGCGAAAAGATTAGGCCGTAGTTTTTAGAGACGGAAAACCTGTCAGTTGAAAACATAACCGGAAATGTGATCATGTGCTGTGAATTTTTAAACACGCACGAAAACCGATTGGTTAGTATATATTTTTTATACCAAATTGATTGAGTACTTCACTTTCGACCATTTATGACTCTTCAACGGCTTCCCAACGACAATCGGTTCGAAGCGAACCGGTGGCGATCATCAACAGGTTCTTTTCGACGGATCGATCACTCGACCATGTCAGTGCTTATTTGACGATCGTCGCTTGCTGATTGCTACCGCATATCGGTTAGAAAGTTCTCAAAAGCTACATACAATACGTCCGAGCGTGCATAGACCTGTGATCCACCACCTCCGCTTGAATATTAATAACTCATTCACCGTGATCCACCTACTAATTACAAACGGTTAGTTGTTAAAACATAAAAATTATTAAATTTTTTTATTCGGTTTTTGATATACAATCGGAAGTTTTAAATTATTAGTATCTTTTTCCTTCTGTTATATTATTAATAAATGTCGTTGTACCGTTACAAGCTTGAAAATTTAACGAAAGGTTTTCATGAAGTCATGACCAGTTAATTATACTATAAGTGAAGTGCTACTGATCTGAAGTGGATGTTAGTTTTAATTAAAACAATCCGTTAAAGTGATATAGAATTTGAATTTCTTACAAAATCCAATATAATCAGAACTGAAGGTGAATTAAACCAGTTGACTCGTTTGTGTAATAACCCAATGAATAATATTTAAATTTATTAAATTCCCCAAGACGTGGATTTCCGTGACGTATCGGTGAGTTAATTTCTTAGAATTCTCATTGATTTCCAACTAATCAGGTGTTAATGATTTCATGAATTTATGAAATTTGTATCATTTAAGTGCTTGTTCCGGTGATAAGATGAATCCAACAAATATTGAATTAAATTTCACCAAGATATTAAATTTCGTTCCAAGAAACATCGCCATCGCCTGGCCTGGTTCGGATTTAATCCCAAAAAACACGAAAATTCTTTGAATAATTTATACGAGAACAATCAGAATATTTTATTTATGAATTCTTGGCAAATTCGACTGTTCAACTTGTTGGTATTTCCGTTTAAACAAAAATGGATTAAGAGAAAAACGAATTAATTTTTAATCGTCTGCAACAGAAGAAAACAAAATCAAATTCTTTTGGTTCCAAATAAATTTCAAAGAATATGTGGAAAAAATAAAAATATAAAAGCAAAAGTGATTTCTGTACAACAACCCACTAACTTTATAAACTGTTGAAGAGAAATTTCTTCGAAATGCGATAGTCTTGTCCAAACGTCTAGTACAATGCCGCCCAGTGGCCGTTGTCCAGTCCTGTGGTGTCTTTCGGTGCACCAAAGAAGATAAACAGTCAGTGATCACGCTATGCTTATATATTGTCATCAACAAATGTAAGATTCCAACAGTTTCAACCTCGGGATGTGGATATCTTCAGGCTAAGAAGTACCTAGTTTGATGTGTTTGATGGTGAAACGAATGGTCTACAGATGATACCAATGGTCGATCAAAACAGACCAGATCTTCTCCAGCATGTGGCGATAATGTGATGTTCAGTGTTCGGTTTTGCGGTTAATCTTTTCATCGTCAGGGCGTTCAGGGTGAGGATCTTCTCTCGTATATGACAAGAATGTGAAGTGGCACCAGCATCACATCAACTTGAAACAACGTATACATATGAGACATTCATGATCATGGCATTTTAACATGATCGGCCTTGAACTCATATTTTAGGGATACCTTCAATGTCACGTACTGATGCACATTGATCGAACTGATTATATCGCTTCTATGCATAGTTAACGTACATACTATGTACAATGCATTCAAGCATGAATTCTGTCTGGTATCTATTTTACCAACCCATCTCTTCACGGTTCTCTAAACAGCACACATGCATTCACGTCTACTTGTCTAATTGTATTACATCTTTAACTTAATTTCAAATTAATTCGTTCACATTTCCTTGTCCATTTTATAGCCACTGCCAAGAGCCACTGCCAAGTGCTAGGCCATCATCCATGGTCATGCAATTGCATCTTGCATCTTCATTCCAAAGAGTGCACTCATAACTAACTATATATTCGAATGGAATACAACAAAATGGAACGGAATGGAACGACCTCGACATTGCAAAATTTTTACTTACTAACATTAAATCTTTTATATATTACAATATATATAATGTAATGCAATTTCAACTTACCTTCTTTGAGACTGTCTTAACTCTTTCTGTTTGACGGTAGAGTTAACTTCATCTTCGACGTTAATTAATTAATGCAATTAAATTGTTTTTGATGGACTCTCTCGTATGTTCTGGTGGGGCCATAGTAATTGCCGATAATTGTATATTTTCGATTTAGATGGAGAAAGTTCTTTTACGGATATAAAATGTGGGGTATGACTTTCGATTATCATCAAAGGAGATTGATGATAGAAAGGAAAAGTTAATGATTCGGAATGTCATTAAATGTTCGTTACCATCTCTAGGAAGGGCAGAGCTTCTTGGGATTTCAAGAATTCTTATTGGCTTACTCACAACCTTGTATGGCTTCTCTGTAATTCTGTGACACTATTGGATTTACGGTTAAAATATATTTCCGTAAAAGCTAAACATCTATTTTAAACTACAGCAAATAAAAGTAGTATTAACATTTTTATGCAGCTTAAAAATAAATCACCATGTCAAAGCTTTGTGCGTGAAGTTTTATACAATCGACATTCACCAAATTCAAAATAAATTTTTCAAATAATTCACTCGGACATCAGGTTTTTCCAGAATAGAATTTCTCAGGTATAATCCGCCGGTTCCATAATTTCGTGTTAAACCAAATTATAGTCGCCTTCCTAAAAATAACTTCCAAATGACAACAAACAACGAACTCCACATTCGAATGAAGAAACACAATAGCCCCAACTGAAATAAATTGTTTCGGTAATTGATAATGAATGTGATTATCGGTAAGAACCGCAAGGTGCAATGACACCAGGTGAATACAGGAAATTGAATGGAATGAAAGAAAAAAAAATATATAGTTAGTAGTTATGATTCAAAGGCCATTAGGAAAGTTTTTTAGAATATCTTTTAGGTGACATAGTTTAACATAGCTAAGTGCTGTTAATAGAAGCACAATTTTTTCTTCTTTCTAAAGTTGACATACACAACTTCGTGGGTAATTTAGTTAACTAAAAGCTTAATGTGTCTTTGACAGCTATTTGTTGTGAATAATTTCTTGAATTTACGGTACTGTCCGTCTTATGAATGGAGCAAGTTACAATAGTTTATTATGGATTTTCTTTACATTTCAGATCACATTTTGTGACAGTTATGAGAAAATGGTGTTCACAAAAACCAAAAACCAAACCTCGAAATTCATGAAAGCATCTTATTGTATAATAATCTAATTTGTTTATAATCATGACTGCATTTTGACTTTCTTTACAAATTGGAACTGGTTAAAAATTTTATTTGACAATTAACTGGTGTATAACAGTTACTGTACGAAGTTGAGACTGTGGAACACATGGAAAAATACGCGCACACGACCAAGAGCTTCTGCTTTCCGGGCAGATATTCTGACCACTGAGCTACCGTGAACGCATACATTTGTCCAAGTGTTCGATGGTTACATGATCAACACTAGACTTTAATACTGCACGCTATCTATATGACAAAGTTTGAAATTATATTCATGTAGAACAAGAATCAACTGTCATATAACAGAGTTCTATATGAAGCTGGGCCTGAGGCAATCAAATCGTATTAATTCTGAAAACAAAATAAGAAATTAAATTGGATAATTATTTTCATAGAGTTATTAATTCCAGTGAATAAAAATACCAGACACTGAAATCATAGAGTTGAAGATGTTATTGTAGATGTTGTAGATGTTGGATGACTATTAAATGGTCAGAGAGTAGCAATCATTCATCCATCAATCCATCATGATGAAGGATGAAAGGAAGAAACCAAAATAATGAATATTTTAATTTTATAAAATTGAAAATAAATCATTTTGATTAATAATTTTATGCACGTAAGCAAAGTCAAAACTTCATACATCTCTTAAAGCCTTCAGTCTGTTTAGTTCTTTTGAGTCATGTTCAGTTAACGAACATGTACAGTTTGCATTTATATTAGGTATATGTAGTATATCTGCAAGTCTGTAAAATTCTGCAAGTGCATTAAATTGCACTTTTATTTATTCGTGTCAGACACGGATTGGTCTGTATGAGATACATTTGTCTGTTTCCGCAGACAAACTCTGGCTATTGCAATTTCGAAAAAGATTACTAGGAGTCAATGCAGAATAGAGTCTATGCAGAGTAGATGAAGTTCATTATTTTTTTAAAAGGATACAAACCAATGCAACATTGAATCCTACAAAATGATAAATTACATTTCAGTCAATAGATTTCCTCCAGAAATAGCCTCAACATAAATGGCAAATGTTGTACTTTATCTCTAGAACGGGCCGCTATTAACTATCTTCGCATAGTCCTATCGTTTGCCTATCGTTTGGTCTTTGAAGAAATGGAAAAATCACTAGAGGTCTCTGTTTTGTGTTGGTCATGGTCAATGGCCAATGGCCAATGGTCAAGCTCTAGGAAGATATAGAGTAGACTATACGATGATCCATACACAATCTTGGATTTCTATTTTGGCCTTTGGTCGCCAATGTCAGATTTTAGTAAAGCGTATATCCGCAGGCATTTACCATCAATAATGGCTAGCAAAGTACAAGTTCTTTTCATGGAATACCAGTACATCATTAATTTTATAAGAAGAACTAGAGGGTAAAGCATCACTTGCTATGAGATTTATATTCTTATGTGTATCGCTATTGACGCGATAGTGCCAAATATAGTGGAAGAAGTCCATTAATCTATTCATAAGACTATATATTGTATCTACTAACTTCTTCAAGACGATGTCGAAGTTAGAGTTGAGGTCAAGTCGTTTTGCATACTTCATGTTTCAACTCATTCTTCAAAGCAAATTATCAAAAGGACATTGAATACACTGTATACTGACAGTGATCATATAAACAAATTACAAAACATCCTACGCTTGGGTAAAATCTTAAAGCAAACATATCTTTTAGACAGTGGTGGTTATTGTACGTCCATCTGGAATGAAACATAAAGACGGTAATGAAGTGACATCCAGTTCACCTCGTCAGATATGTATGTTGCTAGTAGTAACTTTAATTTCTCTTTGAACAGGTAGTGTGTATACTCCCGCAAGTTGCTTAGTAATAAAAGCCCACACTTTCGTTAGCCCTTTGATATATATTTTTATATATACACATATCTTGTACATATCTTGTTAAGCTATGAGTAGTCTATGTTGTCAAATTCTACATCAACATGCATTCAATTGGCTTAAGGTGGTTTTGCCAAGGAGATGGATAGATTCCATATGACTATAGAGGAAATAGGAGTTTCTATAAAACAGTGTGCATTCAAATGTTACCATTGTGACGGACAATGAACTTAGTACTTCAGTACATCTCGTACTCCTTCGTCAAGCCAATGATCCTAACTCATTCTAGTTAACTGGAAACAAAGTAATTTATCTTCTACAAATACAGAAACAAATCTTTTTCTTCCTCTTCACTTTGTTTACTACAATAATACCAAGTTCAAGATGAACTAAAGAAACTAAACAAGTTGAAGGTCTTAAGGAATTGTAGCTAGCACAATTTCTATCACTGATACAACAAGAAGAAGATGATGACGAAGAAGAAGAAGGGTATCGTTTGAATTTTTGTCGATTTATTTATGTTTTCCCGTAAAACCTTTCCTCATTTAGTTAACATTTATTCAACTCAAACTCAAACTCAAACTGTTGTATATTTAATTTGTTCACTTACATATAATACTATTCCTACATTCAAATGAACCTTGATCAAATGGTCTAGCTCTAGATGCAAATTTATCCGCCTGCACTAGTTTTGTGGTACGTGAACTGGACAAAACATAAATTGGTTACTTGTACATTTACCTAGTTCATTTTCGTGAAACACGATTTAGAAAATGTTCTGATTTTCATTATTACTATTTTCTACAATAAAATTAACAAATGATTTCGTGTATTGAATTTTTACAGGAATCTTTCAATTGTGACAATTTCCCATTTAAAACACCTTAAGGCACATATTCTTGGTGTAATTCAAAATCCATTAAAATCAATTTTAAAATGCAAAACATATTAACATCATTTAAGATTATGACGGTAATAACACTTAAATCCCTTTTATACCTTCTGAAATCCTTTCATAACAAACTGCACCTCGATGTGATCATTAACAGGATAATGACAATCACTTAAGGTTCACTTTTAAACTCCACATCAGGATATCTCCTAATCATTCAACATTTTCAACATGCTACACCCAAGATATCACCATGATGTGTTTGGTCATTAAATTTAATTTAGATTTCTTTAATTTTTTCAATTTTCCAACTTGAAATTGTTGTTAATTTGCATTTTTGAATTTTATTTTTCGTTGTTATTTAAAACTTCTAATTGAACAAGTAATGAGAATACTGGCAAAATGACTTTCGTAATGATCTTCAGTGACTCCTTGGTCAATACTTTACGACTAGGAATCAGGCGAGGTGTCTGATACACCAAGGTGGAGTCAGAATTTTGTCGTGTAAAAAGGCATTAAAGAATAGACATAGTATTCATTTAATTTCTTAAACAAGATGCACTAATTTTCGTTTTCTACTCTCATTCCAGATAAATGATCAACAGACACTACATGCAAGGATTCATTATTACCTTTGAATAGCACATGTCTGTATGGAGTTATAGTTAGAAAAAAACCGAAGCATTTAAACCGGATAGTGACATAAAATGTGATTAATGTTTCATTACTCAGTAAAGAAGGCATTATTTAGTAAGAGATGGCCGCAACTGATGGTCAAATAATACTGGCCGCATCCCGTTTTGGGGATACATTACCAGTCTATCTCAGGGATTTTGCTAAACAACAATTACCAGCTGTTGCTAAAATAGTCAAAGGTCAACATCAGAATTTGGGTGTACCAACTCTATCAAATCCATCATTACAAAGTACAGCAGTTTTCTTAAATGCTGGAAAGAAATATCAAATATTGGCTCAACCAATTAAAATTAAAGAAGGTCGTAAACCTACAAATGTTGGTGCTAAAGTGCTAATACCCGAAACATATCCTGGTTATTTTGAACTTCTAAGTGAAGATGGACGAGCTACACGTTGTATTGATTCAGTTTTGGAATTATCCAAAAGAAGAAATCTTAAAGTTTTGGTGCGTGAAACATTTCGATGCAATCACTTGAATCGAACAATTCATGCTGGAGAGATTTTAACAACAATAACTGATAATGGCAAATATCTTCAGTGTAAAACATATAAAGATGAAATAATTAATTTGCCACTTGAAGCCAAAGCAAAATTCTCACCGATTGCCAGGGAGGATAGTATAAGTGGAGTGCATTCAGTGAAGAATTTATTAGTGAAACGTATGCCAGTTACTGTAAGGTAAATTAAATTAAAAATAAATATTTACAGTCGAAGTCCTCTAACTTGAAATTCCTTTAACTTGAAATTTTTCTTAAGAAACTGGCGCTCCCTTCAAATTTTCACACATACATTAGCTCTTTCTTTAACTCGAAATTCCTCTAACTCGAAGTATTTTCAGTGGCAACAGCAATTTCAAATTAGAGGACTTTGACTGTATATTGATGCAAATATATTTAATAAATAATAATTTTCAAATTAGGCTAGTTCATGGAAGTGCACCAAAAGGTTTAAAACAACCTTTTGTACCAGAATTACGTCTATTGGGCTGTGTTGAAGTCGATCGTGTCTTCGCTTTACCACTACAAAAGGATACAGATCTCATAGCAGTTCCATTAAATGCTAAAATAAAATTACAAAGAGCTAAAAATATGGAACAATTGGAACATTTCATTGAATATTCAAGATTTTTAGAAAAGGCACAAAGATTATTAGCTGATGCACGAGATCGTTTACAAATTGTTGATTTAAAATTATCCGATAAGGATAAGAAAGAGTCAAAGAGTAATAGTAGTCGTAAATTGCCAATAGTTGTAACATCATCTGGTTTAGAAAATGGTTATGTCTTACAAAAAAGTGCCAGTTGTGACTCAAATAAATATCATCAACAATCGAATTTAAGTACGATCGCTGATGAATATAACGAAATTGATCATATATACGATTATGTGCGTGGTCTAACACCTCTCTCAAAGAGTATGTGCCGTTTTGAACCAATATGCGAGTCACCAGCTTTTAAGTCACAACCGGATAGCGGAAATTATAGTAGTTTAATCCGTGTTAATAGCACCAATAATAGCAGCAACAATTTAAATAATATAACAAATAATAATAACATAAATGTTAATAATAATAATAACAATAATGTCATTGTTAGTAATAACAACAACAACAATACGAATAGTTTAGAATCAAGCAAACATAATAATAGTCATCACAGTCACCATCATCATATTCATCATCAAACACATCAAACACATCAAACACATCAGACGCAGATAACACAAATACTGCAGCCACATTTCAACCATAGCCATATACAAGAGGATATAAAGCCAGTGCCACCACCGATTGAAACAATACCTGGTAAGAAATTACCAGAAAAACGTCAAAGACCAACGTTACCAAAACTTTACGTTAAAAATTCATCAAATAATAATCATCATCCGAAAGTTATTACAAATAATAATATAAATGGAAGTTCTCCTGTAGCTGCTATTAATGGTAAAGATTGTCTGGAACCTCAGAGTCCGCTGTTTCATATAAGGTATGTTTCAAATACATATATGTACATATACAGTTTGTTAAGTAAGATCGTATACAGTGAAATCTATGCTAATTTTATTTATATTTTTATTTTACATACATATACATAGGACATGCTCCAATTAGTCCAATCACCATTAGTGTCTATAACCATATGCCATCTGTGAGGCATAATGTGCACTAAATTTTCGTCATATTCGTCGGAAACCGTCCTCAATACGTAACGAAAGAGAACTAGCTGCTTCAAAGTAAATACGCGTTTTCCTCTAAGCCTACACATTATGTAGAATCAAACATTCTCTATTGGATTAGCGTCAGGTGATTGTGAAATGTAATGATTCCATTTGCCCTTCTCTTCTGAGTTTTCAATTTCTGAAAAATTACCACTCGCTTTTCCGACGATTGAGTCCTGCTATGACAAAAGTTTGAAAGCATTTAAAATATTGTTATTTAAGCGCCATATTAAGAAAAGGTTCCCTCGTACTAATTAAGGAAAACTATACAAACCAACTACAAGTTAAGCTGTGTACGATCTTACTTAACAGACTGTATATAAAATACAATTTAATAATAATCTCATAAATCTTATAGATATAAAAGTTTAAGCAGTCTACAACTAACACCGGACAGCAATCCAACAACACCAATATCTACAACACCAAAAGGACAAGATAAAAACCATCAACTGTCAAAGAGTGCAAGTACAGGTGGTGCTCGTGAAGGTACATTGGATTCATCACGTAGTGGTGGTCGTACATCAGGTGATTCAAAGCTTCCTGAAAAGAAAACACGTCGTTTATCACGGCCACGTAGCCTCTCAAATTTAGTTTGGGAATTAAGGCCAACCAAGGAGAAGACAAAAAAGAAACTTTACATTCATCATTTCGAACATCGACAACAGGGGACACTTTATCTGTAGGTAAGGTGAGTTATATATAACCTTTTTACAATTCTATAGTATCCAGTCCTTGGTAGACAACTTTTGATCAAAACCACATTTTTGGAAAGTGGTTTTTTATGTTATTCCAGAATTTATCATACTTTTTATTTAATAACTCTTATAAAAGCACGTTCAACATTTTAGTGACACGTTTCATGTTTACCTATAGAAATATAATCTTGACCTTGTGAATATCCTTAATTAATTTTGATGTTGTGGAAAATGTCTCTCTCAGATGGTGGCACCACAGGCCACACATAATTCCAGATTAGATCTCTCTTGAAAATGAAAGAAAAATCAAGAATCGAAAGTGATTTGCATGAAGTCTTGTCTCTACGTGCATCCACTTGATTTTAGTTATTATGAATTCATTTGAAAGAAAAAGGTTCTCCATCTCTACGAAGCACCTAAAACACGTAGACGTATATATGTAATCGTATGTAGAATAGTACCTATAGTAAAGGTTGTATCATTGAATATTCTTGGACCGACATAGTCTTGAATTGTAATTATTTACACGGCAACATTTGCCCTAACGCGATACACTAAATAGTAGCCATGGGGAGAATATATTCGCATCCATTTATTAGCTAAATCCAAAAGCAAAAGCACATCGATTCTGATAATCACAAGAACAGGGAGCTCCCCACGACTCATGCTCCATACATCCAAACCATATTGTAGCAATTCCGTGATGACAACGAACATCGCCTGTTGGAGGTTGGAGGTTGGTGGTTCTATAAATAGTACATACTCTACTCCTCGTCCAACAGCAGCTACTCCATTGGAACTCCAGAAGGCATTGAAACGATGGTGTATCAGTTCTTAGACATTGTGTCCTATACCTAAGATATGAAGGTGTAAAAGCATAAAAATATGCGACACAAGCCTGAATTTGTGTTCAATGAATTTGAAAATTCTAATTATTCTTACGTTTTGTTTAGTTCAACAACACCTCCTCGGCACGAGCTATTTATAGATCAGTAAAAAGGACAAGAATGGTTCACCTGAAATCAAGGAACATTAATCTTAGACTGGTTCATTTTCTCTGCTAGAGCGATGATTCCCTTCTCGTTTTGGCTTTATTTTACTTTTATTCTTTAATTTCAACATGGTGTATCTGTACTTCCAGTAGTTGGATCTAAACCAAAATACATGGATATCTGGGGATACGTGACTTTAATCCTGTGAGCGTTTAAAATCTTGTTTTGATTCAACTGTTACTGGCTAATCAAAATTGATGTCATGGTCGTCATTCCATTAATGAATACTGACATTCTTGTCTTCAAAAAATTATTTGATTTTTAATTAAATATTTTCACTGGATATTAACATGGAAAGAACTAAACAAATTGAAGCCGCAAAAAAGTGAAAATTTCCGCCTTCCAAAAGTCATACTCGCTATCGAGTGCAAATTCAAATTCGCAAAAGAATAACAAGTAAAAGTTGGCACCAGTGGCAATAATTCACCAACTTCAGTCAAATTAGACCACACAAGTTTTTTACATCATATTAATACACAAAAGGTCTGCTCACGTACATTTTTATTTTACTACAGTTTACTCGAATGTAAATGAGCAATTTGGTAAGATTTTTCTAAATTCTCTCCCGTTTCTCGAATAGTACAAAAACGCATTTGAGAAACCTCGAGCACCTTCTAACGTCAAATTGCTAACGTCTGTTACATGCTTTCAAATCACCTGTCAAATGAACAGAATATTCCAACTAGCTTTAAATTACTCAATTATCAAGTATATTTCCCCTCCGTTACTTTTCGTCAAATTCTCTCAAAACAAATTTTTGAGCGAGTATGGAAACGTCAATTTCGTTGAAAACAATTTGTCATTTTGGTAAATGCCAAAGCATTTGAGGCAAAAATGTCAACCAACCGTAGCGCCATCTTAATGTTTCTAGTTCAAGTATTCATCGAGTGATGCGATTTCAACCGTGTTATTTTGGAGTGCAGATCTTTTGTGTTATATTCAGAAGTATACGCCTGTAAGATTTCCAAACCGTCATCAAAAGATAAATCATATCACTAATGTATTTCAATGCTACATTTTCCCATTACTCAGAAGAAATATGTTCGTCCCGGAAACATATCAGGAAAATAATGTCCTGGAAACGTATCAACGTCAATACAAGCACCCTTGTTTGTTACGTGATTTAAAAATGGATTTATGTCGATAACATTCCTTCTCATATAAAATTTCATATTATTTTCATGATATTTTCGACATATTTTAAATTTATTTATGGATTACATCCAGCTATAGAAAGTGTCTTAAGCAAACAAAAACATTTTCTGTAAGTTAAAAAGGATACAAAATGGTTTTGGTGAAATTGAAAACGATTTGTTGACCCTTTTCCGACCCAAATTCAATTATTTTCTGTTTCGAACATATCAACATGAGCCCTTCGCCAAACATAAAAATTGAACTTCATTTCCCAGGAGTTTGTGTTAAAATAAGATTCTCAGGAATAACTCAAGCAGTAGTTATTCCCGTTACGAAACACGTGTCTTAAATAGTTAAACATATTTTTATTTTTTTAGATTTCTTGTTAACTCGATCTTAACCCTTTTTTGTTTCTTTCAGATTTTGATGTACAACGTTGTGATTTAACTAAGAAAAGAATAAGAACAAGACAAGAAAGTTTTGAAAACCCAGGAACTTGGAAGCATCTACAGCTTGCAAGAACCCAGAGTGATAAAATTAACAACAAAAAAAAGGAAATTGTCTGTCGAAGAACGAACGATGGCCTGAAACCAGCATCTTTATATAAATAAACTGATTGTGGTTTTAGGAAACATCTTCTTGAGTACATGAAAAACACTGGAATGAAAAAGTTTCATAAGAAAATAGGGAAAATTTTCATCACGAAAAACGTTTGAAAAGTTCAACGGAAAAATCGTGAAAGCATGATTTAAAAATTTCATATTTTACAGTCTTGGTTTCTTGCAGCTGATCTTAAGATGCAACGAAAATTTTGGTGTTAAAGTTAATAAGAAAAATTTTTTTGGTAAAAAATCAAATCATGTTTTCCCTGTTTTATTCGAATTGAATAAAATTTTTATGGGAAAAATAAATTCATTTTATAAAATTTTCACTGTTTCTTGTCTTCGTAGCTATCGTATTTTATTAAAGAAATTTCAATGAATAAAAGTCAAAATGTTAAAATAATTGTGTCCCTTGAATGTTTAAATGTCTTAAAATAAAAATTTAATTTAATTGAATAAACTTAAAATTATTCTGTATTTTATAAAATATCCATTTGAAGTCTATGAAATTGTGATTTTAATTTTATCTCGTAAATAAATTGATGACTATTTTTATTATAATTAAAATTAATTTTAATGTTGTGTATCTTTGTCATTATCATTTTAAATAATAAAGAACAATTACTTTTAATTTACAAGTTTTTCTTTTGTCTCTTTCATTCCCAAATTAATAAAATTTTCAAAATTTAATAATTCTCTTTCCCTGCGAAAATTGTTGTTTGCATTAATCATATCAATAGCACTAGTGTTTAATTCTTAATAACTCATTTAATGAAAAGTAAAGTTAATGGAAAAATTTAAAAATTTTGTAAATATTTGTCGATCTCAATTAATCAAACGTTGTAATTCATGTTTATCCTTAATCGATTTAAAGAATTTCATATTGATGTAACAATTAAATAATCTCAGTGTTACTAGAAATAGTTTAACTTTTTTTCTTGTAATTATATATATATACTTATAAAGCATATTTGCCATTTTGTCATATATACCGGCTGTGTTTCTTTTTAAATTAACTTAAAACGTTTTAAAGAAACATCTTACAGCCAAAATGAAAAACGTTTTCTGTTTGAAATGAAACCACATTTTAAATTAATATTAGTAATTTTATCTTATATAGATATTAATCTTCGTCAGTGGAAAGTTAATATGCTTACAACAATAATTATTTGTATTATAGCGTTAATCATTAAGGTCAGTTGCGTGTTTAATTCTGTAAGTCATTACAAAATGTCAACATAATTATCAAATAAAGCTATTTTCAAATCTGCTTATTTTGTTTAGTTATTAATTATTTTCTACCTTCAACAATTATTAATTGTTTTCTTTAATACATTATTAAATACATTAAGTTTCATTCGTTTCATTCTGATTTGAACCACAGATGGTTCAACATTGAGAAGAATAAATTCTAGTCACATCATAAGTTTATAGCTAGACACAGTAAGAATATTTCCAAATCAAGTAACTGTCCGACAACCAGCAACAGAATATCACTTAAAATTCAAACGACTAAAACCGCAATAGTCCATTATTTATGACATTGTTCCAACATTTTATGGAATTGATTCTCTGTTACTTAACCTCAAGACATGAAGAAACAACCATTTCATAGAATTTCAACAACTAGAACCACAGATGATATGAAAAGTTTCCTAGCACCTGAGGTATTCCTATAAGCCGCAAAATTTTTCCAGTATAAAATTGGCAAACCGATTAAGACGGTGAGTCAAATTAATGTCATTGCATGGCATAGAATGACCAGGTCGAAGCAATAAATTACATAATTAAAGCAATAAAAATTATTTTCTACTCTTTGTAATTTTTGATGTCGCCTTTTTTACTATTTTCCTCTACAAAAGGAAGAGTCTTATCAACATCCCGTCACATGCCGAAACGTTCAATGCATGCAAACATTCGCGACTTGTTGTCATGATCATCAAAGTTGTGTGTTTGTCGGTATCATGAACTGGTTAAAGATGTAACCATAGATGATAGCTACATATTGAAGAGAGACTTATGCATCACTAAACCACAACATCCTTCTAGTGAGAGTTTTAATATAAGATGATTGGCCTTTGGTTAACCCAACATAACTAGCAAAGTATCTCTTCTGACAGCACTACCTATTTGCTATTAGCGTTTCAGTGGCTACAAGATCTGCTACTAGTCACAATTGAATATCTCTCTGTCCACAATACAGTATATACATACTAGTATACTGTTTGTATAAATTCTTCTAGAAACGCACTTGATTGCATTCTACACATGACTCTTCAGTAGCCATCGCATGTGCATGGTGTCTAGAATTCTACGGATTCATGATGGCTCTAGGCGCCGGCCATAATTAATAGGAAATTGCCAATTTCATGTCACGCGTTTTCGTAATTTGTGTTATTGGACTGTCAATGGGTTTACCTTTTTTCTTCATTTTCTTCTTTAACTCCTTCAGATTTCTTCAATTTTCTACTCATATTTATTGTACAAAGCAGGTATTCTTAAGATTCCCACAAGGATTCCTAGCGTTTAGGATTGAAATTATTTTCATCTCACAAATTTATAAGGAATTTCAGTTTTTCTTACCTTGCAGGCATATTTTTTCTTGTATAACCTCAAGGTTATTGTATATAAATTTTTCTTTAATAGGAGACCTTTCAGATTATCTCAACACATCATAAGTGTCATATAATAAAACATTTCAATTTACTTTATTTATTTAGATATAAATATCATATGCTCTTTCAATCCTTCTAAAAACGTTTTATTGGTTTATTATGAAGGACTTTGCATCCGGTAACTGAGAAACTAAACCAATTCCATTCTCATGTGTAAAAGTGTTAATTACATAAAATTTTGTGGTTTTTAACTAGTATAAACTCTTGGGAAGTGCATTGACTGAATAAACACACGTGGAGAGTAAACAAAAGTTTTGCATCACACGAAGATTGAATTTCTCTATTGAACCCATTCTCTTATAGTTCAATTTACTTTGGAAATTGTAACTTGCGGTTACTTGTTGTAGCTTCCTTCATCAGGTTTGCATTCTTTACATCTAATAAATCTTAATTCATCGATTTATTGGATTAACTAACTTGAATTACAATACTTTTTTACACCATTGCTCTGTGGTCAGATTCCATTTCTTAATGAATCTGGTGGAAACATTGGTTGGGAAAGTTGAATATCACTTTCATATCACGTCCGTCGTAGATCTGTGTAGATTTGTGGTACAAATTCGAACTTCCTTGCAACGGGAAAGAAGAAATTAAAATTTTAGAAGGATAAACATCAACTTTCATCATAGTAACTTAGAAAGAAATGTTGGTAAACTCTGTTAACACGTAATTTAAACAATAAACGATTGTAATTGACACGATAATAGTAAAGAAACCAGTCCGAGTTAATATTCTCCATATAAGGATCTTTCCATGACTGAAACTGTCTTAAAATATCGAATTAAATACAGCTTTTAACGTCATTTATGCAGTGAATATCACGTTCTACAATGAAACGTATTTGGAATACTTTTAGTAACTCCCAAAATGGTGAAAACAACATGTGCCTTCATAAAACGAACAATTTACATTTAATTGTTTATTGAAGTCACAATTGCTTGTTTCAAAGTTGTTTAAACTGTGTGTGAACACTCTAGAACTATCTAAAAGATAAGACGTAGAAGTTGAGACAATAGAAGATTCACAAATCAAATCTATATCAAATTTAAATGCAGTATAGAATCGGGAAGTTATACAGTAATGCACAGACAATGGTTCTGTTAACCATAAATGGATGGTGAAGGTGGACCACCAGATGTGTCTAGCTTCTAGGTAAGTTCCAACAACACCTTGCAAATTGTCTTTAACACTTCAATAGACTCGAGGGATATACACTTAAATGGCAAACAAATAAGAATTCGTCAACATCGAAAAGTGTCTGTGACTGAGATAGGTACGAATCTTCAACACCAAATGAACGGGTCACAATCCCTGTTGGATTCAGGGAATTCAAAGTGAATTAGAGTGGAAGACCAACAAGTTCAGTTTGTTGTTAACCAGTTCGTTAGTTCTAAGGAAAAATTGTTCATTGATTTGGATAACTATCATCAGAAACGAAGAGTAGGTATAACCAAAGTATGGCGACTAGATTGATGTAGTAATTTAGAACACACACAGCGCAATTGGTACTCTACTTTTTTTTAAAGAAACAAAATAAGAAAATAAGAAAAACAAAAAGATCATGTAATACGTCTTGGAACAAAATGTAAATTAAGGCAAACAAATTTATGTTTTACGGAATATGTTGATTGATTAAATGATTAATTTCAATGATGTCTGAGATCTCTGAGTCGGATTGATGTTGTGGCTTCCTTTGGCAAAGGGTATAATATCCAAGATGTGGAACTGGTTTAATCTGTCCAATAACTACGGTCTATTTTTCTGTCTCAGAACATCTTCCAGTCCAGTAACACCATGTCCAATGTACGAGTATCTATGTCAGGCATTGGTTCTATAATTAAACGTGGAATAATTTCAGGTCGTCGCCATCGTCTGGTTGTTGTGTTTTTTGTCTCTTAGTTTTTGGTGCTATTATATTGTGGCATCATATTCACTATAGAACCATCACTGATTGTGGGTTGTGTTAGATACAAAAGTCAACGTTTCATTAAATTAAATTTTTTACTAATTTTTGACGGTTTATGGTGTTCAACTAATTTATAGTTTCGAAATCACTTTAAGCCAGTATAAATTCAACAATCTTAGATGGTATCATAGATATCCGTTATTTTAGAAAATTTTTCTTTCTTAAGATTCTCCAGAAGGAAGTTGGTTTAATTTCTTCTCTTTTGAAAACCAAGAAGTTATGTGTTATTTATTCTTATGGAATATGTTAATTGCTTTTGCTACCTGAAAATATAAATATTTAAAATACAGTAGTAGGTAGTGAGTTTAAGAAAACTAGACCAATTCAATTATGTTTATGAATATGGAAAAGTAGAACGTTCCATGTTCCACGTAACTTTCAGCACTGGAAACGCTGAATGCTGCAGCTGAATTATCCTTCAATTGGTTATGAAGATCTAATACCTGAAATTATAGGAAATTGACTTTATCGTACTCTCTCAAAAAGTAGTTTAGAGAGAGTTTGACGAAAAGTAATGGAGTGGAAATATACTTGAAAATTCTAGATGTTACTCAAGTAACTTCAAGCTACTAGGAAAATGCGGTTCATTTGACAATATGTTTATATCAAATTTGTTTATGTTCGCTTATGAAGTTTCTCGAGGTTACTGGAATGCGTTTTTGTACTATTTGAGTAACGAGAGAAATTAAGAAAATCGTCCCAAATTGCTCATTTACAGCCGAGTAAACTCTAGTCAACTCAAGCTGTATGTGAACAGACCTTATAATTATTTAAAATACAGTAGTTAGTTATACGGAAGGTGCTAGCCGTATCATAGACATTAACCATATCCTGAAATCAGAAAAAATTTCATTATAAATCTTATACACAAAAAACTATTAAAAGTTTTGTTTAAACAGTTACAAATGATTACAGGTTAAATGTACCATAAATAAATGAAAATTAGTTATTTAATGTCCAGATCGGACAACCTTCTTTTGATTCTAAATTTTACGGCACAAATTGAATTTTAGGGTTCCCATCAGAAAGGCCAAAGTGTAACGAAACCCTGCTTAATGAAACTATTTTGATTCTTTCAAAAACCCAAAGAGTCATCGTTCGTATGTTTTTTAAAGATACAATTTATTTAAAGATTTCCTTCGACAGATGAAAAAAGAAAAGATTCCACTAATATACGGTTATTTTCAATTTTCGTGTTATAATGAAACCTTACAAGACACATCTAACACATAACACCTGTATTTACAGTTTCCAGGTACCACTTTAGAAACATTTTTCGATACTAAGACGAATCTCTTTGAGCCTGCCTCAATCGTGATCGGTTAGTTCTTGTGTCTTCAGACAATAAATTTATTGATTCCGGAATTCGAATTCTGATTTGTATCAGAATCAGAATGAGAGTTAAATTATTTTGGGATTCCCAAAATTGCAAAAACAGAAAACGGAAAACAAAAAATGGAAAAATCCATTTAAGTTCATTGTCTTCTGGTAAAGAGAATCAGAAATTTGTTGCTTTTTACTTTAAATCACTTTTCCAATGTTAATTACGAGTAGGTACAAATGCCAGCCTATAGTTGGACATGTTCGACGTTAAAGAAATTTGTCCGTGATGGTATGAAATGGTTGAAATTAATCAAGCCTGACTTAAAGCTCTTTCCGTCTCCCAAATTAATTCTTGTTTTACGCCTGTTTTTACGAAATTTAGAACATTCCTTGGAGCAAACAGTACACCTCCTACGTTGACTTGAATTTTGAATTCGAAGTAAATGTAAATGCCCTTCACTCACAGATTGATGGCTTATACTAATTTCAAGCTTAATTTGAACTTATCAATTCAAGTCTATTAGACTTCTTCAAATATACCGTAAGATCAATTGATCCTTTCAAATCTTATCCTGTTCAAATAACATTTTATTTCTAAGAAAATTGCACCCAGAATGTAGGTCGACTAGAATCTCCAAGTTAATAGACTTTCTTGAGTTAATGTATAAAATTAATTTCCTTATTATTGGATATGTTTTTCATTATGACTATAAACAACATAACCTAACATAACTGTCTGTAATTGGTGACCTTTCCACGATCTTATTTCATTAATCTTCGTGATCATAAATAACGTTTACATATATATATACAATATATTTTGTGATATTTAATTTTCTTGAACTTACCTTAGAAAGGTGAAGTCATTACACCTATACGCATTATAGATTCATAACGTTATGGTGTAATGTAACCCTTTCACCTGTAGTGTAACAACATCACGATTATTGCGAATACCGCAACGATCACATCATCACCATGATCAGAAACAGCAGCACCAACTACATATTATAGTCATCCTCGAAATATACTTTTTTGACCAAAGTCTCAAAAGTCTAGGCCTATAACCACGTCACGGACCCATTCCTCATACGAAGATGGTCATTGTCAATGTTTAGCCATAACCGTGTACTCTGGGACGATGTCTTTAGGCTAAAGACATACATGAGTCAACAACAGGCATAGATATCCACATTTCCAAAGATGTCGGAATGATTTATCGGATTGCAGGTAAGTAACATGTGCGTGCAATAAATTCTGCGCATAGCTTTGATCCCATTTCTAGTTCGATCTTGCATTCTTAACTGCCTTGAGGCTGTGCTGTGACTCTATGAAGAAGGAGTGAACTTTATGTTTTGTTGTAGCAAAACTTTTATCGATCAACATCGTCTCGAGTATGACACAACGTTCGGAATGCATTCCCGTCTATATGTTTTGGGATACATGTTTCTCAATTCATGGCAATTAGCTGAGACATGAGGAATTTCCTCGTGTACCAAGCGTTAAACATTTGCGTATAAATACTGATTTCGACGTATCTGAGACTTATGAGTTCATGGTTTCCATGCAATGTCGTTTTTCCAATAACAGCTACTATGTACATATGGATAACGTGACCTATGTTTGGTCAGGAAGTGAATTCATGGAATGTCACTGTCTCTTTTGCTAAACATTTCAAAGACAATTTCTACAATTTCTTCTTCAGAATTTCCATAGAAACGTCTTGAGATTTGATATCCTAATGATCAATTGAGAAGGACTGCATCCTTTAATACATTGTGACTGCTCAACTACTTCTACTCACTACTTGTGACAAATACCTTTGGAATTCATGCAGTTATACAAGATACAAGAATTTTTGTAGGCTGCTGGGCTTTACGCACCTAATGAATAACAACAAATCACATTTTGATTCAACAGCAGTAGTTACTTAACGCACAGCAAACATGACTAATATATGTAATATAATATTCTTTTGTTATTAACAATATAAAACAACATTTTTAAAGACATTTCAAATTTTATTAATTACAAATGAATAATGCGTGGTCATAAATTAGTACCAAAACACGTGGAAGCTAATGAACAAGATCATTTACATTCATTTAGCCAACTTACATGACTTCAAGTAAAAGAATTCGTAAATTATTATATGTTCACTCGTCATGAGTGTATAATGGTTATAAATTACAAATTTTCAGAATGTTTAACATTCTTAACTTATTTCACTTGATTTGAGGTTTATGATGTAATTTATGTATGTTTTATTAGCTTTTATTCAGATTCCTCATTTGTGTTTATTTCATATCACGAGATCTAGAAGAGTTTCTGTTCTCTTGAATCTACGAGTATAATACACAAAGACGGGTTATCGAATATAATTGATGGTATTGAACAATAGAATTAGGTGTCCATATAACTATACATAACTGATTGTAAGTTCAAGTAAACCGGTAACATATATCCTATTGACACAAGAATCATCGTCCAATAAGTGTACTTGCTGTAAGAAGAACGACGACAAAAATTTTACAATCGTTTATTCGATATTATCTCACGTTCATGAATATAACTGCTGATTTATTGTATAATAATTTAAGATATTCAATAATTCAGATGTGTCGAAGTTCACTATAAGCAACAGACACGATAAATTTTCACACTTCTATTGTAGCCTCTCTACGAATTTTGTTTGGATAAATCAATCTTATGTTATCGTGAATAGACGATCTAATAAACGTTTCATACCTATTTTTCTATAAATAATAAAGTTATTTATTTTCCGGGAAGTTAACATACAATTTTCCCCGCATTTTCCAGGTCAAAACCATAAAACGTCATCTCTTAACCCGCAAACGCCAACGCTAACGCTAAACAAAACCAACGCAATCAGAACTATCTGAGTTAGCTAATAAAAAACAAATTTCTTCTATTCAATTTGGAGACGATGAAATAAACAATTCATGACGGTGAAAAGATGACGAAGTACTTCTAATCGCTGTTTCTATCTAATTCAAGGGTATGCTCCCTAAAAGCGAACAATTTATGATGATATTCAAATTAGGAATAGACGGGACCCTTGCTGTTATCAGCGATAAACTTGACACCCACAAACTTGCCACAAAAATATAATCAATTACCTATTCGTTTGGTTATGCCTCCAAGTAGTGTTGGCATTTCCCACTGGAGATATCATAGTACCTACTCGAAGTATAATCAGGACGTACCATCACAGTAAGGTTCGATATGCCATAGAAGACATACCTGCTGGTTTCACGTTTACAAAATGAAAAGACATTGCTAGTAACGAAGCAATAATAGTAACATGCAAAACTTTAAGTATTCGTGCCAGAATCTAATTTAGTCAGTTTCCCGTTCGATCTTCTTCCTTAGTTAAAGTTCGATTCTTGATAATGTGGGAATTGATTAAGGAAATTGTTGTGTAACATTATCTTCATGTGTTGGAATATGGTTAAGTCGTAATGTATTGGAAATTCCATAGTTTTGATAGTAGACTTACTTAATGAAGTCGTTATGTGTTTGAATCGTCGTAAAGTAATTGGGATTAATTCTACTAAATACTAACAACTATCATCCATCAAATGTGTCTTGAAGATTTGATCTCTTATCACCCTACTGAATAAGACTTATAGTATTACATACATAAAAGTGGAGTTACTTACACTAGTGGAATTAATTCTGGTCACTTTTAAAAAAAAATTATAAATTCTTCATTTATTTATTATATATCCATTATGATTGTATTTATTTTATATGATCTGAACAGTATTATTTTAACCTAGCTTAATTCAACTAGTCAGTTCAAAATGCAAACACATAAAATGCAGGAAAACAAAACGTTAGTTACTATATCAAAATTAGAGTCTCGTTGAGATAACGGAAGTTTTTGTGCTGCCATTCCTCACAAATTTCAAACGAAACATGCTTCTTTGTGCCAAGCACTGTTTTCAATTTTTTTAAAGGAAAAACTGAAAACAAATTAACAGAAATTTCTGTTGAAATAATGACACAAACAATCATAGTTTAGAAAAAAGAATAGTCAAAGTATTAATATAGTACAAATTACAATGAATTCTCTTCTTAACTTTTTTACAAAAGTGTGCAGAATTAATTCCCCTAGTGCATATAAAACCCACTTAAATTATTCTTCATTTGATACGGATTTGAATTTGAGGTTCAAATCATTTTTCAAAGCTGCATTCTAATGATTCAAAGTCATTCTGAGGCGTGTTCATTGGGTGTAAAACAAACTTGACCAAAACGTTCAGATTCTAGATGTGAAATCATTGAAACACAAGACTTTGTTCTTAAGTATATTGAACTCTAAAGTCCATCAGCCAAATACAAAGTAATGTGCAAGAAAAAAATACGTAAAGTCTCTCCTAGAAGTCAGTAACAAGAACTTTGTTGGGGCTGATCCATGAACAATCCGTTTCGATATGGTCTCGTGTCTACGTCCGTTTATCAGTCCACTGATCATCTAACAAGATGATGTTATACCATTTCTTAGCTCTTCGTGATTTTATCATCACCACAGGTGAAGAGTAACATGAATAGGAAACAAAATAAACTACCTTAGAGATAGGGAGACCGTCTTTATGGCAATACGAGAAGATACACTCGAATCAGTATGTATAGTAGGTACGAAGAAGTTGTTACGCATGGCTTTATGTACTCGTTTTTATGCAAAAAGTCTATTTGTAAGAGATTTTTTTAGGGGGCCTAGTGGTGGACCTTCTAGAGAAAGTCAAAGCACGAACCTCGTTTGAGATGTATAGAATTCAATCAATGCAGGCAGTTCGATCTAGAAGTTGTCGTTGCTCGACTCGATACCTTCTCTGGCCTATGAGTCTACTATATATAAGAAAAAATGTTGACTTGTAGCAAATTGACCATGACGGGATTTAAAGTCGTGCGTCCATGCTTTGATTTTCTGTTGTATTTTTTTTTTCATTATATTTAAAGAATTTTGTTGGGACGATTTTATTTAAGAAAAAAGGATTAGCAGCACATCAAGATCCACGGAGATTCACTGAGATCCACTGAGATTTGTAAGTCCAGATACACAAAATGAAATTGAAATTTCCGCGTTCTCGATTTTCCACGAATAGTCAATTCAACCGTCGATCACGTAATTGGATTATTCATGGAAAATTGAACGTGCAGAACTATTCAATGGAGTTGCATCTCTTCCAAAACCATGGAAATTTTCAAATTAATTCAGTTTTTTAGGATTCCACGACGAAGCAATCGTCAAATTACGAATATGTAAATATAAAAACATCCTATGATTTGCTTTCATTTAAATTTACAAGAAAATTAATTAGTTCCAAGCAACCAAATCGAAAGTCCTGAGAAAACATTACATTCAATAAGTTTTTCATTAACTAAATACTATCTGGTAATCACTTATGCAATCAAAAATAGCTTAACTAATTCATTTATTTATTATATCATAACACAGGGAAATCGTTGAAGATAAATCTGTGGATTAGATTTTGGTTAAAGGTAGCGTTGAATTTTATCGAAAAAATATAGAATAATTCTTCAAATAAGAACCTCTTCACCATAAGTTAATGAAACATTGAGCAAGTTTCTAGTCATTATTTTGATTGAAAGCAATGTATAAGAATATGATAGCACTCATATGTTATATGTCTAAACAAGGTTAACGAATAATCTTGTTATTATCATTAACTCTTTTGATGTATTACGCGCTAGTTATCTTAAATAAACAACAATTCGTTTAGACCCAGAAGATACTTGCCATATATCGTTCAATCTCCCAAGTTCATAGTAATTTGAAAAGTCCAATGAAGCATCAAAATCTGCCCAGAGTTTGTTTCCTGATTTTACGGCCCATTTATTATAAGTTTTTCTTTCAATTTCACTTACATCTTCGCTGCCATATACCTATATATATGTATATGTGTGTATTGTAAAGATCAAGATGCTTCTGAGAAAGAAGCCTAAATTACTTCAATATTTCAAGTGGATTTATAAGGCTATTTGGAAATTCAACTCTCAGTCAGAAGGGAATTTTCACAAAAGAAACACTGATATGAGAAATAGAACAACCACTAAACATGTTCAAGGAAAACACAGTAGAGAAAAATACGCAGTCTTCATAACAGTTCCCAAAGTCTCAGATAAGTTTTAGTTGTTTCCTTTCCTCAGTGGACTTCGAACACCATCGTAATGATGATAAATTAAGTGAATGTCAAGAACGTGATGATATCATAATGATTATGTAATAGAACACGGTCACGTATCTTCTAGAGAAGGTAATCTCATTTGAGTTGATTTTCATGACCATAAACATGATATCCTGCGGCTTATTACAATGACCATTAACTTCAGACCCAATGTGATATGATAGTGGCCGCTATTGAAATATCCATAGTTATTTACATCGATTAACTTTGGTCCACTACTCCCCTACTGATCCCTACTGGGGATCTGTAGAAATTATGAAAACAGACGACCATTTCAGATATGAAAATGAATGTATTGTAATCTCTTTACTTTCTTTTCCGCTTTTTCCTTGACATGTTGATCTCTCAGACCCGCATCTTCGTGCAAAAACTGCATAGGTTTTATGTGATTTTATTGAAATAGTCACAGCTATCAGTGGTATTTACGTCTTGCATAACATGGTGTACTTTTGTTTGAAAGTCAAATCTATTATAATCATGTTCAAAGTGAATAAGCCTTCTGATATTATTTAAAACGAGGCAATGGGGTGCGTCACGATCACCGATTGAAATCTTTATAGATATACGATACACTCAAGCAATATATTCATCGATAACCAAATGTTTTTAAACCGTTTTGAGACTCCGTTCTAGGTAAAATATAAATTTTCATAAAGATTGATACATCAATTATCATAAAAAATAAAATATTTCATAAAAGTAATGGAACTCGAGGCGACAATTGGAAATGGAGCCTGCCAATTACAAACTCGAGCCACGAAACTTAAGGCATTGATTATAATTCTTATATATATTCAAGATGAAGAACCATTAAACAATTGACAGTGCGTAGACAAATAGACATAGTAACATTACTAAAAAACTTAGTATAAACCTTAGATCACTATTCCTATATTATAGGAAGTTTTCATATGAATGCAATTAGCTTTACATCGCCTCGTCATTGTGGATGCCTGGTACAGAAATGACAAATTTATTACAAACCATTTTCATCTATTATTATTAAATTTATTTACTTTCCACATGGTATTCGAACTGAAATCCAGGATTGCGATACTTAAATTTCGCAATTTCAAATTTCAGCCTTTCCTCTTGGATGTCGGCAAGTCTTTTGAGTTCTACTGTTAGATTCTTTATATCAACTGAACTTTTAACATGATGACTGCTTTCTGTAAACAGTAAACCGCAATTAGTAAGTTTTAATACATTTGTTTATATTTGCATGGAACTGACCTACTTCCGAGTGACTTGACATGTTATCTCCCATATCGCCGTTCCCAACTACATGATCTTCAGATGAATACAAGTCCTTTACCCCCTCAGATACTGCTTTATGAAGCTCCTCCTCCAAAGTCAGCTCAAGTACCTGAACTTTATCCTGAAATAAATTTTTCTATAATGAGTTCAAGTGAACTACAGACAATTTTACTGGTTTCAAATCCATGTCTTGCCCGTCGCAGCTCTCGACGTGCGTGGAACCGGGTTGCGGTTTTGCACTGATGGGGCCCCATAAATTTAACGCTCGTTGTTCCAATGGAGTCAGACTAGGTTTTAAGCCTTTTTCACTTTCCGAAACGGTTTTTCTATATTTAGCACGGGTTGTATTTTTCCAATCAGTCAATCTCTATGGAGAAATATTGTTGATATTGTTTCCCTTCAATATGTAATTATTACCTTCTTCCATTCTCCAGCTGAAAGGACTGGACCAATGCCACAAGAATTGAGTTGTTCAGCCAATTCGTCCCATTTGCGGTGTAAGTACTTAGAGTCAACATCTCGAGTTAAAACTCCTGTTCGAAATACTTGATCCTCTTCAAGTAATTTTATGTAAATCGTGTATTGTTGGTATGAAGTCCTTTTTTTCCTTTTATCCATGATGCTACTGTTTCAACAGGAGTAGTTCAATTTGGACAATCGTTGCGTATTCAATCACAGTGTCCTTCTAATCAACATTTAACGTGCATTTCTTCAAATACAATTGATTTCATTACGATTTACAGAACAAAACGAACTTCTTTCACAATAAACATTTTTAGTACGGAATTTTTAAACTTTTCGTACTACATCAAAATCGCAGCGTTAATTTTATGCCAAACAAATTTTTCCACTTTCCAAAATTTCAACTGTCAACTGTCAAAATTTGTGTCCCACATTTGGCTGATTTCATTCCACACCTTAGACCAATAAACAATTATTTTGAAAAAGAAAATAAAGGAAATATAAAATTTCCATTTTAAAAACTTAAATTTTATTATTTCAACTTCGATTAAAATTAATTTATTTAATTTATTTGATTAAAATTGTAAGTTTTATTTGACGACCAGTTTTGACAGGTTGCAAGGGAAATTATACCATTCTCACATTGTTGTGCTCTGACCAGTTTTAATTTTTCATTAATTTTGACTATGAGTGGTAAAAGATTTGTTTATAAAAATATTAATGTTTTACCTTGAAGTTATTTTGTTTATATAGCTTATAAGGAAATAAATCTCTTTGAAAGATGAGCAGTACGGAGGATGTTTCTTGGATTAAATGGTTCTGTGGATTGCGGGGCAATGAGTTTTTCTGTGAAGTTGATGAGGAATATATTTTGGACAAATTCAATTTGACTGGATTAAGTCAACAAGTTCCGAAATATATTCAAGCTTTGGCACTTATTCTGGATTTAGAGCCAGAAGAAACAGATCAAGATGATATTGCAGAACAGTCAGAAGTTATTGATCAGGCAGCAGAGATGCTGTATGGACTTATCCATGCCAGATACATTTTGACAAATCAAGGTATAGCTGAAATGGTTGGGAAATATTTAATGGAACATTTCGGAACTTGTCCACGTGTATATTGCAATAATGAACCAGTGCTACCTCTGGGACTATCAGATGTTCCTGGTGAAGCAATGGTAAAAACCTACTGTCCAAAATGTGATGATGCATATGTACCAAAATTACCTCGCCATCATCATACGGACGGTGCATACTTTGGGACTAGCTTCCCTCATATGTTTTTTATGGTTAAACCTGAACTCAGACCAAAACGGCCGACAGAAAAGTTCGAGCCACGCCTTTACGGATTCAAAATTCACAGAATGGCCTATGAATTAGGATATAAAGCAACTACAAGCCTTACGCCATCAGTTAAAGTTGTTAATATTAAATAAATAATTTAAGTAATATTAATAAATGTACAATTAGAGCAATCAAAAGGAATGTTAGGAACCTATATGTCTGAAGACCACCTAATCTATTTTTACATAACTATTGTAAAAATTTACCATTAAAAAATATGTAATGAACACTGAATTCTAGATTACAATTTACACTTGATAAGAACTTTGTATATATGTACGGATATTTACTTAGTAAGAAGTTTGTACAAATAAAATCTATTTTACATTGAAACTGGTCTTTTTGTGAAATCTTTCAAGATCAAGTTCATAGTATACTGATCGTTCCAATTATTTTCACATACATACGTCACACCGAATTGATGAAGTAAAAAGGTGTCATTGAAAATCAAGTGCCTAAAATTTTGTTGCAATACTCCGGCCCAGAGCATTCAATATGTTTGTTACATCACCAGCATTGATTAAGGACAAAACAATATTTTTAAAAATTGAAAACGTACAATACACAATTTACTTAGAATTTTATTTGATACGGGAAGAAATCCGGTCTTCGGCATACATGACTCCTTCAAGAAAATTTCATATTTACAAAAATTCTATTTGATGCAAAACTTATTATTTTAAAATTTTTTAAATCTATATTATTATTTTCAAACATACACGCTAACAAAAATTTAGAACTATAAAGTTTCTTGCATTTAAAGATGGGGATGTACAAATATTAACTTAAATCGAAACGGATAACTTAATCAATCGACGATAGCTTTAAATTTAGATTGTAGTCCTTGGATAAATGTCTTATATAAATCTAATAATTAATTATAACTCTAATAACTTTATACAACTTATCAAGCATTTTTAAATGGTTTCAATGATATTTCTTTTCTTTTTAAATATAATTTTTGTTTTGTTTGTTAAATCTGTCTTAAAGAAAATTCATTTTTCAGGAACTTGACGAATAATCGGAATAACCAGAATGTGATGTTTCAGACGAAGAAGATGATGATGATGATGATGACGATGAAGTTAAAGACGATTTGGAATATGAAGATAATGATGATGTTGACGTTGTCGAAGAGGATCTTCTGTGCTTTGATGAATATTTTGATTTCCTGTGTCTACATTTCTTCTGTCTACATCGTTGTTTTTGACTTTTCCTTTTGACGTTTTTTTTAGATTTGTTTTTAGAATTAGTTTCAGCGCGGGTTTTCTTAGCCATACCTTTCTTTCGTCGTTTCTTTGGGCTTTCTTTGACATCACTATCGCTTTCAGAAGAATAGTCTGGATCTGAACTTGATTCGTATATGGATTTGCCATTTCTTCGCTTTCGGCTGGTACTTTGGCGAACAGGTCGAGCGTAATTTTTCTTAACAGCAATATCTTTTTCTTCTTTTGGTATCAGAGTTCCATCATTGCCTGCGTTACTACATAATCCAGATGAAGTTGATGCACCTTTATTATATTCTCCTTTAATTTGAATAACATCTTCTGATTGTAAATTTTCTGCAGTGCTGTCTAACATACAGATGTTGGTGTTGCTACAGTTGATTGTATTCATCATAACACTACTATTACGAACATCAACATTGGGAGTATTTACTGAGCTACTTTCAGCACATACCATCGATGAATTTTCCATTTCATCTTCACTATCAGATAATTCAGATCCTACAGTTTCTTTTAAACGAGCAGACTTACGAGGACGTAGGCGTCTTTGGGTAGTAGGCTTTGGGCTATTTCTTTTAATTTCTTTAATGAATACTACATCACTGTCACTATCAGAATTCAATGAAACTAATTCTGGTGTCCTTAAGTGAGGAGCTTTTCGCTCCATGACAAATTCGCATTCGTCACTGCTAGACGAACTCAATGTTATATTTCGATCATTTTCAACCGCATTACTTTCTTGTGGATCTCCACGTGTTCTCAGTTCCATTGTTCTCTCTACTTCAGCATCAACATCAATTTCATTTGTTGGTGTCACATCCAAAGATATCGGTGTTTGTGATGTTGAAGCCGTAGCAACATTATTGAATGCTGTTTGAGAATAAATAACAAATTGAAATCGAATATGAAGATTAGTTTTGTAATATCCTCTACCTGTTCTTATATGTATAACATCCTCTGATTCAGATGAACTTGATGAACTTGACGATGAAACGATAACTTCTTCATAACATGGTGTGTAACGAACTTCACGATCATAGCCAATGAGATCATATGGACTACGTGCAAAGTTCAAAAGTTCATGCACAAAATGCGATGTCTTTGTACCAAGAAATTGCTGAATACTTCGTCGAAAAGCAGCTGATGATATATTAAATACTTTCAGCAATTCTTCGATTGAGTTGAGTACGAGGTTAACTTGATCCGAATCACGTAGTAGGCAAACCAAATCACGTTGTATCCATGACATTAGTCGGTGTACTCTTGCTGGATTGTCTCTAAAAGAAAAATGGAATCAATTAGTATCGTAAGCTAGCTTATAGCCCTAGCTTATTACTCCTTACCTGTAATATCTTGCTGAACATTCTCTATACCTTCCAGTGATATCAACAACTGGCATAGCATACAATTTTCTCTCATAGATATATTGACGCCACAACAGACCAAGGCTGTTAGGTGGAATAACACCATTTGGATATTGTTGTCGGAATCTATCGGCCAGCGCAGATGGGTGCAAGAAGAGTTGGTTAAATGTAAAGCCTTCAGGTGGATGTACTTCAACTGTAGCACTAAAACTATTTCTAAAGGGATAAATAGAATAGAAAGAGAATCAATTTGATGTTCATTAAATTACATTATAATATAATATAAACATACCTAAAACGTGGAAGTTCACCAAGGAAGACATCAAAACGATGTGGATGTGTGGAATGTGCTCTACGATGGGGTAAGTGTACGAAATGCTGTGTTCTATGTTGAATTGGTCGTGGAATGCTACTTGCTTGTGGTTCACCAACCAAATACTCTTCAAATTGATCGATTGACTTAACATTGTGAATAATTGATTTGAAAGGTTGTTTACACAGTGGACATTCAGCTTTAACCTAGAACATTTAAATGTTTTAAATTTAGTTCAAAATCAATTCATTAACTTTAACAATTTTCAACTAACCTTACTCCATTCTAGTAAACATTTAAAACAAAACTGATGTAAACATGAATCTGTAAAACATTTGTTTTTACATCGTCCCAAACAGATAGCACAATTTGGTGGTGGTGAACTAGTAGCTGCAGCCCTAGGAGTTGTAGCCCATTCTGTATCAGAACTAGCTGTTGAATTTGGCGATTTCAAATTTAATACACGATCTGGTGTTGCTGGACATTGATCAATGCGTTCAGGAGTTGCTGGACATTCAATTACAAGATTTTCTGCCATTTTCTTTCTATATTATATTATTTTCTCAGACTTCTATTATATTTTTCTTTTTTTGTAATGAAATATATTAATTTATAACTCAGAATTACGGATCACAGTTCTTAGGTATATTCTCATCGATTGCGATTATCAACACCGCTTTCCATTTTTTTGAAAATTAAAATTTCAATTTTTCCTGCGGAAAAATTCAATCAGAAAAATTCCACCCGTTTGAAGAGTCATGCGTGCACAGATTTTAAGAAATATAATTTTCCAAAATTACTTCTTCGTTTGATTTTGATGAAATTTTTTCTCACAAAATTTTCCTAATTTCCTGTGATACAAATGAAAAATGAAAAATAGAATTAAATTTTTTTCATATATACCTTCGTTTAAATTAAATAAATCTTGTTAAATATCACTTAAATAATATTTTATACTTTTATCAAACACAATTTACTCGGAAAATTGTTCAATTTTCATTCAACTTAAATGCACTTCACGTCATGAACACGAAAAAGCTGCCTAGCAGTTGGTTCGTTTCGAAGGTTTTTAAATTGATTTTTCCATACCAATATAGAAAATTTTCGTTTGTAGTGAAATAACAAAAAATGACGACGAAAAGTTGGCTTGAAAATTTTATCAAAAATATAAGTAATAAGATAAGTTCAATTGATTCAATCAAATAGAATATTCGTTTTTGAATGAAATCAAATTTTTGTCATTAGAAATTGCAAAATTCACTTTGGTTACTGAGTGGAAAATGTCGCCCTTTGCTTTGCAAGTTCGACAAGATGAACGAAACAAATGAAAAGGGAAAATTTACTGTTCATGTGAAGATGTTCTGTTTTTTCAAATTACATTTAATTAATCAAACCCTTGCACGTAATTTGAACATTTTTCAATAATTTCATTTTATCTAATTCACGTTTTTATCTCAACTTTATTCTCACACCACAGAATTACCTCAAAAGATCTTCAAAAAACCTGTTCCTATTCCGAATCTATCAACACAACACACTGCCAAGGGACGGTCCGCGGTCGACGGGTAGAATTTGTTCATTTTTATGGCAACTTTTCATTTTCTTCTATTTGGCAATACTGAATCCAGCCCAACTTCACTTAAAATAAAATTAATTATAGATGAACATCATACAAAAACGTAGAGAAACAATTCAAAATTATTCCTAGAACCTAGAAAAAAACGGCAACTAGTAATCAAATGCAAATAAATCCATCAAAAATTACCAATTTCAACCGTATATTCGCAATAACTTTAATTGAATCCTGTATCAAATTTGTGGATTATTTCTTTCCAGAACAAAACAATCAAACTACTTGAATTGAATTGAATGATACACTAGAATTGTTAATTACTCTGCTGTCTTCTGACTTTTAACATATAATTAATTATAATAAAAATTATTCGTAGAACCTGGAAAAAACGGCAACTAGTAATCAAATTGCAAATAAATCCATCAAAAATTACCACATTCAACCGTATACCTATTCGCAATCTCTTTAATTGAATCCTGTATCAAATTTGTGGATTATTTCTGTGAATTGAATTGAATGATACACTAGAATTGTTAATCTTGTGCTGATATCATACTCGAAGGTGTTTGTTGATAACTTTCAAGTACTTATTTTAATAATTTCAAATAAAAATCACTTTTGTTTACTTTCAAAACGTCCAACGCCTACAAACTACTGGAATCATGTGGGAAATTTTACCAACGTCACACAACGCACAGCATCGTATGAGAACGCTTTCAAAACACTGCAGCAATTTTTGACATCGAAGCGATTTTGCGACTCCGGCTTGTCATTCAGTGTCCGAGAGTTTCGGTGTGGCCGCGTATTTTCAATTTTTCGTGAAAAAGACAGTTTAAAAATAGCTTTTTCACTTTTCATAGTGAAAAATTTTAATAAAATTTATTGTAAAAATTAAAATTTTCGTTTAAAATCAAATCATTACGATGTCTGGAGATGTGCAAGTGCGGAAGCGAAAAGACAAAAAGAAGAAAAGAGGTTTTATTTATGAACGAAAAATTCAATTTTAATTTTTTAATTTCTGTCATCTTCGTCTGTCCTAATTAAGGCTTAATTTTCATCTTTCTGTGAAGATTAATTTTGGTAAAATTAAAAGGAAACCTAAACGTGCTGTTTCATAATAAAAGGCGCAAATTATCCAACCAGGGAAAAAAGTAAACAAGGAAATTCGAAATTTTCATTCCTCTAGGCTTTGTACAGAGCGGCATTTCAAAATTCTGAACATTTCTTCTATTAATAATATTTTTTTAATAACCTCACTGCCTTCAGGCATAGAATGTTTAAGCTGGTTTCAATTTTTGCTGCTGCGAGATCAGAATTGTGGAATTTATTTAAGGAAATCGCGAGAACACTTGGGCACTAGACAATCCGTTTTGTGTTTTGCCTCTTCTCTGCTGTATTTTTGGCTAGCACACCATGCCACAGGGTGTTCATTTCAAAGAAATTTCTCATGTGTCTTTCGTATTATTTGCCGAAAGATATCATAATTATTTAATTCATTTAATATTTGACAAAATATTCACATTGACGTCTATAGAAACTAGAAAATTTGGATTTGAAGACACCCAGATGGTTGTTGAGAAATGTTTGATTACGCAAACCCCATTCAACAGACCAACATGATAATTGGACAAGAAAAGAAGCTATTGTATGTGGCACCAGTGAACATTGCAGGAATCGAGAAGGTTGATTGATATTTGAAATTCAATCACTAATCATTTTTCATTCTAGCTTCAATGCTATCAATGTTCTTTGATAAGCTTTGTTTATATAGAATGACACCGGATAACGAGTTGTCTATCAAAAGAGCACTCACCTTGTTGAGTGATTATCGTTGAAAACTTTCAATACCATTCTTTATCCGGCGTGTGTGAGCTCACGTGTATTGCGACAAGCAAATGTTGCCAAAAATAGAACCAGTGCAAAGCTATTGTTTGAGAAGGCCTCAGTGTCGACCTTTGAATGATTATTTACAATTTAAATGAAATCTTTACAAAGTATTTACGCAGTAATGATAAACAAAGAAAGAAGGAATTGGTGCGACATTGAAATTAAAAGAAGAAAAGTGGAAATATTTGGAAGAAAATGTTTTCCTTGAGGAATTTCCTTTTGTTCTACCAATTCTGGGCTGTAAATGAAAAATAAATCTAACAATTTTAGTTGAATGATGTTTTCTGGCAAATCATCTAAATGAAATGAAATCATAAGCCGATATATAAAACTCCTTGTTTACTCAGTAATTGTTGGAATCTATTGTGCAAGTTTGAGACGTTTCAGCACGGCATAGATAGGGATCCTTAAATCTCTACGTAAGCTTGAAATCAATTTAACAGCGAATGCTGAATGTTTAATTATTCTTAACCATTGTGTAACTATATTGGACAGAGTAATAACTACGAATTAAGTTGAAATTAACACTATGTGTTTATGTCTAACCATCTTTGTTTAACAGATTCAGTCGATCGCAAGTCAGAAGGTGAATTGTTTTCACGCAAACCAAGCGTAGAAGGTAGTTTTTCAGCATGATATATTACATAATGAAAATATCAATTGAGAGTTAAAACAAAAGTTAAATTTAATTAATCTCTGTCAATTTGTAGAAGACGAAGATCCAAAAGAACATCATGGAGTACATGTAACCAAAATGGGCACAGATGATGTGCACTTGCACGTGCAAGGCGACCATGAGACTGGCGGAAACTGGTTTGCGAAAATTTTCTTTTTCTCATTACTTGCTATCCTGTTAGGGCTTATTGGGTTGATCATAATGGAAAATCGAGGGCTGTCAGATTGTAAGTTTCATTTATTTACTATTGCATTAAAAGGCATTACAAATATTTTCAAATTTTAGTGGACACACCACTTTCGGAGTCTCGATTTTCCAATTATTTTGAAGGATGGGTAGAAGAGCATCGCGGTGCACACGATGAACATGACGTGGACAAAGTTGTAGCAGATCATGATGGTGCATTTGAGGAGGAAGATGAACATGCAGAAATGGAAGATGAACACGAATTAGAAAGCGAGCCAGATGAAGAGGATGAAGAAGAACATGAAGACGATAATGCTGATTTGGAAAATGATGGTGATGAAGATGAAGGAGATAATGAGGAAGATGAAGAAGCAGAGCTCGATAAAGATAATGAAGGGGATGAGAACGCGGAAGGCGAGGAAGACGAAGATGAAGGTCTTGAGGACACGAATGAACAATTCGCTGAAGATGAAGAGGAGGATGAAGAAACAAATGATGATCAAGATGTTGCTGATGAAGATAATAAACCAAATGATGAAGATGATGATGATGATGAAGGTTTCGGTGACAATGAAGCGTCAAATGAAGTTGATAACCAACCTAAACAAGGCATTAATAATCATCGAGCACATGATCCGTTTGATGAGGTAACAATTACTTAGCGTTTTATTTCCTTTGTTTCGTATTTTAACATTGCTTCGAAATGTGACAAAAAAGAATATTTTCGTTGATCCTTATAGCAAACTAATAAAACATTTGGTGTGAAAAATAAGCCAACTAACATTACCGTACGATCCGAAAAGGTTCACTTTAAGAACTCATCAAAGTCTGCCGTAGTTCCACAAGTAAGTACATTCATCTCTCAAAGTCAAAGTGCAATTTTGTTAACCTGGTGGGTATTTTGCTTAACTAACAAAATAGCTGTGTCAACTAAATCTCAATCTTACACATAGCTTACATGTTTGTGAAAAGTGTTAACTGATTTTCAATTATCTTCGAAGGACGATGATTTCGAAGACGAAGATGAACCTTCCGTAGAAATAGTTGAAAATGATGCAGGCGAACAACTCCATTTGCAGCAGAAGAAAGAACAAGAAGCACCTCAAAATGAAGATGGAACAAATGCAGAAGGTTCTTCATCATCGAGTAAGTATTCTCGAAAAGAAAATAGTATCTAAGTGATGCGATACACAAATTCAAATCAGACATTTTTACAAGACAAGGGATATAATTTTCGATATGTTTCCTTCAAAAACCTTGAAGACATCACTTACAATTTCGACGATCATATAAAATAATCTTAAAAGAAAGTGCAAAACAGTCCTTTTATCTTCTTTAAATCTTGCAGTTGCTGTTAAAATCATCGTCGGTGTAGCACTGGCGTTTGTCGCCCGTCTAGTTTTGATTAGACAAAATCGTTCAGACAACAGTGAGTTTATCACAATTAGTGATCTAACTATTTTTTCTTGATGTATACTTACTTAACAAATTAAGTGCTTTATATTATATATTTGATTGTTAATTTTGTCACTTTTGTTGTAAATATTCAAGTTATTTTACGTGTTCAATGTTTACACATGTATTTCAACTGATCATTCTCAAGCGAATTATAACAAAATTATACTAAACTGCATGTGAAACCATCAAGACAAGACTGATAGGAGGAATTTTGCACTTTCTATGTTTATTTTAATTTGGATTTATTTGTTTTTAGCAGGATTCCATTTCGATGAACAAATTAACCGCTTTTGTGCTTTATATGTACAGAGTTGAACAAGGCTTAATGATAATGATTTCTATATCAATCAAAAATTTTATTCTATTTTGAAAAGCATCATCAATTAATGTTGAAGAAAAGCCAAGCACTCCGAAAGACCAACCTGAGATGATTCCAACTGAAGACGATATTCCATTTGATGAGGATGAAGGTCTCTAATAATTTGTTATAATTTGGTTAGATCTTATAAATTTGTTTTGATTAAACTAAAAGAAATTGTAGAAGAATATGAAGAGGAGGAAGAGGAAGAAGGAGGATATTTCAGTAAAGAAGAAAGAGATAAAGTTCGAAAATTTCAACCAGCAACATTTGAAGAACTGAATGCTATGTATCGGCCTCAAGCTCTTGATAATCTGAGTACTGAAAGACTTACAAAAAAAGTGGTTTCCCAACCATACACTCCTTCCAACGTCGTCTATCATTCTGATGAACAAGAGAAACCAAATTTATCTAATGTATCAAAAATTGAATCGAGAGATTCTCATCCTTCGTTTGATTCTACTACAAAGTTTGCTGCTACAAGAACTTTCCAACCGCAAGTCCAAAGAGCACAACAACAATCCTCATCCTCGCCTCCAGCTCAAATCAAAAATTCTGTAACAGGAATCATACCCGTGGAACAAGAACATTCAAAACCAATTTTTGGTGCTTATTCTAGAGATGAACCACTTGAAAGGTCAAAGGAGACCCAGAGAGCTCCTCAAGATTCAGTTGAAAAAGATGATAACCAACCGCACTCAAAAGAATTGATAGATGAAGAAGAGTACGATGAAGAGCTCATAGGAGAAGAAGAAGAAGAAGAAGATGAAGATGAAGATGATGCGGAGATCTCTGATGTAGACGATGATGATTTGATGAAACGATTAGAAGCAAAATATGGAAAACTTCCTGAAACGAAATACGACAGTGAAGAGGAGAACGTTGGTTCAGACGAAGAGGATGTAGAAGATCCATCCTGGACAAGTAACTAATATTAAGTTGAAATAAAAGATTTTATTATTATGAGAAAATTTAATGAAAATGTCTGAATTGGAATTGCGTATCTTCGAAGTCAGGGCAACAAAGTTTGTTTCAATAAATAATGTTTTTTAGAAATCAATTCACGCGGACCACAAGCTACATACGATGGAGACAGTTTTTTGGAAGAAGAACTTCGCCGAGCCAATGAAGAAATGCTCCGAAATGTAAGTTTAAACTATGATTTACTTTTTAATCAATAAATCAATGAAATGTGCTAATGTAAAACAATATTATTTCAAGGGAAAAGCCAATTTTATATTAGCACATAATGTCATCATTTAAAATATATATATTTTATTCCCCAAAATTTTAATAATTTTCATTATTTTTCATTTACGAAATAATTGCAGTATGAGTTCCGATAAATTAAATTAGTCCCCTACAGTTAATAAAAGTTTGAATAACTGATTTTGTTTTGTTTTTATTAAGCTGATATTTATTTTAAGAATATATAACGTTTTAAATAATTATAAAATAATAATTTAATGTTTGTTGCTTTTGTAGTTGAATGAGAAATTGAAAAGAAATCAATTGATAGAACGTTTTAATATAAACCCATTTTTCTACTAACGAAAAATATTAGAATGTTTTATCGATGATACGTGTTCGAAGAATTTAATATACTTAATTATATTACGTTTGTTTGTTTTTACATGTGTTGCGTTCGTGTTTCGTACCTTAACAAAATATCCTTCAACCATTATCCTTTTCATGGTGATATCCTGGCTTGAATGTTGTTTGCCACTTAACAATGGTTTGCGAATTCTTCCCACAATAACTATGCACAAAAAGAACTTTAAAACTGCCCTCAGTATTTACGATTCCATACTCCTCAAAAATTCCCTCCTTCCTGGAGCATTGTATGGAGCAGCCAAAGCACTCGACAGTTTAGCCGAAAAATACAAGAGCAATCAAATGTTAACTGAAGCTATCCAGTCATTCGAAAAGTTTATTAATCTTGGAACAGTTGTGGACGATGAGACTTTTGTAGAAGCAGGAGAAAGGTGCATTGAACGAATGAGGTTTTTGGGTAATATTTTCTAATATATATACTGAAAATTCTGCAAACTACAATTAATTTTTCCGACAGGAATGCATATGAGAGCTGTAAAGATTCATAATACACTTATGAAGCGGTTCCCTAATAAGCCCCATTTCCCAAATCAATTAGCTGTTACATATTTATTGTTGAATCGGTAAGCGTAGTTTCAGCAGGTGTGAAGCATTTATGTTCATTTTTGTAGACTTGCAGATGCCAAACATGTGTTAGAAGACATTCTGAAGAGATGGCCAAATGATGGATATGCGAAAGTACATTATGGTTTTATTTTGAAAAATTTGGATAAGAATTTAGAAAAGGCGGTAGTGTTTTTGAAAGAAGGCATTGAAACTGGAGAAAATGGAACACAAGATGGTAGATTTTATTTCAATTTGGGGGATGCATTACAGCGATTGGGAAGGAGGGAAGAAGCAATGGAAATCTATAAAAAAGGCGCAGAAATGAAACTTTTCCTATCCAAATATCAAAGATCGTTGTATAATGTAGATCATTTGAAAGCTCAACCATATTGGACGAAAGACGATACGACTTATACAAAATATTTCGATATTTTGGAAAAAAATTTTGAAAAAATCAAAGAAGAAGGTTTAAATGCATTAAATACAAAAGGATATTTTGTGGATGAGGCTGAAAGTTTAAGAGATGTGGGGGATTGGAAACAATTTGAATTGTTTGCACGTGGTTATCGGAATACAAAAAATTGCCAGAAAGCTCCATTTACATGTAAATCAATAGAATCATTTCCAGCTGCAAGAAACTGTAAACGAGGGCAAGTGAAATTTAGTGTCATGCATCCTGGAACACATGTATGGCCACATTGCGGTCCAACAAACTGCCGATTGCGTGCTCATCTTGGTCTTAAAGTACCACCCAATACAGTAATAAGAGTCGCTGAAGAGAAAAGGTTAACATTAAAGACACAATTCAGTACATATTCCTTACAGTATGTTTTGGTTTTTAGATCTTGGGAAGAAGGTAAATTTCTAATATTCGATGATAGCTTCGAACATGAAGTCTGGCATAATGGGACTACCCTACGTCTTGTTCTTATTATTGACGTGTGGCATCCAGAATTATCGCAGAAAGAACGTGAAGAACTGAGTCCAATTTAAAATAAAAGTTTACTATTACTATAGAAAAGAGTCTGGCTATGCATTTCAAGACCACTTGAGCACATTTGATGTATAACAGACAAATGCTCTAGAAATTCAATTATTTGAAAACGGTGTGTTTATTTAGTTGTAATACAGAAATTTTAATTATGCGTAATTACTTTTTGTTGATGTTGATCAAAAATGTTTTTGTATCTCAGAATTTAGAACTTTAAGAAAGACCTATTTTTTATATGAATGATTTTTAAAATACATGTACATGACCTCCATAATTATTGTTTAAATTATTATACAGATTCCATTTTTATCAAAATCAAAGTAATTGCTAACCTAAATATTAAATTGCACACTCCAATTACATTTCACATCGTATTAAAACATTTTTTGCCTTCAATAAGAAATGGGTTAATTTAATAACCGTATTACTGCAAAGAAATTGGCTACATAAATTGCAATGAATTACAATTGACACCATTTCACGAAGACGAATCTGGATATCACAGAATGAGATGATTAAATTGTGACCAGAATGAAATAAGAACAAATAAAGTTCGATCAAGTAATTGCATGGGTTCTTTTGATAATACGTTACATCAATTCATTTGTACGTATTCACTTATAGATTATGAAATGGGTTATGCCAATTGTTACGAAGATTTTGTACTCTATTTTATTTTGTTTGCCTTAAAAACGTGCACTTCCTGGCATATATGTGTGTACGAATGCAAGGGCAATGTAAATGATTGTACTTGATACTGTTCCTTGAAGCTAATGAAAAATATTTTGATTGTTTTCAAAGGGTTGTTTAATATTTATGTTCTTGGACGTTTTTGAATGATAATGCTGTTATTTATAAGAATCAAAGACGTAGTTGACGAAGAGTTACATCAATCATTTAATCTGAAATGATTTTTCATAAATTTAAAGTGGCTATGAGTACGTTACTCTCAAATTTGCTTATACGGCGAATTGTGATTATCATTGAGATAAAATGAGTTTGCAAGTGATAGTTTCATACTATTCGTTATTATTCTTGATAATCATATACAAACGCGGTCAACGACTGTCTGTTTTGTGTATTTCAGCCGAAATAACAATTCGTATATATTAGGAAATTAGATAGCATCAATTAGTTGCATCAGTTGCTGTTTTAAACTGGGAAATTTCGTGTCAACAGTTGATTGCACTTCCAAAATAAATGCGCAATAGTAACACGGACTAGAACGTGGTTGCCTTAATTGCGAATTTGGATTATCACATTCTATGTTATTGAGGATTTTTAAGATACTACCTAAATATTTTTAAGTAGACAAATTAAGAGGAAAACAGTTCCTTAGTGGTCATCTTTCAGATTCGTTTCTACACTACCTTGGTTGAGATTCTTCTTTTCTACCTTTGAAGGTTACTATTAGAAAGCTTCACACTGTACGAGTTATTGTTACCAATTGGTAATTTATCATTTTCCAGAAATTTGGTAGCACTCAAAAACGCGTAGACGTAATAAACCACTTGTCCAAACAATGACGATAAAACAGAGCCTTGACGTGTTTGGTATCTTTTCCGTTTGGCACAATACATAACGGACTCCATTAATAAAAATTCTTTACTGCACATGGATATTCAGTAGGATTTAAGCATTTGGTCGGTGATAAACCAGCTTCCCTGAAGATCACAACGAAATATGCAAATAAGTTCCACGCTATCACAGAAATCCGCGAGAAACTATACGAATTTAATGTAAACAAACAAAAGTCTGTGTGAATAACTGAGTTATCCGGCTATTGATCATTTAATAAATGCATCGATCTGATTTGCTGCGATTGACCCAGTATTAGTAAACGAAAGTGCATCACATCAAGCAAGTAAGTTCAACAATTTATGAAACAAGATTCGTGTACGATTCATTGGCGCTTAATACGAGCTAATCGCACGTGTCGCACGATTTCTATAAAAGCTATAGCTGGTCATCGATCGCCACCAGTTCTGTTTATAAGTTTCCGAGAGGGAGTTTCGAAACTCCGTGCCGGTGTATAGTTGCATTGAAAATTTTTTCAAATTTCAATACAAAATTTTTGTAATTTCTATATCTCACAATACATTCAGCATTACTGAAGAAATATTTAATTATATTTTGATTTTTATTTTCGCGTGAAGAATTTGCCATCAATGTATTTTGTTTGATAACAATACAAAGTGCAGTTGTGTCTTATATTGTATTAAAAATTATATATAACAATAAACAATTCTCGTCTACCGTTAGTGATCTTAAGTGTTATTATTTGAAATATTGCCGGTAAGAACGGTTCAACATCTGCATAACAGTTGAACGTTTCTCGTTATTTTTCCAAAATTATGTAATTTTGTGCAGTTTTTAACCCGTCTGAATGTGATAACTGAAACGAATTTCTCATTGAAAAGCGAAAGTCAAAGTGAATTTGATTCGATAACAAGTTTTGGTAGAAATGTTTTTTAATTGTGATAATTATTCATATTTTTTCAGTATTTATTAGCTGCTAAAAATATAAGTGCAATAAAATCATTATATTTTTTGGTAATTATGAATGAATTATCAATGAAAAGTAAAGATGTAATTGACCTAGCTCATGATTAGTCTTAAACAAATTGATGCACACGGGGAACATGTTTTGTATCTTCTAAGTGTTTTACTTACAATGAGTAGCACAAAATCCTGGCCAGGACAATATGTCTACCATTGTTCTTGGGAGTTACAGTTTCCGTTTATAAGGGATAGGACCAAAATTGTTAAGAATTATGCAATTATAAAGGAATATCATACTAAATTTTCTAATTTGTAACACTGTAGAAGAAAAATAAAACCGTTTGGATGATTTAGATGTAAAAGAAGTTGAAGTCTACGCATGTCTGACTCAACCGTTTTCAAGAGTTGGAATTTGTACTAAAATTATCATAAATTCAACAGTGAACATAATTAATAAAGATAACGATTTGATTTTTAGCTTAAAAGCCTAATGACGGGAGCAAAATATCTGAATAATAACTGATAGAATATTTTACACTAATGTTGTCATCATTTTTATAAATTATGGTTCACGAAGGTTTCTTGTTCGAACTGCCTAATTTCTTCTTGATGTCGTTGTCCTGTAAATGAAACGCTCTTTCAATAACAATATTAGCAACATGTATATGGTGATACCCCTCGAAATGTTGTCTACGGTTAGGTTGTGATGGGCTTAACATTGACACTACTGTTTGGTTGATATCTTCGATATATGTATACAATTGGTTATGCTTTCTTTAACTGTTTAATTAACTTTCATTAACTGTGATTAAATTTCATTCCTGAAATCTGCTTAATCTTCTAATTAATTAATAAGCAGGATGCAGATCAGTCTTCGTAGCGCCATGGTTCGTTGACGTTCCCAAAATCAGACTATAGAAAACTTGTTGCTTAAGAATAGTGCAATCGCAGACATAATTGATTAGCTTGTCTGAATATAATACCAAAGTATTCCTTTGTTTTTACCTTAAGACAATGACGCAAATTGTGGCTTCTAATCAAAAACAGTCGAAAGCACATTATATATAATGTGATATAACAATGTGATATTTGTCAAGACATTATGAAGCAACCAGAAGTTAAACAAACGGATGTTATTAACAACAAAATCTTGGAATGTAGGATCTGTTATTATTAATTGAACATAATTTATTTGTTTTAATGAACGATCTTGGTCTCAATCGCGTCATTTAAGGCCTTAGCTGGTTTTAAATTGAACGAATAAATCAATGTGACTGCGTATTATCTAATCTTTGATTCTTGACTTTGGTTTTTGTATACTATTATATTAATAAATTAATCGGATTTCACACTATACATATTTACACAAATAAGGTAGAAAATCAATTTCACAATGATAAGAGAGAGTGATGTTACCCTGATTCCTTCTTGCGTTTCTACTGTTTGTAAATAAATGTAAACATTCATAGGCAATTCTGAGGGTAAACTGCAAACGTAATTAAAGGGGCGTGATTAATTCATTGCCTCGAAACGTGTGGATCTAAATGACACGAGCTACTAATGACTGGTAGCCGGTTCCTGCTGATCAGAGCATGTTTTGTTGGATCAGGTTTGAACTTGACACTCTATAAATTAAACAATTTCTCAGAACATCTGCTCATCTCAAAACACAATCAAAGTCTTATGATATCACTATGATTTGAATGGTTATCAGCAAGGTTTTCAGAATCTGCTCATCTCTAATTCATCTCCAACTGAAATTATCAAGATGCACAAACTGATAACTTCCGTGCTTCCGGTGAGGACAGTCGTCTTGCATTCTACGTCTAATAGATAAAACTAAAAATTTCATAATTAAAAAATTAGCAAAATTTTAAAATGAACTTGGAACCATGAAACGCTGAAATATTGATTAGCTTCACACAATGTTAAATCCAGTAATCATTTCTTGTTTTAGAGCAGTTCGGAATTTGCTTTCATATGAAAATAAGGTTTTTAATATATCAGCAATAATAATGTGTAAAAGATGCATGGCACGTGCGGATAACAAGAATGTAAATTGCATTTATTTTAATGAACACTAATCACTTCCGCGCAATGAGCTCAAAGTGCGTTCAAATTAAAAAGAAATTGTGTTTTATATTTTTGCTTAACAGACAAGTAAACTGTATTATGATGTATCACTACATATAGTGTACCCTATCATGTTGATTATTAATTGGGTTATAATAGGATAATTTTTTCGATTACAGATTCAAATAAAATTGAAATGGCGATAATATGGCGTTTATCCGTGTTGATAACATGTTGTATGTTAGTATCCTGTAAAAGACCACCTGTAGTGTGCTTAAAGAGATTAGGATGTGTATCTGGAACTTATATGCCAGGATACAATTCAGAGTACTTTGAAGCTTTCCTTGGAATTCCATATGCCAGACCACCAGTCGACAATCGTCGTTTTGCTGTAAAGTTTCATTTCTCAAACGTGTTTCATACATTTTAACGAATAATTCACCTAATCTCTATAGAACCCAGAACCAGCTGATCCGTGGCCATGGACATTGAACGCGTCAGAAGCGAAACCAGATTGTATCCAGAAGAACTACTTGCTTCCAACGCCGATAGTCACAGGATCCGAAGACTGCTTGTACCTCAACATATACCGACCAAGTCTTAGAACAGTAAATAGGAAATAAGAAAATCTAGTTAATCAAACTTTGATTGATTTCCTTATTTAGACCAATGCATCGAGATACCTTCCAGTGATGGTTTACATATTTGGTGGTGGATTCTTTTCTGGATCAGCAAATCCATTAATTCATGGTCCTGAATATTTCATGGACACGAAAGAAGTGATTCTCGTTACTTTCGCTTATAGACTTGGAGCATTTGGTAAGTAACAACTTCATGTAAGTTGAATTGCATAAACAGGATTGCTCACAATCTTAAAGGGTTTTTGTCAACTGGTGATGACAACAGTCCAGGAAACTTTGGACTGAAGGATCAGTCCTTGGCGCTGAAATGGGTTCATAAGTACATCAGGAATTTTAATGGAAATCCAAATTCTGTTACGATATTCGGCCAAAGTGCTGGCGGGGCTTCAGTTCACATGCACATGTTGAGTCCTTTATCAAGAAGTAAGTTTTTAATATTAACATCTCATTTGATTTAACTAGAAGCTAATCAAATTTCTATAGATTTATTTAATCGAGTTATTGTGATGAGTGGGAACGCTGGAGCTCCTTACAATGAATTCACTAGAAACCCATTGAATCAAGCTAGGCAACAAGCGAAATACGTTGGAATCTCTAACACATCAGCATTGTCCCCAAAAGAACTGATTCAAGCCCTTAGAAGAGTGGATGCTGTGGAGCTCTTAAATGCTGGAGATCAATTTAAGGTGATTTGGTAAATGCTTTGTAGGTAAAATGTTTAACAAATTTCTTTCAGTATTGGCACGTTGATCCTTTGATTGTCTTCCGTCCAGTGGTGGAACAAAAAAGAGCAGGAGCATTTATGACACAACCTCCAACTGAAATTATAGAAAGTGGAAATTTCACTCATGTTCCCTGGATGACAGGATTCGTTCCTTACGAATCAGCAGTTCGTGTTTTATCAATCATCTCGAATCAGTCTTTGCTGAATAGCTTCAATGAAAATTTTGACTTCCTTCTTGAAAAGTTACTGGAATTCCCAGAAAACTCAGTACCGGACAAAATGAACCGCTTAATCAATTATTATTTCGATGGTGAACACAGGCTTACTCCAGAGAATGCAGACAAATTTGGAAAGATGATAACCGATCGGGCTTTTCTACATCCTTTGTACAAGTCGATTTCAAAGTACGTAAGCTACGCAAATCTGGAAGTAAATCCAGTATATCTGTACAAATTCAATTACCGTGGTCCATATTCTTACTCGTTTTTGTACACTGGAGGCTTCAATAACTACGGTAACTTGCATAACTTTGATTTCAAAAGTACAAGTAAACTTAAACCTTGATACTCCAGGTGTAGTTCACTGTGATGATCTGATTTACTTGTTCCGATCTCCATTGCTGTTTCCACAAGATTTTGAGAAAAATTCAACAGATGCAGAAGTTGTCCGGACGTTGGTGGATACATATGTTTCATTCGCTAAAACTGGGTAAGTTCTTGCGTCAAAGCCAAGTCAAGAAGACTCTCATAAAACTATTATCTTTTCTAGAAAACCAAATGGATGGGAAAAAACAAGACCCTGCGATAGTTCACTTATTCCAGGTACAAATAGCCCGAAACAAGGTGAATCTAGTTTCTGTGATTATCAAGAGCTTAAAAATTCAGAAACAAATCCACGAGGCTTTGAAATTAATGTTAGTAACGATTTTGATCTTGACATGATACCGTTTTGGAATGAGGTCCTAGGAGAAGTCTAGCAAGTTACTTACGTGATATTTATTATAAGGAGATTTAGTTTTAGTTTGAACTTTTTATAATTTTTATATTTAAGTTAAATAGTTATTTTACATTTATTTTTGGACGAAGTTTTATGTAAATTATGACTGACTGATTTTTTAAGCATTAAGCACACTATATTCTATATATGTTCACTTTTAAATCATCGATAGTATGCAAGAATGGAGGAAAACTCATCATTTTGTATACAGTTTTCATTTGTTTCAAACTTTTTGAAAATAACTTCATGGGAAATAAATAAAATAAGACGAAGATTTCAACAAATTTTCTTAATTAAAACAATTTGGTAATATAAAATCGGTTTCTTAACTAAAAATACTAATTTCGTTTCACTTTTTCGTTAGTTTTCGATTTGAATATGAGGCGATAAAGTCTCTTGAATACAAACGCTAAAGTTTTGAACATCAAGTAGATAGTTATCACCAAGAATGTGATCACATCGATTGAATAGTATTCGATTAAGTTCATGTGAATTGCTGGGCTTTGTATATGAGCTGCACCATGATGCCGTATTACATATTCTGCCCAGAACACTACAGTCTCTTGTGGTGTGGCTATTCTATCCCTGTACAAGTCCGAAAGAAATTGAACTCGGTTTTTATAACTTGGATTGATGATTTCTGTTATGGCACTTTTGAGATTATCCTCATTCAGTTTGTCAATATTTATGTACAAGCCCCATCCCTCCCGCTGGGCCTTCTCGACGTTCGGGAGTTGGTCAGCAAAGACCGGTAATCCGATTATTGGAACACTACGATACTTGGCTTCCATCATGCCACCATTGCCACCGTGAGTGATAAAAACTTTGATGTTCGGATGACTCAAAATGTCACTTTGAGGTAACCATTTCGAGTGGAATATGTTGTTTGATTTAACTGGGATTGTGTCTGCTTCCCACTTCATTACGACCTTTTGTTTCAAGTTTTTAAAAACGTTGAAAATAGCTTTGATTGATTCTGGTCGAAGGGCAGACGTGGGAACATTTGATCCCATGCAGAAATACACGGCACCATCGGTTGCACTGTCCAGGAAAGTTTGAAGTTCCTAGAATTGAAAGAGAATCATTGCACGAAAATTTGAGAATATATTTCACGTTTCTTACCTTTGAAAGTGGTTTTGGTTTCTGATCAACTTGAATGCCACCGATTTCAATCAAACCCGGAACGTTTGGACGAATGGGACCCAAGCTGAAGTGATGTGCAGTGAATACGAGAGATATGTTACGTAGAGTTTTGTCAAAACTTCTATACTTCTCTGGTGGAAAGTTATAGCTGTGAAAAGAATGAATTATTAGCATGTGATACAGTAGATACTGAACTCATAGCGATCACTTACTCATAGTAAGTTTGCATTTTGTGTTTGAGGTAAATGAAAGCCAAGGCTTCAACACGACTGATCAAAAAGTTTTTCACTCGAGCTAAGAAATTCATTGGCTGCGCTTCTTGTGAGAACAATGATGGAACATAAGATAACTCCAATGGATTGCCGACAATGTAGTTCACATAGTAGACTGGCTGCACCATCCAAATCAATATAACTGGACACTTGAAGTGACTAGCAACTCCCAAATGGAAATCATTCATAAACGATCCCAAAAACACCAAATCGAAGACGTTCTTTGGATCATTAAGGAATTTCTTCATTTCCGGGCTATTCAGGGTTTTGTTACCATGTTCAAACAAAAAGCTCACAAATTGCGGAAAATTATTGAACGTAGACGTCTTCGTTTTTGGTTCATTGATCATTTTCTCCAACATGTTCTTTGGAAAACCGGGCACATCAGGAAGATACACATGACGTAATTTCAGGTGAGTATAATCCAAAGGTATAGTTGTCACTACTGTAACATCATGACCACGTTCCAAAAGTGGTCTCACTACCGACATGTGTATGATCAAATGCGACTTGCTGGGTGAAGGAAAAAACCCCAAAATTCTCGAACATGCTCCATCAATTATGAACACTGATAATAATATCGTAATAACACAAATAATTCTCATTTCAACGACACTCTTCTCACAAAATGTACTTAATAACTAAATAAAATTATTTCCCACGTATTATTGTTCAAAGACGGTGGTTTTATTACTGATATCTCTGGAGCGTGTGTTTAATCAACAATAAGATATGGTCACTGTCAAGTAGAAGGCATCAAAATCACACTGATACGAATTCTGTCGTCTCATATAATAATAGATAACTTGTACTATCGCTTTGGACTGTTAGCAATCTCGTATAAACTAACAAATACGTGGAAAAACTTGATTACTATTACTGCAATTATTATTCATACGTTTTAGTTGTTATGTATCTCTTATTTATTTCATTATCATACACGTTTTTCAAGAGCAAGTTATATAATGTGAGTGGGGTTTCGCATTTAATCACATCTTGTTTGTTTCATAGAGTTAAAAACATTAAAATGAATTTGTATAACGTCATGTCACATCGCCAATAATTAAAATTGTAACTTAACAAATGTCGTTAGTCCGACAAGTCACCTCTCAATCTACAAATTTGTGTGGTAGGTACTATCGCATAACAAGTTTCCCTTCAATAAGAATAAATAATTTGTCACATTGATTTTGGCGGTTTGAAAAACAGCTGATCTGAAAGCTTATTAGCTTATTTACAGTGCGTAAGCTTGAGTAAAGCTTTCATGGTTTGTTGATAATCTATTTTTATCTATTTTCAAATAGCAAGTAAACGAAATTTAGAATTTTTAAAGAGTGATTTAGAAGAATTCCGATCAGTTGAGCCCACTACGTGACGTGATACTATACGTGAAAACGACGATGAGTTTAAAAATAGTTTTGTTTGTGTTAAGTTTATGTGCGATAAATTGTTACACATCAAATATACTCGGTTTTTTCCCGGCTCCAAGCAAATCACATTTATTAATTCACATGCCAATTGTTGAGGCACTAGTGGAGAAAGGTCACAATGTAACTGTTATAACAACATTACCCTTAGACAGTCGTCAGAAGAATTACACTCACATCAAGTTGAATATTGACGAGGATAAAGGATTTTCACCGGATTTTGTGAAGAGCACAACGGAAGCGCCAACAGGAATAATTGCAAAAATAAAATCCAGCATCAAATTGGTATCCTTCATCATCGGTTTTGGTAACGAGACACTGAGCGTTCCGGAAATGAAAGAATTCCTTAAAGATCCTGGTAATAAATTTGATTTGCTCCTCCTTGGCGGAGCATTCAGTGAATATCAGTTGGGATTGGCGGACCACTTCAAATGTCCGTCCATCCTAGTTTGGATTAATGTTCCAACAGGAAACGTTCATAGTTTCGTAGGAAACTCAGCTGAGTTGTCTCACGTTCCAACATTTGGACTGAACGATCTGCAGCCGTTGGGATTTGTAAGCAGAGTGAAGAACATCATTATCGGCCTCTTCGAAAAAGTCATATTTCTTTATGTCGCATACAAACAAGAGCAGTATTACAAGTAAAACGTGTAAATTATTTTACTAACTAAATCCTAACAAAATTCTATACGTTAGTTACCACTTTCCATCAGATAAGTACAAAAGTTTCAAGGAAATTCAACAAAATGTGTCGTTAGTTCTAGCAGCTCATCATTTTACACAAGGACCAATCAGGCCGAACGTTCCTGCAATGATTGAAATTGGTGGTATTCAAATCAAACCAGAACCTGACCCACTCCCAGAGGTAAACTTTGAAATGTTGATCTTTTTTTTTAGTATATGACTAGAAAAAAAAGCCCGTAATACCGAGCAAAAAATAAAAATTTGTGGATATTTATGACGTCATGTAGAAAACGAATTTTCCTCGCTTTCAGAGAGTGAGTCCCAGTCTCCGGTGAATGAATTTCATTTCCAGGAAGCGCAGAGCAATTCATTCTGTGTTTGATTTACATAAAATGAATTTTCCCCGCTTTAAGAGACTGAATCCCATTCTCCGGTTAATGAAATTCATTTTCTGCTTCACGACCATTAGGATTTTATATATTAAGATTACTATTTCAGAGACTGCAATCATTTCTGGATAGTGCGACAGAACATGGAGTAATTTATTTCAATCTGGGATCAAATGTGGCTACCACAATGCTGAGCCAAGAGAACATTGACATAATTTTCAAAGTTTTTGGGAGTCTTAAGCAGAAGATTATCATGAAATGGGAGGGCAACGAAATTCCAATAAAAACAGAAAACATACTTTTTGACAAATGGCTACCACAAACTGATATACTAGCTCATCCAAACGTTAGGGTATTCATAACACATGGAGGTTATGGTGGTCTCATAGAGGCCAAATATCGTGCTGTGCCAATCATTGGTATGCCAATGTTCGGTGATCAGTTCGCAAATGTGGACCGGGCTGTGTTGGAAAAGTGGGCAATAAGTCTTGATGTGAAAAATTTGAGTGAAGCTTCCTTAAGACAAGCCGTCGAAGAAGTACTTAGTAATCCCTCGCACAAGGAGAGAGTTCAGCACTATTCAAATATATACCGAGACAGAATATCTTCTCCAAAAGATACAGCTGTCTTCTGGATTGAATATGTTCTGCGTCATCATGGCGCAAGCCACATTCAAAGTCCAGCAGTTTTAATGAATTGGTTCGAATACTATTCATTAGATGTTATTGTAATTTTAGCTACATTGACTGTATTATTTATAAAATTAAGCATAATTAGTGTGAAATTTTGTTGCCGAAAAGTTTTTGGCAGACGAGAACTTCCACCGAAAATTAAAACAAAATGAATTTTATCTTTGTCCAGGGATAAGTTTTTGCAAAAATTGTTCGTTATCTTACCAACGAGAAGATAATGATAAAAATACTGTAATGAAAATTCATTCGATAAGAGTTATTCAAATGTTTTATTAATATCACAATACATACAGAAATATTTCAAGTTAAGATTGCTTTAACTTTTCTTGTAAAGAGATTGTTCTTAAAATATAACGATATGAGTATAAAATTAGTTTTAAAGTGTATGTAATGCTTTTAAATAACATAAAAATCGAAAAAATTATGAACACTATTACATCGATAGAATAATATTGTACAAAGTTCATATGAACAGCGGGGCACTGAATGTGAGGTGCTCCATGATGTCGTAAGATATATTCTAACCAAAATGTGGAAGTTTTTCTTGGGGAAACTAATCTATCACGATAAATTTTTGATAACCTTTGGATTTGTAATCTGTAATCATTATTGTAGAGGATTTCATTGATAGAATCTCGAAACTCTTGTTCGGTTAGTGATGCATGACTCGACGTCAAACCCCATTTTGATTTCCTAACGTATTTTGCATTAGCGTATTGATCATTGAAGAACGGAATGACGAGCATTGGTACTCCATAATGTAGTGCTTCTGTTATGCTTCCAAATCCACCATGAGTAATGAAGAGTTTCGTGTTGGAATCAGCTAAGATTTCGTTTTGCGGAAACCACTTATTAAACATGATGTTAGAAGCGTTTCCAGGCAGCTTCTCTCCTTCCCATTTCCACAAAACATTTTGATTCAGCGTTGATAATACATTATAAAATACTGATACCAATTTTGGGTCCAACTCAGACATTTTCACATTAGTTCCCAAACTGAAGTAAATGCAACCGGATTTCGTACTTTCATTGAGAAATCTTTGTAAGTTCTAAAATAAACAAAACGTTATTGTAATCGATAGCTCTTGACAAGTTACTAAGTATTACATCTGGAATTTGATCCAATTTTTCTTTTATCTGAATTCCTCCAATTTCCACCATACCGGGTACAAGTGCCCTCACAGGAGTCTGGCTAAAGTGATGATTCACTAAAACCAGGGAGATATTTCTTAGCATATCGGAGTACTTTGGATAGTGTGGTACTGGAAAATTTTTCCTGGAAATTGTTTAATTTGATAAAATTATATGTACTCGTATTTAACAATTCACATTTACTTGTAATACTGCATGTTGGCGTAATAAATAGTCCATTTCAATGCACAATCTATAATGGACTCTACGTAATTAATGAATCTTTCACCAAAACTCATTGGCTGGGTGAAACTGGACCAAGCATGAGGAACATATGCAATTTCAGTAGGATTTCCAACGAAATCATGAGCAATCTGTATTGGTTGCACTTGCCAAATTATCACTACCGGGCAATGAAAATGTGCCGCAAGACCTAAGTAGAATTCGTTGAAGAAATAACCAATGATAACTAAATCAAATGATTCATTCATAAGGCCTTTCATTTGGTTATCATTTAACGAGTCATCTGACTGTTTAAACATCAAATTCACATAGTTGTACATAGTTAAAAGATTTGCTAATTCCTTATTTCCATTTGCAACAACATCCTTAACAGCATTCCTTGTTTCGTTAGTCATGTCCAGACGAATGTGCCGGTACTTTGTACTTTCTGTGGCCACCGGGAGAATCGTTACAACTGTTACATTGTGACCATTATCGATAATACCGTTTACAGCTGACAAACTTATTATCAGGTGGGAAGGACTCCTCGTCGTAAATAAACACAACACGTTAGAGCCATTTGCACAAGAACTCTGAAACACTAAAACCACATGAATCGTTAAAATTACCCAAAATTTCCGCATCTTATTATAAGTTAACGTTATATCACTCACAGCTCTAGCACCAAACTATTGTAGCCGTCGAAAAATTTTTATCATTCCCAATAAAATAATTTTCATTAGAACTTCCATTTTGAGCCACCATAATCTGTTGCCTTGATATAAACTGCCATGCCAGTGCCAGTGCGAACATAAACAAACGAATCAATTCTTCGAAATACTATTTTTAACATTTCCCAGACGTTTCATCGAAAGCTCACCAATCAACGGCTCTCAGAACAGATGAAAATTTTAAAGTCACACATTACTGTTAACGTAGAGATGATTCAATTCGTGATTTGATAAGAAAAACTTTTCTTTTCTTTCTAACATTATCAAGTATGTTATTACAATGGATTATGCTATGTTATCACCCATAATTTGATTAGTTTCAAAGAGATTCAATGTCACTCAGTCTGTTCTTCTTTCCAATATATCACTTCGTAAAATTCCGGCTATTCGCACCGCATTAAGAATTTTGAATGAATCACACTACATCCGAGAAACCATTCATAAAATTTTATATTCTTTTGTTGAAGTGTAATTTATTTTGCTACTCAAAAAATGTGTGCAAAAACTAATCGAGCTTTGGAAGAGAAAAGCTTAGAGAGGAAAAACGCGTACAAATGAACTTAATTCAAACAGTGTTACCAGAAGAATTGATTAACACAGCTCGCTTATGTCGAAGATCAAATATAACGAAGTCAATAATTTTTATTCTACCATCATCTGAAAACATTTTAACCAGAGAAACGTACCCACAAAATACCTTCAGCAACAGTACCCTGGAGTGCTGGAGTACCCTATGAATAAAACACAAATTTTACGAAAGAATAAAGGCGCGTTTCCAACCAGCTTGGATTGGCTTACATGTTCTGCTCGTTTTACACACACACACTCCGCCAAATGTGCAATCTGTGCCCAGCGTGGATTGAAAATAGGATCTATTTCTATCAACTCGTCTTCAACACACTCCACTCGAAGTGGAAACGCACTTTAAAAGTTTATTAAGAAGCAACTTATATAGACTATAAAATGCAGTCTTATTAGTTACAAATAATCTCACTTTTGTCGACTATAACTAACTGCTGATGCTTAATCAAACAGAAATTGCACATTAATGGTTATATTTTTGATTTGTACCCCAGGGTACGGTTCCAGGGTTTACAGAGAACGGGTGTCTTATCAGCTGATTGTTTTGTACCCAATCTGCACTTTAAAAGCTAATGTAAATTCTCATAATTCAATTACGAGACAATCGGGAATAGACAGTACCTTCATTTTTATATAGACAACAGATCTAATTCAAATTTCTTGGCCAAGGTCTTACGTAATTTAATACAATTTTGCTAAATCACTTGTCTCCTAATAAAATTCATGAAATTCTTCATCAATTGGTCAAAGAACGCTCTGAAATTAAAGTATGTTTGTATTGTAACGAAAATTGGCTAATCACGCTCAAGATAAGAATGATAAACAAGACTGTATGTTTATAGTGAGAATGTTTGTATGCTTTCAGTCTACCTGTTATTGTGAAAATTATTCTGATTTGAGAGGAAGACCGTGATAGGAAAGTCAAAACAAAAATCAACGCAACCAGTTAGAAGAAGAGATAAGACTTAAACCTCGTGGTTTTGTTTACAAGCACTTCAATGGAGCAAGTAAGCCAACAGAAACCACAAACACATGGGAGTGAAATGATAATCGTGGAGCGGAATAGTCAACTGTCTGGTATTAACGGTCCCCCCTATTGAATATATTCACAGTGGAGCTCTTCCAAGCTGAGGTCAATTTAGTTGTTTAGTAAGAACCGAAACTTCAGTCACGGACAAACAGTAGAACTCCAAACGTCTAGAATTTCTCGGTGCTACATAACAAGTTTTGTGTAATTTAATTTTATGTTATTTATATGATTTAAGTGGAACAAAATGAAAGTCATCGTGGTAATTGGAGCACTACTTAGTGTGCTGAATAGTTACGCTTGTGGATACAAGATTTTGGGCATATTCCCAACAATGGCCAAGTCCCATTACATTGTGGGATCGTCACTAATGAAGGGTCTTGCTGAAAAGGGTCATGATGTAACGATACTTGCACCATTTACACAAAAGAATCCGCCTAAAAATTTCCGTGAAATTACAAATCCATCGATAATTGAGGACACGAAAGGTATTTTTTCGTGTAGTGTTTTAAATTCTTGGTTATATTAAATAAAATATTGTTTTTAGAGTTTATGGATAGCATTATTGACATGCGAGAACAGGGTCCGCTGGATACCCTATTTGAAGTATTCAACATGGGCGTTATGTTGTCAAACATCACGCTGCATGATCCGAATGTTGTAGAATTTTTGAAAAGAAAGGAAAAGTTCGATGTGGTGGTATTGGAAGTATTTTTCTCGGAATCTCAACTTGGTATCGCTCATCATTTTGATGCTCCAGTTGTCGGTGTTTCAACTTTTGGAGCGTCACTGATATCATGCAATATGGTTGGATCACCAACACCGCTTTCGTATGTGCCGAATCCATTTTTGAGTTTTACTGACCGAATGACATTCACCGAAAGGCTGATGAACTTCTTATCAAATGTTCTGCAAATGGTGTATGTTGACTACGTGTATATGCCGAAGCAGAAAGATTTATATAATGAAATCTTCTCAGATCCAAAACCTTCTTTGGATGAATTAATCAAGAATGTGTCACTAGTGCTACTCAACACCCATTTTTCAGTGGCATATCCACGACCATACGTGCCAAACATGATAGAAGTTGGAGGAATGCATGTTAATCGTAAAGCAAAGCCTCTTCCAGAAGATATCAAGAAGTTTTTAGATTCAGCAAAGGACGGAGTGATTTACTTTTCAATGGGATCTAATTTGAAAAGCTCATTTTTGCCGATTGAAAAACGAAATGCAATATTAAAGGCTTTGAATTCATTGAAACAAAAAGTTCTTTGGAAATGGGAGCAACCAAACTTACCAGGAAAAGGTGATAATATCATGATCAAGGACTGGTTCCCACAGGATGACATCTTAGCTCATCCAAATGTGATAGCTTTCATAACACACGGAGGTCTTCTTAGCACAACCGAAACAATATATCATGGTGTTCCTATCATTGGTATTCCAATGTTCGGTGATCAGTTTTTGAACATGCAACGTGCTGTTAAGAGCGGTTTTGGATTAATGGTGGACTATCACGATTTAACAGCAGAAACATTGGGAAATGCAATCAACGAAATGGTTAGCAACCAACAGTATAAGAAAAACATCGAAAAACTTTCAACTCTCTATCGAGATCAACCACAAAATCCCTTAGATCAAGCCATCTATTGGGTGGAGTATGTTGCACGGCATAAAGGTGCTCCTCACATGCATTCGGCTGGAATGGAGTTGAACTTTGTTCAGTACCACAATTTAGATGTTCTTTTGACAATATTTGCTGTGATATTCTTAGCGATGTACATAAAATTCTGGATATTTAAAAAGTTCCTCTCAGCGATTGGTTATAATGATAAGCCAGCACCAAAACATGATAAGAAGAAAAACAAATGAGCATAACAACATAAGCTTAGTGGTTTTGTTAACATATTTTAAATCATATTGTTGTCAATTCAAGAAAATGTGCGTATTTTAAAAACGTGCTTCTCTTTTATACTAGTTTTATAGTGGAAATAAATAAAACCGTCTGAAGAACCACGGCAAATAAGTTTAATATCTCCATTAGATGACATAACCACTTTAATATTACGTCATTTCTCGAAATACTTGTTCGTTGAGCTGCTTCCTATACTTATAGTCTTTTTGATCGTTTCTAGATTCTATTCATCGTAACGAACTGTAATTTGCTTTAACAAATTAGTTAGAATTACAAAAAAGCAATGTCATATTAAACCCAAACGCTTAAATTAACAGCCACTAACATTACACTGGTATCATGGTAATCAATGTAAGTGCTGAGAATACTAATTAACTATGTTTACTATGCAGTTCACATTATCAACTAAGAAAAAACACTCAAAAGCGGAAGACAGGACAAATGCTTTGAATGTGCTAAAAGGCAGTGTTATGTAAAATGTTATCTAAGACTTGTTTACTAATCGTTTGATAATATACATAATCATTGTTTTGATACTTAATTTTTGATAACGTCTCTAGGCTTTTGATCAAATACTTTGATAGCTTTCTATGTATCAAGGGTGTAAGGTGACGCTTTCTTGCATTTGCGCCACAACTACACAGGCCTTTGAACGAATGCGTCATGACCGAACGCAAATCCAGCAACGACTGCAAGAAAGCGTTAGATTACATCTGTGGTGCATACTATAGTTTATGCATCAAATTCGTGGAAAGTAGAATTTGAGATTAATATTCACACGAATCTGTTAACAAAAGTTGTACTACTGCTAAAGATGTTTGGAAATCGAACACTTTACGCACTCAAAACGCATATCAAAAATTCTACTTTCGAAGCAAGCGTTGCATAAAATATATTTTTAAAGATAAGCTGCAAAAAATCATGTTTCTTTGAATACCTCGCAAGTAAAATAGCTCAAATCTGTATTTAACAGATACATTCTCACAGTATGACAGAATCTCTAGTTAACTAGCTGAGATAAGTTAGAGTTAGATTGAATGAAGATTGTTAGGGGTAGATGTTATTTCAAATAACTCAACTTATATTGTATATAATTATAAAGTTTGTTGGTTTTCAAAGTCACTTAGTGTATCATAGTGGAATCTATTCTCAATTGATTCAGTCAAACAAGAATAATACATTGCTTTATAGAATGCGTTAGTGGTTGAATTTGATAAATGACAATCTCGTAATTAACGTTATCAATTAGTATTCCATGCACTTGCCACCTAAAAACGGTGAGACGAGAGTTTATTTTATCATTTCTCATTTTGTGTTAGAACTTTAATCGAGTAATTATAACGAGATTTGTGTTCAATGTGAAAGTGTCGTAGGAAGTATGAGGTTTTTGTATTTAATTTGTTTTATTTTGTCGGTTTTGGTGATCGAAGGATCAGGTTCAAGAATTTTGGGAGCATTTCTTTCTCCCAGTAAATCCCATTTGATTATACACATGGGAGTGGTAAAACCCTTACTAGAACGTGGCCATGATGTGACAGTGCTATCAACCATTCCCATAGATTATACTCATCCAAAACTACGACACATTCTTATAGAACAACCTGGGTTCCCTAAAGAATTAATCAAAGAAATGATTGAGAAACCAAAGGGGCAGATGGCCGCGGTATCTAGCATATTCATGGCGATATCGTTCATGTTGGACTATGGAAATACGACCCTCGGTCAGCCGCAAATGAAAGCTTTTCTCAACGATCCCCGAAATGAATTCGATTTGGTAATTCTTGGTGCATTTTTCAACAACTTCCATATGGGATTAGCTAGCCATTTTAACTGTCCAATCATTCTAAGTTGGATGGTTCAGCCTGTTGGGTATTTGCATAAACTTGTGGGAAATCCATCGGAACTTTCTTACGTTCCAGTTTGGTTTTTAGAAGGAATGCAACCTATGACCTTTCTCTCACGAGTGAATAACTTCGTGTTTGGCTTAGTGGAAAGTGCCATGGATACTTTACTCATACACAAAACGCGAGCCCTATATAAGTGAGTAAAGGTAGTGGAAATGTTCAACCAATTAACAATGTTTTAATATTTGCAGTCATCATTTTCCTCCGGACAAGTACCGCAGTTTTGATGACACTTTACGTAATGTATCGCTTATTTTTAGTGCGCATCACTTCAGTTTAGGACCAATTAGACCAAACGTTCCAGCTGTTATTGAAATCGGTGGGATACAAGTCGATGATAAAACAAAATCTCTTCCAAAGGTTGCAAGCTGTTACTTTGCAATTATTTCTCACATTGACCTACTATATGTTCTACTTTTCAGGATTTGCAGAATTTCATGGATAACGCCAATGACGGTGTTATTTATTTCTGCATGGGATCAAACGTGCCAACTTCAGCTCTTCGAGCAGAAGTAATCAAAGTCATCTTTAATGTTTTTAAAAACTTAAAGCAAAGAGTTGTCATGAAGTGGGAAGAAGATCAGATCCCAGTCCAGAGTAGCAACATTTTCTTCTCTAAATGGTTGCCACAGACCGACTTGCTAGGTCATCCTAATTTAAAGCTGTTTATAACCCACGGTGGGTATGGTGGCATTGTGGAGGCGAAACATCGTGGTGTCCCAATCATTGGATTACCTGTTTTCGGTGATCAGCTATCAAATGTCCACAAAGTTGAGCATGATGGCTGGGGTTTATACTTGAATCTGGACACTCTCACAGAACATAGCCTTAGAACTGCAATATTAGAAATCATTAACAATTCAACTTACCGTGATCGTGCAAAAAGTTTTTCTAGGCTTTACAAGGATAGACAAACAACACCGCAGGAGAATGTTGTCTTCTGGACAGAGTACGTGATAAGACATCGTGGAGCACCACATATGCAAAGCCCGGCAGTGCATATGAACTTCATAGAGTACTATTCACTGGATGTTGCATTATTTTTGTCAGCAATCGGTTATGTGTTCATTAAATTAATTGTGTTTTTATTCAAAGGTGTCTACCGCCTTGTATTCAAGAAAAACAATAAACCTAAAATCAAAACAAACTAATTAATGTTACAATGCCAAATTAATATTGTTTTATTTTTTAGTTAAACCGAATGGAATCTTCCCTTTTAGAACATGTTTTCGTAATTTGAAGGTATCTTTCAAGTGGTTAGCAAAGACTCCTTCTCAATGAATTGTTTGATTCGCACATGACCCTCATTGATAAGCCAATTTTCTGTTATGATTCTTGTTTCAGATCTGAAACATGTATTCAATGTTAAATTTATTGTTATTTATCTTAAGATAAATAAATTGATAAACTTTAATCAGGTAAGACGAGGTGCTTAAGATTAAAGAAAGAAGTCAGTCAAGGGGAAAATTTCAGTTAGTGTAAGCGCTATGATTGGCAAACAAGTTTTGTGTATCCTGGTTTTGTGTGTTGCAGATGGATTATCATCCCGAATTCTGGGATTTTTTCCAACACCAAGTAAATCCCACTTGATTATTCATATGGCAGTGATGAGACCGTTGTTGGAACGTGGCCACGAAGTGACAGTGATAACAAACTTACCTTTAAACTATCAGCATCCAAAGCTTAGGTACATTCAGTTAGTGGATAATGGAATGGATAAAATGTCGTCGATATTCATTCAAAAAATGCTTGATAAACCGAAATCTGTGCTGGATGGGTTAAGTCGTGTGCAAGAAGCAATCGACAATCTGTACTCTTTCACAAACAGAAGTCTCAACACGCCCATTATGAAAGCATTTATGGAGGATTCCTCAAACGAGTTCGATCTCTTGATTCTTGGATACTTTTTCAATGAGTTCCATTTGGGTCTAGCCAGTCACTTTAAGTGTCCATCGATATTGATTTGGATGAATCAACCGCTTTATTACGTTTCATCTATTGTTGGGAATCCTTTGGAGTTGTCATATGTGCCGGCATTATTTGCAGCTGAAACTCAACCCATGGGATTCTGGGGACGAGTTAAGAACTTTATTATAGGAAATACTGAAGCTTTTCTGAATATTTTCTTTAGAAATCAGTTCAAGAAACTTTATGAGTTAGTATAACATCTTCAAATTCATCATTTTTCTATCATATATCTTGCAGATCAAACTTTCCTCTGGAAAAATATCGAAGTTTCGATGAATCTCTCAAGAATGTATCATTGGTATTTGTTGCTCACCACTTCACAGAAGGACCAATTCGTCCTAATGTTCCCGCAATGATAGAAATCGGTGGTATCCAAATGAAGTCTACACCAAATGAGCTCCCGGAAGTATTTGTATTTAAACGAATTTTTATTTGATAACTCTATATCCTTTCTCGTGTTTCAGAAATTGAAAAGTTTCCTAGATGACTCTAGCGAACATGGAGCAATTTTCGTTAGTTTCGGATCAAATGTTGATACATCAGGATTTAGTGTAGAAATTCTCGATGTGATTTTCAAAGTTTTGAGCAATGTGAAGCAAAAGGTTATAATGAAGTGGGAAAAAGATGTGATCCCTACAAAAGCAAGCAACATATATTATGATAAATGGTTACCACAAGATGATATACTAGCCCATCCAAATTTGAAACTATTCATCACTCACGGTGGTCATGGCAGTGTCGTAGAAGCTAAACATCGTGGCGTCCCTATGCTAGGAATCCCTGTTTTCGCTGATCAACACACTAACATTCAAGGAGCCTGTAGCACAGGGACGGCTTTACAATTAGACTTGCAGAACTTCACAGAGCATGCTTTCCGCAATGCTATTCATGAATTGATTACGAATGCAACGTATAGAAATCGTGCCCAGCACTACTCTCAATTATACAAAGATAGAATAGCCTCTCCGCAAGAAGTTGTCGTGTTTTGGACTGAGTATGTGCTTCGTCATCGTGGAGCTCCTCATTTACAAAGTCCGGCAATCCATATGAGTACATTCACTTACCACTCTCTGGATGTTATTGGACTCCTCCTGGTACTGTCTTATATCATCTGGAAAACCACAATTTTTGTATGGCGACTTTTATGTAGATTATTTTTTAAGAAGAAGTTTCCAGTTAAACTTAAGACAAACTAAACACTGAAGTTGGAGGGGAGTTCCTATTCTATTTAAGTAAAATTTAGCAAAAATAAGTTAGTTACACTTAATGCACTCGAAATGGAAAGTCTTTAACCAGAAAACTGCAGTTTATAACTTGGGAATTCCTTGAATGTAGCACAAGCTTCAAAAACAACTGGAGAAATATAATAAAATTAAAAACACAAAAATTACATAAAAATATTACAAACTCACTCTCGAAATAATTTCTCTGAATTACGTAATCTCGAACTAGTCACCTCGTAAAACTTTACATGGCTAAGATGTGTGTTATATGGACGAACTTGAACTTTCTTCGAATGAAATTGTAGGTCACTAAAAGTAACACAACGAATCCATGTGCATCTTGTAGGCTTCAATGACAACTGCAACTGCATATGGTATGCAATCAGACATGTTTACTTTGAATTTACCGTCAAACTGGATGTTTTATTGAAGGATTCTTAAAGTCTACATTTCCGCAACCTTCTGTTTGTATTTTATTGTGAGCAACCACACCCGAATTCACTACAAATTGCACTTCAAAACATGCAGTCAAAGTGAAGTTTCAAGTTTTCACATCTCGTCAACTTTGGAGTTGATCGTCTTCTCTTATTTCTTCCCATGGGGTCACGGATGGCCGTCACTGATTAACATGAAAACTCCAATGCCAATGACCAAAATTGCAAAGCAATTTATTAGTGAGTACGTGACAAAGGAAAGACGTTAGTTAATGTCCTAAAATAAGTCTTTTGATGAATATGTTTCCGTGTGCTAAACTCAACTTCAAGGTACTGGAGAGGAATGTGATGGGCAATGACATATTTTGGGAAGATTATTAACAGTTGGAGTTTGAAAAACTAACCGGAAATATGGATCTTCAAAGTAACACTAACTTCGGTATTCAAAAATGCATTTAAATTAATTTATTTAATCGCAGTGCTCATATATTAACTGTTATATTCTTAGATCAAACACGAGGTTTAATAGTTGAACATAGTAATATTGATTAGTAAAGAATAATGAGAGAGGCACAATAAAACAGTGCTCGTTGCTTGACGTGTGGCTGCGAATTGGATCTCTTGGTTCGTGGAAACTTACGCACATGCATACAAGTTTACACGCTACCATACACTCTGCTTGCAATATTGGTATATGTATTACAGTCACACATTCTAGAAACGGTTTCACTATGGCATGCAATGCAACAACTGCATGGATACTTTGTTTCCCTTTCATGTTGAGCAGGTTTTAATCAAATAAATGATTTCATATAACTAGATTATCAGAAAGTATTGCATTATGTAATGCATTAATTAAAATGTTTTAGATGACTACGTTTCATCAGCATCAGTTCTATGTGGGATGGTTTGACCTAATATCAGATGTCAAGGTGGAATCGCCCAAAACGTGTAGGTAAACTATGAATTGATAATAAGTCCTAGATAACACATGTGTTTCGGCATATCAACTGTAATTGTGAAAGATATCTTGTATCAAAACAAGTGAAATTATGTTTTGAAATTACGATTTTCAGTCTACATAAACTACATAAACATCTTGTTAACAATAGATTGACATAGTGCACCAATGAACTTTAATCGTTCATTGTTAAAGTTGACCTCAAGTTTTGCATCATTGACTCTGATTGACGAGTTTAATGAAAATTAACAAATAAAAATTAACCAACCACATCAACAGAAAGAAAATAAAATTCCAAAGGAATCAAATCATGCCACCGCCTGAAGGTGTAATGTTTACCTTGGCGTACAAAAGATCTTGGCAAATTGTGATCAGATACATAAACCAAAAGAAGTGCTTATCTATAAACTTAAAACATAAACGAATTAAGCATTTTAGATGCGGATTGCAAAAGTTTCCTCGATCGAAATTGTGCAACAGACAGATTTTTGTTGCAATACAAAAATGTCAGTTTCGCAATTAACGGAATGGATGGAATTATTTTATGGATAGAGAAGTGAGTACAATACAAGATGACCCATGGTCAAAGATGACCGTCTGTATATATCGATATTTTGCAAGAAGTTCATTAACATTTACTAAAGTTGATTGGTCTGCATGGTCGATGTTCAAAACGAATCGAATTTGAGCACAGTCTCGTAGAAACTAACGATCGGAGCAGTTGAGTTAGTGTAAGGTAGTAGCCAGACAGAGTGATCGATCAATTAGTAATAAAAGATCGGCAAACAAAGTTACACTTAGTAAATCAAACAATCATTGACGCAAAAATTTCTGGAGTTCTCACTTCTGTAGAATAACAACAGCACGTATAGAATATCGGGGTATCTACGGACATTAGAAATAGATTAAACAAAATATTTGTGTAAATAGCAAAAAAGTAAAATTGTTGTTACGACAACGTGAAAATTGAAAATCATTACAAATAATATTGTACTATAAAAGTGTTTATTGCTTTCAAAAGTCAATTTGAATATCCGCAAAATTCGAAGAATGCTGGCCGCTAGTAGATCAACAGAACTCAACTGTTTGTTTAATTTATTATTTTCTACAGAATTACTTAGTGTACTTGCATACACCTCAGAGACATTAATAATTACTAAAGTTCAAGTTTATTGAAAAACATTTTTTTTCCTTACTTCAAGTGCGGTTGTAAGTAATTGCTGCAGCTTTAAAATTTTTATCCGCCTTAAAACAGAAAACAGCCTTTACCTTCATCATTTACTCATATTATATATGAAATGATTGGTAGGGGTGGACTATAAGAGACAACTGGACTCTGTAAAAACCTTTAAAAGCGTCTTCGAATCCGCGCGCAACTCAACGTCTTAACATCGGAATACATTTTGGAATATGGATTAACAAGTTGTTTGGATTAAATAAATTGATTTTGTTTAATTTGTCAATCGTTTAATCGATTAATCATTGAATCTTTGACCTCTAATTTGATGAGAAAATATTTGTGCCAAAATATGTTGTGGTCAATTGTGACACTCGTGCTAGTTTCTAGTGCAATCTGTGACTGTAAATTAAATGGACTTTTGCAAGATCTAGTGGATATTGACTTTGAAAATTTGGAAATCAATAAAGCCTGCATCAATGACCTGATGCTGATTCGAAGAAGTTTGAATGACCGTGAAATATGGGCTATAAAATGTGAGTGTTTTGAAACTATTTAACTTGATATTGAAGTGATCATATTTTGATTTATTCAAATACCATTCAGATATCATGTTTTTATAAATTTTATGAAAATTCGGTCAAATTGCGCAAATCTTATCATGAAAAAAATGGAAAAATGAAAGACTTGAGTGATTATGGCTAGTAGCATATTTTTTGTGGATACTTCGTTATTTTTTGAAACACTTCACTGGAGTCGTGATTAGTACTAGCCACTTGAGTACTACATAATATTACATATTTGTATTGCAAAATCTTCGAAATTGTTGAGTAGCACGCTACATTTTTTCCAACTTCGTTTTGCCACTAAATTGGAGCAAAGTTTTTATTTAATAACTTTTCTGTAGTTTTATGACATTTAATCAAAAGTTACAAAAACATCAATTTCAAATTAATGACACACTTTGAATTGATTTTGATCCTTTCAAACGAAAGTTGATACTGAAAATGTTTTGAAAGAAGTTTTGAAACTAAAATGTTTTGGTGCCATCCCCCTTATATAATACTTAAGGGGGTATTATCGTCATGGAGCATTTTTTTAAGTAATTTTAAGGAATTGATTTTTCAAAAACTATCATAACTAAACTGCCGGGCCTTTTGACTCATAATAGCTGTATTCTTTTGGTCTTCGCTATCAAGTACAAAACCAAAGCAGCAACAGAACGCATCGGACTTGTTTTCGATAGATTATAAACTTTTACCAACTTCACTTCACATTTATATGAACTTTTTCCGATTTTTTCCATTTTGTCCTAGCTCATTTTCCTTGCCACGGACCTAAATTTTTCCTTAAATTCCACAATTTCTTCAAAACTTTCAGTTAATTTCATTTGAAAATTTAATATATGAAGAATTTGTTTAATCGAGGGCGTAACAAAATATAAATAAGTCGAAAAAATTCATACAAATGTGAACTGAAGTTGGTTGAAGTTTGTAATCTATCGAGAGCAAGTCCGGGCTGTTCTTCGATTGGATTTACTTTCGATAGCGATGAGATGACCAAAAGAATACGGCTACTGAGACACGTTTCAACTAACATCGCAAAAGTTTATGAAATAATTTATTGAAATCTATACAAGATATGCGCTATCGAATTCGGCGTGCAGATCTAGGCGGTTCTAACCGTCTGAAACAAAATAGCAAACATTTTTTTCAATTTTTATAAATTTATTTATCATCTGAACTAGAAGTAAATACGTGCGATATTCTTTATCGAAATGGCAGCTGTTTGAAAATTAATGTTTAATTTTCCCGGAAAATTGTCAATTAAACATGAGAGCACAGCTAAAATATTGAAGCTATCGGAACATTTTAGTTCGGACTAGAGGTGACGGTTTCCTCGAAATGTGAGCAAAACCAGAAATCAATCGGTTCAATAGTTTTTGAGAAAACCGCACGCCCGACTTGAAAAATGTTGTTCCGAGTAAAACGCGTTTAAACTTTGCTATACACTTGGCAGTAATACAGCTGAACATACGGTGGATAACAAATAAGTTGACTAACTTACTCTTGATCAGTTTAGTATTTTCCAGACACTTTCTCAAAACCTCAAGTTATAAGAAAATGCAAAAACAAATAAATCGAATTTTTAAATAATGCAATGAACGTTATTAACTCAATAAATTCTCATAAAACTTCCTCTCATTATTCATGTAGTATTGGATGCATCAGCCCATGTAAGTGAAGATTTCATTTGGGGAAACAACGCTTTAATTGGGTCACCAGCATCATGTGGCATAGCATCAACACCATTTACAATATCCTATTCGGCGGATTTCCAAAGAATGGGTCATGTAAACCTATCGTTAGTAACACCGCCAATACCTATACAGTACAAAGCAGTATATGCCCGACATAAGTCCAAGATGCAAATTGACATGAATCAATACAAAAAGGTGAGTAACCTAATGATGGTTCGTCTTCAATATCACATACAATATTCTTTGTAGGATATCCTTAATATGGGATTTTGTCTGCCATCATCATGCGATGATTTGGACACACAAATAGCTGTGGATTTCCTGATGCACCACAAGGACTTCACTGACTCCAATATACTTGGAGATTCAGTTGAAGTTTTCGAAGCGAAGGATTTGGATGTGAAGAACGACTTTTGGAACAATGGATTCGTGCATTCCTTCATGTGAGAATAATAATTTCACTAATTTATTTCCACTGTAGTACGAAGTTCTGGACTTAAAATGGTTTGTTTTTAGTTATATTTTTCTTATAGTCTTGTGTTTAATAATCTTGGATGGAATATGCCGGTTTTTCGGTCTTATGAAAACTAGTGACTTTGATAGTGAAATGCCACTGAAGACAACACACGAGAAGGAACATGAAAATAGTTTTATATTAAAATTTGTTTCATGTTTTTCAATTGTTGAGAACGTAAAGATAATATTTTCGAAAAATTTAGGAAATGATTCACTTGAAGTCATTCATGGAATAAGGTGAGAATGTTTTGTGGAAGCAAGTTGATAATTTATCTTAATATGATTTTCTTGTAGGGCTGTTGGAATGATGATGTTCATTATAGCACACATTTTTGTGTTTGGAATCAGTTCCACCACCAACTCCCAGCAGACTCTCATTCTTTCGGAGCGACTCATGCATCAACCATTGTTTACCATTCATTTAACACTCGATACATTTTTCGTCCTGAGTGGAACAGTTTTGTCGTATCTATTCTTCCAGCAGATCAAGACACGACCAATAAAGAATGATTTTATGTATTTCATAAAGATCGTCATGAACAGATACCTGCGATTGACACCAGCTTACGTTATGACTATTCTGCTCACTGTTACCTTGACTCGCCTTGTGAAGAACGTATCCCCGTACTACTTAATCGATGATGACGAGGAGAAGTGCACAGAGTAGGAACGTGTTTTATATAATAATACTTATCATAATTCCTGTCATTTGTAGAAGTTGGTTCCTTAACATTTTGTACATCAACAATTTCTTTCCATTGAAGGGAATGTGTATGATATGGAGTTGGTTCCTTGGAGTCGACTTGCAGTGCTTCATGATAACCACAATTCTGTTGTTAATAGTTAATAAACACCGTAAAATTGGTTTAATACTGTTTGCAACTATTTTTGGTGTAGCTACAATAGCAAATGGTTACATGGGATACATTTTGAAGTTTGAGTTTACGTAAGAAGACTTTAGGAAACAAAACTTATCACAAGAACTCCACATTCTTCTGTTTCTTCCAGAACACGATCTTTATACAGCACAGCGGATCATTTGTACACACCATTCTGGACAAGAATTTGTGTGTATTTCGTTGGAACGTTCACAGGATGGTATTTGAGCTCATGCAATCGCATAATGAATATCAATAAAGTAAGTTACAATATAACATAATAATAAATCTGACAAACATTTGATTTTAGCGATGGATTGTTCTTGGATGGATTATTGGTCCATTCATTAACACGTCCTTGGTGTTCGTCCACTGGTTCAACCATATCCCACCAGTTGTAGCCGGACTTTACCTTGCCTTTGGTAGAACTGCATGGGCAATTGGTTGTGCTTGGTTGATCATAGCCTGTTCTGCAGGACATGGTGGCTTCATCAACGCTTTTTTCTCATCCGAATCGTTCTTAACATACAGTCGATTAACGTACGGAACGTATCTAGTGAATCCTCTTGTTATCATGTTCACCACAATGACAAACAATGTTCCATATCACATAGATTATCCAATGCTGGTAACAATAAATCTTTTTTATTTTTATCCTAAACCCACATTTACGTTTGTTTTGTATCATTTCAGTTAATAACATCAATTGGATTTATATTCACATCATTTGGATTCGCTCTCGTGTTTGTTTTGTTTTTTGAAACGCCGTTTATAAGACTTATTAAGTTATTTTCTTAAGTAGATTAAAAATAAGGAATGTTGTATAGTTCTAAGTTTAATACAATGGATTTATAAGGAAGCCCATGTCTTTAATTTCATTTACTATGTCTGTTGGTTGTCTATTATTTGTCTATTATTCTACAAAATTTAAATATTGAAATATTGAACACTTGAGGGTGAATACAAAAAACTATTTATGTTGAACTCTAATAAAATCTAATAATATCTACGTTACAGTCGTTTAAGAATAAATGCTTTTGACAGCCTTTGGCAAGGAATCTCGATAAAAACTACAACAAGGAATGCTCCCAAGAAAGTTGAAAGCATTGTAAGCATCATATCCTCAAGTGAATTTACTTCATTAAATCTATTAGCTTCCCCTTTTACACTAAAAATAACAGAAATGGCTATAGGTCCAACCATGTACATACTAAATGAAAATTTATTTAGAAACATAAAAATTTTGGCACTCATTGCTCGCTTGAAGAAACCACCGTATCCCAGTTGGCAGAGGACGATAACTGCGCCAACTAGAATCCCGAAAGCTAGTCTCCCGAAAGACATTATAGCAGATACAACCCATACCGGAGCTTCCTTCCAATAGCTCATGAATATGGTGACTAAATAAATAATGAACGAAAGTGTCCAGAATGTTGCAACTGCAAAAGGATTAATTTTGATTTCTTTGGTTTTACTTTTGTAGAGAACCCATGCCATCAGGCATCCTCCGAAGTATGGATTGATTCGAACGTATGGTTTGACGTAGAGATGCTCCATAGTATTGTACATAACGTCACTCCTGGCAAAATGAATTTTACATGAATCTACATTCAATGGACTGTTATTGCTTGTAGGTACTTACTGGAAGGTTAAGCCATGGAAGTAGTTGCAGCCAAAACTTATAATTGAGAATGTGATGGCAGCTATTATAAATATTCCTTTAGCCACAGTTTCATTCTTTACGTAGATGAATAGAAGCAGGAGGAATCCTAAGTAAAACTGCATCTCACAGGCTAAATACCATCCCCAGGATGCACACATGATGCTTTGGTGGATGAAATTGTTGATGTACAGCAAGTTGTGCCACCATGTGCTGAAAACGAAAGACATTTGAGATTTTGTTTCAAATTATTGAAGACTAAGCAAAATAGCACGTAATACGGAATAAAATAAAAATTGATAGATATTTATGACGTCATGTAGAAAATGAATGTTCCCAGCTTGAATGAATCCCATTCTCTGGCGAATGAAATTCATTTCCAGGATGCGGAGAGAAATTCATTCCATGTTTGATCTACATAAAATGAATTTTCACCGCTTTCAGAGAGTGAAACCCACTCTCCGGGAATGAAATTCATTTTCTGCTTCACGAGCAGAATTAGGATTTTATTATATTGAGATACTTTTGTATATACTCACTCTCTGCAGTACAGATCACTTTCGGATGTCATGGCAAAAGGAGTACACATGTCTAGGCCACTGTAGAATACTTGACTCACGAACATCGTGATACCAAAGACGCAGGTCAATCTAGAATTGAACTGAATGAATAGATAAGTTTTTCTAAGATACTAACGCACCTGACATAGCGATTCCCAAAGTATCTTAAGTACAGTTTCATGTTATCCATGAAACAGTTGTATTTTACAGCCTGTACAATACTCTTGTTGGATAAGAAGTTATACACTAATAAAAACGCACTGATAACGAAGAAGACATCAACATAAAAACAGGACTGCAAAAATGGTTGAACGAGAAATGAATCCAGCTTTGCAAAGAACATGGTTGCATTGTTGATTGTAAACAACGAGTGGTATTGAACGTGAAACATAATGACCCAGAGGCAAACAATCGTCCTAATGCCAGCTATCACTGAAAGGAATCCCTCCGAAGCATCTGTCTTCAGTGTTGCTTTCAAGTTATCTTTCAGTTGGAAGCAAGCGATCATTTTCCTTAGTGCTGAATCTGACGGTTTCGTGGCACTCTTCTTCATTACACGTTTGACATCAATCAACCTCATCACTTCCGCAACGAATGAGAAGACACCAATTACAGCTAAAATTGCTCTTTAAATAAATAAATTTTATTTTGTTTTCATTGCGAAATGTTTTTGATTACTAACGCAAGCGTTATCACTGCAGGATCTGCAAGAAATGTCCAATCAATTTTAGGTACTTTCGTCCCAATCGCTGTCATACTAACATCCATAGTCTCTTGGACTATGAAAATTTTCTTACGGAAATATTCTGATGCATATTCCATAATCTCGTTGTCTGCACATGATTTTGGGGAGCACAGTCCGATTTGAATCTTTGGCTGCAAAATTATTCAATGATTATAATGATATTTATCTAGTAAGATGACGTGTGCTAATAAAGTGTAACTATTAAAGAGTTCCAATCAAAATCAATTAAGACTCGCTCAAAAAATTGTTTTGAGAGAGTTTAACGTAAAATACAGAGGGGAAATATGCTTGAAAGTGATAGATGTTACTGGAGAAATTTACTCAAGTAACTTCAAGCTACTAGGAAAATGCGGTTCATTTGACAATGGGAAATGTTGAATTTGTTTACGTTCGCTTATGCAGTTGCTCAAGGTTACTGAAATGGGTTTTTGTACTATTTGACTAGCGAGAGAGAGAGAGAGAGAGAGAGAGTAAACTGTAGTCAGCTCAAGCTGTGCGTGAACAGACCTAATATAGTCTAGTACCTATATCTACTAAATACGACGCAAAAACTACGAACTGTTTTTGATGTTACATTAAGACACATCTTGTAATTATTAACTTAACGAACTCATGTGGTTATCATTTGTTTATTCTTGAAGCTAATGAGATAATATATGGCTTTTGAAAGATGATTAATTTCTTCTCAACGTTTTTTAAGATTTGTCAACATTAGGTTTAGATCAAGCCGATCGGTGTAAGAAAAAATACGCTCAGACAACTTTGACGCCGTAATTTGCATAATCGGAAAAAAGTGCTTTCCACAATTGATCGTTAGAAAAAAGGGCAATTACGCCTGTAGCACATCACGTAACTTAATCAAACCTTTTAAGCAAGTCATTTCGATTACATGGTTATCTAACATAAATTCCAGACAAAAAAGGTTTGGGATATTCAATGGTTAGGTACCACTTATGAAGTGTTCACGTGGAAAATTAACAAAATATCTACTAGAAAACCAATAAACATTGCTTGGAACAAAGTTATATTGTTGTTAACTTGCTTGTTTGTGGTATTAAGACACCCGAAAATGAAGTGGAGCTTCAAAAATTCATTTTAGATAAAGTTTGAGCTTTCTTCGGTTCATATCATCTTCATGTTTTGCTTTCACCGGAACGCAGGTGAGAGAAGAATAAATAAACCCGGTAAAGAAAAATGCGAAAACTTTGGGAAAAATTTAAATTTTCAGCAAATAAAATGTTTTGATTTAAAAATTTTTCATTTTTTAAATTTCACTTTGACCGAATTTTATTCATATTCAGTTATTGACAATTTTACCTTGTACTGCATCTTCATATCGAATTGTAATTTCGAGGTGAAGTTGAAGTATATCATACGAAATTCAACTGGATATGGGCTAGTTGAGTTCATAAGACGTAAGTCATAGTCCCGTTTAATGGTTTTCGAGCTGGATATTGTATACGGTGAGTTAAGGTCAGTACAATGTTCCATCGACGAGTACCAGAAGTTGTTACCCCAAATGAATGATTTCGGTGTTGTTCCAAATGCATCGATTACTAAAACCAATGAAATTTGAATCACAACACTTCAAATTTTCACATTATAACCACTTTAATTACATTTAAGCGCCCACACCTCCCGATTCTCCAAACCACTCAATAACCCCTTCATTTCCACAATGCATTTCGAGGGATTATTTGAATTTCTAACTGCATTTTGGTAAATTCCAACAACGAAATTGACTTTTTCCAAATAATTCAAATTAATCGAATTTATTTCACTGCAATTCACTTTAATTAACGATATTAAAATTATTATATTCAGTATATTCAAATTCAAACGATTCGCCATCACTACACCCGCGATCAAGAAACGTCCGTTGGTGAAATGAAGAAAATCACTTCTGTGAACTGCGAGTTGAAGACGCAACTTTTCTTGATCGAATCTCCTACTCTCGACAAATCCGACTAACGTCTTTCAATGGCAAATAGACAAATTCTAATATTGATGAAGATTAATTGTTTACGGAATAGAGAAATTGTGTAACAGCAAAAAAATCATAGTCAATGATTCCTGCTTTAGCACCCAACCAACAAACAACGACCACTACTTTCACTTGAGAGGTGTAACGAATTTCTGGGCTACATGATTTTATTTGTTTCGGTTTTTTGTCCAAATTTACTGGCCTAAAAGATTTTGGGAAATTAGCGAAAGTAATAAGACCAGGTGGTTAACCTTCAAAGGAATCACAGATCCATGCTTGGAGAAGTTTTCAATTCACGTGTGTATTGTGGAGTTAATCCGAAACGAATGAGATTTATAAGTTTGTACAATTCTTGGTGGTTTCTTTCATCTCATATCTGGATTAATAGAATCAGACAACAGTTAATTGGATGGGCAACTAGACCAACTGTTATTAGTTTCTTCACTTAACATGGTCATGAAACTATTTTCATTTCTAATAACTTTCTTAAAAACTGTAGAAGTAAAACAAAATTTTCATACTTAGATACATAATCAATACTTTACATCCAACTTAAAATCTATTTGTACTGTATATGATAAATCTAAGAGGAGAATGTTTGTCCTATCTCTTCTTTGGTAGGACGAATTTATTCGCGATTTTAATGAAAGGAATTTCTAGGAAAGCCATTGCCAGGATGCAGTGAAGATATGACGATGTAAACGACCCTGTGATGTCATAGACATTCATAACCTCATCGAAAGGAGAGCTGTTCCTCCTGAATCCGTACATGAACGTCAAGTGAATCGGAGCTACCAAGTAGATGGCGTAAGTGAATTGGCTCAAGTGGACCAAAATTTTGGATTCCAGGACTGTCTTGAAGTATCCTCCATAACCGATTTCACACATAATGATCATGCTGCCGATGAAGATACCAAAAACAGTCCGACCAATGGACATGACAAGAGCTACAATGATTACAGGAGTGTTCTTGAAGAATGTCATAGTGATTGACACGACGTAAATTAAGAAAATTGCAATCCAATATAGTGCAAGAAAGTCCTTCCGCACAGTGAACTTTCTGTCCCGGATTTGGTGCATCACCCATCCCATGAACACACCGCCGATGTAAGAGCTCATCCTCGTCCATGGTTTGGTATACAGATGGTCGGATGTCTGGAACAACACGTCGTACCTGAAAGGATTTAGTGTTATTTATAGATTCAATCATCGATGTAATAATACTTACTGGAAAGTAATCCCGTTTGTGTAATAACAGTAGAAACTGATTGATATAAAAGTAACACCAACGACAGTATACAGGAACTTCGCCACACTCCTATGTTTTGCATATACAAACAGGATACTTGTGAAGATCATGAAGAACTGCATGTCACATGCCAAATACCAACTCCATGAAACGCACATCGTCCTCATGCCGTTGACATTGTGAATAAAGAGAATATTGTGCCACCAGTTACTGAAATCAATCAGAAAATTAAAGACAATAGCTATTTATGTATCAAGGGAGTAAAGTGACGCTTTCTAGCGTTCGTGGATTGCAGCATGAGTGTAAGGTCCTGTCGGCCTCGTCTCGCGCCACAATTTCTCTACTCGTCTTTATACGACAGCGTCATGACCGAGCGCAAATGCAGCAACGACTATAAGAAAGCGTCACTTTACACCAGCGGTGAATACAATAGTTTATGCAACAAATTCGTGGAAAAATGATTTTAGGGTGTTTGGGAATTGAATAATTTACGCACGCAAAACGCACATCGAAAATTCAACTTTGGAAGCAAGTGTTTCATAAAAATATTTATAATTGAAATAAATGTTTACTTACTCTTTGCAGTAAAGATCGCTCGTTTCATTTGCGAAGAAAGGTGTGTCAACGTCCAGGTAATTGTAGACAATGTCACTAAGCATTGTGCACCCAATGAGGAGTGGTGCTAGCCTAAATTGAATAAATAATGAAATTCTTAAACGTGATTAATCAAATATTGAAATGATTGACACAATTTACCTAAGGTAGCGGTACAACACCATTTTACAGAAGAGTTTAACATTTGCCGAGAATGAGTTGCTTCGAATTTCTTCAAGACGTTTGCTATTCATTAGGAAATTGTAGACCAACAAGAATGCACTGAAATTGAAAATTTTAGAAAAACATACTATTGAGGTTTAGGTTCATCATACCTTATCACAAAGAACACATCGACGTACAAGAATGCCTGATAAAATGGTTGGATGATGAAGTCGTCCAAAGTCTTCACCATTTGCAAGGTGTTGTTGTATGTGAACATCGGATACCAGGTAGCATGTAGCGCCACGATCCAGAAACAAATCAAAACCCTGAGAGAATATCGGCAAATATAACGAGGGTTTTCTGCGGATCAATTTCAGATACCTTACCGCATTCCCGAAATACACCCAAAGTTAGTTGGAGCTGGATTCCATTGGTACAAAGATGATAAGTTCTCTTGAATGTCGAAGCACTCCAAGAATCTTGAGAACGTTGTTGATCCTATATCGCTGTCACTTGTGTTAGATCCTCCGAAAGCTTTCATGTCTTTTTCGTGACGTTTTTTGGAAAGGTACCTCAGAACCGGAAGAGTAATGAGGGACAGGACCATCATTAGAAACAGCACGACTGAAGGAGACAACACGAATGTCCAGTCGATTCCGACTCTTTTCGCTCCTACAAACTCCACGTCAATGTCCAGCACCTGTTGTTGTCGCAATCCGTTGGATTTGAAGTAAGCACCGGCTATCTGCGTTACTTGCCTAACCGAGCAAGATGCAGGAACACACAACCCGACATGGAGGACTTGCTACAGAGGGAAACAGGCGAATTATTTTAAAAGGAAGTGTTACACCACCAAAACTCTTACCCGTATTTGCAACCGGATGTCAACAAAATATGGACTGGTAAAGTTACCGTAAACCATCACCAACTCCATGGGAAAAGGCGCCAAACTTGTGAAAAAGTCCGGGTGGAAATTCCGGTGATATCGGGATGAAAGTGAATGCGTTACTGGGCGATTCAGTGCGTCACAGGCCGCTTTCGGGGAGTACCAGAAATTGTTTCCCCATGTAAAAGATGGTGGGACTTCTCCATATGCGTCAATTACTGAAATTGAATTACAACAATTGTAGTTTCCATTGAAGGCAGAAGGCTAAACCTAATGCGTCAAAATAAATTATTTTGATTGGCTGCAATCACGGTTGTGCAATCACCGTCAAACGTCAAACTGAACATTTGGTTAACGTTGTTATTGATTTTGATTGGTGAAATTCAATGTGTTTGTAACACAGACGTCAGCCAAAGTGTCAACCATGTTTGTTTTGATTATCAACATTATTCTTCGATTTTAGTAAGAATTTGCTTGATACGGTGTCCTTTGTTTCGTTTAATTTCAAAATATAGTGAATTAAAATTAACTGTTTTGTTATAAATAAAAAAAAAAAAAAAAAACATAAAACAGCTATGGCATTACTCCAGAGGAAAGCACAGTCACGATGATTTTCAATTATTGCTATTTACTTAACAGTTACAATAACAGTTGTGATATTGTTTGGAGAAGCTTGCTAACGGAATGAAATTGAGCATGAAGCTTTTAATGATCTAGATAAATTTTGCATTTTTGATTGATTGAACAAATCAATCTTTTTCGCATTTCCTGATCCGGATTGACTTTCGCATTTGATCATATAAGATAAAAACGTTCAGCTAACAATTGTAAGAAAATATTTGTGATTAAGTCAGCTGAACATATTTGTGAATTTTAGAAAGTCTAACGTACAGTATTTGTTGAGGTTTAATTAAAAAACAATAAAAATCGCATGTGAATTTTTAGCTTTATATTCAGAAAGAGAAATTTGAATTTGATTTATTGGGTTATTCAAATAATGTCGATTCTATTCTTAAAGATTTCTGTGGTTTTGTTCCACATTCTTACTTCGGCCAGAATCAAAACCAGAATCAATCTTATGATCAACTAGTTCTTATTGACCTTGGTCAGTTGAAAATCTTCAAAACTAGTTCAATGTCAGAGCATTGACCGTTCAGGGGGTCTTTCGTTAAAATGGAAGTTGTTCTTCCGCGATACATATCTCGCACGAGAATCACGAAACAAATGACTAGGTGCGCCAAATCGAGTCATAACATTTAAGGCCAACTCATTATCACGTACCTAAAGTAACCTAGGTAAATTGAATGTGTCAATTTATCTAGTTAAATAAAGCATCTCACAATTAGCCTTGCTATTGCGTCTCTGGCTCGGTCATCGACCATTTGGGATCTTGATTTTTGTATGGAAAATTAGCCGTGACCGCCAACATGTATTCATTAGGTTACACTAACTCGTTTTTCTAACCAGTTACTAATTCGGAAAATCTATGGGTTATTGTGTTATTGGAGTTGGTTGTAACTTTGACGGAATTCAAATGAGCTGTCAAATAGTGTAGCAGCCAGAAGAACAGAATTTGACGGGGATTTGGCCTGTTCACGTAATTTCTCGGAACGTATTGCAATACATTTTGAGCACGAAATTGGCGTTTTTGAACTCGCTCAAAAATTATTTTTAGAGAATTTAACGAAAAGAAACGAAGGAGAAATTTACTTGAAAGTGCTTGATGTTACTCGAGAAATTTGCGCGAGTAACTTCAAGCTAGTTGGAAAATCCTGTTCATTTGACAGGTACATGTAACAGACGTTAGAAATTCAAATGTAAAATTTATTCATGTTCGTCCATGAAGTTGCTCATGCATTTTTGTACTATTCGACTAACGAGAGAAAACTTAGAAAATTCCTTTCAAATTGCTCATTTACAGCCGACTAAAATCAAGCTGTACGTGAACAGCCTATTGTTACGAATTATTATTGCTCATTAGGAAATAAGTCCAGAGGGCTGGAGAAGTATGACCGGGATTAAGATAACTTAAAATTCAGCAAATGTCAAGGAATCCCCCAAGCCAAATTTTCTTCTAATCCGGGAAGTCTTAAAACAATTTAACGAGATATCGCAAAAAAGTGAAGATTTTCATCATAAAATTTACAATTTTATGTTGTTTTCCTTTAACTAATGTCCTGAAGGTTAAGTTCGCAAACGATTTTCTCATTAAAATGACAAAAAAAACGGCCTGCTCCTTAGTTAATTAAAAAAGTAATAAAAGGTAAATTAGATAAAAGTACTAACATTTTATAGCCCACAATTTTTTCGATTCAATCGCATTCAAAATAATCTGTGAATCAAGAGCACATTGAGTTGGTTCGTCGTTTTTAACGACTGTCTTTAAGATTCCGACAAGAAAATTCGTTTTTTGTAAAAATTCAATATCAATTGAGTTTTTTAAATCATTTTCCACAACACTTTTATCACAATCACTTAAACGTAAAACACAAAAAGCTAAAAACACTTTCAACAATTTCAAATTCATTTTCTTATAACCCCGGTTTGTTCAACAGTTCCTAAGAAACTAAACGAAAATTCTGAACCAAATAAAATTGAAGACACCAAAATTTGTTTTACTATTTTTCCCAAAACCCTAATCCGGGTTTAGCTATTCATAGATTTCGTAAGATGTCGAAGAACCTTTTAAAGTAAATTTTGTTGCGCAATTCCAACTCCGACATCTCTTGGCACTACTAGAACATATTTCTTGAGACACCAACAAAACCAAAACGATTCATAAGAATTTTTCTCAAAACTATTATTAAGGAATTATCAAACACCAGACAAATCGAAATTTTTTAATTAATCCATAAACAATGTTCGTCAATCTTTTGTCATCGCTTACAACCAGTTCGGGATAGTTTTGGAGAGTTTTTTAAAATAACCAATAAAAATATTTATTTCAAATTTTGTTTATATTTAAACGAGGCATTTGAGAAGCTTGTCTCTCCAGCAATCGACCTTTAAAGCTTCGATTTGTCAAGACGAAGTACAGGTCGCCTTCTTTTGACCTTTTTTGGAAGAAGATCGTCTCTTTGTTCCGATGCTGATTAATATGTTTTGTTGACAAAAGGTACAACATGAAATTAATCAACTTTCACATGGGCGGTCATTCCTAAACTTCATTTGCCTTTCTAATGCTGACAGTTACAGCCCAAAACGGAACTCGTTTTCTATAATTTATTATATTATAATTAATTTACAGCTTGGATGCACTTGGATGTGGAAACAGGCAGAGTAGGGTAGAAGCATTTGCAAAAAGCTCTTAACTTTTATTCAATGCAGTTAAACGGAATTTGATTCAAGTGAGAGTGACTTGAACTTGTATCCATAAACATGTACCATGGATGACGGGGGAGCAATTGCATTCCATTGGGACTGGGGTCGAACCATCCCCAAATACAGTGCAACCTCAATATAACAAAACTAAAGGGAAGTAGAAAATATTCGTAATACCAAGTAATTTGTTGCGGTGAGGTTTGTTATATAAAGGTTGGCTTGGTCTACAATTCGTTATAACAAGACGTTTTTTTCGTTGTAGGATTCTCGTCTACATACTTGATGATTTCTCGTTTCTTTGCGACGATTTCTTTATTTGATGTTTCTTGCGATATCTCTAATGGGCTCCTTTCTTCGAGATGGTCTACATTTGCCTGTTCTCTACTCTTTCTTTGTGTAGGTTTTTGCTATGATTGTTCCCTGATCACAATCGACGCAGTCCCTCAACCTTGAACTTACATTGCCACTAAATCCAAACCTCGAGCCTCCTTTCGCGCCGACCGATCGTCTGGTACTTAAATAATACTTTCTATTTATATTCTACAATGATTAAAAATTCGTTGGCAAATGTATTCGTAATATGTATGAAGGCATATTTTGCATTAGGTCTTACGGGCAGTTCTAAGGGATTTCGAAAAATTTGTTAAATCGAGGAAATCGTTATATTGAGGCTCGTTATATTAAGGTTACACTGTAAATGGTTTCATTGAATTTATTCACTTCATCCCTTCTGGAGGGAGACCATTGAAGGATTTTCATGTTCGAAGGATTTTCGAGTTTATTAGAAAAATTCCATTCAAACGCATTGTCCTCTAAACAGTTGAATTACAACAATATGATGAAAAATAAGAAAACAACTAGAATACTGTTGAATTTGCTAAATTAATTTATTTACATTGAATTTATGATAAAGCAGTGTCTGAGGTATAAATTAAGAAAAGTATGTGTAAATTAAAGTACAATTTCTCCGCAACACTCCGAATTGATGATGAAAATATGAACGAAAACATGAACAGTAGTTTGATAACCACAAACCATTCCACAAAATATACATATAAACTTGGAAAAATTTACTGTGATACTTAAATTAATTTGAAAAATTTCAACACTTAAACAAAAAAAGAACAATCACAATTTGTAATTAACTGCTAAGCTTTCTAAATAACTAATAGCTTAAATAATAATATTAATTAAGTGTTAAAGTTAAGCTTTTTTCACTTTTCGCTTAAGTAACTGGGACGACAGTCTGCAGTATGGCATCTCGAAGGATAACGAGAAGATTATTGAAAATAAATACACTATGACCACGAAACCACTTGTGAGGACAGACTGTAAAGAAAAAGGACGTTAGTGACGAGTTCTAGGATGTGAGAAAATGTGTCTTACCAACAGAACAGGATCAGCATGAGTACTGGAGTTGGCTGAACTGAATACCATGGAAATAACAAAAGGATTAAGTAAGTAAATGGCATAGGATAATTTGTTAATGTGTTGGAATAAGCTCCACTCCAAGAATTTTGACCAGAAAATCTCCCTTCCAGTAGCACTAGCGATAATCATCCAAGAGACAGCAGCTGAGAATGATGCACGTCCCAGGACAATGAGGGATATCGACAGGAAAGCGGAAATGTCCCGCTTAAATGTCGAATATATACAAGCGAAGAATATGAGAATTGCAAAGTTCCACAAGCACTTGTCCACAACTGGTCGCGTTTCAAATTTCCCGTTGTTGGTTGCCAGGAACCATCCTGCTCCCAAACCAATTAAGTACGGCATGATCCTGATAAAGGGATTGATGTAAATCTGTGTCCCAGTGTGGTAGATGACATCAAAGGATAGTCTGTAGTGGGATCTGAAGCAAACAAGAAAACTCCATCCAACAGATGTTACAAGAGCTATAACAAATATCCTTTTGGCTTGTTCAGGATATCTGGAAAATGGATTACTTTCGATTAAGATTTTATTAAAGAAAATATCAATTACTTGGCGTAGAAAAACATGAACAGAGTGCAGACTACGAAGAACTGCATCTCACAAGCTAAAGACCATGTCCAGTTCAAGCACAAGTCCTCTTGGTGGAAGAAGTTCTGTATGAAAAGGACATTTCTCCACCAGTATTTTGTGCATGTCAGATCGTTTCTTTCGTGAATGTGGAATATGGAAACATCTGCCATGTATGTAGTTCCGATTTCCACTAGAGCTGACAGAACCAAGTACAACGGGGCTAGTCTGGAATTGGGTGAATCTTTAGATTAAAATGTTTCCAATATAATTAACACAGTTACCTCAAATATCTATGAAGGAATAACTTCATAAATGCCCGCATGTTGTCCTTCCAATCACCCTTTCTGATCAAGTCCATCTTTGACTCATTTTTTATGAAGTTGTAAGCCAGAAGGAATCCACTGAAATTCGAAGATAACAAAATGAATTTTCTGTCAATGAGTGACGACAGGATATTACCTGATTGTGAAAAATACATCGACCAGAAGTGGAGCTGTGCTTACATACTGAAAGAATACTTTTTCCCCGTAAGATATCAAGAACGTCTTATTGTCTACAGTAAAGTACATGTACCATATCACATGGAACACGAGAATCCACAAACATGATACCGACCGCAACCCATTTATAACTGGAAATGCATTTCTGTGTCCAGTTTCAATGGTGAAAAGTGATTTCAAATTCTCCACAACATTGAAGCACTTGATAAATTTGTAAATGAATTTCTCAGATTCCTGTTCCTCCTGGGCATCACCTTTAACCTCTGCATAAATGAATGCAGCAACCATCATCAGAATTGTGAACGTTAAAACTGCTATAATGAATTTGATACTCTTCTTGTCAAAGAAGTCGTCTGGCAGCTTCAGATCCTTGATGTACACGATCTCAGACTGCAGGTCGTAGATTCCATCTTCCTCGAACTGTCCGATGTCGAAGTAGGTCTGCGTTAAATTGTACACATCATCGTTGCTACACGATCTCGGAAGGCACAATCCAACGTGAATGATTCTCTGAAATAACCAATTAAATTAATAAACAACATAACATTGTAATTCATTATATCAAAACCAACCTCCGACATAAATTTAATCTCAACTTGCCAGGGGGAATTGTGTTTAACATAAATCATTCGATATTCCATTTCAAATGGTGCTAATCCATTGATCAAACCTTTCTTCATTGATCGATCGAATTGATCTGACAATGTTATATAAACTGGGCTTTGCACTGCTTCACAGCCTTGGCGACTTCCTAACCAGTAATTGTGGCCCCAAAGAAATCCTGATTCCTTCGTACCAGATGAATCAAGCACTGCAATGTTTCAATTCACTCAATATTCTTTGTATGTTAAAATAAAAGTTAATTCATCACAATTTAAACAAATTATATTTTATATAATAAGATATCAAAAACATCCTTAATCCTTCAATAATTTGCTTAATAAATCAACATTATTAGTTAATCGATTAATAAATTCAATTTTATTTTCCATCCATTTAACAGCAGTTGTATTGAGGTTAACATTTGAGTCTCTGCAATTGCAATGTGAACGAGTTGATATCAATTTTTCGAAATCAGATTATAAACTGAATGAAACTAGGTTTATATCTTGTTGGTAACTTAATACTGATGCCTTAAAATGTAAAAACAAATTCCATATTAAGTCAACATTATTAATAAATAAATTAATAAATCAGATTTTATTTTTCATTCGTGTAACAGTTGCATTAACCTTGTTCAATTTCTCAATTGTGTCTATGTTTAAATATAATCAAGTTGATTAACTTTTAGTTAATTATGATATACATATATGGAACAGAGCTTTGTCCATTTTTTACTCTTATTTAAAGTTGATTCAAAAATGTTTAATAAATTCGCATCATAAGTTAATATTATTTATTAATAAATTAAATTTTATTCATCATTCGTTTAACCACGTTTAACATTCAATTTCTCGTTTGAGTCTTTGCTACGATGTAGTGAATCAATTGTTAACGCCGGCGGGTATGCAATTTAAAGAAGTTAGTACAAATTTTCAACAGATGTGGTTAAACTGTCAGTTTTGACGGATGTAAATTGAAGAAAACACAAGAACGAAGTGATTTAAAACTTATTGAAATCAATAAATGAATCTTTCATAAAATATACCTTTCATTGCCCAGACATCACGACGTAAAATGGAACGAGCGATTTCCTTCAGTTCACTGTTGCAATCACGGCTCACCTGGTAATCATTCGACAGTTGAGCTAAACCGAACAAAATCGATGATCTCTTCAAGTAATTCTCGTTAACAGGTGATCGATAGTGATTCGTTTGTGACCAGTAGTCATTCATTGAATTGGTCCGAATAGGAACAATCGGATCAGCATGATGACCATCGACAACAGTGAAATTCAGGGATGATTTTTGTTGCTCCCTGATCGCACAAATTTGTTCGCATGTTAAATTTGCATTTAGTAGATCTACTGTTGTCACGTTCGTCCTTGCATTGCTCTCGGTCGCCCACAAAATCAAGATGATCCATACTAGTTGTCCAGAAGAAGACATTCTGTTTGTCCTTAAATTACTTAAATTCGTCACTGAAATCTGCCTCTCAAGGTGGTGGCGATGGTGGAATATCTTCAACAAAACCGTGAAGATCCAATAGATCCCATCCCAATCTTTGGTCTTTAATTCCAATCTGCAATTTCATTGAAAGTGAAAAATTACATGGAATTTATTTAACAAACAAAGAAATTATTTAAATTTCAAAATTATTTTTAATTCATTACGTTATACGAAAATTTAAACGCAAACTTAAAATTAAGAGCGATTTATGCAACTGTAAGCGACAACAAACGGCTCGGACAAAAGTTTAACGACATTCATTTGTTGCATAATTTAAATTTTTCATTTTTTCGGGTGATTATTTTCATTTTGCTTTGAGTAATTTCATGTTGATTTGTTAATAACGGTTTTTTAAGTTTTAAAATTGACAGTTCTAATTTGACGTTTCAAATCACGCGATAGAGTCTCCTCATTCGCATGACTCTCAGAGAATAGTAAAAAATTGAGTAACGATGTTGGATCATTCCGTGCAGATCGTTGCGGCAAATTGCTAATAGATGGCTCTGAATTTTGATTAAGAAATTTTGACAGTTGTTTGTCTAATTTTGGCAACATTAAATCCACAGCTTTTTAGTATTTGATTTTGAAATCAAAATTTCTAAAAATGCAAATTGATGTTTTTAATATTGCATTTTCAATTCAACACACATCACACTGTCCAAAATGACAAAAGGAAATTACTCGAAATGTCAAAGTTTTAATTTCTCCAATATTTTTGTCTACACACTCTCTCTCATATTTTGACGTATCAATCGAGTTCAGAACGACATGCTTTTCAGGCAATCGCACTAACCACTTCCTCATGGGTTCCACTGCTATTTTTGATGCTTGAAAATCGATCAGACAGAAGCACGTGCTTGCGAAATGGCGTTTTACACGCTTAACGTCCAAAGTAATCATGCCGAAACGTTTACCTTGAAAAAAAGCATCGTGTTGATAATGGAGGAAGATTGTTTAGCAAATTGTTTGGAAATCATTTAGAGTATCTAAATTATAATTAATAATTTACAATTTATGATGTAACATTATGAATTTCCAATGATATGATCAAATAAGCAGATCATCAAGTACAATGGAAACGGCATTTTAGCTGGAATGCCAATCCACACAGTCAAATTTGTTTCGAACTAAAATTGTGATACAGTACATGCCCTGCATTTTAATTATATAAAAAGAATGAAGTGATTAATATTCTCAATAAAAGGTAAACGTACTGTACTCCAACAACAGGTAGCCGGGTTTGTTTGAATTTTGGCAAAGATTTGAAATATTTGCCAGCTTTTAACATCCAAAAAAGGATAACTTGATTGGTGTGGAAAAAGTGGGGATAATTTTCAAATAATTCTACCAGACAAATAAACAATGAAACAAATTTAAAATTAAGAATTATAATTTTACACTCATAAATTTAATTATAAAACGCGACAAATTTTTATTCAAATTTTTCGAGTCGGAAAATTTTACAGAACTCCAATAAGTGCGCCTTTGATTTGATCCAGCTAAATTTCAGATACGTTAAACTAATATTAGTTACAAAAGTAATAAAATAAATTACTGGTGGTCAATTATTGAAACCAAAAAATTCAAAATGTCCGCTTGAAAATGGCGGGAAAATGTTTGAAATATGTTGAAACCTTTCCGAAAAGAAGAAAACCTATTAAGAAAGCTTCAATCCAGGTTTGATAACAATTTAGCATTATAACATCGCACTGTATTTTGAATTTATATTGACACAAAACAAAAATAAAACTAAAATTTAAAAAATGTTTCCGAGGACATGCAAATCACAAATACCAGAACCGAGTCCGCACCCAAATGGTAATTTACAAATTGAGAAAGTAAACTTGAAAAGGTTTTTCCGAATCACTTTCCGTGATTTCCTAAGAAATTAACACAATTAGAGAGTTGTCGTTAAGATTACTTGAAGTGATTCACGGAATGCACAAGGAAGTCTAGTTCTAACGAATTCTTATGAATTCTAGAAGAGTCATAACTCCTTGATTGAAGTAAAGGTGAATTGCAGAAACAAATAAAACTGAAAAAATTAAATTACTTGAGTTACACGAAGCGTTACTTGTTACACAATTTCTTATATTTTCTTTTTTTCGAGGAATGCACAATTTTATTTTATTTTTTACGACTGCATTCTGCAATTCTTCTTCGTGCTGAAGTGAATTGTCGTGGATTTCCTTAAAACAAATAAAAAATCATTGTACTTTTTTGCGAATTACGTTATTGGATTACATGAACTTTTGTAAATTGAGCACTTCACGGAATGTATTTCATTTGGTTTGTAACTTTATCTTATTACTAAACTTCTGACGAAACTGGACGTCGTGTAATTAAGAAAATAACAATACAATAATAACACTTGTCGACATTATTAATCATAATTAAATTTTTATACCCGGCTTTTGACCACTGTTGACCGTCCGAACGTTTTAGTTGGACTAAATCGATTTTGGACGTCTCGATCGTCGAAAGTGGACACCGCGAAAACCGAAGTGGTTTACTGAATTTTCAAGTGCTTCTCAGAAGATGAGACTCGAGTTTTTGCTAAGAAAACTATTTGTTTACCCTCAAACTTACACTTTAGACTTCGAGCTCATTGTCCAAAATTGATGAGATTATCCACCTTGCATAAGCGGAAGTACATGTTATAATGGAAGAAAATGTCTGTTTGCGCATCTCAAAATGCAAATAGAAATTTTTGTTGACAAGTGTTATACCTGCGTGTTGCGGATAAAGACGGTAATTGCTTTTCAACCAGCATGGGATTGTTGCAAAAATTACGTGTTTCTTATGAGTTATTAATGGGATATGTATGTTAGCCCATCTTCTACGGAAGCTACATTGTACAATTTTATTGGCTTCTAGAATCTTATTGAGATTCCTTCTGCCATCAGAAGTCACTGAATAGTGTTAACATGAATTCCACACTCATAAAGCCCGAAAATCCCCGATTCAATTATCTCTAAAGTTAATTTGAAAGTAAATTGATTTTCCAGGAACATAGCTACATTTGTTTCACTTCCGTTTGACAATGAATTTAATTAGATTAACAAAATATTATTAAAACTCATGAAAAGCGTGTAATTCATGAAGAACCGCTTCGTTGGCATCACTGCAAGTGTTTCTGTGACAAATGAATTTTCAGTTTGTCAATCATCGGAATGATTTATGATAATTAATGTATAGTCAGAAGCAAGCTATATAATATACTGCAGGACTTTAATCTTACATGCGATTCTGTTCATACACTTTTATGTCATTGCTGGTAACAGAGCTGTCACTGTAATCTTCTTATGACATTAAAACTACAAAACAACTTGCTTGCATGATGATATAAGTACATATATTATAAAAGTAAAAAATATATTTTTATAAAGTGCTGCTACCGTGAAAATGAGTTTCACATATATGTATGCACTTTGTCCAGTGTTCAATTTTTGGTGTGCTCAACCCATTGTCCATTACAGATCCACAACAGCTCCATTACTGTTGTACTCCTTTGACATTTAAGCTAAAAGTGAATTTACTCGACGGATGGATTACTTTACTTTAAGATGATTTTTGTCATAACAGAAATATGCAATTTGCACAGGATTTCGTCTTTACAGGACAATAAAGTTCATGATGAACAACAGATCGATAATAGATTCACCACTGTAATCATTCTTTAACATTTAAGCTACAAATCAACTTGCATTCAGAATGACAAATATAAATATAAATATATTTCTTTTGTTAACAAAGGTTAAACATCTGCAATTTGGTCAGAATTTCATTTTTTGGGGACAATTTAGTTCCAATACCATTTAATTTAATGTTTAACTAAACTTTTAAACCCTTAAAGATGCAATTGGATTCTCGGAAGCACATTTTCGAAATTCCTCATGAGATTATGTTAATAATATCCGCCAGACGCGTGCATTGATTTAAATAAATTCAAAACAAAAAGCAGTGAATCAAATAAAGCCGGTGTGGGGTTATGTAAAAAACATAACCTAGTTCAACGACATTTTGGAGACTTGACGTCTTCCTCAGATGTTAGTGTTCGTAAACCCGATTGGAAATGTTGGAAAATCGTTATTCAATACAACAAAAAAGGTATATTTTTGGAAATCGTTTCAGAAACTTTCACCAAAAACTTTGTGCATCAAAAAAGTGACCATTAAATAAAAAGAAAGTGATTAAAAAACGTAAAATCTGTAAGTCAGCATCAACAAAAGCAGATACATACATCTGATGGTGATATTCCGAGAGTTCCATAGGCCCAACGTTATTGTAATATACACTTGAAATTCGGATATCGTTAAACAAATTAGAGCCGGTTTTTATATGATTTTACTTAAATAAAAATAATCAAAACCTGATTAAAAGATTTAATACCGAAAATTTTCGGAAATGCGATTTTGCTTTTGTTCCAATGTTGCGTCACATGGAGATGGAGATATTATGGAGATATTGTTTGTTCAATGAATGAAAATTGTATCTTTATTATTCTGTGATTCTAATTCGCAAATGAACATGCGACTCTCCTTTGTAACATTTCGTTCAAAATCACATTCAACCTTGGCTACTATGCCATCACGATCGTTTTGCGTCAATTGCGAAAGTAATTTGTCTTGAAAAATAAGAAATCTCCAAAAAAACAATAAACTAAAACAAATAAAGAAACATAAAAACAAGCTTTTGAAGCCTTTTTAGGTTCAACCCAATTCCTAGCATCATTTTTAAGGTAAATTTCGCAAGTCACAGTTGCCTAATTCGTGCACCAAATTAATCTGAATATGAAACGCTAACTTCGCAATTAGCGAGATATTAATGTCGGCAATTGAGCTTTTTGTCACCACTTGACCTTGATGGCAGTTTAAGCTTGACGTGAAGCGTTTCAGGTTGTCACTATTGCATCAAATATTCTTGTTTGAAGCATCATAAATCAAAGATCAGGAGTTTATTGTGAAGAATTCGACGACAAAGTTTTTGGTCTCTTGCGAAAGATGAAATTTTGCCGAAATTTTGAAGTGATTTGCTTCAAGGCAACTATTATTAACAAATCGGTTAAGAAAACTTCATTTTAAAGTTTAATTTAAGATACGCATGTTAAATAGAAAATGAAAGGTCACTAATTTGAAATTTGTCTTTAATTAAGTGATGTGCCATTTTCAGTGGCAGTTGTGGGTACTTTTGTTATAACAACTCTTATTAACCACCGACGCCAAAAAGAGGGGTGTTATAAGTTTGACCGCTGTGTGTGTCTCTCTGTGTGTCTGCCTGTAGCACCGTAACTCTTAAACGGGTGAATCGATTTGGATGCGGTTTTGCTTATTTGGAAGCTGGTTTTCTAGCAATGGTTCTTAGATAGGATTTGGATGCGGTAGGGATCTTTAACGTATAATGGGTATTTACTTTACCTTCAAACATATATGTGACCTAAAATTTGTTGTGTTGGGGGTTTTTTTAAGAAACTACTATCACACAAATGTATTTAATTTTCTATCCCTAATAAATTTTTGTAGAACTTTCAAATTTTGTGGAAATTATCTTTAACGATATTTCCATGAAATGTAAACGCAAATAGCTTAACAAAATACTTTTGTTTGAATATTTCCGCCTACAAGTACAGAAAATAAAGAATTCGTGAAAACGTAATGATTGCACAATATTTGAAAAAAAGTAACAGAGTTTTACGAAAAATTTATGTCAATAACCATTGAACGTTTTTCGCTAAAAAAAATATTATTTTATTTCTGTTCAAAATATTCTCAAATTTGACACGATGGAAATAAAATAAATAAATGAAAAATGCAAATATTCGATTGGTTAACGTTTAGTAATAAACAAATTGCAGTCACCTTCGTGCTTTATTTAAGAAAAATCTCATTTAAGACAAGAAAACAAATAAATAAATGAAGTTAAAGATTTTAACCGATTTTTGTACTCAAGTCCAATGTCAGGTTGATGAAGTGTGACTTTTGTGAAGTGCACAATTCCAGGTATTTCAATTATTTGTACGGATAACCGCATATTTGCGTTTATGAATGCATGTTCGTTGTAGGTAAATATTTGAAGGTTCTCCCTCGATCAGCGGGACTGGCTCTTTCAAAGGTGACCAATAATAATCGGAATTGTGCATTTCCGCAATTGCAGGGACACTTGAATGAAACCTTGATTTTTGTCACGAAGTAGCCTTACTCTTCCAACAAACAATTGGTCAACAGTCTTCGAGAATTAAATTTCATTTTATATGAAAATGTCCTTAATATTCGATAAACTCCAATTTACAATCAGAATTTTGTTTGAACGAACTTCTTTAGTTCTGCTTTAACAGATATATCACTGTTACTTCGTTCATTTGTGGATGCTGTAATCGTGCTGTAAAGTTAACATTACTTGAAGACAGAAGACATATTGAAAACTGAACGATCTCGTGGAGGAGCACTGTGACAGATCTGTCATTCAACTGGAGAGCTAACATTTCTTTTAAAAACTCCTGAAGGCTGAAGGATTTACTGTAGTATAATTATGTACAATTTTCTGAAGTTTGAATTCTGTTATTTACTGGTGGGTCACTGTTATTGAAGTGTAATTTCAACATTGACAACGAAATATTCTCGGCAGGAAAATTTATTATTGAAAGGAAGGTTTAACATTCTTCTGGAGAATGACTGTTACTGAATTTTTGTAGAACTAAAAACCACAGACTCCGTTGGAGTGTAATTCTGTTATTGAACAGAAGTGTGATTGTTAAAAATGCGTTACGGAACTGAAGACTTAACATTCTTCTGAAAGATCACTGTTACAGAATTCTAATCGATTTGAAGATTTAAGTTTCTACTGGGGATCGCTGTTACAAGTTTCTTTCCTTAAACAGATTCTGGAGATTGTTGTTAAGCGTGAAAGCTTCAAATTCTAGTGGACAAGTGGGCTATTACAGATCAGTTCTTCACTTTGAGGATTAACATCATTCTTCAGGATCGCTGTTAAAGATCTGTTATCAAACTGAAGATTTAACATTTTAAAATCAACTGAAAACTTAGCATTCTGCAAGAGGATCACTGTTAGCAAACTGAACAATGAACATATTTTTAAGGGATACATCATTAATCGAATTGAAGACTAAATGTAATTAAATCATTTATCGAAGAAACATTTACCACTACAATTTCGCACCCAAGGACTGCAGTTAAAGAAAGTTCCCGAAACCAGCGGACATAATGGAAACCTGTTTCTTTTCGCTGCCATTTCCTTGAAATGCAACTTTAAGAAGACTTATTAATGAAACTGTAAATTAAAAGCATTGAAAATAATTACAGCTTGATTAAAATTCAGATATTTGCCGGTAGGTTCATGGAAACCTTTCTGATTCCTTTGATATTCAACAGTATTTGAAAGGAACATTATATGACGATGATTTTTCGGATTTTTTGAAATTGAGTCCTTAATTTTGTGAGTAAAAATGTTTTATGTGTCAAAAAGTCACAATGGGCGTAACAACAAACAATTAAACATAATAACTTTCTTTTTGGCAAAACCGCAGTACCTATAACAATGAAATAAACTTACTTACACTGTGTCTCTTCCGGTAACACTGTTAATTATTTTTTTTCTTATTTTTCGTTAATTTTTTTTGTTAATTTTGTTACTTTTGTCAAAAATTATATAATCCAATCTTGTTTCGATTGCATACGAGCCTCTTAAAAATTGAGACGTTGGCTTAAAGAGAAGGGAAAGCTGTTAAGAAGTTGAAAATGCACCAAAAAATTTTTAAACTTTCTAATTTTTTAAATACACCAGATAAAGATTATAAGTTTTTAAAAACTCAAAAACTACTTCTAACACTTTTGTATTATATTTTTAAAAAATTTTCAAAAAACGTCACACTGAACACACTCCACTAACATGAACTTCTTAATTTTTTCAGTTTCGTAATTCTGTGTAACCCTTCCGCGAAAGGGAAACCTTTTTAACACCTCCAAGACTTGTTAACTCGACGATCGCGTCAATTAGAGACGAAGTATTGCCAGGTCCACGAACGATCCACTAATGAACTTGATCACAAGTTTGCTCTAAACTTTTATGAACTCCCCACGTTGAGCTTTGTGGGGCTTGACTGATCTTTCATTTTCTTTTCATTTAGCTCCACCGAATTCGTCAATTTTTGACTTTAAACCTTTTACACGGTGCACTCGTATACGGTAGAAGCGCATTCGCTGATGATTGCTTCACAATTGCTTGGAGTCTTGAGAAAAAGTCGCAAGACGTCTTCAAGCTAAAATGGAGCCAAATTTTTAGTAGATTGTCCACAAAACTTATGACAGGGCGATCTTAAGACCCCATTAAGAGAGTCTTGTGGGCCCACAGTCACATTGTATTTGGGTCATTTCAAATTGCTCTTGTGCCATGAAAGGAATTTTTTTTTCTGTTGTCTTCAAGTTTTCTTAGAAGCCATAAATCAAAGTTATTTCATCATTACAACATCAAGCAATTCACTACATTACATTCGGTTTATGACCTGCAATAAAGAAATCAGGTAATCAGAAGCTTTTAGAGTTTAGTGTTGTGTTGAAAAGTTTTCATTATTAATTGCAAGTTTTGTTAAGGAAGTGGAAGTGGACGATGATCCTAGATTTTTGTCCCAAAGAATATTCGGAGATTTGTAAAGGAAAATAGAGGCAATTTACAAAAGAAAGACAAACATTTCAATAAAGCAAAACGAGGTAATTTACAAAAAATTGGCTTTCAAAGTTCAAGTTTGTCGTAAACAAATTTATTCTTTAAGATCTTCACAAGAAACAAGTGAATTCGTCTTAAATTTCACTTTTTCCAACGAAATCAATCACGTTCTCATAAACAAAACTCAGTAAATTGACAGTCTAGACCATTTCAAACTAAAGTACAAAAGTTTTTAAACAAATAAACTGAGAAATTCGTTAAAAAATTACTTTTAAAAATCAAAAACACTCAATTCAATTGATATGAATTGTAAATACGCCTGTTGATAGACTATTTTACATGTGGAGATTTTTTACTTTCATAACTCATTTGTGGAAAATATTTTTTTTAAATTCTGAGTATATTTTCGGTTCAAGATGTTGAAACTAAAAGCTTTATTAGAATTCAAAGTTTTTAAATCAATTTTGTATATTTTGCCAAAGAAGATACCATCAAGATGACGTGCTGTTGTTGGAATGCATTTAAAACATGTAACGTTCGTGATCCATATGGATCTGGTGCGTAATAAAACACGGTTGATATGACGTCGATAGGTAGTACTGTAGTACGAGTTCGAGTAATGTAGTTGAGGCAACCGCCTGGACTGTGCATTTTCCGTTTGCGATCATGGTGTACCTGCATAAGCTGTTATTTGTCCTTATCCATTATCTTCAAGTGTTTTTGGAATGGAGTAAATTTCTTTTGTTTCAGTTGCATTTACAGAATTCTGGAAAAAGCTATCAGAATTAACTTATTCATCAACGACTCATCGACTTATTCGGACGGGCATATTGTAGCGGGTGATAGTGTGTACGGATCAAAGTGGCATTGCACTCATTGTAATTGTTGCAATTCTTTCTTTTATAACAGCTCGTAGTCACAACGTACACTCAAAACACATTTCATCCCCCATTATTCCGTAACAGCAATGAGCTGTAATAAATAATACTTTAAAACAATTTAATTTGTTTTGTGTGCAATATGACTACGATTGAATTCAAACTAATAAATTATTGAGAGAGTAATTAGTATTTTTCCAGTATTTCTTGAGATTTACACAATTATAAATGTTCATGATATCATTCTCCTACTAAGGATACGCAGATCATAGTCAAACTCTGAGAATGGTCATAACATCAACTGGAACACAGTCTGCCCTAACAAAACTACCTCATATGCAACACAAAAATCATGTCCCTCAAACAAGGTTAATTAAAGAAGCAATACAACCGTGTAAATTGATAAATAATTCAAATGTAAATAAACAAGAAAGGACATACAATCGCGGTTAGTATGTACGAAATCCTTTGAGCCCTTCATATCCAAACAATCAATCTAAGCGTCTTTCTATGTTTGAATAGGATATAATACATGGAGAAAATTTTATTCTAGATTCTTCATGCGCAGGCCCTTTCTCCATCTGAAATATGTTCGTCCTGGAGCCCCAATTTTTGTCGAGAAAGCACTGGAAGGATGCACTGCGTTGCCATCGAAATGAAGTTATTTCATTATCCTTTTTGTAGATGCCGTTAAAACAATTAGTTTCATTGTCAGAGTGTTCAGAATATACAAAATCAGAAAACTCAATTCTATTATAATTAAATTCATTTAATCTCTATTATCCTAAATGAGTGATTCTCATTTTCATATCAAATGCGGTTGTGTAGCAAAACAAGTTTAATCGGTTATTAATTAAAATCATCCTAATTATCAATTAAAATGTACCTAATTACGTAGATAAACTTCTTTAGCCGTTAGCTTTAACTTGAAATTTAAACTTTGGAAACAAACAACAGCAGAGTATCTTTCCCAGCAGCGTATCATTTGGATTTGAGTCTTGAGATGGTTAAATAAAACACTTAAATGTGATAATGACCTTTGAATCATTTTTACAACGTGATTAAAATTATTTCAATTTCATAATTTGTGAGTTTTCAACCAACAAATAACGATCGATTACCCTCGGAGGTTTGGTGTCACTAAACAGTGGTATTGATGAAACAAGTTAAATGCTACTAAGACTTGATTTTAAATTAAACAAATATTATAAAGCTAGAATCGCAAAACACTTCACCACGATCATTCAGACGATTCAGTTGAGAACGATCATTGAACGCGGTTATCTCGTGTTTCGTTAATCTCCAGCATGAAGTTAATACAAAAGTTTTTGGTGGAACTGTTTGTTTTATCAGTAGTGATCCTCACATCAGTAGTCAGTACTGATCCTGACTCACAGAATCAGACAATCGATCTCGAGTGCGATGTATCAGAAAGTGAAAATTCTAAACTTTTGCGAAATGATTTAATTAGCCTATCACCTTTCTATGGTATTCTTGTTAAAGCAGAACATTACCTGCCAAGTAATAGTGAGTGTTTACGTGACGTGAAGACGATCCTGGATGGAATTGAGTCTAAAGATGTGTGGGCTATCAAAAGTTTGTATTTGTCCAATAAACCAATTAAGTTAATTCATTTTCTGAAGTTCATACTCTACCATCCGGTGTGCACTATAACCCTCAGCTGCTCAAAAAATCTGAATGTGACTAATAAAAACATTTCAAATCTATTTATGGACCAGTATTTGGTGAATGACCGTTCATTTTTCGTTCGTCCGGGTTTGTTTATCTTACGGAATAAATTACCTAAAATTGCTATCGCTTGAACTGCATGTCTAAATATTGAAAGCATCTAAAATTTGAGACAAGTAAAACAAACTTGAACCATTTTACTCTGAGTGTATTAATTTCTTCAAGTATAACCCAAACAAATGTCTCATTGCAGGAAACAATTCATTATTTCAAGATTATGATAAATTTTGGAATATATTAAAAAGAAACCACAACCCTTATCTTATTTTATAAATAACATCACTGTCTGTGACTAAAGTTTAACAAACATTTAGTTATTCAAAATATAAACGTTCCGGTTAATACTCGTTCTTTGAGGTAGATCCAAATCAATTCAATGGATTCGGATAGTATAAAGTTTATCCAACACTGAAGAAGCTCGTGTAACATCAAGAAAACAAATTCTCTGAATAACATAAACAGGATTTAGAAAACAATTTGATAATTTTTTATTGGAATTCATTGAAAACAACTAGTAGTAAGTTTTGTTTTATAAACTAGAAATGCTTAAATTAATCTTAAGTCTTTTTCTTACATATTTCACATTTTTTAATTTCAATTGGAATTGTTATTTCATTATTTCAAATTTACTTTAAAGTGAAGGATTAAACATCAACAGGATCTTCCAACAGCCTTTCTCCATAGCCTAGCATTCGTTTGTAGTAATTGTGGACAAGTTTCAAGGTAACCAAATGACCAAGTAACAAAATTAACATAATAGAGCAGCTTACAACCCTTTCGTCGAATGCTACCAAGTAGTAAGTGTTCAAAAAGAAAGTCATTCCGCCCAGGATTGTTGGAATGATTACAATTTGTCCGAATATCCACAATTTAATTGATGATACACTTCCCTAAAAGAACAATGTTATCCAAGAAGCACTTGTCGGCTTAGTTTTAGATTTACCTTTGATATTCCAACAATCAGAAATGTGTTGCACGTAAACTCAATTATGCTCACAATTATACCAAAAATACAGAATATTATGATCCTAAATTCCTCGTCACGTTCAACTCCAGGGACCAATTTCTGGAGGTTTCCCAGTAGGTAAAAGCAGATGATGAACAGAAAACAAAACACGAGCTGTAATATATTAATGATTCTTTTAACACTTTTAAAACACAAACGAATGCAACGTACTATTTGAAATAACCCAATAAACGTGCAGAATATTTTCAATTTATTATCCTGATTTCCGTCTTCTGGCATTTTGAAAATGATCAATTTCCTTTCAATTCCGTAATGAACAATGATCGTCTTGAGATTTGAACCGCAACTAATCAGTTCTGGAAGAATATCCAAATCTCGTGTCGTTTTCTGGACAAAATTCTTGTTGCCAGCAAAATGGTGCGGTGGAAAAAAGCGTCCACTCGACAATTTTCGTTCTTGGCACCTCTCTTTCAATTATGCACAAATTATGCTGTACTTGAAATTCAATACTTATTGCTCGCTGCTTTATCGCTAGATAAACAAATATCGTTTGTACGATGCTAAGAAATTTAACAAGAAAATAAACAAAATTTTTAATTAATACCTAATTTTTGAGAACAAATTCAATTTGTTATTGACCTCCCGGCATTCAAGAACAACTTGAAAATTTTCAATCGGTATTGGTCTATTGGACAATGGACTCTCTTTGCAGGTTTTTCGTACGAATGTACTCCTCTCTTGATCGTGAATTCGCCAATGAGAATTGAAAAGGAAATTGCTTCCGTTGAACATTTTTTAGAACTTTCAAGGGCTCATGTGTTTTATGACGCATCGCGGGTATTTCCTCAATTAGTACAGGGTGGTTATGTTTCATTTTAGGTTTAGGCAAATGTAAGGGTTGTATGCACTTTAATTAACCAGGAAATTGTGAAATTCGTTTCGAAAACTTGTTTAAAAAGGAAGATATGTAATAATGATAATTAATTTAATTGTTACCAAGTTGACGAATAAAACATTTTTTTTCAATGAATATCACAATTCCATAAAATTTTAAGATTTTATTTATCACCTTAAAATTATATAAAGACAAGTAACAAAATCTGCAGATAGAGCTAAAAATTATAAATACAATTGCAGATATGTAGCTTGACGTCACATTCACAGTTGTCAAATCTCAAGACATAAACAGTTGTCAATCAAATATCAATATGGAACAAAAGTCAAACAGAATACACAAACAAAATTTAAAAAAACATAATCAATAATGAAAAATTAGAAAATCATTAGGAAAATTAGGAAGTGTCAAATAATTTTGTGCAGTGCAGCCAACATATTCGTATATTCATGAGTATTAATTTGTCTGCACAGCGGACTACGGCTAAAAAATTAAGAAATAGCTCTAAGCCGGCTATGAAATATCTTGTAGCCGATAGCTCATGCTGCAGTTTTGTGCACTCGTCCGGCTATTTTCAAGCCGATAGCTTGTGTTGTGTTTACAGCATAAGAATAACGCACATGAATTTTCTCATATCGTTACCTAAATTCTAAAACCTGCTAACCGCCAAAAACAAAATATTACAGGAGAACAAAAAAACCATTTCTTTCTTTAGCATTGCATATTGTGTAAGGGAGTTAGAAGATTTTTTGTAAGTGAAATAAAGGGACTTCCCAGAAAGTTATGCTGAAAAGTATTATGTACATTTGTGCAGCGTTGCCAGAGCTACGAAATGAAATAAAAATCTCATTCTTGCCAAAATTTAAAACCAAAACTGTATCTTTCACAAATCGAGACCAAATCATAAGTTAACGTTGGCGATCTTGGTTGCAGGAGTAATCCTCGTTATGTTTCACATCCCCGGTGCACCGTTCAACTCACTTGTCAGGTGCAAACCAACCTGACACAACAAGAGTAACTCTCTTGTGCTATTTTGTTGCGTATCAGAAAGTCGCTCAATTTGCACCAGATAACAATTTATAATTTTAGATTCATACTTAAAAACTATGTGCATGATTCTTTCGTTTACAAAGGACAATTTACTTTACTGATTATCAGATCTGTAAGCTTTTCGATTGGTTGATCTGAAATTGATTGGTGGATAGTGTGTTCTTCTGCACACGACAGTTATAACTGTCAAATCCCTGAAAATTCGCTTAAGGTTAAAGTTGCACCACTCGGCAAATACTTGAACTAGAAATATTGAGATGGCGGCATTCATTAACTTTGTTTGAAATAATTGATTAGGTAAACCCACGCCATTTTTATTTTCTTAATAAATTATTTCTGTAACTACCAGTTCACCATCGAATATTGCACCACGCAATTTTTAACAAATAATATTTACTCATGATTGTGACTTTGTTTAATGTTTAGTTCATTTTGATTTACAAGTAAAACCACAAATCAAACATTTCAAATTTACATTACGTTTTGGGGTTTAATAATATCTTCAAATAATTAAAATTTTTAATTGCTAAATAAATAAGACACAATTTTTTGGAGAAAGTGTACTTAACAAATTAAGTTCTATTGAATTAAATTAACTACTACTTTAAAAGCTCATCAAGGTCGTAACGCGTTTCTGTCGCCAAAAACTTTGTAACAATTTTGTAATATTAATATTTAAAATTTATATTTAAGTGTTATACATGAAATAAATAAATAAAAGTAACAATTGTTTGTCTTTGCCTTGCAGTGCACGATGCATCTGGAATTCCCGGTTCGAATTTTGGGTCTGGACAAAATTTTTGGCTTGGATCGCAGGAGTCGTGTATGCGTTTAAATGTAAAGCCTAGGAATCCTCTGATCCTTGATTATGAATATGACGTTCCGAAATTGATCGAGGCGACAGCTCCGTTTCGTACAAATTATGCGGTCATATATGCGAACTTGACGTCCCCATATCAACTTCCTTTTATCTATTACGTGAAGGTATAGTATATCGATGGACAATCTTAATATATAAAATCCTAGCGGTCGTGAAGCAGAAAATGAATTTCATTGAAAGCGGGGAAATTCATTTATGTACATTGATCAAACACAGAATGAATTTCTCTCCGCTTCCTGGAAATGAATTTCATTCACCGGGGAATAGGATTCACTCAAGCGGGGGAAATTCATTTTCTACATGACTTCATAAATATCTATCAATGTTTTTTTTCTAGTTCAAACATAATATATCAAACATAAATTTATGTTCTACAGATCCCGCTGGAGCTGGGAGTGTGTGTGCCAGACTCCTGTAGCACACATGACCTCTTCAATGTGTCCAATATTTACTTCCAAAAAAGGGAGTTGGCGTTCCAGAAGATGTACAGCATAGACGTTAAGGCAATCGAAGTCAAGAAACTATCATTCACACGATTCCTGGAGCGCTCCGATGTCCAGAGTATAGTTGGAGGTGTCTGCCTTGCTGTGCTCGTGGTGATACTCTTCAATCTCCTTCCTAGAGCAAATAAGGGCTCTATTCTAGAAAAGATACAAAATTGTTTCAATCTAACCAATAACTACGAGAACCTCATGAACATGGACATTCCAGAAAACAGTATAGTAGCAATTGATTCCACACGAGCCCTGACGTGCTTAATGATAATGGCTGCACATGTGATGTACTTTTCAATGTTTACGTACTCGAACGCTAGTGACTTCATGTTTGGAGTCACTCATCTATCCACACAGATTCTATTTTTATGCGTCATCTACGTCGATACCTTCTTCGTCGTTAGTTCATTTTTGTTGGTTTACAATTTTATGAGAAACGAGGAGCAAATGGAAGCGATCCGAACGAATAGTCTCTGCAGCAACATCAAACTCTTTTTCAAACAACTTCTGCACAGGTACTTGAGACTGACTCCAGCTATTATACTGACTATGGCCGTTGGTCACCTTGTGGCGGTTTACCTAAAAGAGACTAGCATATTTTACATCCCTGATAACATTGACATGTACTGCCCAAAGTAAGTGAATATTACCCCAATAACGACGAATAAGTTGATCGTTTTCATCAATTCACAGGAACAGTTGGTGGCGTAGCCTCCTCTACATTCAGGGGCACTTCCCACTTGAAGAAATGTGCGGGACATGGACTTGGTATATGTCATGTGACATGCATTACTTTGTGGTTTGTCTCATTGGACTCTTCGTTTATGTCAAGTACGGGATCATGCTCATGAAATCATGAAATCATTCTAATCAAATCATCCATAGATACCCAACAGTGGCGAAGCTGCTCTTCGTCATGATGTCTATTGGATCTCTCAGTATATCGTGGTACGTTAACCAGACAAATAAGTTTACCTTCAACATTGACCAAGTAGTGGTCTTAAAAGATACGATTTACTCCTCGCCTTGGGTCAGGATGAATCCCTACTTTGGTGGAGTTATTGGAGGCTATCTCTTCCACAAGTACAAGACGGATGGCCTCAAAGTGAATGTAATATTATTCAAAATTACTTTAAAGTAATGAAAACAATTTCATATCTTCTTTCAGACATACACTTACTACTTTTGGTTGTTGACAACCTTTGGAATATTCGCTGGCCTCATTATAGTTTTCGATTTCCAAGAGCACCTCCCCGTCATTGCATTTTTTGTCACCCAATCCTTTGGACGTTACTTCTTTGGATTATACGTGGCTTGGTCAATATTCGTCCTACATTTCTCACAAGGATATATTCAGAAATTCATGTCCCTCAAAGTGTTCTATCATCTAAGCAAGCTCACCTACATGATTTACCTGATTCAACCCATTGTCGTGGCATTCATTCGAGGAATTCGCAGTACACCGGGTGTTCTCCAGGCTTCCACTGTTTACATCGAACTAATCGGGATTGCAGTGATCAGTTACGTTTTGTCCATAGTCTTTTACTTATTCTTTGAGATTCCCTACTGCAAGTTATCTTCAGAATTTGTTATGAAACGAACAAAACCCTTAAAAACAAATTCATGATATTTGATTGTTGTAAAAGCTTTTAATTGTTAAATAAAATATTTTAAAACCAAACGAATAAATACAATAATAATAGTGAATTGTTTTAAGATACAAAACAAGTACAAAACACTCATGAACTCATGGCTCCTCGTTGTCAGAAGATACTATTAACATAAACAGCCAAAGACATCATCTCTCTTCCAACCACAAACTCACTTCATAGCTCTGTCGGCAGGAAAAGACACATCCGACACGAGTTTAGGGCTCGCACAAATAATCACTATTGGGAATCCGCACTATGCTCAATGAGTGATCGGCAGGAAACCACTCATCCGATCCTCACATCTGTGCTCACACGCCCAGGATCCTGGTGAGGAGACCACACCGATAGACATCAATCCCTATATCCTCATAATCAAAACGAAAAAGGGCACTCATGTCTGCCCTTATAGCGAGAAGAAATGTTAAAGTCTTTGGTCGCTACAAACGATTTGATCGTTAAGCGGGGTTCACATCGCAACGTGAATGTGCAAGTGAAAGCTCTTCGCTATTCGCGAACTAAATCCATCTATTGGATTTTTCAAAAAGTTCTTTTCCGGTTCGAACACAAGGTTGTTTTCGCATGTGAGAACGAATAAAGTTGAATCTATCCAACTTTCCTTCGAAATGCATCGAGGAGGTGTGATGCATTTCCCATATGTACGAAAGGGACAAAAACCACTTGTACGTTCACGTTGCGATGTGAACCCCGCTTTAAAGCCAAATGTTATGCCGGTGCGTCGTTATAGACGATTTTCACTGTACTTCACATATGACTCTATAGCAATTTCAATAACTAAAATCTTCACCCAAAACGTGTATCATATAAGAAGACAATGAATTTTAGCGATGATTTTGCTCTTAAAGAAAACTTACCGATGCTGCTAGGATCTTCAGACTGACTAACATGCCAAGTAATTCTTACCTCATGATTTCAAAAAAATCAGAATACTGCAAGGTAAATTTTGCAGCACAATACCGGTGGCAGACTACAGAACTCGAACTGGATTTAGTCGTTATTCGCAGTTTCAGTTCGTAGTCTGTCAGCAACTGAACAGGATTTTTACGGTTTATTGGCCTCAGAACTGGCCAGTGGGTCGTTTTTTCAGTTTCAGTTCTGGAAACAAGATTTGATGGTTGCAACTAGCCTGTTGCCAACTTCAACTCACTATTTGACGTCAATATAAGATATTGAGGTTGATAAAAGCTACTAATATGAGTTGAGTCACAATTATTATTTATATTATATTATAAATCAATAAATAACTAAATATTATATAAATATATAAATTCATAATTATATAATATTGTTTTTTTCAATTAAAAGTAACTTGGCTTCCATTTCAAAATCCAGTTTCGTTGGAAAATAAAGGTAAATGCGTCAAACTGCAAATAATTTTGGTGGTTTCACTGTAGTCTGTCTAAATTTGTTTGAATAATTTCAAATATCGCGGAAATAATGGAATTACTTCTAACAGAATGTTGCACCACCTGTTGGCCAGTTTGGCAATTCAACCAGTGTGGGTACAGCAGTGCAACTTCTACTCTCGCATGGAAATTCTCTCGTTGAAAAGATCATGCGCTCAAATGTCAAAACGCACCACTACTCTCAGAAACGCTGTGCACTTTACACACAATGTATGCGTGAGCGGGGCAAGTGAATACATCCGCATCGGACGAGATTTTATTGCCTTCCTACACAACGATGAGTTTTTCGTGTATGTACACGGAATGTGATTCGCATGTGTGCGTGGATTAATCATCTTCTCCAGTCGTTCGTTGACTTAATACACACGAAGGGGAACCCTGCCTTTGTTGTATTGTTTGCCATCGCAGAGTGAAGTTGTCGAAATTCACGACAGAAAATTCAATATGGCGCCGAGTGTCGGATGTAGTGCGTGAGACGATGTGGATAAATTTTGCTTTTTCACTGATAATCAACCGAAAATTTTATTGATTTAACGTGGTTTCGGTGAAACGAATTAATTAATTATCGAAATTAACAATTAATCCGGTTTAACTGCAAATACAAATCGTGTAAATCAACAAAACAATTCAATTGAGAAACTGCCTTCGATCGACTAGTTGAAAAGGACGAGGACGTGTGCATACAAGGAAAGAAAGTAACGAGAATAACAAAAATCGATTATGTACGAAAATCATCGCTCGAAAGGAGCTCTTGCAGTTACAGAAGGATCCCAACTACCGACACCACGACCTGGAGTGACGGAATTTTCGGAAAATTTCAATTCAATTTTGTGCGGTAGCAAGTCGAAATCGAAATCAAAATCAAAATCACTGTCAATTTTCATTGGTGTATGAGTGATTTCACGTTTCGTGTGTGTTCCGTCTTAATTTTCTGCCCATAATCCTTACAAATGTCTCGTGTCAAAGTGAAATTGCAAAAATTCAACAGAAAAAACCCAAAAGTCAAGATCATTTGCTAGTGGTGTGCGTTAGTGGAAAATATATATTAACACATTCACATATTGAATTCAATTTTAAAAATTTTCAAAATTCTTCTCAAATCCTTTGCGAGGGAAACAATACCAGCACACGCACCAGAGGAAGGAGGAAGTGATTTTTGACATTGCTTTGTTGTTGTTGTTTTGGTGTTGTTAGTGTCCTTCAAAACGAAACGAAAAGAAAAAATAAAAATTTTTTTGTTTTTGCAAAAATTACACGTGTATTAGTGAGTTCTAGTGAAAAATTTCTTTGTTTGGTTTTTGAAACAAAAAGTGTTAATTTAATTTCGATAATTTGAATTTGATAATTTGAATTTGAATTCGAATAATATAAACAAATAAATCAAAATGGCAACGGATAAAATCAAAGTAGCAGTTCGTGTGCGACCATTCAATCGCCGTGGTGAGTTGAAGAAAACGAACAAAAATTGAATCAATTTCAATTCAACTTTGACCCATTTTCGTTCCCTTTTCACTCCCGACTGTGAAATCATACGAAATGTCAGTCTGATTTTCGTGAAATTCTGACGTTACCCAACTGTCAGATGATTCAAGTTCATTTCATTTCATTTTATTTATTCAACTTAATACAAGTACATAACTAAGAGAAGGTTTCTTAACAAGATTTTTCTCTCACAAACACGACATCAGCAATAGAGAGAGACCTTCTGTCATCATGACGATCGGCGACACCACACAGTGTTGCCACGGATAAAACGATGTGTTTCGTAACGACTCGATTTGAATTTTTGCTGATTTATTCAAACCAAAAAATTTTATTCAAAAATTCACTAAATTTAAATTCATAGCTTTTTAATTGATTCGCAGAAAAACTGGAAAGTGTCTAGTTTTCGCAGTTTAGTGGAGCCGGTTTGATGAGGTGCCCGTGCCGCATTCATTCTGTCGCCGGACTGTCTGAGTTTCCTGATTTCATTTACAGTACAACCTTGATAAACGCAACTAAAGGAAACTGTGGCTGTTGCAATATCTGAGGTTGATGCATTAACCATGTAACACATTTCACTGGCATTCATTGTTAAATTTTATGCAGTCAAAGTCCTCTAACTTGAACTCGCTGTTGCCAAGTTAACCTGTGAAATTCAATTTACATTATTCAGTTACACTTTATTCAGTTCATATTATTGATACAAATCGCCAGAATAGCCATCTTTAAATTTTTTTGCAATTTCTCCTCTTTGCTGCATTCTTCATTTCATTAATTATTTGAACTTTTGCTTTGAAATTTAAAGATTTCAATTTAGGCTCTACCATTTCAAATTTTGATCTAATAAAACTCGACACGCACTAATTGAAACGTTCTAATGAACTGAAATCTTTAACTGATTTACTTGATGCATTCTTCTTGCTTTAATGACAATCCCTATCGCACTATGTATTAATTGCGAAATACGTTACTCCGAGTTAGAGGATGGCAATTTCTTTGTTTTCAATTTCAAGAGCCAACGGTTTCACTGCAACTGAGAGGGAGTTTCAATTTAGAGAATTTCAAGTTAAAGAACGGTATTTGTTTGAATATTTGAAGGGAGACTGTATTTCTACTACGACTCTATATAGGTATCATACACATACATGAATATATGTAAGAATTTGAAATTTTCAACTGGGTTTCCTTACACTCTATGTGCTTCGCCACAGCTAGTTGCGTTTATCGAGGTTATACTGTATTTACCAAATTCAGGTGGTAGAAATGTTGATGTTAATCATAAAATTCAATTGGGTACAAAAAAAAAGCACTTCCGGGCAATAGAATCAATAACACCTAAGCAAATTCTTTAAGATTTCACATTTGAAAATGACGAAGTAAGTAACGGAAGAAGTTTAGGTTCAAAAGAACCAACCTACACAAAACCCACACGATGCAAATTTCTTATATTACTTTATTTTCTATTCAACAAAATGTTGAAATGCATTTCATTCCAGTTCATTGCAGGTTTTTGATTCAATTTCAACTTTGAAATTCCTTGATGTGAGTTTTGCGTGACAAGCTAAAAGGTTCTTGTTACGTGAAGTTCGAATTTCAATCTGTTACTTCGTGGAAATAAGAATATAAAAGACGATATCCTTCCGTGAAATAGCACTTCCGGTGAAGGAGTTTATTCATTATTCATTTCAAATTGACAAAGTATGTGTCCGACCTAGTGTGTTCCTTTCAAGTTTTTCAATTTATTTTCTATGAATTTTATGAATGAAGACAGACAATTATGTTTTGATATTGAAAAATTCTGGGTAATTCACTAATTTGATGAACTGAAATCTTCAATTAACTAGTTGATGAATACAAAAATTCAAGGAACACACTGTTGGCAGCGCCTCTACATCTAAATTCAAAACACTTCAATTCTACGTAAGGATGCGTCCCTTCACGGTGCACATTAGTGAAACATTATACGGAACTCGATCGGAAATCAGACGGAAAACTAAATTCTGTCGGAATCTGTCAGAAAAATTTGAGGCAAACGAAAATTTTGACCAGACTCAAATCAGTCGGAGAATATGAGAATATGGGAAAATTGTATTCATATGAGCTGAGGCTTCTTTGTAACTGAAACCTCAAATACGAACAACTGTAAAGTATGTAGTCTCTAAGAGCTGAGCCCCATTGAACCTTAGGATTAAGGAAGCTTGTGGCCTTACTCCACATATTTTGGAGTGACAAGTGTATCTGTAATTAAGTTGTATCTATTTCAAATGCAGGAGACATGGGATCTTTTACGCAGCCGTGATCTGTATCTACATGTACAGTGGTTGGCCATATTATTATGGACATGGAGATGTCTTGTGGGATATACGAGTCCCTAGTAAAAACAGGCTCTTTGATTGAATGCTACTATATTTATTCGCTAATATGTAATAGAAACTAAATCTAATAAACTAAAGTCAAACTAGACATGATAATTGATTTTTAACCTTGAAAATGCATAAATGACTAGGGTACGGGTATCCTAATTTATTTAATATACTAAAAGCTATCCACAAAAGAGACTTTTTTTAGAGGCGAACCCGTGTCTCACGGAATACAATTTTGTATATCCTCACATCCCAATGATTGAACAATGTAGTTTTACATAGTATTAGAGAGAGCCATAATTACGAAAATGCTTATGAAAATGCCAGAAATCGTAGCCCCACCCAAAGCTAAAAAGCTACAAAAAATCCAATTAAAGTGTCCATAATAATTGGGCCACCCACTGTAGTTACTTATTCTGGGCAAGTGATCTAGCCACTGAGCTATTGTGAACACGTGCTTTTTCTTCATGTCCCAGGATCATGTTGAGCCACTCGCTAGTTCCACTTGATCAAGGTCATAGTTCTAACTATCAAATTCATGTTACACTTTCATTTAGAGTCACCACGATGTCAGCAGTGCCATCTCTACATGAGTTAAAAATGAATCGATATTCACTAAAACGAAAATACTGGAAAACGCTAATCGTTCTATCCACTGGAATGCATGAGAACCTCATAACTTCTGATAATTTGATAATGAACCTTTTCTTTTTGCCGTCGAGTAAAGAGTGTCACCTTCCAGTCGGTAAACTTTAGCATGTAGATAACAAAACGCTAACTTTATCGATCGATAAGCAAAACAAAAACAAAAACAAGAATAAAACGAAAAAGAAAACTTTCTTTTTGTCTGAGAAAGTTTCGTTTCATTCTTACGTTGTTTCGTGTAATTATATATTTTCTGTTTTGTTTTGTTTCTTGCAATTTTCTTGATTAGATTCCATCTTACGTCATACATACATTGAGATAGAAAAGTTATTAAATATTGAATAACTAAAAGAAAATTAGTTGTAAATGGAAAAATGTGGATTTCGTTTCAATTTTCCAATGAATTTTCCTTTTCAACTTGAGTTGAATGCGAAGCCATTGACGAAAATTTCTAGGGTTGGTGCGAAATCAACCCCGTTCCCTCATTCTAATTGTGGCATTTGGTCAACCACTATTGATTTTAATGTGATGCGTGTCGATTTACTCCATTTTCCTCCAATAAAGACAAGCAATTATGGCCCCAACTTCTGTTGTCTGTTCGTGACAAAATGAAATACGAAAGTCTCCCCTTTATTATTTGATTGGCGTCTTATACACTTTCTACGTAGTGGATAATGATCGATAGTGTAGAATTCATATCGATTCATGGTGATTACATAACGACTCCATGTCGACTCTTTACTCGAGTTTCACTTTCTTCCACTATCTAAATGCGACGCAGTTTCCATTAGATACAAGGATTAACTGATAGTACACTATCGTCTCCACCCAGATCTAAGGGGATCTAATGATTTCACAGGTGACACCAATAAGACAAACTGTTCCCTCTTATCTCACTAGCAGCAGTTGTAAGGAATATGAAATCGCTTCGTCCCTTGTATTTTTATTAACCTAAAAAGGGATTGATGGAGTTTATGTTTATGACACTTTTCGGGTACATAAAATTTCATCGATTTACTTTTGTTAGTTTTATGACGAAAACTCCTTTTATATCTGACGTCATTCTGTTTTGTGTTCCACTGACAGCTTGACTGAAATATATTTGAACAATTTTGTAAGAAACTTTTTACCTTGTGCGAAATGCAATCAAAAACATGTAATTTTGCAAATAGTTCATAGATGGCATTGAATCAGTGTTTTTTATATTATAATGTTTTTATTAGGTCAGTTTCCTGTCTGTCTGTTCGGCACAAATCTTGCAATCAATTTTTAACTAACTTCCCGATGAGCTGGAGACTTGAAACTTTAAACATAGATCAGAAGTGGAATACAATGCAATATTGGGAAAAAATTTAAAAAAAAAATAAAAAAAATTTTTGAAGTCGATTCTAAAATTTCACACATACAAGAATAAAAAGCAGAAAATAATTATTTAAATAAAAAAAGATTTTTAATGTACAACGTTTTTAAAATGGACTAAAGAGTATAAAATAATTTCTCCTAACCCCATACAGATCCCGTACCCCATAGAGATTGTAATGGAAATTTGTGATTGTGAATTTTTATTAGCTATGAAAATACTTGTATGATTTAAAACGAAAAACGTGGGACAATTTGATCAAAAACATGTAATTTTGCAAATGGTTCATAGATGGAGTTGAATCAAAATTCATGTTTCAACCTGGGTTTCACGTGATTCATTTTTGTGTTCAGTTTCAATTTTGTTGTTTGACTCTAAAATTGAGTTGATGTTTAAAAATAATTTTTTCTTAAATATTCTTGTAAATAACTTTTGGCTGAAGAGAAATTAAAGACAACAGTCTCCAGTGGTTTTTAATCTTTTGAATGATTTTCATTAAAATAAATTTCGAATAAATCCCGATTGAAATTTGTCTCAAATGGAAACTTGGATTACCTTTTTAAGTGGAAGAAAATTAGTTGGAATTAACATAAATGAGATTTGTGAGTCATCGAGGAAGTTCTGGAACATGGAAAATAAATTGCTATTCGCCGGTAGTTCCTGAAACACGTGATAAACAAGAAAAAGTACATTTACCCAATGAACATTAAAAGAAAGTGTGTTTTTTTTGTGACTTAAATCGTGACTGAAATTTCAAACACAAGATGTCACTTTAAACAATCGTCAAGTGCCCGTAATAGTCGCTTAAAGGAATTGCTGTGAATACAAAATTAAAATTCCTCGTCATCATGTTGTGTTCTTATCACGAGAAAATTCCACATTGGTAGCAAACAAAATCAACTTCCGGTTTTTAATACGCAAACCTGATAAGAGCCACCAGCGCCAGCACCATCAACAGAAGTGACTCAGTCAAGGGGGAGACAATCCAATATTGGCAAATTTGCATGAGAATGGACTACCTACTGTCAGATACATACACCTGCCCCATCCGCTGAGTCAGCTGTTCGTAGAGGAGAATTTGAATTCTACCCACCCCCAAACGCCACAATATGACATTTTCATTGTCACATGAATGACATGAATTGATTTAATAAAAATGCCCCCACTAGTTCGCACTCCAGTGCCAGAGGTGATGGCCACACAGGTACAATGATATCCGTTCAAATGTTTGCAGTGTTGTCATTTAACTTGTTCGAGATAAAATGACATCATTGGATATTTATAATGTTTATTGTGTGATAAAGAACAGATAAAAATTGTTACTAATTAGTTAAACTAACTAATTACGATCCACTTGATAAAAATTTCTGTACAGATTCTAAACATGTTTCAACCATTGTTGACTCGGTTCAATTCAATTGCGTGAATGTGTGCTAGTGGGTAGTTTGTCCCTTCGGGGTAGTTTGCACTTCTTGAATTATTTGTTTCTGGTCAAGTAGAAACATTAATGTTCATTTTGTTTATATAATATTTGTGTTAATTTGTTGTTTTTGTGAATGCAAGTAACTCAAAGCTCATTACTTTCATGATTCAAACGACCATGATCGACACATCAGAATGAGGGAATTCATTGAATGTGATCAGTTAATTGAAATTCAATGGCGCAATTGCAATGCATGCATGCCGGGAAAATTGAATGGATTCAATTGATTGGAAAGAGAAAACTAGTTCAATGTCAGTCAAGGTATTCTTGCAAATGTTTATTTTCACATGAAAGTGAGGGAAACTAAGTCACCATTTGTAATCTGAAAAGTACTATCAGGGATCATGTTCATAATTTTGTTTTCGTAATTTCCCGGTCATTGGAGCGATCGTGTGAGGAGGAATGAGGAACACAACAAAATGACAGCAAAACAATTGGTGCAACCAATCAAAACAATCGGTTTGACAGCTTGTTTATCATGGACTAGAGACCACTCCTAGTGTTAATTTTTCGTTGCCTTATTCCTTTACGACTGAGAATTTAAAGTGGGTTCAAATATTCACCACCGCCAATGCACTGAATTACACTGAAATACATTTTTGAGTATGAAATATATTTGTCACCTTTCACAGGAATTGGATGATTCATTTCTGTGGCCTGACAGAGACACTTGTTCGAAGTGAAGTCAATAAAATATTTTGTTAAAACCTAATTAAGAACAGACGTCTCTCCCCAAAAGAAATGTCAATCAAAATATTAACGGCAGTCTTAGCCTTGAAAAAACTTACCCTTCCAAAGTGGAAAGAAGAAGGGTTTGCGTGCCACAGACTAATTGACGAGTGGATAAAAATATTCAGTGATAAACAAAGTTGACTAATACCGTCATTTGCTGAAAACGAAAAAGTTGGGGGAGAATTTGGAGATTTTATTTTTATAATTTGAAGGATTTAAAAATAGTTCAACTTCCATAGACAGACAAATTCGAGAAGCTTTCGAATTTTCGTTGAATTGTTTTAATTAATCCGCTTGGAAAATAATTTCCATGAAAAATCAAATTTGGCAAAGAAGTCGCGGGATTCCATTTGTGGAACGGAAAGTGAATCAATAGAGAAAACTATAACTTACTGGATTTTATGGAAATTATAAAGCTATTGAATAGAAATCAAGTCAACATTTTTGGTGCAGAAAGAGTTACTTCACTTCGAGTGGGTGGACTGACAGTTTTCGCCAAACATTTGACATGGAGCCACCTACAAATGTTTTCACCCCACACATAAGGCCGCACATAAAATCAATAATAGTACAATATGTCATCCAGGTTTGACCGTCACCACCATCACGGACATGGGAGCCACAATTCACGTTTTATTTACAATTTTCAAATGTGGAGAGAACTTAAACAGCCTGTGGAGACTTCTCGATTTCTCGATTTCTCGAGTGAGTCATGAGATTGAGGTTACACGGTTACGAGACTGGACAGTCGCTTGTCATTCAGTTGGTTTTGCTTTTTCCAATGAATTTCCATTAGTTATTTACAATTCAAATGGAACGTCTCGTTGGTCTGGAAAATGTGCATTTCTGTGATGGGGCAAGCAGTGTGGGATGTAATTTTTTTTTAATTGGAATGGCAGTGGAGACATTTTACAGATTCAATGAGTGTCACGTACGCAAACGCACATCATCGCATCCCCTATACTCACGTATGACGTTGATCTATTTAGAAACAAACATGTAATTTGGCAAATGGTTCACAGATGGCACTGAACACGTTTTGGAGGAGACATTTTCGAATTTTTGGACTTTAATACTTTGGTCCAGTTTGAAAGATTGAAGGGGAGTCATGTACACATACGCACATTCCCTATACTCATGAAACTGATAATTTAGACATGTAAACATGTAATAATCCAACAAATGGATCATAGGTGGCACTGAAAATATTTTGGAAGAGACATTTTAAAATTTTTGAAATTTAATACTTTGGGTTTGGTCTAGCTTGATAGATTCAAGGTGAGTCATGTAAACAAACGCACATTTCCTGTGCTATCCGAAAACATGTAATTTAGCAAATGGTTCATAGATGGCACTGAACATTTTGAAGGAGACATTTTCGAATTTTTGGACTTTAATACTGTGGTTTAGTTTGAAAGATTCATTGAACGATTCTCTGTACCCAAGTATGCGGTTGATCTATTGATACGAGAACATGTAATTTAGCAAATGGATCATAGATGGCATTGAACACAGTGGAGAAATTTTGTTGCATTTCTTGAATTTCAATTTTGCATTTATGATTTTTGCTTATAATCTACTTCTCTAAATTAATCATGAATAGTACTCAAAATGTCGAAAATCTCGAAACAAACAAAATAATAAATTTAATGAAAAATTGTCAATGATTCCAGATTTATCTCATTTGTCCTTCAATATCTACTGATAAAGTCATGAAATTTTCTTGATGAGCAACCCATTAAATCCTTTTGTCTCTATCGAGAACAACTTTAATTAATAATGAAAGAATTGTTTGATAAACTCAAACGATTCACAAAATAACGTCAACATTATCTCCAGCAAATATCAGATGGAGCAATAATTTTTCAAAAGGATAAATAATTTGAATGTAATCTTTGAATCTAAATGGGTTTCTCGGATTTCTGGATAATCCTTTTGTTTTAGCATAATTAATAGTTAAGATGGATATTTGTTAAAGTGCCATTATACGTTGCTTTAACGTAGTGAATTGTTATTGAAGTCAATCGACTAGATATACTATTGCCTTGTATGTAATATCCTTATTTACAACACACCTGAGGTAATTTTGTATCTTATCTACTTTTTGAACAAACAAACTAACTTGGCTCAAGGAGAAAGGATCATGACGTCAAGGATGCTAGCAGTTTCTCTGTTTATCTTTCGAACAACTTTACTCCACTTGTGCTTACTGATATCCCTGAAAGTTAACAAAGATTACCTAGATATGAACTTCCAATAAACCAAGGAGACATGGAACTTCTATTTGCGATTAGAACATTGAAGCTGATTCTGTTTTGTGTTCTTGGTGTTACTATATATATCACTTTGTGAAGATATCTCATGGAAATGTCATATTTATAAAAAATTTATTTAATTCCAGAACTCGAGCTGGGAACACAATGCGTCGTCGAAATGGAAGCACAACAGACAATTCTCCACAACCCCACATCAATAGACAAAATAGACAGGTAAGGCGGAGAATTGAATCAAATGAAACTTTATGCGTAACTCTCATTAATTAAAGAAAATTCTAATTCAAGTAAGGATAAACAAAACAATATTTTTGGCTAGAGCCGTTAATCAAATTTATTTTTTGCGTATCTGTTTTTCTGCTTTATGTTGTTTGGAATAACTTTGTTATTTTTTGTTTTATTCCTTTCTTATTTCCAAGAAATTCTCAAGAGCATTGTCTTGAAGTTGGCAGTAGCCAGGGCGCCATCGTACACAATATGACAAAAAGGAGAAAAGGGAAAAAATAAAATTTAGTCAGGAAATTTTTCTGCTTGTATCATGCAGATATCGGTGGAAATGAGAATTTGATATTAATTGTTTCACATTCGGATGAGTAATGAGCTTTTTAACATTTTCATCAAATTTTGTTAAATCATTTCAATTAAGTGCCATTTTGATTTTCTTATGGAAAAAGTGAAAATTTCATCAAGTTCAACTTTACTCAGTTTCAAAGCTATTAAAAACTTTTTGCGAGTTACTACTAAAATAACTAATTTAAAATTGGAAACTATCATAGCTAATCCGTAAATCCAAAATCTAACAAACGAAAAGCGAAAAAATTTCGTGTGCAGCATCAAAGCTTTTAAAAGCTTGTTCCGAATTACTACTAAAAATTTGAGAAAAATATCTATTATCTCGACTGGATCCAAATGTCACGATTGAATTCAAGATCCATATAGTTGACAACTCACTTGAAATTTGAATTCAACAATTCAAATCTGATCCATACTCTCCTGCCGGTTTCGATTCGTTCTGAGTCCGATAAAATATTTTTACAAGAACAACAAAATGAGTTTGTGTGAAAATTTCTGTATCGTTCAATCGTTCTTTGAAACAGTCACCGACAAAATGAAAGTACACTCCACATCACTTCAGTGTCAGGGAAAACTGAGAAAACTAATAAAACTTTTAAAATAGTTTTCTCCTTGTGCCTTTGTCAGGATAAAGAACCTTAAAGAACTTTCTCAAATTACGGAAACCTTATTATTCAGAAATTTCTTTTCGTCTAAAAATATTTGATTGAAAAGTTTTATTAATCCTTTTTTTTTTAAATCTCTTTTCAATTTAGCTTTGAGTTGTTAATTTTATAAGCACTTTAGTAGTACTTGTTTGCGCAAAAATATTCATGACCTCATTAAAAGCACTAATTCGTTAATATAACGACGAAGAGTGCAGTGAGTGAGTGAGTGAGTGAGGTGAGAGCTTCTTTTCTAAGTCTATTTATTTATGTGAATTAATGAGGACTCTTCGGTTTTGTGACGTCGAAGTTGATGTTTGAGTGTCAATTTATCTGCTTTTATGTTATATCTTCAATCTTGATTTACAAATCATACTCAATGTGAAGACATTTGCAACCCTCACAATTTGAAGAACGAAAACTGATTCCTTATCTATGCGACTCAATGTGAAATGAATTTTTCACATATAATTATAGTAACATATAATTTTTCATGCTTTCCCCAAATGTGAGTCAACTGTCTATCAGATAACAAAAACAAGGGACATGGGTACACTTATGTATAACTACACTGTATGTAAATAAAGCAAACTGGTTTGATTGGTGAAATTCAATGTGTTTGTAGATACGGCATCCACACACGTAAACTCTTCTGTTGATTTTCTACTCATGTTGTTATTTCAACGGTAATATTATATTTTCATCTGGATTTCCGTTTTGCACCACAAGTTTTTGATATAAAATGAAGAGCATGGTTTATTTTAATGGATAAAAGTTTTGTTTGAACTTCATCTAGTCTTTAAATTCAATAAAACATTAAAACCCCTTCAAAAATTCCTGATATCGGAAACTCAAGAGATTCCTGTGAAATTCAATTTGTGAAAAACTTTTCCCACCAGAAAATGCATCCTTGATGAATGAAAGTTAATCAAATATTTCAGTCACATCCATTTCACTTTATCAGTAGAAGGTTTTCCACCATTCAAAACCCATAACACTGCATTCAGATATTGATACAGCAAAACCTTTCACAGTGTGTCTGTATTATGTATTTGCAGAACATATAAATTATACAGTTTTCCCACGAAACAGAAATTTTCCAACCCTCCTTCCATTCTCGATGCCGGAGCAAATATTGACCTGAATGTAAAATACCTAATTAGTGCACTTGGGGGTTTTATTAATGAAACAGTTTTCGGAAAAAACCCCAAAAGATGAAAATGAATGTAGTCGCTCGAATAATGTGAAATTTTCCATCAAAAAAATTCAGACAAAATGAAAAACTGGTGAAAATGAAATGTCACAAAAATTAGCTGGGAAAAATTTCAGTTTTCATAAGTCAAAGGATTATACGAGACAATCCTCTGGAAAATTAATTTTCCCAATCATACTCAGTTTTCTTGATGAAATCCCACACGATATCCTTGACAAGATTCTTGACAAGTTCATCATCATGTACATGTTACGAAGGTTTTTCTTTGAGAAAATGAAAATGAAGGATTACTTTGAATGAAGTACGACACAAACAAGGGATGAAAAACGCCCTTTTTCCACATAAAGTGAAAATTATTTAACATTTTAACAGAAAGAAAGAAAATTTTTCTTCGAAACTTTTATCCATTCAATTCCGTTGCGTAATTTAATTCATGTGAGAGTGAGATGAAAGACTCGTGCGGTTGCCCATTCGTGGATGAGCTCCAGTTGAAATGGAAAAAGTTTAGTTGTACAACAAGAAACAACTGGAGTGACGGCATTGTTATCTTGCGGGAGGAATTCCATTGGGAGAGGGGATCGATCCATTCCTAAATAAATGGCTTCATTGAGTTTATTTACTTCATCCCTTCTGAAGGGAGACCATTAAAGACGAGTACTCTAACAAATTCTGTTCCAGTCTCTTGGGGTTCAGATTAAGATGGCGACACATGTACGAGTTTATTGGGAAAATCCCTTGCAACCGATTCGTCCTGCTGATCGTTTTCATTTGAATTTTTATCCTCTACACAAACCAAATTTGTTATGTGATTGGAACACAAAGTTTAACAACGACTTGTGTGGGGTGGAAGAAACATTAAACTTTGAAAGTTTAATCAACTTCTTAGACAATCCTAAACACTTAGTGCCTGCTTAGAAACCATCACCGAGCAATACATGGAGTTTTTCAAAGATTGCTTTCTTGGCGATTCGTTAAATAACTGAACTCGAAACTCAAATCACTAGGCGACCTCACACACGAGTCATTTGGTGTGTGATTGCAAACTGGTTTTCTGCGAGTCTTCAATTTCTCTTATTTTGATTGTTGGTCAATAGGGACATGTCCGTTGTGTTGTTATTTATTTATTTATTTGATTCTTGAGATTAAAGTTGCTTTTAGTGCATTAGCGCACTATGTGAGAGGTGCGAGAAATTTACTTACATAGATCTAGATTGTATAAATATTGTATCTATAACTGTATCGGATGTATCTGTTTATTTATAAAGGTGCCATCTCTGTTGAAGGTAGATGTTTTCTGTTGAATTCACTTCAATAAATCTGTGAATCAAACAATCAATGATTGATGATCAATATAAACTTCACTAGAAATTTATTCCGACAAATAATTCAAAATTAAGTAACACCAAAATTTCTTCCAACGAAAAATGTTTACGCATTACGGACTGTTTGTTATCTAATCATTCGATTTTGTGGAATTCTTATCTGTAGGACTTGATAAAGTGATAACGTTAAGCTCTGATTGAGGGCAATTGTCAGCAGAAGCAGCAGGTTGATGGTGAGAGTTGCCATATTCCATATTGAATTCTCTTAATGATTGGGCTTGTCTGCATTTGAAGGTCTACCCATGTAGCTGACACTGTTAGCAAGATTCCAGTCTCATATATGGAGCTGCCAGTTGATTTTTAAAAATTGTGGGATACTCCAAAAATGGGCACTTCTTGAGTCATCTTGTTGCATTTTCCATAACCAGATGTTGTCACAAGACCGGATGTTGAAGCGGATCTTACATGAGCCATCACGTGCTATTTCCATCATATTGGATACATTCTGTTGTCATCTTCATATTGGATTCTATTTCGAGAATTTCTTTGCCAATCCCTTACGACATGTTCTGGCCTCAAATCCGTCAGACATTACAACTTTCTTTTAAATGACAAATGAACAATTCTGACAATTCTACAATTGATCTTTGTTCCATAGATTGTTTAGCACTAAAATTTGCACTAAAATTTGCACATTCCCTCATCCCATTGGTGTTTCCAAAAATAGAGAATGCCCCATAAAAGCTACACCGACTCGGTTTATTGAGTTTATTGGAGAAGAAAAGTTTGAGTTTCCAATTTAATTAATTAACAAAATTCGAATTTTTGCACTTCCAGAAATGGGTTTCTTGTAGAAAGTCTTGACTCGGTTACGGTTGTCCCTAATAATTTCAAATTCCGTGACAAATGTCACCTCTACGGAATTCAATACGAAGTTCTACTTTCGTGTAATTACACTCTGTTCTACGTGACATGCTCAGCATATTAATTAGAGAATTTCATTTTCAATATGTTAATTAGAGCGAATTGTTCGAACATTGATGTGTTTTAAGACACATATTCGTGTGACACGTCCGAGAGTCAGATCAAAAATTTTATAAATTTATTTAAATTAATCCGAAAGGACGAGTTACACACACATATCCTTTGGGAGGTAAAAGAAGAAAAAGTTATTTTTCAATAATCGTTGAAATTATTTTCACCTTTTCCACCAAAAAGTATCTCTCCCACAGGTGTGATGTGGAAGTGACAAATATTTTTTGGCACAAATGTTCAACAAAAGTCTTAAAATTTTTTATTGATTCCGCAAAACAAAATTCATGGCCATGTTTTATTGAAATCGTCCTGTAAGTGTAAGTGATACTCACGTCCTGTCATTTTAATACCAACCAAAAGGCTATAATTCTCTGGAAGGATGGTTTTCTTTTACATCACGTACGTGTCTTGTACTGGATTATTCTCTGAGTCGAAGTTATACTTCAAAGAAATTCCCGTAAAAAGGACATAAACACTTTCTGGCGAATGGCCTTTTTTACTTTTCTTTATTAAAAGCCGCTGTGGATTATGAAAATGACGACGTGATAAAAAGGAAAGACTCAAAATTATCACCCCGTCCGGGACAAATTAAATTTAATGTCCTTAAAACTGATATGTTCAACATACTATAATTAACATCAACGAAATGGTAATCATTCAGAAATCGCCTTAAGGACATCCCAAAAATGATGTCGAACTTCACACAGGAAGGATGTCTTTTGCAAGTTTTCCAACTTCCGGTAGAACTAAACGCCGCAGGATAACTCTATTCATCATTTATGGAAAACCATTAGAAGGACGAATTTGGGTTCGAAATGATTTTCCTTTTTTGTTGGGATTAAAAAGGACGAAAAATTTTTCAAAGTTTTGTGACGATGGAAATGTTTCTTTTTCGATAAATTGACTTTAATGGCTGGCACAAGGACAATCCCAGTTTTATGGTAAGCTACCAGCTTTAAGGGAATCAAAATGACCAAAGGGTCCCAAATGCCCACTTATACCTTTATTTCCGAATGTTTTTCTATTAAAGTGTGGAACTTAAAATTCGAATGGAAGTCGAAAGGATATAAAATTTGTTCGCTGGAAAATTTACGATCCTTGAGAATACCTTGAGAAGAGGGATGAAATCAAATTGAAATACGAAAGATAAAAATTTTATTTACTGGATAATCTCGACGTAAAACTGGAAGGAATCTGATTGGAATCCGTTTAAATTCACTAATTTCCTAATTAAACATGTGAACAGGTGATTTGCATAAATTAACGAATTAATTCTCATGGATGAACAATTCAAATAAAATCGTCAAAATTGACAATTCACAATTAACATGTTATCGAAACAATGGTGGCCCTAACGAGTCCACACCTGATTGCGTTCAATGTGGAATCTAATTTTGATTCAATGGCAGCGTAATTGAGTCGTATGTCATTTGGAGCATTTCACGGTCTACGGGATTGTTGGACATTTCGCTGTGACCTCAAATATTTACGACAATAAATCACTGTTTGACGCCGTGTGTTATGACTTCATTTATTTGTTAATTGAACCAAAATTAAAATTTTTAAATCTAATTTGAAATTTGTCGTTAAACTTTACGGAATTCTAACAAAATTTATTACGAAAATCAATCTGCTTTCAGTTCACATTTTAATTTCATGTATTTGACGAATTAATCTTGATTTCTTTCTCTCTTGCGAATTCATCGTACGATGTATAATAAGACACTTATTGTAGATGACAGTTGGTTGAGTTGATCGTGATCGTACGCCCACCATGGTTCAGCGTTGAGAGAGAAAGACAGAGAAAATATACGAAGATTCGCACGAAGAGAAGATGCCGATAATAGTTAGTCACAATTTGGTTTTTTCCTCATTGACAGTTTTGCCATTACAGTGGTGATTGAGAAATATTGAAGTCCATCTGCTGGATCTTCTTAGGAAATTTGTTTCACTGTCACTTTTGCTCTGACGTTCATCGACTATATATTTACTATACATGTAAGAGAGAGATAAAAATTCACTTTGACGTTGCGATTGGGATGTAAATATTCCTTAAGCTTCTTGGATGAAAGTATCCATTTTATATGTTTTTTCCCTCACACTGATTTTTTGAAAACGGGTTTGCATTTTTAATTTGCTTCAAATGAGAAGTCTAATGTTTGAACATATACATAGGTTCTGGGGCTGTGAGCTTTGAAATACTACAAGGGGAATTAAGTATTTAAATAAATATTAAACATTAAATATTTGAATGTTTTGAAACTTTGGTGTGCCCTTTTGCTAGGGAAATCTCTATCACATCTGTATCAATATGTTCTAAGAAGATTTTCTTCTCAGTTACGATCTCTTTCTCAGTATGAAATTCTTAATTAACTTTTTCATTCTGCAATATAAATAAAATTCAGTTAATGACATCTACTCTTATATACTTTGTAAAACTTACATGAGCATCGTTGTCGTGATAAGTTCTCTGTTATGAATCCGAGCTTCGATTCATCTAGAAGAGGAAGACCAAAAACGAGTTTTGATCATTGAACCCGTCCACACATGTATTCGAACTTACAATTTTTCGGAAGAGATTTACATATTCTGAGTGTTCTTCGCAGTATTACCAGAAAAGTTTCTCTCATGGAGATATGCTAACAAGATTTCAATAGATAAAGATAGATAATGAAGAAGTGAAAGTCATTTCAGGAGGAATTCCCTCTAGAAGCTGTAAAATCTCGTTGTGAATCTTCAAAAAATTCGAAAATTAAGTAACAAAAACCGCCCGCACGAAGAAAATTCCCTCAGTGCGATGAGAAAAAATGGCAAAAAAGCAACACTTTTTCGGAGAAAGTAGTTAGTGAAAGTGAAATAAAACGAAAATTAATCGTCTAAGAAAACAATTACAAAATCACCATCAACATGGTCCGCAAGAAGTCTTTAAGACCAATTTCCTTTAATTGCAAACGTATTTGGAAGCACTAAATTATTCGAATAGCACCAAACGTTCCTCTGCACCATGTCCCTTCGAGATGCGTGAAGTGCGTTATAAATGCGCGCAATTGGTTAGTGTTAATCTCGATGAGTTACTTGCTAAAACAAAGTTTTCAAGCAAAGCTTTAATGAATTTTTAGTGCCGGACTAATTATTTTGTTTAATTAAAATTTAGACTGTTTTAAATGTTTTCTCTAATAAATATAACTTAAAAAAATTTGTTTGTTTTTCTTTTTAAGTACAATTTTTATTGTTCACTTCAATCGAAAATTGTGTAGAAAGTGGATGAAGACGGAAGTAGTCCATGGAGCGGCTCTTCCAACCATTCCCAGTTGGAGCGGAATTAATAACTGGTTGCTGGCCTTTACCCGTTCAAGTTTATTAGATAAGTTCAGTTGTTTATTAACCGGAACGTTTTCATTTTATTTGTCTTATTCACAGTTTTTCGTCATAAAAGCCAATGTAAGATGCGTGCAATTGTGGAGGAATTCACGTCGAGTAGTGATTTTGTGGGTTAATGCGTATTTTGAGATATAGACGGACAATCAGAATACTTTCATTCCTGTCACAAATAAGTAAACGAAAACCGAATCATGAAATTCGAAGCAGGTTTCATTCCCATCAATTTATTTCCGCTTGTGTTATCAATATCTCGTCGTTCTGATGTAAAATAAAAGCCCGGGTACGACCGTAGAAAACAGTTTTTCGTCATAAAAGCGAAAAAATCGCTTCGATAAAATTTGCATATTCACCTTAACCCACCTGGTGTACCGGGAATTTCATCGTTTCCATCGTGTATTGGATTTCATGGTACCTTGAACCTAGTATCCTGTTGAAAAGCAGAATATCCCTTGTATATCCTTCGTAATATGATATGATGCTCCCTTTTGCACAATATGTGGAAGTGGTAATTTAATGCAAAATAAAACTAGAATTAACTTGGAAGGTGATAAATATTAATGCGAAATTAAATAAAATTTTTCGGAAAAATATTTCGGTTCACCACATGCAAACAACGCCATTTTGTTTCATCTTCAAATTGGATTATTTAAATTTTTCTCCTTCGAATGGATGGGAAATGGGAAACACAAATCAATGTGATAATTTTCCCGAATGTTTTCTTTCCCGGAGAACTCTATGCGCAACGGTGAGGCCAAACTGGTTTCGTTAAATTCAAAATTACCATCACTTATCAACTTTTATAACTTGAACTCGCTATATCTCATCAATGCTTAGTCCAAATTGGACCAATCTTTTTTTGTTTTAATCTACATTTCCTGCACTCTATGATACGTGACTTGAAATTTAATTAGATATTTTATTTACAATGCAATTCATATTGCATATTGCATAATGCATTCGTCATATTGACGATGTAATATTTTCGACATACAGTGGTATCCCATCCTGTTATAGTTAGCTATATAGGTCTGAGTAAAGAATCGTAGAGGAAAGTTCAAGTTTTATTCTGGTTTTTGTTCCACTAAAATCTGAGGGTTTTGTGAGGTGTTATAAGTGAGTGAAGTTTATAGTTGTTATGATATTAGCGTTAATCGAGAACATTGAACGATAATTGAAAACGAATGTGCGTATTTCAACTCTTCATCAATAATTGAATCAATATGTAAATCCTCTCTTCCCATGATGGAGATGGGATAAAATCAATTAATACTAATAAATGTCTCTCATCTTAGTATTCCACAAAAAAACCCTCTCTTATTAAATTAATTGATTGGAAAAGTGTAAAGTTGAAAGGATCAATTAATTAATTCGTTCTTTGGCAAAGTCAAAAATTTTTGATTATAATGGAAAAATCTAAAAATGTCCTTAACATCGAACCGTTGACTCCCAGATTTGTCAACACAAAATGAAGGATAAAATGGAAAATGGTAATTTGGGAATTTTCTTAACCTCCTCAAAATGGCTGACCTGAGATACTTTCATTTCAAGGATATTTGAAAATTACCATTCAATACATACAGGATACTTTCGGTTTGGATCCATAAATGTAAACAAGAAAATAGAAGATTCTCCCAAAGGACACCAGGATAATCTTCGACGAGGACGTACTGAATTTAGATCCTTTTCATTTTGAAGGGTTAATTTCAATTTTTAAGGATTGACCATTGAACGAAAGTGGTTGGAAAGTCAATGACAATTCCATGACCTTTGACCTCTCGGTTAAGATTTCAAGAATTTCATTTATTTAATGACGGTATTCGTGGTCGAAGCTTCTTTCCTCCACAGAAGTAAGGTTAAGGGATTAAAAATGGCGTACATTTCTTTTTACAGTATACTTCGTTCATTTTTAAAATAAAATAGGACAACTGAGACTTGTATTCACCACATATCCTGGCTGCATCATAAAATCCATTTCATTAAAAATGGACGAATCTTATGACGTAGTTCTGGTGGAAATTTTAAAAAATTCCGAAAAATTATTACTCCCAGGCTAGAACAGGACTTGCGTTAGTGTTGCTGTAATTACGTTCGTGTAAGCGGCATTCATAATTCATAGCTCACGTGTTCCAGTGGGAAATTACCTTCCATAGTGGCTACAATTTCCAAAAGTATTCTGTTCAAGTTTATTACCTTATTAGGGAGGAAATGATGTGCCCGATTTGAGAGGATTTGAAATGTCAAGGATTTGCCGCATTTCTATTTTACGAAATTTCTACAAAATTGAATCCAGTTCGTAATGGAGTAAAATCGCATAAATTATGTAATTCACCGAATTGTTCATAGATGGCTTTGAACAAAGTGGAGACAGACTTTCCATTCGGTCCAATATGATTCCTTCGTTCTTCATTCCATTTTGTGGTCTGAATTTTGGCTTTTACAAAAAGTTTTGGTTAATAGTTTTTCCAACAAAATTCAATATCACTTCTTCTTTGTAACTGTTTTATAAAATTAAATATGATTATGTATTTACAATCTTTGTTATTATCTTCTTTATGTTTTATAACGATCGGTTGCTAACTTTTTGAGCTGCAGTGCTCCTGCAGTTCGAATGGAAAATGTTTCAAGAAAAACTCGTTTGAAGACAACCGCGTGGTTCAGCGCCTCACTGTAAACGGGTCGCATCGTGTGATGATAACTTTGGAACGGGTTTACAAATTTATGTAACAATTTTTATTTCAATAATCACATCGTGTCTGTCAATGAAATGTCCTTGAGGGTTCTTGATTAAAATACTGTCATATAATTTGAAAAATATTAAAAAGAATAAAAATGATCCTTGATTAATTCACCTTTGGAGTTATTTCCACCTGGTTTTCATTTGTTACGGGATCACTATCGGTTCACATTGGACGTGGTAGTGTGAGACAGAGAGTGGTGGTGTTCCACGTGTAAAGCATTTTTTCATTTTATAAAATATTTATAACCCACTGGTGAGGCGAAAGCCGTGAAGGTATTGGCTTCATTTCTCACAAATCAGTATTCAATAATGGCGGCAACCAGGACTTGTGCGTGTCCTGAAATTATTTCACCTCCTTTCAAAACGAAAATAAGATCTCAGGTTATCTCGGATTCAGGTGTATAGTGAGTTATTGACGTTTAGTGTTTTATTTGAAGCAGAAAACGGAAAAAGGACCTCAATAAATAGAAACTGATTGGAATAAATTCAATTCGTTTTTTACTTCAATACGAAATTAAAATAAATTAAACACGCAGTGTAAATTGAAAGTGAGTTCAAAGGATACCTTTCGGTTTCGAAAACTTCTGTGCCAATCAGGATCTTTTTGTACGTTTACAGAATTTTTCAAGTTCTACCTTTTTGCAACACTTCAAAAAAAAAAAGTACTTTCGAAGCCACTTCTCGTGGAACGTGATCTATTTTCCGAAAAAAAGGACTTCCTCAAATTCAGGAACTTTTTTTCTCCAGAGTTTATTAAACCAAACAAACAAACAAAAAAAGAAACGAAATTTTTATCTTAAACTTTCCTAAGGGTACGTGCCTTGGTACATTGGTGTGCTTCAAGGATATTAAGGAAAAATATATGCTTCATAAAAGTAGTGCCCTTTTTTGTTCTGGAAATTACATTCAGACCTTTCAATTCAATAAGGATACATACCCACACGAGTTATCCTGGATCATAGGGTCGTGGAGTAACTCTTTACCTCGGGCGAGTCCTGCAACTCAATGGGTTACCATTCATCAATCGGAATGAAAAACATTTTTAAAATGGCTGCCATCATGTATCCTCGATGAAAAGTTTATTGAAAGATGAAGTTATTCTTCTGAAATTCACTCCGGCACACAGATGGCGCTGAAACAAATTCAAAGAGAATGAAAGTCAGGAATTTTCCAAGAAACTTGCAAATCATGGAAAATCTATTTTCAAAAAAATATAACAGCACCATTAACCAACCAACCGCACCTACCTATACAGCCATGTTTATTTAATTTTATTTTATTTTATTTCGGCGTTGGTATTAATTTCGCCAACATTCTCCAGTTCACGTGTACGTGCTTGTAAATATTTTGCGTGATTAATTCATATTTTTCACGTTTTCCCTTTTATAGAATTTCCACTTGACACTGAGGGGGAATGATTCGTGGAAAATCTGATGGTGAAAATCACATACACCCTTAGCCTTGACTCCAAATTAGTGTGAATATATTTTTTCATTGTGATTTCATCATTTATTATTTAATGGAATAGCAGGAATTTTCAAGGGATCGTCTGCAATGACTCACTGCAGAGTGTTTTTTGAGACTGGGTTTATTTAGAAAATCTGTGACGTCGATTAATTCACCACTCGCCTGATAAACCTAATGCACAGCAGCGAACAGAATACGAGCATTTAAATTACGATTAGAAACATAAAAGCCACGAGACATTATCATGGAAAGAAGCTGCGATATCCCGAGTTGCTTGAATTCTTTCTTCACATTTTCTTCACTGACACATTGACAAAATAAAAATGTGTCACTGACATTTTGTGAGTCACGAGAATTTTGTCAATGCAATCGTCTACAAGAGAGTTTCAACTACACAGTTATGATCTGTTCTGATCTCTACACTTTAATCTTCAATCACTGAAACCCAATTTTGGAAGACTGTAATCTTCCTGTCAGTGGTTGAAAATTAAGATGAAATATATCATCTGATAGATAATTGACTCAGCTTTTAAGGAAGCACAAATAATAATATGTTACAGAACAAAGCTTTCTAGATATTTTGAAAAGTGGGAATATGACTTTCGGACTCCTATCAATGATAATGAACAGAAATCCTGCTCTTCCGATTTAAGTGTATTTCGTTGTAATACAAGTTGAAAAAAAAATCGTTTCACCCAACTGGGAGTCCTTGAATTTTTGCATTTTTAACACAAAAGAACGGACATACTTGATGAGAAACAAGAACATAAAACTGGTAAAAATGGAATTTGCGTGTTTGTTTATGATTAATTAGACACAATTCAATTAAATTAATTAGATTACGACTCACATTAAGAACGTAAAGAGTTCTTGAGCATTCATTCACTCATGTGTTAATGAGCAATATTTATAAATGGGTAAGAGAAATCCCATTAAGCCTTGGTACTGACCAATTTTTGTTTTTACAACTTTTGTGTTTAATTACATTTAATTGTAATTTGTAATTGTAATATGTGGTTGAAATGAAAATGTTGTGTACACACATTTAGATGTGGGAAAGGAATTAATTAATTAATTAATTAATGATTCATGGTTGGCTTTCTTCTGAAGCTCGTCTTGGTTCTGTCAAATTTGTCAAGTCTCCTGCGTATCATAAAGAAAAGTCGAAACACAAACTCACTGCTCAATGGAGGGTAATAAAAATTGAATAATTAAGACTAATTTGTGAGAATTTCAAGTTCAGGTACCCACTGTGGATTTTCTTAAAATTGCTCCCATTGGGGCGGCAATAAGCGGATAAGCCGGAAAGTTTAGACACTTGAGAGGGATCATTCCTGGAATGATAACTTTGTAGTAAACGCCCTAATTCCCTGAAGGACTTAATTTATTTATGAGGAAGTGAATTTTTTTGGAAATGGACACTCACCAAGGTTGCTGGTCCTTTGTGGAGATCCTTGAATCCTTGAATTCCGAAGTAAATCATTTCGTGGAAAGCGTTAGACCATCAAATGTGTTTCATTTATTTTCGGTACACGTGGAGACTATAAAACCACAACGTGAAGATGAAGTTATTAACGATTAGATAAACCGAAAGCGTTTTGGGAAAGAACATGCTAAAGGACATGTAATTTTGGTGGAAGATAACAAATTTCATATCTCTAGTCTCGTTCCGTTGGAAATTTTGCTAGTGAATGAACTCTTTAGCTCCACGAGGTTCATAATTTTCAGATATTACTCGGAGATAGCTTGATGTCTGAGTTCGGTTACCACATGAACTTGTCGTGGCCCTATTACTCCCATAAAGTTAAAAGACTGGAAGTGGATACAAAATGAAAATTTCGCAAGTAAAGTCAACAGTTTCATATTCAATGAATATCCTTGAACGTCTTCACCTACATCAACAGATTCACATTGTCCTGGCAAAGTTTCAAAAGTCAACAAACAAGGATTCTTGTCTACACGTACGTTACAAGGATATTTCCAAGATTTCATCCTTAAAAGATACGAATGAAAATTTCTTTTTCCAAGTATATTCCCTTAAAATTTTACAATCAAACAAAGGACAACATTCGACAGCAGTTCACGATAAAATGGCGTCATTGCCCTGTTTTTAATTTTAACTCGAATAAAAAGAAATTTGTTTTTTTTTGTGCTGTCGCAGGCATATTTTGAGGAAAGTTTAACCAATCGTCCTTGTACAAATATCATGTACTACATCTGAAACCCAAATAACGAAAAGTGTTTGCTTGGCATAATCTCAACGGAATCAAATATTGTTATCCTTTCGTCCTGGATCGATAGCTTCTCATTCAAATACATTTTGATATTTGTAAATTGCACAAGAAAAAGGATATAACGTAATCCAGAGGATAAACGTTGAGCAAATATGAGTCTTTCATGCGATATTGAGAAAGTGGCAAAGTTGTCTTTTGGATTTGAGGCAATTTTTCGTATAAGACTCTGGTTCACCCTTTTACCCATTTCCGAATTTTACATTTCAGCAAATAGGTACTCGTATTGATTGGCCTAAAAGCTTTTGGCGCTAACATGAGTGTGAGGATTTGAATTTTAATTTATGAAAACGCTCAAAGAAGTCCTGAATTAACGTTGAAATATCCTTGAAGGGATTCGTTTTTGATAAACATTTGGGAATAAGAGAAGATTTAATCTTTCAACGTGGACAAATTAATTAAACTGGACTGAATTTTGCTCCAATAAAAAATTCATTCAAGGAATTAGCCGAAAATTGTAGACACTTAGTTATTAGAAATGCATATAAGATTATACATAAGTTATTACTTTACGTAAATTTGCTGTTCTACATTTAAAATTAACAGAACTGTTAATAACATAATTTTCAATTGAGAAGTTCTGTGAGATCTTGATTGTTTGTATCTACAGCCAATGGAAACTCTTTCTTCTCTGCACGCTAAGTGATGTTGACACGCCCCTCTCAGTTACGTACGGTTAATTGTGTGTCTAATGTTTGGATATGTGTTGGTGTCTTGCTTATACATCGCTGTAGGTATGAAGTCGCTTTTGATTCTTTGATCTTCTGTACTCTCTCGTAAAATACTTAAAGCCTTGTTTGACACTGACTTTGGTGAAATATTTAAAAATTAATTATAATTCCCAAATGCAGTAAAACTTGTTTCTTTTTGAATAAAATCTTCTAAGTGGTCGCAGTTTCTACTTAAAGCTTTATAAGTTGAACCATCAAAAAATTCAAGTTATAAAATGAAATAGAGAAATGCTTGCAAAATTTTCCTCCGAACTTTCCTCGAAAACATAAAAAAATATGTAGAGAAAGACACTTAAAAAATTTCCTTCTTTTTCATTCCAAGTAATTCCACAAAGAATGGATTTAAAACAATAAAAGTGTTGGTATGTACAAGACAAGACATCTACACATCCAAATTGACTTGGAGCTCATGAATTTCAGAGTTGAATCTAGGCCAGTAGCAAATGTACCCTAATGAAAGCACCATCCATGCCCATTTTATGCTGAAAATGTCTAACATCATTTTAACAATATCATGTACAAAATGGATGAATCATGTAACGAACATAAACAAAATGTTACACAGTCATTTGGAACAAATTACATCCTTATCCATGTTGGAATAGAGGGAAAATTCAATTTTGTAGGCGAAAAACCATAAAAACCGATGCCTAAAACTTCACCCAAAATTGTTATACCTAAAAGCAATTTGAAAACGCGATGACGGCATTCACAGCTTAACGAGACATCTACAAGGAATTTATGGTACCTACTACGCATCCTTGCAATCTAATTATTTCGAAAAAGGCAAAGGCAAACCTTCCCCGAAAAGGTGTTGACTGAGAAATGTCCCCTCAAGCTCAAGTTGAAGGTTTGTTGGAGCCTAAACTAATTTAGACATTTAAGGATGCATATGTCGACAAAATTTGAAATCCTCACAGATTTGACAGGTTAAAGTCCTTCCTTGGAGATAAGTTTCAAAGAAATAAGGACAACAATAAACTATTCATTAATCCTTGTCAGGCATTCCATACAGAAAATGGAGTTTAAATAGCCGCGTGACATCCCTTAAGGGAAATTGTCTAAAGGAAATGTAAAAGTCTGCAAGAGCGAACAATAAAAATTTCAAAAAGGATATTCGTATCCTTGTGAAGGATCGTATTCAGGTTACATGAGATATGAAAGTTTTATGTTCGTCCTGAGCTTTGTTCCAGTTTATAGTTTTTATGATCAGGACAATCGGGACGAAGGATTTTTCTTAATTTATTCAATACATCAAAAATTAAGGACTTCAGTGACAGTATTCTGTGTGTTTTAGATTTTGAACCACAAGGACGAAGAGTCTGATGTGGCTAATGTTTGAACTGTATTGGCTCAAGTGTGTTGCGGAAGAGAAAATCCTTAAACAATAATAACAAACACTTCAAAGGATGTATGAGAAATGAAAATATCAAAGTAGAAAAATAAAAATTGTTTATGTCGTACACAAGAATGTCGTTGAGGATGAAGTTATCTGCATGTTGTTATCCTTTTTGATGCTTTCAACGTACAACAGAATGACGTGCAGGACATTAACGCGAGTCCTTAATGTGTACTTGAAAGTTTTATGAAACAAAATTAGTTTGTGGTTAAATTGAAATGACTTTAAACCGGAAATCAAAATGCGACATTTTGTTTTTGACATTTCAATGACTTTCAACTTGAAATTTCCAAACAATTTTCATAACAGAAACAAAAGTTGTTTCAATTTAAAGGACAACACCATGTCGGTCTGGCCCAGACGCCACTCAGAGTTATTGTAAAAATATAAGGCCACATCTCATCTGAATGAGTTGCAGCTATTGTGGCTTATAACAATTGTTTGCTTCTTGTCGTCGCTTTAAAGGTTTAGGGACAAAAAGGATTTTAACAGAAGAAGGAATAATTGTCAAGATAATGCATTTGACAAGTGATAAGTTTGTTATTATAACTTATGTCAATTTAACCCATTTCTAATTAATCACTGATTACATACAAGTTTTCCAACAATGTTAAGTTAACAAACACAAGTCTCAGGTTTAACAGCACATGTTATGTTATCATCAAAATCGAGTCTCTGTTAATTCTGATCACTGGTATTTACTATAGTTATTGTTGCTTCGTTTACATAGGTACATCAATGCTTCACCAACTGCCAGCTTCCTCTGTTAAGTCTGCTTCTCGTATTAATCAAGATCCGGTGTATAACATTTGATTTCCTCCACTAATTCTGGTTACTCCTTTCTTTGTAGGATCATTCCTGTAGTAAGTGTTTCTATTTCTTATAATTGTTTCTGCTAATTCTAATCACTTCTTGTATCCAAGAATGAATTCGTCTAGGTTCGTGTCTCTGTTAGTTAACATTTCAATTTTGACTTTAGACAGTTTGCAATGAATGTTAAGAAGAAACGGAAAAAGTTTCAATGTCGTTTATATCACGAACTAAGTTTTGAAAAGTATGTAGCTTAAAAAAAAGTTGCAAAATTATTTAATGACGTCTTTCAAAATAAAATAAAGACAAAAATTTTAACAGATACAAGTGAATAATGAATAGAAAGTTGAAAATAAAACAGTTTCGCAACCACATGTTAACGAGCATGTAACGTGTTGCAATTACATCAGCCGTGTTGTCGTCTTTAGGTTTTCTTTCCAAGTTTTGCTTCTTCCGAAAAGCTTAAAAATTTCTGTAACTTAATGAGGGATTTGAAACTTTCAAATTTTAAATCTACTTTCAGCAATTGACCCTCTAAAGTCTAAGCCTTAGAGTCTAAGGCGATAAGAAGTTGAGAACTGATTCTCAACAGGACATGTTTGTCTAAAAATACGTCATGAGAGGATTTTCTCCGACTCGGAAGGACTTTCGTCGTAGCTTTTCTAAGGACATCCGTAGAAAACATTTTTAAAATTTCTTATCATGAAAACATGAAGCTCAGTGATTTATGAATATGTATAGAAGTTGGCTAACGCTTTGTATCTGATTGAAAGTTTAAGGACTTTTAAGTTTTCTGGATGAATTTTGATTTAATGTGACTATTATGGATTTTCACTTGAGTGGATATATGTACTTTGTGAATCCGATGATCAGAGTTTCAATTTAATATCATTTGAATCTCAAGGCGAACTCGTCGAGCTAACAAAATCTTATCACTAAACGAGAAAAAATTTACGAAGATCCGCACAAAGAGAAAATGACGAGAATATAGTCGTCGGGCACTTTTCCTTTCCTCCTTGACAGCTTTGGTGTTGCATATAAAGTTCTAATGCAGTGAGCATGATCATGATCACTTCACACTTCAAGTTAAGGTTGTTACACGCCTCTATATGTTACCCTATTTGTTGATGCTCAGCGAGTCAATGATAGATAGCAGAATGAAATTTCTTTGTTTAATTTGGAATTATTGCAGTTAAAAGTTGATTTGTGTGAAAAACCCGGGAAAATTACTTCAATAAATTTTGTTTAAAATAACAAAGTTATATTATTTTATATGAAAAAATATGTATAATTTGCAGTAAAACACATACCACATAACGTGGAATGTAGATTGCTTCATAACCACCACCAGGAGATAACCTCTTAAGCACAGCTCGAACCCTTCATTGTCTAATAAAATTTTTGTTACCTCGAATAGAACCAAACCTTCCTCGTTCTACCTACATATATATAGACGATTCTATAAAGAATTTGAAAGATTTCATATGCGATAAATTATTCCCCGACCGTTCCAATATCTTCTTGGATAAAAGCTATAAAATTTTATACAACATTCTAGCTCTAGGTACACTTTTATGTCAGATAAAATTCATATAAACTTTATTGGAAGTGCGTACCTCAGAAGGTTCTCATAGAAATAAAGAGGAATACCTTAACTTTTAGAATATCCTTTTTTACGTCCTTGGAGTTATTTAATTTCAAGTTATTCGATTTATATACGAAAATGACGAAATTCCTTACGAAACAAAATCCCCAGCACTTGGATAAATCATCTTAAAGGACATGAAATTAAATTCAACGCTAGATCCTTGAATTTTCCTTATCGAACGATTTAATCGATAACATCCACAAGGACTCTTGTGTCGTAACATTATGGGCTATACATACTACATTAATGCGTTTTGTATTATATAACATATACGACAAGTTAATTGATTATTTGCTCGATAAATTGTGTGTGACATGATTTTAAAGGACAATAAACCGTTTTAGGCTGCCGATGTTTGAATAATTGCATTAATTCATTAATGTCCTTGTGAATATTGAAAATATCCTTTTGAACCGAGTGAGAGTGATAAATGTTCGTTACATTATGTACATTTGCGTGCAAGACAGAAACCTCCAGGACAGGTGCTATAAATCCACTTTGAATGTTAAAAGTCAACAAACTTAAATCATCCCGAGACAGCAAGGATGAATCGTGTCAGGATATTCCTGGAATACCACGATAAAACCTAGAAAAACGCATAAACACGAAATTAGGACGTGAAATTATTCAAAAATTTAACCTCCCACTCACTTAAATATCCTTGCTGGGTTATTAATGACACACAGAGTACGCATCATCCTTCCAGAGTGACGTGAAAGTGGCTCAAAAAAGCCACCATATTGTGTGTGTGGGTGTACTTTTTTTTTTGAATGTTAAATAAGTCGAAATAATTTCTTACACACACTTTAATGTCTCGAACGTGTATAAAGGACTAAGGGATTTCGTGTTTTCCTTTTTTCAACTTTGAAAATTTATGAAAATTCTTTGGTACATCACAAACTGTTCATTGTGAATCCTTGATGTGGAAGATGTACTTTGATCCAGAAATTTCATGCTTTTCAGCATTTTTAATGTGACAGATGAAGTTTTCTTTTCGACTTTTTACTTGCCAAAACGTGATTCAATGAGTGTCAACAATTCTTTTCGTCCTGCCAAAATTCAATAAGTCCAACATGAAATCCTTCGAATTCAATAAAAGTCACGATAAATTCATATTCTGAACTTTTCCTTAAGCCTAGAAAGCAGTTCATATAAAATATTGCTTTTTACAATGAAGTTTGCATCATGAGATACAAAGAGATTCAACGTGTGGTTCATAGATGGCTTTGAATAAAGTGGAGACATTCTTTCCATTCGATCAAAAAGAATTTCTAATTAGACTTTGACAGTTCTCTGGAGGATTCTTTTTAATCTGAGTTTTGCACTCATGTCTTGTCTTGTTTGGAAATTCATGTTGCGTTAGTTATTCTCCATTTGTAAATTTTACCAAACCTCAAAAGGTCAACGATGTTAGGAGTTAAGTCGCAGACCATCAATTTCAATTTAACAGTTGTAGTTAGATTTTGGATTTTTGTGCTATCAATTGCCCATCCTCCAATTTTTAGTTCTTGGGTTATTGATTTCAACTTCTCTTTTATTGTTGCATTTATCTTACGGTTAATTGCACTTCCCGTAGTTTTTAATTCTCTGGTTAAATACTGTCCTTCCTGTAGTTTTTAGGTCTTCTGTTGTTATAATTTCTCTATTCCATAGTTTTTATATCTTGAGTTACTTTTTGTCCATTCCGCAGTTTTGTTTCTAGGTTAATCAGAACTCATCACACAATTCCTGCATCATCAATTCCCCTTCCTGTAGTTCCTACTTCATGGATTATTAACTGCGGTCATCCTCTTCTTTTCAATTCTATGGTTCTACCGGATGTCTTATCCATCTAATTTTTATTCTTATGGTTATGGTGGTGCTGGGAATGTGTATTGATTGTGAATCCTTTTAAGGAATGCGAGTGAAACTCCATTTCAAGTATTCCTGTCTTTTGTAGATCGAATGGTGAAATGAATTCAAAGAACAACTGGAAGCCATTTTGAATTCATCTCATTAAACACAAAATGGCGAAGGATTCATAATTCAAGTCAAAATTAAAAATAGAGAAATGAGGAAAATATTAAAAAAAAGCTCGTATGGAAAGGACACGAGGGCTACTAAAAGTTTAATTTAGTTGCATTTCAATGAACATTATTTAAAAATAAACAAACGAAAAACAAAGAAAAATCGATTAAAAACATTATCGAAAAATTGATTTTAAAACTTTTCAACGAAAAAACCTTTTAAAACTCGAAAACAACAGCGTTTCTAGTGATTCGTTTCTCGCCTTCAACTTCCATTTCCGGTTTGGCGGAAGTGAAATAACAGAACGTAAATTGGAGGTCGTTTGACGGTTGGAAAGTGCTTGATTAAAACAATGTTGCCTGTTTGTTCAAAAGACTGTTCAAATTACTTGTAATGGTAAACATTTAACGAAGGATATTCTTTTCAGGAAAATTCTTTATGCTTTCAAACATTTGCAAATGTCCATTTGTGGAAATGTGGATCAACAACGTCACGAGAATTTAATCACATTGAAAGTATGCAGCACAAAAATCAATTCCACTGCACTTTGAATGAGAGTTATAAAAGGATCTCGGATTATCCTGGTGCAATTTGAATCGCAATAAATTAATGGGATATTCAGTTTTTGTCATATCCCTGTCCTAGATTTCAAAACCCACAATCCAAAATCAATAAACGAAGAAATATCCTCAATGCAGGATACCAACTTCATTTCGAAATGTCCTTTGGATTCATACACTTATTGGAGAAATATTTTTTAATTAATTTATGGCTTCACTGTGCTCCACTAGGACACCACCATGAAATGAAATGTTTCTTAAATGACTAGTCAAAATAATGTTCGTGATATGAAACACTCAAGGATCACAAGGATTAACAGTCACAGTGGTTACAATATAAAAAGCACTTCATTTCAAATGGTTTCGGATTACTGTCATGAGTGGAATTTATTAACTGTGAAATTGGGTCATACCACAATGGAGGTTGTATCCTTGTTAATCCCGTTTCATTTCAATTACGAGTTTTCTTAAGGACACATCTTTAATGACGGTATTTTTTATTTTCTTTTATTGGATTTTTAAATGTTTTTTTTTCGAATTTAATTCATTTTTACAGCCACTTCGAGGTGATAAAATTGCTAATTTAGACAAAGGATCTAAATGGATGGCATACAAAACAGGAATACAAATGGACGCGAATCACAGTACACTTGAAAGCATTTACAAGAAATGACAAAGGTATCCCTCAATGTGCACATGGAAAGACAAAGGAAGGAACTAAAATTGGAAGAAACAAATAACAGAAATATGGAAAGCAGGTTAGACAAACTGCAAATGAGACTTCCAATACAGCATGAGGCTGCACATTATATGGAAATGGACAATAACTCAATTTGTGCTACTATCATTGGACAGAATGTTATTCCAGAAGTCACATACTAAGGTTTGCAGCTTGAAGTGCACACTGAAAGATACTCGAGACAATATTCTGCAAACAAAATAACATCCTAAAGGCTAAGCTACAGAAGTGATTCTGTAAAAATTTAGATCATTGGATGATTGAAACAATAAGCAAACTTAACATAAGCAGTTATCATTTACAAAAAAGACTGAATGAATAAGAATATGTACCAGAATTAAATCTGGTAATAACAGAGAAGAGTTATGTTCCATTTGACTCGCAACAGTCTGTTAGAAACACTCAAATTATAATAGAACTTGTTCGTAAATCGTAATCAATGACTAATAAGTTATTCCTACTATTAGAGTAGTTTCGGGTATTATGGCCTAGTTGGCCAATATGGCCTAGTACTGTTTCTCTGAAACTAACCAACACTCACGTTAAATGTACCTGCCACGTCCAAGCAACACTGGCCCTCATCCCTTCAGTTAATCTCCACTGCACTTCTAAGCCCCCCCGTGTGCTGTGTAGCCAAAGATCTCAAACTGCATATTTCGATGTTATTTTTTGTCAAGTTTGAAACATTCCAGCATCTCAAATTATGAGTGTTTTTATATTGTTTCTGCATAGTTTAGTAGGATAATATATAATCTACAGTGTTGGTAAAGATTTTTTAAACATTTTGTTAACTGGGTCTTACATCAGACCTTGTTTTTCAAAAATGTTCCTTCGGCCAATATGGCACACCTGATACAGGGCTATTCAGTGCCTCTATTATGAGCTATGAAAAATTATGAGCTCACGAAAAATGCTCAGGAGTGGAAACTGATATCTTCTTCAGTGAAATTTTTTCCACAAAATGAAGTGTAATTAATTTTATACCCTAGGCGGGTAATATGGCTCACATCATATACGGTTAATATGGTCATAGGCCATAATACCCGACCATGTTTAGAATTTAATGAATGTTCAATTGTGGGAAAAAATGTAGTTTTTCTTATTCTTTGAAGTTTTAGTGTCTTAAGCTTTTAGTTATTGATTCCTTATGAATTCTACAACGTGAATAACTAAAAAAGATTGGTTGATATCAAACACTTAGATTTTTATAGCAAAAAAGGCTTATGGTGTGCCATAATACCCGAAACTACTCTATAACTAGAAATGGGTTTTATTTGTGTTAAGTGATAATAACAGAACAATAATCAGTTGTCAAATGCATTCTTTCAAATTTTAATGTTAAGACTTATGTAATGTTAATTCTGGTTTTTCTGTTACAATTTTGCATTGACCATAAAATCGTTACAAATTTCTGTTCTTAACCAAACTAACTCACTCTATTATGTAGTTCTATAATATGTATTGTGTTTTCGAATCGAACGAATTGTATTCAACAAATGCAATCGTTCAACATAACAGCGACCACGACCATCAGTTCAATGTTATGTTATACTGTTACGTAACATTTCACATTTAACATTATTTCTGTATTTCAACTTAATGTTCCGAAGATTGTTATGAAAATTCAAAGAACATTTTACAAGTTCTTCGAAACTTTTTCAAATATTGATTGTATATGATATCATTCGTCCAGCATAGACAGAACCCTTCTATTTCTGAATATCTAAAGTATAAAAATTTATTAATATTTTTCGACCATGAATCTCAATTTTGGATCAGTTTCACCGAATAAATATAGAATTGTGTGACACGTGTTTAGTTAAAGTGATATTTCTCATCCAAAAATGTCTCGTTTCCAAAGGTCACTGAAAGTTATTTTGACATTTTTCTCATCAAAGTTCACGGAAGGCTGAATAAGAAAAGTTAGGTCTATCGAAATCAATAAGAGAAAACAACAAAATATCCAATTAGCATAATTTATTAGACAAACAAACAAGAAGTCGTTTCAAATTACACCGGAAAGAATGCAAATTCGTGACCTTTCCAAAATGTCCTTTGAGCCCATAACAGAAAAACTTTCAAAAAGGGAAACATGTCTTTATAGTTTATTCCTATCGGAAATAATAATTTCAAACGAACAATATCGTTTATCCTGCGACTGTTATCCTTGAATAATTCTTAAGTTAATTCCATTTGTAAAGTTTCAAATTGACCTTAAGCTTAGGGACATTGGGACAATGAAGCATAACTATATATATTTTATTTTTACTGTCCAACGTGATAAACTAAATCCCTCAAGGCATAAGGACCTTCAGATGACGGCTTGATACCCTGGAACAAGGGCAACACCAACGTCAGAAGATTACAAGTTGCTGGACTTATTTTTTCCACATTTTTGCTTTGTTTTCATGTCTTGAGGGAGTTCCCATTATCTTGTTTGACGAAGATCGTCCTTATTTGTTCCTGCAAGGATACACACTCTAGGAAATGGACATTTATTTCCGGCAAAATGTGTGCATCCTGTCATAGTGCTCCATTGAAAAGGAATTCTTGAAAATAAAAAAGGATAAACGGATATTGGCTAAAGTCTATTGAAATTCTGTGTTTGAATTGAATCCTTTACACGCTCGTGTGGGTGCAAATTTCAAAGACGTGTCCTATTTTCGAAAAAAGGAAAAAATTATTATCAATACCAGAGCTATTGTCACGTTTCACACGAAACGATTAGAAATGTCATACGATGAGGCAGTTATGTGCAAATAATAGGGACACTTTTTACCCGAAAGAGATTTCTCTTTAACAACTCCAAATGTCGACTACTCTGTGATACATTTTAAAGGATAATTCCAAGCAATCCATCTTCAGCGTTCATCCACAAAAAACTGCTTTAAACGACCGGAAACTCGTCACATTTCGTGCACAACACATTTTGCCTCGATTTAAACTTTGTTTTAGCTTTCATTAAAAACTCATGACAACAACAGCAACAAAGGTCCTTCTTTTCCTCTACAAAACAACCTGAATGAAATTGCTTGCATCATTTAATATAATTTACCTTCCGTCATTTTCTCCCAGTGAAAAAGTTTAAAAAGTGAATTTTCCCCAAAGACTTGCATATATTTTCCAAGTGATGCAGTTAATTTGACTTTATGCAAATATACCTTGCATGCATGCATTCGAACCCTTTCGTTTTTCAAAAAGGTACACACATTCAGAACAAACTTATTACCTTTCGGCAAAGTGGATTTTTCATTTTTCATTTTGTATTTTTCATCTTTTACCAAGCTTTTGCTACAATTTTTTAAGGACTAGTCATGGAAATAACGAGGGTGACTTTTGTAAAAATGGTGGACTCAAGCTGAAAAAAACTCAATTACAAAGTCGAGGAAATTAAAATTTATTTACCTTTTAAGGTGCCCTCCTGCCTGTGTCTCGGTGCCTGAAAGCTGCCAGAAGTGGAACATGCCATTTTGACATGATTTAAATCCATCCAAAGTGGTTGTTAGCAAAACACGAATTGAGGCCCAATTTTCAATTCCAAAGAAACTACAAAGACAAAAGTATGAAATGTGCTACAATTCATCTAAATAACCTATTCACTGATTGACTAACTGAATTTTTAATTAATCGTTACAAAATTGTTATTAACACATGCATCGTGTAAAGTTGTATTACAAAATGTTGTTTTGAAAAATAGCGGCGTAGCACGCCAACTTGCAATGAAGCGGTGATAATTGCAAATTATATCTTTCGAAGATTTCTATTCTCATTTGAAAGATATCCGCATCTCTTTATAAACTCACTTGCGAATAAATGAGTTTAGAAAACATCAGAAACCAGTCAGTGATTACACGTAAATATAAGTATATAAGTAACATCATCTACTAATGGATAATTGACTCACCCTTCAAGAAAGTATAAAACTTTGTATGTTACAGAAGAAAGTTTTCGAGATATCGTTCTATATGCAGTTCGCTCATCGGCCAGACTTCCATCAGTCATTAGGAGTCGAACGACATGTGCATCTCTCATACTCTCTCACTGTCAAACCGGTTTATTTTGTAAGTGTTCCTGCGTGAATCAATCTGTCAAATTGGTTTGTTTTGATTGGTAAAATTGTTTTTCAATGTTGGAAATCGTGAATATGAAATTAAATGTTCAGATTAAAGCTGGATTCACTGGTCCGTCCGGCGTGTGCGGAACTAATTCGTCGCGAAGAGAGTGTCTTGGGTTATGATTCATTGGTTCGTCATGAATCTGCCGCACTTTTTAGAACAATTCACAAATTGAACGACGCGACGCGGAACACATTCACGGTGAAAACGAAAATCTTCCGCACGAAAGTTGAAGTTGGTTCAACTTTGGCGGAGAGAGAACTGAATTCGCCGCAAAATCGTACTCATTTTGAGAGAGTTGAGAGTTGTCAAAACTCAATATAAAAAAAACAGTTCCGCACACGTCGGACGGACCAGTGAATCCAGCTTAAGCGCTCACTGTAGTCCAGCTATACAGCTGATCCTTTCAGGAAGCAGGACATCCTGACAATACTGGGTACGAACTGACATACAATTGACGATATTATCATGAAAGATCATTTTACTCTGTACTGTAATTTTATAAAAATTAAACTTGAAATCGTAAACATAAAGACCGAATTGTAAAAGGATATTAAACAAATAAAGGTTCATGTCTGTTGAACAAATTAAGAAATCCCTTTACAGTTTGAGTTTAGTTTTGTTTGACAAACATAACCTCAACAGGATGCGTCCCAAGAGGACAATTGTTTGGCGTTTGTAATTAAAGAGTTGTCCAAACCCGAGAATTCTTAAAGATTGGACACATGATGATGACATTACAAAACACAAAACACAATATAAAGTTATAGTATACCTATACCCCAACATTTTGTATTCTGCGTTTTATGTTCCAATTTCATTCGTGATACGTGAAAGGTTCACGAAGGTTCCTTGTGTCCAGACGTTTATACGACCTAACATGGTCGAGGGTAGTTTCATTTTGATTTATTGAATATTTTATGATGCAGATACAATACGTACACACCCATACTCATGGGCAGTTGGCATGCAATCAGGATCCTTTATGTTAATGAAGAGTAAAAATTGCTGCCAGCAATGTCGCATGGAGCTCATTCACTTTTCAGGTGAATTTCTTAATTAAATCGCTGCTGACCGACATCAATGTGTACAGCAATTTTAATTATTCAATTTAGTCCTACGTGTCTTAAATACAAAATCCTTACTTCAAGTGCTTAAGAAATTTAGGATTTTCCAGACAATCTTTGTAGTCATTCCTTTGAGAAAGTATTTCAAGAAAACTTTTGTTCAAAATTAAAGAATTCTTGGAATCTTTCTTAATTCAACTTTTAATCCTTCTCCTTGCCTTTTTGAAAATTACTGCGTCAAATGTCCATCAAACCGTCTGAGGCAGTATCAATCCTCATAAACCATGAAACATATCCCTATAAACCGAATCACTGCAGTCTGGTATTGAAGAAATCCTCATTTTTGAAAAGAAAATAAATTTTTATGAAATTATGTGGAAATGCGTATAAAGCTTCCACAAGGGATAAGTTACTGGATTTCGGTTTATGGAAAATATTTTCATTTTCTTTTGATTTGTATCGGAAAACACTTTCCACGAACATGCGAATTTTTCCATTTAAGTGGATTAAATCATTTTGGTCAATAATTGAAAGAGTTTTTTATTTGATTTATTTTCATTCAACATTTTTCGCTTATTTTTTTACAAATAAAATGTAAATTTATTGAATATATTTTCGAAGAAAAACAATTTTTCCCTATTCTCTCATACAAAATTCATATTTGAAATACACAAATACACAGAATTCTGTGAATCACCCTGTGAGGTAAAATTAAAGCCAATCCCATCCCCCACGTTGGGGATATCGATATCTATGGAAAATATTTCATTTTCATTTCATATTCAATCGAACGAAGGAAATGAGTTACACATGTAATTATTCAATTATTGATTAGAAAATTCCTTTGTGAGGATTAATAAGAAATTCAACTTGTAAATATCAATTGCACCAAGGAAGAAATCGTTCCATGTATGTTAGTTAACATTGACATTTATGTTATCTTTGAGATGAACCAAATAATTGTAATATAAAGGACACGTGCCAAGGGTTGTTTGTTCCTTTATCTGTAGATAAGGACAAATTCAATTTATTGATTAGACAATTTCGTTGAGCAGATTAATAAGAAATTCAACTTGGAAATGTCACAATTTTCTTTAGTTCAATTTCAACAAGGACGATTTATGTTAATTAACATTTTCATACAAGTTAGTCCTATTCTTCAAAAACATAATTGTAATATAAAATACACGTGCCCAGGGCTGCTTGTTCCTTAATCTGTAGGTCGGGCTAAATTAAATTTATTGATTAGAAAATTCCTTCGGGCAGGATAATAGGGAATTCAAGTTGAAAATGTTAGAAAAATTGAATCAACTTGACAGTAACAACTCTACAAATGTTTGCAAATTTTGCCCCACTATGTGTATGTTTTCCAACTCATTCCACACAATTCCTTTTGTGTCACAGACGCGTTCCTTTTAAGGGATGAATTCTTTTGTGTAAAACTCTCTTAGAAATATAACTGTGATAGAAGAAGAAAATTTAATGAAAATGAAATTCTTCAAACGTCCATATGCGCATGTATTCCACGATTCAATGGAGTTATTGATCAATTTTCACCGTGGTGTTGGGGTGTCGTTAAATGGAGTCACAGGGTAAAAGGATAACGCTACTAGCAATTGTTATTTGTAGTGATTAAAATTAAAGGACTCAAACCACAACGATTAACCAACAAACGGTCAGTTGAATGGAATAAATTTTGTCGTCCACCCAGAACAGGGAAGGTTTCCATTCAACTTAAAGTGGAAGAGTCGATACCCCGGAAAATGTTTCTTCCTTTTTTGTTTTTTGTGTCTTTCTCGTGAATCTAGTTGGGGTTTGTTTTGTTAGAGTTGCCTTTTTTGTGGGGGTGAGATGAAAAAATTCTATTTTATTTTGCATGTTAAAAGTTCAACTTGGTTCGGGGAAAATACTGAAATAATTTCAATTTGTTTTCAATGGAAAGTGTGTCACTTCGTGTTGTTTTGTTGGAAGATCTGCAACAGAAGTTGACAATATTGTGGTCAATTTGTGTTTGGAGAAATGTCAGTTTGTTGTTAAAATGAAAGCTACAACTCTCTTCTTAATGAAAATGTTACTAGTTGCAAATCTTGTTAAGTGTATACAATATGTTTTCATTTCACACGAAATGTGCGAGCAAGAAAAATAAAACGAATTCGCATACACAACGACAAGTTAAAAACGCACACAAAAAATTTCACTTTGTCGAACGCAAAACGACAGAAAAAGAAAACTCGAACAATAACGAAGAACAAACGAACCAAATATTCACGTGAATCGAATGATCACAGGGTAATTCTTGAATGTTTGTTTGCTCCAGTACTCCAGTGCGTACAATCATCTCATTGATTGTCATTGATTGTGATGCAATTATGTATCTCATTATAGCAAGATTTCAGATTGTTAAATCACTGTACCTTTAAATGACCTGAAATGAAAATTTTCAAATTAACAAAAAGCTGACACAAATCTTACAAATTAAAAGTTCAAACTTCAATGAAACGCATCCGGTTCCTGTGGCAAGGAAAAAACTTCCTCTGAAATTCGGGTCAAAAAAAATGGTTTAAACAAATTTATTTGAAACTCGAATAGGGGTTATTTTATTTCCATTTAACCGCATTTTCCAACCACCGAAGTAGCACAGAAAATGCATTGTTAAAACCACAAACCGGGTAAAGTTTTCCTGTAACTCGGTTCCGGCACAAATACACATGAGAGCGCAGAAGTAGCTACTAGTTGGCTTCAGGTTCAAGGATTGTATGTAGCTGCTATTAAAATTGTACAACAAAATGACGTTCACTTCACATCTGGAAGTGCATTTTAAAATTTCTTTTATTGAATTTTTCAAAAATCTAATATTATTTTTGAATATTTCTTATTTTAATAAATGTTTTTCTCTCATTTATTTCTTCCAGAAAACAACCAAAAACATTTGCATTCGATCACTGTTTCTTTTCCATTGACCAGGATGTATCGAATTTTGCGTCACAAGAAGTGGTTTTTAATTCAGTTGGACGTGATATACTGGAAAATGCGTTTCAAGGATATAACGCATGCATATTCGCATATGGCCAGACAGGTATGTACTATAATATAATAAAAGAAAATATTTTCCTTAAGAAATCTTCTGGTGGCATTACGTGAATAAATGAAAGGTTGTTCCAAGGGGATATCACGTAAACCTGTCTGTACTAAAATAAATTTCTTTATTATTACATTGCTGAGATTTTTAAGAAAATGGAATGAAAGCTCAGCATTCTAATTTAATCATAGAAATTGAATTTTGTGTTTTCCAACGAAAAAAAAATTCCAAACGAAATAAATAGCTCAACTGGAATTAAGCTATTCCAGTTCTATTCCAGCTTTCGATTGCATTATATCCTCAAACTATAAAAGGGTATTTCTTTTACTATTTTATTAGGGTCAGTTTGTTTTTGGTCCAGCATGTTTTCTTTACCTCGTTAAATTTTTCTTCAAAACATTTTCTTGTCGATGTATGTGATTTTGTTTCTTTTCATTTTTCTTTTTTATTGAAGCATATTATACGAGTAATTCGATTTGAAAATGTTACTAAAAGAGTTTTCATTTCGATAGGAATAATAGTTTAATTTATTTGTGGTTACGCCAATTTCCACCTTCAATTGCTTCAATTTGTCAAATGTATTTGATCCAATTAGAATTAAGGACGAAATGCTTTAAGTTTGAGTTAGACCAAATTCAATTGAAGCAACTACCCATCAGTCAAAATCGGCGACTGTTCTCGTCATCTTCTCTTTGTGCGGATCTTCGTATATTTTTTCTGTTTTAAGATGTTATAGTGTGCCAGAAAAAGTTTCACTTATATTTAATAAAAATATTTTCACTTTGTTTGACAAATTGGTCAACAAATAATCAACATTTCTTTAATGAAAAAGAAAAGGATAACGATTGTGTAAAACTACTTACAGTTGTGTAAAGGAAAACCTTATAATTATTTCATGAAAATATCCAGACGTCGTCCTTATTCGGAAATAAAAAATTACTACTCCTGAAAAACGTGTTAACTACCCCGGAAGTTGGTGTGAAATCAAGACTGAATGTATCGTGTGCGAATGAAATGAAGAAGAAAAAAATTAAATCACCAACGAATAACACAAATTTACTTTATACCTTTACTCATAAATTAAATCAAGTGCAAATGGTACTTACCTGGAATCCTTTAACTTCAACACATACTAACGTAAGTTAGTGTTTAAAACGAATGAAAAATAATCCTTTCGCGTGTTATGAAGTTTTTGGTTTTCATCACGCTATGAGTGCTGGAATTATGCCATTACGTGCCTCCCGATTTTGGTTGAAAATATATTGGTACCAATTTTTTGCAAACTATATTATGTGTAAATTAAAAAAGCGACCGTATGGTTTTTAATTAATTTTAAATTTTTGTCGTCGCTCACACAGTACGTCTGTCGCCAGGCAGATGCGACCATCGACAAAGCAACAATGTAAAACTGAAAACCTTCAGTGAAATAAATAACATCTCATAGAGAAAATGTCTCTACTTTGTTCAAAGCCATCTATCAGTCGTTCACTCAACTACAAACAATGTCTGATTGTAATCCTTACCGAATTTCAATACGAACAAACTGCATGTGTGACTCAACTTGAAAGTAATTCACTTGTGATGTATGTGGTTAAACAGGATAACACCATAATTTAAATTCTATTAGAAGGAATTCTTATCGTAAATGGGGTAAATTACGACCGTAATAACGATAATGGGTTTCCAACTATAGAAAAGAAACACTAAGATGTATTATGTGAATCTTATTGACAAATGAAGAAGCACGTAATAAAGTTAATACTATTTACTAAATTCATAAACTTCTTTCCCTCGCATCCTTGTTTAGTAACAAAAAGTAACTGGTTACATATAGTCACCCTACCCATTATGGGGAACATAAAATTTTACGATAAGCCAATGTTAATAGTCACACGAGTATTCTAAACCATAGCAACGGAACCATTACAATCACAGCCATGAGGGAATATTCATTTCAATCCCCTTATCCAGTTGATCAATTCATTTGGTATTGGTATTAGACCAACCAACTAACAACACTCCATTAAGTTTTATGTAATCCGAACCTAATCCATTGCCCGCAAAATGTTGACCTCGTCGCGTTCTTTATTAATTTCCACTTTGACCCTTCTTCACGGGCCAGACAATATTTAATTACAGAATGTTGTCCTTCATGTTAAAGGAAAATTAATTGATTGAATATCCCAAAATTAATAACAAAAAATTTTGTCCGTCCCGGCACTAATTTAATTTTTTCCCTTTTTTCAAGGATCAAGACATGAAAATATATTTTCTGGAAATTTCACATTCAATTAGTCTTTAAAATTAAATTTCTTGCTATCCAATTTGTTCGAGAAGTTCTTGAATGTTTTTCAGAAGTAATGTCAAATATGGAAGCGCTAAGTGACGTATGTGGCAACGGAACGAAACGACGCACATCGCCACGTATGTGTCGCGTTTGCTATTTTTGATTCAATACCTTGTGATAATTGCTGATTCAATAATGAAGATACTGGTCAGACACAGCCGCCACTGAGCACATTTCAGTCAAATCTACTAGCTTAAATATTTATCGTGTGATGCAACTTTAACCCTGTTGTAAGGGACCTTCAGCTGTACAGTACTGCTGTTACCAAAAGAAGGCACCTTTTGCATTTTCAGATGTTCTGTTTCTAAGAAGAAGTTTTTTATAATATTCCCAAGTAGAAGTTACCGAAAAAACTTAAAACAGAAAAAAGAATTTATCACCTTTACATGGTCTGTTAAACGTGGCACAAATTAACATTTCAAGTTTTGAATAAAACGAATAACAAGTGGAACAGATTGTCAGGATAATTGTTTAATTAAAAACTTTATTAAGTTTAAATGTTTTCAATGAAACTTTTTGTCAAGAATTAAATTAAACACTTTTACATGTTTCACTGTATGAAGTGTTATATAAATTAAGCACATGTACTTGAATATTTCGTACGTTAAAAATAAAGTTTATTTGATGTTTTGAAGATTCTTGAAACACTACAAGACAACCGCATAGTATTGGCTGGGTAATTTAATCTATTCTGGAAAAGTGCTCATAAAGGAATCTTCAAGGATATATTAAACACAATTTAATTGATATTTTATATTTTAATCAAGTACATTCTCTCATACAAGACTTTGGAGGGTAAATTAAGTTTCACTACGAATGTGAGTATCCCCAAAATTCGGATTAAATTTTCGCGAAATTACAATGGATAAAGGGTCGGAATTTTTCATTTATTTTTCTTGGTTAATGTAATAAAGGAAAATTAAATTTATATTTCTGTACTTAATAAAAGTCAACTTATAGCCTCATGCGTTGATTGGATTTCATAATTTTCAGAACAAATGAATTTTGTAAGGAAAACCAAATTAGTTATATTGAGTTTTATACGTTTTCCGAGTGTCAAATTTAGATATTAATTGTGAGCGGGAAAATAAGCAAAATACTAACTGTTAACAAAATGCCGACTTTCGAAAGAAAATTTTAAGAATTAAATTGTATATAATATGGAAAATATTGATCAGTGAGAAAAGCCCTTTAATAAATTACTATAAAATATATTCTTAAAGCTTGTGTAAAAATTTGAGACTAATTGGTTTAACCGTTTTTGAGAAAAACACGTTTAAAAGTTAGAAGGTACCCTTCACGTAGTACAAATATTTTCACAAATATGTGTGTAACTTCTGGTATATTTGTCGGAATGTCCTGAAACATTCTGTGTGTATACTTAGACATATGTATATTAAGAAAATAAATTAATAACCACCTCTGAATAACCATTCATCTCCCAAAACGACATGATCCCCCGATAACAAAATTGTGTCTCGTATGTAAATACGTAATTGAATGGGACAAAGGGTCGCACTAAAAGACTGACAAATAGTTTCTGTTGAAATATATCCACAGTAGTATATGAATATCAATTACGACATGCATTAAAAATTCATGTATTGTAAGAAAAATATTTCCCAGACACATTTCTGTGAAATTTCATTTTTGGCAAAGGAAATTCAAGCTTTTGCCAAAAGAAAAACTTTCCTCAAAATTTGATGCAATTCGGAAAATTTATTTTGTAAACCAGAAAACTGGATGAGACGCAAGAAAACGCGTCAGAAGAAACTTGATTGATACAAATTTCAAGCGTATTTTCTAGATCAAACTAAAACTTCCTAGTTTCCTTCATCAACATCCTTTTTTCCCTCTCGTGGAGATTGTTAAAAAAACTTGGCAAACTACAAATCGCCATCAGCATTGCAATTTGGAGGAGATTGTCTCTTAAAAACACCCTGCACCATGGTCCATGTCACATCCGATGTAATCCCCTTGGAATGAAGTGAATCTGGACGTTTAAAAAAGGACGAAAAAATTGAACTAAACGAGATACTATCAAAGTCAGCATTACGTATTGATTGGATATAAGCGTAAAAACAAACGATTAAATGTGTGAATGTGTTGGATAAATCGATTTATTTGCAATTAGGATGTCAATCTTCCTGTAAACTAGTGTTTCCGGCTAAAACTACGTCCGGAAAAAACAAAAATTGCAATTACTTTGAACACTGGAAAAGTTTGAGAATCAATGAGAGTTTATTTGGTAAATCTTGATTCCAAATGTATTACGTTTTCATTCAAAATCATGTGTCCCTTTTGTCTCAAAGTTTTTGAAATCATGAAAACAGATGGAACTTTTAATTAAACTAATGCAGAATAACATGAAACATATTCAGCAAACCATGACCGTAAATTGTGAAGAAACAAAACATTATCTTTACCATTTTATGAACGACACACTGTGCACGACGTTATATTAATATCCACATCCTTTCTGGTTACGTATATAAAGTAGAAAAATTACAATCCCACCCGTGCAATACACACAATAGCTCTTCCATCATTTTTCTTTTATTGTACAAAATGGAGTTGAATCCTTTCTAGTCATAAGATACTGAAATATATATGAAATGAATATTAAACAGGACATAAAATAATTTTCCAGGCTCGGGTAAATCATACACAATGATGGGCTCACAAGATAATAAAGGTATAATACCAAGATTATGCGATGAACTTTTCGCATCAATACACGATAAAGAAACATCGAACTTATTATATAAAGTTGAAGTATCGTATATGGAAATATACAATGAGAAGGTTCATGATTTATTAGACCCGAAACCAAATAAGCAATCTTTGAAAGTAAGAGAGCACAATGTCCTTGGTCCGTATGTTGATGGACTGTCACAGCTGGCTGTAACATCCTTTAAGGTGAATAATTGAAATACGATGATGATTTTGTTGATTTTCATTTGAATTTTTTGTATATTTTCACAGGATATTGATAATCTCATGACGGAAGGAAATAAATCTAGAACAGTAGCTGCAACAAATATGAATGCGGAATCATCAAGATCCCATGCTGTATTCTCAGTAGTGCTAACACAAACATTGACTGATCCTCAATCAGGTGTTAGTGGTGAGAAAGTCTCACGTATGTCACTAGTCGATTTAGCTGGAAGTGAAAGGGCTGTTAAAACAGGAGCTGTTGGTGACAGATTGAAAGAAGGTTCAAATATAAATAAGTGAGTAATAAGGAAATTGATTAAAATAAATTCATTAAACTAAATTAAAACTATTTACAGATCATTAACAACTCTTGGTCTTGTGATATCAAAACTTGCCGATCAATCTAGTGGAAAGAATCGGAATGATAAATTTGTTCCTTATCGGGATTCGGTGCTAACATGGTTACTAAAAGACAATTTAGGTGGAAATTCAAAAACAGTAATGGTTGCTACAATATCACCCGCCGCAGATAATTTTGAAGAAACTCTTTCAACATTACGTTATGCTGATCGTGCTAAACGTATCGTTAATCATGCCGTTGTCAATGAAGATCCTAATGCTAGAATTATACGAGAACTTCGATTGGAAGTTGAAGCATTACGAAATATGTTGAAACATGCAACGGTATAAATTCATTTGAATTACAATTCACTTTTGCTTATTATAATAAATTTATTTTAGGGATCACCTGTTGGTGAAACACAACGTGTTGATATCCACGACAAACTTGCCGAGAGTGAGAATTTGATGAAACAAATTTCACAAACTTGGGAAGAGAAACTTGTTAAAACCGAAAGGATACAAAATGAAAGACAACAGGCTCTTGAAAAAATGGGAATAAGTGTACAAGCGAGTGGAATTAAAGTTGAAAAGAATAAATATTATTTAGTCAATTTGAATGCAGATCCGTCCCTGAACGAACTGTTAGTTTATTATCTTAAAGTAAGTGTTAAATTATACATTTATATCATTGTTGTGTAATAAATACTGTTTCGTGTAGGAACGCACATTAGTTGGAGGTCGTAGTATTGGCCAACAACCGGATATACAATTATCTGGACTTGGAATTCAGCCAGAACATTGTACAATATCAATTGAAGATGGTGGTTTATTTATGGAACCAATACAAAATGCAAGATGTTTTGTTAATGGTTCAGCTGTATCTGATAAAACGGCACTGCATCATGGTGATCGAATTTTATGGGGTAATCATCATTTCTTTCGTGTGAATTGCCCAAAAAGTGCCAATAATCTTAATTTGAATTCTGAGCCACAAACACCAGCTCAATTAATTGATTATAATTTTGCACGTGATGAAATAATGCAAAATGAATTAAGTAATGATCCAATACAAACGGCAATTGCTAGATTAGAACGACAGCATGAAGAGGATAAACAAGTTGCTTTGGAGAAACAAAGACAGGTAAAGTGTTATTATTGTTCATGTGTTGCATTCAGAAATTCTGTAATTTAAAATCAATTTGTCTAAATTCGTTTGTTCGACTTGTAAACAATAAAATGAGAATTTATTGATTATCTACCACAATCAGGACAAGATAATAAATAAATAAACAAAGTGGATAATCCCGCAGTATTGGGAAAAATAAAATTTTAATTGTTTTGACTATAAATTTTTATGAGCTAATTCGAATTAAATTTTTACAATGATTTGAGAATTATATAATAAAACCATTTGCACTAAATTTGTTTGAATTGAAATTGCATTGTTTTATGATTTACAGGAATATGAAAGGCAATTCCAACAGTTGAGGAACATTTTATCCCCAAGTACACCATACGCTCCATATTCACCATATGATCCATTGCGTTTGGGTAAAATTACACCTTGTACTCCGACATCCCAAATGCGGGTTGAAAAATGGGCTCAGGTGATGAATATTTTAAGTAAATTAAATAATTGAAAGTTAATTGATATTCATGCTGGTACAGGAAAGAGATGAAATGTTTAAACGTTCTTTGGGTCAATTAAAAACTGATATAATGAGAGCAAATGCTCTTGTACAAGAAGCTAATTTTCTTGCCGAAGAAATGGAAAAGAAGACGAAATTTAGTGTAACTTTACAAATTCCTCCAGCCAATCTTAGCCCTAATAGAAGAGTGAGTAATTTATTCAAATTATAATGAAACAATTTGAAGTTAGTAACTGATTATAAACTATTTCCAGCGAGGTGCTTTTGTAAGTGAACCGGCCATTTTAGTGAAACGTGTCAATTCTGGAAGTCAAATTTGGAGTATGGAAAAGTTAGAGAATAAATTAATTGATATGCGTGAAATGTATCAAGAACATAAAGAAAGGGCACTAACTGGTTTGGTAAGTACCAATTAATATTGATTATATTCAAAGAAAATGATAAAAATGAATTATTTCAATTGTAAATTATTTTAACTTTGGGAAATTTTTCAATCAAACATAAAGCCAATTCCGGAAATGGAAATTGACGATGATGAAGAGGATGAGGTACGCGTAACATTCGAAAATCCCTTCAATTCATTTCGATTATGCACAGTTTTTATGATAACCATTAGTTGTAATTTTGTAAGTTTGATTTAATTTTTGTTTGTTCTGTAGGATGACGCCAAGACAAAAGCATTGGATCCGTTCTACGAGTCTCAGGAAAATCACAATTTGATTGGTGTAGCCAATATATTCTTGGAAGTACTCTTTCATGATGTCAATTTGGACTATCACACACCGATTATAAGTCAACAAGGGGAAGTCGCTGGTCGTTTACAAGTACAAATATCCCGTATTGCTGGACAACTGCCGCAAGATCGGATGTGTGAGTCGGCATCGGATAGCTCGAGTGATTGTCGAGACGATGATTATGTTAGCGATCCAATGGCAAATCATATAACATGCCGAGTTAGTATCAAGCAAGCTAATGGCTTACCACTATCCTTGTCGAATTTTGTATTTTGTCAATATACATTCTGGGGGCATCAAGAGACTGTTGTGCCCGTGGCTGATACAGAAACGCCAGCTCTTAATCAGAACATGAGTTTTAACTTTAATCACTCTAAGGATTTCTCTGTTCCGATAACAGAAGAATTTCTTGAACATTGCGCTGAAGGTGCTCTCTCGATAGAAGTATGGGGACACCGAAGTGTTGGATTCTCCAAATCAAAAGGATGGGAAGTTGAACAGCAACAAGCTAAAGCCCGATCATTGGTTGATCGTTGGGCAGAACTTTCACGAAAAATTGAACTTTGGGTTGAAATACATGAACTCAACGATAATGGAGAATACGCTCCAGTAGAAGTGACTAATCGTCATGAGGTATTAACTGGAGGTGTGTATCAACTACGACAAGGACAACAAAGACGTATCCAAGTTCGAGTTAAACCAGTTCAGAACTCTGGCACTTTACCAATTATCTGTCAAAATATAATGAGTATTGCTGTTGGAAGTGTGACTGTCCGCTCGAGGTTGCAGAAACCATTAGATTCATACCAAGAGGAAGACTTGACTGTTTTGCGAGAGAAATGGAGTGAAGCTCTTGGAAGAAGACGAAAATATCTTGATCAACAAATCCAGAAACTCATCAATAAAGAAGACAAAACTGAAGAGGAACGAGAACGTGAATTGAGTCTTGTCCATCAATGGATATCATTAACTGAGGAACGTAATGCTGTGCTTGTACCAGCTCCAGGCTCTGGTATACCTGGAGCACCAGCCTCTTGGGAACCACCACTAGGAATGGAACCTCATGTACCTGTCTTGTTCTTAGATTTGAATGCTGATGATCTATCAGCACAAAATATAAATGACGAATTCTCAATTTCTGGCCTACATTCCATTTTGCCTAAAGAACATGGTAATAAATTTTACACACTACAAATTCTACAGCACCTAGACAAAGATGTGTGTGCAATTGCAAGTTGGGATTCATCAATGCACGATAGCCAATCACTCAATAGAGTTACTGAAGCTAGTGAACGTGTTTATTTAATATTGAAAACAACTGTTCGCTTATCACATCCAGCGCCTATGGATTTAGTATTAAGAAAAAGACTAAGCTTGAACATTTACAAAAGACAAAGTTTAACAGAAAGACTGAAGAAATTCCGTCTAGTTAGAGGTGAAAATGCGATCTTACAAACTGGAGTTACTTATGAAGTTGTATCGAATATACCAAAAGCATCTGAAGAATTAGAAGATCGTGAATCTTTAGCGCAATTAGCTGCAAGTGGTGATGATTGTTCAGCAAGTGATGGTGAAACTTATATTGGTATAACATAATAACAGCAATATTTTTAATATTCCTCAGTAAATAAATAAATAATTCTTTCAGAAAAATACACAAAAGGAGTATCAGCTGTTGAGGGTATTTTAACTCTTGATCGTTTAAGACAAAACGTTGCTGTTAAGGAGTTAGAACAACAACATGGTCAACCACTATCAATGCGAAAGACAGTTAGTGTTCCAAATTTCTCACAGGTAAGATGTAAATTAGACATATGTGTGCTTTACTTGAAGTTATTGTTTATCATTAACAAATTTTATTTGATTGCCTGGGCAAAAATATATCAAACTAACATTTAATATCATTCAAATTAGTTTTCACAGTAAATTTCAATAAAAATTCATCAATAAATGCCTAGCAAAAATGGAAACAATACGAAATTTTGTAAATATGTTGAATATATTTTGTATATTAAGAAATTTTCTTGTATCCTATTGTTTTCATTAACACGATTTTTGTTTAAAAGTGTTAACTATTTTCCATTTTTATTGAGAAAATAATTAGAAAAACAAATTGAGTTTTCCTCAATTGTTTTCTCACATTTTAAATGTAATTCAATATCACATTTATATCTTATAAACTTTATATAATATTAATGAATATTTCAATACTAAAAACATTGATCACAATGCTTTTTCTGTTTCATTTCTTTGCGCGCTTGCACACTATGAACTTGTCCTCTTTTCTTCTGACAAAAATAATAACAAAATGTTTATTCGAAATGTACAAAAATTGAATAACAAAACACGATAAACGTATTTTTGCACATAAACGATAATTGCAATATTTTCAATGCTATTTAAAATCAAAAACCAAAAAATACTTTAAAGGCTGTGAAAGATACATCAAATACGGGAAGTGTAAGTATGAACAGTAGAAAGTTATAATTAATATGAATACATTAATGTATGTTGTTCACTTAATTCATGTTTTAATTTAATGTTATATGAATGAAAATTGTTGATCAAAAACTAAGCGAACAGCATACTTTCCAAAGCTAAAATGCGAAGAACGAACGCTTTCAATGTACAAAACTGCTTAAATTTGTTAGGGTTTCATATGCATGACTAACATCAAATTACTAACAAACGTTGGAAGCAACACAAGCCTAAAATTCACTCTAGGTCTATGTTAGCACCAAACTTCATTTCATAGCTTGTGGTTAAAGATACTTACAAATCGATATTGGCATACGTTTCACACGTTCAAAATCTAAAAATAACTTGTTTTATGATTTCTGGACTTATAAAAAGGTTAAACATCGTGCGGAATTAATGCGATACAATAAATGTATTAGAATATATATTGGAACTCCCTTTTGGTGTTATTTTTAACTTTACATAACCTGATGAAGACCCAAACATTGATTGAAATCATGAACGTATGTGAAAAATTGATTTTGTAGTACGTGTATAATATAAAATATATTTTTAAAAAATAAAATATGTTAAAGGGTGATTTTAATCTTAAGTTTCTCTTTCTGAAACCAAAAACAACAGATGATGGGCTTCGATGCGTCAATGGAATCACTGATAAATGTTGGACGATCAGAGTCATATGCCGATTTGAACAATCCAGACTTTGGATTGAATCGGTCATTTGGTTCATCCATAATGACTCAATCATTCTTGAATTCACAAGGTAATGATATATAAAATGTGTAAATACTCGTTTGCAATTAACACTTGAACAACTTTTAGTTGGACAACAAACTGTGCGTGACTTTGCAATAAGAACACGTCACAGTTTCGGAGGGAAGAGCGTTAACGACGACTCGCCTGGAAAGCCATTTGGAATAAGTACGTATGAAAATTCTAGTCGTAATATTTTCTAAAATAAAATTATAGATTTAAAACAATAAAATAATATTAACAAATATTTATAAGGTACAAATATATACTATATCTCAAGAAAACTATATTTCAACAATATAAAATATTATTAACAATTTAAGGAAATATTTTTTGAATTTTCAAAATAAATTGTAAAACTCGAGTGTGTTTTTCCAAATTGGTTTTAATTAATTTTTGAGTATTGCGTGCGTGTGTGCCTTTTTAATTTTATTTAATAACTGCTTGATTTTATAACCATGCAATTATTCATCATATTCATATGTGTTTTATATCATCGAATCTATGATTTTAATATTTATTGTAATCATACGCATATAATCATAATCATTGTCAACATTTGCATTTACTTCATAACAACTACCTTTTAACCTTTAAGTTATTCATTTCTTATAAAGCCTTTCTTCTGATTTTGTACGTTGTCCTTGTGAGAATTTGTAGTTGTGTGCAGTTTTTTCTTTTCCTTTTGATGGAAAATAAATATTTATTTACGCTTGAGTGAAATATAAAATCAAAACTTATCAAAACAAAAATTAATTATTCAAATTTTTTAACTCATATATATATATACCTATTTGAATAATTTTTCATTAATAAGTTTAGCTGCAAAAATAAAATTTGAAATTTTCAATATAATTAGTTGTATCAGAATTGCTTTTTCAAACACAATGTTCTTTAACAAACACTTTAATTTAGCAATGTAAGTGGATCAATTCAAATTAATTAGAATGTACGGTTAGTGTTTAACTCAATACAGAATCAAAATAGAACACATAATTTTTTAAATAATAATTAAAACAAACAAACGGAAATTCTTCTTTTCCAAAGATAATTTTATGAATAAGTTCTAATAAATTATAAATTATAATAATACATTAACGTTAACTCAATGTTCCGTTTGTTTATATAATTTGTGGATCAATATCAATTTCACAACAATAGTGCTTTAGCTTTAAATAGAAATCGTTAGTAGCTTAAATCTGAAACAAACGATTAACAAAAGTATAGATTCACGTGAATAATTTCAATATAGAAATAGGCACTTTAGCAAATGTTAATTATTCAATAGATATTTAGAGAGAAAAATCTGTATCTTAGTTCAGACATAATGAGAATAATTTGTTATACACAGGTTATAGATTTGTGTTTATTAATTAGGAAGAAATTCATTAAATTTTTATATGAAATAATTTAAAAACTGACTAATATGTCGTCTGTTTTACACTATTCATTTGATAAGTAAGTAGATAGTTATATGTAAAAATAATTTATTCATGAGAATCTGATCGTGTTAAATATATTTACAGTAAACACTATCAATTTCTTGTGTTTTCACAATATAATTTATCTTTTAAATCATACGATAAGGAACATAGAATTTAAAAATTAAGAATAAATTAAGATTCAAATTGCTGCTAAAGGAATATCAGGTTTTTCTGAAAACTTCAAGATTATGATCTTTACGATCGGCAACTTATGATACTGTCAATTCAAGTTAATGTTTTCTGGTTGTTTTAATTGATGGATTTCTTCAATCCTAATTGAAAATGCTGTATGAGTATGTAAAGTTTACGAGGATATTCAATATAATCGCTAAGAATAGAATTACAATTAATTTAAATAATAGATTATATTTCGATTAGGTTCTTTCTTAATATCAAAATTTTTAAAATTTAATTTTTGATGTTGATTTCTATTTTTATATTTATAATTAAATCAAACAATCGTGTCTCTGCCATCTTCTCACTTCAACCACACATCCACATCTACTCAACTTCGTGTTGTGTTTGTAACGCGTTCTCTCTGTCAAGGCTCTATATTGTCAGGTAAAAGAAAATTAAAATTAAAAGCAAAAGAAAACAATAAAAATAAAAAATCAAAATACAAAATTAAAAACTAAAACAAATTCAAAAAAAAAATCGTGGTAGTTCGATATTATTATTTTGTAACTAATATTTGTCAGTACATGATAAAACTAAATAAAAAACAAACAAACAAACAATCAATGATATATATATACAACATGATAAAATATTTCATACAACAAAATTGGATGCATCTCATGTTTCGCTAGACGCTATATCTAAGCGAGATTCTTGTTGGTTCCTTTTTAGATACTAATTGGCATTTTGGAAAATAAAATAAATAATTTTAAAAACAGTGTTTTAAATGAGAATAAAGAATTTTTGTAATTCTTAAAAATTCTTAAACTCTTTCAAATACAATTCAAATTTAATTTGAACTTTATCTAATTCATATTATACGAAAATTCTTCATTTTCAATTAAATTTATTTTTTAATGTTAATAAAAATAGAGGCTTGACTTACCAAAATAAAAAATAAACAAGTTTTGGTTCGTTTACTTTGTCTGGTTATGTTGTTAATTAAAACAAATCAAATTCATAAGAATACAAAATTTGTTCCATGAAAAGAACATTTTTCTCACGTTTAATTCATGTTTCCTATGTAAATAGCCAAATCCTTCTTCCAGTAATGTGCTGCTAGATGTGAAATTTCAGTTGTAAATTCGAATATGGAAATAAAGTAATATTCAATTTTTAATTTATTAAATAATTACCAATTTTTAAAACTATGTGACTTATTCTATTTCGAATTTACACAACAAATCAATGTGAAATGAATGTACTTTTGCCGTCATTGAATCATCAAAATTGAAAACCAAAAAATCTAATTGAAATGTTCGATGTCTTAGCTTCATTTATGTTCGCATTGAAAACTATTTTATGTTTTAAAATTTAGTTATTTTTAAGTTAATGTGTTTAGTTAATTAAATACAATTTAGTTAGATCTTTGCAAGCATGTTAGTTTGAGTTTTTAGATTAGTATAGCGTAAACAGAATAATGAAGAATGTTAAAATTTGTACACAAGAAACGAAATTGCATTTTAGATTGTACTATTGTTGCATTTATGTAAAGAGATTTTTATTAAATGTAAAAATAAAGCAAATGCATTATTTTCATTTTACGTGTATATATATATATATATATTTATTATAGAAAAATTTCGTAATTTTCGAAAAATTGGAAAACGAATTGGTGTGTGTATTATATGATTAGGAATTCATAGATTTACATTTAGAGAAAATGTCGTCGAAATACTGTAGGATTGCGATATGACTGCAAACTCAATGGAATGTTAAAATCAAAATCGACTTAATACACTAGGAAAGTTACTACAGACTTTGGATGACTTACTATATAACAACATGTTAATTTTGCTCTTTATCCATTTAGGTATCAAGTCGAAGCATGAATTTTAAAATATTCGATTGACAAAGAAGTGCATGATTGAAATTATTTCCAAAAAAACAAAAATTTTGTGTGCAATATGAATGTAATGAGTTTTCAGTCTTATCAAAACGAACGTATTAAAATTGAACTAGATCTTGACTGAAAAACTGAACGATGTTAGTTTTGTTGTAAATGTTTTAATAATAGTTAAAACTATAACAAAAAATCATAAATTTTCTTTACAAACTAGTTTTAATGTAAGAAAAACAAATGCTAGCTAAAATTCTAACATAAAAACATAATTTTCCTTATTTAAAACCTTATAGTGACTAAGTACTAATAGATAAATGAAAATTTCTTTTTCTCTTTCTTTGTGATACACAAAACAAAAACCCTGTTCTTCGACATAACATTTGAATCCTTTTTGTGTGTCCATATCTTGTGTATCGAATTTTATATTCAATATAAATGACTAAAAAAACCGTGTGGAATGCAGCTCGACCAACATTTCTTAATCTCAGTTTGAACTTGAACTCATTGAGAACACAACAACCGACAAAACGTAGGTGTCTTCTTTGCTAATAATCCTTTGATAGTTTCATTTCGTTGTAATATTCATTGCTTTTGTTTGTTTTTTAATAGTTATTCAAATGTTCAACATTCTTTTGCAATTTAGTTTTGTGTTGTAGACAATTGGGAATATTTATTTTATATAAAAAACGTATAATATTATAATCCAAGCTTGTTATATTTTAATTTTAATGTTTATGCAATGCAAAACAATTATGCAACATTAATTTTATTAATATGAAAATTTCTTATAGCATCTCCAGCTAGTACCAAATTAGGACTGAGAATGACAACTTTACATGAGGAACCTCTCGGTAATAGAACTTTAACCGAAGAACCAGAAGATAGTTACAGTGATCCTGAATATGCTGATTATGAATATGAGAAAACAACAAATCCTACAAGATCCAAATCACGACTATCTGGGTCGAAAACTATGGATTCTTTGATGGAAATCAGTAACAACACAAATCATACGCATATTATGAGCTACACCTCTGGCACAAATACTGCTCTTAAACATGTAACTGGTCTAGGAACTCCAAGTATGAGTTCTTCGACATCGAGTGGCTATGGATCACAGGTATAGTTTGAATTTAATTCAACTTGAAATGAATGCAAGACTTACTCTGTTTTTAGGCTGTTTCATGTAGCAATCTTACCAATGATGACACATTGTCATTACGCTCAATGAGTGTTGACGAAACTCCAGGTAATGAGAATATAATTTATGAAATAATAATTACTCTATTTGTGATTTAATAGATTTCGACCGTTCAACATCCTCTTCACCACCAAACAAATGCACAAATGCTGATGGAAACAAAGATAACTCGCAAATAATAACAACTCCATATACACCCAACAGTCGTCAAAAACGTTTCAACCCATTTATGAAGGACGTACCAACTGCAGATAAGACATCCGAAACAAATCCATCTTCAACGGGACCAAAGAAGCACATCAAAACTCCACTAACGCCAACAAAAGAGCACCCACTTAAGGATTTATCAGAACACGATACAGATTCTAGTGAAGATAAATGCAATGAAAATAATGAAGAAGATGCAAATCATAATGTATCATCAAATGAAAAGCCAAAAGAAAATATTCCAGAAAATCATATACAAGAAAATGATGAAAATAAAAATGTTATATGCAATGAAAATAAACCTGATGACAATCAAAATTCGAATAATATAGTTGAACATAAGATCTCAGACAAAACGAACTATATCAAAGATAATGATATTCCAACTGAAGGAGTTGGTATTGTTAAAACAAATTTGCCACCTGGAAAAGTTGTAAAACGGAAAAAGCCAACTACAAATGCAACAACGGTGATCAATTCAAAAGTTAACAACTCACACCGAGCATCATTCCCTCTTATCAAGTCGGCTCTAACGAAATCAACTGAAAAACTAGAATCACAAATGGATAACATGACTGGCAGTGAGACTGATTCAACAGAAAAACTAGAAGGTACTTGGAAAACATTTTGATTTAATATTATAAACCTATTACTTAATTCTTTCATAACAGATGATATCAAATGTGCAAGCATACCAGATTGGGTAGCAGTTGGTGAATCAGTATTAATACGTCCATATAATACAAGTGGCGTGATAAGTTTCGTTGGTCCAACACACTTCCAGGGTGGTGTTTGGGCTGGGGTAGCATTAGATACACCAACAGGTAAAAATGATGGTACCGTCCAAGGCATACAGTATTTCTCATGTAAACCAAAGCATGGAATATTTGTTCGTTGCGATAAATTAATACTAGACAAACGAGGGAAAGCTATGAGGGCATTTAAAGCTGAAAAGATGTCTAAATGTAACTGATTAAATGTTTTAATTTAATTAATTATTAACTAATTGAATTAATTTTAGCTACTGATGAAACTCTCACACGCACGAAAAGCCGTGGCGAATCTCTGAACATTATAGGAACATCGCGTAAATGATTATACCCAAAATGTTCGCATCATGTACCACGGCCAAATGTTGGAATTTTACGAAATCCAACATCAACAGTAACAACTGGTGCGAACATTAATTTAAAGAAATTGAATAGGAGATCAAATGTGTTTTAAGTATTTTATCGCATCATAATAAGCTATTATATATATATATATATTTAATGTAATTATTGTATAATTGGTAATGATAGTAATAATTAATTTAATTATTATATACATATACATTTAACAAGAAAACTGCAATATTTTACAATATTTTTGACGACAAAAAGTGTGTGTTCGAGATATTATTTAAACAGCAAAAATAATGTAAAACTTACGCAATAAGAGTATAAAAGTATTTTTTTAAATATACATATGTAATTAATACAAAAAAAAGTGATGAAAAATATAACAAATGATAATACATTAAAATAAATACAAAAAACAACAAATGGATTTAAGGAAAAGTGTGAAAAATGTAAGGAAAGTGAAAATTTATTGAATGCGTGAATAATTTCAATTCAAAAATGTGCATATCGGTTTTAGTTAAATTTATTATTAAATTTTGTAAAAAGATTTTCAAATATTTATATATAAAAATATATAAAGTCGAATTTTATGTTATTAATTTAATTTTAATGTTTAAATAATTTGTTTTGTTTTGTTCTTATAACTGTTTTGTAATTATTAATTAGCAATTTTTTCTGTTCTATTATTAGATACATCGAAGGGATTGAATAATAAATATATATATTTTTTAAGAAAATTGAGTTTATTTTATTTATTATAGTGCATGTGTTTTCCTTGTTTACAATTATTGGGTTTTGCATTGTTTGTTATTTCTTGCTTGCGGTTAAGTTTATGGTTTCATTTCTATTCTATAAAAGATTTTTAACTCATTGAAAAGCAATCTTTTGAAATTATTTTAAGAGAATTAAAGCACAGGAAAGGTTTATGATAATGAAAAAATTCAAAATTCTCGCAAATAAAACAAAACTAATCTGCAATTATGAAAATGTTAACCAATAGATTTTAATTTATACTTTCTAAAACGCTAGTATTTCTTCATCTTAAGAAAATTAATAATAATTCTATTCACGAAAGCTTAAATAAATTTGGTAACATTTATAGTTAATATAAGTATTCAACTTTTCAGCATTTCAATATTGAATAAGTAGCATTTAAGGGAAATTTACAAAAAAAAAATTTAATATTATTTGCACAAACCATACATAAGTTTTAAGACGATCAAAATATAAAATTCACGTTTGTAATTAAATCAAATGCATTGCATAATTAATAAACGGCTATTCAATGACGCTTGATGTAAATAACAAACATATAATAATATATATTAAGCTTAAAACAAATGACAAAACATTAATAATCAGCTCGTATGTTCAAAATAAAATTGTTCTGTTTAATTTTAACCCAAAGTGCAATATTTGTACAAATAACGGCTGCTGAATATTTAAGTTTAATTATTTTATCAATTTGAGTTGGATGTTTAATTATTCTGAGTCTATCTGAGTTTATTACTTAAACAAGAAACAAACATCACCTGAATATTTTTATGTTTTGGACAAATGCTAGTAGCTTCTTTAATTAACTGAAAATAATAATCGCAACACCTTTGTATATTTAATTTAAATTAATAGAACAAATAACTTTTATTGATATTTAGGGAAATGGCGAATGTAGTCCGGGAAGTTAAGTATTTTAAAAACAAAAATAAACATTCAAAGAAAACTCAAAGAACCGGAAAAGAATATTTTAAGAAGCGTATATAAAACAGTATATTATATATTGAGTAAGTAAGCTGCTGATAAAACTGAATAAATACGTCCCTTAAAATTTTTAGTAATTGATATACAAGTAATTAGAAAACTGAGATGTGATTATAGTTGTAATAGTGGTAGAATGGATGACATTAAAATTCACAGTTCTTATGAAAATTGATTAAATTTGCTTGTTAGTCAGGAGGAGTGGAGTATTATTTCAATCGATTTATTTAATTAATTAAAAGGGCCTGCAAACAGTAAAATCTTCCCAAAATACTTCTTTAATAAATTTTTACTTTTACATGAATATTAATTGGCTTAATTGTATTTTAAACACAAGCTACGTAAGATGCTTAAATATATGAATAATTATGTACATAAGCAAGTGATTGATGTTGTTCTTAACTAAACACTATTATAGTTGTCTCAGTCAATTAGTCTATCAAAGCATAATTTCATCTTATTGATTTGCATTAATTGACTTGATAGTCATTTTCTAGAGTAACACGATGAAAAAATCGGTTCGGCGTCCATCCAAAATGTAAGAATAATAATACAATTAAACTAATAAACTTAACACACGACTAATTCTTATATATATTCTGACGTAAATATTGTTAAATTTAATCAATATTAATAATAATTATAATCTATAAAACAAAATTTTTTCAAACAAAAACAAACTTTTTTATGTTTTTGGAATTCCTATATGTCTACCACTTCACAGAAATAAATAGAATAACTTAAACCAACAAATTTGGTAACTATTTAATAATGATAGTAACAAAGTATCACAGCCATTCACTTTTACGGTGTATCCATAACGAGAGAATTTAGAAAATTTCGGCCATTAAATATTATATAATATTACTATATACGTATATCTAAGACATAAGTTACACTAACTAATCCAAAAGAGAAACTTTAAAATTGAAAAAGAAAACAAGCAATTCGTCCATTATTCTTAAAGTTATTTGAATATTTCCTTGAATGCAAAAACAAAATATAATATAATCAAAGCATTTGAAGGCTCCTCATCATTCGTTGCTCTTCATCACATTCAGCCCAACAATGTTATTTTGAAATGTTTTACAAAAAAATTAGGAAAACGTCCATTAACTACTCAATAACACTTCAATAATTTACATTCAAATTGAAAGGAAGAAGTTGAAGATCTTGTTAGCGCTGGTTTATGAAATGTATTAATTGAAAGGTTGTTCCCTTTCAATCAGGAAAGTTACAGAGAATATTAAGGAACGAATTATGGGCACGATAGCACACAGAATCAATAGATAACATTTATCATTAATTTCGTCAACTTTGTTAATAGTTCATTTTAAAAGTCTATACATTACAAGACCAACAGTTGGGCCCAAGTTTATCTTAAGATTATTTGACAATTCAAAATCCTCAATGAGCTTAATCCACAGCGCACAAAAGAAATGATACCACAATCAAGTCAACAAATCATAAAATATTCATCAAACCATACTCTACCAAATGTAGACTCTAACTCTGTAAAGACTTCTTACTCATGGAGGCAAGAGTTGGTCATAAGATCAACTTCTTCCCGTGTCTTTGGTACTCAAATCCTAATATATAACATACAAGGATTTATGATTTTATCTCTACTTTATAGTAATATCAAAAGTGGGTCTTGAAATGTGTTTTATAGGATAGAAAGCTGTTTCTTCAGGTTCCAGGATTGTTTAGTAATCAGAATTTTCCTCATTTATGAACTAATATGAAATAAAGTTTTAGTTTCTCTTGTTGAATTATTTAGATATGTACAGTTTATCAAAAACATTGGAATTGTAAATTATAAGAAGTTCATGTGCTTTTTGTGGCTACCAATACAAAAAACAAAACAAACATTAAAAGAAAATTAAATAATGGATAGTCTATTTTACTCTGAAATCTGAACTATTAATGAAAAGAATGTTTAAAAAATATAGACATATTTGGTCATTTGTTATGTGTGTAATAAAGTTTATATTTTTTACAAAAACAAAATATCCGCATAAGAAATTGTAAATTACAAATTCAAACTATTGAACTATTGATCTATTGAAATCTAAATGAAATTTATAAAAATATCTTAAAAATATATGGACAAAATTGATTATTATTAAAAGTTTAATAGTGGTTCGAAGTTGATGAAAGTTTTGTGGACAAGTACGTGAAGGAATTTTAGTTTTGAACTTCAATAATGAATATTTTAAATACTCTAACACATTAAAGTTGAATAGAACAAATTGCATAGACTGTAGAAAGGCATTAAAACGGCGTAGAGAAAACTTATTATTCTTAATAGGCTATCATTCATTTGAGAGAAGTTATGGAAATAAAGTCGTTCACTGTCTTTAGTTTAGAACTACCCAGCCAATAATATATTCATCTTCATATTGAAATATCTACCTTTATAAAAAAATATCAAATATGATTGTAAAAACGCCTGTAACAAGCATTTTAATTTAATCGAACTAATTGGAAAAACATGAAACAAAATCACATTCTTTGCAAAAAGACTTGTGTTTTAAATCAAAGAAATAATAAGAGTGTACTACATCACTTACAACAAAATGAAAATTTAGATTAAACGGGGAATGCAAAAAAAAAAACAAATATATACTATATATAAAGAAAAACCAAATCACATTCATTCCAAAGTGTAATTTTTTTGATGTCTCAAAATAAAATTTGAAAATATTTCAAAGTTCTTTTATTAAAACAAGGGTTTTTTTATAAAGTTTTGGTTTTAAATATTTATTTAACTGTATTTATTGTGACAAGAGAATAAGAACCTCTGCACACGGAGCTGCTAAAAGCAAAGCTGTTTGGTCACTTGTATTAAAAACCAGTTCCTGACTAGTTAGCAACCGAGCTCTGCACACGCAGCTACTCATCCAGAACTCATTAGAAATTTCAGATGCTAAGTATGAAGCATTCTAAATTGGTCAATAAATTGTTGTAAACTTGGTGTAAGCGACTCGACATGCCAGTCATTTGGTGACTGATGACAAACTGGTTTCAAGGAATCGCAAACCAATTTGCAAACTGTAGCGTAACAAATGGGACATTGTTTATATGGAAAGTGACTCAAAGGAAACTGGTTATTTTCCGCAATTTCTCGAACTGTTTGTTGTGTAATATAGAAGGCCTGCAAGGTCAGTAAATTGTTTTTTACTCTTATCTGCTAATACGCCATAGAATATTCTTCAGATTTCGCGCAATACATCGAAAAGTTTATTCTGTAGCATGTAATTTTCTTCACTGTCCTCGAAGAAGTGTCAATTATCTATCAGATGATATAATTTATTCCAATTTTAAGCTTCTGACGGTCTTCCAAACTTTTCCAGTCGTAACGACACAAATTTTGCTAATAGTGCTAAGGGTTTGAAGTTGCTATTGTGGATTTCGTTACATGCATATGATAAACAATATAATTTCATAAATAATATACTCTATACCTTCTAAACCTTGAACATGATTGTAGTATGTTACCTTCGTAAGATGTGTTTTAGATTTCCAGAGTTTTAAGTGTATTGTCTTGATGTTTGGATATCAAGAATGTTCAGTGAGGATCATCTTGTTGAGCCTACAATGAACAATTGTTTCGTTACTTAGCATGGAAGTATTGCTTTAAGAGATGTACATTGTCGTGGTAATAGGGTAAATCCACCAGTTTTTAGTAGTTCGACATTTTAAAGACTTTTTAATGGATCAAGAACGTGTTATATGAAGTGTGTAAGTTCTTTCAATACAAATCAGAAATCTGAAAATATCGTCTGGGTTATTATCTTACGAAGTGTTGAGATCGTCTTGATCCAATTTTCCTAAATGAATAAAACATGTTTGTTGGTATGATCATGTTTAATAAAGATCATCTTCTTACGACATCATAATGAACAATTGTTTCGTTACTGATAGTAATAAAGTAATTCATCCAGAGATTAGCAAATTCAACATTTTAGGGAGATTTTCATTAAACAACAGTGTGTTATATGGAGTGGGTATCATCAGAATCCGAATCAGAAATTTGAAAATATTGTCCCAGTATTATCTTGGCATATGGTAAGATCATCACGATCCAATTTCAAAAATGGTTTTTAATAATTTTGCCGCACAGAGTGCTTGTAAAAGTAGAATTATTAAGGATCATCATCTTAAGCTACATTGTAATGAAAAATTGTTTCGTTACTGATAGTAATATGGTAAATCAACAAGAGATTTTCATTGAACCAGAGCGTGTTATATGGTATCTTCACTACAGTTTATTTCAAGTTGTCTTTTAGCACAAAACAGAAATTTGGCTTTTTAGTAAAAACATTTTTAAGTTTTAAATTTCATTTTTGTTCTTTAAATTGTTTTTAAATAAAATTTTTCCATTGCTAGGAAAACTTGAATTCAAAATTCGCGCTTGTAGGCAGCAATTACCAACGTTGTACAAATGAAATTGAAACAAATTTCATCGCATGTCAACGTGTGCATCGTGCTCTCTACGTCCGCCATGTTTTCGTCTCCGACGCACTTCAGCGCTCGTTGAAATTGCAAGAAAGTTTCATTCCTCGTTTGACAGTTCGCCTGTTTGGAACAGACAAGTCGTGGATAGCTTTTTTCAATTTTCTTTGATCAACTTGACCACGCGTTTTTCGTTTCGCAGTCCATCCAGAGATAATTTTGTAAATTCAAATAAATAAAAGTGAATTAAATAAAGCAAACAAAACGGGATTAGTTTCAGTATTTCCTCTGATTAAATGCATTATATGTGATTTATCGATGCAGTGTGTTACATAATTTTTGTGTTGAAACTTGAAAGAACGACAGGAAAAAGTGAAACAAACATCGCGAATATTCTGAATGCATTTTCAATTTTAATTCAATTTTAATTGAATAAGAGAAAATTCAATTAACAAGTGCAGTGAAACGAAAACACTTTTGTGACGAGGAAAAACCGATATTGAAAAGCAGAAATTAACGTAAAACGAAATAAAAGTGTTAAAATGAGTAAAAGTACACTTTTCATAGTTGAAATTAACGAATTAGAGTTAGTGGAAAATAGAAAAATTTCATTAAAATCACATTTATCGAAAAATAAGGAGTTTCTTTGATTTATTCGATGTTTTAGGGAAAAATAAAGGAAATTTTTTTGATACACTTTAACACACTAACACTACTACTAAAATACATACACACGACAACAACAACAATTTCTAAGTAACAAAGAACAACAACAAAAAGGAGTTCGTAATTGAATAAAATAATTGAAATATTTCTACTGCTGTCAAATTGATCTTGGAAACATTTGCATAAAGAGAAATCCAAATAAGGATAACATCGATTTTGAGACCTGAACGGAATTATATAATCAGCAAAAATAGAGCCAACAAGGATTGTGTTTGAATACCAAAAGGATAAAATTCCAAACAAAAACGACGACGACACTGAGCAGACTGTCAAAATGACGTCTCCTATCAAAAGTCACACTAGCCCAGGGAAGATGAACCTTTTCTCTCATGTCAAATACGAGCATTTGGTTGCTGGTATATCTGGTGGTGTTACATCGACATTGATACTGCATCCTTTGGATTTAATTAAAATTCGTTTTGCTGGTAAGTTTTGAAATTCAATTAATCGATAGTGCAGTGTTTGCTTATTGATTTTTCTATAATTAACATTTGTTTTTATTCCAATCGAAATTGGCACGTGTTGGACGTATTCCAGAAACGCGCAAACTCGCATCATTTTTGTAACGTAAACAATAAATTGAAATGGCATGCGTGCGTTTGCGTTCGTTTCGATTTCATCATTCCCAAGCACATCTGCAATTGAACATGTGACCAAATGTTGCTCAAATCAGCTGTTGTCGTTTTGCCAGATTTGTTTTATTTTCTCATTACAGAAGTGAATGCCTCTAACATGAATCATAGGAAACTTTAAACTTGAAATTTTGATATAAGAAAATGTTAAAAAAACCAAACTTCAAATCGCTTTAAGCTATCGGAAGTTTCACGTGTTCACGTTTCATTTTCGTAAATCAATCATGCTGCTGTTGATTCGTCATTTATTCCACTCGTGATGATAACATAATCCATAATTGTTGAAAATGTGAAGGCTGTCAACTTTCTATCAACAAAGAAGATGAACAAATTTATACATATGATAGAGTCGCGCAGAAACAAGTTTTCCATTTAATACGAAATGCAGTGTAACCAGGTTAAACTGGATCATGGTTGACAGTTTCAAGGGTTTTGCTTTCTTGGGATTCAGAATCTTTAACACGAATGACACACCTCCTAACGTTTTCAGGTAGACTGGTTTTTAAAATATGTATCCCAATTCGTATTGGGAAAACAATTTAACAATTTTAGATATGAAGTATAACAGGAAATTAAAAACAAAATTTATTTCTTATACATATATCCATTTTGATTGTATTTATTTCATAATATTATTTTAATCTAGCTTAATTTGTCCAGTTCACAATTCAAACACATAAAATGCCGGAAAACGAAAAATTAGTAAAAAGCGAATAAAATCAACAAGGCATTCCCAGATTGTCACGTTGAGATAACGGGACTTTTTATTGTTGTCGTTCCTCAACAATTTCAAACGAAATACGCTTCCTTGAGACACGCTCAATTTTCAGTTTAAAATAAAAATAGTCAAAGAATTAATATAGTACAAATTACAATCAAGTATCGTTTTACAAATGTGTCCAGAATTAATTCCACTAGTGTACAAAACAGGTCATTGATGCAGTTATAGAAAGTACAGCATCACTGTAACAAGTTTATTATAAAACATGCTCTTATACAATAACATCAAATTACAGGAAAACTTCCTAATCGACTCTTTTCTAAACTACACGTGCTGAGCTGGAATTGGCAGATATCACACCAAATACAAACAATCAAGTTTACAAAATAGGCGCGTGTTGCTATGAGACGAAAGCATTATATCACAATTTGTAAATGTTATCTGTATAATTTCAAAGTTTATTGCATTTAACCTGACACTGTCAACTTGATTGGTTAAAGATTAGACAAGTCTCGTATATGTATATTAGAACTTTGATCATATCTCAAATATCTCATTGATATTCAAAAACGTTTCGCATCCAAAAATATGTACACCTGGCTAAATGTTACTTGATAGCGGTTATCAATGTTTGAAGTTATCATTTTAAACAGTGAGAAAACACTTGTTTGATCTCACGGGTTAGTACCATTTTAGAGGGAAACCTTACACTTGATGATAAGATAAATCTTTTAATAAGGAAACTTGTATTAGAGGAAGTAGATAAATGTTGGTGATGTAAGCAACAGAAGGTGATCTCGTTCATGATTCCATGATCGCTTTGATCTTCATAATATAGTGAACAGGATATACGTGTAATAAATTTACTTGCTATGAAATGGGGTTACATATGATAACCCTGTATGTTGATTCAAGTTAAAGTGCATCTTGCATCACTTCAAAATTGAGTTTAATGATACTTATATTGAAGTTACTGAACTATTTGAATAAAGACTTTGGCATGAAATTTGTCCAAACAAAGACGTAGGAAACTACAAGAAATGAAAAGTTGTTTTCTAGTCAAGACCTTGAGAACAGAACTAGCAAATCTAGTTTACAAATTTGACCTGTAACTGAATAGTATCTCTAGTGTTGAGAACTAATATGTATGTTGTTGTTTACAGTTAACGATGGAAGAACAGCAGCAACACCACAATACCGTGGTTTGGCCAGTGCTTTTGCAACGATATTCCGACAAGAGGGACTGCGCGGTCTGTACAAAGGCGTAACACCAAACGTATGGGGATCTGGTAGTGCATGGGGATTCTATTTCATGTTGTAAGTAAAATTGCATTTGAATGAAGTTATTAAGCGAAGAATTTTAATTAAAATCTATTTTATCAACACAACAGCTACAACACAATCAAAACATGGATACAAGGTGGAAATACAACGACACCACTAGGACCAACACTTCACATGATAGCTGCATCCGAAGCTGGTATACTCACACTATTGATGACAAATCCAATTTGGGTTGTTAAAACAAGGCTGTGCCTACAGTATGAGACTGGAACGAGTGTATCAGCTACGGAACGATATCGTGGCATGGTTGATGCTCTAGGAAAAATTTATAGACAAGAGGGTTTTAGGGGTTTATATAGGGTTAGTTGATTAGCAAAGATAATATCATATCTTTTCCTTAATTAAATTTCATAATATATTATTAGGGCTTTATTCCGGGAATGTTTGGTGTGTCACATGGAGCACTACAGTTCATGACATACGAAGAGATGAAGAATTATTACAATCAGTATAGGAAGTTGCCAATTGACACGAAATTGGTAAGTTCATTTATTTTTGCATTTGTACATATCATTCTTTTAATCGTTACCAAACATGTTATCATGTCATTTATGTTACAGAGCAATAACATAGTGTGATAATCACGCCATTAACACGATGGGGTTATCAGTGAATAAATTCATACATTTATAATAATTATTATTGTTAAAATTGCACTTCATCAAATATGAAAACCTTCGTTCAAAATATTTGCAAGTTATTCTATTTAACTTTCTAATTTACATTTGGCAAATTCACTGCCATTAACAATAACCCCATAAAGAAATTATTTTTGCTATTAACGTTTAGTTTATTTATATTTGTATTTTCATTTCACAAACTTTTCCTAAGTATTCGTAATAAATTCTTAAAATAGTTCAAAAACTATTCTTGAAACGATTCGGGGGAAGAGTGTTTATATGTATACAGAGATGATTTTTCGTGCCAAGACTTTTCTGAACATTTGAAAAAATAAGAAAATGCATATTTTCGATTATGACGAACATTATCATATAAACATCATTTGGATACAATTAAACCGGTTGTGATGACGCAAATTCAAGTAATTCATATGCCAAAATTCAGGAAATACGCTTAAGATATTCAAAGTTGTCTAGTATTGACAAGTAATATATTCACATTATATTTAATGAACGAAATAAAATCGTGAAGTTTGCCAAATAAATATAATAACATATTAAATTGAATGAAAAATTCTAGGTTTTTAGGTAATTAAAATGATAAGGTTATTAATAAATTTGTCAACTATTGATCAAGTTAACCTCTTATCTGTTTTATTTCTCAAACGTTCAAGTTAGTTGCGTTTTGCGTCACACACATTTTATTAGTTCTTGTGACCTATGTTTGACTCATGAAGATCTGAGTGTAACTGCCAACAAGCAGAAAATTATCAACTTTATCACATGATATTATAAATGATTTTCAATTTCTAGGATACTTCGGAATATCTTATGTTTGCAGCTGTATCAAAATTGATAGCAGCAGCAGCAACATATCCATATCAAGTGATACGTGCAAGATTACAGGATCATCATCATTCCTATCAAGGAACATGGGATTGTATAAGACAAACATGGAGGTACGAAAGAATGCCAGGTTTTTACAAAGGTCTTGTACCATACTTAATACATGTCACACCAAATATCTGTCTTGTTATGCTTATTTGGGAGAAATTCACAAATTAAATAGACTTGAAAAAATAAATATTATATTTCGAATGAATATTTTAGTAGATAATAGGCACAAAATGATACGAATGATGAATTGAATGAAGCGAAGCCTTTTTGTGAAAATCTATAAAACAAACAATTTAAGAAAAATAAAAAATTTAAGACAAAATTATTGGGATGAAATGGTAATAATTAATGTGTAAATGTATTATTAATTGTAATAACTATTATTCCATCCTGTAAGCTATGTTATTTATTCATAAATACGAACTTCTCTTTTTAATTTATGTACTAAATATTCCTAAGCTCTAAAATTATTCTTTAAGTTACTTAAAAATTTGTTTACGCTAAATTTAATTAGAAAAGAAAAATTTCAAATCATCAATTAAAAGACAAAAAATCACAAATTTTATGATTAATTTTTTAAGTGATATGAAAATGATTATAAATAATTAATTCAAATACAATATAACATGCTTTTACGAAGACTACACCGAGGAAAAATAATTTATTTTGTATAAAAACCAAATTTTTTAATTAAGATTTCGAATTATTGCTATTCAACGTAAATGCATACAAACAAATCACAAATAAAACAATATTAATTATTGTGTTATTTTTTACTTTTGTATATTTTTAAGGGACCTGCTAAAAAGTCACATTCAAATATTTTATTTTTATTTGGTAAAATTTCAGATTGAATGTGTTATTAAAAGTGAAGAAATAATAATATTTAATTGCATGAAATAAAATTTGAAATACAATTGAATGCAATAATTTTCGGTGCTTGAATCTCCCAAAATCTTTTCCACAAAACTTCCTCAATCATATCTTATATGCTTCTTAGTAGACTTGTAACTTTGTTCTTATCCCTTCTATCATATTACTTTAATCATTGCTATAATCTCTAGATTTCATTTTACACTGAGCTCTTTGGACATTATGGTACCCTATTTATACATTTTGATAAAGCGAAAATTTAAATGATCTGTTAGTGATACGTCAGACTTTTGTGATATAGCAGCAATTTGATTTGCAATGTTTGATTTTCAGTTAACGTTAACTTGTGTAGTAACAGATAATTTTTGTTTACCTAGCTAATGTACTAAAATCTTGATTTTGTTATAAATAGGGCTGCCAGAATGACCATACATAATATTTAAATCAATGTTTGATACTAACAATTTCCTATAATAAATGTGAAATGTCTTATATCAATTGAAGGAAATAATAAATTAATTATATAGTTAATGTATTAAACCAAAAATTACGTAGAAATTGTTAAACAAATTATTCATGTCCTTAAACGTTGGCAGATAAAATGTAAAAAATATAAAATAATATAATACATAAATTGAAATCATTCATAAACTAACCAAGTGATATCGATTGAAACAAGTCTTGAATATTAAAATATTGATGGTTAAACACAGACATAGTTTTTAGTTTGTATATTACTAAGTGATTTTTATTTATTTGAAATTATAACAACTTTTGGCAAAAAGATTCTTTTTAAACTGTTTACTGTTTAATATGTAATAATCGATTTGATTACTTATAAGTCTTTTAATAAGTTTTATTTAAACAAAAGCGAAAAACAAGAAAGAAAATTATTTTTGCACGTTCTTCTACTTATTGTAATTTTTTTAATAATTCAAATTTAACATTTAACAAATTTTAAATTACTCGTAACTAAGAACTGTGGGCAGGATTGACTTGTTTGTCTGTTCTTGGAAATGAGCCATACATTTTTGCAAATAAAAAGAATAAATGTTACAAGCTACTATAGAACTGGCTTGAAATCCCTTTGTGGTTTTTTAATTTCATCCATACTGAACTTATCAGTATTTGGGTTTTCTTATTTATTTGCTATGTTATAAAGAAAATCTAGCAAAATAATTTAGACAATTTCAGAAGAATCTTGTTGCTAAAGGTAAGCAATTATGCATTTAATTCGAATTTTATTAATGAATATTTTTTCTTCTCTTTTTCATCATAAACAACTTGGTCAATGTTTTTCATTCTATGAAAAATTCTTGCTAAAACGTTGTGGACGCAAACTTTGTAGATATGAAAGGATCAAAGGATTTTACAAGGGAATCAAACCAAACTTACTGCGAGTTGTACCAGCTTGTATGATAACATTTGTCGTATATGAACATGTTTCGAGCGCATTATTGCAGAAAAGGAAGAGAAGGGAATCAAAAATATAGTGATATTGTAAAGCATAAAAATATCACAAGGAATACTCCAAGCATCACTAATTCCTTCAGTCAAATTTTTATTGTTAATACATTTATTTTCATTGCTATCAATGTTAACTTTTTTATACGTATACTATGTTCCTAAATGCGTTTCCATTTAGTTGTTATTTTGTAAATAATAAATTTGAGTACGCTTAAAATTAATGAAACCAAAAAGACGTTGCACAAATATAATTTGTAAGAAATTTATCGTAGAATATATTTGGATAATTTTTTTGTAGAACTAGTCACTAAAAAATAAATCGTTTCTAAATAAGATTTTGGTGTTTGTTTTTCAGGGAAATGAATTATTGTGGATTTAGAGTTGAAAGTGTAAAGTTGAAGTGTTGGTCAAAGTGGTGAATAATAATATAAACTATTCAAGTTTTATGCAATGTTCGTCAATCGTTATTCAAGCAGATTCGATTCGTGCTCTTGGTGCGTTTTAGACTGCACTATACAACGTATCAATATAAGTATGTCACACCATGTTATAAATGATTACAGACGAAAAATCGTTATGTATAATAAGTGGTTTTGTACATTCGTTATCCTTAAGGAATATATTTTGATATAATTCTTGTGTAAATTAGAGGAATCTTTACAGATATTAGAAGATGCAAGTTCATGTTCAGATACAAATGTTCATGTCAGGAGGATTATTGGAAAAAGGGAACATTCTCATCTAATAAATTCACGACAAGCTGATTTAAGAGGCTTCTCACTCAAGGAAGGTAATGATATCACTGAGTTATTTGTAGAATCGAGGAGATTCTGAGAATAAATTAAATCAATTTACGTTTAAATTCATAACATAAGATAAGAGGCAATGTTACACCAATTTCTGTTATGTTAAAAAACTGGAATTGGACAGATAAACCTCACAAGTGTGCATTAGAGAGAAACTCATAGAAATCCAAAGTGTCGAGCTTTTGAACAGAATAAACTTTCCAGAGAGAATATATAAACGAGCTTTTATCGTTATGTTCGTATTTGTTTTATTTGTCCAGCTGATTTTGTTATTTTTGCATACAAAATTTTGCTGGAACTATATGAATCGAAAAATCGGGAAAAACAAATGCCGGGTTAGATAAGATAAAACGTGACTCAAACCCAATCAACTTGAGTTGTGTGGAGAGAGATACAATATACAGAAGCTTGTATAGTATATGAATTGCTCCTCTTCATACAACCAAACAAACGAGCTCCCCTTCTTTCTGAAAACATCGAAAGACTTCGTTTGAACTTCCAATTGCGACTTCAGTTGCTTGGCTACATTTTGCCGATAGAAAGGTCTTTCAATTTCAGTCTCTACTCTACGTATCTCAATCACGTTGTGTTGTTCAATTCAGTTCAATTCAATTCAATTCAGTTCGGAAATTCCTGTTTTTTGTTAAAAGAAGTAATAGAAAGTGAACAAAAAGTGTGCAATTAGCAAAAAATAAAACTGTATCGGAATTTATAACTGTGCAATCAGTGACAAATTGGAACAATCTCCAAGGAGAATACCCAAAGCAACAATTGTTTCACTTCGAGTTGAAAGTTCAAAAAGGCGGTCTTTAACATTAGCACAGTGCTTGTGTTTTGTATCTGTTACATGTTCGTTGTGTATATAAGACATTTGTGAAGGTTCAAAGGGTCACATTTGTGAAAAACGTGATTTAAAATTTAATTGTTTCTCAACAAATTTATCGTGGAAAAATCGATTGAAAAACGCGCAAAATTTTAAATCAATTTCAATAAGTATTGAACGGTAATGCCGTTTGTGAAACAGTTTTCTGTAAAAGTTTCCAAATGTTTAATGTGATATTGACTTTCAGCTTGTAAAATTTAAATAAATAAAAAGAGAATTTATTAAATTGAACGTTAACATTTTATGGCAACCGCTGTTATTTCAATAGTCGTTTCAAAATCGTGTCGTCATCAAAGTATTAAGAAATTATTTCCAAATTGCACCAAGAACAATAACATAAATTCGGCTACAGACACTTCCGACAGTGATTCCTCGGACTACTATTGTTGTGGTACGATTTGGAGATCTCAAGGAAGTTTTAAGAAACATAGCCAACAGAAACATTACAGAAAGGACATCAAAAGGAAGATTCCAGTGTACAGAATGTCTGAAGTCAATAACGTACCGGGACCAAGTGAAAGTGGCAATGGCACAGGGGTGAGTACACTTCCAAAATGGCGCGAAACACTTTGTCATGATCGCTATGTTAACATTACATTTATGTACTTTTAAAACAATTTCTTATCGTTTAATTCAATTAATTTCATAATAACATACATATTCTATTGGAAAGTCCGAATTAAAGCTCACTTACCATTAAGTGATAAAGTAAATCGATTGTCATCTCTTATCAGTATCGAAAAATTCATGCTAGTTGACGTCATTTTAGTTGATCAAAGATAGTGTTCCTACTGTTTTACCTGTCATAGGCAGAATGGGGCCAGAGAGGTCCCTTCTGGCATACTTGCTCGAGCAAGAAGTTGGCGTTTTTGTGCTCGCTCAAACAATTGTTTTGAGAGAATTTAACGAAAAGTAACGGAGGAGAAATATACTTGACAGTTCTAGATGTTACTCGTGTAACTTCAAGCTAGTTGGAAAATCCTGTTCATTTGGCAGGTGCATGTAATAACTGTCGGTAATTTGACGTTACAAGTTGCTTGATGTTACTCAAACGCGTTTTTGTACTATTCGAGCAACAAGAGAGAACTTAGAAAAATCCTCCCATATTGCTCATTTATAACAACTCAATTAGATCAATTTTGTAAGAACAATATTTTTTGACAATCAATGTCATGTACTTGAAAACAAAATTGATAAAGAAATTGATTGCGTAAGCCAGCCTGAGTGAATGATCCAAAATTGGTCAATCAAAAATTCAGAGGTCAATGATTAGATGTCAAAAAATCTGACATTGAAAATGCAACGAGGAATTTAGTTAATTAAATTAAGAAAATTTTGTTTATACTTTTGCATGACTGACTGTTTGTGGCTCTGCTACATTGTGACTTTTGATAGCACAAATAAAATGTTTTATTATAAAACAGTAAATCACATTGTTGTCTGTTATTAGTCTAGAGATTAATGTTGTTCGTCGTCTGGAAATGACCTCCAAAAACGCAGTTTGGGGTGTGTTTGATAGGGAGAATTCTGTTTGCGTGATAGTAGCTTTAATAATTTGGATATTTTAGGTGTGGTTAAGTATTTCCTTGAGTCGAATAAAGCTTAATATCTATTCTATTTTAGAACACTGTTTGACAAGTTATTTGCATTCAGTTCTTGCTGTAAATCAATTTAACCTGAACGAACTCGTGCGGCTTATCGCGATAATACTTGCAATTAACTATTCAAACGATAAACTGCAGTCGTATTGTATAAGTTGGTTAGGAATACGACACAAAATTTTAGATAGACAAGTCAAATCTGTTCAGCTAGATATAGTGACAAAGTTGCAAGTGAAATTAATAAAATTTTTAATTCATTTATAACACTTTGCACTTAAAAATGTTTACCTCCTTATTTTCAAAATGATACAACTACCAACAGAAGAGAATAATAACCGAATTTCAGCGGATTTAACTGAATTAATTTTAATTTATTAACAAATTTAACCCATCATTTAACCTGGTTTAATTTAACTGTCGTCACAAAGTGAATCATCTCCTTATCTCAATTGTTTTTTATCAAAATCACGTAAATTCAGAAAATTTTCCCACGGATGTTGCTCACAGAACCCCCGAGAGATGCGTAAACATGCCCCAAATTGCATTCAGTTTACGATTTGAGCAAACACCTCACAGTAAAGTTAATAACAGTTTAAACATTTTTATCTTAATGTTATCCTCCTCGACATTATGGAATTTTTCCAGTTTTTTAAATTTTTAAATCTTTCTACTTATCTCCTTCAATTGAATTTTCCATTCGTGATAAATAAACGAAAAATCAATAAATTTCCAGCATCAGAAACTGCGATTCAGTTTTTGATAACACGTCTTGGATTTGTTAATTAATTCAAGATGTGCTCCAATTAACACAAATGGAGATCTGGTTCCATTAAGGTTGTTGTTGTTGTTTTCGTTGGTGATGGATGATATGGCGCCATTTGGTGTTCTTGTCAATCAGATTTGTGTGATACTAACATTAAGTCCATTTATAGTACTATTTCTATTTCTACGCGGGTCAAGGTAATGGCTAGACGCTCTGCTCTGGTAGAGTGGTAAAGCATTCTGGCTTCTTAAAACTGGCGGCTTATAACATATAACTATAATTACATTCTTATCGCAACTTCAATTAATTATGTATTTACAAATAACTAATGAGGCGTTTCCAGTGACCGCAGTAGACTAAAACTCATTATTTGTTCTGTGATGGAAACCGACTCAAATCAAAACAATAATGAGCTCTAATTTGAGTTGACATCCTTAACATTTGCAATATGTTACCAAGTGAGTTTACTAGAGTTTACTCTGCTGTAAATGAGCAATTTGGGAGGATTTTTGTAAGTTCTCTCTTGTTACTCGAATAGTACAAAAACGCATTTGAGTAACCTCGAGCAACTTCATGAACGAACATAAACAAATTTGACATTTGTCAAATGAAAAGGATCTTTCAACTAGCTTCAAGTTACCCGAGCAAATTCCTTCAGGTATAAAACTTAAAACTTTCAAGTATATTTCCCGTCCATTACTTTTCGTTAAATTCTCTCAAAACCATTTTTTGAGTGATCAAGTGTTACACGTAGACATCACCAAAAGCATGAACAATGCAACAAACCTATAACAGCACGAATAATTCCTTTTATATGACTCCCTTATGATCCTGCTAGTGAATATTGAAATCAATTCAGCTCAGTTTATACAATTTGATACTTCTAGTGGTCTGTGGTCTGTACACCGTGCAATTAACAGTTCAATTAGGGTAGTAGTCCACATTTAAATGTCCTGGTAGACTGTTCTCGTGTTAGTTCCACGATTATGATAAAATCTGTCTCGTAATGTATAAATTTTACAATTGTTCCAAGGAATATTTTATTTTAAATTATTGGATCATAATTAAAGTAATAATTTAAATTTACATTTCAACCTCCTGATGTAAATATGTCATTAATTTAACAGTTCAAATGTTGGGTCTTACATGCCCATACAAGCTGGATGTTTTCACTTATTGTTAATTTTAAACTAATCTGTCTTGTAACTGATATTAACTTTACAATTCTTCAAATCTCTAAGCGTAGTTAAGTTAATCATGATTTTATTCAGATTTCCTGATACAATTTACAAAATGTTCTGTCCAGAGCATCATTTTAACAGTTCAAATGCATTCCCTGGAATGTACAAAACCGCATAGATGATTTCCATCATTCTAGAAAACTGCTAAAATAAATGGAATCGTAATTAAGCTATCATTGTTGCAAAACGAAATCAGTTTGAAATCGATTTTCTAAAATAAAATTCAAATCGATTCTGATGTGTTATCAATGAAAAAGACACGAAAAGTAGTTGAAAAACATATTTTCAATGTAATACTTTCGACTTGAAGTCAATAACTGACCTTTGAGTTGTAAATAATATCACGTTCACGTGGATTTCGTAATTTGGCAAATACTTTCACTTTTCAAGAAGACTTTGTTTGTTGGTCGCTTGTTGTTGATGGAAAACTTTTCTTTCGTCGCTGTGGTTTTTTAACAACAGCCTATATAACCGAACTTCCAAAATCAGAGTTTGCAAATAAAAGTATGGAAAGTGTGCCAATACTAAGAAACAGATTTTCATTTCCTACTTGATTCGACACTTTGGAAAGGTCTGAGTTGGCAATTTACCGGGTTTTATTTATAAGATATTATACTACTTTTTGTACTGGAAGTGACTAATTTCTTGATATTTTCGGCACTTCCATCGTAATCTTTCACACTCCATTGAGGCGAAGACAATTGATTGCGTTTTGAGTGGCATGAACCATTATTAACATTAACCACGTTGTTAATCACGCGATTTAACAGCTGGTAAACTGTTAAATAGCACTTACAGGGAGTGATTGTTGTCAATCACCTTAACCTCATGAAAAGAGATTTTTGTTAAATTCTAAGAAACTTATCGTGATTTTTTCACATCCAAACTGTTTAAAACAAAAAATATTTTTATGATTCTTATCTTCCATCCCTTTTTTGGTGTATTTCCGTTTCTAATCAGCAAAATCTGCGGTTTCTTTTTAGGCCCAAATTAGTTAATTTTCATTTGTTTGGCGGATGTCGGCCCACAGACTTGACTTATACATTTCTTGATAGGAAATCAATCCATCTCGCTATAGTAACAATCAACAAAAACGAAGAGCTGCCAAATTATATAAGGATAATGAAAGTATTTTGTTATTACTTCCTTCTGGGCAAATTCTTCGTGGTTCTGCTTACCTTGACATTTGAAATCCTTCCAGTTCGTTTAACAAAATCACCAAATCCCGAGCTTTAGAGTTTTCATTTGCATAATCCAACACGAGAGTCTACCATTTCCACGTCATAATACCTGAAATTTCTTATAAACTAATTTTCTGTCAAGCTTCGTTTGCTTTTAAGTCAGGTAATCTTGTGTTCACGGCCATTTCAGATGAAGTCGAAGCGGCAAAAGTCGCTAATGATTATTACAAAATAATCCACGTCATGTAATTTGCAATTTTAAGAGTGAAAGTAAGATTTAAGTCTTAAGATTAATTCCAGTAAATCGACAGAATTTTCTGTCAGCATCACACGTTACTATAGAATCTCGGATAACCATCTTCCGTGATGGAGACACTTCACCTTTAGCCACCTCGTCTTCGTAATGACTGTGTGCAATAGTAGCTTTCTGTGGTTTGTTTCTTTTTTTGAAGCAACAATATTGCGGTTAACAAGATATGGTTTATATTTCAAACCAGGAAATGTCACAAAATGCTAAAAACGTAAATTTTTGCGTCTTCTCGTTCGCAATTATTCATTGTGATAATAATATTGAATATCTCTATCTGTTGAATAATGAACCAAGAAATATAATTTACGAAACTAAGTTAACTGCTAAAAGTTAAGAAATCCCGAATCTTGACAATCGACGTGGTTGAAGCTTAGAACTGGGAGAAATCGTATGCAAAGAGTAGAAAGAGAGTTTGGTGTAGAGGAAGGAATCACCCTGATTAACCTAATCAAACCTAACCTATAAGTCACTGTCAAATCAAATCCAAAGTTTTGATATAGTGAAATCCACAAATGATATTGATTGATTTGTATCTCAGCTGGACATGGGGAGCAATCGTTTTGTTTACGATTATCACGTCGAGCTGAAAGATTTGATTAATTTTAGCGTCACGTACCGCTGCTTCGCACTTAGTTACGTTGTTTATTTGCTACCTGCGCGTCAGTTAAGTCCATCAATGGCTTTTGGGAATAATCAAATGAAACGGTTCCCCGCAAACTTGCACTTAGCCACAACTACCAGCTGGTATCAATTCGGACCTTACAATTGATAGTGGGCGACTTTCAATTGTTGTAGCGAGAGGAATGTGACTGCGTCACATTTGTACAAATTAAAATGTTTGGGATAACCTCAAAACAAGATTACTTAACTTTAAGTGACCCACATTTGATTAATTTAATTTCATTTAATTTCAAACGCTAAAAAGTACTTAACTCGACACTAGAGAAAGTAAATTTATTCATAAATTTAAATAACACTAAACCGAATATGGTTAACTTGTTCGACCAGGAATGCAACGTTTCCTCGTTGCACTTTTGTAGTTTTGTTTTTAATAATACTTGTTGCTCCAAATATCCACTGTCAGTGGTTTGTTTGGTGCATTTCAGTAGTGCACACTTTTATTTTCAATGTTACGAAGGTCGTCTTGGGGTGTGGTTCGTCACGTGAAGTAACCTTTCATACAGGTTAGCTTCTGTACATCAAAATCTGTTGGTTCCAATTGTCATTGTTGACATGATCTCCCTTGTATCTTGAAGCCAAATATAAGTATAGCTGATTCATAATGGGATATATTTTTCAAATTTTCTGTTTGTTCTAGAATGTTTTTCTGGTCTATTTCGTAATTAACGCGATAATTAACTACTGAAGAACGTCAGCAACAAGAACAGTTCAAGACACAAATAACAATGTAGGGTTTCTTTTGTCAATACCAAGTCATCCCTAGGAATCAGAATGAGGTACGTGTCGTCAGACACCTTTCACAGTCACGTACACCTTGTGACGCTCATAATTCCTCCCAACTTGACAAGTTCCTCATAAACTTGAAACGCACTGTTACAATAAACATCAGGGATGCTGTCACATTTTTAAAAGATAAATTTTGTTTGTTTCAACTCTTATCAATAAGACATTAAATAATTTCTTTTTTTGTTTAACAATTTCATTGCGTTATTCATTTTACAGTGACAAGCTATAAAATGCAAACAGCATCTGAACGTAACTTTCTCTTAAGACGTAGTTTGAAGTTTTCAAGGAAAGAAGCCAGAAAACGGATCAGTTAGAATGTAACCATTTTAGGTTTCTTGCTTTTTGAAATCCGAGTACCTTAAGTATCATGCTGGTTACCTTAACACATTAATGGTATATAATTGAAATGATATTTGAACATTCAGTATTAGCAGGTAATTCGTCACCTCGTTCCACTTCACCACTTGAGAAGGTACGATCGCTGGTAATTGATAGCTACCGTGACTTGATGTCATAAAGTATCTGAATCCCAGTAAGAAGTATTGAGTTTCCAATCGAGCGTATAGATGAATGGATTTGAATTGTAGAAACGAGCTTAAATTTCTGTGAAGTAAAGAAGCCATATTGATGAAGTGAAGTAAATAGATTAAATCGATTTTTATGTTATGTAAATTACTTAGTTTTAACATTCTTCTTAATAACAAACAACTAATGATATTGTCACACATTTGTTGCTTAATTATTTCCTGTGATCAAATTGAATGAGAGAAAATTTAAGATAATTTCAAGATAATTTTCTATGCAATGCACTTGAAACAAAACATATTTAACCTTTGATTGTGGGAAAAGCTTTTAATAACAGTTTCTTTGCAAATCATTGCTGAGTCACGAATGGAAATTGCTGTAATTTGAAATTGTTTAAATATGCAAAATCTTGTAATTTTCTTGAGGTTTTAATGTTAATTTTGGACAAATTCAAGAAACCTAAAAGCGAAAGTTGCAACTGGTTTCGTTCAAATTCACCAAAGTTCGTTGACAATTTTCGTTTCTCAAAGAACAGAAATTAGTTAAAATATTTTGAATTATCTTAAATATTAAAAAAATAACTAATAACTATAAAAATGAAACAATTGTTAATTGAAAACGAAACACAATTATGAATTTATAACAGATTCCACCTGCAAAGTTTTGTACCATTCATATGCTAACCGTTATACACAATATTCACGTAGAAAAATTTTTTGCATACAGTCGGGCGTTTATTAAGTGAAGTTGATAATGGAAATGTTGTTCCATTTGTGGTTTGATAATTTAACAAATATAAATAATATTTGTATTATTATTATTATTTTAACACTTGGGCACTGCGACCTGAAGGTCTTTTGTCCCATCCCTTACGTTATTTATTGCGTTACGCCTGGGCCTATCTCCAGCACTTTAGCCCTAAATTCATAAACATACTTGGAGGATACACTATTCATAAACATTCGTCTGTCAGAAACAAATACATATGTATTTTTTCGATGATTTCAGATTTCTGCGTTATAAAATACATTTGAGTCTTAAATGTTGTTTATTAATAAATAATTAAATTAAATAGACATGAGAAAAAAGCTTTTCTGAACAAGCAACACATAATATTCCTCTGCAACGCTCTGGAAGTTATGAGAATTTACATGGTTGGCGCGATCTGTGAGGCGAATGTTTATGAATCTAGGGTTAAAGCACGCGATAAGTGAACTTGGATAAAAATTTTTAAGATCCTCGTATGTTGGTGCTTCTTTACCGAGTGATCTTGAGCTTTCCTGTGATACCATTCTTTCAGAAGATGATGTACAGATTCTTTGTCCTCGTTGCCGAATGGGCAGGAATCATTGTCCCCCTCGTTGACATGATGGAGTGATTCCAACTAACAGTTAGTTGGAACAATATTTGCAAATAAATTCAATCAAATAATTCACAGCTTTAATTTTTCTTAAGGTCAAGGACAATCATTTCTTAGAGAGGATGTTGCTTAGATTAAAAATACCTACAAGTACAAATTCCAACCAAAATATCTGAGTACGATTCATTTATATTCCAGTCACAGTTCACATTTGGAATCCTTTAAGAAACATTCTTCATCCTTCCTTGTATGTCATTTTGGATAATTTCAAAAAGTTTAGCCTACATAAATTTGGATAACATGTGGCTGTAGTTTATAGACTCAAATTGCAGAGACGACAGGATGTGAAACAACATAAATGGCAAACAAAAATTTAATTCCCTTGTCTAGTTTCAGTGGCTCACCAAATTCATTGTGCTCTAGGAAAAGTATAGTGAATGTTAACAGCTTGATTCAAATTTTGTAAAGTGTAAAACCAAACACCGGGCTTTTATTATGTCCAAGAGTGATAAATCCACTGCAGTCTATTGTATAGTGGGACATGAAACACTGTAGACTTTCCAGTTTGATGGCAGTCATTGATAGCGTCAGAAAAACCAAATCTCCTGAAGCATTTTCCTTAGGGTTTACTAAATCAAAAGGAACACAGCGTTTTCATTTATTTGGGAAATAAAAACAGCACAAACCTAAAACAGAAGGGCAAAAATTAAACGGAAATGAAAATGTTTTCATTCGTCACTAGTGTGAACAATTCCGGACGGTTATCTGTGTGTGCCCTTTAAATCCATTTCCAGACTGAATGAAATACGGTTTCTCCATCGTTTAGGTCTCATCAAGTATTGATGGCTTACCCATTTTCCAACCGGAAGCTGATTACTGTTCATATCCTGAAGCCATGCTGCTCTATTTCTTTGAAGTCATTCAAAATTCTGTTGAATGTAGACTCCTTTCACGTGCGGAGGAGTAAAGGATATCATTCAGTCTTCAGATATAGTCATTTCTGGAAGAATTTTTCAAGACTTTAAGTTATTTGTTGAATTCAAATGTGTGTCAATCGATACATTGTAGCATAAAAATCAAAAGCTAACAATAAAAATATCAATTACAACCACAGAGAGTCGTTTTTCAATTAATAAGAATCACTTGAGCCACCTTAATCCAGTTTTGAACGGATCAAATGTCGCCAGCAAATCAAAATAGCTAACAAATTCACGCTCTAACCAATATCCAGTTTTGTATTATCTTTCCTGGCTCGAGTGCGCATCTGATACCTTTCGGCTGATTAATCTCATATACAGTAGATTTGTTCTAAGCTAATAGAAGATATAGTAGGTACTACAATAGTGAGTGAATTCTCTGCGCCTGTTATACACTACTGCCACCTGGAGTGTGATCGTTAGGTAATCCGTTCTGAGTTTCCAGTTTTCTGGCCTGTCTTTATAAGCCAAGACATGCAAAAACACTGTTTCATTCGATAATCGGTAGGTGGCAGAATGTGCTCCAGTTGAAGAAATAAGTTTTGTTAAGTCACACAAGTGCAAATCAAAGTGGAGTAAATAAAATATAAAATTGTGAAAATAAGTTACAGTATATTGTTGATAGCTTGTGCTTATTGAATTACACTAAACTAAGAAAATGTTCTAGAAAACTTGTGAAGGAAAAACAAGTGAATATGGAAAAAGAATTTTCCAAGAATGAAGTGAAACCTGACAAAATGAAATTTTTCATTCAAAGAAAAGACTTTGAGGTGTTTCTTTAATAAATATTTCTTCATACTTTAATTTACTGTGGACAGTTGAAGCTAAAGCTCAAATTTCTTGTCCATCACAAGAAGTGTTACAAGCCGGTTGACGTTCGGATAGTGTTTAGTAGTGGATACAAAATGCAAAATGGTTTGTTTAAAAATATTCAAAAATTGGAATAAAAATGAAAAAATCTGAATCGATTAGTACTTTAGAAGAGTCATTGGATATAGAAAGTCACAAAAGCACACCGAGGCGTGATTACAACCTGGAGGAGCAATCTTTAACAGTCAAGGATATCACTAAAACATCACCAGTTCTAACGCGATTAACATCCAGATTCTCCACTGCATTTCGTTCATTACGTGGAACAGCATCAACATCAAAGAGGAGTGAAACGCAACTGAAATCTGATGATGAACATTTGAGTTTGCAGCATCAGGACGAAGTTACACCAAAACGAAAGAAGAAAAAGTTAAAACTATCAAAATTTTCATTCAGTGGAATCAAAAAGAATAAAGTCAATCCACGAAAAACTCTACAAGAAGAGACACTCGTTTCAACATCAACCCAAACTTCAGATACTCTAACTAGACGTGGTAAAGGTTTTGATAGCTCGAATCAATCGGAGTTGAGTTCAAGTGAAGTGAAGTCGAAATCCCTTGATACTCGTAAAAGTGAAAAAGTTCGTAAAATTCAAATCACAATATCCGGTAAGAAAGTAGGTGACTCCAGGATTGTCGCGAGTGACAACTATCTTCCCCCGAGGGTTTCGTTGGAGCGATACGAAGCGAGAAGTAAAAAGTCAACGATTTTGTTAAAACCAAACGTAACTGTGGCGGACAATCAACGTGAGGGTGGAAAAACGAACGTCACTCAAAGTACGCTTGATACACCGCCCAATGAACGGGCACCACCACCACCACCATCTCTCGCCAGTCCAAAATCCCCAAAAGCCAGTCCAGGGAAGAATGGAACTGGTGGTAGGAGTGGTGATGGTGGCACGAGTGGTTCCGTTTCACAACGACTTGCTGTCGTCCAAACCACTCCACCACTTAGTCCCGGATCCGATGACGGAAATCGTAGAGGTGCAGTCCGAAAGAATCCACACCACCCTCGGTTACAACGCCAGAAGTCTCGTGAGGAGTTCTTAGATTCTGAAGTTTTAATGAGACGTGAAACAAACCTCGACCGTGGAAGAAGGTTTCCTAGACCATCAAACATTGAAAATTCTCCAACACCCCAACGGCGACAGCAACAATCGCCTATTTTGAGCACCAGTCCCTTGAGTGGTAACAATCTTCAGAATCCGAACTTAAGTGGTTCCATTGCTGATCGTCCTAAAGAACAAGTCTCCACAAGTTCCGAGGTGAAATCACCAACGAAATCAGTCAAGGACACAGAAATTTCACCAACACGTAACATCAGTCCGGAAGTTAACGTCCAAGAGCAGTCACAAAGTATCCGCTTCTCCATTGGCAAAGCAGTCCGCTCACGACAAATCACAGTCATCCGCAACGTTCCAAATTCATCCCAAGAACAAAGTTCCTTTGAATCAAACAAGAGTTCCAGATCACAAAGTCCAGTCAGTGATACCAGTTCAACTGGACGTCGTCGTCGTATACGCTACATTGACCAACCGACTTTCTACACAGACGAGGAAAAGGAGATTTTGGAAGGTAAACGACAGGCCTTCACAGGATTAACTGGAATCAGTGAATACTCCCTGGACTCAGACATTTCTTGTGATCAAATGCCTGCTTTTGGTGATTTGACAATGGAACATGAAGGACCGGTAAGAGATATTGTGAGGAACATTCAAATTGTTTTATAAAGTTCAAGTGATTCCACTTCGTGAGTGAAACATCAGTACAAGGATTATTAAAATTATCCTTTCAACTACTAAGTTATTCTATTACAAGTTACATTGAATAATAAATTTTCATTACAAATTCCAATTAAAAATGAATAAATAGGGTCAGGTGCTTCTGCAATTAGTGATAAATCAAGAATTAAGATAATTTATAGGGATAATGATAGTTAAAAGCTTTAAATTGGATAAATAGAACACTGAGACATTCCCATAACTGAAAGTTTACTAACCTTTAAAGTACAAAACATGATTTTCTTCGTTCTTTCATTACATTAACATTTCCAAGGGATCATATTACATTATGATGAACATAAAGTTATAAGGCTTCCACGAGTTGGTGGCGCTTTAATTACACACTGATCTCCTTTTCTTTAAGTTCATTTCCCAGTGAATACCTTAAACGTAGTAAGAAGTGTAGAATAGTAGAATGAAATAGGCTATTCTTAAACAATGTTCAATAAGTTTAGTTTAACTTTAACTTCACAAGAAAATATGGTTTAAGCCTTAAGCTACGGGTAAAGTCAATTCTTCTGTGTGGTATTTTGTGGTTTATCTCCAAGGCGGGATTATGTACGTATAATAATCGTAACCGCAAATGTATCGGAAATACTTGTTGATCATCGAATTCTTTGATTCGTGCTCTCAGATTGTACATATCACGTTTGTAATATTGAATTACTAACAATTTTATTTTATTTTGATTTATGTTTGCGGAAAACACCAATCAACTGAAACTGAACTGAAATAAATTTCCCCAAATGAACTTTCATTTTACATTTTTAGCCAATAATGACATCGTCAACGGAAAAACGGGAGCATCTATACAAAATTCTAGTTATAGGCGAACTAGGAACTGGGAAAACATCATTCATCAAACGTTACGTTCATCAATTCTTCAGTCAAAGCTATCGTGCAACAATTGGTGTTGATTTCGCATTGAAAGTATTGCATTGGGATCCTAATACAATAATTCGTCTACAATTATGGGATATAGCTGGTCAGGAAAGATTCGGTAATATGACACGAGTTTATTACAAAGAAGCTGTAGGCGCATTCATTGTTTTCGATGTAACACGTAATGCAACATTTGATGCTGTTATCAAATGGAAACAGGACTTGGATTCAAAAGTTCAATTACCTGATGGTAGTCCCATACCGTGTATATTACTGGCAAACAAGGTAATGACAATATTTTCTTGCTTGTACTCATATAATTTACAATAACACTTTTAGTGCGACCAACAAAAACAAGGTATTATTACAACACCAGAGAAAATGGACGAATATGTACAGGAAAACGGTTTTGCTGGATGGTTTGAAACATCAGCCAAGGAAAATATAAATATTGAAGATGCTGCTAGAGCTTTGGTTAATAAAGTGAGTGGTTCCTTAGTCGAGCTAGTATCTTACATACATTTTCACGGAGTGCACCAGTAATGTTATCTTATCTCAAATTTAAGTGTTGCATAAAGGGGATGTTGAACTTAATAAGATTGCAATGAAACTTTGTTGCAAATGCAACTCACACCCCAGTTCTTTATCAAATATTAAACTGTCACATGTCACCTTGGTCTATCTTCTCTCATAAATCTATTCTCCAAATTGAAGTGAAGTTGGATGCTAAAATTAATATGATTAATAGCTTTTTATGTATCAAGGATGTAACGTGACGCTTTCAATAGTTAATAACGTGACGCTTTCAATGCATTCAATAGTTTATGCAACAAATTCGTGGAAAGTTGAATTTGAGATTAATATTCACACGAAGCTGGTACCTAAGGCTAGGGTGAGTATGCACGCGAATTGGTACGAAAATTTGTTCTGACTAATCAAACAGATTTGAAAGTCCAATTTGTTCTGACGAGTTCTTGCATGTTCTGTCGTTTTCTTCGCAGCATTGTAAAGCAGGCGTTTGTTTCTTCGCACGAGTTGATCAGAGCTCGTCAGATTCGCGTGCATAGTAACCCCAGCCTAAAATTGTACTTTACGCACTAATGCGGTAAAATAGAATGAGTTTAGAATGTTTGGGAATCGAAAACTTTACTCATGCAAAACGCATAAAATATATTAAAATATTAAAAATCGATTTTTTTACCTTTAATTGCAGATCCTTCTCAACGATAAATTAGTGAATGCTGGCGACATAATGGATAATGAAAAATTTGCTCTTGCTGGCGGAAGCAGTTCAGGTTCAGCCCAAAGCACATCACAAGGAACAAAACGAACATGCTCATGCTGACACCATATAGAATTGAATAATAGATCATTATTGGAAATTATTATAAATTTAAATATTTGTTATATTATTGAACTATTAGTTGCGAATTTATTTTCTTTTCAATTGTGAAAAAGTTTTTATTTGTTTTATTAGAGTAATATTGTATATCGCCATTATAAATTGCTTAGTTATCATTGGTCATATGAATGTTAAATATTTAGTTTATGCTTTCGAAAACAGGTAATAAATTTTGTAGAATTTTTTCAGTAGCTTTAAATTTATACACATAAATTTAAAATTTTGTAAAGAATAAAACTTACTTAATTACAAAACATAAAAATACAATCTCCTGCCATTTATTTTTTGTTATATTGCAAAATGAACCTAATATACGTAGCTATTAAATATGAAAAATAATAATGTTATGTAATTTTTATAAGAATATGTAATTACTGTTTGTATTAAATAAAAAAAAATATGCATTCCTTAAACTATTATATTTTAATTTGGATTGATTTATCCTTTCTGTTATTCATAACTAGATTAGGTTTGCCCGTTTCTCTAAAATTAAGTTAATCCAAATTAGTTAAACTTGTGTAAATTGTACTTGATTACTTACTGTACATCTTAATTTTGTAACTTATTCCAAAATGTTAAGTTTTCAAGTTCATAGACCTTCACTAGTGAATATATCCATTGACATAACTTGTGCTGTATATGAAATTTGCATTTCTAAATCTTTTTAAATTTTAAGAAATTTATATATCTTCAATTTAAAATATTAGCAAATACCTTTAACAGTGGGTAAAGTCAATAACACTGTTCTTAAATTGATTACCACAAACAATTAATCAGCTAAATTAAAATTTAAAGTTTTGGTTAACCACAATTGGAAGTGCGTGTCGTTGGTATCTCTAACAATTTTTTTCGCTTGAACTACTTAAATGCTTCCTAATAACGATGGATACCGTTGTTGACCACAAGAGGTTCTTTGGAGTCTCCGAAAACCTAATGGCAATTAGATGTTTGCACAAATTTCGTACGCACGAGATACAATATAAATAACACACACGCGTTTCTGCTAATTTCATTTCACAGCATCATGAGAGAAGATTATGCACATTGCGCTGTACGAGTACATTCTGTAAATAGTATCATATATCAAAGATAAGGTTACTAAATCATGACACAGTCATATCTATTTGATTTGAATGCTTTTATCTTTTGTGAAAGAAATGAAACTGAGAGAACAGTATTTCATTTAAATGGTTCTAAAGTGAATAAGTGAATACGATGTGATATTTATTTTTAAGAGTGGAAAAGTGAAATTTTGTTAATTTTAAATATGAAAAATAACGCATTTTGTTTGGAATGGAAAAATCTGGAGTTTACCGTTCCAATGAAGCCGGAATTTGAATTTTCACGGTTCTGGAGGAGAAGGAAAACACAGTATGTGAATATATTGCAGAATGGTTGGTTTTAGTGTTGATTATCAAAAGTTATGAGTGATTTACATGATTGATTTCTAGTGAGTGGATGCTTGAATACTGGAGAAATGGTTGCCATTTTGGGACCCAGGTAATCTCCAAGTGAAATCATTAGAACATAACAAATTTGAATTCGTAACTATTTGCAGTGGATCAGGGAAAACGACTTTTCTGGCATCGATATCCCAAAGAATACGCGGTAGTGATATTAAAGGAAGTTTGTATTTAAACGGGAATCCAATTACACAGAAGGAAATCACCGAGATCTCGTGTTATTTACCACAATTTGAGATTCCAATCGAAGCGTTAACTTGCTACGAGCATTTATATTTCATGGTAAACAGATTCAAAATCCCATTCTCCAGTGAATGAAATTCATTTCCAGGAAGCGGAGAGAAATTCATTCTGTGTTTGATCTACATAACATGAATTTTCCCCGCTTTCAGAGAGTGAATCCCATTCTCCGGTGAATAAAATTCATTTTCTGCTTCACGACCATTAGGATTTTATATATTAAAAGATATCACCAACAGTGTTGGTTTAAAATGGACAGGAAGTCGAAAAAATGTGAAAAAGACAACAAAGTCAGGGAACTGCTGTTGCAAGTGGGATTGAAGGATAAATCATCGACTATGATTGCGTACCTGTCTGGAGGAGAGAAGAAACGTCTTAGTCTAGCGGAGGAGGTTGGTTTCATACTTAAATTTCTAACTAGTTAATACAACTACATATTATATTTTCAGTTGATAAACGATCCACAGTTTTTGTTTTGTGATGAACCCACCACAGGACTGGACAGTTTCAGCGCTTACTCAGTAATCAAAACTCTGCGAGAATTAACTAAGCCCTGGCATAAGCCAGTAACACAACATTTGAGGGATAACATGGAAATGATGCCGATGACATCGAGTAGTCAAGATTTGATGTACAACACTTTTAGTCTGGGAAGGATTCGTAAGGGAATCGTTTGTTCCATCCACCAACCAACATCAGAAATTTTCGAACTTTTCACTCATATCATTTTGATCAGTGCTGGAAATGTGATTTTCCAAGGTGATGTAGATGATGCCACTTTGTTCTTCTCCAGATTGGGACTAGCCTGTCCGAGAGATTGCAGTCCAGCTGAGTTTTACGTGAAACTAGTAGCTGATGAAGATACAAAATATAATTTTCATGATATCATAAAGAATAATTACGAACAGGAAACTAGAAGAATTTGCAAAGTTAGATTGTTCTCCGACTCATCTGATTATCAAAATCAGCAATGCCAAAAAATGTGAGTACATATCTTATCAAAATCTAAATAGTTATACAACATATGTAGTCAGAGATTTGTGATAGTTTCTTTACACTTGACACCATGTGAACTTGTGTAAATAATTTGCATTTAATTGCAAGTTTGTAAATATTTGTTTCATATTGTAAAATGTTTCAGTAAAACTATATCATGTGTAACACAGCTGTACATTTTGTTAGTTCGTCTGTCGATCCAGACACGAAGGAAGTTATGGGACAGTATACAAAAATTAGGATATTTGATGGTAAACACCAGTGATCATGACAAAATCCTGATCAATTACAACATGTTCTTTCAGATAACAGCAACGATCTTGACCGCTATGTACTCAAAAGTTGCTCAATTGAATCAGTCTTCAGTTCAGGACATCCAAGGATCGTTCTTCATCTTTACAACAGAAATAATATTTTACTTTTCGTATTCAGTGATCTACGTCTTTCCAGACCAACTGCCATCGATGCGGCGTGAAGTTGGGGAGAACACAATCTCCTTATTCGCTTTCTATTTCTCGCAAGTCCTCAGCTTCGTGCCGAAAGCATTTATTTGCAGTTTTTCGTTTTTGGGATTGATTTACAGCACCATCCACTACTCCAAGGGGATCTACATGTACTTGAGCATGGGATTAACCTTGTCGCTGACAGCTATCACAGCGACATCCTACGGGTTCCTAGTCTCGTCACTGTTCGGATCAACAAAGATTTCCATAGAAGCCGCTCCTGTTTTCGATTCATTCCTGATCGTTTTCGGTGGAATGTATTTTGATTTGGGAAGTTCAGCTACACTCAAGTACTTTTCCCTTTTCTACTACGCCAATGAAGCTTTAGCATATAGTTATTGGCATAACGTTGAAGCCATAGGTAACGCGTCTTTATTTATAAAACAAAATTAAACTAAAAATGTTTCCTTGCTCTTAGAATGCCAACAAACAGAAGGTTTCCCTTGCATGAGCAATGGTACTGCTGTCTTGGAAAATTATTCTTTTGCAACTGATCCATATACTCCATTATACGATTATGCTGGACTTGGTGTCCTTTTCATCGTAATGCATTTTATCGCTTACTTATTTACATCGCGCTACGTTAATAAAGTTGGTTACTACTGAAGTTTGTTTCTATTTTCCATAATAAACTCTTAAACTTGAAATCAAATTCAAAGAAAGATATGAGGTTTTGCATAAAAGAATACCTTATTTCAAAATTTCTGTTCACTACTGAATTCGAATGTGCTTTCGAATTTCCCGCTAATACACCAGACAATTCTAGTCGCCCTCCAACTGTCGTTCGGCGAGAAACAATCAGTGGCCCCTGAACTTAGTTTTGAGTTTCGACATTTTTACGCCTGAAACTCAAATCGATTACTCGAAAATAATAAAATAAATTTATTAACAGGTAAAAATATTGTTTAAATAATAGATAAAATACTGCTTTTATACAGCTTATTACACGTATGTGGCGTCATCCACATCATTCACTCTGCGATGGCACTCTTGAATTTCGGTTTGTGTCTACACTCGGCGAAATGCGGCGAAAAGTGATTTCCTCAGTTTAACTGGAAAATTTTTAATATTTAACGAATTTTATAATTAAATTTTAAGAATTAACCTTTCATATTTCAATATACTGAATTAACTGAATGCGAGATATGCACATTTAAGCAGGTGTTTTTGTTATTATCATTTTCATATTTCAATGTTGCTACCACATTTTTGAAAACAATAACTTAATTTAGTTTTATAAGAACATTAATATTTATGAAAAATTAGCAATGGCAGCGAGAATAAAGAAAAATATGTCTCTTACTTGGACAACAAAGACGATATATCTATTGATAACTGAATACAACAAGCTGAAATTTGAGTTTAGAAAGAAGAAAGTGTACAGAGCTCAGACATGGAACAGAATTAGATCCGGCTTGGAACAACAAGGTTACTCTGTTTCTGTTCCATTGCTTAAATTGAAGTTCAATAACTTACGAAGAAGCTATTCCAGACTCAAGCCGAGGCCAGGTGAAGGCATGAAGTATCGTAAATGGAATTACTATCAAATAATGCATCAAATTATCTCCTCTGGAAGAAGGAAAGAAAGTCAAGATAATGATAACACTTTCCTAGGGCCAGCATCATCATCATCTCCAAATTTAGGAGATAGTGCTATTGAAGAAACACTTCGTCCGTTGTCTGAAATAGGAAGAATTTACAAACTAATCGATACGTCATTGTTGTCCTTGTACAAATCAAAAGTAAACGCAATTTGTGTGGATTCAATCAACACGGCCAGCTCAGGTTCGGAGGTACCTCAAAAAACCTGCGTATTAAAATTGACCATTGGTGGAGTGATTGTTGATCAGATAAAATATTTTGACAAAATAAAACAAAATAAATATTTCCAAAATTTATTTAGGACTTACAAGAAGAATTTAAAAATATTGGTTAAGTTTCCGTAAAAAAATTGTAGAGATAGTAACCTTCGATTTTGTGTACACAATATGATATTACTCTGTTACTTAAGTTAACAAGATTGCTTATTTGAAGACATTTGTCATCTTTTGAATGTCTTCTTGAATAACAATAGATCTGTCAAATCCCATACATCTATCTAATGTAAATTTGCGACGGCTTCAAATTACTCCACTCAGTAAATAGTTGGGCTAGAAGTAATTATTGTGATGTTACCCAATCTGAAAATTTAGGCCCTTATTCTGGGAGTCACGTCACTTATGAAAGTGACGTGACATTTTTATCACGTCACGGGAGGGTCGGTATTCTAACCGTCACCTCACGTGACGTGACAAACAAAATGAATTTTACTTTAAAAATTCATGCGGGCATATTCTAGTAGTCACGGCAAATTGTCAAATATCATTAGCGCATTAAATAACAGTGCGCGAATAGACAAATAAATAATAAATAAATAATATAAATACATATTAATCAAAAATTAATATAAATAATAATATTGTTGGTGTAATTTGTATTTCAATAATCGTTAGTGTTAAATGTTGTTAAATAGTGTTTCATTTGTGCTTAAAATAGTTTCAATTTTAATTTTGTTAAAGTAAATGGTGAATAGTTTTTAATAGTGAAATATTCATTAATTTGTTTAAAAATGAGTTGTGTGGATGCTTGGTACAGCACGAGCAGCAGTGACGACGAAGATCCTAGGGAATTGAGGATTAAAAGAAAAACTATTAGAGATAGCTCTAACCCATTGAAACTACCCAATGCATTGTCGTATTCATAAATAATTTGTTTGAAACATTTACTAACGTGTAAAAATTTTAGGTTTGTCAGTTACTTCCGGGTTTCGAAAGATACCTTCAAATTCTTATTGGACAGAGTTGAGGGAAAGTTGAATTTGCCAGTGGGATCAAATTCGGTTCTACCCATAATTAAATTGACTGCGGTTTTGCGATTTTTTAGCGAAGGAAGTTACCAGAAAGGTGTCGGAAACGATTTCAATGTTGGACTAGCACAATCTACTTTTTCCAAAGTTCTAACAGAACTCCTGAAAGTTCTGGAAGACGAGATATGCCCCGAATTCATCAGATTTCCAAGAAGTATTCGAGAGAAGGAAGAGATAAAGCAGGGATTTTTCACGAAGCATGATTTTCCTGGAGTTATTGGATGCGTGGACGGTACGCACATACGGTTAATATCACCTTCAAAAAGTGAGCAACACCTTTATTATAACCGCAAAGGATTTTATAGTATGAATGTTATGGTGGTAAGTCATTTTAATGTGTGACTTATTTTTTAAACATAAATTTAATGATTGCCTCTCAGATTTGTGATCACAACCAAAAAATAATATATGTTGATGCGAACAACCCAGGATCATCTCATGACTCCTTCATTTGGAATTCCAGCGAGGTAGACGTTAAACTCAAGGAAAATTACGAAACTGGGGATAATACCACTTGGCTACTAGGTAAAATAAAACACGTTCTTAAAATGATTTAATTGTTGAAAACAAATATAAATTATAGGCGATTCAGGCTATCCGTTAAAGCCATATTTGATGACTCCATTCCGATCATCAAGTATTAGTAATGCTCAGGAAGCACGATTCAATTTAAAGCACTCCCATGCACGGAACATAGTAGAGAGAACCATAGGCGTTCTTAAAAGTACATTCCGTTGCCTTTTAGGTTCAAGGGAATTGCACTACAAACCTAAAAAGTGCTCACAGATAATTAACGTATGTTGTGCGCTGCATAATGTACGGTTGCACTTTAAAGACGAACTATTGGAAGAGGAAATTGATACAGAGGAAATTGAAATCCTAGTTGAAGCAGATACACTTGACAATGAAAGTGAAGTTGCAAAAAGGATACGAAATCAAATCATGAACTCTATTTGCTAGTTATTATTTTTTTATTCTATAAAATTTGCATTTTATTCATTCTATATTATCTAGTTTTAATTTTTGTCTTTCTAATTCAAGCATCTGCTCCTGACATTCTATTTCCCTAGTTGTAAGTAACAATTTTTCTTTTTGATATACACTTTTTTGTTTGGCTTGATTTTTGAAAAATGATATTTTGTCCTCTTTGAGATGGACTAGTCTCCTCAAATATCTTGTCGTATCATTCAAATTTCTTGAAATTTCCTTCAAGTCCTTAGTTTGAGCATCCAACATATTTTGCCGACTGGCTCTGAAAGTCTCTCTTGATCTTAAAATAAAAATTAAAATAATCTTTAATTAATAATAATAATAATAATAATTAATAATCTTTTAATCTTATTTAAAAATAACATAAAAATAACAAATTAATAAATAAATGAATTAATAATTACATTATTTCATACTTACTTTTCGTTTTTTTCCATTGTAACGACTCGTCACTTTCGGTTTCGAAGTGAGTTTCAAAACCAAGTGACGTGACATTTTGTCACGGCACGTGTGATCTACAATACGGCCTTCTCCGTGACGTGAGACAAAATTCATCCCAAAGTGATATTTTAGTCACTGGGTGAATGTGAGAATGTGAATTCTCGAAACTCACGTCACGGAGCTAATCACGTGACTCCCAGAATAGGGGCATTAATAAACCTCCTCCTTCACGCCTTTTCGTTCACCTAAACTGTAAATCTGGTTCACATATACAATTCACACACACAATCATCAGATGTCATTTTTGTTTGGCTCTCGTGAATTTAGGTTGTGAATATGTACGTGAAACACGATTTTAGTAAATTATCAAATTTGAAGTTTTAATACAAAAATGGATGATCCAGTTGAATTCTCTAGCGTATAATGAATGTTTTCTGAAAGATTTAAGCCCAAAAACTGGTTAAAATTCAGAAAAACACATAGGGATACAAATATCTGGTCGCCTGACCACTCTTCTCATCAACTCACTTCGCCATCACTTGCCTGGATTCGACGATTCCAGACTCATATGTGAACCCTATAAAATGTTTTAGAAATCAAGGTCTGTTGGAATTCCGTCTGAACTGCATACTAGACTTTTATATAAATTATAATATTATCAAAACGTTTGCACGTGCATTAGTTTCTCTTATCAAAATCACAAATTCAAACTAACAAGATCATTCGGCAACGCCTTAAATCAACTGTAAATTAAGAAAATAACAATTTCTATTTGAAATTTCATTAAAAAAAATGTTCGCAATTACGCATAATTTTCAAATGAAATCCATCACAGTACAAGATGTAACTGACAAACCGGACTAAAATAATGAATTCAGAAAATAATTTCACATTTGGAACAAAAAATAATTTTATATTAAAGAAATAAGGTAACTATAACAGTATGTACAGGGCGACGACAGTTATCATGTTAAATACGAATCAATCTGAACATGAACGAATTCGGTTTCTTATTGTAAGTAAATGTAGATTTTAAGAAAAATAGAATTCAAATCGAAATAAAACGAACTAATAATAATGAAATCAGTAAACGAAAAAATAAATAAGTAAATAAGGGTGTGGAGTCGTGTATTATAGCTGAAGGCAATGAAAACAAGACACATTCATAGCCTCAACCACAGAATTCAAAGAGACACAATTCGGTTATTATTATTACTATTATTATTATTAAGTGACTCAGTTATTAATCTAACAAAATATGTTTCATCTAGTCGAATTCCACGTAAAAATAAATAATAATATTGAAATGAAAAAAGTGTCATACTCTTTCGTCGTCGTCTTGCCTGGGCGTTTATTACACTACGGACAAAACCTGGTCTTGTTAGCGGTATGTATTTCTTGCCTCTGGTGACAATTGGGAGAAATTTGTTTTTAACTTTTTATTTTATTTATCGATTTAAAAACTGAATTAATTCTGTTCATTCGAAAGTCAATGAACAGAGAAATTCGGTAATTTTAACTACCACGTAATTTCAAGTAAATATATGAGAAGTTAATAAAAATTATTTAGAAATTTTATAGTATCATAAATTTAAGAAGCTAACTCCACAAAGCCACAGAAGACGTTGCTGAAAAATACCATCAACAGGATGAGTCTGGAACAACATAGCAAGAGATGGACCAACAGGGATGACTGCTTCAACTCAAGGCAAGTGTCCAGAATCGAGGAAGAAAGAACAGAGAGCTTCCTAAAAGGTCCGGTCATTACGAACACTGTCCGATTGAAAGAATCTTGCAAAGGCTCGGACTCACAAACGACAGTCTTGGTATCACAAGGATACAAACCTAGTATCACAAGGATAACTTTGGCCAAATTTGTTGCAATATCCTTTGAACAAATTTAATCCATGAGGTCAGTTGAGAAACATTCCTTTGAAACCGGAAATCGGCACGGAACATCGCTCGGAAAACTAACATTTACCTAAAAAGGCATAAATGGTGATGCACGGAATATTACCTGGATAATTACTTTCAGCAACAGACTGACCTGGCGTCATTAAATAAAACCGTTTCTATACTGATCCTTAAATCCTGAAAATTATCCCCGTAAAATGAACTGCTAGTATTCAAGCAGAATATGAGAATGAGCTTATCTACAATCGAGATGTCCTCGCTGGCACATGCACAAGGATTGTAATGGTCCATGAAGGCATTTGAACAAATATGTGACTGGACTACAAGGTATACAAAGTTATACAGGAAAACGAACATTTCTGTGATCGTTCAAGTGACACCTACAACGTGCAGGAAGTTAGGTTGTCCAGATTGCACTAACTTCGGATTAGGAAAAGGACATCCAAAAGATTTATGCAACGAGAATAATATCTAATATCAGAAATTTAGATGCATTTATTTCAGAAACTATACGAGCTATAAACATGAAATTCATGTCAAACAATAATCGTATATTTGTCAATGATCACTGACAGTTTCGTTGTAGTACGTTAAACAACAAAATAGGTCTGTTCACGTACTTGGGGAAATTGGCGTTTTTGTATTCGCTTAAAAAATTGTTTTGAGAGAATTTAACGAAAAGTAACGGAGGGGAAATATACTTGAAAGTATATTGTATATAGTATATACGAGAAATTTGGTCGTGTAACTTTAAGCTGGTTGGAAAATCCTGTTCATTTGACAGGTGCACGCAACATACTTTAGAAATTTGAAAAGTTTTGAAATTGTCAAAAGTGTGAAAATAGTTTTTAAGTTTTAGTTTCGATTATCTATAAAATGCTTGGTGGAGGCATCAAATGGTTCGACCGAGTATCCACCATAGAATATTCACTTAATAATTCCATTTTATTTAATAATTAACAAAGGAGAAAGGCTTGATAGCACTGTAATACCACAAATCAGAACTAAATGTCAAATGTCAAATTTTTTTATGTTCGTTTATGAAGTTGCTCGTAGTTACTCAAATGCGTTTTTGTACTATATACGAGTAACGAGAGAGAACTTAGAAAAATCCATTTACAGCCGAGTAAACTCTAGCAAACATGATTTCTATAATATAACTTGTAGTTTAAAAAAGTAAATACATCCTGTTAGCAGATGAGTATAGCTTGTGCGTAAATGAAGAATTTAAAAAACTTATTGGAATTTGAATTTTTGGTAGAGGTTTATGCACAAAGAGGATTTTTCTTGTAAAATAAGTTGTGATTAAAGGGCTAGAAAATCCTTTTATCATCTAGTAATAAATAAAGGCTGGATAAACTACACAAAATTTCAGTGAGATCGGTGGATTAGTTTTAGAAAAATCGTGCCTACAGTCCTTCAAAATAGAGTTTCGAGAAAAACGCGGTCAAAATTTCAAATTTACTCTGTTCCCCATGGTTATTCTTCGCTTTCAAATGCTCTCCGCGCTAGATATTAGCTCGGAATGATTTGAAAATTTGGGAAAATATTCTTGATATCTTATATTGTTGAATGAAAAAGTAAAAAAAATTTACATTTGACATGCCCTGGGTTGAATGTGTCAGAGGTCGTTCAGACGAATCAAAACTTCGATTATCGATTAGCTTCAGTTTAAGACAAATCCTCAATAAACACTTATCAATCGAACCAGACAAATCACAACGAAGAAGAATCACATCAAAATCATCCCCAAAAATCAATTTCCCATTTCCACAATATACGAAAGCATAAACGAGAATCGCGAATAAGAACGAGTTAGTATGAATACTATTTTTTCCTTTCCTTCTTGCAATTCATAATTTATTGTTTTAGTATAACTATCATATATAATAGTATAGCTCTACAGATATCTACTTATTGAGTTTCCATTTGTTTGACATAAAGTTTGCCGTTCCCAGACTAAACTAGTACAGCCTGGTGGCTCTCAACATCCGCCTTGCCTTGCCTGCTTGTCTGATGTCTGACAGCCCTCTCTAGCACGTGAAAGAGTTTCCGGAAAATCTCAGACTTCTGTTCTTATTTTTCTTCTTATTCTTCTTCCTCTTATTTCCATTTTCAATTATTCAACCGCTCCTTTCGATTATTATTATTACAATATTATATTCGATTCCAAATGTATGGCGCTCGTAGTCAACTGGAGTTGGAATAGCATTAGACTTAGTCACACTCACTAGATTGTGGTGCTGCTGTTAGTTCAAATAAATCATTCTGTACACACATCTTGACTAGGGGAGAGTTACATATATCTACATTATATGTATACTCACATACAAATATTCAATTGTATAATCATAATTACAATTACAACAAAAATATTTCATAAAATTTAAGAAATTCCACCTTGAAAATGAAAAGACATCGATTCGAAACCTGAACGTTAACGAAATCATTCAGTACGAAAGTCTTGGTAGTCGTGTGAGGATGTTGTGAAGAAACGCGCGAGAAGAGATGAAAATTTTTACGTTTTCGCGTGACTAGAGTTGTATTAACAGGATAATAATTGCAGGATTTTTAACCCTCATTTCAAAATCCCAGTAACGTTGAAATAAAAATCACGTAGTTGTATTCGTGTTTTGGGGGATTATGTCATCTCGGATGGATGTTGTGTAGAAAACCGCAATTCAAGGAGCACAAATACAGTTGCAAGTTATTCAAGAAGTTCTTAAGAATAAAATTTGAAAAATTTTTAGGGTTGTTCTAGGTACGTTTGTGAATTAAAGTTGTGTCAAAGTGTAAGTGATTTTATTTTGTTTTTTTTTCTTGTGCGCTACAATTTTTCACCCTAAATTATTTTCGCTAAGTACTTCACGGTTCTTGTAGCAGATGCATATTGTACAATAGGTACGTATTATGTTTCACTGTAAGAAGGTAATACTTTAGTGTTTAGTAGGTAACATAAGAACAATATGAAATTCATCCTGGACAAAGTTACTACTGAGTAACTTATCGGTGCGAAATTACATATTCCACTCAAAGTGGCTGTTGTCGATGTCATCTATTGAATTTTTGAAACCCGAAATTTGTAATATCACACTAGATACAGATAATTGAAGGTTACTTTGTCCAGTTTATTTAAGAAAAATGAATTAAAACCTTACAACCAGATGGCGCTGTAGTCGGTTCAGTAATAAAAAAATAGGTTTTAGAAGAACATACATATGTGAATCTAATAATTTACGTAAAGTTTTTTAGAATATTTTGATTTTAACACAAATGGCGACAGTTTGAATGAAGCATCCGTGTTGAATTGCGATCAATCGAAACAATTCAACTCATTTCACTAGAGAATATCATGACAGAAGACGTGTTTTATTATGCTCTTCACATACATCGTGCGCTCCTAAATACTCTGCGAGTTAAACCGCCCCAGTTCTTAAGGAAGAAGAGCGTGAGAGATTTCTTCAAAGTAGACTAAACAAATTTTTCTTCTCTACCGCATTGCAAACAGTTCCCACTATATAACCTAAAACCTTCATTCCGAGTTTAGAGGAATTGACAACAATATTTCCTCCAACAACATCAGTTATTTCATTTTGTTATAATAACTTTTATATGTTCCTTTACTATTTTTCCAGGTTTGGGAAAAAACAAATAAAAAGACCAATCCAAGTATGTAGGTCCTACTCCATAGAAGATTTGCCGAGTGACATAAAACGAAACACTTATAGTTTCGCCATGTCCGTCTGTCTGTCCGCATGTCACATCCATTTCTTTCGAAGACTATTGGGTCTACATAGATGAAATTTAGAAGTGAGGTGTCTCCTGTGAACCGCTAGGTCTTCATAAATGAAGAAGATATGAATAACTTTCTTCATTTACGCTAATAACTAGTGAGATATTCGCTTCTAAATTCGTCAAAAGTCTCTCCCTCCCCCTCCAACTTTTGAACGACAGAGCGCAAAATTCTGAAAATATTTAAAGTAGTAGAACTATATTAAAACAATAAAACAATTTTTGGTTTGAACAATAAGTGTCTTCTCGTTAATTAGATATTCGAAGTTTTACGTTACCAACAAAATTACAACTTTAACTCAATACCATACCATACCTTTTTTTTGGAAAAATGTTCACTTATGCTGCCGATAGGTATCTGGTTCAATATGGTTGATAAATTTTTAGATTAACAGCGGATTGCATGTGACATGTCAAAAATCACACTGCTGCCAACCTCTGAAACAGAACGAGAACTAGTATATGTATCTCCTGTTTGGAACTGACTGGGTTTCTCAGCTTGGGAATCACAGTTTGGAGAAAATTTAGAAAATTTTAGAGATTTTGCAGATACATTTTTGAATAGTTGAGGTAATAGTAAATAAACGAAATGGAATTTGAATTCAAATCAAACATAAACCCTCTTAAAAAACACATTAAACTAACTTTAAAAAATGCCTGCCATGTGACTAGGAGAGCGAGAAAATATATTTTTAAATCTAAAATTTTACGATCGTTATTATAACGTAGATAAAATTCAAAATGACAGCATATTTTTATGATACCATTTTAACTGCCATTAAGGTGAACCCGAAACATCCCTCTTCTGCCATTGAACAGAAGACGAACATCTTACAAGATGTTGTTGAAAGGGGAAGGAAATAAAAGACATTTATCTCAAAAAAACACATATAATATAATATATAAAAAAGTTCAATTCATAATTTAGTCAAACCCGAATTGAAGTAGTGGAAACGAGTACAGGAATGTAAATAAAACAACAAGAAATGAGGGTAAGAATAATAACCAAGTGTGTGTGTGTGTGCAAACAGAAACACAAACACATGGAAATGTTTAAAAAACGATTTTTTATTTCATATACTTCCAGTTGTCCTTTTCTGTATTTCGTGGTACAATATTATCACATGACTAGATCGGGTTATAATCGCATACTAGGTACATGAATGTGTTAGACTAGATTCTTGATGGTTCTTCTGACAAAGAAATTTTTCTTAAGAAAAGAATGAAGTATTTTCCATATATGCAAGCGAATATGTACATGCGTTCCACATGAATTAATAAACATAATAAATGAGGAATAAAGTATGAATAATTGCTGATCGAATAATAATCATTGAATGGTTTTCATATTCGTTTTAGTATTAGTATCAGCTAAAAAACATGCTGCATTGCAACACAAAAGATTGGTTTGTTTAAATTTGAAATATTTGAATATCGTCTAGTTGACGAGCTCCGCCTTCCACAGCACAGCCAGCCAGACAGTTCAATTATTGAATTACTTGTTGAATTGAACGAAATGTATTCGTGTTCATTTGGAAAAGTATTATTAACGAAAATTTCACAAGAGAGACAAATGAGAGAGAGCAACACTTTGATTTCTCACTGGTAATCATATTTTTCTCAATACCAGAAATTCCATTCATATTCATTCAACATTTTGACGCACGGATTGAATCGACATTCGAGTTGGAGGGAATACGTATTTTCTGTTTCTCATTTTCTCCCAATTTACGTACATGCCTCGCAGAAGTTGCCGGGATTGACGTTTGAGACGACGTGATTTATTCAGTTCGATTTTGAATTTGAATTTGAACTAAAATTTATTTTTGATTTTTGTTTCGTGTTTCATTAAAATCACCTCAGTGTGTTTGAACATTTAATTAGTGGATTTATGTGAAATTTAAGAAACGTTCATGCTGCAATGTGAATTTGAAAATTTATTAAAGAATTTTATAACTTTGCACAATGTCAATACTAAATCGTGTTAAAATCAAGTGCTAATCGATTAAATTCTTTCTTCTACAATGGATAAATGGTAGAAACAAAAATGTTATAGAATTATTTTGTGAATTATTTCGTGTGTTTTCCTTAAAAATTAACAATAACTGACGAAATTTATTTGGAAAGAACGAAAATAAATAATTTACTCTAATTGCACAAACGATCGTTGGCGAGGAAATAGGAAAACTTCTAAGTTTATAAGTGAGTTACGCAATATTTTAATGTATCATATTCATAACATTATCGAAATTCTTACATTCTAGAACAAAAATTCCATGTTTCCCATAATATAATTGAAAAGAATCGGAAAACTCTTCTAATATCGATCCGTTTCATATGAATAAACAAAACGTTTATTAAAAAGAAACTTATATAGACTCCAAAATGCACTAAAGGCAGTCTTATTGGTTACAAATAATCTCACTTATGTTGACTATGACTAACTGCTGATGCTTAATTGATCGAAAAGTAACTGCACATTGACGATTATTTTTTTGATTTGTACACCAGGGTTAACCAAAAATTTCGTTCCCCAGTACTTGCGACTATTTGGTAAAATGACAAAACCTAACCTGAATTTTCTCTGTTTCAAGTTTTTTTTTGTTAAGAATGAAATTCAGTTCAAATTCAATTTCATTTCAGTTTCCATTCAAAATATGAAAATAAACAAAATCCAAGTAGCGGAAAACTAACGTACCACTGGCAATCTACTCGCGAACATGAGCAAGGGTAGATTGCCGCCAGACAAGTACTTTGCCAGTGTAAATGGAACGCATCAATTAGTCATCTTCTGAGAAGTGGTTAAAATCAAATAAAGCTTTCGAGCTATTATCTTTTTATATCATGTAAGACAATTTCAAAGTTTCACGTAACTTTTAAGAGAATTTGTTCCAATAAGTATCATTCAAGTTTGAGTAATAAAAATAAATCAAAATTCAATAAAACACACTCAAAAGTTGCCCAAAAATCATCCCTACATGTGGCGCATTGCGACACAGTTTTCGTTAACCATTGATTTATATTTTCTAATTGAAGCAATTTATCAATTTTACCGATTTAGTACAAGCTGGAGTTGGGAAAAGAAATATAAAAACGTTAGAATAAACATTTAAATTTTTGATTGAACTTTATTCGAATAAATCGATTAGAACAAGATGGTACTATGTACAATCGATCAATCTTCTTTGTAACATTTTGTTAACGGATAAAATATTAAATCATATTGAAAGCTCTTGTATCGAATTAAGACGAACGAGTGAAAACATAAAGAAAATTAACAAAAATTTACTTGAAAATCATGTAAATATTTTCACTGTAAAAGAAACGTTATCGACATCGTTGCACGTTTGATTGATTACACCCAAATATTTCAATTCAACAATTGAACAAGAATTGAACGATATTCTTTCTCATTGGCGAGTCGACGAAAACCATCTGCCGGATGTGCTACAGAAAAATTATTTTTTATTTTACGTAAATGTGTGAAAATATCAGTACGTCATGTTTTAATTCGAACTCTTTCCCACCATCACCTTCTTGTATAGCGTCGTCTCATGTGCAGGTATGTACCTGTTGATTTTAGGCACTCATAACAGTTCGCCGTCCATTTTGATTATATTTACCTACCATACCATCACACACATTCCGAGAACAAACATTCGGTTCTTGAGTAAATTCTAATTCGGAACAAGACGGTGACTAAGTGACTAAAGGTATTTGAACTATTAGAAGATTAAAATAATTAATATTTTTAAGTAAACCAACACAATGATTGATGTATGTACATAAAACAATTGAAATAGAATTAAATTTTTGTTTTTTGTTTTTGTTTCAATTCAGGTTTCAAGTCTTATATGAAATATCTCGAAAATTTAAACGATGATTAACGAATTTTTAAACTTAATTGTTAGTCATACTATTTACCTACCGTTTCTTTTACTTGTTGGAAACTCTACAAGACACTGAGTGTAGTTATGTCGCCTATTTCTAATACATTTCTTACGCTATACTTGGGTAGATTCATATAAATCTAAAAACGCTTAGAAGCTATCTTATACTGTCCTGTGGTTTAGACAACACTGTATCTAAACCATGATCTATCCAGAATGACATTCCAGTAAGGGTATGTATTCATTATATAGTTTGACATTTGTTACTTTTCAAATCACCAAAACGTCAGTCGGTAGCTAATGGCGTTGAAAGGAAAAAAGTCTATGGGAAACTGTCAACGAGGAAGTAAACTGTGCCTGGTGACTGGTTCTTGGCAATTTCTCTTTGTGCGGATTTTCGTATACTTTTTCTTTATCATTCTTTCTGCGTTTGTGCATACGGTAATTAGATAAGAACATATAACAAATGTTTAACGACGAATTTTTATGAATCTCTTTGTAAGGGTTAGAAATCTAAACGCTAGAACCATTCGAGTTCATTCTTAATCCCCAGTTTAAGCTACCTTTGGAAATTGAGCGTTAAGATCAGTAAAATGTTTCTACGTTTAATTTGCATATGGGGATATCAGCAATTTTGATCGAGTTTCAATGCAAGATCGATTCACACACATGTGATATACCACGTAGTATTGCGATGCCTTTGTGTTTATACTACATGCGTGTCCTTTACAGGATGTCAGAAGCTAGGATGAAGTTTTTATATAAACACCATATTTGGTAACAGATTGAAGCAACTAAAAGGTTTAAAATTATATTAAAACGTACTCGATTGAAGTTTTATCGCAATTGACAATTGGAAAATGAAGTGAAACACGTCCAGAAATAGATTATCAACAGAAATGTATTGTAAAAACGTTGTGATAAGGAAAAATTTCCTGATTACCCAACAGAATGTGGAAATAAAAACAAATTTTTACCTTACTTCTAATTAATTTAAGTAAATATTTATTTTTTATATCTTATTTTCGGCGGAACCGACAAACTCATGTTTGAGAACAAACTATCAAATTACCGTGTTTATCTAAATACATGTTTTTATATTGAATTGATAAACGTAACCGATTAGATCGGGTTTGGATTTTTTTAAATTTTGTGCTCGTTTTTAAACTTAATTAGTGGACATAAAATGAAATCACAGATTAAAATAAATTGTTGATTATCTATAGATTAGTTAACGAAGATATCGTATCGTTTTTAATTAGCATTTACGGCGAGATAATTTGTTTCGAGTTTAAGGGACATTCTCCATTTTACTTGTACTCACCTTTCCGTGAAACCAGACTTCTGGTCTTAATTCTGGTTAATGCTGGAAGCCAGCAAACCCTTACAGACACTTGAGGTCTCACGTAAGAACAATAAATTCTTCTGACAGTATTTAATATTTTCCAATATTATTAAATAAACTTTTAACACTTAAAACACATGTTCTATTTTGAATTAATTTTCCACACATATTGGATAAGTAATTCCAAAAATTTAAACTAACCATATGACAATGATTGATTACTAATTTTTATTACCAAATATTTACGCGAAAACAGTAAAAACAGAATTTTTATTTTTAATTTTGAATTTCATTATTTGTCAACTCCAGGTTTTTGATTTGAGTGTAGTATCTCGGTGAGAGAGATAAAATATATTTTGGTTACAAATCAGAACAAATGGATTTGACAGCTATGACTGCACTACTACCAAGGAGCAAGTCAGGATCTCGATTCGAATTCAACCACTACCGATGCAAAACTAGTCGTAAAAGTAACCGATGTAATCAACTGTAAAAGTGAAATTGAAAATTTGTAAATATATTTCCGATTAGGACCTCTTTTATCCGTCAGGCACGGGACCAGAGGCGTGACGGATAATGGAAAAGATCTAAAGAGAAAGACTTGAACCTAGATTTTGAGGAACGGAGTACATTCACAAACAACAAACTTACCGAAAGATATGTTTAGTTACGAATTAACAATTTTATAAGATAAAATCAAAATAAATATTCAATGTGATGGTATAAGTCAGTAAATTTTTACTGTTTTAACTCTGCTTCACTTTCTTTCATCGCAAAACTGTGCAATCTTCTCAAAATCAGTGCGTCCGTGTTGTTGGTTCAACTTGCTTTTCATGCCAATCTATAATTTTTTGAATATTGTGAAGACAACCACAACATTTTCGGTGACTGTATTTCAGAGGTTCTACTGTATTTGTATTAAAGCATATATCGTGCTTTTATCTGTTAAACGTGAATCAAATTTGTCAATTTGTTGGGATCATGTGTTGTTTTTGGAACGCATGTGAACTTTTATCCGGCTGTAGCTCAAAAGCATAATAAAGCATTATTGTAAATGAATGTAGTTTTAGAATAGTTAATACATTTTCCAGAATTTATCCTTTGAAGAAAAATCAAATTTCTTATCATGCACCATTCTCTGAGTATTAAGTGGAAAAAATCTAAAATGATTAATATAATAATTTCTGATTTCATCTCAAGAATAAAGTACTAAAGATAAATGAAAGAATAAAACCCATAAAACATTTTTAAACCTGACTGCACCCAAAAACTCAAACAATACCAAGAAGAATAAAACGAAATAAAAAGCAGTAAGTCATGATGGAATCGAAATATAAAAATTTCTTGTTTTGTCAAATCGAAATAAAAGAAAGAATCAAAAAAGTCATTAATTTTGAATTCTTAAGATCACAACTCTGAAATGTATCGATCAAAATTTTAGAATAGCATTAAGTGCATTTGTATTAATCGGATATTCTACAGCTGCACAGGTATACTGTAATCAAACTGAGATTCAGGTAACCTTCTTCTAGGTTCGTCTATCCAGTGATTAATGTTCCGAATGTGTTATCTATGAAGTGTGGTGGATCAGAAAACTGTAATGAAATTCATCCTAATTGTGAGTCACAAGTCACAAGTACTCCCCCGAAACTTGTAAATGAATGAATTTGCTTAAATCAACAAGTACTATTACCAACAATTCGCAACGATGTCGTGTGGTTTTCCACTTCAAGTTTCCGTATCCACGTGCATGAAACTCGTGTGATTCATGAGACACCAATTATAATCTTAATATTCTGTTGAACTGCATGCAATTAACCATAAATGCAACAAGACGTGAAACAATCTTCATCGAATTCAATTGAAAATTTTATTTACCAAGAGTAAAAACTAAAAAATCCAAAGACTCATCGGATTTAGTTCAACTTTAATTTATTATAAATACCCGTAAAAGTCTTTAAGACGGAACAAGAATAAATTGAAATTGTAATGAACAATAAACTCTAACTCCTACTTGAAAGAAGAACGTTAACCATAAGGAAGGAGTTAGCGTCTGTTGATCCACAAAACTCGAACCCAACCTCGATCGAGAGATCTCTTGTAGAGTAGATGTTTCATATTCAATAGTGATTATATTGTCTCCTACTATCAATTCTAACTTCCTTCAAAAACTTCAAACGAAATAATATAAGATTCAGGTATTTACCAGTTAAAGATAATAAAAATAGTGTCAGTGAACTTGTAAGTGAATGACTAAAACTAAAATTTTAACTTCTTCTCAAGAAATATTCGAATGAAGAAGAAAAATATTATAAAAGTAATGAACGTCATTTACTTTTTGGTATGGATAATAAACAAGTAATGGTTCGTTGACATTCTTAAAGTTTTTTTTTTAAAAATAAACTTCGTTTATGTTGAACAAATAGAAAAATAAATTAAAACTCTTATATGAATGGAGAACGATAAACGTTACACCAACAACAACAACAAAAGTCTTTATATGCCGGCAATCAACATCATCTCTCACCTGGGGGACACACAGAGGAGACATTGAGTTACTTAAGTTAAGTTAGTCACTCACAAAATGTACAATACCAACTTCTTAAAGCTACTTCCAGGTGTTTCTTCAATGATTCAATGATTCTTCCATCTCACTTTAACTTACTTCTGGTTAAGAATTACCTTATTGAATTGAAATACAACACACGAATACAACTCAACCTAACCCTCTGTTTGTTGTACCTACTCTCATAATACCTACATACACCTAGAACCTGGATTCATATTTAAATGAACATAATTTATTTATTTTTTTCCATACATTTCTTTCACAAATACTCCATTTTAAGACGTTTTCTGTTTATGTTTCTGTTTCTTTATTCTGTTCAAGTCGCGTCTCATTATTACCATACACGATCGAACAATTGGTATTCGCTGGTAAATGATGATTTTGTCTGAATAACCATCATCATGATCATCATGTGAGGAAAAACGTTTTCATTTCTTCTTTTTCTTAGAATTTTAATTATTCCCATTGATAAAATATCCGAAAAAGGGGTGAAAGAAACAAAGAAATCAATTCAAGCTACTGAATTTGTTTTCAGGAAATTTCCGTATATTTTCAAATGTTTTTAGAAAAAGACAAAAAGGTTTTTCATGAATGAATAAAATCGATCACACCTTTTCCTGTCTCTTCGATTCAATTCATATTATATTATACATTTTTGTATACGTCTTGTAGAATATCATGTTGATTGAACGATTCAATCCAACCTACGAATTTGTCCAAATATTTAATACGGTAAAGGCGTCGATCAACCGAACTTTTGGTGTTTATGAAAACGCTTGAAATATTTAGAAATTGTGCTACTAAACACTTAATCCGTTTTATTTTAAAACAATTTATGTGTAAAACATTTCTTTCCTAAACATATTGTCTATGAGACACTTTAAATGTTTTGAAATAAAACACTTGTTATACACTGAGATTTGCAGTGTAACGATCACTTCTGAGTAACGTCTGGAAAATGCATTATACTATTAAATGCAAATACGTTAAGGACTTCTTTAAACGTCAATTTCATAGGATACTGTATATGTACTCCATATATTCCTACTTCGAAAGTAGAATTTTCAATGGACGTTTTGCGTTCGTAAAGTGTTCGATTCGCAAACACCCTAAACTATTATCCTATTTTACCGCGCTAGTACAACTTTATGTGAAAGATTCAAATTTCCACGAATTTACTGCTTAAACTATAGTATGCACCGCGGATGTAAAGTGACGCTTTCTTGCAGTCGTTGCTGTATTTGCGCTCGGTCATGACGCTGTCGTACAAAGACGAGTGGAGAGACGAAGTCTACAGGACCTTGCACTCATGCTGCAATCCACGAATGCATGAAAGCGTCACTTTACACCCTTGATACATAAATAGCTATTTGATTGGTATATTGGTACATAAAAGTATACAGTTCGATTATCCGAATAAACCGGTTATCAACGCTGCACTGTAATTTCAACTTGATGCGTAATTTATATCGTCTTGGACGCACCTAAAAATTGTAATCATATTTTCAAATTTACTTAACTTTAACTTCAACAATGACTAAATGTAGTCCAACACCGCAATTAGATCATCTACTGATTTCACACTCATATCTGTTTTAAAGTAAACTTTGTATTTCCGAGAAAGTTTTATTTACACAGTTTAAAATTTTATCAAACAAAATACATTTAGTCATAATTTTTTAGTTAGTTTTCATTTTCATATTACCTGAAACCTTAATATTTGCTTTTTTTTAAGGTATGCACGACTATATGCAGAGAAATATGAATATCTACAAAAAACGAGAGAGAACACAGAATTGGGCGTATCAAGAGAAACGTTACCTGTTAGAGTTATGTCGTAAAGATATGAGAATTATTGAAAATAAACGTCTTGATGCAGGTTTAACAGCTGTTAAGAATAGAGCCTGGAAGATAATACATCAAAGATTCTCAGCAGCATTTGGTACAGATAGAACATGTAATAGACTGAAAGAGCAGTGGAGAAGAATGAAAGGTGTGTTGAGAGATTGGAAAAAGAAATGTTTAATAATATTATTTCTATTTCAGCTTGTACTCGTAGTGAAATCATTGACTATCATAATAGACTGTCGAGATTTGGTCAAGAAGTAGCCGATCGCAAGAGACCATCACCGTTTACATTTGAAATCTGGGAGTTTATGCAGGAGGCGAAACGTGTTTGTAAAAACGAAGCATTGGATGATGTGGATTACTCGAAGGTTCCATTAGCATTGGAACAAGGAATGGAGATAGGTGAAGATATAGTGAGAAATGGTAACGTCACCGATGGGTGAGTTTAATGTTATTATATTGATTATTGAATTATACTCATTTGAATTATTGTTTTAGTTCAAAACCATCAGAGACTGATTTGTGTGAAGTTAATATCAAAGAAGAATCAGACAGTGAACATGATGGAGGAGATTCTACAGATCGTCTATCAAGTCCAAACGACACATTCAAATATGATAACCATCCAACTAATAACTACTTGAATGACCAAATACAGATAGCACCTAGTTTTACAATCAATAACATTGCAGCTACATTAGAAACATTAAATGCCCTACGAAACCAATATACACCTCAGAATCTCACTACACATGAGACACATAATAAGAAAATTACCTCAAACGACTGTGAAACTAGTCAAGATACAATAAGACTTTTCATGGAAATGCAAGCTAAAGAACATGCTATACGTATGCAAATTCTTGAAGTTCAATTACAAACTGCTAAATACAATCGCGACATTGTTGAAATCAATAAAACAATTGCATTACAAAAGTTACATGATATTGCCAATAGACGTTTGAGTTAGACTTACATTTAAATCATATTGTAACAATCGTACTTTGATGCAAGCACAACACATTCCTAGTAGTACAGTATTTTTCCATAAATACGTTTAACGAATTAAGTTAAATATAGTTATTATTATTATATATCACACATTTATCATAATACATTTGATTTATTGAATTTTTGTACGTACGTTATGTTTTCTTTTTTTTTTAAATATTACTATAAGATAATTGTAAACTCTCATTAGAAGTGTTTTTGTATTGTATTGTAAGACAAAATTGAATCGTTATTATCTTATTTAAGTCATTTTTATAATGTTTAAATAAATATCAACATATTTTTAACCGAGATCTTTGAAACATGTTACAAAACTCAATAATGCTGCGGTACTCAATTGTGTTTTTAATGTGGGTTGAATTTATTCAGTCTCTAATCCTCCCTGTGAGCTTATTAATCTTTATTTAACAAGAAAATTAATTACTTTCTCATTAAATTTCACAAAATTTAAGAAAAACGCTTAAAAATTATGAACCCAGTTCATAAACCAAAATTTGTGGCGAAAATGCAGCCAAATTCATTAAATCAAGAAAGTGTTGCCGTTGTTAGGAATTTCTCTTCACTTTCCCTGGGTTGACAGCCGACAATCGTCATTCGTGAAATAGAAAATCAGCTGTTGAGTAGAAAGAATCATTGCACCGGTTGTCGTAATATTTTGAGTAATTTTCGTATTTTTAGAAAGAAACTCACAGTTTAATTGAAATTTTTGAATAAATATGCTTTCATTGAAAAAGCTGAGCAAGTGTTTATATCCCAGTCGTATCCAGTAAGTGCGAAAATCATTAAATCGCATTAATTATTGAGTGTTACGTAACTCTCGTTCGTTGAACTTTCACAATATAAATAATATGGAATTCCAATTGATATAAATATTTTGATTAACTTTTAGAATTGCAACAATGAGTCAGTTGGGTGATCTTGGAAGTGGTGCTGGTAAAGGTGGTGGCGGTGGCGGAGCCATCCGTGAAGCTGGCGGAAGTTTCGGTAAACAAGAAGCAGCCCGCGAAGAGGAATTTTTCTACAAACAAGTAATTATTTTAAATTATATTTAAATTAATTTTCACTTATCTACAATTACCTTTTAGCAAAAAGAACAACTGAAAAACCTCAAAAACCAAACTAGCCAAAAGGATGGAAAAAGCGGAAGCAATTAACTAGTGCAAAACTGAGCCTAGTGAACATGGAGAATGTTTTATATCTTTTAGATTTTAGTTTGAACTATGATTAGTGTACAGTGTATGATGCCTCCTTGAATATAAGTACCTGCAAACAGTCATGAAATGTTGAAGTTCGAATCTTGTGTCCAGAATTGTCTGTAATTTAAGATAGAACTGACAGCATCCATATTGTACAGACATCTTTAATTCATCACGAGTTTGATTGTATCACTGTTCTGAAGATTGTCTTTGTCCAGTATCTATCATTTGTTGTTATAGGAGCTGGGAATAGAGTTTATCCATCCTGTACTTTGTTTCTGTTCTCTACGTCGTTCTCAATTTTTCTTGTAGTGTCAATCACTAGGTGGCACTTGCTCAACCCAATGTCCAAACCATTTTCATCTTGTATTGGATATCAATTTTGATAAAACTAAATTTAATTGAATGAAAACACTATTTTTGTTGTAATAAAACATGAATTATTATTTAAATATTCGTTAAATAAATTTTTAAGATAATGTGCAAAGTGGTTAATAAATTTTCTTGGATTATATGTTGCTCCCATTAAAGACACCCAGCTTCATCTAGCAAAGGCTCACACTTTACATCCAGAATATGTAAAAATGCATTTTTCGATAACTCCATTTCCAGTTGCATTGCATTTGACTACCTGTCAAAAAGTCAAACCGGTCCCAGACACCACGGAAATCATTCGCAAATTTATCAAAAATTTTAATTACTAATTAATTATAGAGAATATTTAATTAATCAATTCAAAATTAAAATGAACCTTCTACCAAGAGCAACCTGCCGTCTGTATCCTTCATCCTTGAGGTGAGTAAGATTTGAAAATTGAATCCACTTCGCAAAAGTTACGTAATTTTTGATTGAAAATCTCAAAATTTTCCATGTAGAATTGCAAAATTTTCCCAATTAGGAGATTTAGGAAGCGGTGCCGGCAAGGGTGGTGGTGGTGGTGGGTCAATTCGCGAAGCCGGCGGAGCATTTGGTAAACAAGAGGCCGCTCGTGAAGAAGAGTATTTCCACAAGAAAGTGAGTAAATATTTACCCCACCGACACAATTTGTTGTTTATCACTTCGAATTTTATATTTTTAGCAACAAGAAGCTCTGAAGAAGCTAAAATCAGACCAAGTGCATGAAATAGACTATCACGTACAGAGAATCAAGGATCACGAGGAAGCTATTAAGAAACACAAACAATTTTTGAAGCATTTAAAAAAGTAACATGTGAATCAGCTGTTTCGGCATTCAAGCAACAAGATCAGATAAACAACATAAATTTCCAACTCTCAAGAAGAGCAAGTTTAACCGAATGGGCGCGTTCCTACAAGGAATCGTTCATGTTTGTATATCACATACGCATGTACTTAATAAAAGTTATGTATTGAAGAAATAAAAGAAACTTCATTTGTATTCGTGTTTGCATATACACAACAGTTTGGTAGCTATCAGCCATTGCTGCTCAAAAACTTCTCTCCCGCAACCACAGCGGTTAACTTGTTTTGACGACTTCTTCAGAGACATTTTCCACTTTTCCAGACGAAGACTTCAGTTGCAAAATGAATTCGATACGAGTGGTTTCAAGTAGGCTTAGCTTTGCTGGCCGTCTCAGGTAAAATTGAGCAATAATTAACAATTGAATTGAACATGTCATATAACAATTGAACTGTGCAGGTATTCCAGCCTAATGGGTGATCTAGGATCAGGAGCTGGACAAGGAGGTGGTGGTGGTGGATCTATTCGTGAAGCTGGAGGAGCATTTGGAAGGTTAGAAGCAGCTAGAGAAGAAGAATACTTCCACAAGAAAGTAATTTATTCATTTTATCACAATAATTTCCACCTCATTAATAGCATTCTCATTACACAGCAACAAGAGCAATTGGCAAAACTTAAACTGGATCAAATCGATCAAATTGAATACCATCAGAAACGTATTCATGATCATGAGGAAGCAATCGTTAGACACCAGGAGTTCTTAAAGAATTTAAAGAAAGAAGTTTCATAAAATGTTATTTTAGTTTTAAAGTTAACTCATTCCTTTTGCATTTTCGTAAAGTGTTCAAATAAAAAGTTTCAATAAAATACAATTTTTGACCTATCACACAATGAGTTATCAGTTTGAGTATAATTCGGACGTGCTTAATGATAACATAATGATTTCGACATAAAAATATCGTAGAGAAACATAATTTGCAAAAAGTGATAAAAATTTGGACCATCTTTTCGTTTTGATCAAAATTCAAATTTGATTTTGTTATGCAACACATTCGGCTATGTAGGTAAATATTTACTTGTTTACCAAAAAAATATATTTGCGCATTAACACGTGTTGACTGCAAATTGTTATTTTCGTTATTTCTATTATTAAGTCTTTCTTATTTTCGAACAAATTATTATTGTGTTTTGATAAAGACGAAAACAAAATTTGGACAACAAAACAAAGAGTTGAGGTACGTGGAACCACTTTGTTCGTGCAGCAAATTTTTTGACTGCATCAAAGTCAGAAATAACTTTTTAATCAAGTGGTAAAAATAATAACCGATTGCGTGATGTGGAAATTTAATTATTTATATAAGGAAAATTTCAAGAAAATAGAACGGAAAAGGAAATAAAATACATACGACTTAATTGGAATGACATTTCTGCCTGCTCCCGAAGGCGTGCAATCATGGTAAATGTCAGAATTGAGCAACTTTTGTGGTTCTGTAAATTGATTCGGAATTGAATTGAATGGTTGAAGGAGTCTGTAGTTGAGTTCGTTTTAAACTTCAATATCGTTTGATTTTAATTTAAACACGAAAATAAACATTAACAAACATAAAACTAACTCTATTAACATTTCTTTTGTAAATTTCTACAAGTTATACCATCAAATTTTAGTAATAAATTGAATAATTTGTGTGCAACATTCAAACATGGTTTTCGTTTTCCTCAATTTTAGACGCACGTAAACCCTGTTTTGCTTCTTTATCCTTATAAAAATCAATTTATTCATCAATATTTTGTATTAAATAAAACTAAAATTCACTTTTTGGTAGAAGTAATAGTCTTCCCTCAACTTTTCAGCTTTGGTTGGGCAAGAATCTCGTATGAAACTTTTCAAATCCTCCTGTTGTTCCTTAAACAAAATGTTTGAATTTATATTAAAAATTGTAAGGAATAAAATAAATATTCTATAATATCTACAGATTTGTTTTCTTTATTAACTGTCTTCCCATAAAATGTCAAATCCTCATCACTTTTCTGCTTCAATTTTCCAATGAGTTCATTTTCCTACAAAACAAGAATTTTGAATAAGCCTGTAGGTATGCAAAATTGGTGATGTTTTCAATAAAATTATTAACTTTTTTGTAGAAATACTCATTTTCACGTGAAGATTGGTTGATTGAGCAGTTCGGTCCATCATCTCGCTGGATGCAGTACTGTTTGGAATTCTTTCTGTCTGGAAATTTCTGCGATTTTGCTGCTTTCAAAGGATTTTACTGAATATTATCGACTTATTATTCGATTAAGGACTGGTCTCTATTTTTATCCAAGCGTGAACTGATTCACCCTTGTGTGATACGTAAAAATTAAATTCTGCATAAAAAGTAATTTTCATACGCTCATTCTTACTCACACCAAAAGTACCGCTAGGAATTTGACATGTGGCCGGTTGTGAGGCGTCATCTATTGGTTTAGCAGAAATTTGGAAAATGGAAATTGACACATTCGCTTCTGCTCCGATTGGGAGTACACTTTCTGCTGAAAGTGATTTATCAACTATTCAGGTAATCGATGTCATGGACCCTTTGAGTCCTGCCCCAGGGTCGAGCGATCGTACAGATCGCCTTGAAGGTCTGATATATGCTCAAAGCCAGAGCATCAACAAACTCCAGGAAGCTCTTCAGAGCACTAATAGTAATGTGGAGATGCTGCGACAAATGTTACTAGCTCAGTTGCCTCTCCCGGTAGCTTCTTCATCTGTCCTGAGGGAACTATCTCCTCCTGGTCCTGAACCAAAAAAACAAAGGAAAATGAAATCTAAGATGGGCGATCCCAAAACTAAAAATGTCAAAGCTAGGGAATCCAATCGGTTTGCTGTATTGGGTGAAGACATCTCGGACATACCCACCCCTCCAAGTACTCAGAATCTTGGTGCTTCAGACAGGCAGCCACTGGGGTTATCTTTAGAGCAACCAGTCATGAAAAATAGAATAACAAACAACGACAATAACAACCAGGTAAATGTTACAAATTCTAATGAACCACAAAAAAAAGCCAATAAACAACCCCCCATAATTGTTTATAATCTGAACCACAAAAAATTTGGTGAGGCCATGTCAGAGCTTAAGACTCTGGATTATATAGTTAAGCCAGGCGCAACAAAAAAGAGGGCCATTATTTGCCCCAGCGATAGTGCTACCGCTGAAAATTCTCGCAAGCTCCTTAACGCGGAGGGCATTAATTATTTCACTTTCACCCCCAGGGAGGAGAAAGGTGTTAACCTCATCCTCTCGAATATTCCAGTCTCCTATGAGGCAAACGACGTTACGGAGGAATTCAGCAAATTTGAAATTGCTGAAAAAATATCTACCATCACCAAATTAAGGGAACCTAACCCAAGAAACCTCTTTCTGGCTAAATTAAAGCCAGGTATTCCGGCTTCAGATTTGCTGGGTTTCTCTGGAACGTTATTCCTGCATTCAAAAATAATTGTTTCTCGCTACCGTCGTGAGGATGTTGTCACTTGCTTCAATTGCCAACGTCCTGGTCATGTCTCGGCCAACTGCCGAATGCAGACGAGGTGTGTAAAGTGTCCGCTGGACCATCCCCGTGGTGAATGTCCAGTGCCAAAAGATACCCCCACGGATCAACTCTTCTGTGTTCGCTGTAAAGCTTACGGTCATACTGCGGCCTACAGGAGCTGCCCTGTTATTCTCAAAATTCGAGAGACAAAGGTAGCTCCCAGACTTCCCCATGTTCCAACATCGGTATCTATTCCCAAGCCAGTTATTCCGGGTGTTTCTTATTCCTCGTTGGTAACACCAAAACCAGTTCCACCAAGGTCCACAGATGCTTCTCAACTAGGATTGCGTGCTAATCTACTTGCTGAGATCGATGAAGCAGCTAAAGAATGTTTCGGTGGTGACTTCTTTGCAACCTTGAGCAAATGTAAATCTTTTCTCAGTAATTATCGGTCGTTAGAGAATATACATGAAAAGCGCAGAGCCTTTTTGGCGTTTATGCTAGAATTTGATGTGAATGGTTAATTCTCATTCAAGAAACCTGAAAATCCATGCCATCAACGTTAATTCCCTGATTAGTAGATCCAAGCGTCATGCTCTTGAGTCCCATGTCAACAAATTTCGCCCTGACATTGTTTTCCTTTCCGAAACCTGCCTCTCTCCGAGAAACAAACTATCGTTTCGTAATTATATTATGATTCGGAATGATAAGGAGAACGGTCGTCGGGGTACGGCGATTCTACTTAAGTCTAACATCGGCTATAAGAAAACAGTAGTTGTCCCCACTCCAGTTATGGAACATACAGCAATAACTATAAATTGTGGCTCCTCGAAGCTATTCCTATTCTCAATTTATCAGTCTTGCTCTCGTGCCATTAACTGCGAAGACCTGAACAGTATGTTTAAGTTGGCCAGTCCAGATGACTTTGTCATCTGTGGTGGTGACTTCAATGCTAAGCACTCAGCGTGGCTAAATACCACAAACAACCTTAACGGTAATAGGCTACACAATTGGCTCAACAGCCACAGCGACAGCTTTGGGACCAAATTGGCCCACTCCCGTAACCCGACCCGGAGGGCAGGCAACTCCTCTTCCTTCATAGACTTCTTCCTTCTATCCAGCAATGTTCCCTCAAACCCATTCCTCTCTACTATGGATTACGACTCTGATCATCTAGCTATAGAGCTCATTGCCACGATTCCGGCTATGGAAAAGCGGGAACCCATATTCCTGCTTGACTATAGCAAAACTAATTGGAGAGAATTCTCCCTGGCTATTGACTCAGCAATAAAAGAGAATTTTTTGCCCACTGATAGGAATCTGAACAGGGACGAAATAGATAGCGCCATTGTTTCTCTTGATGACATAATATCTAAAGCGGTGGAAATGCACATCCCTAAGACCAGGGTTAACCCTACAACGTTGCTGATCTTGAATGAGGAGACTCTGAAATGCATCAATCTTAAGAAAACGCTTAGAAGACGATGGTATAGATCCAACTGTACCAACGCTCTTCTGAAGTCACTCATTGATAGGTTAACTACCATCATCAGGAACCTTATCAATTTGCAATATGGCAATAATCTGCAGAGAAAACTCGAAAAGATTAGACCTGGGCCTAATCTTTTTCGTAGTATTAGGGGATTCACCAACACTTTCAGCAAAAATAAATTGCCAAATATGGATGGTTGTGATGATGACACAGCAAGTGCTGAGGCACTTGCAATGCACATCTCTTCTGTCCAATCTGATGCATCCAGATCGGGCCAACTAGATCTGGAGAATACAGTGTTAAATTTCGTAAGAAACCAACTTGGAAATGTTCCTCCTCCATTATTTAGTTTCTCACCACAAGCACCATCTGATAGATCAGTAACACGAGTTGATGTGACCTACAACCGCTTTTCTTGCCGAGAGTCCATTCGGACTCTTATTAAATCAAGAAGAAACACAAAGTCTTCGGACTATAAGTCCATTTCTAACTTCATTTTAAAAAAACTTCCTTCCAGCGCTTCTACTTTTCTAGCTATAATCTTCAATAATTCGTTTAATCTCAGCTATTTCCCTGCTAGATGGAAATTAGCTACCGTGGTTCCGATTCCAAAGGGTTTTTCTCCCTCTTCAAACGTTAATGAATATCGTCCTATTTCTATGCTTAATACAATGAGTAAGCTTTATGAATGCTTTATTAGGGAATTGCTTGATGATCATTGTCGTGAATTCAACATATACCATCCCATGCAATTTGCATTCCGCAAAGACAGATCCACCAATCATGCAATCACATTTCTGATTGAGCAGATGCACAAGGACTTTAGTCTGAAGCAGCCTTCTCTGGCTGTAACTTTGGACTTAAGTAAGGCTTTTGATTCTGTCTGGATTGGTGGACTGGTGTTTAAATTATACCAACTACGCTTCCCCAAAAACCTATATACCCTCATTTTTAACTATCTCACACAGCGAAAATTCAGGGTGAAATTTAATTCCTCCTTTTCAACTCCTCATCCCATCCTTGCTGGAGTTCCACAGGGCTCGGCCCTTGGACCTCTTCTCTTCTCCCTTTATCTATCAGATTTTCCAAATGACATCGAAGGTAATGTCCAATCCATCCTTTATGCTGATGATATTCTGCTATTCAAAGCAAATAGAAACATTCCATCACTTCTAACTGATATGCAATTATATATAAACTCCATTGTATCCTATCTTAAGGCATGGAAGCTCCGAGTCAATCCAGCAAAATGTGAAACAATATTGTTTCGCAGATATGAATCATTCATACCTCGGAAGCACCGTAGTTTTAAAAATGATACTAATGTGGGTCTTAACGTTGATGGCACATCCATAGTTGCAAAGGGAGTAATTAAATACCTAGGTGTTTTGTTAGACAAACACTTGAGTCCAATTCCTCATGTCAATAGTATCCTTCTGAAGACCAATCACGCTTTTGGAATGTTGAAGAATCTCCTCTCTAACTCCGGGCTTAGCACTGCTGTGAAAACTACTTGCTATAAACAACTCCTTCGACCAATCCTAATGTATGGTTTCCCTGGGTGGTGCTGGATCTCTTCACACCAAATGTCCAGGATAAGGTCGTTAGAGCGTAAAATTCTATACAGGTGCCTACCTCCATCTCAGGCCTTTTTCCAAGTTGACGGTTACTTTAAGCGTATCAGTAAAGATCGCTTATATGCACTGATCCCTAAATTCAGACGGTTTGACACAGTGGCAGTGAACATCATCCTCAGATTCCTCAATAAACTGGAATCCTGTGACATTCCACTTTTGAAGGAGATAACAGACCTTGACTATCTTATTAGTAGGTATACCTCCCAGGGGGAGAGGTTTAAGTATAAATGCTTTCCGCCTTCTATGATCCTCTATTTGGACAAAACAGGGGTACTGAATGGTCTCACCAAATTAGTATTCTATAACCGCCGGTTCAATACCAACAATCTGGACCAGTACGTATATGATTTACTGGAACCTGATTAAATTATCTGTTCATTGCCTGGTTGCATTTTGTAAATATTACCTATTGTAATCTTTTGTATTATATACTGTAGACTAAGTAAAACTATTAGTTATAATCATTAATTCTTGTAGTACACAATAAGCTAAAACTAATTGTAAGTGAATTTAATGTCTAGATGTAAGAACTTTTTCCATTTTTGTAAGCGTATATGGGTTTTCTGGCTTTTTCCCATGATAAATGCACTTTGTCAGCAGTAGTTATTTTGTAAGTATTCTCTATGTAAATGTTAAGAGTAGTATAGGAAAAGTAATCTTAATGATAACTGTTATACTAAAAATAAGCAGAAGCATGAAGCTTACCTCAGATGAACTTGTTAGTTTTAAGGAATCTCTTGTTAAGGCCAATAAAAAACTTAAAAAAAATTGGTTGATTGAGCAAGGCTGTTCAGTGACCATTGCAGTTTCAATTTTCTTGTCATCTTCATCTCCGTTTTCATTGTTGAAACTGTTTTTGAATTGAAATTGAACGAAGAATCTGAAAGTGATAGTTGAATTAATTTGAACAAATTTTATAAAATTGTTGAATTACATGTGCTGCGGCACACAGATGTTGCGGAGGAATCGAATTTTTCCCAACATGTTCACATGTTATTGATTTGATTCGATTTCTGACAATTAATTTCCAAATTTTTGGACAACAAATTCAGTTGAGTAGGTTTTGTTTATTTCAAAGTGTAACTGATTGAATAACCCGATTCGGGATACACGAAATGTTTTATAAGTGTTCTAACCGCTTGGACAACCCTGTGACAGTTGCGTGATACATTCCCCGTCAACTGTCACTGAATGAACAGAATCGTTCATTTCGATACAAGAATGAATCAACAGAATGAATGTTCTTTCATTTAAGGAAATTTGTTTTAATTTCTTATTAACATTATTTTATAGAATATTAATTTAAAAACTAATTTAATTTAATTAATAAAAATTTTGTATTAAAAATGTTTTTGGTTGAAGTAAATTCCACAGTATAAGAGAGAATGAATTTCTCTCCAGTTGTGAAAATTCGAAAGAAGAGAGCAACATCCGGATGAACACGACCAGAGCGAACGGAATCTATTTCGAAACGGAGTCGGAACGGAATGAATCAGATGTCGTTAGTGTGCGTAAAGCAAAAGACGTTTGTTCGTGAGCCGCCCGCGTCGTACGTAGTTCTCCCGTGTGATTGGTAGCGTTTTTAACATGTTTTCCATGTGGAATTGTAATTGATTCAATTCAAATTGTAATAATTAAAGTTTTATCAACATAATAAATTGTTTCACAGTGCAATAAGATTTGTGTACGGTGGCGGTATACATTCGAGAAACAAAATTCAATTTGTTCAAGACAAAATCGGAAACAATTCGATTCAAAAATTTCTGTGGATTCTATTTGCAAGTGGTCCAGAAAATATCGTGTTACACCGTTACTAACCAATATCTTCCTTGAATAGGTTTTCGGTTTTAGCAGTGGAGGAAAGTGATTATTTTGGGAAAATAATAATAAAAGTGTTTAGTGTTTTGTTAGTGTAACGAAATAGTGTTCAATTCAGTGCTAATGAGAATCGTGTTTAATTAATTTTAAAATAATTTTATGCAAAATGTTTCTTAACAAAAGGATAACAACAAACACCAGCAGCAGCAGCAACATTAGCAACATCAACACAATGCGGCCGTCAACATGGATGTTGTTGACATTTGCATTTTTCGCTGCAATTCTGGCTGTCAACGCTGTGGATGAGGTGAGTTTGGGAAAATTGAAAAATGTGACTTGTTTGTCATGAGATTTTTCCAAGAAAATACATTTTCCTACGAAGTGACATTTCATTTGATGAGAATGAGTACAACAAACAACTGCGGGAGAGAACGTCTCTCACGCACACTCGATTTTGTTGCTCTGCCTCTGCTGTTGAAAGGAATTAACGACGTATAAGTGCGTACGACACGTCGGAAGGTAAAAAACTCCATTGAATTTCCATGCATGCACTTTGTCCAGCGTTGCAAGCCTTTGAAATGTCATGCGGGTATGCGTGAATGGGAACATGTTTAACCCACACAACACCCATGACGAATGTTTCCAACCTTTTCTAACACTTGAAATGCATCCGCAATAACCTGCCTAGCGGTGCTACCGTCTCTTTCATTTACATTCGCACAGCGTTGCCAAATTGACTAACGCGCACTTTACATCCAAAATAATAATGTTCTGTTGAATTGATGGAGAGGAAACGTTCAACTTGCATTCACACAAACGTGGGCGATTCCATACACATTCGCATTTATGTTTAATGTGTGTAGTAATGTAAATAAAATAAAACGTTACACATACTTATGGCGTTCTCGTATTCATTTTGTACCGCTTTCTTGGTGTCGTTGTGTTTGTTGAGAACGAAAAAAATGCGTCGAAGGAAATTTGTTGTTTTCCATTTCCTCTGTTTTTCCATGTTGAACGGAAATTAGCAAAATATTTTTCTTTTCCAATCAATATGCATTGATTGACAATTCCACCATTTTGTTATAACTTGGACTTTTGTCGAGAAAACCTCACACCAGTCTTTGCTTGTTCCGCGATGAAGATCTGCAAATCTTCATGTGAACGTTCCACAGTTATCTCGTCAATAAACGCAATTAGCTGTCGCCAAGCACATACAACGTGTCCCATACTTGAGTACATTAAATTGGAGGAACGATTCCTTGACACAAGGAGAGTTGAAAATTGTATCAGTTTTGGCAATATTGTTCGTCGTCGGCTTAAATTTTCTCACTTTTCTCCCTCACTACTTTGTCCGGACATGAAACTTTTATGTGTCCATAAGACTGAATGAACTTCTACTATTCATAATTACCTACATAGGTTAATTAAAGTTGATACTAGGACAAATGTTATTTTTAATGAAATTTGTATTTTCCTTTCACGAATCAGAAGTTGAGTATTTTCAATTTTTGGTTTCCATTTATTTGAATGTGATAACTGTTGAGTACACCGATCGGAAGCACAGCGATTTATCTCAAATACAGCATTTATTTTATTATCCTTTGACAAGTTCTTGCGGAGATAAGTGAGAAAATTTAAGACGACGATGCTCAATATTGAACACCCTGGGACTCCTAAATTAATCGAACACCCTGTAGAGTAAATGAACCCAGTCGAAAATTTCAGACTTTTTTAGCAAGGCAATTGACACTATAAATGACGTCACTTTCTTTCCACCTTCCTAGCCAATGAAATGTGTTACTTGGTTTTTGCAACAAGCTCAGTTTCCTTTAGTTGTGCTTATCAAGGTTATTTCGATTATTTTCAATTTCAACTTTGGAATCTTCATCATCACCTTGAGAAGGAACTCGATTTCCATTCCGAACAAGACGTTCTTTGTTTGAAGAAAACGTTCTTGAATGCATGTGTCATCGCTAGAGCACACAATTTGAATGATTTCCTTTATTCTGTTAAAATTTAACTAAGCGGGTTACAATACCTTCTATCATATGTAAATTAACCGCGAACTTTAACCTTCCAACGAAGTGAAATGAAGATGATTTCAGAGATTTACGGAAATTAAATCGATTTGGTAAATCATAAATTTGGAATTTACGTGTGGGTTGCTTCATTAAATCGAGGAGAAACTTTTTATGAATTTGAATATTTTAAATCAAATCGAACCTACGTAGAAAACATAATTAACACTTGAGCTACATTTATGTTTTCATCAAAACCTACTTCCGGGAATTGTTTATTTGAATTGACTTTTTTCCACTGAAAATTGTAATCGAAAATTTTACGCAATTTCTTATCACAATTCCAAAAAATCAATTTTATTTATTTCAATATTAATTTAATTATGTGACTCAGTTGAATCAATTCGCAAACGCCATTTTATTCAGTTGCGCAAAAGGATTGAATTCCTCCCGCAGAAGACTGTGCGATAAATTAACCCTTCCTACTGAATATATTCAAACTCAAATTCAATATTTCTGCGTAGGTACTGATCAACATCATGATGATCAACTATTGGTTCTTGTTAAATTCATCATTGCTCATTTGGAATTCACTGACCACTCTCCTGTCGGTCCAAAACATTTCATCAAATTCAATAAATTGATCAATTCATGATCAACTCCTGATTCCAGTTGGATTAATTGATCAACTCATGGTCAACTACTGGTTCTTGTTGAATTCGTCATTACTTCTGACTCACTTGGAGTACGCAAATCTCTCCACTGGCGCCTTCAAATTGTATCAATTGGTCAACTAACTCATGGTCAATTCCTGATTCCAGTTCAGTTCGTCATTACTCCTGGCGCATGATGCCGTTCAGTGGAGTATCCTGGTCATTTCCCTTTTCATCAAAACACTTCTTCAAGATGGAATAATTGGTCAACTCGTGATCAATTCCTGATTCTTGCTCAATTCGTCATTACTCCTGACTCACTTGGAGTACGCTAATCTCTCTACTGGCGCCTTCAAATTGTATCAATTGGTCAACTCCTGATTCATGATCAAGTCAATTGAAGCGCCCGCCTTGCTCCTATGAGGCTCCTGGCCATTTGCATTCTTATAAAAACGTTACATCAAGTTGGATTAATTGATCAACTCGCGATCATCTTCTGATACTTTCCTTTCAATTCTACTTTACTCATTCGGAGATCATTGATCTCTCTCCTGTGGGTCTAAATCATTTCTTCAAATTTAAATAATTGATCAACTCCTGATTCATGATGCCGTCCACTGGAGTACTCTGCTCTCTCCAATGAGCCTCCTGGTCATTTCCATTTTCATCAAAACACTTCTTCAAGATGGATTTATTGATCAACTCGTGGTGAATTCCTGATTCTTGCTCAATTCATCATTACTCTTTCGCCTGGCGCCATAGCTTTTATGCAAATTTTAACAATTGATTAACTTATGATCAACTCCAGCTTCATGGCGATGTGAATTGGAATACACTGCTCTGTCCAATAAGTGTCCTGACCATTCTCTAAATGTTTCATCAGACGGGATTAATCGGTCAACTCCAGAGCAACTCCTGATTCCATGTGGGATGGCATCAATTGGATCCTGGCCATTCGCATTTTTCCCAAGACGTTTCATCAAGCTGGATCAATTGACTCCTGATTCATTTTCAATTTTTCATAACTCGTGATTTATCATAAAGGCTTTTGGGGTATACACTGCTTTGTGTCCTGACTCATCTAGCCATTCGCATTTTCATCAAAACTGTTCCATCAAGTTGGATTAATTGATCAACTCTCGATCATCTTCTGATTCTTTATAAATTTTTCATCATGACGACGTCAATATAAATTTCCAAAAATTCAATATAACTTATTTATATTTTATTCAATTTAATGAACAGAAGCGGGTTTAAATCATCTTCAAAGTGGATTAATAGATCAACTCATGATCAACTGCTGATTTCGTGTCGGATGACGTCAATTGGGGTCCAGTGATCTCTCTCTCTAGCGTTGAACGTCATTTCGATGGAATTTCATTTATTTTGAATATTTCCACGTTTCAAAAAGAAAATCAACTTGTTTCCGGGAAAACCATTTCATTCAAAAGCTTCAAAAGTTTTCCAAGCATCCTGCGGAAATACCTACATAGTTGGATTTTAAAAAATATTTCAATTTTTATTACTCAAAACTGAAATCGATTAAACTGTAACATTTGACCTGTGTTTCCTAATAAAAGCATTTCATAACAAACATTGCCATGTGGGAAATCACGAAATATTTGGAAAATAAAAATAAAACTCATTTGGAAGTATTTTCATTTCCATTTCCGTTTTTATTGTTTTCCAGTCTGTCTTTTGTCTCCTACGTGTGTCACGACACCCGACTGTGAATAATCCTTCAGTTCTCAGTTCGGGGGAAAGAGAATCTTCATAGCAATCGACAGGAAGTTAGCCCTTCCCTCATTCAATGTGACGACAACCTCAACAAAGTCGCTTCATCTGCAGGCAGGCAATCCATATCCCTCTGTCCCCCTTGCTACATGTTGGTTGGTTTTGTTCGTCGGCATGTTGTCATCAAACGTCGCGATCTAAACAAAAAATTTTATTGAAAAAACGAAAAAAAAATAAATAATTTCATGCAGATGTCGTACCGCGACATTGGAACGAAAACAACAAATATTTCACACGATGCCAAGACGTTTTCCTTTGAACGGAAGAAATAAAAATTTTCCGGGAAAAGCTCAACGAAAGCTGCGCATTACAATAGTTTACGTAACGATTGTGGTGCATCATTGTGTTAATTTCGAACGTGACTATTGACTTTGAACTACAGAGATGTGGAATCTACTTTGAAGGAATGGCCATTCCTGTTGTTTTTAGTTCACGGGATTACTGACTCTAACCTAGTTTTTTGTTGCTGTCTGTTAAATTCCTGTCACATTAAGGGTTCTGTATTTTTATTATCGATAATACACCCCCAATTGGGAACGCCAAACCCTGAAGGTGTTTATTGACTTTGGACTAATAACAACAGGATGGGCAAATCATTAACAGTTGAAACAGTTAAAATTGAATGTATAAAAAGCGTTCTCTTGTTTGCTCAGTCGTTACTCATTAATTACCACATTCCACATAGATGTGGAATCTACTTTGAAGAAATTACCATTCCTGTTGTTTTTAGTTCACTGGATTACTGACTCTAACCTAGTTTTTGGTCAATATTGATTATCAAATTCCTGTCTGGTGTGTTTTTCTTTTTATTTACCATCGATAGTACACCCCGACTACGAACTAATAACAACAGGAACGGAAAGTTCACAGAAAATGAAAATGTGGAAAAGCCTCTTCCTCTTTTTTATTTTTAAAGGTAGTAGCAGACGGTCGCACCACCGCTTAGTAGCATATAACACTATATAGGGAAGTCTTCTGTGAGGGAAAGTCCATTCCTGGTGCTATTATTTGAATGGATGATTGGCTGTCATCTGGTTTTTTCTCTGCTGCATAGATCTGATTTTCGGATACCTGCATGATAATGAAATCAAATTCCCGTCACACTGGGTGGTCTGTTTTTGGGTACCCTTGATAATGCAGTTTTGTTATTTGAAATTAAAATTTTTTTAACTTATTTCGGGAAAAAACATTTGAAAATGATTTTCGGAAGTTGCTAATGACCACGGCACGAGATAGTGTTATCGAGGGAAAAAGCAAAAATCTATAGGTTATCGCAAATTTCAACGTAATTTGGAATTTCATTTGATGTCAATTGTAATTGAAAACAATTTTTGATGCAAATGACACGTAATATTGTGGAGAATGTTTCAAAAACAAGTAATTAATGTATTTTTTCCGAAATCTGTGTAACTTTTTTGAAGGTGTTTTTAATGTTTTGTAGATAAAAAATTTAATCTTTATGTAAGTGGAACGGAAAATGGTAATTTTGAAAATTTCTAGCAGCTGTAAGGAGCGTGAATGTCAAACTTTTTCAAATTTTCTAGTGATCACACTCAAGGTGACTTTATTGACCCAAAAAATCCAAGAGTTTTCTTGAAATTTTCAATTATCTCTGTATACTATCCTGTACTAGATTTGTTGAATATTTTTTATTATTATCTTAAATACTCCTTTAACAATTCAAAAATAATCCTAAAAAATCTGAACATCAGGAAATTCTTTTAAGTTTTCCAAAACGACATTTTCCCGGGTGAAGTTATTCGAGCTTCTTTCAAACTTCAAAACTTTGAACGCGTTTTTCTCAGAAGCGATCAGCTAGCGCCTCTACTTTTCAAGTGATTGATTTCAAATTTTGACGGTAGTTTTGTAATGAAATTGTCTAGCAAAGTAAGATTCATTTTTTGTTGTAAACCGAAAATTACAACCGTCACGTGGCCTTTTATCGAAATTTAGAAGATTTCTTTAACCAGCTATTGCTCTGCCATTTTGCTGAAAAATTTAAAAAATATATTTTTTTTCTCACACCCTAATACTGATACTAACATAAATAAAAAAAGAAATTTCAAAATATTGATTCATTTTCCTTAAATAAATTGGAGAAAATAACCCTCGATTTTCTGTACCATTACCACTAAATAACCACTTCAATGATAAAAGTTTTCCAAAATGGGAATAAAATCTAAATATTCGTGACAATCTAATATCACCAAAAAGATATTATCATGTAAAACAACTTTGAGAACCATGTCAAATGGAGTTATACTAAAATATAATTATGATTTTAAAACAAACTTTTCACCTTTGTGGCATCCAGTTCAAGTGACAGGACAAAATTAGTAATCGATTGACAACAGATTGATAACAAGAAGGGCATGCAGGAAGGGATGAAATAAAGAATATGCGAAAAACAACATTAAACTTTAATGACACTGCAAAAAGAGTAAATGGGAAAAGTCATTATTCTCGATATTGTAGACATGAGAGGAGGGACACACCAATCCCAGTGGATACTGTAACCCGACACGATTATCCAGGAAGGAACGACTAAAGGTTATTCGTTGGCTAAAGGTTATACTCCTAATACAAACACATTTATTTCGTATTTAAGATCGATATTGATGCGAATCGAGTATGAAATGATGAGAATCCATTCTTAATGATTGTGTAGTGTATCGATATCTCGGAATGTTATAACCAGGAATCATGATACCAATAGGAGAAATATAAAAAAAATGGTTATCTGAAAAAGGAAATGACTTTTTCCCATGAATGATAAACTCTTTGGTTTACTTTATCAATAATGATTGATTTCGTATTATTATTACTACTGTTATTATTATTATGTGCTATCAATGAGAATTTTTGCAAGTTGTTACTACTGGCAATGATGAATTTTTATTGTTTTTGTATCAATTAAGGACGTGATTTAACGAATTAACTCTTTGAGATTTTGTTAATAACAGCAATTGCATGGATATTCATCATTTGTGGTAGGGAAAAATGCATATCATTCATATTGTGGAACATGTTAGCTCTTAACCACTCACATTCAGTTTTGTATCGTTACAACGTTACAAGGAGTTTGCGGGGTTGTCACAATTATATGTCACATGATTTAATAGATAAATTACTAGATTTTGAGGATAATATAAAAAATTATACACTATAGGATAAAGTTTTCGAGATATTGCCAAAAAGGCGAATAAGACGATTTTCCGTTTGAGAGTCTCAGACTCCTATTAGTAGCTAGAGGATAATAAAAGTTACATCAGTTGATAGATAATTCAGTAACCTTTGAGGAAAGTGTAAAAAATTAGGTGCTATAGAACAAAGTTGCGAAAGAACCGAATATGTAATATGCTTTGGTGATTTGAAGCCTAGTGAGACTTCTGTGAGAGGTTAAAAATTAAAACAAAATATATCAGTTGATAGATAATTGCCCAGCCTTCAAGGGAAGTGTCAAAAATTATATGTTATGGAACAAAATTTTGGAGATATTGCCAAAAACGCCAATGAGACGATTTTCCGTTTCAGAGTCTCTCTGACTCCTATTAGTAGCTAGAGGATAATAAAAGTTACATCAGTTGATAGATAATTAAGTAACCTTTTAGGAAAGTGTAAAAATTTAGGTGCTATAGGACAAAGTTTTCGAGATATTGCGAAAAAACCGAAAAATATGCTTTCATGATTTGAAGCCTAGTGAGACTTCTGTGAGTGGTTAAAAATTGAAACAAAATATATCAGTTGATAGATAATTGACCAGCCTTCAAGGGAAGTGTTTAAAATTATATGTTATGGAACAAAATTTTGGAGATAATCCTAAAAATGCTGATAATATTCTGAGAGAAAATCCTTTAAATCCTTGAAAGTTTGGGTGCCTGTCAAAACCCGCTAAGTGATTTAATGCTAAAATTAATTATAACATCTGATAGACAATTAAATCACCTTTGTGGAAAGTATAAAAAGTTATGTGATATAGTATAAAGTTATTGAGATATTAAGGCAAAAGTCACGCATATGGTTTACAGTTTGAGAAGCTGTCAGCGTCCTATCAGTGGATGCAAGTTGAAACAAATTACATCAGTTGATGGATAATTAATTATACTTTCAGGAAATTATAAAAAGTGTTGTGTTATAGAACAAAGTTATGGAGATATTACGATAATATTAAGGATTCTGCTTTGGAGTTTGAGAAGTTGTCAGCCTTCTTTCAGTTGCTGGAGGTAAACCCAAGTTATATCAGTTGATAGGTAATTAACTAACCTTTGAGGAAAGTGTAATTAGTTATGTGATACAGTACAAAGTTATGGAGATATTATGAAAAATGTGAAGAACATGATCACGGAGTATGCTTAAATATGAAGTAGTCACCTTAATATGCAATATAAACGTCCTCGACCGCTAACAAATTCACTTTCAATAAATCGAAAATTGAAATTCCCAAAGAAACAGTAAAAATCAGGTTTAGCCCGCAAGCTATAAGCGCCGGGAACGAGCTTTAATTAAAAAATTAACAAAACAAAACACCTAAAACGGTCAAAGCTTAGCAAGTTAAGGTCTGGGAACAAAAGAAATAAACTTAAAACGAGAAAAAATTACACAAAAAACGAGTTTAATGAATTTTCACGGTTACTTGGTTCGGCCTTGTTAACTCGAGTGTAAGCAGTAAAGGTCAAGAAACGTCTCGAATTGCTGAGTCTAGTGCCGCCATCGTTTGAGACTATTCAGTGGAAGAGGAAGAGAGGAGTAAGAAAGGGTTATAAAAAAGTTTATTTTTCTACAATAAATTCAAGAATCACTGTGAGATTCATTCAAGAAAAGCTTTTTTTCCCGAGCAAATTCAATCAGGTGCAAAAAGTTGATCAACAAAAAATTGATTCAAATTCTTAAAATAAAAAATTCGAACCGATGGCGCCATTTTGCCAAATTGCCATCTTGTTTCTAGTTAACCCAAATACAAATGTTTGTTGTAGAAGTGTCTTGAAGAAATGACAAGATGGCAACTGAACAATGAGGCATGGGGGCAATGGGGATGATAGACGAAATATAAAATATTCTAAGAATTTTTTCGTCTTAGCTAAATCTTCATAATATGTGAAGTGATGCGGAACAGTAACACGAAAAAAACAAAAAGAAAAACATATTTTTTTCTAAAATTTCTGTGAATTACTTATTTCAATATTTGTTGAACATTGAAACGTTCGTTGTTGATGATCTTATTTGACTTTTTAATCAGAAAATTGTTTTTTTCTTTCTGTTGTTTTTGTGTTATTATTATATGTTTGTTTGAATTCAAATTAGCTTTAGTATTTTAATGAGGAGCTTTTTGCACATGACGACGAATTTAAATTTAGCGGTTCTTGAGCGATATGACATTTGCAGACATTTTCATTTGCCAGAAACGTGAGAGTAATGTGGATATCACTTTCATGCGTCAGTCATGTACAATTTATACATGAAATAACATGTTGCGCTAGTTCCAATGTCATAACTACCGAAAAGCCATTGTCAAAGCAAACCAGTTTGACCAGTTTATTTGACGCACTAATACAACACTACGAATGGCTAAAATTCACATTGGGTTTATTATTCAATTTCCGTGTTACAAACACGTCAAGCTGAACCAATCGAAACAGTTTGTTGAACATGCGCTAACAAGCAATACAATTCAGTACACCGAGTTGTAATTCTTGTGTTAGTAATCAAAATAAACGGATTGACAGATGACACCATGGCATCAAATATCTGTATTCAGCATTGACAACAGGCTACTCATCACCGACCACAGCTTGTAGTTTATTCAGTTCTGTCATCTATTCGTTGCGTTATTGGTCAACCATCATCCTGCTGGATCACTGAACTCGAACTCAAATCACTAGGCGACCACGCATGTGAGGAAAAACCGGTTTCCGATATGGGTACCATCACCATTGATTACACGCGAAGCTACTCAAAGTAAACTGATGAGTGATTTGCGTGGTTTAAGTCCTGCAATTGATCAAATGCAACTTAGACATTTCAAGTAATTGTGACTTTGTACTACAATTTTAATTTAATTATTGAAGAAAAATTTAAATTAATACACACTACATGTTTCATAAAGCTAATGTGGTACGATTCTAGTTGGTATAGTTTCACGATTCTAGCTAAAATATTTGTCGATTGGTGCAACTTAAACCACAATAAAATAATAATAATAATAGACTCATAATAACCAAGGAGATTGTGATTCTTGTTTGCTTGTCAGCATTAATATCGATTTAAAGGACAGTTTGACGGTTTCATATATTTAGCTAGTTGTCTGTACATGAGAATAAATTAAGTTTTCGTTATGCAAGTAAACGAATTTAAAAGTTTTTCAAAGTTAACTGGAAAATCAATTGTCGATAGTCTGAAATTGGATTTACGTAAACCAAGAAAACAAAAAGAGAAGAGACAAAAATGTGTTATCTCACTTTTAGCTTTGTGATAAGAAAGTGTGAAAAAGTTTTCATCTACAAACACAAAGCCACACACACCTACACACAGAGAACGTTTCCATTTTGCATACAAATTGAGCTTAGGGCAATATTAAAAAGTTTCTCAACGAATTTTACATGAAAATGGCGTACAGGCAAAAATGATATAAAGTTCAAAGTTTAGCAGTTAAAAGTATTCACAGCATTAATCATGATTTAATGCTATTTGATACGTTAAGAGGGCGACGAATCGATAGGAAGACGTTTGTAATGTTTAAAGTTTATTCTGAGTTAGAGAAGAAAAAGAAAACGTTCGAAATAAATTCCGTGTTTAGGATTTTCCACATACTATTAAATTTAATGTTGCGAGGATTAAAATGGCGGTTGAATTATGAAAATAAAGGTTTCCTTTTGTTGGTGGTATTGGTAATGGTGTTTATATAAGATATGGCAATTGTCTGGTGTTTATGATGTTACTTCCAGGCGATTTGCATTATAATCATTTCTTATATGATGTCGTAAAATTTCGAAAATATTTCAATTTTGAAAATATCTTCCTGTTTAAATGGCGCATCGTAAAATGAAGATTTTTCTGGGAAATTCTTGCGGAAATCGTTAAAAATAATTTCATGTTTTGAAGACATGAAAACTATAAAAGAAAAACGAATTCATTGTGATAAGTAAATTGATAAATTTTCACCTGAGACTGTTTATAAGCAAAAATACGACCAACTGCCCTCTTAAGTCTATGCATAAGAAATGAGTGCAACCCACAGAGTAATCAAGAAAATTGCAGTCACTGGGATATACTGTATGTAGATATAGATATAGATATAGATACAGATCCAGATACAAGAGCAACGTAGTCGAGGAGGAGAAAACTAATTAGGGACACTTTGCAAGATATTAACTTTAAAGCAGTGCATAATGAATGCATTTTAGTGCATCGCGTTTTGTATAAACAACGTCTACGAACTGAGGCAGCAGGCACTCCTTGGTTTGCTATCTTTTCTCACTGTTCTTGTTCGTGTTGTTTTTGTTTTTGTTGTTGTCACATGGAATTATGGAATTATGAATGGAATTGGATGGAAATTCAAGAACCCAGCCCAAGGAAAATATTGTAAAGAAAAATTTTTATGAAAAATTGCACTCTCAGGGGTAATTAATGCTATTTCAGGATCTTAAGTGGAAAAATCCGCACACACTCGCACAGTAATTTTATAAATTAAAATTTTTACCATTTTGTTTTGTGTAATAAATAAATCTTGAAGTTGCTTTAATTGTTGTTAACCAGCTACGAAAATTAACTCACTTTAACTTCTGACTTTTATTGGGATTTATTGCGTTTTCACTTGGAGAATTTTTAAAAATCTGCACCACTTGAACCATTCTTTATATTCTTATTCAATAACAGTCAGCACAGGATAACCAACTTCATGGTAGTTAGAATTTTCATAGATTTTCGAAATGTTCATATATTGAAGTATATACACAGAAAATTTCAAGTCAATCCGAGAAATATTCTCAAAGATACACGCATATACGTGAAAACATTTATGCGTGTAAAAAGCAAAAACCTGTTTTCGACGTCGGTGAGCAAGATTATACGGGAACGGCTTAATCAATCAGTCTAAAATTTTTACACAAGATTTATAAATGCATTTTCTCCTATATTCTGATAACTATTCTCGGTTTCGCAAACAATTAAATTTCTACAAATAAATTAGATTTTTTTAATAAGTCGCCATTTTGTTGAAAATTCATATTTTGCAACATCCATCGACTAGCTCATATATAATACATTATATCAACGAAATATTTTTAATTTGTTATTTGTGATGATTCATTTAGAGATATCGTCCTCACTGCCAAAAGTCCTGCTTTTAAAGTTGCTCCTGGAGCCTTCAAAAATACTAAAATAAAATTAATAGCTACAGAAATATGTACATAAATTTATACGATCATACATTAATATGTGTTTTTAGGAAAATTCTTTGAAAAATCACTTATTCCATTCTCACAATTGTATAGGATGAGTTGTAGTTTTCACTTTGGTGATCGTTGGCCACCGGATTTTGTGGCGTGATCCCTGTCATCTCGATTTCTTGAAAGCAAGTCCTTGTTTGCTTTAGATTGGAATATTTTGCACAAAATTCAATTTCGCAACGCATACAATTATTATTAGAACTGTCTGCAATCAATGGTTTATGAATGAAAATTGAAAAGAGAAAAATTCCCCAATGACTGGGTGCCAATTTTCAATTACCAGAGAGACAGAGAGAGGCCGGGGGCAGGAATTGATTGATTTGGGCTGACGATATGGAACTGAAGTTCACTGTGGACGTGCTGTGCTGGTTTTAATGTCAAATTCGCACAAAGTTTACCGACCCGATATTTTCAATTGAACCGACTTTGATTAAAAATTTAAATTAATTAGCAAAAATTTTTCTTTTCTAAAATCAATTTCGTGTCTCGTAAAATTCATAAAGTGACACCAAAGCAGTTGATAAAACATTTTCTTATGTTGTCATTGAAGGAATGCAAATAATTTTGTGTTAAAAATAAAATATGACTTCATTTCCATTCAGTGTTCGTTGTTGTTGTTGTGGTTGTCGTTGGCAAGAATGCAAAAATGAAATTCCAATTGAAATCACTCACTGAGGGAACATAAAAAAATGTCATTGGCATTTGACCGCTTCGTGCGATACTGAATTCTTACACTTAAGCAAAAATTTTAAAAAATGTTTCCTTCTGCTTGAAATTACAAAATTTTAAGTTATGACCAATCAGCGGCTTCGAAATTGACATTTTGCTGATGCAACCGCATGCGGTTGTCAAACAGTCATAGATGACAACGGATATTGATTGGGAAACTGTTCAAGTTTGTCCAATACCTTCGAGAGGTCTTTCATCGTCGTTAATTTGATGATGACCAGCAAGCAGCTGTCAAACAGTTATAGATGACAACGGATACTGTCTCATACACTCGAGAGGTCCTTCGTTGTAGTTGGTTTGAGAATGACCAATCAGTGACTTTGAAATTGAAACTTTGCTGTTGAGATCGCAAGCGACTGTCAAACAGTTATAGATAACAACGGATATTGATTGGGAAACTATTTAAGTTTGTCTCATACACTCGAGAGGTCCTTGATCGTATGATGAAAGTATCAAATGAAAAGGGTTCGAAGACATACAAATGAACTTGAGTTAGTTGAAGAAGTTCCGAAGGATTTCATACACTTAAATCACGGTCACATAAATACATTCATGCTAATCCTTTCAAGGATAATTGAAAATCAAAAATCCAATTCAGGATAAAACAATTTGAATTAAAGTTTTCTGAGTCTACACTATTGTTCCCTTGAAACAATGTACGGAAGGACATTCTGCAAGCCAATTGACTTGTTCGTTATTCATTTTAAGTCCTTTTTCGTCCTTCAACCAACATGGAAAATGCACTTAAAGTGTTTTATCTCGAGGAAATAAATTACTTTACATCCCACTGAGAGAGACACAAAGTAATATCGAAGTTTTAATAATGAATTCTCGAAAGGACGAAAAAGGAGTCATTCGCTTTATGTCCTTGTTCGTGGAAATATATTAAATATGAATAATTTCTCTTACTTAAAAGATATTTGCTTGTTTACTAGATGACTCAAATTAAATTTAATTAAACCGAAAAATGAGAAAATGTTTAAAGGTCAACTGTCCGTCGTTATCCTATGAAACCAACAGATTTTTAGTATTAAATGGTTTTTAAGCGTCGAAGTTCATAGATGGCACCACCATTTGAAACTAATCATATGAAACGTGAGTCTTTCATAGATTCCACCACTGGTCGTTTGACAAACATCGGACCTCATCACTGAGTGTCCTTGAACGGGTCCTTTCCACGTGGTTTGCCCTCATTTCATAAAACTTCCAAATGTACACTGTATGCTGCTTGCCATAGTCCCGGTCGGTGCTTGTTACGAGGAATTGAAGTGGTTCTGAAGATGTTCCCAAACATTCAATCACATCATTAAGGCATTCATCCCTTTTTATTGTATCCCAGGAAGAATTCAAATCCTTGAGAAGTTACCTGGGCCAAAGAACAAAAAATAACTTGTATCCTTGAAAAAAGGAATTTCAGTTTTATTTAATTTTTTCCTTGTTTAAAGGTTTTGTTTAAATAAACCACTTTGAATACACAAAAAAGAACAGGGAGAAGGTAAAAAAATGAAAAAATGAAAGACACAAGTAAGGAAGTTTGTAAGAAAATTAAAAGGATCACAAAGGATATTGTAAGGAAAACACACACAAAATTGTAATCTTCTGTGTTTCTCCTTGTTTAGTTGGAAACTTTACCTTGTTGGAAAGTTGTTCAAGTTAAAAAGGAATAAAAATTGTTAAAACGTATTTGTGTATTGTGTGGTGTGCAAGACAAAGTATATCCTTTGAAGGATTAAAAACTTACCAAGACAAAATCTTACTGAGGTGAAATTGAAGCATTTTGTTTTCGGAAACATTTGAACTCCCCTGCTTTTCGTGTCCTTTTTTCAATTTCATAAAGGTATGCTGATTATGAAATGATATTATTAGGGAAAATAGGATAAAATGCTTCCGAATTTCTTCGGAAACACCTCCATCTGTGAATGTCCGAAAAAAGGGAAATTCTTAACTTCATTTGATATGCTTGGAAAACTTTTATCCTGCGTCGTAAACTAATGGAAAATCGATTTTAATGTTGTTGCTGGTTTTATTTTCACTTTCATGGGAAGAAACATATATACAATTTAAGGATTTCAATGGATGAAAAACATATTTTCTTGAGAAAGGCAGGTTTGCAAAGTTTTTAATTTGAAAAATTTTAAGGTTTTTCCGACAAAGTTTTGTTCTTGTTGACGAACAAACAATTTCAATAAATGAATACCTTAGTGCCGATTTTGCAAGCAAGTCATTTCATTAATAACATCAGTGGAGGATATTCGCAAAGATTTATTTTGGATAAATTTAGAAACCACAAAATTCATGAAACACATTCGTACGCCACTGTTCTCAGATGGTTGGATTTTCAACTGGAACTGCAATGACAGAAGTTACGTTTCATTTTTTCTCAACCGGTTTTTGTGAATCATTACAGTGGGAAACATCTGTATCTCGTAGGACTTCAATTAAGGTGGGAAACACTTTAACCATTCGCAGGTGAATTGCAGTTGGGAACATGTTGAACCATGGAATTTGCTTTACAGTGGGGTACATCTCGAATCTGAATCACAGTAGGATACATTTTAAATCGTGAATTATTTTGGATTGCGGAACATGATTTGCAGGGACGGTAGTCTTGAGTGAGTGACTCTGAATCGCAGTGAGTGAAATAAATTTTGAACAGATTGATGTCAGTCAAAATCGATTACATTCCCATGACAAATTTAACAAAAGGACCTTATCAAAAAAAGAAAAACTTCCTTAATCGTGACATTTTAAGTTACCCGAAAAGTTACTTTCTTTCCCACGTTTCCGAAACGAAAAAATGGCCCAAAAAAGGAAGTCGAAATTAATTAAAGCGTTTAAGGACGAAATATGTAAATTTGCCGAGTCCAAATATTCAAACAGTTTTGTGCTTTTCAAACACAAACATTTAGTCTATTAAATATTTACAGGGCATTTCGTGGAAAAGGATATTTTTCATACCTTTCGAAGAAAAAAAAAAAGATTTCCACGACAAATTATCATATTCAAAACAGTCCTTCCAGAAACGTGTCCTTCCAAGGAGGATCAGGATTATTTTTTTTCTGTTTTCCTTGAGACGGTGTCCGTCCCTTTGGACACGAGGTGATGTCTTGTTTGTGGTAAAACTCATTAAAACGAGCCTCGGCACAAAACGAAAAAAAAAATGTCTCTAAACTTTTCCTTTCATTGGAAAAGCCGAAATTTTTAAGAAAATTAACAAATTTTTTGATGAATTCAATAGAATTTCCCATCCCCCAGAATATCATCCCCACCACTAAATAATTCCCAAGGATACACGCGATTTTATTAATTTTTAATCGATTTTTCTGTTCTGGAATGTTATCCAAACAATTCTGTTTGGATTGGAGAACGGTGTGGCATCGGGGTCGTTTATAAAGGTCGTCACCCCATGGACGAGGGTTGGGTTTTTTCGCATTTTGTTCTGTGAATGTATTAAAACATCATGAAAATTTCCAGATATCGATTATAGCTTCGGTTGAGCGATTTTCCTCTAATTCCTCCACGTTTTATGAGCTTTGCTCGTGTCACGGAATTTCAGCAGATTTTTTTTTCACATATTTTCAAGACCGAAAAAACCCCAAATGAGGCACACGAGGCTTGTGAGTCATATGAAATTCCAGTTGTCATCTATTGTTTGTATCATAGACAGTTGATGTCCTTATTACTATTCTTTACAAAATTCTCACTCGAATATCACTAATAAATTTATTTTTATATTTGCAGGTGAGTGTCGTTGAATCGTGGATTACGTGAAAACTGCAGAAGAAAAGGTTTGACTAAATGTACACACAATTCGACAGTTTAAAATGTTTCCCACTGTAATTCAATTTCAGTGATTGAAAATGTTTGCCACTGTGAAGATCCACTCTTGACGTGAGGATTCTTACACAACAGTCCGTTCAAAATGGGAAGACAAATAGCAATGGAATATGGATGTGTTTCATGATTTGGAAGTGTATGTTCATTTTAGTCCCGTTTTTGTTTCTGCGTAAGAGGCAATAATTGCGCGTTTCGCATTAAGCGTTTTTAATTGGTTTCCTACGAAACAGGGCAACGAGAGGAATTTGCAGAAATCCCTACCGTGATGATAAGCATCCAATGACTAACAAACGATTCTCTGAAATCTCAGACTCCTCAAGATCACTTGAAACCTTGGTAAAGTACGAAATACTTCCAGGAATTTATCATAAACTCAAAAATATGCCAAAGGCATCCCGAATTCATTCAACAGAATTTGAAACCAAAAATGTTTTGATGGGAATATAATTTTAAAACAATTTTCCAATGAATTTTGCAACTTTATAAGATTGAAATGATTTCAAAACAAGTTCAAAAGTAAATTTCTTGAGAAGATCTGAGAAGAATTACAAGAATTTCAAGTGCAGTGTCTGTGTGTCTTCAAGCGGCCACTTGAAGAAACTTCAATTTTTGATGTTCAAAATTTCGATAATTCCTTGGTGAAGCGATTCAAAGCGTTTTTCGAGGTCAACCTGAACAAGTGTCATGGGCCTCAGGGTCTAATGGTCTTCAAATTCAAATGGGTCCTTGTGGAAATCGATTGAATCACATGTTTTTTCTCCACAATGTTTATCGATTCAAAACACCTTCTGACAGTGATTGATGTAAAATGAAAAAGTTTGCATTCACGTTCCACAACAGAATCCCATTCCAAAGGACATATTTCCATTTTTGTCCGTGTTTCTTCATGTTTCCCTCGTTGATTTCGATTCTGTCAATCAGAAAACGGACAGAAGTGTGTCCATATACATACAAGTGGCACGCTCTTCAATCTCCACAACACGAACAGTCCTGGAAAATCGAATTCCAACCGAATTTTATGTCAAAATGGAGTCTTCAGAATGTCATGTCTTGTTCCTGTCAGTGTGAACACCCCAGCAGGAATGTCTGTGTCCTTTGGCGAAAAGAAAATTTTATTTTTCTCGAATACTCGTGTGGACAAGATGTGCATTTCCTTTGTATCCCTTTGTTTCCAATTTGTTCAACGTATTCTTCAATTCCAAGATGATCCCGCCTTAATCCACACAACCAGGGGGACGCTTGGCGTAATTCTTACCATTGTAATTGCACAGGGTGGACTTTATCTAATTTTCTCCTTTTGTACTCGAGGGAACAAAAAATATCCCCTAAAATATGAGGGATAACAATTGATGATGGTTACTATAGAATTTGTCACGCAAATTTTCAATTAATTTGGTTATTGTTATGAACACCAGGTGGTGGTTGTGATGATAGAGGGAAATTTGAAGCTTTGCTAGGGAAGAGTTCGTAACTGTCTCCCGGACGATTCCCGAGCACAGATCAAACCTGTCAAATAAATTGACTTTCAATTCCTGTAAATATGCGGACGTAGTAATTAAACTACGAGCTGAATTGGGAATGAGGTCAAAAGTTCAGACAGTATCATCATCGTCAGATTAAACGGAACGAAATAAGTTACAATATCAAACTAATAATAACAACTAATTACGTTTAATTTAAATATGAAATTATTTTCCAGTCAATTATGGTTAATATTGGAAAATTTTCAAAGTTTGTAGTGCATTTATGTAACGTCAGTGATTAGATTCATTTGCATATTAATTGAAATTATGAAAATTTGTTCATTTTGAGAGAATGAAGCATTTAATGAATGTTTTCTTTTAACAAAAGTATTAATGAAATGCAATTTTCCAGTAATAACCAATCAATTTTTCATTTGACAATAAATGCAAATAAATTTAGATCAAAATGTACTTAATGTACTTCTCCAATCGAATATCTACTGTCATTTGTCAGTTGATTATTTCGAAATAGGATATGTTCAATGATGAGGATAAGGTTGTGAGTGTACAGGAATTGAAGCAGTTACTAAGTGTCAGGAAACAAAGGTGATGTCATTTGTTCATTTCAATTTTCAATAAACCATAAACTCTAGAAATTACAACTGACCGCTCGCAATTGAACAATCGAGACGAGATACTTGCAATTCCCACATGAGGAGTAACAATCAAGTAGGAGAAGTGCAACGAACAGAAACCACTCCTCACATCTTTCCGAATTAACCGACTACCGTGAACCGGTTTGCACTGGATCAGAGATTCTTCCTAAAACGCCCTGCAAATGTTCATGAAACTTATGCAGTCCTCGTGTCTGACAAAGTATTTAGGCATGAAGGGTATATTAAAAATGATTATATATTCTTCCTATGCTATCCAGGGAGTCCTTACTTGCACTCCTAAAAGCTAGAATTCACCACCTACCTGCAGGACGTATTTGAGGATATACCCAAAAATGAATATTTTTTGGTTTAAAAAATTCATCTGTCCGATGAAGCATCAATTTTCCAATGAATTTGACAGAATTTCATGAATTTTCAACGCAAAAATTCCAGACAATTTGGTCGTTGGAATCAATGGAATTTTCATGAGGCCAAAAGTTTCCACTCGAACAATTTCCCAATCGGAATTGGATGGACATGTTTGATTCGTTTCACATGTGTTGCATGGAAATTGAATTGAACATACAATAAGAAAAAAAACTGTTCAATTCAATTGTTGAAATCATAAACCAATACATGCACGCGTGAATTCATCGTGTTATCCTATTGGTTAATCATGAATCAAGGATTTCACACTCGCATAAATAATTATTCAAATGAATATGGGAAAAATGTCATCTTTATAACATTTGATTTGCATTTGATTTGTGTTTATTCAAAAACTATTTCTAACCGAAACCGAGATCGAAATCGCATTTGCAGTGTTTAACCAATCAATCCGTTTAAACACACAAAAGCAAAGCGGGTGCATTTCAAATTCAAATTTGAATTTGAATTTGAAACTAACCAAAAAAATGACTGTGTGTTTGTGTAAATATTTGGAGAAGATTTCAATTTATAAAGCAAATCCAACTGAGATAGAAAAATCAGTTTCTTCTTTCAAGTGCAATCAATGGGAATAGTTTGTGGTTTTATTATGTGTAAGATATTAAACTCATATCCACCACTGCGAGAAAGAGAAAGCCATATTGAGTCAAACCAGAATGAATGAATGAGTTGGAAGTATCATCTTTGATTTGTAATATGAATTGCTTCATACTACACTTGAATGCATTGCCTTGGTTATACGTAATCATCCAAGAAATGTACTGGAAACTAGCCAGTAGGGGATGTTGTTAATCGGTCATTGAGTTCAGTTTAAGTAATTAAATTAATTTTATTTTCAATACAACTGCATTTGTATCAATTTAAATTGATCTCTCATCTTGATAATGCATTGCAATGTGTATCCCTTTTTGGTATACGGCTTCCAGCTGGTAATACGATTAGACATTTCGACACAATTCATTAAATCGTTGTTTGACGTGTGCTACAAGATGCACTTCTGTGGATTGTCATGAGTAAGACTCAATCTGGTTAGAGGATGTTGACTGATTTCTGGCCCATGGGGGAAATTAATTTTTAGACGATTCGTTTCATTCCGATGCTTATTGTTCAATTTTCAGTTCAAAATGAAATGAATTTGAACTGGATTCCAATTATCGTGACCCTGACTGTACGAAATGTGGAATCAACTAATGACGGCGTCGAGTGTATTTTCGTGTGTCACATTTTCACATTTGTGTTAGTGTAATTCTTCAGAAAATTCGTGTGCATGTGCGGTTTGATATTTTTCCCACATTTTCTCTGTTTCCAATTTGAAATCATTGATTCTGCGAACAAAGAAAATGACTTAATGTTTTTAAAACTTCCGTCGTGAAATTTATTTGAAATTGAAGATAACAAGCTTAGCGTTTAATACATTTGGTACTTTTTATTTGAGATAAAGTGTTTATCGTAATGATTCACTTTATTACTCAGTGGATATCAGCGAAAACCATATTTTTCAAAATTTATATTGCCATCTGTGAAAACAGAATGGCACGGATAAGATTGTAACAAAACTTATCACACCTGCATTAAAATCCTGATGACTGCTATGTGACTAACATCTTGTCTACAATGTTTAGAAATGTCAAAACATCTGGTTAACACATGCATTATCAACTGATAAAGATTAAGAAATTTTGTATGAAATTTGCATACCATTTCGTAATTTTTGTATTCAAAAATCAACCACTTCATAAACGTCTGGCTTTTTGTGAAAATATATAATTTGCATAAAATAGATAATCGATTCGGGTTGTTTGTATCACATTTCTAAATCGCAATGAATACAAGAGTCGTGTTGCCGCCCGATGAAACTGATAGTGTCATTTTACGACCGCAACGATTTCGTAATTTGAAGAAACTTGAAACCTGGAGTTTATGTTTTATACCGTAATCTGCTAAATGCAGACAGAAAATGTGTCACAGTCAGCTGTGCTATTAATAACAACGAGTAAAGGTCACGAACCGATGAGGCGCACAAAATTTACAAATTCAATTTTCATTCAAATGGACAATCATTTTGCAAATGAAAACAGTCGAATTGAAATTGAACGGAAAAACCATTAAATTTCCATTTGAAATTTTTCACATTATTTAATCACAGATGGCTCTCCACACAGCAATGGGTTTAATGAAGATGATTCCTTTCTCTTATCAACTTTTGATTTTCCTTTGTGATTTGCGTTACATAAGAAAATAGCGACTTTGCTTGTAGAAAATTTTGGATTTTAAAATAAATTCATTCACGTTTAGTGAAATCGATTAGAAAGTTTTTTTTTTGGTTTTATAAAATATATAAACAAATTCAGAGATAGGAGTGAAAGATCGCGTAGGCGACATGGTATTCAAACTAATTTATTTTGTTTACGTTGACAGCCCGCAGAAAAAGAAAAACAAATTCATTTGTTGTTGTTATAAAATTTATTTCACAAGAAGTTCGCGTGGATTCTGTTATGAAATACGAGGTAATTCACGGCCACAAAGAATCTAAAGCTGGACGTTACTAGGAAGTTATCCAGACTTTCAATTCTTGGAACATCGAGTGACTCATGTAGATTAGATTCAAAGCGACCTAAATTGATTCAATCACTTAAACGATTGAACTGATGTGGATAGTAGCTAAAAATAAACATGATTTTGTCATATTTAATTGAAACAAATTATTTGCATATAACTTCCTTTTGATGTTCATTTGGTTAAAAAGCACAAACTTCCGCTTCTTTGATAACTCATTTTATTTATGATAATTCTTGCAAATTATTTCAATGTCAAAATCGAGGACATTTTGATTTGTTAATTAAGTGGAAAATACATAAAATCGTCTGATTTATGCATTGAGATGCATCTTAAAATCTTCAACGGCAATAAATTAATCATAAAATAATAATAAAATAAGAATCAGAATAAAATCTGAAAAACCATTTTGAAATCAATCGGCAGTGAATCACGAACACATGCATTCGCAAGACAATAAGATGACGTGCGCACGCGTAGCTTGCAAGTCTACTACGCAGTTCGATGTGAAATTTAAGCAGATACTTTCAGCGCATTGAATGACTTTGAATGAAGAGGAGAAATTTGTTCCCCTCCGTTACATGTCAATGAGGAAAGTTTGACAATTGCTTGTTTAATTCTCGTTATTATTTTGCATTCGAACTTACAAAATTCCCAAAAGCGATTCCACATTAATGGCGCTCAAGACAACAATTTGAAATGATACGCCCGATGTATTTATTTCTCTTACACCATAATCCTGTTGGCATGATTAAAAACATGTTTCCGAACAAAAGCATACACTTGTACCAGAACAGGAAGTGAATTTTTTGTCTCACAATTTCCCCAATTAGCTCCGAGGAGCAGAAAAATAAAAATTTGTTTTGTATCTTTTACATAATTTCAATATTATTCTGTTTAAAGGAGATAAATAAAGTTATTTATTTTTTTTCCACAAGAATCATATCTGTCTTCTTCAGGATTTCCCTGTTTTTCCAGGACCTTTATGGCTGCGGGTGGTTTTCCCGCTTTTCCAGTTGGAAACAAAAATTTTTTTTTGTTTTTTCTGAGTAGGGTTGGAAAATTATTATAAACTTTTTTGTTATTTTTTCTCAATGTTGTTCTAAAACTTTTCTTTGGCCCTTCATTTTTTTCCATGAATGAAAAGTATCCCTAATTAAAAAACAACAACAACAACAACAGTGACGATGCCATGATGATAATTACTCCATTCTTGATTGGATGCTGATATTCCAGAAGTTTTTTTTTAAAAATTAATTATTTACTTAGGACCAATTTCTCTTTTTACAAAAACACGGACCTAATTTTATTTGAAAAAGTTTTAAATAATTTTCAATTTCCTAACTTCGAGGGAAAGGTTTGCATTTTGGCTAACGACAAGCAGATACCTCTGACAGATTTTGATTCTTTTCAGTTCCAGCTAATATCCAACGGAGAATTTTCAAAATTTCTTCATTGAAATAAAACGAATGTTTTTACTTTATTCAAAATCATCTATGAGTCAATGACTCACGAATTTAACCATGACGTCATTTTCGTCTTTCGTTTTGTTCCTCATTCGTAATTTTTGTTTGGGAAGTTTGTGAACATTTGAATGAATTTCAAAAAGAGTGTTCAATAGAATTAATTTTAAACGAGTGAATTTTGTGTTTCCACAAACAGAGTGAAAGAGAGAGGCAATTAAAAGGGTTACAAGTGCAACAATGAAAATCCCACAAATGGAAACCTCAAAATTAAGACTGCAGCATTGCGGCCAACCATTTCCACAGCCTAGATCCTTCTTATTGTTCAATTGCCGTAAAAAGGATTTACTAAGGAATCTATTGTACACACATTCAAGAATACATCTAGTGAATATTGCACTCCTTGATGCTATTAACTTGTAATATTCGCCGAAATCAAGTTGCATCAAACAAAGTACATGTGGATAAAATGTATTCAATGTGCATCCCCCTTACATCCATGGAGTTTGGACAAAAATGAATTAATTCAAGAGTATCCCCAAAATGCATTTAAATGATCACAAGTAGATAATTCCATTGAATGAAAAGTTACTCCGCCATTTTGAATTGCACTTGCATTGAAATGCATCCGAACGTGTTAGTTGAATGTGATGCACTCAATTTTGTTCTAAATAACCTGACTCCCTACCCGTTTGTGTGCCATCCCCGAGGGGTTGAAACAATAGAATTTGATTAAATTCCATCGTGTGTTGTGTAATCCAATACCCCAATGGTGGAGGTGGACTACGATTGGGAGGCGCAATGCAGTTGCATCTCTAGTGATAAGTGGTTAAATGGTCTAATGATCATGAGATGGTGGTGGCGTTTGATTTTCAAATACCATAGACTCTTAAGGACAACATTTCGTGGATAATATTCCCTAGACCATTAAGGGAATGGGGGATGGTTTGTGCGGGACAATGCAATTTAAGCACACAAAGTTCTAAATGTTACCACTTGCATCCAATTATGATTGTTTCTGGATGTGAAAAGTTTTTGCGGAGCTTATTTGGAGATAACTAGAATATCTCGTTTGGGGTATACTTTATATATTCATTTGATACCCTTGTTTTGGAACGGTGGAAAGGTGAGGAGGCAATTTTGACACAACCGTACCATTTGACTTATGAAGGTATTTCTGGTTGGTTTCGGTTTCCTCTGGACACAACCTGGTCACAGTTGGAACTTAATAATCACCAGGAACATTTGTGTTTCACGTGGAATTTAATTTATTTGCATGCCGGGGTAATGCGGGGGTACAACATTGTCGTGTCATGGAGTAATTTATTTCAACCCATTTACTTTACAATTCTAACATTCAGATAAAGTACCATATTGAATTGTGGTTTTCGGGGGAGAATTATGGGCATCATGGTATTGCTCCGTGAAATGTAAACTTTATAAATGAAGTAGGAATTTCAGTCAATTTTGTGCCATACTTGTGCCAACATCAACACTTGTACCAAATTTCAAAATTGTCGAAAATTGGATATCTTAAAATGTTAAGGAATGCCTAGAAATTTTTAAGGTACTGTACTGCTCTAGGAAGTCTCATGATTGTTACTTTAAGTTCAATGTTTCTTATGATAAAAAGTTATCGGAAAATTAGGGAATCCCTAGAAAGTTGTTAGGCACTGCAGGAAAAATTTTCATCAATGTCGAGATTTGCTGTTTAAAACCATTCAAGGGAAGGCAACTACATCGACTTAGCGTTATATTTGATTGAAGAGTAGGTATCAGAAAATGGGGGAATCCCTAGAAAGTTGTTAAGGACTCGAAGCCATATTGCGTCAAAATGTCTTCTGGTTGAGGACTGTTATGGTAAGAGACCAAAAGAAGAATCTAGCAACCAGAGGTTTTGGAGACAAGTAAACGTTGTGGACACAACAGGACTAAATCCCTAGAAAGTTTTGAGGGACTGCTAAAGGGAAGAAAAAAATTAGTCCACAAAATTAGTTGCAGGTCACAGATTTCATTTTCCAATTAATTCAATGGTTGACTTCATTAGGAAACGAGTAATGAAAAGTTCATCCCAAAAACAGGACACAATTCAAAGCTGATTCATTTCATTAACAGCAAAGAGCTTTTTAAGGGATGATCGGCTTAATTTCAATCGAAATTTACATTTTGAATTTTGCCTCATTTACGAGCATAATTTGGATATCAAAGGATGTCCGCAATATCACAGTTGACGGGTAATTATATGGTTCAACAGAGTTTGAAAGGTTTAACACGTCAATGATGAGTATTTAGTGTTGATGGTGGTGGAATTACACGAATCCTTAGAATCGAAATTCAAAATTTAAAAGCTTTCCGAAATTGAAACGTAGTTAAAGAAGGGATGTGTATCATGGAAAATTGGAAATTAACTCGTTGATGGCATGGACAGTGTCAGGATGTCAAACACAGTCACATGGATTTTGTGATATCTATGAGAAACGATAAAGGATTAAAAGCATACTCAAGCTGCTTCGCAGAAAATTTCATAACTGAAACAAAGGAACAAACATTATTGCACTCAAGTCCTGTGCAATCCTTTTTCCTCAAAAGCCTTTTTCTACCACAAAGAGATATGGAAAACCATGTTTTGCATTTGGCTAAAATGATTTCTCATTTGGAAGTAATTTTAACCAGATCTTTTGAATGAGGAAAGATTTAAAAATTGAAATTCCGTGAATTTTTGAACATTTCACGTCCTGTCGAGTGGTTGAAAGGACTTTGTCACGAGGAACAAAACTATTTACTTGCAACTACAGCAATTTTGAATACAAAAATAATTGCGGCAAAAAACATTTTGCAATTATAAATTCCGGAAACTGGAGGAGGGAAACAATTTATTTTGGAATGTCAATGAAAATCGTGGAATGCAACAAGAAGAAACAGAAGAAGAAGGGAATGAGAATGAATGAATCAATTCGAGTCACAAGAATCGTATGATTACAGGGTGAAAAATGAATGAAAAGGAATGGAGTGACATGCAAGTAACGCAGAGGAACGCAAACAAACTTAACTATCACGTGAATCACATGATCACAGGGTGACTCAAATTTAACCTAGCTGCTCTTAGATTATTCATTCCTCGAGAAGCGGAATGAACCAGTTCTGCATGAAAACCACATAACTACAGAGGGTGATGGATAAATTAATAATGTGAAAATCCTTGAAAGGCAAGTCCCCTTACATTGCCTGATATAATTTTCGACGTTAAAATATCTCCCTGATTTATCCTGAAAAGTCCTGATGAGGCTTATGAAATCATTCCTCTCACATTATCGATAACAGCATCATGAATGCGATAATCCCCAGTTGAAAAACTTTAAAGCAAACAAAAACAAAATAAAAATGGCGTCACACACACATTTCGAATTGAAGTTGAAAATTGATCCTGAAATCAAGTCAGCCTTCATTACAAGCTTTTAAAAGCTACAAATTTAAATAAAAGCTTTTTTTGTCCCTGTACGGCATGTTTTTATTGAACAGGATTCATTAAACATCCTGTTGACTTTATCGTGATATAAAAGTGAGGTTGAAATGGTTTCCATTATTTTGTTTTACCACAAAAACCATTTTTTTCTGCACATTGAACTTATCGATATTTTACAATTTTTACCACGTTACCATGTGCAGGACACAATTACACAGTGATAAGGACGAGGGTAAATGTGTAACAGTATTCCCTTGTGTTTGTCCTTAATTTCTGTTTTTTATTTTTTAAAGCTGCCATTTTGAACCGGTCGACCTTAATTTAGGTAAACGCACAGAAAATTAACGAATCATTTCGGTGATGAAATAGCCCTAAATCATCTCCTGGCAATGATGAGTCCTTTAAAAGTTTGAGAAAAAAATGAATGTCCTTAAAATTCTAAATGGGACTGAATTGACCGGATCAGAAATCAATTTTCCCAGAAGGGAGGAAATGAAAATGAATTTTGTATCGTGTCCAATAAGACGTAAAATAAATCCCTGATAACATCATGAGGGCAATTTTTCATGACACTAAATAAATTTCCAGGGAATCGGTTCTTATCACATTTCTTTGAAACGCCGCCATAGCCGCTGTTGCAGCTTTTCTGACGTAACACTCGTGGAATTTTAAAAGCAAATCAATTTTGAGGTCAATATGTCAATTTGAATTGTGATTATTTCATTAATAAATGAATTATCGCCATTTTGCCATTGGAATCACAGCGACATCTCGGACTTCGAAAAGGCAGTGGAAATAAATCGGTTTTTCCATTATTCGTGGAAATATACATGAAGTCAGAGAAATCAAAAGCTCACTTTGAAGGAGAAATAAAAAATGTAGGTTTATTGAAAATTGCAGGAAAGCTTGATAAGGAAATTTACAGGGTAAAAGCAAAATCGGAAAGTCGCAGAAAGGACAAAATTCCAGTGGGGTTGGATTCATGAGCAAATTCAAATTCGGACACACCCTGTAATGGAACAATGCAGCGTGGGTCACGATTGGCAACCCTGGAATTAGCTTTAAGGAGGGTTTACTCATTTTAGGACAGGCATAACGTAGCACAGATGAAGGGTCAATAGAAGTGGTGTCATTCCGAATATTTCGGAGTCACACACACAATGGAGCATTGCGTAGTAATTTCGGTGCGTAGTAACACTCGAATTCGGTACCTTTCGTGGTTCGGACACATTTTCGGAATTCTCCAAAACACATTACAATCATGACATAGCTGTCAAATTCCAACTGCTATCTGTCATATGTGTAATCTGATCTGACAAATGTCAACTGCCAACTGTCATCAGCTGTGAACTGTCAAGAGTTATTACCTGTCAACTGTTATTTATATGTCAGATGCCACTTGTCACCTAGCATTCGCAACTCGTAACTGTCAAATTTCAACTACCAGCAGTCATTTGCAAACTGTCAAATTTCGTCTGCGATCTGTCAAATATCTCCAGCGATTAGTTATCGCCTATCTGTGAACTTTTATTTGAATAAAATTTCAACTTCCCAAAAGTGTTGACCAAAAACAGAACATCGACTCCATTTTGAAAATAACCTCGAAAGTGAATGCTCCACGATTATGCTTGTGAAACCCCAAATTCGTGACGCACACCAAAAAGGGACAATATTTGGTGATTTGGGGATAGAATTCTTTGAAAGTTTCTGAAAATTGTAGTTAGTGGCGTGTGTCAAAAAGAAGAAGAAGATGAAAGTAAAAAAATTAACAAAACCCCAAAAAACGGGACAAGGGAATTTCAGAAAATCGACAAAAAACTTTTCAATTAAAATTTTCCAACTTTCCCGCCAGGGAGTTTTAGTTATTTGCTTCAAAAAACCGAATCCGATCCCTTTTAATTTGTTGGTTGTGTTGATTATAGTCCTTTTTTGTTAAATTGAATCCATAAATTTTTAATTAAAATATTTATTTTCAGCTTAACACCCTGTTGGGTTGTGGTAAACTTTACTAAAATTCCATCAACTCCATCTGTCAATGAGTTTTCGAATTGACACAGAGTGGGTTGTTTTGATTTGATGACAAAATGTCGAAATTCGGTCCACAATTTAAGTTTAACGACCTGATTTTTCTGACATTTTTCTGACTCCAATTTTAAGCCGCCATTTTTTATTGATTACGATGACATTTCAATTGATCAATGAATTGAACAATAAAATTGAGAATTTTCTTGCGTCAAACGTGTACGTCTTGTGGCCAAATTCCAGATCAATGACCCACTTTTGGAATAATTGAAATTGTTTGAATTGTAACTGCAACAAGTGACACTCCATTGACGCCATGTTGACGCACAATGTAATTTGATGCATTCATAAATCAAAAAATTAATTGCATTGTATTCTATTATATATGGCAACACTAATGGAGAAGTGCTCAAATGTGGGTCACTCATTGAAGGAGACTTGTGACGCAAATATAGCGTCTTACTAAATTTAGTTAAGGTACATAGCTTGCCTGATAAAAATACGTCTTTGGAATTTACGTGGACACCTACTGGGGGTAGTTAACCCTGGTTGGTACAATGAGCCATATGAAATCTTTACTTCAACCTTTCTTTGGTTTAGGCGACCATGATTTGTACAAAAACCTATTAAGAGGATTTAGCTTTTTAACTTTCATCTGTTAGAGTTCTCAAGATTTTTCTTTAAATTGAGTCGAGTGTCACTCAAGTGGAGAATTTTTTCCCCGCTGAGTGCAGTTCGACAGAGTGTGATCATGTGATTATCCTCTCGTGTATGACACTCTATTTAAAATAAAGATTTTATTTTGTGTTGGTGTGTGTTCGCACACGTTGAATATGAACAGAACTTGTTTTCTGTCTGGCTGTACGTTGTGATGTTTGTGAGCATTTGAATAAGTTTTGAAAGATACAATTTTAGTTTATGAATATATTTGAAAAATTTTATTTTGCAAAATTCATGAATCGTCAATTTAAAAGATTCGAATTAATTAAAAATGTAAATTGAATAAAATCAATAAATAAATTTTAACGATACAGGATATCCTGTTTATGTGATTTGAGACGGTTCAAATAGTCCGCATGAAAAAATAATTCAACTTCCGGGCATGAATAATTTAAAAAACTAAAACTTACTTTTACTGCAAATTTGGCTAAACTTGGATTCAAGATTCGATGTTTTATGGAATTGAACTTTAAACTTAACGAAAGTTCAATAAACTAAATTTTTATTATATACTTTATCTTTCGTGATTTATTGATTTCGATTTCCTACGAATTGGCATGGAATTGGTCATTTCGGTTTGCCTTTAAAACGTAATTTTCCAAAACCTGCATATGTTGGGCTTCCGAAATCCGGGCACCATGCAGGCGTCAGCAAGAGGATTTGCTGGAAATCACATGAATTACCCAAAAGCGGATCGACTTACTCGTACACCAGTAAAAAAAGTAAGGGATGAGGGAAAAAAATGTAACACAACTTCTTTGTTGTCACTTAAAACCTTCCCCCGACTTTAAAGAGGAACGGATAGAAGCTAATCCTTCTAAAATAAGCTTTTATAGCTTTTCATCGGATTTGTAGAATTTCCACATTAAGTTCTCTACACTTTTTCGTTGCATAACATTGATGTTGGCCCCGAAACTCGAAATTTTCTGGAAGGAAGGGAAAATAAATCTTAATGAGGAAGACGATAAAAATGAATTCTTATCATGTTACGACAATGTAACTGTATTATGGAGATTTTCATAGTTTTCTTTTATAAATTTTTTATTTTTCTTTTCTTGATTTAAAATGACGAAAATCTTGTGTTGGAAATCTGTCGTGAAATCTTCTCGGAATGAGGTCGTGGAAAAACTACTTTGGAATTGATGACTTCCACTTCCAAATCGAGTGTAGGCTGGAAATCGGTTTGTTGCATTAACTATGTGTTTTAGAAACTGGTTTTTGATCAAATCAAGAAAATCGACTCAAGTGTGCAACGAAGTGGTCTGGCCTACGCCAAAACGAGACCTCTTGATTGGATGTCTTACAAAAGTATTGTGGGTCTCAAATCGCTTGTGAATCACCCTGTTTTCTAAATTTAAAACATATCACAAAAATAACAAAATTTCTTATGGTAAACAAAATCATGGCGAAAGATGCAACTCGTCCGAGTGCAATTACCGAGCAACCTTAAAGTCAGAGGTCATCCACAGGTCATGGACGTCCACTGTAACACTTTCATTTAAAGTACTTCAGGCCAGTGAAATATTACAAACATTAAAAGTACTTAGAGGTTAAGACACCCAAAGAGTTGAGGTCAAAAGGTGTATGTTGCTTTTTATTTCTGAGGCGAATTCAAAATGAATTTCTTAAAAATTAAAATAAATTAAAAATATTTATCACTTTGCGGTGACATTTAACATTTAACATCAATGCTAGCAGCATACCGGTTGTAATTAAATTTTAATTTTAATTTAAATAATATAAGGTAATAAATCCGGATGCGCCTGTTCTTATGCAATTTGTAAGAGAACTGGAAATCAGAGGTCATTCACAGGTCATGGACGTATAATGTAACACTTTCTTTTGAATTACCTCCAGCCACTGAAAAATTAAAAACATTAAAAGTATTTAGAGGTTAAGACACTCATAAAGTGTTGAGGTCAAACGGTGTCTGTTACTTGTTATTTTAAGGCGATATTTTTTAAAAATATTTGTCAATTTGCGCTTAATTTAACAACAATGATTCCGGTTAGGAAGATGCGCCTGTTCTTATGCAATTTGTAAGAGAACTGGAAATCAGAGGTCATTCACAGGTCATGGACGTCTAAGGTAACACTTTCGTCTTTCATTGAAAGTACTTTGCTCGGGTGTAACAGTAGAAATATTAAAACTATGAGTAGGTTAAGTTAAAAAAGTGTCCGGAATGAATTTTTAATTTTAAAGCGAATTTGAAACGGATTTATCAAAAAACAAAATAAATTAAAATTATTAATCATTTTCCGGTTAATTTTGCAATATCGATGAGATCATGGCGGTAGTAATTTAATTTTTATTTTTAAATTAAATTAAATTAAAATTCAAGGAACGTCGCAATGACACATAGTTGGTGGTCAGTTTTGCTGATTGGGTTTGAATGAAATCGGTGGAAACCATTTCAAATTAATTAACTTGATAGTAATTAATCAGATTGTAGATATTGTAGATGAATGGCGTTGAGAAAACGTAGAAAAATAAATTTCTCAATATATCGACCGGAAGTTTTAACCCACTCAGTGAAGTTAATTTACATAAAACTGAACGTCTTCCATTAATTTTCCAAATTAAATTCGAAATTAACCATTACCACGTGTGACACACCTTTCAATTCAACACACGTTCACGTGTAACAGTTTGAGGAAAATTCGAAATATCTTTCTGTCTCTTTTTACTTTAGTTTGGTTTTGTGGTCTCGACGTGCGCCGCGTTGTCGTCAGTTGGTTGTGTAAACAATTAAACCGGGAAATTGTAATGGAGGGAAATGAAAAGGTCAACAAACGATATCCGACGCGTGAAACATGTAGAAGACAGTAGTTTTTCGATTTTGAAAAAGAAAATTCGAAAAAACTAAAACATTAAAGAGCTTTTTTCTTTCCGAAATTCCATTATGAGGAATTCCAGAACAAAAATTGTTTATTCTACAATACGTGTTGCATTCCATAGAGAACATGTTTTAACGATAAAAGCAATGGAATTCGATGGAGTATCGCTGCGAGAAATGTGACGATAAGCAGATAGACACGTTCAGATGTAAATACATTTTTAGTTGAAAGCATAGAAAATGTCACCCCGGAGAGGATACTGTGATCATACGATTCACATTAATCACCCGTACTGTTAGGAATCAATAGTAAACGAGAAAATCATGAAACACTTTCGTATGCCACTGTTTTGTGTAGTTGAATTCGATTTTGAAAGGACTGAACAAATTTCGCTTATTTTGCCATTGTCAATTTTCGATTAATCTTCATGAGTCACAGTGGCTTACACTTTGAACCGCTATAAATAAATTACAGTGGGAGACATTTTGAAATGTTAAACTAGAACTTTGCTGGAGTGAATCGAAGCCAAGTGAACTACAGTGGGATACATTTTGAATGTCGAATCTGAAAGAGTCATACTGTGCTGCTTTCATAGTAATATCCCATGAGATAAACTGTTGGACAAATTTCCATTTTTGACCTTAATAAATTTAAGTACTCCAGACGATTCTCTGGTTGAGGATCCCTTCACTAAAATTGATAATTTCAAAATTTATGAAAATGCCTCAAACAAAATGTCTGAAATTGATACGAAATGCCTGAAATTCCCGTGAACGAAAGATGGTACTAAATTTGATAGCGGCATTCCTACGAAATGTCTTAAAATGAAAAAGAAAAACCCTTTTTGCCCCATCATCGTCATCATTTCACTGAAATTTGATTTTTTATTTTTAATTATTTGCATTTAAAATTAACCTTTAACTTGTTCCCGTTGTGTAGTTAACAGCCAAAGTACAAATTCATAATTAAATCAGTTAATACCCGCTCGTCTTCCGCTGAACTCAAAAAATTCTTCACTTTCTTTGTTAATTTTTAATTAAATTTCTCAGACAATTGCGCTCGGTCCTTGAATATTTATAAGAAAACCCAAGGACGAGTGGGAAAAGTCACAGATTCCAAGAAGCAAAAAGGGATTTTTACCGGATTTTCCTTCAAACTAGAGGGATTAGCGAGACATTTGGGCGAGACACTTTGGCGAGTTTGTGTTGCACCTGATTCACTTCCAACAAGTCGTGTCTTCGTGGAATGTTGAGTACATTCTTTTATTTTTGGGTTTTTGTTAACTTGAAATTTTGGAATGTTTTGGAATGTGGCACGAACATGAACGTGAGCTACAGTTTGTGTTATGTAACTTCAGTCAGTGAAACATGACACCGCGTTGGAAGTGGAGCACAAACAATTAGGTTTCATGACACTCTGGCACAAACAAATTAAAACAAAATCATGAGCCAGTCATTTGAGACGATATATCATTGTATGGTTTCGTTGCAAGCTTGAGGTCAACCCGGTTTCGTAGATCTTTGGACGTTCATCGAAGGAACTATCATGACGCCATTGCCCCACTTACATCAGGTTACTCCAGAATTTGGAAGAGATATGCTATAGATACTTTTGATCTGAATCTGACTGTCCTTAATTTCCAAATCGTCAAAGAAAAATTTTATTTTTGAATTCGATTGTACCCGGATTGGGTTACGTGCCCCATTCAGGGTTGAGAAATTTGAAAATTTGATATTTTTGCGATTTCATTTTTAAGAATCTAATCTTAATTTTATCATTTTCTATTTTCAGAAAAGCAACACAGATTTGGTAAGTGGATCAATGTGCCTTTTTGGTGTCCAGAAATATCACAATGATCCGTCCCAATTTGCCATCTGTCCAAAGGTGTCCTTCTTTATGGAAACCACGAAAAAGGGTGTGGTTCTTCCCAACCTCCCAAATGTCGGTCAGTTTCCATGAGGTTTTGTCGTCCTGGAATTGGCAAACACTCGGAGTCATTGACCATTCTTTGGTTTTCGCAGAGAAAAGGACCACTACCCCTTTGTTTTTTGTAATTGATTATTCTCATGCTGGCTGGTTGGTTCATAATTTCACGGAATAAATTAAACAACAAAAACAAGAATGGAAAAATTGAAAAAATTAAAAGTAGTTTACTGCTTTTGCTGTGAAAAGTTCCATGTGAAGAAGGAAAGGCGTTTTCCCACAAGAACAAAAATTTTCAAAAGGAAAAAAATATTTCGTTTCAGCTTCGAGGAAAAAATCGTCAAAGAACGAACGTTCGGTTCTGATGGAAACCAGACAAACAAATTAGGGAGGAAAAAGTAGGAGAATGGTGGGCCAACATCAAAAATACGGCCCAGTTGCCCTCCGAATTGAGTGAATTTGAATTGTTTCGCCGTGGGAAATCGGGTGCAACCCCCTGGAATGGGGTAAACGTTTTTTTTTTCCAAATTTCAACCCCTGAGTGTGGAGTTAGTCCTGCAGATTCGGAGAATTCGGAAATTTGTGAATTGTACAGTTGGAGAGTTGTAGAACTGTAGAATATAAAATAAATGCCCGGAAGCGGAAGAATTTTTTGTATAAATGAAGGCGACAACAACAAACGAGCGAACCTGCAAAAGATGGGATGAAAAATTAACCATTTCCGGTTGCATTCCACACTTCCTTGAAGGAAGGAGTCCTTGTGTTTTTGTTTTAGACATTTTCATTTCAAAGTGTTTCACATCATTTTTACCCGAGCTCCAAATTGAGACCATCAACAGGAGAATTTTTATCCGTCGAAAGACGTGAAACTAATAGAACCATCTGAATTTGAAGATTCTGTTTAGTGTCCTTACAAACTACTTCCTGTTCCTGTTGTTGGTACAATAAAATTCTTCTGTTTCTGATTGCACTATGTAACTTCATGTAAGTTCATGTAATTCCCAGTGATGGGTTGGACGTTGAAATATGATCATCGTTTCTGGGTTCATCAGAAACATCCTTGCAGGGGCATCATTCTTAAGCTGTCTCTCGGCCAGGAAAAATTCATGTCCAGACGTACATAGTTTTGGTTCAGAATTTGTCCACAAATATTTCCTGTTCTCTTACTACAACTCCAATGCTCCTATCTGAAGAGTTAAAATTCACCATTCGGACCTGCATGCTCACCTTACCCAATAAGTGCTGGATGTGCCACCTGAGTCCTATGGCCTTGTGCTGAGTGACCTTAACGCTAGACACCATGACGCCTGAAGAAGATATTGAATAACCGCCATGTCCACCTGGATCGTGTGACTACCCCATGATGTGCTGAGTTCGCAGTGAGGACAACATGACGTCACGCCTCATGAATGACATTCATGTGACGTAGCGGGTCAAGTGACCTTTACATTACAATTTCCACAAGGACGACATGATGTCACATAGAACTTGCAGACTCGCTGACATCCTTCTAGTCATTTTGAATGAGTACCCGGTGCGCCACCTGGGTAATGTTCAGTGACCTCGTGAGTAGTTCTACAAAGGCGCCATGATGGCTTGATGAAGTTAATAGTTGACCCCCGACCACTAGAAGTTCTACAAAGCCGGTTCAAGTTAAGGAACTGCTGACATCATGTGCACCATATTGAATGAGTGCCTGGTGTCACAATTTTCTGAACTAATGAGTTCAGTGAGCTCTACTCTGGAAGTGTTCCAAAAGGTGGCATGACGTCTTATAGAAGTAGACGAGTGAAAGGACTCGAAATTGCGATTGGTGGTGTTGGAATGCCACAAAAATGGCGGAAAGGATATTCAGAAATTCCTCATTGTGGAATTTATTGAAATTTATTACGATTGTGTGGAATAGTTCCACAAGAAAAAAAATAAATTTTTCATCATATTCACACAATAATTCATTTGATGTTCACCGGACCGTAGAAAATCCGGGTCAGGTCTACGGGTATGCAATCCCAAGAGATGTGGTGTTAACAATTTTCGGCAACAATTCCATCAAAAAACTTCGACATTCCAGAGAGAGAGAGAGAAAGCGAACTGAAGAGATATAGGTACATTTCACTGGCCTTAACATATTCCATGTTGATGTGCTCCTTCATCCGGACACTTTATGGAGGCGAATGTTTTTGAATGAATGAACAAAATGGCGGGTCATTCGAAACCATGAAACGATTGTGTTAAATATTTATTCATGAGAGCTTCTCAAAAAAGGATACCATCAGGATATCAGGATGAAACTACTGAAACTTGTGAACTGAATGTATCCCATGGGAAAGGTTACATCGTCCTTTGAATTGAATTGGTCATGTGCACACGAAATGTGCAAGAAGGATCATGTCCTTAAATCGTCGTCAAAGTAGCTAAAATTGCTACTACTTCTATCTTGTATCCATATTGTTGTGTCTTACAAAAATGATATTCATGGAAAACTATGAATATTTTTAGAATGAAAGGAAGTAATATAAGGAAATAGGGAAAAAAATTAAATTCAAATTATGGAATGTCTTCAAGGACAAGCAGAAAGGTCTTCCTCTTGAATGGATACGAGATAGAATGTGTTGAGTTCTGTTGGGATACTAGGAAAGAAAATAAGGATTTTCAATATCTCCTTTGTGAGCAGGTAATAATGGAAAATATTCTCGTGTTACGAGGGAATTTTCTGGTAAAAATTACATTTTTCCGTATTACCTACATAACGAATAATCAAAAGAATTTCGTTTACTTAAAATCAAGAAAATGAATTTTTATTTAAGGAAAAACTTAAAGATGTCCTCGAAAAATCTAGGATACACGATATAAAATGATTGTATCGAATAATTTTTCGATTTAATTTGAACAGAAAAACCATTTTCTTGTGTTAAAAATAGTGAAAAGCAGAAAAAAGGAGTTGAAAATCAATTTAGATCCTTGATCCTGAGTCCTGAATTCCTCTGGGTGTCACACAAGCCTTAATAAACTTTGAGAATTTTTTCGTGTTGTGGTTTATTGGAAATTGATTTTGTGCTTTCGTTTATTATTAGTACGAAATATAAAAAACGTTGAAAATTGTTTCCTTCAATTTTTATATATTTCTCCAATCGATACTGCCATTTTATTGTTGAATAAACAAAAAGACAACAACAACAACAACAACTCGAATCCATTTATGCAGTTTTAACCAAAAATAAAACAAGAAACCTTTCACTGAAATCATACCATAAAATGAGCACTAGTAGATCAAGAGTAGGAATAAAAAAGGGAATTCAGTTAATCCAATAAAATCGGAAAAATATAAAAATACAACAACAACAAAATACTTGACTTCAATTCACAAATGTACCTAGTTTTTTTTTATTTCACGTTTCGTTGGTTTTTCGGTGAAAAAATATTTGCATTTATGGCAATAAACGACAATATGAGCTTTTGACATGATTTTCTTGTAAATAAACTACAGAAATACGCTTTTAATGACTGCATGACATGATGATGGCGCGAAGGGAGGAGGGATAAATGAAATACTCAACAAAATGTAAAAAAACTCCAGTAAATCCGCGATAATCCTACAATGATAGATTCGTTATTTTTCAATCCATGTTATTATCGCATTGATATTTCAATTTATCTTATTTATCTTCATGACAATTCATTTGCATTTTCATTTTTCACTCACATTTTTTGACGTGTTTTTAGAATTCAATAATAAAGACATTGAAATGATTTGAACAATCGATGTTGATCTGCATAGCAAAAACGTAGACTACATCAAACCAGTTAAACGGAAAATGATAATTGACAAAATTGCGAAAAACAAATACACACGACACCAAAACACATGCAAACATAAGGCAAACAATTAACCGTACGTAAATGCGAGAGCGAGTGGAAGGAGAGACATCGTCTCTGAACTGATCATATACTCAACGTTATGAACATGCAAGTGACACTAATAAGAGAAACAAACTAGATTAAAAATGACACGTCCAAAATGTAGTTGCTGTTATCTCACTCCACCTCATTTCCCATAATGGATGACGTAAATTCAGGTTTTGTGAATGATTCAAAAAAATAACGGAAAGATAAAAGAGAACACTGCATGTGTATGTGTGAATCTGGAAAAATTCATGGATGACCAACACCGAAAAAAAACTGTGTGTTGCCAAGTGTCGGAAACTTTGGATGCGGATTGTGTGTGAAGTTAGCTTTGGCAGGAACAATATCAACATCCGGTTAAATCCCCACACACAGAAACACAACCATACAAACACACAGTTCAGAAAAAAAGTCATCCCCCTGAAACGACTTCCGTGTGTTTTACGCACGAAATCATTCAAACACACGAGACTCCATCGCAGGGCTTGATGTGAAAGGGTTGAAACCACATTTGCTTTGAACAAACATGAAAAAAGGTAGCTTTACCAAATAAAAGCTTAGCGCTTTTAAAACGCTTTTACGCGCAAGGGGTACATGAATATATGAAGGGTGGGGGTGGTAGGAACAATAAATTGTTTGACAAGAAGAAGAATTCGAATTAGAACCAAAGAAACACTCGTTAAATGGTTGTTGCATAAAACAATTAAAAGTTTTTTTTTATGCTCTTGTTCCCATTGTAAGTTGGCAGCACTTGTACCCTGTTCTTAATCGCGGCAATCCAACCGCCATCTTGTTTTTATTCACATTTGAATTGTCGCCATATTGTACCTGCGATTGTAATGACATTCTTAAAGACATCACGGGAATGTCATCTTTGGTTCTGATTGTTGTCACGTAGCGAAGTTTTGTGTTTCAACTGTCAGAAACAGATGGAGTTCTAGTAGCTATTTGGTTTCGTTTCTTGACGCTTTGATCTCTGCACACTTCAATCTCTCTTATTCCCCGTTGTATCAGACAAGATTGAAATGAGTTTGTTCGAGTATGTGGTGAATTGAGTTTCAGTTCTCAGAAGGAGATGGCCTTGGAGTAATTATGTTAGACATTGGAATGATATTGTTCGAGATGTGAATTTTACAGTTCGAGTATGTGATGAATCCAGTTTCAATCGTCCCTGATGCATCCATATGACAGATGGCGTTTAAATAGTTTTTCATGCACAGGAAATAACGAATGCGATCTTGAAAATAATTTTCACATTTGATGCATGATATAAATCAAATAATTTTACGGCAACAAATTTTCTCATGTTAATTATGTTAATTCTTCTAACTAACGATCACCAAAAATAAAAGTAAATGACTCCAAATTGACGTCACAAACATGTCTGCAAAAACGAACATCACATAAATTCCGTAGAAAAAGATTAATTAACGTATTTTTCACGTTTGCGAGCATAACAACAGCACAATTATAATATCATTGTGTATGGAGAAACCTTCAATTCTACCCATTTTGTTTACTAATGCGTCCTTCTTAATTCGGATTTAATGCGTATATGGCCTTAAAATGTTGTGCTGTATTACGTTGCCTTATACAGAGAGTAAAGTGGGTTGGAATTAAAGAAAGGTTTGCCACGCAAAACGACGATACATATTAACTGACATTTTCATGAGTTTTGTACTCACAAATACCGTCTCAAAGATTTGTCCATCACCATGAAAGTGAAGTTGCCTAGAAAAAGGGATCATCTCCCTTATTAGTGCAGTGTGAAAGGTTTGCTCCAGATTTACTTTTTCACACATGTTCCCTTTTTGTTCAGGACTTCACACAAGGATTGCACGTGAAATTGAGTCGTGTAGATCCTTCAATCAATGGAAAACTTCATTAGTGGAAAATTCTTTTTTTCTGGTTTACTGTATACTTTTCGAAAACGAGTAAGTAACTTTTCACTCACTTGTGTTTATCCTGGAATTCAGGAAGTAGTTGGAAGCAAACTAGTTCATTACAAAAATAAGTTTCCTTAAGTCCTACTCAGTGAAAGAGAAAGTCTTCTTTCCAACACTTCAATTACAACCTCAACCACAACTTGTATCTACTTGGACTAATGAACGTGATTAATTAAAAAAAGGAATTTATTTATTGCAATAGCTAAAAAAAAAAACACTTCCATTATTTTTAATTAAATTCAGATAATTACACCAAATTCAACCGTAAACCAAATCCTCCTTTAATTCCTTCATTTCGAATTCATCTTCTCTTCAAAATATCCTTAGCCGCAGCCATTAGCAAGGAAATCAATTACTTAATGAACAAGAATTAATCGGATATAATTTGAAATAAAAATAAATAATTCCAATTAGGTTCTCATATTCGTAATCGAGTATTCGAGTATGAGGTGAATTCGGTTTCAGTTTCAATTTCAGTTCCAGAGCGCTGAGTCAGAGATGGCGGCGCGGCCATTTTGATGAGGAAAAATTTGTTTCTTCTTCTCGGTTGATCTTTTCATTGAGACATTTTTATGTTTTCATGCAATGGATTAATTACTTAAACAGAAATAAATTAATTAAATTAATTTTTTGAATTTTAACAATTAAATTAAATAAACAATTGGAAATACTTTACCGGGTTAATGGCGAAGCAAGTCTCCTTGAATTGTCGTTAAACTGTTCCATTCGATTAAACTTACATTCCCATTTCATTATCCTTGAATTTCATACATGAAACTATTGCCGTTCTCTTAGAAGTTATAATACGTACCGCACCCCTGCCTGCCTTTCAGTTGCACAAAATTCTTGTTAATTATTGGAAAACTTAATAAACTCCAAAAGTTTGGTTTGAAATTTTCAAAAGTTTGAGTTTAATTTGAATTGTCTTGAAAGTTTTTCTTACATAAAAGAAAATTTTAATTATTATTGTGAAAATTTCTTAAATATGTTTTGTGGGTTACTGTTAAATCAAATACAAAATGAAAATTTTAACTTATTATCAAAATTAAGTCACAAGACAAATTACAGAAATTACTGCGTTCAGGATATTAAGAGCAAACTTGATTTGAGCATCACGGATTCTGGTAAAAGAAAAATTCCAATTAAGGACACCTCGGACATGATGATGATGATGATGGTAACGAAATATCGATACATGAATGTCTCAATAACTGAATATTTCGATTTCCTGGACACAGATGCCGCTGATAGTGGCAATTTCTGTAACGTATCATTGCACTTGTAACAAGGACGAAAAGGATAAAAATGGAAAAACAAAACTGATAGTGCACACATGCAATCTAACACGTGTGCTGAATCAGAAACCAAGTCATCACAAAAGGAAATGACACTATGAAAGTGTTTTCCCATTAAAAGGAATTTTTCCAAACCAAACGACCCCGAAAAAAAAGGACATTCACGACACTATCTTTGGTCCTATATCGGAAGTGAAAGTTTCTATGCTAGGACACCATTGATTCCAACTCAGTCCAGTGGGCAGTGTACTCTGGAAGCCACCCTTCTCGGATTGGAAATGAGATTTCCAATTTTCCCGTCCTTCGATTATTTTTTCCAATTTCTCTCCATTTTTTGGCTTTTATCGTCCCGGAAACAAGTTCCTCGGGATAAGGGAGGAAAAATTCAAAATGGCGCAAGGTTTTTTTTTTAGAAAACCATAATTTCAAAGGGGCAGCATGTAACAAACAGAAACTAAAACTCGATTTTGTGTTTTTTACAATTACATGAAGTCGTTGTTTTATGGTTCTCTCGCAACTGGAATTATAGTGGCACTAGTTTTGTGGAAATTATGGCATATCCATAACTGCTTTCGTTAATTAAAAATTAGCAAAAATTTATGTGGGAATAATAGCATATCCAAAAATTCTTTGATTGATAGCACCACTAGATTTTTGAAAATTATAGTATTTTCACAATATCTTTTATTAAGTACGAATCCAGGGTGTTTATGGCACCACTGGATTTTTCATGTTTATGATAAAACTATGATATTTATCCATAACTTGCTTTAATAGTTATTGGACAATAAAAGAAATTGTAGCACCACTGGGTTTTGTTGGAATTAGAGCATATCCATAATATCTGAAATTAAATAAAAATTAATAAATAACGAGAGACGTTCGAACTTATAGCTCTCTGCACCAAAAATTGAAGGACCACTGGTGTTATAACAATTATGGCACAACCATAACTGCTGGAGTTTATGAAAAATTAACTATAACTTCAATTGTCTCACGTTCTTTGGTTCTTACAATGAAAATTATGTTAATACTGGTTTCGAAAAAATTATGGCACATCCATAATTGTTATTATTAATTAGAATTAGCGATAACGTCGAGTTACATTCCATGATTGTTCGCCTTTTTGGTACCAATGATTTTGTTCTACAAATTTAACTACTGGTTTTGTGACAATTATGGAATATCTATAACTTCTTATAGCAATTCAAAACTAACAATAACTTCAGGACTTTTGTTAAATTTTATTGTTTTATGGCTAATTTTACGGGAAATAAGCATCATATCATTCGTCTCGATCTTCATTTCTGTATGTCCTTCAGATGATCCTTTTACTCTCAAATAACACAGACATGACCTATCCTTATTTCCTCATTTATTTGAACAATTATAAACCACAGACACACCTGTCCGCCATGACACTATCCTCGTTAAAATCTCTCGTCCATATTCTCCTCTTTATTGAGTCTGTCTACTTAGCGGATAAAGTTTACTGGATGTAAATAGAACTGTAACAAACTGGAGTAGTCCCTGTGCAGGTGCATCACCAGAAAAGTGATGCATGGAGCTAATAAAATAAAGTACAACACAACAGCAAAAAAAAGAACCGTGGAAATTTTTCATTTTAACACTTTTCCCAACATTGAAATTTTCCGCAATTTTCACGTGTTTTTCCCTGTACTTTAACCGAAACACATTGAGTTACTGCTATCGTTCGTGTTCTTGTTATTGTTGCTTATATGTTGTACAGGTGAGAATAAATTTTCCAGGAGTGTTTGTAGCATCAGTATTCGTTTTTAAAAGGATTTTTTATTCTATCAAAAAAAGTAACTTCTATTTTTTTCTTATCAACGTTCAAAAGGAACTTCCATCTTGAAGGAAGGTGGAAGGCTCCTTGATTCAAAATGGCATCGGGACGAGGTGAAAATCTGATAAGAAAGTGAAGAAAATCGAATTGGTTGCGAAACTGCCAATGATTTGTGGCACAAGGAAACGAGACTACATGTGTAGGTGTCATGTTGACGTTGGCAACACTACAAGGATATTTTTATCAAAGACAGTATTTTCAAGACCACTAGTTGTCCTCTTATCGGATTCAAGTGGAGAAATGGCAACGTTGCTTTGCATTAATGAAGTCCGGAAAACATTCCTGATGGTCCAAGGACTAAAATAAAAAGTTCCTCGTAGATGGCGTTGAAAACGGTGTATTTCCGTGAAGGAATTGAATTTTTCCGAAATAAATATATCTGCAGAATCGTCAACGTGTTCGGAATGAGAATCTTCCTTTATACGTACAGCAAAGTCAATTAATTTGATGTGAAAGTGAAAGGTACTCCTATCCAAGCATTCCTGGAATATCAAGCTTTTTAATAACGAATTTATCATTATTCAACCCTTCGATCAAACGCACAGTTTTGTCAATTTTCATGTACACCAATCTAAGATGGAAAAAATTTAATTTTTGCGTTAATTATTTTCGTCACGTAACTAACAACAGGAAGTACACTCGTATGACACCATATTGCGATGTCACGTTTTTCGGTTTTTTTCGAAATTCTTGAGTGCCTTCTTACTTCTAAATGTAATTATTCACTGATCTCACAGGAAACAACTACGTTGAGCATCGCTTTTAATTAATCAAAATGTTCCGCAAGGTTTCGTTAGTTAGAAAACCTTTAAGAGGTTTCGACGTTTCCTTATTGTCTGTATCAATTCAATTTCTCACTCCAATTCATCACTGATTTCTCAAGAAACACATGTGATAAACTTTTAAAATTTTCAAAGAATATTAGAAAATGATTCTGACTGTAATGACGCGCTAAAAATACAACAATTAAATTAAAAATTTAAAAACCCCTCAACGCAACAAATTTTAGGTTACATATATTTTTGAAACTAAACTAAATACCCATTATGCGTCTAAGATCACTACCGCAGCTAACAAAAGAGTTGATGACCTTGAAACGGCTAACTGATTTTGATAAAGCAGTCTAAGAACCACCTGCTTTTAAATAAAAAAAACTGCATCCAAATCGATTCACCCGTCTAAGAGCTACCGTGTCACAGACACTCACAGACACACATAGCGTTCAAACTTATAACACCTCTCTTTTTGCGTCGGCGGTTAAAAAGAAACAAAACACAAAGTGTGATTCGGAATGTCCCACCAATTCCCACCAACAAAGAAGAGCGAATCATTTGCGGGGTCTTCTCATGCAAATGTCTCGTTTTTCATGAAAATCAATTCAACACTTCAAGTGTCAATTTTTGTTCAATAAAGCCAGATAATTGTTTAATTTATCATGAAAACGTTTTTCAGTAGTGTTTTATTAAAATATTTTCGAATTTTTCCATTTTCACAAAGAAATTATTCACTTTTTCCATGGAAAATTGATTTTCCCGCAAAGGAAAAATTTAATTTATATAATTTTCAAGTGAAATTGCGATTTTAAACGATTTTCCTTTTCCAGCTCAAACCTTTAGTGGTCCAGCAGAGTTGGTTTTTAATACAGTTAAAGTTTTAATAAGTAATACAAACGAACTATTAACTTATAATTCGGATTAAGTCAATGACATTGCCACATTGAAATGTGATAAAGCTGAATTTCCAAAACAGAAAAAACGTCGAAAATCCTTTGTGACGATATACCCAAACTGTTTGATGTGTATATAAATGAATACGTGATGTGGATAGTCATTTTATCCTTGATCCCTTTTCGTATTCATCGGCATCTTGTAACCAGTATTCGAAGCAAGCAAAAGAAAAAGCCCCCATATCCTTATGGGCATATATCACATTATATTGTATGTGTTTCCTTTTGTCTTACGTCCTGTTTTTAGTAGCTCTATTTCGAAGTGTCTTGTGTTCAACCACTGCTACCAACATTAATGTGCTGCAGGATCAAAATACATCGTAGGATTCAAGGATACAAACATACGAAGATAAATTTTAGAACTTACTCGAATTGAAAGGGAAGTAAACTTGCAGGTGATTTTATTTTTACGGATTGTTTTCTTTAAATCCTTGGAATAAGGATATTTTCTACCTCATGCTTATTTCGGTTCAATGAAAAATTGATGTGGGTCAAATTAGGGATATTCTTTTTATTCGAAAATCATTCACGATTTGCTGCGTAAGGGTTTCTAGAGTGAGTTATTCCTTGAATTTCAGGGCAATGTCCTGTAGAGGATATTCGTTACAAAATTGTGAAGCTTCGAAAAGCTAGAACATTTCACAACTTCTTAAAAGGGAAGTTTTCTCTGAAAAACTTTTATAAAGTAAACTATTCCAGATTTCAGGGTAAATGAAGCTTGAAAGGTTGATAACCTTTTTATCAGATTGTATTGGAAGTTAGTGTTATTACAAATAATATCCTGACATTTTGGAAATGTCCTTTTTTTGAATAATCAACACATTCACATGAGTAAATTTAGTGAGGAGTCCTTGGATTCCATTTCATTGAGTTTATGAGATTTCTGATAACACCACAGGGTGGTCTTTGGCTTGAACTAAAGCTTTTTGACTTGAACAAAAGGTTTTCTTTTATAAAATGTCTTCTGCATCCTTTATTTTCTCATTCACCTGCTGTTATTCAAGCGAATGTTTGTACAAACCATTATGTTGAGTGTAGGCGAATGTATTTTCTTACTTATTCAGCAAAAAGGATAAGAACAAGAAAGCGTCTTGCCTCCTGGTGTTACGTATGTGTAGAAGGTTTTTGGTGTATTAAAGTTTCATGACACAACACTCAAGTATTGTTGCATTAACTGGAATTGTTTTTATTACAATTTTATTCGCAATTTTCTGGTTCAAATAAAAACACAAAAACAACTTTTATTTCCCTTTGTCATTAAAACAATTTTTTCTCGTCCTTGAAGTGGTTATAAATCACGAAAAATGAAAAGTAACATTCAATCAATTCCCGAATCCTTGCGGTTATCCTTTCAAAAACCGCGACCAAAAGTTTAAGTTTAGCACTTGAAAATTATTCGACACTTTTGTGTAGCATAACCAAAACCGAGTTTAGTTGGAAAATGTGGACAGAAGAGAAAAAGGATAAAAATGTGCTTGAAGTTTGTTTTTCAAAGTTTACTCCCCAAAAAACCCTCTAAGTGCTTCAAATTTATTTTAAGGACTTGGTACTTATGAATAAAAGGATACAGAATTTATGTGTGGGAAAAAACATACTTTTTTCATATTCTATTCATTCCAACGCCTTTTGCTGGACCATCCTTGTTATCCTTGCCTCACTGAATGGAGGAAAAACTTCTGGGTATCCTTCGGTTTTGTGGTGATTCGCATTTAATAGGGATTCCTTCATTCTTCTTGATAGTTTCTTAAAAGATTTCATTTGAGTTTTCAAATTAGGAATATTCAAGATTTTCCTGAGAAAACTCTTGAATTTAAAGGACAAACATCAACCGAATTGTTTAATTAGGGAATTCTCGTGGTAAGGACATAAACATCAGCTTATTTTGGGGTATCTAAAATTTTAGATTAATTGGTGGCACGTGCTCAAAGAAAATATCAAACAAATTTTCCCTCTGGCCACAAATTGTGCCTCCAAAGAATGAGGGACATTCAAGTTTTAAAACCTGAAGGATTGAGGGATAGTTATATCTGAAATGTTCAAAACCCTTGACTATTGGTCGTTTCGGAATAAGGACGAATTCAGTGTACCTAATTAGGGATTGTTCAGGTTAATGGGTTTTAATGTATGGACGTTTATGACACCCGAACGTTTCCAGAATTAAATAAAGGAATGAATGGAAACGTCCAAGTAAAAAATTTATTAAAGAAATATTGCCAAGAAAGAAAGGAAACCCTTCTCATGTTTTTGTAGGAAATAAAAAATTCCAGTCATGTCCAGTTTGACGTGTAATTTATTCCCCGGATACGTTATCCATTATTGTGTCTTATCAGTGTCCAGTATTTATTCAAGACAATAATTTATATAATAACTTAGTAATATTAATTCGTGGAATTCACTCGTGTCATGGCACGTGTACGTTGATGTCTTGAAATAAAAAGAAAATCATCTTCGTCATGGATACCTTGGCTTATCTATGGATCATCTACATGTATTGTATTTATATACTATAATGGAAGCAAGTGTTTGGGGGAGAATTCTAAAAAGTCGATTTCATCAAAATGAAGTTAATATCGGTAGATGCTCTAAGGGGGAGAAGTGTCAATTAGGGAGGTAGTTTTCAAACAAAAATTTATTTGACAGCTTATGCAAATTGTTTTTGTTATTTTGAGTGTCGAGTGTTACAGAATTGATGTACATCCCTTAAAACCAATCCATCTGTACCGTCTGTTTCACTTCCAATTGACTTACAATCGAAGGATGTCCTTAAATCGGTTTTTGCGTTTTGAATTCACAAAATCCTTTCCGAAATGAAATGCAAAATGTTTCATTGACAACACAACCCTTTTGCAAGTGACAATATTTAATGCTAAATAGGGGTTGCAATGTCAAGAGGGTTCAATTTGCTGCTGTTTTATCCTTGACTTGGAAATGGTACACGACAAAATGTTCTAGTGGCGCAGGGGTGGATAGAGGGAATGAAGCCACACAATCAAAATCACAACGTTCTACGAAAGGATATCCGGAACAGACTCCAGACACTTGGTGAGAAATCATAACGAAGTTACAGTTTATTGCTATCACCCTCACTACAACCCTCGCAATCACAAGAAAACGATGAGATACGAATGTAATAAGGGAGGTTTACGTTTTTACAAGTAAATCGAAAACGATGGCGGCTGTGATTATTATTAGGGATGAGGAAAGTCATTTCGTGTCGTTGACGAATACCAGAACCCCTTACGAATTTAACGATGCCTTTAAGATAACAAATTCCGACACAATTCTTCCTGTAATTTAGTTACTTCCATGCGATGCTACTAGAGGTGTAGTGAAACTTTAAGCTTTGACAGTTCAAAATCTACATAAGATTGGACAGTTTCAAATATATTTCACTTTTAAAGTTTGAAAATAAAATTTCTCTGTTCAAAATTTAGTCTACTGTAAGCTACGTCCGATAATTCAAAATGTATCCCACTGTAAACGAAATTTCATGGCAAAAAGTGTATCCCACTGTAGTTTGCTTTGGAAAAGTAAAGATGTATCCCACTGTGATTCATTAAAATTGTGAAAAGGAACCCACAAACTGAAGAGAAATTACCGTGCACAGTGTTGATTGAAAATTGAATCACACAAAACAGTAGCATACGAATGTGTTTCATGATTTCGTCTTTTCCTGTTTCTGCCACTTTAATCATAAAGTGAATTGTTAACTCGGCTGTTTTAAAATATAACACTTGTGATATAAAAATTAGATGACATGCATGAGTGACTGACACATATGACAACCTTCGAGGTCACACTGTCGCCCTTCCTAAACTAAGTGTTATTAATAAATCATTTTAGTTGGGGTTGAAAAGATTTTAGTTATTTTGAAAATGTGACAGTGAAAGGATAATTGATTTGAATTTGTTATAAGTTTTACATCCACACATGTATTCAAGGATATTAATAGAGAATCTCATTAAAATCATTTCGCGTACACGCGCAACACAATTTGCTAGTTAAAAGGATTTCCATCCTCGAATAACACATCGTTGTTGTTGTGTTATTAACGTGATATCCAGAGAATACCACCAAGAATATCCACAAAACGAAAACGAAAGATGTTCTTCTTGAATTTGACATGATAGTTGTAGTTGTAGTTGAAAACAAGGAATCATGAGAATCATGGGAATCACGGGAATTATCCTTGGGAAAGACGAAAAGGAGAAAAAAAAATTCCGTAACTGATAGTATTGTTTCATTGTTTTTATTATTGACAATAATTAATACTTTACGAGAATGTTTCCAATTAAGATGTTTTATCGAGCATAAAAGGATATTTCACTCATTCATTGTTGTTGCCATTGAGATGGAATGGGAAACGACAAGGATTCATGATTCGAGGATATGAATTTAACAAGTTTTTAGAAGAAAATGTCTTGATATCCTGTGAACTTTGAAAGACAGTTGATGTCTTATAAAGATGATTTCTACCAACATTCGTGATTAAAACAAACAAATGACTGTAATTAGGTACGGTGTAAGGATCCAAAAGGACATTCATCTCGAGAACAGCAAGATAAAATTGAATACCATTCCTGGTGGTGGCATAATGACGTACATTTAATGTCAATTAAAGGACTCATCAGGTGAACAAGGATTCAAAGTTTACTTCTTTTATTTTAAGGGAATAATAACTTTTGTCTTGTTCTTAATGCCCGTAAGGACATTCATGTGTCACGTGTAAGGAAGGAGGTTTCATGTTGCCGACAAATACATTACATTGAATTGTGATTTTCTCTTACAATTAACGTTGAAATAATAATGCCAGAAAGGTCAGAAACCCTTATATATTTTTTGTGCGTGTTGCAAAAAGGACACCTTTTCTACTCAACCACCCAAAAAGATACACATAATTCTTCAGTAAGATTTACATCAAACTTCTTCTTCTTCCAAACATCCTTTCTCTCCAGGACACAATGTTAAATGTTAATTGGAAAATTTATAATTAAATTAATTCCAGGGATTCATGCTATAACTTGAAGTGATTCATTTTTGGGTAATTTCCACATTTATTTTATCAAAATTTATTCCACCAAAATGCCAATCCACGCGTGTTATATCTCTTTAGAGGAGTGTGTTGAATATATGGTTTATAATTGAAATTTTGTTAATTCATCGAATAATTACACGGAAAATACTAATACTACATATGTAACCAGGAGCTTCTTTGTGGGTAACCAGGAGTTAATGAGCTAATTACAAAAAGTACCAATCTGCAAACGCCAAATAATTACTATGGAATCTGAAAATCAAACTCGGATTGAGAAGGAGAGCAAAGTCCTGAAACTCGGAAAAAGACGTCTTCAGACAAAAAGGACGAAATAATAATTTTTTGGTTTTTGAAAAATTCATAAAAATCCCAGCTTTCCCTTGAAGGGATTCTCATCGTTTTTGTGTGTTATCCTTGAAAGGTCCTGAAGCAAAAAGAAAACTTCACATATTCTTACCATCAAACATTTATGATGTGTTATAAATATCAGTTGAAGATGTGGTTTTGTTGTATCATATGTACCAACAAATACTGTGACGCATTTTGAAGAAAAGTTTTTAAAAGGTAATACACTTTAAGAAAGTTTTTAAGGAAAACAAATTGATGCGATAAAAAATGCAGGAAAAACTGAATCAATCTTAACTCTTCGTGGAATAAATATTTACGAAGAAACCAGGCGGGGGAGGAAAGTGTGTGGATCGGCCTTTACTGTGATTTCATCCAATCGGGTTTGAGGGTGGTTATATAAATATTTACTTTAGATTTTATCCATTTCATGCAATAAATTTGAATATCGTATAACGTTGAAAGTTTATGTAATCAGTTTCTCATGTATTTGAATTTGTATGCAATCATTCTTCCAGAATTGAACATCAGTTATGTGTGAAAGAGACGACGAATGATTTGATGATAAAGAAACGAAATAAAATGAAACACGTTTAAACAAATAAAATTTTAAATTTATCATCAGGTTTGTGTTGGTTTTTGTTTCAGGTTTCTTTTGCTTGGGAGCACTTTAAGATGAATTTCTTTAAATTTTATGAAATTTTTATATTCCGAAGGAAATTAATTTCTGAAGTTATTTTAAATGTCAGTACATAATAAAATATGAATCCAATTGAAGAAACTTACAAATTCACAAACTGTCAATAATTCAAATCAAATTCAAAATTTCTGCAAGAACAAGTTGAAGCGATACAAAATTGAACGACAAATTCACGATTAAATCAAAATTCACGATTGAATCAAAGAGAAGACATGCGCGCGCAAGCTAAGATAATGTCAAGAGTGATCCACGCAGTCTGACATAAATTTGTCTCATGAAATCTGTAGCTCATTTCTATTTCACTCTGGCGTTTCCGACTGCGACACAACAAGTCACAAATTGTAAACACACCTTTGCTAATGCAAATATAATGAGAAAACGTCAAATAGCCTACAGGACGAATATTGCCCTGATCGAAAATTCAGAAATCCTTTCACGGCAGTAAACGAAATGAACTGATGATAGACGATTAGTCACGTTCCTAATGATGAGACAGTTGTCTGCTTTCTGTTCTTCAACTTGACGACGAATTGAATATTTGCTTATTTACGAATTTCCATAAAAAGGACATTTTCAAAACTAGTGTCAAGTTATCGCCATAAAATCGTGTGTTTTCTTTTTAGCATACTCTTGAATTGATTATTGCAGAAAAAAGGACGAACGTCGTAGAAATTGGTAAACAAAATCTCATTGAAAATGGCGGAACTGAAAGTGACAGGACTAGAGCAATTTGAAGATGGTGGAAAGATGTGTTGGAAAGAGACGTCGAATAAGACGGGGTAGATGAAGAAGAAGAAGAAGAAAATTCAATTGGAAGTAGAGGAAAATTTATTAAGTTGATGAGGGAAACTTTTTCATTTCGTAGAAGACCTCACTAGAGCGTGACAATGTTTAGAAGGACTGGTTCGTGTTTTGTTACTTCCTCGTCGTCCTTCTCCACCACCATTGCCGCCATGTTATTGTCTCAATGTTGTTGGAACCAATTTTATAGCAAACGAAGTTTCTCAGTCATCTTATCGTCCCTTTTTCCGTTATCCTTCTTCTTTTTCTGTGTCTAAAAGCTTTTCAGATTGTTAAGATTGGCCGGAAATAAATTGCGGGCGAGTAGTTGTCCCCCTCTCGGCTCCTCTGTCAATGGAACATCATTTCTAGTCCGTTTTTGTCATTATTATTATTTTGTTTATGGTGTCTTGTTGGAACGTGAATTTACGCCTAACGGCACGACGCGTATTATATTTTTTCATCCTGTTTTTATACTAGTAATTGGTTTAGGTCTTGAATAATGTCTAGGAGACACGTTGGAGACAAGACGAGTATTTTTTTTTGTTTAATGGACATTCTCGAGTTACTTCTAAAAATTACTCTAATCTTTAACACAAAAATAAATTCAATTGTTCTCGAGTATCTTGCCTGTTTCCGCTGTTAGTTTTTAGATAACGCCCAGAGTTAGGCTACTGGATTAGGTTCTGAGTTACGAGCTTGTTTACAAACTTTGTTCACATTTATTTTCTGAGTTTTCATCTTGAATTTATGCATGAGAAAAGTTGTATCCGTGAAGAATTTAAGGAAAAATCAAAAATTCTGACCTTTGAAAGCATAAAGTTCGTCAAAAATGTATTTTAAATCTAACAAATCACTAAGAGACACTTTTAACGATTTAAAGGATAAAAGCACTACATTCAGTTCTTTAATTTCATTTATTCTCTTTGCAAAAGAAACAACGTAGTTTTATAAATTTTTCAACGGAAGTGAATCGGACAATACAACAAAAGAGAAAATACCAAAACACAAAATGAAGTTTATGTTGAGGCTACAACTTCCGGAAATTCCGGTCACATGGATGGCCTTACACAACTGTTGGGATGTGGATATTTGTTAAGGGGATAAAGATATAGATATGGATACATGACTTGTGTCCATGTGCTGTGATCGAATAAACAAAAAAATAAAATAATCGAAATAACAAAAGTCCATTCGAGTTGTTGTTGAGTTGAATGAATACAGTTTTTTGTCTGTTTCAGTTTTTTAGTTTTATGTGCATACATGAACTTCTGCAACAGCAGTTCAACTGAATTAAAACGGTTGAACCTTTAAATATCATGACTGAACAATAAAAATCAATCTAAAATGAACACTCACCTCCAAAATCATGAAACACATTTGTATGCCACTGTATCGACAGGAACTGTGATTTAATTCTTCTCAATCCACCACTGTGAATCATCGATTCATCTTCACGAGTGACTGCAACTTCAGTTACAGTGGGATACACTTTGTAAGCGCGGACTTACATTATAGTGGGATACATTTTAGATTATCACAATTGAAATGATTGAACATCACTTTTTTCTTCTTGACGTCTCAAAATTCTAGCTTGCAGGACTCTATTCCTGAGACGCCTTAAAGTATGTAAAACAAAATTCTGTTTTCCACAAAAAATAAATTACAGTGTCATGTCACCGCTTTTATGAGTTACTCCTGAAGGATTAAAAAAACATCCTTTGGACGTCATGGAACACATTCACCTTACATGCTCGAAAATAGCTCCGCAAAATGAATTTATGACTTTTATGTGTAACTATGTGTATGTGTAAATGTGTGTTTGGCTTGTGGTCATGAGCAGTAACAAGGATACAAAGTGTACCTCATAATGGAGTTGGTAACTTCGCCTCCGTGATATAATTTATGTGCGGATGTCTAATAATTTTGACAAAATTCACTCTGACTTGTGGAATCCTTCTAAGGAGAATGTATGGTCGAAAGCGAAAGGACAATGATTTTGTTCATGTAGGATCATTGTTTTGTATGTCATGTAATTGAATGTAATAGTTTTTGATTCAATTGAATCCTTGTATCAGAAGTCAGGAGCACTTTGGTTGAATAAAATCAAAATTTTGACCAGAATTAATCCAAAGAAACACCATGTGCTAAAGGACCTCACAAGGACACAAAAATCAATGAATACCAAAACATAATAGCGTTCTCAATCGACACCTCCACAAAGTTTCTGCGAACAACAAGAAAAGTAAATTATATCTAATGAAGTCCATTAATCCTTGATAAGGATATGCGTGTCCGGAGAGATCCTTTTCAGGATAGATAATTATTTTCATGATTTTATCCGAAAATCGATGAAGTTAATTTTGGTGATGTGATACACAGGAGTATCATATCCCATCCACAAGAGTACCATAACTCTACACGTGGATGAGCATATCCTTGTTATGAGGACGATTTTTAATGACAATCACAACCAGTGTTTTTTGCTATTTTGTCCAAATATTTAATCAAGTCCTGCACTGTGTGCTGTGTGCCTGACAAATATCCTTGAATAAAGACACAAAAGCAAAGATATCCTTTGGCCGGAACAAACATTCACATTTAAGGATAACAAAAAAGTTTTATACAAAGTGCAAAGATCCTTTGGGCGTTCTGTTAAGTATTTAAAGGATGAACAAACACTTTGGGCTTTTCTCACTTTTTAGGTAAAGTCTAGAAAACAAACAAAGATGGTGTCTCAAGGATTACTCCGAGGCTGATGCGAATATGTTCCGTCTAGACTTGGTTGTGGGAGTGAAATTTTGATCTGGAAATACTTAGAATTCACACAGAAATCATTCCGATTCCTAGTAACTTCTTGCAATATGATCTAGGATGCTTTCAAGGATGTGTCACGTTGAGGAGATCCTTCAGTTGCATTAACTGAGCTCTAGTGTTATCCTTAACGAACTTATATACTCATATAGCAAGTATCAATTCCGCACGTGTCCTTTTTATTGCGTCTCATCCTGTTCCTGATAAATGTCCTTAAATGTCCTAGATTCTTGAACAAATGTTTTCTATATGCAAATGAATTTTCAATTTTAATTTATATATTTTTTATATAATTCAATTGTCCTGCAAAGAAATCTATTGAAAACATAAGACGAGGATATCCTTAATAAAGGATAAGAAACAATTTTATTTTTCATTTTTAAACTGAGTGTTAACAAAAAATCCACTTAAGTCTTGTTAATATCCTCTTTCCGAAAAGTAATCATTAATTTTGCAGAAATGTTTGTGTATCTGTTCATCCTTAAAGAAGGACTCCAGTTTGTTTTTGTTGTTATTCTCTCCAGTTGACGTCACTTCTGGAGCAAATCATTTCGATTAATAAGAAGATATTAATCTTAAGCCAAACAAAATTTTCTATTAAGTTGAAAATGATTTCCCCCACCATAACCTAAACCTAAATGTAAACGTAAACCTAAACTCAATGAAGCATCGATCAAATTGACCGAATTGTTTCCAGGATCTGTGTCCTTATTCTTGATTCTTTCCCTCAAGTTTCGTTATTATCCTTCGTCCTGGCGTTTCATCATTGCCTTTCGCGTCGTTTCGTTTCGTTTGTGTAAGAAATGAAAACTTTATTAGATCCTTGTATCAATGAATCCAACGAGTGAGTCCTTTTTCTTCTTTAAAAATCAAAAAATAGAATGGTGTTCAACGAAACGCGCTGTTAGTGGTTAATCATTTTTCCTTTCCTTTCAATTAAGTCCCGATTTAATTGGATCGAGGACGATGCCGTTTTCAATTCAAAAGTCAATCGAAAAGAAAGGGGGAAACGTGCTAAATGGCATCGTCCTTTTCGTAGGAGTTTTAGTGCTTCATAATCCTGGCTATTTAACTTTTAATCCTTGTCAGATTGCTAGTTAATTCGAGTCCTTTGAAGTATTGTGCTGGAATTGAAACATGGCGGATTTATTTCAAAAAGGGGACGATATCTATTCCGCCATTTTGGTTTTGTCAAAATGGCTTCGCATGGAGACGCGCAGGGACTCGATCGTTATAGTGACTAACAAAATTGAATCAATAATTGTTCTATGAATTCGAATGAAAATATCCCTTTTACCGATTCCACAATATGGAATACATATCACTTGAAAATTCAATTATCATGGAAGGATATTTCCTTAAAGGATTATAATCGATCGATTAAAGACTGATATGAATTTTATTCACTCAATTTCGTATTGATCCTGTTTATCATATTTCGTCCTTTGGTCAATAGAATCTTAACATTGTCATTGATATCGTTTTTCCGATTATCCTTGCAAGGATGACACTGTGATATGAACGATTACAATTCGGGACGTGTCGTGAACTTCTTGTGAACTAAGATCTCATTTTCATCGTATCCTTGTTTGTATGATGTGTATGTGTGTGTGGATCCAGATATCCTTTTCATTATATTCTTCTGTCCAAAAGGATTTATTCTCAATGAAACAAACACCACAATATAATACACAATATCCTTCGACGATGTGCTCGTAGAATCCAACTATAGTGTCTCAGTCACGTTCCACATCTTTTGAGGTTATGTCACTGGCAGTTTTAATATAGAATCTGTATTGTATATTATGCATTTTGTTCATTGTAGCCGTATCCTTTTCTTCTTATAAGTTTTGGTTTTCATTCGGAATAAATTTTAATAAGTTATGCAAGCAGTAGAACTTTGCAGATCCTTAGAAATTTGTGTTATTGCAGTATCGCACTTGTCTCCTTACAAGGACATTTCATAAAACATTCTCATAACCCTTTTTTAAATTTTACGAGAATTCTAATCGAAACACTGAGCTGATCCTTGACTGAATCAGTACAGGATTACAGGATCCAAAGTCAAGAAACTTTCAGCTTGCTCCAATAAATATGCAATTCTTGTATGAAGTTTATAGTGGAACGAACGCCTGCAAGTATGTAACATATGTGACTAGAACCAAAATTCCCTAGAGATCATTGAACTTCCGCAAGTGGCTTATTTACGAAAGGACACAAATTGTCCCAAATAGTCCATGTCAATATAAAAGAGAGACACTGGGATGGTAGTGTGCTCAATAGGTCTCCTGGAAGTTTGTTGACAAGGAGCCGTCTACAGGTTGTCCCTGGCAGCAAGGAAGTCTTAAGCAGCTAGGAATGATTTGTGGAAGGGATCATGGAGGATACTAGATAGGGAGACTTGCTAGGTCGATGACACTATGTCATTAATCGTGACTCATGGGTCACTCCTCCGTGCAGGGTGTTACAACAGAATAGAAAATGTCAGAACTGAAATAAATTTATTTTTTAAATTTTAATAAAACAACCCTCCGGATCTAAGGGATGAAACATTGTTACAAAATCCCATAAATTTAATTTTCATTTAAAAATTTTCACACAGTCAGTGTTGACGTCATCTTGCTCAAGACAGCATCCCAGTCAACCCTTCATCCCTGAAAATATTCGCTCATTAAAACAAATTAACTTTCATTAGTTTTGACGAAGGAGAATTTCATTTTTTCAGAAAAGAAATTTTTTATTTTTCTCGTCCCAAATTTAGGATAAAAATTTTTAAGTAATTAGAAACAATTAATAACTCTAATTAGGGTAAATTTTTTCCATCTTCTCAGAATTTTCCTTGTTAATTTCCATTTTTGACACTCGGAATTTTTCCAGTCAAATGAAACCCAATTAGGGAATTTCGTGCGCGTTCCCGGACGCCATATTAAGAGTGGTGGACACTTTGAATTCGGTCATTTTGCGGCCATTAATCCTGGAGGAATGCGATTGTTTTCAAAATATAATACACGAAACATTTTTATTCTAAATTCTTGTCCTTTATCGTGGTTTCACTTTTATCCTTTTAAATCTTATCAGAATTTGAATCCTTTAAAACACTGAATTTGGGTAACATTGAATCAGGATTAAATTTCTCCTTATTTTCATTTCAGGTGAGTCCCACACTCCGGCACTGCCGTCAGGCGAAAATTGTGACAAGGATAAGTACAAACTCAAATAATATTAATTCAAACCGCAAACACTCCAAAAAAGGATATTCCGCAAAAGATAGAAAGAAAAATCTAAATCAAATCATGTCAAGGAAATCTTCAAGACACACACACACACATACACGTTTGAGGAAACGGAAGTAGGACATGCTTGAATTGTGTCCTGGCGAGAGAACATGTCCTTTATTTTCTTTCATCAGAGAAAAAATCGTTTCAATTATACAAAGCTTTGTGTGTCCTTATGACTTCCTTCCGTCATTTGAATTTAAATTGATCCTTTAATTCGTTGCAATGATCCCTGAAGTTTTCAGGACACTTTTGTTTTGTCAATTGCAAGGAAAAAATGATTTACACCTTGTGTAGATAATTCTGCAGTTTCTGGAAAGTATTCGTAGCACAGGGTGCCACTGGTGGTCATTAAAATCTCGTAAATCATTTCATTAAAGCAATTATGCCCAGACCAGTGCAGTTTCATTACACAAAAGGGAATTGCCACCCCTCTTCCTTCTCCACTTCATTGTGACCGCCATGAGCTGTTCTGCATTGCTGAAAGTAGTTTAACGATTTATTTTCCGCTCGACTCTACCATTTTTCCCTTACACTCAAGGCAATCACAATCAGGACTCGATTATCCCTTTTTTCGATACTGCCGCGCCTTCGTCGACCCGTGGCCCGTCCCGTGCCGCTCCCTTTATGTGTGTGTGTGTTTGTGTTTAAGCTTTACATAAAGCTTTGGCTACAAATCATGCAAATATCAAGCGCAACTACACTTCGGACGCCATCTTTTAGTCTATCGTCCGGCGTTCTGATAAATTGCCTCTTGTGAATTTGAATTTTGCGGATTTTATCGGATAAAGTGGTTAAGGAAAATTTAATTGAAAATTTATTTTTCCTATTTTAGTTTAAATATTAATTGTGGCTTATATCATGCTTCAAAATAATTGAATCCTTTCAGCATTTTCATATGACAAACGATCCATTTCAGGATATTTTTCTCATCAAGTTTGAAAAAGAATGTTTTAACAAATTTTTTTCCAGACAAAACTTTATCTGAAAGTTTGACACAAAAGCTCGATTGTGAAACAATTGAAAACTAAACGTTACCGGAATTGATTCAATTCAAGAGTTGTGTAACCTCAAATTTGTATATCATGTTACCTCGTTTCCTCTTCGTTTTTGTCTGCAGTTTTTTTGTTTGAAATGTACAAAACTACGAAGAAAGCTCATCCTTTATTTTCTTGAAATTTGATTTGTGGATTATCCCCTTTCAGCACTCCTTTTTATTCCACGGAAATTGATTTTCTAGTTTCATTTAATTTTGTATTTATTTCATTTGTTTCCCACTGTCAAACACACAAGCATTGTCAAAGTAAATTAATTTTCAAACCCACTGTAAAATCAACTTGAAATCAAATCGGAAAAATCCACGATGAGTTATGTTGGCTTGTGTTGCGAAGTGAAGAAACATACGAAGTGAACATGAGTATTTTTAAATTCAAAATTACCATCACTTATCACTTTTTACAACTTCAACTCGCTATATCTCTTCAATGAGTTGCCCAAATTTGATCAAATTTTTTTTATATTACTAATAATTTCATACACTTAATGATACGTTACTTGAAATTTGGTTAAAGATTTTATTTATGATGTAATTTTTTAAGAAAGTTTAAAATGTCATTTTAATGATGTAAAATACAATATTTGATATTCACGAAAGTCGCTTCTGTTATAGCTAGTTATATAGTGTATAGGAATTATATGAAGAGGAAATTGTATATTAAAATCAGGATTTTGCTTCATTAAAATTGGAAATTTTTCTGAGTAGTTACAGTCGATTGAAGTTAACTACTAGTATTCCAGTATGTGACTAAATCGTTTAAATTTAATTTGATATGACTGTTGACCTACATTTTGGATTGATATTATATTTCAACATTATTGAACGTCCATTTCGATCTTTGTAATAAGGTATTAAATTCATTTCTACCACTTACATCTTTCGTGATATAAGAGTTAATATGAACATCAAAATGAACAATCAAAATTCAAAGAAATTTCTTTGCCCACATCCCTGGTGACCTCAAAAAGGATTCAATCGTGAAGAACTGTTTCATCAGGACGAGTGAGTGGGATGGTTTTCCAAGTTAAAACTAACTCACACAACTGTAAATATTGTTACCATGAATTTAATTCATTTTTAAGGATTTCCCTTAAGTAGTTTTTGTTTCACTCGTACCAACATAAAAACGTATCCATTTAACATAATTAGTCAGTCATTGTGCAGCAAGAGTGACAACATAAACTGCACAGAAATCCACGGGAGGGGGAGTGGTGTAAGTATCCTTAGACTGGAAGTACTGGAAGAAATATGCATTTTCCGAACCTTGTTTATTCACTGCTGGAAATGTCTTTGATCCAACCAGTACAGAGTGTCGAGGACGAGTTGATAATTTGTTAGTTTTCATGTTAAGTTTACACGAAAATTTCAAATGTTTGCGTTTATAATACAGGATAAAAGGGTTGATGGGTTGGGTTTAGGGAGATGAATAGATCCTGTTATGATGAAACTTTATCGTTTCCTTCAGTGTACTATTTCATTGCAATTATCAAAGATTATAAATGCAAGCACACACTGTGCAAGATGGTAGATCCTGAATTCTGGATTCAGGATTCAGGATTCTGGATTGTGGAATGTGGAATGTTGAAGTAAGAGATGAAAAGTTTGTTTCCTTGGAAAATTTAGTTAAAGTTTTTTATTTCTTTAATGTTTGTTTCGTTTTTCTTTTTAAGAAAATTCTCAACGAAGTAATTTTAAGTTGATTTTCTTGAAGATTCCGTACTGACTTGTCTTCCAGTTCTTCTAAGTAGCTGTGGAAGTTATTTTATTTTTAATTAAGGACGAAAGGACGAGTTCAAAGGAAGTTTTTCTTCTTGGAACATCTTCACGTTTAATTCAGGATGAAAAATGCATTTCGCTCCATCACACAATGTGAGTTATTGTCTTCTATGCAACACCAAACCAAGGGTGAATCCTTCATTATCCCTTAAAGAATCAGAAACTTCTTATAATTCTTAATCAAATTAGGTGCAAATTTCGTCCATATTTGACTTCGTTCTGAATTTATATTCGTTATTTAGTTATTACTTTGGAATCTTGACTTATTAGTCGCTACTTGATTTATCAATAAACATTCTATCACCGGTTAATTGAGTTATGAGTACTCACACGACTTACAACTGAATGTCCATTGACTTGTTAACTGTCACTCGTGGATTGTATGGTTTTAAAAGTTTTGATGAAATGATGAAAGTATTCTTAGAGTAAAACGTCTGGAGGCGAATGAATTCAAGAAAAGCTCACCTCGAGGTATTCGCCGGAAGTCGAATGTTCGAAATTAGTTTAAAAAAAGCACAAGTAAATGATTTTAAATTCATCAGCAAACTTTGATTAACAAATGTCTTGAGGGCGACTCGTGTGAAGGAGGACGCCAAGCTCAACAGGAAGACGAAAGTTTTAAATTCCCTGAAGCTTTTCTGCCCTCAAAACTTACATTTTCCAACTACTAATTTGTACAACATTTTTCCTCGTAAATGGCTAATTTACATCCAACGCGAATGGAAATGTAGCTAAGAAATAATATAAATTGTGATTTAAAGGATCCACGTACAACAAGGATGATGTTGACAGGGACGAGTGGGAATCCTTAATCATTAATCTGTCTTTATCACATTGTCGGCGGGGTCTTTATTATGCAGATATTGTACTGGATACCACCTTCAGTATCAATCCCCCCACGGATTCCCATTGTCACTTCATTTCCTGAAGAGAAACCTCCTCCTCCCCACAGTCTGCAATTGCTCATTCATTAGTCTCCCACATTTTTAAGCACAACTGAGCTGTGAAACATACCATAAAATGCAATTCATTTTTTGCCCCCCACACTGTGAGTCCCAACCGCCACCAATGGACAGACAACGACCAATTGTTTAAACTCTATGCCACAACAGTCACTGACAAGTGTGTAAAATTGTGTAGAAAAAAAGTGGAGAGTTTTCATAGACTCAACTTCTCAGGGAAATGGTTCGTGAAAATTCGGTAAAAAAATTGCCCGAATTTATGCAATTCTAATAAAATTATGGAAATCTGATAAGATAAAAAGGGGGAGCACATATGTGAAGTGGGGAACAAGTACTACAGGGTGGTTCCATTGGAATTATCGAATATTTCACATGAAATTCAAGCCATTTTATGGCATCCATTACGGTGCGTCGCATCACTTAAAAAGGGTTCGTTATGTTTCTTGTTATGTGGGGAGATTTGAAGAAGGCAAGGCTATTAAAAAAGTTAATTGAATAATTAAACCACTGAGTGGGACTATTAACTTTTAACTGAGCGTTCTTGATAAAGTTCTCTTCAATTCAGTGGTGGCGTTTTGATAGCAAGATATGATGGGGGAGGCTTATCAGTTTTCATCTTTTGAAGGAAAAGGATGTTCTGGCTTGTTTACACTCTGCGGCAGGTAGATTTGTCCAAAACATTTTTATTTGTTACACATTGCACGTGACAGAACCCTCACTTCAACAACCATCATGCGGGTCATAGAACGAATGGATGAAGAGAAAATCATGAAACACATTCGTATACCACTGTTTAGTGTAGCTGCATTCACGTTTCAATCGACTGGCCTGCAAGCATTTCTGTTTCAAGTTGTGAATTCAGTTTTTGATGACTTACAGTGGGGTACATTTTCAAATACCAAATTTTAACGACAGTGGGATACATTTTGTGTCATTAGTTATTTAGTAAAATACATTTTGAACTACAAAGTTAGATTTACAGGATACATATTTCACCATGAAGCGTAGTCTAATGTCGAACAATCGGACAGAAATAACTTGAAGGATGTGAATTGTAGCTTGTTATGACGGGGTCAAGAGGTCAATACAACGGCCGACCTCTTGGCAATTGAATAAACTCACAAATTGACAACTCCAAGTCAATAAAAAGAATTGGATACGGAAAAACCAAAGAAACTCTATTTGATGTGCCACGCACGTTTCTGCAGACTTCCTTTAGTTTTGTTCCTCATTTTATTAAATTCTCCCTTGATTCTTAACAGTATCTCGACCAGTTAATCGGTCCTGTGCTGTAAGTAATAAAGACACAGCCAATGAACTCTTGTGTCAAGTGTCAATATCGGAATAAGGGATGATTTAGTAGGGACAGGGATGATGCTGTCTGTAAAAAAATGAATTGGAAGTTTGTGGTGGTCCCCTCTAAACGATTTTCCCTTTGAAAAGCTAATAGCGAAATAAGCAGCATGTTGACGTTATGAAGATGGATTAGGAGCAATTTGAAACATCCAAAGGTTGGACTTTGTCCCCACTCTCCCCAAAAGACAAGACAAGGCAAGACAAGGGACTATTTTGTCTTTACTTTCCAGGGAAGTGTCACGTACCAAGTATTAGATACGTGCCAGTTCATGCTGACTGGAAGATTTTATTTATCCCCATTTTATTTTCCCTTTACCTACTCTTAAGTTCATATCATCAAAAAGCTCATGCTCAAACCGAGGTATTACAATAAAATATTTTTTCTTCCTTTTTGGATTTTCAAAAATAAATTGCAGACCACTGAACAAAGCTAAGGTTCTTTGGGAAATAGGGATGTCATGAATTTCAAGTGAATGAACGAGGGACACATGAGTGCCACAGGGTGACACGGCGTAGAGAAACGTTAGTGTAACGAGACCATTAAAGGGACAATTTCAGAACAGGAGATTTGAGATTCCCATTACGATAAATAGGGATACAGGTATTTTGGCAGTGTAATTTTGATATCACAAAAAAGGGTAAAATTTGTCCCTCATCCATCGTAATAATTTTTGTAATAAAAATTCTTGGAAAATTCCGCGTTATCCTTAAAATACTTCCTTATTGAATGAATTTGACTACTGGCAAAAACGCGAAAAATGAAAAATCTTCTCTAGTCGTGCAAATGTCCTTCCTCCTGTTCATCTTGTATCCTTGATATTTATTTTTTCTATAAATATAAATTTTGCTAGCATACAAGGATAATTTATTATTCAAAAAAAGAACATGGAGGAAAATAAATTGAAGTTAACATAAAGAAAAATTTATAATAAAAGGAAATCCTGCAGATTGATTAGCTGAAAGCACGCAAATATTGAAATCTTACTTAATTTCGTGTTCCTTGCTGTTATACACTGTCAGCCCCAGCTAAACTCTCCATGTTGTTTTGTTAAAATGTCCTTTTCACTAACACAAAAATGAAATATGATATTTTATACAAACAAGTTCCTATTTTCTCTGTAAGGCCTGAATAAATCATATTTTATGTCCTGCATTAATAGGTCCTGAATCAATGCTCGAAGAACACGGCAAGGACGAAATGTCTGTTTGACTTTCATGAATTGGATTTGTGAAAGGAAAAAAATTCCACATTGTCGGCCATGTTTGTTCTGTGTTTAATGCCTTTTCACGGTCAAGGCGGCCATTTTGCCTTGTTTTGACCTTGTTTAATCAAATCCTTAAGAGAAATTTTATTAGTCACAAGTTTTGGGACTGGAAATTTACGCAGTTCCGAATGTTTATTTCTTTAAAAATTCTCTGTAAACTAAAATTTTACGGAAAGAATTGTCACCAATCACCCTGTGATCAAAATATTTTCATAACAGTCTACTCCATTTATGCTGGCTTAAGTTATTCTTGGAACCAGTGAATCGAGGGCTTGTCGGTCTTTTCATTTCTTTAGCTATTTCCAAATTGTTTCTTATCATTTTTGTTCATTTGTGTTTCACCCTGTGATCATACGATTCTCATGAAAGTTTAGTTCATTTGCGCTCCGGTAACTCTTAAGATGAATGAACTAGAACCAAGTCGGTGATTTTGTCTATTTCGTTTTCTCTTGTTTTCTTTTCTTCGTATTCTGCTGTAATTTGAAGAAAATTGTTTTCTTTCATTTACGTTTCACCCTGTGATCATGGCATTCTCGTGAAAGTTTGTTTCGCCAAATGCATGTCGCCAATTTTCTTTAATTTTTTCTTGATTTCCTTTGTTCCTTTCTGTTGCGTTTGCGTTTTGTAGTGTTTCTCGACTTTCATTTGTAGTAAATTTTTTCGTAAAGATATTCTGCAAATACAAAATTTACAAAGATCAAGGCAACGAATCCAGCACAAACCCAGCATTAGTCCTTGTAAGTACTCAGTTGGAAAGGCTTCGTCCTGGTGGAGGAAACCTCAAAGGAACCAATCAATCAATTCTCGAAAAATACAAAAAGGCATAACTGAAACACAAAAAAGGTTTCCTTTCTTTCTAAAGGACACAAAGGTACATACTTTCAATCCTAAAATTTTCAAAAGGAATTCAGCAAAAAAAAGAAGAAAGGATCTCAAAAAAGGATATTTCCGTGGAATTATTCATTGCCATCATTCGTCTGTACGACGACTTATTCCACGAGTTTCTCGTGGATGCAAATCATCCAGAACACACCCTACAATTTTTCCAAAAAGGACATACATTGACAGGTGGGAAGCAAACCCTACGTCCGTTTCGGTCGGGATCATTAGTATACATTCAGCCATTTATCTACAATAGCAAGGACATTTTTAATAAACATGAACGATGCTATGTGCGGAAATGCTCAAGGATAATGTGTATATCCTTGAATGCAACGCGACGGATTTTCAGGACGCCCTCATCCTTCAAACTGGTTCCGTCGATAAGTTCCCTTTTAAGTATTACTTACCACTTCCAAGACACTCGTTTTTATCTTGTAATATCCTTCGCTAGCTCCCTCGGGTGAAGTAAAGCTCAGTATCTTAAGGATATTCTCAAGGATACATCTTTAGTGGAGACGAAAATCATCTTCGCTGTTTCTTCCTTCTAAAAATGCACTTTAAATATTTATTTGTTCTTAATTCTTGCAGCAGGGAAATTCCTTAAGGACTGTATCAATTCATCGTAAAGTTAACTGAACTTTTTGATGCTTTAAGTGCTTTGAAGTTTTAGTGAAAACTGGTTTTTACGGAGCTTTGAAAAATTATGAATTACAAAATTTTATCGTAATTTATCGTTGATTATGAAAACCAAAAACATATTGAACATTTCGAAAGCTTTCAAAATTTTGAGACGCGGGACACGTTTTGAATTTTGCCTCTCTCAAAAACTTGCAAAACGCTTTAAAGCTTCTCTGATCTTCTCTGATTAAAAAGGATAATTTGAGATTTGTGCGTTTGGAACATGCAGGCGCTAGTGTTCTGTAAAAAATTGAAACAGTGTCAGAGCGCCAACAAGGACTACAACTAGGAATTGTTGTGTGTCACGCAGGATACGCATCCTTCTTATGTAAAAAGCGAGAATTCTTGAATATTTTAAGATTGTAAAGAACTGAATGACTTATCTCTATCCAACTCCTCAAGGATTATATAAGAAAAACAAAAGGAAGAAATTTCCTTTTAAGATTTTATTGAAGGGCTTCTCAAAAAAAAGGAAAAACTCAAACCACGGAAAAGGACTTAACGAACAGGATAATAACGACCATTCAAAGTAGTCGTCGACCGAATACGAAAACAAAAAAAAATCATAAAATGTTAAAGCTTAAGTGCAGTAAGTACAATGGAGTCTAGCATGTCCTTGATAGTGTCTACCACGAGTATTTGATATATGGAATGTTTGTTCTAAATGTTAATGGAGTCCTGTGACTCGGGGTCATTGTACAACATGATATCCTTGAAACTGATGAACGAATAAAAACCCATGTTGAAAAAGAACGAAAAGTGTCCGGGGAAAAAATGAAATGAAATCATCGTCCGAAACGCGGAACTGTTTTAATTAAAATTCTACCAGAAAAAAATGGAAATTAAGGACATTTCCGTCTCGTATTAGAAAAAGTGTATTTCATACTGAATTTCTGGTGATTGTCTGTGTTTGTGGGGAAAAAAAGGACATGTTGCTCGTCATATACAAAATGTCCTGTGACGTGAATTATTCATCAAGTGTCAAGTGAACCAAATTTCACATAATGAGACCCACCCGAATCGTTTCGGTTCCTGGAAAATATAATTAACTCGAGTTTCAGTCCATCATTATCCTAGTTGAGACAAAAACCTCGACTGTCATGCCAGTTATGAGCGACGCTAAAATTTAACTTTATTAACTAATATCAGTAAAGTTAAATTAGGCAATATTTCGGAATTGAAGGACACCTGTTAGTGGCATCCGTTGTTTTAGTTGAGACAAAACCTTCAATTGTCGTGTTAAAATTAAACTTTATTTTCTAATGTCAGAAAAGTTAAATTAGGCACCTTTTTGAAACTGGAAGACACCTGATAATGGCACTCGGTTTAAAGGAGTCTTTTTTTAGATGTATTTTATCGTGTATCATGTGTCACGCGAAACACCACAGAGAATATCACCCATTGGCACTGGTGAATAGAATCAATAGTCGACACTTTGAACTCAGAAAACCGGTTTGATATGTAATCGCAGTAGAAGTTCCACAAGTTCATGTCCATGTCCATGTCCATGTATGGATTAATAAATTCTTGGAAACAGTTTGGTTAAATTTAACAAACTTTGAATCCTAAAACATGAATCAAAATTGACCTGCAGTTCGCCTGAATCCGAAGTCCGAGCATCATGTTACCATCGAATGCAGTTTAATTTTCGTTGCATGTCAAAAATCAATTACGTGCAATTGGTGCAGTGAATTAATCACTCAAAAAAAGGAAATTAAATTTAATCAAATTTAAATTTATAAAAAACAAATTCAACTATCCAGGAAACACATTCAATCGAAAATAAATAGGACCCTGACAAATTGTCCCTATAAAATGTCAATTTCGTGGTAAAATCAATAAATTAAAAATTTCAAAAAAAAGATAATTAATTTTCGTGCATCGTTGATGTAAATAAATTTTTGAATTTAATTTCATTTAATTTTGTTTATTTATTTTACTTAAAAACTGTTCGATTTTCGATTAACTGTGAGTTGAAATTTATCAAATTAATTATAAATGAAATGTTTATTTATTATTTTTGAATTTATATTTAAATTTTTAATTACTAAAACAAAACGAATAAACGTCAATTGTTTTGATTAAATGACAACTTGTTGTCGCGTCTTCCTTGTTAATGTTAATAACAGCAATCCAATTGGGGCCTCTTCCAGTTAATGTTATTAACAAAAAAAGCACAAGTAATAAATGCAATTCTCTTGTGGGAAATTAAACAAGAGGAAAAAAGGACACCGGAAATGAGCACTTCCTTCCCTGATAAGTGATAAAAATTCCGTTATTAATCCCGTGGGTAAATTTATTATTTTACAACAACAACAATAATAACAACAACAGCTTGATGCGATTTTGTTCGGTTTATCATGTTGGCAGGACATGCAAAATGGCGTTGGGATGATTTTAAATTCAGTTTTGCATTGTGAGTGCACAGCAAATTTGCCCGAGGGAGACAATTTTCTTTCATTTTGATAAATTCTGTTCCCAGCATTTATTTCCCAATCTCACAGATGGATGGCGTTGTGCAGGTGTTGTTGTGGCGACTCGAATTGTGACAGATTAAGCACATGACAAATGAGGGGGGAAATGGGTTTTTATTAACCGGCAAGCAGCAAAGCTAACAGGGGTCGATTACTGGTCACACTTCGATCTGACAAATAGCCCAGGATCCATACAATAGTGGCAGATCCTGATCTCGGAGTAGCTACTGGGCCAACTTCAGAGAAATGTGCTTGGTGAGAGCATCTGCTTAGCAAGCAGCCGAGCTGTAGGAGCTCATGTATTCATATATTGTTCCGCCATCTTGTGGCATCACTCAAAATTCAAAGTAAACCAATTAAACAAAATGGCGTCCCATGGCTGTCGCGGAGATAAGTTTCACAGATCATTTGCTTTGATAAATTGTATCATATAAACCAATTCAATCCAATCAAATATCAATATTCATGGATTTAAGGACTTCCTAAAAGGATATAAATTCGAAGAAAAAAAATGGCCGCTAATCAAAATCGGAAAAAGTTACGAAACAAAACTTTTCCGTTTCTTGGAGCCATAAAAATCCGTTTTATAAGCTATGTCCGCCATTTTGTAGGACATTTATTCTGTTAGTATTAGTTTCTCCCCTCTCGTGCTTTAGTTAGTTGATATATTTCATGTTATTTCCGATTATTTATAATCGATTACTTGCAAAAAATCGAAAATTCCCTATGTTCTTTCTAATGACTTCCAAGTTAAGTGGAAGGACATTCAAGGATATTCACAGAAAAACAAAATGTATAATCGTATAACACTTAAGATAAATGTAGTTTATACAAGACTGCACGTCATGTTGAGTTACAGGGAATATTGAGTTTGGAGCGCGGATACGGAAAAGGATATTAAGGATATATAATACAAAAGAAACAATCAGACGTAATTAATTTCCAAATCAAAGAATAGAAAATCGAATTTACTTAGCTCGTTAAAAGAAGGATATAGGATATAGTCAACTCAATGAGAGTTTATTAAATGGGATCCTTCGATTGGAATGAAAGGATATAAGGATTGAAACCTGGTGAATAAGTGAATGTATCACATATGTCGCATATGTATGTTTCAAAATGGACATGATCCTGTGAATTAAAAGATTAAGGAATGGCTTCAACGAAGATGAAGAGACAGATTTAATCCTTTTTGCAGATGTTACAAAAGAGATACTTCTAGTTGCAGGTGCATGAATCTGTTACTTAATAAACATCAAATTCATCCTTGTCTGTCAACTCGAAATAAATCAGATTCCAGTTGTAGATTATTCTGAATAGTGGTTTGCAAGGATACTCAAACCACAAGGATATATTTTTTTACAACACAAAATTCCACGAAATGTGTCACATCCTTTGTCAAGGACTACTTCCGAGTCTGTAAATCATTCAGATCTGTTATTATTCCTTCATGTCATCCTAGCCATATATCATACCGAGTGTCATCCTGCAAAACATATAAGTCCTTTAACTCGTCCTTGTCTTCGTTGAAAGTGGGATGGAGAACGTTATTTTCTTTGTGGATGCCATTTTTACGAGCAAGTGGACAACAACACCAGGATAAATTACAAGATAACTACGAAAGCACTTGAATTGCTTCCGATGAAGAATTGAAGACAACAAGGACTTCCTCCAAAATGGCTGACAACAAACGAATCAAGTGTGACGCAAGACTTTTATCGATTTCCTTCCCTAAAAATAGAAGCAATTTGCTTCGAATTCAATTCATTAAATATGAATCCTTCCTCCTGTTCGTCCTCACAAGGATAATACGAAACTTTGGTCGTTATGTGGATCATATTAACAAAAATTTCCGTTCATTATTACAACTGCATACCATTAAATTGAAACATTTAAATTTTAATATCCCGCCATTGGATTGTCCTTTTCAAACTGACGCAATGCTGGCTGTTGTTTGATTTTTGTGCTGTTACAGCTAAATATAAACTTGAAATGATTGTTTTTATGGGTTTCAAAGGAATTTAACTATTGATTTTATTTAGTTACGTCACAAACAGGATTTAAACTTAATAAATGTTTTATAATAAATGCTTGAGTGCGCATTTGTTGCTTTTTCAAAACTCCTTTAAGAAAGTTAATCAAAAATAAAGTATAATCATGTAAAAACGTTTAGAAACCCACGTGTGGTGGAAAACGTCCTTCGGAAACCTTCAGAATCAGGCAAAATTTCAATTTTCATGACTTTTGGCATGTGATTCCTTTGAAACATTCGAAAGGTTTCATTCTGGGAAACGCTTGGAAAGTATGCAAAGAGAAAATTTCAAAAATTTACCATCTTCTTGGCGTTAGTCAGGGGGTTCTTGTGGCACAGGGTGACACTTACGAACTATATCCGGTAAATTTTATCCCTCAAGGGCAGGTCACTTGATTTGTTTTCGATTGACCTCGATTGAGACTTAACAGGACTGGAGAATGAAGAAAGAAAATTATCCTTGCACGACTGTAAAATATGTGTCCTTGTAGATATGTAGGAGGGAGTCAAAAGGATCTCGTTAAAATATTAAGTGGGCTTGAGAAAAATTGTGCTTTCAAATGGCACAAGTCCTTATTTCATTAGATTGCCTAAACGTCAAACTCTCGACGTAAATCAAATCAATTCACGGAGTCTCTCATACAAATATCCTTGCTCCCCTTACACATCAATGATGATATATTTGATGAGTCCTGTCGCATCGCATCGTATCGTGTCATGTCACTGTAATCGTTTTAAATGTTTAAAGAAAATATTGAAAGAAGAATTTTCACTTCTTGGAAATGAAATACATTGGGGATCCTTCCAAAGGACATACACCTTCAAATTTTTAATGGGCCTATTAATGGAGCAATATTGAATCTAAAACGAGTGTCAACATCAAAGATTGTTTGCTCTCTCTCCTGTGAAATGGAATTTAATTTTTTCTCATTTTGGATCCTTGAAAAAATTCGTCCTTCGAGTCCTTCATTAAATCAAAATTTTATCATCAAAATGATTTACGTCAAATTTTGTCAAGGACAAACATTGTCGTCGGTGTCCTTTTTCGTACGTTTTATTTACTCTCTTGTGACGTTCAGCTTTAGGCGATTTGATTCACAGGACTTTAAAAATTAATTCATGACATTTCGTTGAATATCCTTTTTGTTGGTGGACAGTTATCCTTTAAAGATGGATTTCAAGGGTATCAGGTGTATGGTTCTTTAAAATTTTCTTTGATTGGTTCAATCCTAGGAATAATTATCTGACAAGTCTTCCCTTCGTCCTGGAAAGTATATGCTGCAAGGAAGAGTGCGCGGACACTTTTCCTGATTTTGAAGGATTTCTAGGTACACAAGTGTATGTTACACTTCCGGCCTCAAGAGATGTCCACGAGAAGTTAAGAAATTTTTAATTTCCCTCGCAGCCTGAGATGTTCTTCAAGATTAAGACGGGAAAATTTATTATCACATAATTTTTACGCATAAAAATTCAAGTAAACAATTTTTATACGATCCAATCTCCCAAAAAAAGCGATTAGAAAGCATTTCTCAAAATGGCGTCATTAAAATCGATTGTAATTTCACCGTTAACTGTCAAAGTCACGTCGGCCATTTTAATGTTGTTCGTAAAATTGCGAAGGAAAAAACTTGAATTTGTCGAATTTTTGATGAGTTTTATTTAGAGAAAAAAATTTATTGTGTAATGACTATCAAACAGTTTTATAACTCCAACCAAGATGGCGATGATGGTGGAAATAATTTCTGCCCCCACTCATTCCCTACTTCCCTGCTGAAAGTACCAATTTCAAATTTTGGTCGATGGAAGTCAAATTTCAGGGAGAGCTGCCCCCTAGCTAGCCTGTCCAGTTCGTTATTAATTTATTTTTTATTGGCGTTTGGTTTATTTTAAAACTTCTTGACTGTATAAGCAATGCCTAGGGCGTAGAACCAAAGAGGGGTAAAAATTACATTCAACTTCTGCAATTCCAATCCAGTGGTGGCGATGTTGGTTTAAGGATAAACATGTGCCAAAAAAGGATTTATTTCATTTGTCTTATGCAAGTTTTTCGTGATGCATCTCTCCAGCATCCTTGTTCCCAAACATTTGGGATGCTTATCAAGCACTTCGATCCACTTGGTACAATGCCAAATGCAATTGGGTCCAGTTACTGGCCTTGTTTCTTTTTACCATTGAATAAATTAAAGAAACACTTCGGGGATGGAATTTGTTCACAATTTCTGACTTCCGGGAGTTTATTTCTAGCCTCGAGTATTTTTCCAATATTTTTAATTTTCAATTTTGCTGCTGCAACGTTCTATTACAGCCAGTGGCGGAACCTGTTAACAGACCCATAACAGTGAAAGTGGGATTGGCCTAAAAACATGACTTTGTTCACAAAATCGATATTGACTTCTTGTAGTGTTTTAAAATAATGACGTGTTCATATGTTTTCTTTGAATCACATATAATAAACTTCTATTTTTCCACTTATGATTCGTTATAATTGCCAACATATCAAATCAAAACATTCAAAATGGCGGATAATTAAAATCTTGCGCTCTTATTGTAACACACGAGATAATTGAAAGATACTTCCTACACTCACTGTACATATTGGAAAAAAAGAATTTCAAAGGAATTTGTCATTAGCATTGAAAGAAGGATCAGAGTGGCGTTCTAAGAGTGTCACGCTTCACAGGATATAGTTCAGAATTCAGTGGAAGCAAAAATAGACATTATTTTGTCGTCAAGTTCATGTTATGATTGCCACTTGAGGCGCATAGCTCTAACATATGACAAACATACTTCGAAAACTCCTCTTTTCTGTCATCCTATCGGTCATAGATATTAACCTAACTAATCAAACCATTCAAAATGGCGAATAATTGAAATCTTGCGTTCTTGTTGTAACACCCAACGGAATCGAAGCATCCTTCCTACACTCACTGTACATATTGGAAACGACAAGGAATTTCAATAGAATTTGTCATTAGCGTTGAAAGAAAGATCAGAGTGCCGTTTTCAAGATGTCACGCTCCACAGGACATCGTTTAAAGTTCAGTGGAGGAAAAAATTTTCCTGGAAAAAACGTGTCCTTTATATCTACATAGTTCATTATACACACGCGTATCTTATACAATCGCGAGCATTCTCTAGCATCCAACATCCCTACTTGTATCCATTGAGGATCCACTTTTGAAAAACGGAAATACATCCGACTTGATATTATCTTTAACTTTTCGTCCTTTAGAGTAATTACCCAAATTTCCGTTAAAAAGGGGAAGACATTTTATCATGCTGTTATTGAAATTACGCACACACATGGAACGAGTATAGAGAAATGGTTCTTTTGAAGTTTAAACTGTATCTGAGTTTGATAAAGGACATTTTTAGAGGAATTCCTTAAATTTATTGCTTTAAATTTATAACTCACTGAGAATTTATGATGTTTTATGTAAAATATTTCACATAATTCTTTGCTTCAACTTGAATATTCATGAAGTTTTCATTTTATGTATCCTTCCTCCGAGGACATCTTCATCAATAAATGAGAAAACCTTAAAATCCTAATTTTCTTTATTGTGTATTTGCTGGCATGACTTTTCTAATTAATTTCCATTAAATGCCGGCAATTAATGAGACTACCACTCGTCATTAAACCACGAAAAAGTCGTTTCAAAGTCAATGGCAACTGTCTGGTGTCCGTCAAATGCCTTAAAACTTGAAAAGAAAAATTTGAGAAACAAGGAAATAAGAATTTCTTCAACACAAACCTTCAACGCCATCTTCCGTCTGGAATTGAAACTCGTTTCATCAAATTTTGACATGTCAAACCATTTCAGAACAGACTGTGATTTTGTGGAAATGCCCAAGGAATCATTGAAGATACTGTGGTGCCCTTAAAGTCTTGCTATTGTCCGGCATTCCAGGATCTCTCTAATAAATTGTCTTATTCAAAGTTGGCATCAAATAGGAGATATTGAAGACATCTGTCAAGATGGTTGGAAGCTCCTGGTGGTACAGGATTCACTCAAGTTCAGTTCATGCTGTTTGTACTCATTCGGTTGGGTGTCCGTGTTTTACAAATTTTCATGTTAAAAAGGATAAGAGCTTTTCATTTTGCAACAGAAAAATTCATTTTTCCTCAAAGGAAATTCCGAAATCATGTTGTTTCCTGCCAATTTCATGCGCATGTCAACTGTTCCATTTCCGTGTGTTTCGTTCCATTCTGATGTTTTCATTCATTATCGACGTCACATTCGCATTTGCAGTCGGTAGTGTAGTGCTATTTACAATTAGCCAATACAAAAACCTTTCAGTTTGTGCTGAAAGTAATGTAGAGGCACGTGGAGCCACGTGGAACTAATGAATGAAAAGGGTTCATTCGCAGACAACTACTTACTTGTCTGTGTCTGTGGTTTCATGCGGTTGTAGGGCTTTACTTAAAACAACTTGAAGTAGAGATGGCGCTGAGTGAGATTTGACTGTGGGAACATGAAAGGAACGAAAGTGTGCTCGTGGTCGCTCATTGGTAAGAACATCTGCCTGGAAAGGGTTTGATTTGGTTTGATTCCCGGTCACGGAGCCTTCAACATTTTCCTACTTTCATGTTCCACATGACAATCTTTTGTATTCGCTTTCACGAACCGTGGTTGTGGCATGAATTTTTAAAATGCTCGAAACGGATGTTGGGAAATCTCAACTTTTAAGTTGTTCACAATGTCTTACAAAATCTAATACAGTGGCTTACAAAAAATAATTCACTGTTTGCAGTTCGCGTCTTATATACTTATGATATATTTTCAAACTATAACTGCCAGTCCCTGATAGTAGAATAAAAGTATCAGCGCAAGGAAAGGAAATAAAAAGACGAAATTTCCTGCTTACAACGTCAAACTAAGACTAAACGTATATTATGTGGTTTTGTCGTAATTCACACGATTTCATTGTGTAAATTTTCACAAAGCTTTATTCATTCTGAAGAATAAACTTTTTTAACTTTAAGAAATATTTCTTAAATCAAATTCTGGCCAATGCGGTAAATTTTATAGGTAAACATTGATTCTCTACGAGGGCATAGAATTCGTCCTAGATTTATAAAATTTTTCCTGTTTCCTTCTTCCACACTAACTTTCACAGATTTCCGGTCATTCTAGAAAATGTCACAAACCGAAAGAAGTCGAAGGAAAAAATCTAATTAGAGTTAAACAAAAGCCAAACACGTTTAATGAAAGAAGAATTAAGTAATCGACAGCAAATAAATTAATTGGATTACAGAATCTAATGAAAAAATAAAGTTAACTAAGTCAAACATCATTCGTTGTAAGTGATATGTTCTAGTTAAAACAAAGTTTGTGTGTCACTTGTGAAATCGACATAACATAAATATTCATACAACATAACATGTTAATCCCAAGGGACAATTTTGTCCAGAATATTCTCATTTTGATGAGAAAATGACGGTGAAGAAGGGATAATGGCATTGTATCGATTCGAGTGAAGACAAAATTACCAGATGGTGACTACTTTACGCTGATGGCTTCTGGAATGTCCAAAGAATCATTCAATAAGGCTGAAAGTTACAGGAAATGGGGATGAATTGAGGTTATGCGCATCTGACGTCATTTCAATTGGAACACAAGCTCTTACCTTCTCACATGTTCCATTAGAAATTCACACAAAGCTTTACTTTAGACTAGAACCGTTTTGCTGAATACGTAAAAGCTTACAGTCTCTTTTTATAGAATTTTCGCCATTTTGACGTTTCCACTTTTGTGACATTCTGAATTGTAAAATTATTCAGTTTTATTTTAAAATTCGAATACCCAACAAGCAACTGTCAAATGTTCTGCAACAAATTTCTTGTATATTTCAATTCTGAGTTTGTAATGAAGAAAAATTTAATATTTGAAACATTGAATTATATTGACAAGAATTTTGAGAACCACTCGTTGAATGAACTTGAGTTGAGATGGGAACTTCATTCAGCAAGAGCACACTACAGTGAATGAAGCGAAGCTTTTGTGCCGCCCTTGAATGAGATCCTGTCACCATTACCACTACACTTACAAAAAACAAGGATATGAGTAAATTGCAAACCTTCTCTTTGCGTGTTAAATTATCCTTCGTTGAGTTTTGCGTCATTGCTAAACAAAAGTCCACAGTCAACACAATTCGACGAAGGACCTGCTCTTGTGTATCCGTGAAATGGCGTTTATTCAATTGTTATCCTGGCTGTCAACAAAAGGGAAATAAAGAATTCTTTGAAAGTGTGAAAGAGAGGATGGCACAACATGAGAGCGGAACAAATTGATTGTGTGTGTGGATGTGAAAGATAACGCAACGAACTAAAGATGGGACAAATTCTTTGCTCAGTTCTCGGTTCTCTGTGCCTTTGATGGCATTCGTTTTCGGACAGTCAGAGCTTTCGCAACAAAATCCTTGTGTCGGTGCACATTTTGTGCGTTGTATTTTTTTATAATTTTCTGTGCTTCTAAGAAAAAGGACTATTTTTTCGGTTTTGTCAAATTCATCTTGGAAGTGGTGGACAATATCCTCTATTTTTGTGTGATAAACAAAAAATTTGTGAAGTGAAAATAAAAATTTTTTGTTCTTGTGAATGCAGTCATTCTTCATGAATCCTTGAATAGGTGAAGGTAAGGATTCTTGTTTTCGTCATCATCATCATGATGATGACACAAATACAAACACAAGTGCAAAATTCAAATTTGAATTCAAATTGAAATTCAAATGCAATTATGCATTGCTCCTGTCACGTTTATGTGCAATCCTTGCAACATGTGTGGGTGTTAAAGGACGATATTTTTGTTATGTAATTATGAATGTTTCGGCCATATTTTATCAATTACACTTATTAACACCATCACAGTCCTTTGTTCCACATTGTCTCTTTGGCCTCTAGGGATCATAGCTTTGATTTGCATAAATATCCTGTCGTAGTCCTTTTTATGCAAATTCTTGTGTATGTAAATGTTCCCTCTTGTCTCCTGTGTGTCAAATTTGACGAGATGTAAAACAAAAAATTATCGAAAAGGAAACATGAAAGAAACCTCAAAGTACAAAGGTCACTTTCTCACCTGATATACATTTCCTTGGAAAGGTTAAAGGTAACAAAGATGAATGTTGTGACATGGTCTTCCTCAAATCGGTCCTCGACAATTTCCCAACAGTAATATCTACTCGACTATGATGGTATTGTCAACATGTCATCTGCAATGGGCAAACTTTGTCCCTTTTCCTTTATTGGGATACGGTGTGTCGCTTAAATAATTCAATTAACAAACAAAGGTGTGTTGTCCACGAGACCCTGTCTGTTAAGGCTTTGAGGATATTTGTTGGTGCTTTTATTCACGCACTTATTAAGCTTGTATCAACCGGATTTAGATACTGGAAAAAAATTTCCTCTTCATGGAAAATGAGTGCATTTAATTTATTTATGCTTCCGAACGGATATAAAAGCCGCCATGGATGCATATTCATTTTTAATATATGTAGATCCTATAGAAAATGGAATTCATTAAAATATAAAAATAAAAAAGGTAGAAGGTAAACTAGAAGTTTTTCCCTCATTTCTTGTTTCTTTTAGTTGCTGAGGTTTTGCTTGTGATTTCATACGTTTCCGTTAAATGTAGATATCAACGTTGCTTTTTCCCATAGAGGAAAATTTCATAAAAATGGAAACCTTATTTTTCTCTGTGTGTATCTATACAAAACGCTACTTTGAATTCGGTTTTTTTTTTCTAGTTTCATATTGCCACGTGTTCTAATAAGCTACGGGATGAGGATAAAAGTTAATAACCTTAAGCCACTTATGTTTGCCCATTGTAGAAAAGGTTTGAGGGTTATGGGTGACAATTGGAAAGAGTTGTCTCGTTGTCACAGGAGAAATTATTCCCAGGGGACAGTCAAGCGTGAATCCCTTGCACAGTGTCTTCGGCCATGAGATGATTGCATACAAACGGGAGTGTATCCTGTAAAGCAGAACTAAACTGTAGATGACTCTAGACTTGACGAGATCTAGCACAAGTGTCCTGCGATTTTGCAAAGGATCCTGCTGTGAATATAATAAACAAATTCTGGATTCTATTGAAGGATTCTCCTGCTTGTGATCACAGCATCCTGAATACCTTCTTGCAGAATAGAAGGATTCTACAACTCAGGGCTTCTTTAACAACTGGACAAATATGAACATACACCACCGAAATCATGAAACCCGTTCGTTTGCCACTATTCTGCGTGTTGACATCAATTTTGAATCGTCAGTATTGGAATCAAGTTCACTTCAATTTGTAACTTGACAGTGGGAAACATTTTGAATCGTTGCAACTAGTTGACAGTGGGATACATTTTGAATTCTTATAAATGAATTACAGTGGGATACGTTTTGAATCATCAGCGATAAATTATAGGGACTTATTTTGAGTATTCAAGTCTCAATTATAGTGGGACACTTTTTAGTCCTTCAAACTTGAAAAGTGCTAAAGGCTTTCATTTCAAGGAATATCGTCAAAGAAAAGCATTTAATCAAGAAACTTATTTGGGACTAACGATACAAATGTCACGAAGGGAAAGTCATCAGAAACAACATTGGAATAATATCAGCAGTGTGAGATAATCCTTTGAAAATTCGGAAAAATGAAAGCATTACGTGAATACGAAAAAAATAAAAAGGGTGTCACTGAGTGTTTTTGGTAGTTTTATCAACTAAAATCGAAAAATGTGTTTTCTGTAGTAACTTCCAATGATGGCGATATTGTAGGAGCTATTAATCATCAAATGAATAAATGTGAAATGTATTTCCAGTACGGAAGAGAACATAAGCCTACCAGATATAAGTTATTACCACCAATACATAAACACACACCCACAAACAAAAATACTTCATTGTCCTTTTGGTGGTTGGTGATAATAAATTGTAGTTATCCTGTTGCCTGCATTTTTCCATTTGCCAGATTTATTTTTCTCCCAATAAAATCTACGTGAGACTGTCAAAATCTCCCTTACTACCGAAACGTCACGACCAAGTCCATGAGGAAGGATTCATTTTATGAAGGGGGCCACCTTCGAAGACATGCTCCATGAATTCAGGACTTGCTAACGTTGATGGTCTATCAGATTACCAAAAGAACTGTTAGCATAAATTAAACATTCCAACACGAGTGCCAAAAAATCAGGACATCCTGTACCACAATAGCACAAATAGGAAAAGGATTACAGGATTCTTCCTATGAACCTAAAAATAACCCCAGGGTACGTGCCTGAGTTCGATTGTCCCGATTAAAAGAAAATTTCTTTTCGAGTCGAATTGCCAGGATAATTTTTGATTCCGGAAATAAACAGAACACTAGGAATTTTGTAAATCATTGATTGAGATAAAAATTCGTATACGAACGGGAAAAGTTAAATTTAGAAAATCGTCCTTAAGAAAAGTGGAATACTTGAAATTCTTCGCATCGTACAGGATCAATCAATTTTCGAAAAAAAAATTTCTTCGAAAAATAATATTACGAGTGATTTCCTTTCTGGGAAAATATTCGGAAGTAAATATTAAATGAATAACATATGAAATCTGAAAAAAGGGTTTTGTCCTGCGAGGATAATAGCAACTGGTTCATACAACCTTACACATATGACGTTGTACGGTTTTAATAATTTAAAGGAAGCAGCAATTTATTTTTCAAAATTAAATTTTTAAGGATGGTCCACCATTTTGCCTGGTTGGAAAAAAAAATCGGACAACAAGGATACAAAAGGATGTTTGTAAAAGTGTACAGAATTTTTTCATGTTTGCGTGTGCATATAAAATGCAAAATGGCTGTGAAAGAAAAAATATTCAGGACGAATCCTGGAAACTGTTTTCTGTTCGAAAGGACGAAATGAATAAAAGAAGTTATTGATTTGTATGAACGTTTCATTAATAATCCTTTCCGTACAGGTACAGGACATTCAGTTATCCTTGTGTTTTACTGAAGATACATTTTTCCGAATTTCACTTGACGTCATGCTTATGTCCTTGCAAGGACTACCACGCCAGTCACGTATAGGCACTGAGATATATCTGGGGCCCACAATGCGAGACATCAACGAGGATTCAAGGATTTTCATATACCATCATTAACGAGAAAATTCTCTAGAATATCCTTGAAAAATTCAGATTCTAATGGAGCAAATGTCAAACATGAGTGACAGATCCTGAAAATGGATCATGTCATGTAATGAGCGGAATGTCCCTGAAGTAGAATCAAGGTTTAAAGCTAGGATGAATCTTTTACGCAGCAAGGACGAAATTAACTCGATTTCGAGGGTGGTATTTGGTTTCACAAAGGACAATCGTGATTCTTTTTTTTTCACTCAACCATATTGTCAACAAGTCGTTGTCTAAAGCTTTGTGCTATCATTAAAAGAAATTTTCCATTGAAATCGAGACGAGGCGCCATGTTTGTTTGTCGCAGTCTCACGTTTTTTGACACTTTAAACCGTGATTTGCTTTGAAGCCTACCGTGAAATCCTTGCGCTACGGATGATGAGTGTTCCAACACGAACACAATTACAATAATCACTAAACAATTAAAGTCACACTAAAAATTATTCAACACATTTTTATTTTGACATTTGTCTGATAGTTTCGTTAGCCGTGAAATTCAGGGAACTATAAAGAAAGATGATTACAGTCGCGTTAAAATTTATCCAACAATTTTGCATATTTTGACTTTTTGTTGTTGCTTTCTGACAGTTCTCCTGCATCCTGCTCTCGAATATGAGAGAGAACTAGAATTAAATTAATCAATTGAAAATGGGATCACATGAACTTACTCTCTTTCGAAGTCAAGACGGCACTTGGTGAGACTGCCCACACTAGTATTCGATAATAAAATTTTCCTCTGCTTCTTTATCTATTTTATGTTATTTGTGACATTCGAGTGGTCAATAATACAAGTGTTGACAGACGCATTTAATTTCCGCATTATCCTTGTAACAGTCACACACAAAACCAGAAAAAAAACTCACTCCATGATCCTTATCATATTCATCCACTGTTCCAAAGGATATTTAAAATTTCACGTTTACCCAGTTCCGTTTAGATGAATTTTCAGAAGGCACCAGAAAAAAGGATCCACATCCTTTTGTTAAATTACGTTATGGTTATTTTTTTTACAAAAATTTTCATAATTCATTTTTTTAATCCACATCCTGGAAAAATCCTTTTTCTCCCTCTACTGGGATGTGAATAAAGCGAAAGAAAAGCAGCAGTCCGCCTGTTATTAATGAAAGAGAAATCAATATTTACTTTTCTTCGTTCTGTCTCTCTTCTTTTTTTTTGTACTGTACTTCTTGCGAAACCCTTTTTATCCAAGCCTTCTCGAGGGTTTTTCTTTCTACAGGATTTATTTGATAATCCTTTTATTGCTCTACTTTTAAATGATTTTTCCTTGATTTATTTCCTTTTGGATTTTGCCTGCAGGCTATAAATTAAATTTCCGCCCTTGAAATTTAACCCGTAAGAAGAAGCCATTCACCACTAGATGTCTCTGATTAATCAATTTGTAAAATTTGAGCCCACACTGACATTATCTTGTTATTTTCTTTCTCTTATTAAGTGATACCACATTTGAATCGAAGGTAAGATATAAAATCTCCTGCAGTGGCATTAACAGGAACACAAACTACGCCGTTGTTATTTTAAAAAATTTTCCTGCCACCATTGTAGCAGATGGAAAAACTTCAACTAAAATGAAAATGAATGATCTAAAAAAAGAATAAAAAATAGAAAAGGAAATGGAAAAGTAGAGTAATTTAGAATAAAATTGAAACAATATGATGGCTTTTCCACATTTATTTGGCTATTCATTTTTCCCTTAGAAGCATCTGACTTGTGGATGAAACCAAAGAGTTTTCCATTTTCCATTTTGTGTACCGAGAAATTGTAGTGGTTTGAGGATGAAGTATATTTTATATAAAATAGCTTCCAGCATTACATGGAAATTTTACAATTATCTTGGTTCTCCATGTTCTAGGAGGAAATTGGTTAATAATGATGACACGAACAATAAATTCCACGTACGCGAAGCGTGACGCTACAAAAAAAAAAGAATAAAGGAGGCTTTTAGTTCTGGAAGGAAACACCAAACAGTGGCGTACACCCATGGAGGGTGTGTGTTTGTTTGTAAGACTCAGGACGAAAGGATGTGCTCTCTATGGAAGTGTCTGTAATGGCCCAACAATTTGCAATTGACTACACTCAGTAGACACAAAATGGAAAAAAGGATCCTCTAGCTATTTTAACACTCTGAATGTCAGCAGATAAAGGAAAGAAGACTTTCTTAATTCCACAATTTGCATGATATCACTTTTAACAAGTCGATTTGTGATTTGTCAATATAGCCATGTTAAGTTGAAATTGTTTTCCTCTAACGAACAATAGATGGCGCAAGTGTCTCTTGCAAGAATTTCAAGAATTGGATCAATTTGATTTTTGACTCTCATTATATTTTCAATTTTGTAATTTATGTTATAACTTTTACTCACACAGTGAATACGAAATGAAGTCAAACAAAAATGTGAGATCTCTCGAAGTAATAATTCATTGAAATCCTTCATATCATTATGGATTTTGTATTAGCATGTTGATAACACTGGAACGTGTGTCGTGGATACAAAAACATAATTTTAGGTGTAGGTGTCTATAGGTACTCAAGATTCCATAAAGAAATTGGAGGTAAATCAATCTTGAGTACACGAGCCATGAACTTTAGTATTCCTCGAATGATTTGTATTACAAATAGGGAAACGAAATACCCAAATTTTCTAATCCCACCTCAAAATCTGAAGAATTCTGATTAAAAACTTCGGCTTCCTTGAGTCAATAAGGATAACGAAACAAAATTAACTGGAAAATATGAGAAATTGTTAATAATTTTCACCGAGCAGAGTTCAAGGTGGAAAAGGTTTTAAAAAATATATTTATTTTTAAATTCAATTCAAGTGAAATGGAAATAATAATGAATTCAGCGATCTGAAAATTTTCAAGAAAAAATATTTCGAAAATCAACAAAAATCTTGAAAATCCACGAAAAAAGGATGTTGAAAAGGATATGCGAATGAGCTCATAAAGTTTCCTTTCAATTTATTTAGCATTTAAGCAAACATTTCCAATGTGGGTTCCAGTAAAATGTTGCCGCAAGTGAAAGGATCGAAATAATAATGGAAATATCCATGTGTTGCAATACAGTCAATTTAGCAACTATGTCTTCAGCAAATCCACGATGTTGTAACATTTTGAAAAACTGTTGTGTATTACAAGGATATCGTGAATCCTATTAATTAATTTTTTTACTCTCGAATACAAGGGTGGACTGGCTAACGCGACTTACACAAACGCCATCATCCGAAGTACAATTGTGTCATTTGTGAGTGGAAATTAGCAACTGACTGACATCACCAAGTTAACCGTTACATTCTGACATTTCAGCGATGCTTTTTGAATTTTCAATTTTCCTCTTGTTTGATTTTAAAGTTTCAGTTTAAACAAATAAAACAAATTTATGTTTCCATTAAAATTGTAAACCAAAACGGACATTTACGGTAGAAAGTTTAAGTTGAATGACATTTGATGAAGAGTAAGGAAACTGTGACCAACGGAAATAGAACAAAATTAAGGATTTGATGAAGAGGGATGGCCTTTAAAAGGACATTTACAAATGTGACAGGTATACCAAAATGAAGATATCTGATTCGAAAAGAGCTATCCCTTAAATCGTAATCCGATGGGACTATAAATTCAGGATGTCACGTTCAAAGTTATCGTACAGGATACAGAAATTCCCTTACATCCTTAAGGATATTGCTTTGAGTTTATAAAACATGCATAAGACCATTAGAAAGAGTTACAGCACATTTGCAGAATGAAGAGGAAAGTGTTGGATTTTCATATCCTTTTTACCGCAATTCGAGTGCTTCTCCTGATTACGCTGAAACAAATGTCTTATTTCCGGCCATCAAAAGTCAATTTGTTTATGATATTCCTAAAGGATACACTGACGCAATTCAGTTTGAATTTAAAATGAAACCGCAACCAACAAAACTCTAGAGAGTATTTTAAGGATATTTGAATGCATAATGGCGTATCCCCCAGTCTCAATGGTAATTGACTACAACTTCATCCTTTTGCGCGACCATCATGAAATGAATATTTATAAAATGAAAATTGTCATTATCCTTGAATTAAAACATTCCAGCGAAGTTTTATCAAATCCATGTCCTCGGGAATGTCCTTAAGACATTTTTATCCTTCTATGCAAATTCATTTAGAGAAGAAATATTCTTTATTCCGTAACGCAAAAGGATATAATGAAAGAAATTAGAATATCCTGTACAAAACACTACCGTAATCCTTTTCGAAGGACTTTATTGTGGGGAATTTTTAAAACACATATACTATATAAGTATATATTGATTACACTTTCTTTATTAATTTTATTTTTTTTTTGTCAATTCTGAATCCTGATTTCGAAGGACATTTGTGAATAATTGGAAATTCCCACTGATTGAATTTGTTAAACAAGTTTTTTGCTAATAATATAGTATTTCAAGGATCAATTTCGGTTTCATCTGAATATCCTTTTTTTATTTCAGAAAACTGTACTTCCATCAACAACAACCAACAGTGTTACACCCAGAGATGAAATTTATATTGACGATGAAGGACTCGAAGGTTCCGGAAGACATGGAGAGGTAATTAATACAGACAAAATTTTCACCATTTTCAATAAGAATTTTTTTATCCTAATTTCATTAAGATTTCTCATTTACTTGAATGATAATGATTCTTTATCGCCAGTAGTACATTATCAAAGGATCTAGTGCTGGGATTTTAAACAATTTTAAAATTTCACATTACAGTGTCCTGAAAATATCCGTCGTTTGTGTTATAGAGGAATTTGAATTGGTTGCCCATGATTTACGATGGCTAAAATCCGTTCAAAATCAAAAATTTGGGATTAAATTTATCCCTAATAAAACAAAGCGTTTTAAAATGAATTTGGTATGGAAAACATGGTTTCGTTTACAAAATCCACATTTAATAATGTGCTAAATACAATATTAGCACAATAAAATCATGTTGCTATTGGGGCAAGTATCCCTAAAATAATTATAAAACCAGCATAAAGTTTCCCTGTTTGACCACAGTTTTTCAAACATGTGGCACACCCTTTGTCCCAATAATTACAATAACCTGAACTCGTTAATGGGTATTAAATGAAATTTTCAGCACAAATAAGTCTATTAATCTTGTCAAATTTATCCCATATTTGACCCGAAAATAAATTTAAAACGATTCACACGCTTTTTGTACATATTTGCCTAAATCCGATCCCTTCTTCCAAAATCATTTAAACAAAATTATAAATTCTATTGGGCAAAAAATGAATTGGTTTTTGGTGTTAATGTTTTTGGAATATTCAAAGGACATATTGAATCCTGCATCACTTGTCCTTGAACAATTTCAACTCTTCTGTACCTTAATTAATTTAAGTCCGAAAACTTTACCTCATTTTTCTACCCATCGCAAATTTGTTGACAAGGATTCAGACAGATGACAGAATTTACCTCAATCGATAATTTAAGGGACATCCGATGAATATCCTATTCTCGTCCTACTCGTTTTTGAAAGCTGGAAAAAATTCAGGAAGCCTGATATCATGGAATCCTTGAATTCATGAATTCATGAATCCGAAATTTCAAATTTTCCATTGAAGACAAAGTTTCACGTTACTGAAACGCATCGAACTCATCCCTGAAGCGATATCGGTAGCCGTTGCAAAGAGCCGGGTATAGGTATATTTGCAAACTTCAGAGACGGCCAGAAGGAATTGTAGCGCGTAATTAATCTTTTGTTGAAATCCGAACGAACATAAATTCAGGAAAGTTTACATTCCCTCCAAACCACACCACACGACACTCCACTCCACTCCACTACGGTAGACCTGATTCCTCATCTCATTGAGTTTATAAAGTTTTCATTGAAAATATCCCTCAGGAAAATTGGGGGATTGTTTCCCAATTCAAATTGGGGTGGCACTTGGTTTCGACAAATTTCAAAGTCAACCACAATCGACCAATTTTGCTGAAATCACTTTTGAATTTTAAGTGAAACCGTTTAGAGCTGGTCATGTCTTGAAGGCATAAAAACTTCCCTTTTTTGTTGGTACGGACGAATTTGTCCATTTCACAATTATTGGTTTCAGTTTTAACTATTTACTTAGTGGAGTTTAATTAAAGTCATGACACTGATTTGGGAATGTTAAAGAAATAAAACTTTTACTGTGCTCAGAGCCATCTGTGACAAAATTTTTTTTCAAGGTTCTATTATATGGGTATAAACAAATTTCTTAAAGAAAGAAGGAAGATTTATGTGTAGCGCACAAAGAAAAAAATTCCGGAAATTTAAGAGATGTGCCTGGAAACTTCCTTGAATTTCAAAACGTAATTTCGAAAATGTAACATAAAATTGGATCCTGGTGTGCCAGACCTTGTTGGTATAAGATAACGTGTCCTTGTAGGCTGATGTTGATCCCAGGAAAAGGTGCAAAAAGAAATGTCTGTGGGTGTGTAAAGAAGCACAGTACCTATGGTAGTAACCTTTCTTATGAGAATTCTTATGGAAAAGAAAAACTTAAAAATCGATAAATGTAATTATAAATATAATGTAAATTATTGATGGAAATCACAAAAGGGAAGTAACATTTTTGCCTTCCGGGGTGAATTTATTTCAAGACACGAACGTAAGGCGTTTGGGGAGAAGGTGCAAAAGAATTCAAGGGAAAATTGCTTTATATATTTTCTTAAGGAAAAATGTGAGAAATTCTTTTAAAAAATCATATTACCATGCAAATTGTGATTAATAAATGAATTTATTTTTCCGCACAAAATAGTGCTAATTTAAGGAATTCATTTCTAGCAATTCATCGCTTAATGTGTCGCTAAAATTTAAATTTATTACAATTTAGGTGGTTTTCATGTTGCTGGCACTTTTACCTTAAGTAGGTGCTATGATTATCTATTGTTTGTGGCACCAAATTTATTTTATTTCATGGGAAATTTACATAAAATCAGAATTCTTCTTGGAATTCGTGTGGCCATCAAGGCGATGACTTAGTTGTTGTAATTCTAACGTCATTCGTTAGCTTACAAACTTTAGGTACTTTTATGTCAGAAATTACAAGAGATATCAAATTAAAATTTCTACAAAATAATAATTATATATTTATCAAGAATCACTGCTCCTTCTGTTGTTATACGTTTCAAAATAAAATAGTTAACATAGAACTGCCACAAATGTATACCGCTCTTTTTCTTGTGCCTGCAGCCATAACGAAGTCACAAACCTAAATCCTAAACAAACATACAAACTTCTTTTTGGAATCAGTGCTCATCGTACAGGGGCAGTCTTTGATGTGTTTCAAAAATTTAGTATAAATAAATACTCGTATGTAATCCAAAACAATGAAGAAAGTAAAATTCAAGTTTTGACGTTTCAAGTTTTGTGACATTTTTAACGCTTGCGTTGCGGAAAACTTCATCGTCAGCCGCACCGCCAGAAACCTGCACGGTGATTGACAGACTTTTACGTGGCATTTCAATCACAACGACTTCCATCGCTCGTTGTAGGTCGGTGGTCGTTTGTAGATTTAATTTGCGCATTTATTGAGCACTCGGCAAAACATGGAAAAATGTCACCCTTCCCTTGAGTTTCGGTTCTCTTTATACTTCTTCTTTAACTTTGACATTGGGCGGATTTAGAATTTTGACAAATTTGTTTATTTTCCCCGAACTGTTCCGGAGGTTAAGTGTTTTCCCAGTATTTTCACGTTCGGCATTTCCTTATTTTTGTTTTTGAAAATCACCAAACACTGCAAATAACTATAATTCGCTTGTTTTCGACGTTTCGCTGATATTTTGAATATTTCAAAAAGGACACACTGTCTCGTTTGACTTCCTTTCTCATTTTATTTTCGTATCAGAATTAATAAAAACGAATACACTTTCTTCAAGGATAAAATTGAATTTTATTTTTCAATAAAATTTCTACGGTTAAGATCTAAATTGAATTTTGTAACGACAATTGAAAAAAAATTTTTTATTTTATTTTATTTACCCGGAAAAAGTACTTGTTCGTCTTTTATGTGTCCTTAGGACACATAGACACATGAAAAACGGTTGCAAGGATTTGAAGAAAAAGCATTTATTTTTTTGAAAGAAAAAATTTTGTTCTATTGATTTTCCAAGTAAAGCGGGAGAAATCACCCCAACCCTTGGGACTCATTGTAATCGAATTTCCATAGATACTGGCAACAGGAATCGGGTCGAAAATGACCTTTTTTCCGCTGGTGGAATGAACAAGAATTAATTTAATATAAATGAAGTTCCTTTATTTTCTTCTGGTGCTTTTGTTTAACGATTTTCCCGGAATTCGATACTTTTTAACGGTGGCATTAAATATCCTTTTTCGCACGTAAAATAGAAAACACGTGGTAATTGCAAAAATATCAATATCTGGTCTTGCTCGAAGTATTATAATTTTGGCAATTAAATTCATTAAATTCAAATAAAGTTTCGTGAAATTTTCTTAGTTAGAGAAGGAGTTTTGGAAGGATTTGAAATATATAAAAATTGAATTTCATCTTGAAGGTAATCCATGGTGTCCTGAATTATTAATCCTTCGTCCTGTACCTTCATCAAGACTTTGGTATACAAGATATGATGATGACATCAACATGAACGTTGAGTAACTTTTTAATTACGGACTGAAGATGGAATCGTCCTTCGGGAGCAATTGTCAATTTTCGGATGTAACAGATGCGTCTGTTTTTTGTCACCAGAATATCATGTGTCCTGGAAAGAACTAAATTTTTATGGATGTCGCAAACCTTTTTCATTTTTTCTTCCCGGAATGATAAATGCAAGAGCATTAATTTGTTACGTGCCGTAATTTTATCACCCTGTAGCACGAAAATTCAGTCAGGTTGTTGCGCGTTTTTAATACGATCCTAAAGGGAAAATTAAGAAAAATCAAGGAAAACATTTACCACACTTTCTCCCTTGAACAGAACGTGTGTTTATGGTGTTATTTTTATCCAGTTTTATTTATTTCCCAGCAAGTCATGTATATCTACCTCGAAAAGGATATACTCGTGTGTGTGCGATGGTTCACTTCCGTTACAGGAATGAAATAAAACGCAAATTTACGATAAAATATCGGCCATTTTCATAGTTAATGCGTCTGTGAATGTTATTGAGTTGGTTGTTTATGTGATAAAGGTTGTTTAGTTGTTAATAAAGACACGTGAATTGATGACAGGTGATATAAGATATTAGTCAGGTAATGAACCGCAACAGAGGCACAAAGGAATTGTAGTTTTCAATCATTTTCATTTGAATCACCTAACTGGGAAAATGAATTTTAAATCCTGACTCTTTCTGTTTCTATAATTTCATTCCACGTAAAGTTTAATTAACAAAGACAAACAATATAAGCTAGGAGGATAAAGTGTTCGTGTTTAACTTAAAAATTAAACCCCCTACGTGTACCCCACGTGGCAATAAACAAAAAACCAAATCCAACCATGTATCACTTAAATGGAAGACGTTGATTAGCATATGGATGGATAAATCAACGTTGAATTACACAAGGATACGCCTCGGAGTAAGGTTCGAATATCCCTTAACCCTTTCGAGCCATAAAGTTAAAAAGAAAAATGTAAAAATAAAAAAAACTTTATCCTTGTGAAGAAAAATCTTGTACTTAAAGTGGGCCTAACGTTAACCATTTATCAAAGTATCTCTGATCCTTGTAAGGATACAAATCAGATAAATCTGTTGTAGTACATCACTTTGAAAGGGAAATGGTTTTGTTGATGTGTTCGTTCTGGGTTTGTTCCTTTGACTTTTCAAAGGTAACCATAAATAGAAGGTTATCCATTTTGTCGAAATGTTGAGATGGGTTAAAAGTGAAATTTTTCGTTTTTCGAAAGGTACAAATTTGTATATCCTTGATTAGAAAATTCCAAGAAGAAATAAAATTCCAGAAGCAAAATGACAAAACTGGCGCCATCTGCCTGTCAAATCTGGCTGGGAGACGTAAGCCAAGCAGAGTGTCGTGGTGTGGAGCTGCCTGCACTAAGTCACTATCCTACTCTTCATAAGTTATCAGTTCGCGCATCTGGGTTTGCCCGATCCATTTTATAACGGAAACAGACTGCAAAACTTATTCCGCTTTATCTCGGTTATCCGGCTTAAGTTCGTAGTCTGGACGTAAGCGGAGAAAATTAAATCGGCTTAACGGCCTCACAACCGGATTATCTAAAGACTGTATCATTTATAGGATTACCTGGTTGTAACTGACTTATTACCAACTTCACGATGCAAGCCAAGTTAGTCAAACCGGTTTAAGTTTAGCCGCATCAACTCTAGACTGTCTAGGCTATAAGACTCGGCATTGATCTCTCGAGAAATATGTCTTTGCATCTCTTACCAGTTTCAATACCAAGTTTTTTCATTTGAAAGTCTCAAAGCTAGCGCCATCTATCCGCCAAATTTCTCAAACTCAAACTGTTATTATAAAAAGTATAATTTCAAAACATCTCTTTTCGTAAATATCCTTGTACTTAATTACACCCGCGAATTATGTCAAGTTTTATGAATTAATCTTTTAAAAACTGGCGCCATTTTTCAGTTTCAATTTCAAACGTTCAGGCTTTGAATTGCAGTAAAAAGGAATATTTTCTGTAAATATCCTTGCATTCAATTGCACCAAAAAATTGTGTCAAGTTTTAGAGATTGATCAATCTGGGAAAAAAAAGGATATTTATCAAAATTGAAATGAAGTCCTTGAACATTCCATCATAAATTATTGCAAGCATTCACCACAACATGGTGAAATTGAAAAGGATTTAGTCCCTATTTCACATGCACACTCGTCCTGCATGAAAAGGAAAGAAATGAGGGCAACATGTCATCAAAAGAAGAAGGACACTTTAATGACATGGAATGGAGAAACGTAGATTCGAAGAGTGAATCACACGATTTAGGCATAGAGAAAACATGAAAAACATCATTCAAGGATGAAATTTAATAATGTAAGATTTGAACAACTCCTTGTAGATATTCTATTTGAGTTTATCCTCAAAGGACAATGTTTCTAGATAGATGAATCCTTAAAAACAGTTGATTTGGAAAAATTATATATATATTCTCGTTCAATGGCAAATATCAACATTAGAAAAATTTTTTCCATTCTTTTGCCAACAAGCAGAATTACAACCAAATGACACACAACCAAAGAGGCAACCGGAAACAGGATAAAATATTCCCTGAAGGATAACGCAGTAATAGAAAACGTCGAGAGAACAATATAGAGACACACATGCATAGAGCAATCTGTGTGTGTGTGTTCGTGTTTTTATTTGACGAAAAGTAGGAAATCAAAGTTGGAATCATTCAAGGAAAACGAACAAATGATCAAAATTTTTTTTTTTTTTTTGCTCTACGGAAATTCTGTAACCAAGACGGCATGAAAATTTCTGATTCTACTTTTATTCTACACGAAAGGAAAAAAGGACAAAATCTGGAACGTGCAAGATGAATTTTCACATTTAACGAAAAATCAGGACAACAAGAACAGCGGCAACGGCAACAGCTACAGCAACAGCAGCAAGGATAATACAAAAGAAATTTTTCTACAAATTCTTCGAATATTTCTATTGAAGAAAATTTCGATTTGTTTGCTGTAGACTGTAGAGTATGAATTGTGAATAGAAAAATTAAATTTTGTTTATTTTCTCTATCTTGAATCATGTGGACAGCATTAAGGATATTTTTATATTTTTATGTATCGAATTTTGCCCGTAGAGCAAAACAGAGGAACGTGATTAGAGAGATTTTCACGGAATTGATAATTAATACAAAAGCAAATAAAATTATATGACATTGCATTGAGATATTGCACGTTCTACTGCTAACATTGAACCACAATAACTACTAGAATCCTTAAATGTTTCATCGAAATTACCACGAGAATCCTGTGTTTATTTGAATGTGCGATTTGAAGTAGCAATCACTACTAGAATCCTGACACAGACATGAGGTTTCAAATCAAATGAAGCACGAAAATTCATGTTCCAATTCAACATACAGTTTTAAACCAAAACTTGTAGTAGAATCCGCAGTGTACTTCATTTTACATTTTTAAATCATGACATGTAGATACAAGAATCCAAATCTACTAAGTACGAGGAGAAGAATCCAAATCTGAATTATTGTAGGTACGAGGAGGAAAATACACAGTTTTGAGATTGATCTTAGAATTGTTAACCCCAGTGAGTACTAGAATACAGAAGCTACTTTCAATTTTACCTTCAAATTATCACGGGAATACCAAATCATCTTCTATGTGCAACTTTGAGTCTAAATTTGTACCAAAGTGAACATTCTAAACCCACATACGAGAATACAGAATGCACTTTGTTTTACAATTTCAATTCAAAATAAACACGAGAATCCAAAATAAACTTCATTGAGCAATTTTGAATCAGTTCAAGTACGAGAATTCCAATTTGAAATTGAAATGGATACGACAGTCCACAGTCAACTTCGACATAAAATTTAAAAACAAAATTACTACGAGAATCCATAATCAGTACCGGCGTGAAACTACTGTTTAGAATCCACGCTAAACTTCAGTGTAAAATTTAACATTTCTATGAGCACGAGAATCCACACTCAACTTCAGGGTAAAATTCTAAACCAAAATTACCACGAGAATCCACAGTTTGCTTAGATGTGTCATCTCGTGTCATATCTGTGTATGACAGTTCTAGGAAGATCGTGATATGACAGAGACCGTCAAGACTGTAAGAAGAGTACAAATGAATAGCTCCACAGAAACAATTTTTTAAGTTTTTAATTGTTTCCGTAAGATGGCGTTGACGGAACTTCATTTCATCTGTCAACAAATTTGCAAAGTAATTGTCCACAATTTTGCGGGAGAGAAAATTTTCTCCCTCATTTCTTATTTATCCCTAAATCGAAATCAGTTCACCAATAGTTTACAGAAAATCAAACAAAGTTTACGTCAATATATTCTACATTTACCAAAAGTATAAGAGTATGTTAGTGGCTTTTACCAAACAGAAGAACTTCCAAAGTCCTGACAAGTCGCCATCTTCAGCAGAAACTTTTAGCACATCCTCGGAATACTTGGAAAATAAACAGACAAGAAGTGAAACTTCTTCGACGTACTGAGATGTAATTAAAATGCAAGTCAATTTATAAACATCCTTCGAATCCTTCGAATCCTTGGTTTCGGATGAGGGATTCATCGTTGCTTGGATGTGGTTGAACTATATTTTAGGGAAACTATATTTACTCATCCGTCATTGACAACATGGAACCGAGACTACTTCTTTGTTCAGGATTTATGTTTATTCACGGTCCCGGGATACTTTTCGTGTTAGTTCAGGACACGATTTTAGTGCCCTCAAATGTGGTGCCTTTGCTGTATACCAGGGATGCCACGTATGGTTTTGACTTAATTCGTATTTACGGTTTTAGTGATAGTCAAAAGGGAATTTCGGATATAATCTTATTAACTTGTTACGTACAACTTCACCTTGTCGTCAGAGCTCACACTTTCAACTATAGACTTTTCTTGGAGATTGTTTGAATCATCCCATTGAGTGCCTTCCGGGAGGAATACCATTATGCAAATGAGCTCATCTTGTCGTATATATCGTCTCAACTATTAGCAACACTTCTGAAAACGGTTTCTTTTTCCGCTATTTTTCGTCTGATTTCTGGTTCTTCCCATGCAAATGGTCTTGATAAATCCATACAAATTGGAGGATTCCAACACAAAATACCGACTGCCGGCAATCAGAACTAACGACGTTTTTATTCTAGTGTCATTTGGCAATCATTCCTACCTCTAATTGAGATTGATCTACTGAATGGTTTCTAAAGAGCACTTTCTATCCTTTTCGTCTTGAACTTTTCCTCCTTAAATTTGATGAACAACTAGGAAAGTTAGGATTTTCCCAGATACATTAGGAAAAATTTGCGCTACGGCCGCAGTCACTGAGTTTCACCTAACACGATCATATTTGCTATATTCCTCTAAACTCAACGGATGAGCTGTCAAACTTGTTTCAGTAAGAAGTCAGTTAGAAGTAAAACTTTTCATGGAACGGCGGTCAGCGCTTATTCTCGGCATGTTCTCTTTGTGCGGATCTTCGTACAATTTTGCTGTACCTCTCTCGCGCTCAATGCAGATATTTTCGTATTTTTGATTATGCCGTTATTGATTAACATTTCTTAAACACTTTTAAAATGCATTTTTCCAATTTTCAAACTTTTCCAACTTGGGGATGTATAGAAAACTTGAAACTTCCGAATTTTCCCAACATTTTCTCGTATATACACTTGGCTTTCTTCACGTTGTCTTGCATATATTCTGCTACTTGCGCCTAGGACACAGCACTTTGTTTCCATGGGACACGCCCAAAATGTTCAGGTGTTTATTTAGATAATATTTGACATGACAAATCTTCGTGAAAAAGATACAAGAAAACTAAGAAAAACTTTTAAATTTAACGGTAAATAATTTATCATGAGCTTGAAAAACCAAGACTCACCCTTAAATGGCTCATTCAAGCACGACAGCTGCACCACTGTGGAATAACAAGGGAATGAATGTGGTTTGTCCGCCATTTTGTCACGAATCCTTCAAAAAGGAACAACTACAGCGACGAAAAAAAATATGCCTCTTCTGTTTTTCATAATTTAATGTTTTTGTTTTTATTTCTCCAACTAACGACGAGACAGTCACAAAGAAACATCCTGTGAATCCTTGAGCGCATCAGGATAACATCAGGACGAATCATTCTGCACTTGTTCGTTATCAGGATTTTCAAAAGTCAAGGAAAGAATTCAGGCAAAGTGCAATTTTGTTTTGTGCGTTTTTCCATTTCCTTGAGTGTCCTTCTTGTGGATGTAATGTGCAAGAAAGGGATATACCACTTTTACAAGACGACTTGAAACAAAACTTTTTGAAAGGACGAAAAAAATGAAACGAGACACTAAATTAAAATTGCTACAAGCACTACAAAGATATTCAGTACAACTGGGAAAATAAAGGAGTGTCGTTGCATATCCTCCAAGGATGAAAAGATGATGAGTATGCTGAGGTGTGCTGTATCAGAGCCATCTATCTCACACTGGAAGCAACTCATTCTGTTAATTAGTCCTCACTTTATAAGTGCCAATATGCCGGATCTGAAAGGTGAACAAAATTCAATCTGTTCCTTAAAACCTTTATTACCTTTCTCACTGACACTTTATGCACTCAGGAAAAGGTTTCTTTAAATAATAAAATTGCCAACGAGATCACTTGAAGGTTTCATTGGCAACCAAAGAACCATAATAAAATGACGGAGCAAATATTGATACTAAAAGCAAAGGAGCAAAAAAAAATATTTTTAAAGAAATTTCATTTCAGGAATTTTGTGTCCTTAAAACTTAAGAAATTCCTCCTTTAAATGGATTAAATTTTCCTCGGTCTAAATTACATGAAGTGTTTCTTAGCATGTCTAACAAAAAAGGGGATCCTTTTAAGCCTCATACGAGTGGATGGGATGAAACATTCAACGAAGGATCTCGAATATCTGGAGCATATCCTTGTTTAAATGTACATTTTATGTGCGAATGTTTGTGTGTTTGTGTTTGTATTGTAGCTTAAAATATTCCCTGTTTTTTTATAGCTGATTCCACTTAAAGCTAATAGGGAAGATTTTCAACCTAATTTTTAACACAAATTATGAAGTACGCCTTTTCTACTACTGCTAATTAATTATTAATAATAGCAGGATACATATTATCCACAAACCTTGAATCACATGAAATATTCAAAACTTTATGGGGTTTCGTTGGAAATCTTCGAGGGACGGGTGCAGGACGCTGACAGTCTTCCTTTTTTCCCGTTAAACATATTTCCCATTATGAGGTCATTAAACCTTAATTAAAATGTCCAACTGGAGAAAGGACATTTTTAGTACATTTTCCTGTCAGATACTTTTGACATAAGTGTGATGGATGTTCGGGTCGTGATGGTTTCTTGTTTGAGGGATAAAATGTTATAAAAGATATATATTTTTTGTGTTCATTTTGGTTACCTTCAAAATCAGGAGATGGTTTTCAAAGGAAAATATTTCATTTTTTTGTCTTTCACTTGGTCTTAAGTTGCGTGTTGTGTCATGAAAAATTGTTTTTTGTTCATGAAATGCTCGAGAATAAGTTATCCTTCTTTATGTATATCGAGGATTTTCAGAAAACAAAAGAGGATTCAATGAAGTCATATGACTAAAGATGCGAAAAGAGTTCTGGCAAAAGTTCAAGGTGAATTCGTGGTGATCTATAAACGTGGGAACGTTCCAAAATGTCATTTCTTGAATAAAACATAGCTCTAAGAGTTTGCAATTTGGTGAAATTTTCCATATTAACATTCTGTAGATTTGCCTTTCCTGTCTTTTTACTTTGCAGGTTCCTTTTGTCAGCCTCGCGTTTCATATTTTTTTTGTTGCGGTAATCATTTATTCTTCAATTTCAATTATATTAGTCTAAAAGGCGCCGAGGATGTATTCTTTTGTGTCGTCCTTGCGTCACATCTTGAGTTGACCAAAGAAGTACTAACGACAGGAATGAAAAATCTTTTTAGTTTTGTTGAATGATGTGGGTGCCACTATCCCTTTGGCGAAAGTCACCAATCGAAAGAAGATAATTTGACAGCTTGAGAACCGAACAAATTCCATTAAAGTCAGTATGAAGTCTATCGTTATTTATGATTCCAATCCTGTTGTTGTTGATTCATTGGTTTTATTCTTTTCGAATTACGTACTGGTGGTGGGCATAAAGTCAGAACCGCTTCAATTCGCATATCTGTGATGGTCATAATACGTCAAATACAAGAAAACACTTTTTGTAGATTGAAAAAAAGCGAAAATGCCGGATGTGATATAGAAATATTGGCGTACGCTTTTATTGATAATTTCATTTTATTGTGCTTTTATACTAAAACCCAATGAGAGCATAAAAATATGACAAAGTCATAAGGATACAAAGGAATCCTTTAAGGAAACTAGTAAGAAAGTCACAGCAGCACGTCCTTAATTTCCGGTGGAATAATAATTTAATACTTTGACAGGAAATCAAATGACAAATTTTATTAGAAGTAAAATATTTATGTCCGCCTTGGTTCTATAGAATTCTCTATGGAAATTCACAGTACTACAGTAGATTCGAAGTTAACCCGAAAGGTTCCTGCTGTTGTTGTTGTTGTTCACTGTGCAATAAATTTTCGTTAATAATTTACGATGAAGTAAAAATTTAATCACTCCATAGAGAATATCCTTTTCTATAGTTTAGACGACAAACTACGACCAGAGTTTGGACAATTATCCTGGTTAAAGGATGTTTAAAGTTTAAGATACTGATTTATGACCATCTCTGATGAAATTCGAAAAGGATAATTTTGGAATTTGAATCCCTTTGAAAATTTTTCGGAAGTTGGCGTTTAATGAACCGTTAAAGAATTCCCAGGATTCAAAATGGTCGATAAATAATTTGTTCAAGCAATAAATTCATCAAACGTTGAATTGTCCTGAATGTTTAATACGAAATTATATAAGATTCTCATTCATTTTGGTGTGTGTGAGTTAGTGTAACAAAAATTGGTAGATTGTGTAACGCAAAAGGACTCGGTAGATTCAGCAAAGGATATAAAGTTCCAGTTTTCTTGTCTTCAAAATGAATAGCTTTTATCCATAGCTGAAGTTTCTGGTTTCATCTTTGTCCTGAAAGGATACATATAACTCAAGGATTAAATAAGGATAACATAAAAATGAAATTAACGTCCTATACATATATGTATGTATGTATGTGTACATGTGGTGGTGATGGTGGTACTGTCGAAATGTATTTGTTTCATAAATACAAGATCCTGTTCGATTTGTTTGAATGAATCATAAATGAAAAAGGACATTATCCGATTATTTCCGTATCCTTTCACTTCCACTGTACTTCACTTCCGTTTTAAGTACTTCCGGGAGAAAAAAGAAAAGCTGAATTTTCCAGATCTATTAGTGAATTTTTGGATTATCCTTGTACCTTGTGGATTTATCCTTAATTCTGGTGTTTTTTATTACCAACAATTTTGTTAGTTATTTGAAAATTCAAATCAGAATCTGACAAAATGTCCTGGATAATTGCAAGTGAAACGTTTCAACGTAATAATTGATTGCTGTTGTACATGAAATTTATGGTAACGTTAAAAACCGGAAGATTTCTATATAAAAGGGAGTAAATAATGGAGAAAGCTTTTATGTCCGCAATTTATTAACCATTTTGTTTTGAGGTTATGCGTCGAAAAACGATTATCCAGTGATTTAAGCATTCAAGCTGTTGTTTCTGTTTTAGTTATGATAACAACACGGTTTTTGTTATTTAGAACGTGTTTTTTACGTAACCTTAAAAGTGTCGAAAAGTACATTTTCGCTGTAATTTTGGTTAGAGATTAACGCTGAAAATAATTTCGAAATTGCTATCAGTCAAAACCAGCCGTTGGTCCGGTGTCATTAAAATAAAGAAATTAATGTTTTCAGTCGGTCGAAACTCATTCGTGAAATTGACAGGAGAAAAGGATGAAACAATTTACAATAAAGGATTTACAGACACAATCAGGAAACATTATAGATCATTGCCTATCCCAGATTTGAATCCTGGATCCAGATTTGAATTTGAATCTAGAAGCACAAATAAAATTTGATTAGGTCAAACGTTTCAAAATGTATCCTACTGTAAACTGAATTCGCAAGTTGAAAATGTGATCTACTGTGAATCATGCAAAAGAATCGACGCGTGAAAACAAGAACCATAAATTGAAGTGAACTTGATTGACTTCAGCACAGTCGGTTGAAAATTGTATTCATGATTTTGGAGGTGCATGTTCATATTTGTTCAATTTTTATAATGGCGTCAAACACAACGAACATATTTGTGACCTAATAAAATTGAAAAGAAATCAAAAATATTGATTATGATGAAAACTTTTGTAATAAACAATAGTTAAGTTCTAGAAACAAAACCATTAAACAAGCCAAAGGAAAAGAGGACAATGTTTCACGCGCAAAGAAGATGTTAGTGGAATGAGTCCTTGAAATAAATCGAAACAAATCCCTGAAATAGGAAAAAACGAAACCGTGTGACCTAAAAAAACAATAGTTAAAAAAAATGGTTTCACTTTTACTTAACCCCAATAAAAAAGGACAAAGTGACACAGAAAGGACTTGTGAAATGAACTTTAGATACTTTTAAAAGCATTTTGAAAAAGTCAACCATTATAGATGACATTTCGATTCATTTTGTTGTTATTCTTGTCGTTTGTGAGTTTTCACAATTTTCTCAATTCGCAGTGAGAGTCCTTGATTCAAGGATACGAGGAAAAAACTTACATTTCATACGAATGTCTTCAATGAAATTTCACTTTGAATTTAGTAGAGCCATTTTTACTGTTGTCTCCTTGAAATAAGGACACCCGAAAATGCAAGACTTCACACTTGAAAGAACGAAAAGAAAAATGTCCTGGAAAACAAGGACCAACCAAGCTTCTTAGCTTGATAAAGTGAATTTAAGAAAAACAAAAGGAACCACTTCTGCGTCGTCTTGGGTTGCATTGTTTCAGGTCTTCTTGTTGTTGTTATTGCCTTGAGTCAAACAGCAAGACACCTTCGTCCTTAACACGTTTATAAAGTCAACACAATTCTGTTCATTTTCATATAGTTATGTGTGTTGGTTCAATTCCTAGGAGCAATTTAGCATCGTTAAAAATTAATGACAAGACAGCAATGCACCATTTTTAACTGCATTCGGTTGTTGGAATGGCTTTCAGCTGTTTTCGTCCATTTTATTTTGTGCATTATCCTTTGAATCCGTTTTTTCTTTTTCGATTTTTTTGCATTCATAATTTAAATATTTTCTCCAGTTAACTTCCGCCATTTTGTTGTCGATGTTAAATCCGGGTTTGACCTAAAAATTTTCGGTGTCGTTTACTTCTAATTTCCGTACCAGGATTTTATCCTTTTCATTTTCAAATTCATTAACTTTGTTGACGTTGAATTGAATGCGCTAATCTTGATTGATATCAAAAACAAAATGGACGACTTACTCCTTCTCTCTTCATCTCATGAGCATTGGAACGAAACAGAAATGAAACGCATGATCATGAGAATCGCATGATCACAGGGTGACCCATGAACTTTCAAGTTTCAAAATTAAGGAGCGTAATAAGTAAAGCATCCATGGATGAATTCTTGAAAATCTTTCCTACAGTATAGTAATCTCAAAGTCTGTGTTACATCAACAGGAAAATTGAGACAAATTTTATTGAAACTTTTACATCAATGATTCCCTTAATGACATTTTAAGGACATCAATATCACTCACATGGGATCAAATATCAATTCACCATTACCATTCTGAATATATGTATATAAGACAAACGGATAATAACATTGAATGAAATAAGGTTAATAAAATTTAATGGAGTCCTTAAATTAAAAGTACAAGTCAAGCAATTTATTAAGACAAGTTGTAGAACAAATGAAGGAAGATATAAAACAAGTCCTTGGATAATAAACTCGTAAGATTCAATGAGAACTGAAAAGGATACATTAAAGGACATGAAATGAAGTAGTTTCTCTAGGTCATTTAAGGAACATGCTCCAGTGACCTTAAACTGAAATTGGAAAAAATCCTTTTAAAGAAAAACAAATCAAATGAAATGGTTTTGAGGGAAATTAATTAATTAACTGTGGATGCTTTCTAAAAATTATCTCATTTTCTATTGTACATGAAAAAAGTCCTTTCATAAAAGTCATATTTTTTCAATCCTCTCTTCATTTGGCAACGAGCCTTTCGCTTTTGTCCAGTATTCAGCAAGCCGAAGGATGTTTATAAACTATCTAGTTTATCTGTAATGTACGAGGACTTAGGAGTGGGTAATAATATTAAGAATAAATGTCCTTATTTATATGCATAGCCATTCATATTTGTTTCCCTTGTATAATATAATATCCTTAAGACAAAAGTCTGAATTAGGTTTTCGCACAAATGAATATGGCCACAAAAATGGATGGAACATAAAACAAAAAAATATATCCTTTCATGACCACTTCATGTATGCCATGTGAATGGAATAGAAAATAAGGATGACCTGGTTATGAAGGTTTTGTAGTCCTTTTAAATCAATTGGCTACATGTTATCCTTGGAAATTGTCTGTTTTCTTCAGGTACACTGAAATTCCTGGAAAAATCCTTTTGCAAATTAAACTTTCAATTTTTGATTATGTTTCCGAACTTTATTATCCTTGCAATTCATATTTTATGAAATTTTTCTCCTTTTTGAAATTTTTGAAATGAAGGATTAACCTTTTTCATGATTTTTGAAATACACCAAACCTCTTGGCTAAAATATTATCCTTGGCACAAGTTCAAATGTTATATGACAGGACGAACATTTTAATTATGCCCAACATTGGCTTACCCTTGTGTGTTGGGTAATCATTTTGTCAGTAGCATGACAAGAAGTTTTTCTTTCAAAATAAAAAATGAATTAAAGTGTTATCCTTTCCAAACATGTTCATCTTAAAGTTTTTAAAACAAAAACCGTCAGAAACTTTTCAAATGTGGGACATTTTTATCTTTAAGCAAAGACAATCCTAAACAAATCAGAAAAACAACAATTTTCGTACCGCAAACCTTAAAAGTCCATTAACAAAGGAACACTGATGCTTGAAAGTTTTGACTTGCTTCAAAGAAAAGTCAAGAAAACTCATGAAGGACGTTTTTTCATGTCCTTTTTTCTCTTTTTTAATTAATGTTTTTCGTTGAGTAGGTACGTCATGAGTTAATTAAGTTTTTAAGTTGAAATTTAATTGACGTTCCGCTGTGAATGGAAGATCCTGATTTCATGATGTGTCTTTTTCGAGGAAAACTTTCAGAGTGGAAAACTTCTACTGGGAAATGTTTCAATCATTAGAAGGAAAAAAAACGTTGGTACTGATTTTTTCTTCCTTCTAACATATAAAATAAATTTACCAAAACCAAAACCAAGAACACGAGGAAACTAAATTTACCTTTAATGGGAAAACGTTTGGACATCCTTGCTGGAAATTCACTTGCATGCATGCATGCATGATGACGTCAAAGGACTTTTTGCGTTGAAATTTAAGTAGTTTCAGTTTGAAAAGTTGAAATGCAGTGAACAGGAACTTTGTGTCCTTGGAAAATGTGTGAATTTCATTTGCACTTTTTTTATTGCAGACATGGAAGTGAATGCTTCTGGGGAAAATATTTGCAAGGACTTTAGAACTTTACCATATAACACTATCGTTTTATAAGAACATATATGCAGTATGTAGAAACCATTTCGGTTAGGATATGAAATAATTTCTGTGGATAATTTGATTAAGAAACTTGTTTCTAAACTTCGGAAATCTGCATCGTGTTTGTGTGTTTTCGGATTTACAAAGTTCAAATTTCCGAAATTCGAAAAGTTTAAGAAAACTTTATTCCTAAATCGAATCTTGCAGAATTCTGCAAACTGAAATTCTCCAAAGGCATAAAATCAAAATGTCAAATTAAAATTAATTTTAATTCAATAATCACTCTGTGATCATCGTGCAAAACGTACCACAAGTCACCCTGCATCATTGTCAAGAAAATGACGTCACAGTCAAACTAGTTTTTTTCGAGTACACAAATTATTGTTGTTCGTCATGGAGTCATATTAGAACCGTTACATTTCGAATTTTCCTTTCTTGCGTTTTCGTTTCATTTTTCTATCATTGATGTTTGCTGGTATAATTTACCCATGTTTATTTATTTAATAATTTTGCTGTAGAAAATAAATTCTGGACACTTTGTAATAAAGTCCAGCACGAAAGTGTGCCCTGCTGGAATTTCCCAAAAGCAAGATTGATTTTATATGGTGATACAACCTAATCCAATTCACTCGAAGGATAAAGTCCTTTTTCACATTTCCCGGGGCATCACTGTTATTGCGTTTTTATAGATTTCGTCCTGTTCGTCGAAATCGGGAATGAACCCTTTTTCGAAAGGATATAATTCAGTGATTTTTATTTGTTTTCATTCCGAGACTACACTATCGTTTTCACTTATTACATTTATTCAATTTTCAATGTTGCTTTATTTGATTTCTCTTTATACTAACACATTCCTATATCCTTTTATAACATTCCTACAGAATTGTGAGACACACTCCCATGTGATGGAGGTGCTTAATTTAAATATTCGTTGACATTTTGCTGGAAGAGCTCCTGTGAAAATGAAAAAAAATTACATGAACTTTGAAAGGACATTTAATCCCTGGAGCAGAACACCCCTTTTTTATTTTCCTCTGTCCCTGGACAAATGTGCTATTCATTACAGGGTGTAGGTGGAAAAGTCTAGATGGAAACACGGCTTTTGCATATATGCAAATTGTTTGAAAAGATAACACAGTCTGGGTTCGTGTTAAAAGGATTTTAAGTTTCTGTATAACTGCAGCTTTTCGAAACGCCATGTTTGCTTTATTAATAACGTCATTGCAATGAATCAAATGCAGTAACATCAGAGTCATGATGGCAGTGTTGGGAACACTTTAATATTTTCGGACATATCCAGGATATTATCGTCGATTTGACGAATTCAAATTTGACGCACTCCAGGCTTTTATTTGTGATATAAGATAGTGTTTTCGGAAAAAGAAGATTTCTTCGGAGTTATTCGAATAAATTTGACGGTTTCAAATCAAGTTAGCTTTAAGCCCCACGCACACGATGCTACTAAAAGCAAACTAACTTGCGTAACAAACCAGTTCCAGACTTGTTAGCGACCATGCTCCGCACACGAAGCTACTCATCCAAAACTCAATTAAATTACTCGAATTAGTACTCAAATTTCTTTGAATACCCTGGAAGCTGGAAATTATATAACTCAGGCCGTTTTTCAACTTCCGCGGCAAGCAAAAAGATTGATTCCTGATTTTGCATTTTCTCAAAACAAAAATGTCGCAAACTTTTTGTCCAAGCGACTCGACATGCAAGTCCGCTGGTGACTGATTACAAACCAGTTTCCAGGAATCACAAACCAGTTTGCAAACAGTAGTGTCATGTGCGGCGTCCCATTTGTTTATGTAGGAAGTGATTCAAAGGAAACTAGTTACTAATTCGAGTCACTAATCAGTTTCTTTTCGGTAGTTCCGTGTGCGGGCGACTTTATTCTTTCATTTCTGATAGAAGAAAAAAAAAATTGGAAATGCCTATCCAATCAGTACCTTCGGAACTATTCGGAGTATCAACTACAATTTAACAAATTTAAATTTGCGTCATTTGTTCTTTTGTCTAACACATGAGACAAGATTTCGGAAACCAAAGTTCTTGAATAAACATTTCTTCATGTTTTTCAATAAATTCAAAAGTATTCGGAGTAAAAACAACAATTTGATAACTTCAAATTCTCTGTATTTCCAGCTTTCATTTGTTACTTTGAAAAAATATTTTGGGAAAAACAGTTCTTCATAAAATATTTATTTTCTACGGCTGAAATTTTCATTGAAAATATTCGAATTTCCACCTGACTTCATATATTATTCGGTTAGTCAAATTGATATGTTTAATTTCATGAAGTAGTTAAGAGGAATCATGTTTAATAAGTGATGTAATCCAATAGTTACAAATTCAGTTATCATGTTAATATCCCCAAAAAAAGTCCCCTTGCTTTATATAACGCAACGCACAGTTGCCAATTAATTTAAGAACACTCCATGTTCCACCTTCCTTGAGGGCTTAAAATCACACTTCCTCGAGGGTTTAACGGCTCGTGAAGTGTTTCATGAGAAAATGAAAGCTGTCATCCTTGTCACGTTTATAATTTAAAAGCAACCGTGTTGATAAGAGCTCTTACGAATTGCGTTCATTTTTAACATGAAAAATTATCCTTATCGCATTTAATATTTATTAAAAACATGTTAAGGAAGAGCACTAATTCTTAATTTTAAGCTTACGTGTCAAAATTCCACCCCTGAACACGTGAAAACATAAAATACACTCACTTGTCAAAGGCAAGTGTCAAATTTAAAATTTGTAGCATATTTACGGGCGATAAACAAAAATGTTTGATATCCTTCGGTAACAATCGAGATTTTCCCTTAAAAAATATTATCCTTATTGAATAGATGTAGAAAATTTGAAAATTTATGAAAAATCCTCATTAGGAATTTATTGATGAACACGTTGCCATTGAAACGTTGATTGAAATAAAATTAATTCAAAAATTCCCATCAGTCAAGTTGAAATTTAATCAAATTGTAATTTTTCCATTCAGTAATGGTTTTCTCTACATGAAATAGAATATGATTGTATAGAAAAATAAGAAATTGTTTACTTTCAACATAATTTCCATTCAATATCAAATTTTCCTTTATCATCGAAAGAAAAATTTTCAAACTCGTAAAAGAAATTTTCGTAGCAAGGATATAAAGTGAAACATTTTCATTTTTATAGAGAAGTAAGTGTTATTGATGTTGTGAGTAAATTTATAGAATTCAAATATTATATAAAAAGAGGTCCTTGCAGTGTGTTACCGTGTGCCGTGTCGTGTGCTGGATGAAGTTTCTCTTTAAGAAAAGGATAGAAATGACAACATCGGCATTGCTAAGCAAGAATAGACTCCCAGTGGTGTGGTAGTCCTTTGCCAATAGGGAAATATCCTTACAATATTACAAAGTAATAATTCATAACTGTGTTGTATGTGTCAGGACGAGAATTTTAACATACAGGTCATGCTATCTATGATTCACGTAGATAGGGAATTCCCATGGTTGTTGTAAGGATACCGTTCAGGTTTTGTGTAGTTTGGAAAGGCCATAAATATTGACACCTTTTGGTAAAAAAGGAAACACAAAAACAAAATGGCTGCATGAAGTTACATCAATTTATTTTCAGTGTACATTTTTTCCCATCGGAATTTCGTTAGTATTGGCACAATTCAATGATTTACTTGTAATACTGTCGTCTTTCGTCCTTGATACTTTGTTCACATAATTTTACCATCAGTGGAATGTAGCAAATCTTTTCCTTGGTCGTCCTTTTGTTCGTTTCAAATCACTTTGGAACTGTGTCTTTCAACAAAATCGACTCTTCATTGTGGTTCCACGGAATCCTATGATTTCCAGTTATTAGTGTTTGCAGAATCGTTTAGAGTAGCTTATTGGTATCGGATGCCACAGGATATCAAGTTCATTAGTGAAGGATATAAAAGGGTTGTGGAGAGGTTCAAATAATTAAACTCTGTTCTTTCTAATTGATGATTTGTTCATGCTTTATTGATACTGTTACAATGGTGTTACAGTAAGAGTGCAAGATTTGAATTTTCTTATGAATATAGTTTCCTTTATCAAATTATTTAAATAATTACTATTTATACAATGTGGTCATTTGCAAATTATTTACGTAACAAAATTTTCAATCAATTCAGTGGGTAGAGTGTGCAAAATTTCAAAAGAATCGGTGCTATAGGGTTGGACCACGTGTGTTTGCATCACAAGAAAAACAGTGTGAAGCCGGATCGGAGAAGCGGAGACGTACAACTCCATATCTTCGTTAGTTTTACTCCAATCGACTTCAAATTTTCACACAATTATCTTAATACATTGTACATTAATATAAAATTATAAAAAAAACTGAAAATAAAATAAAGCAAATACCTTACTACCCCCTTAATTCTCCACAGATTTAAAATAATTTTAAATACAGATTTTTCATGAATATTGTCATAGCACTTTGATAAAGGCATCAAGGTGAAAATTGATTCTATCCTTGATATGGTGTTAATGCTCCACAGAAAGGATGCATTGTTATAGCCTGTGGGGTGTCATGTAAATTAATTTAATATTCCCTATTATTAATTTATAACAACTGACCTATGAAATCATAACAATGAAACTGGCGAATAATTCAAATATTGCACTCCAATTGTCCAATTAACAATAATTTCATTTCAAAAGCAAAATTTGGTTGCCAGGGACGCCATCTGTTTTAATTGGTACGAAATAAAAAATCAAACAAAAACTTTAAGTGACAGAGATCGATAATGTTTTGCCTCCATTTAGCGGGACAATGCCAATAAAATGGCGCTGACAAGTAGAATGAGGAGGACAACAAGTAAAAATAAGGAAGATTTGTTGTAATTGGGAGTTCTAGGTTTGTCGACAAATCAAGACTACGTTTTCGTATGCAAATAAATCAGGTGGAAACAAATCATTTATCCAGGTGAACGACTGTAGTTGTACCTGTACCTGTAGTATATGAAATAAATTGCATTCAGAATTTAAATTCAATTTATTTCCGTGCGAGGACGTGAATCAGAGCATATTAAAATGGAAGATAGCGTGAATTTGTGTTCAGGTGAATTTGATTCAGATTACACACGAACCTTTTGCTTATATAATGAAAATAGGGAAGCAACTGATAGGGCCCAATTTCAATTGAGGCTCATTTACAAACATGCAAATCGCCATGATTATGTTCTGTGATAAGGCGATTGTCATCCGATTGTGCTATTAATCACTTTCAGACAGTGAAGACAACCTTGTTCTGTAATGTGTAAACATGCAAACCAGGCAGACAACCTAGCGATAAAAGTAGCATTAAGTTGATGGGGTCCCTTGATAATTGCGACTATAAACGTGTGTTCTGTGGGGGTGAATTCTGCAATTCCCACGTCACTTCCGATCCCCATAAATTAATAAGTGAACCATAAATTATTGGGAATAACATTTGTAAGTGGGTGTTATCATATAGAACTTATTAGACACAAGGATGAGGGATGAACATTTCAAGCACTTCGAGACCTCTTGACATCTTCAACGCTCTCAGGTCAATTGGCGAATGTGAGGTTATGTTTGGTTTCAATTTGGAATTAACTTCTTGACATGTTCGTAGATCATCCACAATTCCTTGTGTTACAATAAGAACGCAAGATTTTAATCGCATGTCAGTTTGATTGTTATGATTTAATTAGTGGATGAATATTACAGATCGATAGAAGATAGATAGAAGTTTGTGCAAATGAATTTCTATACTATATTACAATGCGCGTTTCCTGTTGAAATGATGAAGAGTAAATGTCGATTTTGTGGAACAAATCAACTAAGAAAATTTATGCAAATTGTTACGAATCTATCCTTGTGTAAGTGAAAATCTTAATCCAAACATAATTTTCAAATGTTTATCTTATTAAACTAATAATTAATTTAATTACTTCCCAAGTAAAATCATATTGCAAAAATTCTTTTGAATCTTGCGTTCTTATTGTAACGCGGGAAAAGGGATAATTCTTTACAGATCATACAAATTCAGGAAAGTAGATAATTTTAAAAAATTTTCTTCTTTTGTCTTTCAGGTTCACGATGATCTAGAGAAAGAGTCAGATTATTCAGGATCTGGCTTTGGACCAGATGATGAAGATTCATCAACGCATCATCACAGCAGTAGTACAACACACCAAACATCGTCTTCGTCGTCGTCGTCATCATCAGGATCTGGTTCAGCAGGAGGTAGTGGTAGCGGAAGTAACATTGATAAGACATTAATCAATCGTCAAGATATAACAAATCGAAAGGATACAACACGTGTTACCGAATACGAATTAGGATCAGGTGATGGAGATGATGATGATGACATCGAACTAGTCGATGAAGAAGTAGATGAAGATGATCATAGTATTCATAGTATAAATCGTGGTCGTGACCATCATGATGATAATGACCATGATGATGAAGACGATGATGAAGATATCGATGATTATAACATTGAAAATTATGATGATACACATAGTACAGTTACTAGTAACAAAGATGATATTGATCTTGAAATTACCGATACGGATAACACCGATCCAGATGATGATATTGATAAAGATGATGATAATAATGAAGATATGATAACTGAAGTCACTGATCCGAAATTACACGATGTCAAAATTCCCGATAGATGTCAGTGCATGGCTTTGTTTTATTTTATTTTTTATTATTATTTTAAACACAAAAATCATAATTTAAACGAAAAATATCAATTTAAAATTAATTTAATTTTTCGTTTAAATTTTCATAGTTTAAAATTTTAATTTTTCTCAATTTTAAAATTTTTATTAATTTTCAATTTTTTCTTAATTTTCTTAATTATTGTAAATCATTCCCTTGTAAAGGCGAGTAAGTGGTGCAAAACAGTGAGTTGCATGCTTGGAAAATTTATTGCTAAAAATTTCGTTAATCATAAATTTATTTCGATTTTTATCGCTAGAACTTTGCAATGTGGTATAGTTTTGGTTAATTTTTTTATTATAAATAATTTTATTATACATTTTTTTCTTGGCAATATTTGAAAAGTTAACTTTTCTCCTACGACAAAATCTAGGTAACTTCTTGGTAGAAGAAGAAAAATTTGAAAAGTTTCCATGAATTATGGTAAAATTCGGAAACACTCTTCAACTTATTTTTATCTAGCTAAGTAACATTTGCATATTTATTACAAACCTTGTTTTGTGGCTTCTTATCTAATGGAGATATTTCATATTTGAAGTGATAACCTCTAAATGAAACTTCTAGCAAACGAGTAAAATATTGATTACGTTCTCTTAACCACAAGAGAAGCCACTTCCATGCTGTTGTTGGTTTGATAAAGTGATTTACGCAGAGAAACTTTGTGTTTTTAGGTTTTTTGGTGGTTTTATCACAAATGAGATGGTATTAATTATTAACTGATATTCTAACAGATAAATTCGTTATAATTCTATGAATAAGAATTGTATAAATTCATGCTTTTAGATCTACAAAACGATCCAGGAAACGGAAATATCATGAAAAAGGACATGTCAAAGGGTGAACATGACACATTAAATAAGTTCCTGAAGCTTGGAATCTACATTTCCTAATAGAAACAGCTTCGGCAATAGCAAATCAAAGTGGATAACATAAATTCCCCATTAAATGATGGATACTGTTTTGCCCGTCATTTGTTGTGAGGAATCCAAAGGTATTCAGGTCATCAGACGACAATAACTGTTCTAGGAATGTTGAGTTTAGTATGAAATACAAGCTATAGAAAGAGGAGTATGTGAAAGCATCTACATCATTGCAGGAACTAAGGGCAAAATGCATTGAAGGAGGATGAATGCGTTTAGGAAGTTTGAAATAGAAACTGAAATCCATTCCTATAGTTAAGGAATGTAATTTGGAACAATTAGAAAATTGTTTTGCACTACATCCCAACTGGGTTACATTCTATGGTGGATTTAGCAAATAACAACTTTAACTTCAATAGGGACAAGCTAAAACTTAAAGCACATAAAAATCCACATTGCATTTAGCACTTAAACTCGCAAATAACTCCTCATTCCATTTAATGTACCGAAAAAGGTAGTACTCAAAGAAAACTCATACGTACAACTTGAAAGTGATATCAAAAGAACATGTTAATCCCATCTGTTAACGATTGCAAAGGGACAGAATAATAGAACATCCTCAACACCGGATGTTGTAATAGGAAATGATGTTTGTCGTTCCTTAATCCCAAAGAAAATGTTCCTGGTATTTTTTTTGTGTGTATTGCGGTTCACAACCAGAATTCCCTTAGCAAACAATATTATTTACTTTTTACTTAATGATATTAAATGATACAAAAAGGAGGGATGAAAAAAAACCTTAAGTTGATGCTATAAATAAGCTAATTTTGAAACCACTGACAAGGAGTCGTCGTTGTCCTAGGGGCGTCAATGAACCAAAACGAGGTATTCCGAAAAAATTGGTTTTCGTAGTTTCTTTAAGAGGGTTACTTTGGACTTCACGTCCATATCCTGTTAAATGGATGATTACCAGGATTCGTCGAGAACAATTTCCCTGGATTTTCATGTTTCGTCTTACGAACCTTTTTCCCAACATGCCATTTACACGTGAAACAAATATCTACCATAAACGATTTCTGCTTCTTTACTTGATTGGGTTAAAAACACATTTTCTCTTGTTACGTTCGAATTAATAACTTAATAAACACGACTACAGGATTTTCAGAAAATGTTATCTCATTCCTGAAATTGTTCTTGAAATGATTCTTTAAATTTCAACTTTAAAAGTCAGACAAACATATATTGAAGACGATATGGCATATTGGTAAAAGCTTAGTGAACAAAATTGCAACTGGCAAGCGAAATGTCAAACGAAAAGCTTTTTAAAGCTTTAATCAAACAAGTCCTGATTGTGTCACTTTTTTGCGTCCTTAAAGTCTTATCTTGTCGAAAATATTTTATAGGAAAAGGTCACAAAACCAGACGAAGATAAATATTTCTTCCGATAGATGTCACACTCTGGCAGTGAAGGTTTCCCTTCATCCTTGAATAAGGATAATTTGAGTTATGTCAAAAGTAAATGATTGAGTGATACAATCTAGGTTATGTTATTTTGAACCCTTTTTCTCTGTAAAAAGGCATTTAGCCTTTGACTTTTTTCCTTCTCAACTAAAAAGGAAGGAAGCATTCACTGTCCAACACGAGGAGAAGCATTAAAACTTTATTTTTTATTTTCATTCTCGTTCTACGGAAACCCAAAAGTTCAAGACATCATGAATAAAAATAAAAGGGTTTCGTTTAAAAAGCCACGGAAAAAAAGGATCGATGAAGTGATAAATGACGGTTCACCAAAATAAATACAAACCTTCCATTTTGACTTTTGAGTCTGCTAAAGTTATCCTGTCCTCAGGGATTGAGGGAGGTAATGGGTTTCATACATGTGTATGGTAGTGAAAGATGTATGAGTTGAAGGTGTCTAAATTTTAAAAAAGACCCAAACACTTGTATATCCTGCCTTCGTCTAATGAGATTTAAAATAAAAATAGTCCTTTTCCATTCTCATTCTTGGAAGTCTTTCCGCCATTTTGCCATTTGCCATTTCCGCCATTGCTAGAAAAGTTGTTGATTTTTCTCGAAAAGGTTCATAGTGTACAGTCAAAGAAAAGGATTGAATAGAGGTTCTGCAACGTGCCTGAAATTTGTAAACAAAAAATGTAGGTATATATATTTTCCTCATGCCATCTTCTCTCACTTCCGGTCAGTTGAACTTTGAAGTTGAAAAGCTTTTAAAGAAAAAAAATGTTTTTGCGGTATTCTTGTTTTATACATTTGTAAATTATTATGAAGACTTACAAACTGTTTAGAATTTTATAAATCCCAATTGACTCATTTTATGGGATTTTGCTTTCTCGTTTCAACTTCCTAACTCTAATAAAGTTAACCCTTCTTTACTTTGGTGAAAGTTTCAAAAACTTCCGGCCGTTTTGTGATCGTTGTCCTGGAAGTTAGTTGAATTTTAAGTTGAAATTACGGTCCATTACCTCGGCAATCATTAATTGCTTTAAAAGGTCATTGATTTACAGTTCCATCCGCACGTAAGTGGAAATGTAATAAACGCATAGTTTTTGTATCCTTTTCCGAGTCCCTTTTCTCACAATTACCATTCCCGTTTTCATGGTTAAACACTACAATTTTCTGTTTTTGTACTTCAGTAACGCGTTAGCTTAATGCTCATTATCCAAAACGGTTAAGGATAATTACAGAAACAGAAAATTTGTTTCAAGGACTAAAATCAACGCCATATAGTTCTGTGAGTTTTTTGTCCATCTAAAATCAAATTAAATTTGAATTATCCTTAGGCCAAGCTGACGATAATTTTTTGTGTGTTGCAAAATTTTGATCCTTAATTATACCAACAAATTTTATCTGTTTGATACCATTATTATCTGTCATTTCAATCTGTGTCATAAAGAATCCTTCACGTTTTCTGTGAAAAATAAACACAAATAAATGTTGGGAACTTTCATGGTTCAGCTGTTATCCTTCGAATGAGGGAAGAATTTTTGTCAATTTGAATTCTTTCTTTTATTCGCATTTTTACAAAGACAGAAACACAGTGATTCCCTAATGAAGGAATTCCGAATGAATCATCAACCCTTCCGTGAATCCTGTACTCCTCCAAAAAAATATGATAGGTCGTACTTACTTGCTCGGATGTTTCGACCACGAAATTGACGTTTTAATACTCGCTCAAAAAATTGTTTTAAGAGAATTTTACGCAACGTAACGGAGGGGAAATATACTTGAAAGTGCTAGATGTTACTCGAGAAATTTGCTGGAGTAACTTCAAGCTAGTTGGAAAATCATGTTCATTTGACAGGTGCATGTAACAGACATTCAAATGTCGAATTTGTTTATGTTCGTTCATGAAGTTGGTCGAGATAAATCAAATGCGTTTTTGTACTATTCGAGTAACGAGAGAGAACTTAGCAAAATCCTCCCAAATTACTCATTTGCAGGCGAGTAAACTCTAGTAAACTCAAACTGTACGTGAACATACCTGATGTATACTCAGTGGCTTATCTTTGTGAAAACATTTGTGACATACGAAAGTTTTTAATCCTGAACGAGTAGCATCCGATAACTTGAAAATTATAAATTGACTTTGTTAAAAATCATAAATTCGTGATGAGAAAGCGAATCTAAACCAAAACAAATTTCAATCAATCTCCAGAAAGAAGTATTAAGGGATTATTTCGAGGGATAAATAATCTGAAAAGCTTATTTGGAAATAAGTTTAAATAAGCATATCATTCGACTTAGAAGAATTAGAAGGAAAACTAGGAAAAAATAATAATGGAAATTTTTGATTATAAATGATTCTACTTTATCCATAAAGGATCAATCTAATTGAATGGAAGGATAATGTTTGATATTAATTGACTCCATGAATATTTATGTCATACTTTGAGGGATGAATACATTATAAGTGGTATGCTACTTTAAGCTCGTGATAATGAGATTCGAATTTAATTTGTATTTAATTTGAATATTGAAAAGATACAAATTCAAGTATAGTTTGGCTTCAAACGCGATGCTCAGTTAATAAGACAAATTAAAGGATAATATAATTAAACACCTTCTGAATGGATATTATCATCAGGTTGTATTCATTAATAACTCTATGTAATATTGTTATTCAACTAATTTCAGAAAGGAGTTATGTGAAAGGACCAACAGGAAAGTGATTAGCAACAGAATTGTCGATTAAAAACAATTTACAAGAGACTGAGAGAAGTTTGAAGTTTGTTAGAACTAACACAAGATGTCTGGATGAGATATCCACTTGAACGAGCACTTTGAAAGGATATGAAAATATCAAAAGTCAAAAGAAGTTAAGATAATCTCGTCAGTTCAAACTGTGCTCAACACTTTATTATGGGGAACAAATGAATTTTTTACAACTCTATAAGAAAAAGAGCGTGCTACTTTATGCAATAATATTCAGACTATAAACAAATTTCATGTCTGTTGTATACAAAATACACGGAATATCACTGGATTCGTTATGGGGTTTTAAGACTAACTCACCGGGGTAAAAAAGAATACAACCATTTCAGCGGAAAAAGATATGGTGGTTATGAATAACGTGTAACTAGAAGTGAATAATAAACGCAATTCCCAGAATCATCGTTTAGTTAACTATAAAAAGCAGAGTTACCAACATGGAATCACATTCATCTCACTCGGAAAACGCCAAAACTGTTAGAGGTGCTGAAATAAATGAACGTTGAAATATTAATTTACACCACGAATAACCTCAAAGTTGGATAAAGTTATATACGAACATTTACAGACAAAGCATAGTGTTATAATGTTTCATTTATATCCTGGTAAAAAAGGACTAATGAAATTATATAAATATCCTTAGAACAGAAACACACTAATACACATTGAATGTGATGGACAATTTTCGTTTTATGGTTTTCCAACGCCTGCTATAGAACAAATTACCCTAATGACAACAATAATTTACTTTTATGGTGGACGTGGGCTTAGTAAACCCAGGACCTTAGGTGATCATTTTAATTATAAAATCTCACATTAAAGAAGATAATCGTTTTAGTTTATTTGGCCGAAAATAAGGACAAACCATTCGACTGAGTTTTATGGAAAAAATCATTTTACTGGTGACACCATGAAAATATTGTGGATAATAAATCTTTATAAATATTACCTTGTAATTTAAGAGCAGAACTTGTAAATCCGACAGGATATAAAGTATAAAGTATTTCATATGAACAATGTTATATGTGTATAGCTGGTGACATGACCAATTACTGAATTTCTTAGGTTTATTTCTGTTCTGTTCCATTCTGCTTGAAATATGAAACTGTGTTTTGTACATATAAAGTATCACATTGCACCTTCATTGAAAATGTTTTTAGTACATGTTTTATATCATCCAGAGACTTGAGAGGTACTAGAATACTGTGCATAGTAACTTTAATATTATTTTGTCTATCTTAACGTTTTCTCTTGTACATACGTAAGAACATAAAAACCCAGTTTTTATTATAAGTAGAAAAATTTCAGGAAAAGTACTTATTTTAAATGTGAAATGCGTCAGAATGAGGCTTCCAGATGGGGAGCATCTTTTACTGGACAAAAACTTTGGAAGCTTTTAAGTCAAAAATTGTTTCTTGTTGAGTTAGTGACATTTTGTCAATGATGAGGACATTACATGCTCTTTTGTTCAATACGAAAGTAGTTATCTTTGTAATCCAGTTTTGATTAAAAATTTCAAGAAATGTACTTATTTCAAATTTGAAATGAGTCACATTAAACTCTATAGATTCTGTTGAATCTAACTGCACAGAAGTGAACATTTATCCTTGTAATCTATGAGTTAATGTACTTATTACGTCTCTTTGAATTTCTAACAGATTCTGGCAATTCAATGTTTCACAAGACTTTAAAGTAAAATTAGTCTATCACTCTATCGTGTAGTCCTTAAGTGTCCTTCATTTCCTCAGTCATTCTGTGTCCACTAAAAGCTTTGGTATTAGTCAAATCCATAAGTACTTCTGAACTTTGTTAAGAGAAAACTGCAAAACTTCAAACATTATCTTAAACACTAAACCAAAAGATTCTTAACTTAATCCGTTTGTTAGAACATACGTAACACACCAGCGACGACTGAAATCTTCCTTTTTAGTCAGAAATATTTGAAGCTAAAATTACGCAAAGCATATCACTTTATCATATATCAAGAAACAAAAGTTCAAGAGCATTCTTCTTGTCTCTGAATACCGTAATTAAGGATTCTTCTTAACACAAGAAGGATTTTGTGTTCAAAAACAGAATAGGGACAACGAAATGTAAATTATGCTATGGCTTTTATGACGTCAATCGTATATTATTCATAATCTCATCCCTTTAAGTGTAGAAGATAATCATAAAAAGGAAAAAAATATATAATCCTTATTTTTATAGTTGATAACATCTGCTAAGTAAATATGAGATTTTGAGATCATTCATCTAATTCATATCTGTTTTATGGTTTATGAATATCAGGAATCTGTGCTACTGTGCATAATCGCTTAATGTATTGAAGAATGTCCTCATCTTTAGATGTCCTCCCATATATTCGCAGAATATTCTCTTGTGTAAATTGTATACATTCTATGTTATACATTGGATCACCATATTATACATCATACATAATTTATGGATCTTACGTTAGCAAACTTGTACATATAATCAAAAATTTATTGATGTATGCGGACTCACATTAAAGTCAAAAAGGAATCCATTCCTGATACATGTATACCTATCAAAGTGAAGTCATGTACCGAAGATAATCCGAAACGTATTAAATAATTAAAGCTGTACTTCTTGAAACAGAATAACTTTAATCGATTAAGTATGGAATTTAAGGCTAAACATTTAATTGAATCCAGAGCTTATAGTACTAATACAAATATCTCATAGAATGTGGTATGTACTTCAACAACAAAATATTTATTATACAGATATGATAGCGGAGTTCGAAAACTCCTTGAGGTTTTAAAGGATTATCCTAATGTTTAAAGTATATTTCAAATATTGCCAATTAAAATCACATCTTCATTCGCATGCAATTCCTCTTTGGATCCATTTATTGGCATTGTGTCTTTTTATAAAGCACAACGAATTAATGAAATAAAAATTTTACGGTTAATTAAATCGAAATTTTACTAGTAATTTAAAAATGAATTTAAAATATATTACTATAATGTTCGAATCTACTTAACAAAATTAAAGTTAGGCGATATTTTAAAATTTCCAAATGAAATTTCTCAAATATCATACTTAAAATATTTTCAGCTGGTGAAGACACTGTTAACAGACAGGATATTGCTAAGACAAATAACGAAATTGATTTGGATCCACCAACAGATACAGTCAATCAAAATAACGAAGTTCTTATTATGAATACTAAGAACGAAGATCGAACGGCGAGCTTCTTTGCTCAGCCAGGAATTCTTGCAGGTAAATATGTGCTTTCTGGCGTATGTCCAAATAAAATCGTATGTTTCATAAGGATTAATATCATCTTGGACGAGTGTCCAAAATATATATTTTCTTTAAATAGCTTCCAAAAAGTCTTCCTGTGTGTGTCCCCAGAGATCTACTAAAATGAAACTTTAGCTGCTGCTTTGGAACTTTTAATAAATATTAACACAGTGGACAAAAGTTCATTAGAAAACGTTGTTTCAAAACTAATAACATTGAAAATATATAATATATTATTAAAAATCTTGCTTTACCTTTTAATAATTCATTAATTTTCATTTTAGCTGTTATCGGTGGAGCTGTTGTTGGTCTTCTTTGCGCCATATTAGTAGTTATGTTCATCGTCTACAGAATGAGGAAAAAGGATGAAGGCTCCTATGCATTAGATGAACCAAAAAGATCACCCGCCGTTAATTCCTACGCTAAGAACGCGAATAATAGGGAATTTTATGCTTGAGATTTTTCCATAGACTCAATTAATGGTGATTTGTAATAAAACTGATTAAAACAAAATGAGTATAATGCTAAAAACAAAATGAACCTTTAAAATACAAACAAACACATATATCAAAGGTTATTCAAACGGAATGAACAATTTTCAATGAAAAGAACAAGAACATTATTAAACAAATTATTATGATCGAAATTAATTGGAATCTATGAAAAACAAATTGATTGGACTTTAACAATAACAAAAAAGAAATGTTGAAAAATTTATGAGGAGAATTTTTGAATAGGGAACGAGTAATAAATTTGAGAAGAAAAAACAGAATCATTTCTATATTGTCTTATAGAATATATAAATAAAAATATATATAAATAAATATATATATATATATATATATATATATATACATACAAAATTTAAAAACAAATCAGACTAATAATGATAATGACGCTAAGAAAAATTAAGATAAATATAATTAAAATTAAAAAAGAAAGTTAAAAATAAGGCTAAAAATCATCATGTTCACTTAATTGATATAGTATAAACACTTTTAGAAATGAAACATAACATTTTGATTACCTTACCTACAGTACATTAAGATTTTTTAATTATTATTTAATATTTTTAATTCATTCGAATAGCTCAATGATATGATTTATAATTCCAAAATTGATTGCAGCTAATTTTCTTACAATTACAATTTTAGTTTCATTTCTAAATTTGTTATTAAATATTTTGTACAATCTTTGGAACAAATTTATGGTAAAAAAAAATTATTCAAAATATGTAATAGAAAAATTAAAAACATAAAATTAACGTAGTTAAGTAAGTTTAAGAGAGAAAGTAAATAATTCAAATGAAAAGAACAAGAGAACCTATTGGATTAAGGAATTAAATAATATTAAAACAAATATACAAAAACAAAAAATTATGTACTGACATAGGAATAATTATGATGTAATATTAATAATAATGATAATACTAAAAATGTAATTCTCCTCGAAATTTAAATATGTTAAATTTTCGTATTTAAATGTCTTGTTTAACAGTCCGTGTTTTACTTATGCAAAATATTCAATATTCTAAACGAATAATAGTTTTATTACTTTTGTTTTCCGTGCTACTAAATAGCAGCTGATATCATTTCCGTGTCTTATACATTATGTTTTTAATCTATTTTCTTTTATAGAATAATGTAAACGTCTTAAAATAATTGTAAAATTTAAGAGAAACGCTAGTAATTTTCATGATTTTGTTGTAATGCGAGAACTTTTCACATTCAACGTTGATCGTGTATTGAAAAATACACTAAAATACTTTTAAATATTATTAATTTTTAACAAAATTTAATTTCCTTATGATTTGGCTATCATAAAAATGAAATTACATATTACTTATCAGAGTATTTTAAACAGATTATAATGTTGATTATTAATGCAAAAATAATTTTAATCATTTTCAATTTGATGCCATTGAAAAGTTCTTGCAGAATTTTATTTTATTTAACTAGAATTATAATGTAATTTTAAATGAATAAAAATTTTTACATTTGGCAAATAAATAAATAAATAAAATTCGTAGTAAGATTTAAATAGAAATGTTTTCAAATAATTTTAGTCAATTTTAAAATACATATCTTTGATTTACTTCAGAAAATATAAAATAATAAATTTAAAGCAGAAAATAAAATTTCAAAAAAATTGATGGGAGTCAAACTATCATTATTAATAACAATATAAATGGCAAATAATATGTTTAACTAAAAATAATGTGGTGATTAAACGATGAATCTATAATCTACATAATTATTTTATAAAACACAATTCTAGAAAAAGCAATATTTTCTTCTGATTTTCTATTGAAATTTATGTAACAAACATATGCTTTTTAATACTATGACTTTCATTTACGGGTAACAATTTTTAATTTTCATTTTATTGGGTAGCTTGCTAATAATTTTACATACTAAAAATACACTGAGCTCATTAATTCATTCCGTTTTATATATTTATGATAATAATAATAATAAATTTAAGTGGTCAGTTTTTAATGTTTTAACATCATTTAAAACTTTTGTTTTCCTTGTTACATTTAACGGAAGATATCGGGTGCATACGTTGAAAACAGAAATAAATTTCTCTTACTGGTTCTCTGGTTTAAAAGTTTTAATAATTAATCAATTATTATTTAATAAATAAGTAACACCGCGGAGTGTGCCTATAGCAAAAATGAGAACCGAAGTTAATAATTATGATTTTTGTTTTATTTTATTTTTGATTTTTCGTTATTAATAAAATTATTCACCACAAAATACTTTATTTATTGCAATGTTGAATTGTATAAGTAAATAATATGACACTAACTTAATCAAATAATTCAAATAACGTATTTTATACAAATATACAACAGGAAATGTATTGCAACAAATTTTTATTGAATGTTTAAAGCAAACACGTTCATAACAAAATATTCAATGTGATTTCCTATCTTTCCTTCTATTTCAGAAAAACAAAAATCTATAGAACTTTGTAACTATTTTGCAGACGTGAATATTTCCATCCAATTTACAAACTAATATTGAAGAGAAAAGTAACACCTAGTGCCATTAATTTTCTGCCTCCTTAAAACAATACTTTCATTAACAAAACAATTTGATAAAGTTTAAAATGTTTTATAAATAAAATTTTTTAAATGTAATTGTCTTAATCCAAAATAATGTTTCAACCACAACATGTTACTGGTCATTTTGCAGCTGTTGTTTATTTTAGAAAGGTATAAAGAACTTTTTATTTCATTTATTATTGTAAAAAGTCACTATATAAATGATCCATTTCTTGATTGAAATTTGAAAAAGGATATGCTAAAATTTAAGGAAATTAAAAAATAAATACTTTAAAAGTTAAGAATGAATGGAAGAAAATGTGGACATAAAACTTTAAAGTGAAGAACAATTGTAAATTTAAGGGAAAATTTATAATAAAAATAAAATTAAATTAAATAGAATGAAGTGATTTTCAATGATAAATAACATTATTAAGGAGAAAAGAAAATAATCAACATACATATATATTTTATTACACTTTTTTATTGACACTTTATTTTAATTATTTCATTTATTTTATTTTTGATTTGTCTTATCTTTTATTTTTATTCTTTTAAATAAATAATAATTTATAACAAAAATAATTGTAATGGCAATAATGTTTTAAATACATATAAATGTACGTAAACATCTCATTCATCTTATCATTTCAATTTTATGTGTTATTAGTCTTTAACAACTTAGGAATCAACATTTTCTAGCTAATACGCACAAAATTTGAGAGTACCAGGATGGATTGAGAAGATTTAAAAGTCACAGAGATATTTAATAACATTTTATTTTGAAGATTGAGTTCACAAATATTAACAATTCTATGAAGTCTTTATTTTGTCTTTACTACTTGCGGTGAAAAACTTTTTGATCACCGCCAGTGAACACACGACTGGTACCATTATTGGCAAGAATAGTGGTATGTACACTGCATACTTCTGTTCATCTGGGAAATACAACTGCTCCAATAGACTAGCATCAAAGAAAGCTCGTTCTGAGGATATGTAGGCTCTTTTGGCATATTCCGAAGCTTTCACCAGTTCATTATTCGCTAAATACTCTTTCGCCTTCACAACACTTTCATGCGCTTGGTTAATGGCCCGCCCGACATCATCGTTGATCAAAATGTAGTTTATATCATCTGCAGGAAGATCATTTACATTATCATGGTTACAAGAAAACAGAATCATCTGAATGAATACCTAAGAGTTGAATTAGAGACTGGAGAGTGTGTGTCACTGTCATAATGTGACTTACAGCTGATCTTCGCACGAACGCATCATATTCCCATGAACGCGGACCCAATTGTTCTATATCAGTAACTGTGATAGTATTATCAAAGTACTAGAAAAAGTATTATTATGTAAAGTTGGTTAATTTAAAAGCAATGAAAATGTATACATCAGACGGTATGTCTAGAAGCTTTCCAATGTGGAACAGGAGAATTTGCATAACGTCTTTCGAAACAATACTGAACGAGATTTTCTGTTGATCGTCATTGTACTTCAAACACAAATCAACAGGTGGATTGTATATTACCACACTTCCCCAGTTGGGCGATAGAAACGATTCAATTTTATCTCCACTAGCTTTCTTTCCATCCGGTTTATATACTCTCAGTGGTGAGATGTCGCAAGATGGAACGTACACGATCAAATGTATACAGGGTTTATCAGAAATGCTATTTCCAAGTTTTTTCTCTATAGCAGTGATCATGTGTGGAAATGTTTTCTCTTCAACAGCAAAATGTCGCCCGATTTTTGTATCATCCTTTACCTATTACAAATTGAATTGAGATGCTGCATAGATTAATAGAATTAAATCACTCACTTGCTTTAAATTGTTAACAAAATGAGCCTCGTATCGCCATTGTGTTTTCAATGTGTAGTTGGACGTAAGACTAATGCGATCCAGGAATGGTTGAATATACACTAAAAATGATTTGTGATCAGTAAATCAAAGCATAAAGAAGCAAGTAGCAAATATATACTCTCTGCAGCTAGTCTAACATTCCAATTGATGTCCATAATGTCTGGACGTGGATTTAGCACCGACACAATTATATCGTATTCTGGCTGCACAGGTGTTCTCTTGCTCTTGTGATCCAAGCGATTCACATCGTCTAGGGTTGATTTAATTCTGTGAATTTGTAATATTTGGTATTTGATTACATCTGCGAGGTGCGACGTAACTACTGAGCTTCGAAATAATGCTGTCCGATCGGACGTAAGTAACAAATCTTCTTTAAGTTTGTGCCATTCTAGGAAAAGGAAATCTCCTTCCTTTACCTTGTTCTTACGTAGAACTGCCGACTCTAGTCCGGCTGGTGTGTATATCTTACTGGAATCAATGCCAGTGACAGACTCAAAGTGAACCGTCCAATTCTCTGTTTTAGAAACAATGTACTATATGGAAATATCAAATTTTTATGTTGCTACCAGTATTTGCGAAAGTCTCTGTTAACTCTCTGACCATATTCTGAGATGTTTTTGGATTTTGCGTGTAAATCGTTATCACTGTTGATATTTCTATTGGGATGTCCTGTAATCTCTTGATTGCTGTATCTGGAAGAGGAACTCTGCAAGGGAAACGTTTTATGGAAGTCTGTTTTAAGGGATCTGTATATAGTTCACTAACCGATATACTTCTGTTGTTTTCCACCACATCGGTACACCAATAACTATCACTACCGTCATGAATGCAAGTGACGAATAAATTCGATATTTTCCTGGAATTTCACGCGTTACATTGCATTAGAAATGTTTTTTTTGGTTAATGTTACCTTCATCTGGATCTTCTTTTGTTTCTACAACAGGAGATTTCTCTTCTTTAGTATCCATTACTAACAAAATTGTTGGAAATCTTAAATTTTCTCAAATCGACTGCAGAATTGTCAACAACATTCGGCGTTTCCACTGACAAATGTCAAACTGACGTCAAATACTGATTGAGCCTAACTACTCGACTCAGAACGAAAGTAAGGAAACTTCTTTGTTATTAATTAATTTGTAATGATATATAAAAATTAAAAATATTTAACGAATTAAATGAGATTAAAAGTATATAATTCAAGTTTTTATGAGGATACTTTTATCTCAATCATAAAACAATTGTAAGGTTAATCTAACAAAATGTTTTCGGTTTTAGTTTCATTTCCAAATTGTTCCCGATACTCACTTGTTGCCATTATTTTGCTTTCAGGTACTGCCATTGTTTAAAATCAATTTTTCTTCAATTTTCTTGTAATTAATCACAAAAATACTTGAAACTCCTCAAGCTTCCAACTTTAAATTTTTTTAATCTTGCGAGAAATTATAAAAAAATCCAATAGAAAGTGAAAGTTTTCGCTTTCTGACAGAGAACTGTGCGTCGTTTCAGAGAGTGACAGCAGCCGCACAATTCGCCCGGTTATCAAAAATCCACTTAAACCAAACAGAAACTGCAAGTCAGATTAACCCGAAGAGGCAAAGATCACAGATAAAGTTAATTAGAGTTATTTTGTGAGTTTGCAATTGTTCAAAGGGTTGGTTTCTTGTGATCTAAAGTTAAAAAATGTCTGAACTGAGATTTGATGGACGAGTCGCAGTGGTAACTGGAGCTGGAGCTGGCCTAGGTCGGGAATATGCACATTTGTTCGCGTCCAGAGGTGCAAAGGTTGTTGTGAACGATTTGGGAGGCAGCTTTCATGGGGAAGGAAGTTCTACAAGAGCTGCAGACGTTGTTGTTAATGAAATCACGTCCAAAGGTTAGAATCTCACAGATAAAATTTTATTTCAATAGAAAATAACACATAGTTTCACCACATTTCAGGTGGAGTAGCTGTTGCGGACTACAATTCTGTAGTTGAAGGTGAAAAAATCATAGAAACTGCATTAAAGAATTTCGGTCGTGTTGATATCCTCGTGAACAATGCTGGAATTTTGCGAGATAAAAGTTTTGCGAAAATGTCAGAGCAAGATTGGGACCTCATTCATAATGTACACTTGAAGGGAAGCTACAAGACTACGCAAGCAGCTTGGCCTGCTTTTAGGAAACAAAACTATGGACGGATCATAATGACTTCGAGTAACTCTGGAGTTTACGGAAACTTCGGACAAGCTAACTACAGTGCCGCCAAGTTGGGACTAATTGGTCTGGCGAACACTTTGGCTATTGAAGGTGATAAATACAATATCCATTGCAACGTTATTGTGCCCACTGCAGCATCACGGATGACTGAAGGCATCCTTCCAGATCTCTTGTTCAACGAACTGAGTAAGATTACATGAAATAGATGCAAATCTCATTTTACAAACCTTCAATTTTAGAACCGAAGCTTATAGCACCTGTTGTCGTTTATTTATGCCACGAATCAAACAACGAAAATGGTTCTATAATAGAAAGTGCTGCTGGATGGGCTACAAAAGTTGAAACAGTTCGAGGAAAGGGAACTGTTTTGAGGACATCAATTGATAACGACAATATCACTCCGGAGTATGTTCGAAAAGTGTGGGACAAAGTTGTTGACATGTCTGAGGCTAAACATGTTAGTGCAATTGCTGAAGCAAGTGGATACCTTATGGAAGTACTGGAAAATTTGAAAGCTGGATCTTCGAACGAAGATGGAGATACGAAGGACACATTTGAGTTTGGCAGCAAGGAACTTGCATTATACGCTCTAGGCGGTGAGAGTTTTCACTTTTTATTTGGATATCCAATATTTAAAATGCAAATTTGATTTTAGTTGGAGCTTCTGTCAAAAATAAAGATGACCTCAAGTATTTATATGAGAACCACCCAGATTTCACAGCATATCCAACATTCTTTGTGCTACCTGGTTTAATGCTAACCATGCAATCCAATTTAGTTGCTTCAGCTATTAAACACACTGAAGTAAATCTGACCAGTGTAAGATCTATTTGGGCTTTAAAACTTTGATTGTGATTGTAGCACAGTTCAATTTCAGATTCTTCATGGTGAACAATACATTGAAATCGTTAGCAACATTCCAACAAGCGGTAAACTGACAACAACCGGAAAGGTGATCGATGTTATGGATAAGAAATCAGGTGCAGTGGTGGTAACAAAATGTGAGTCGTTCGACGAAAGTGGAAACTTGGTTGTCATCAATCAAAGTTCCATATTTATTGTGGGAGCAGGAAATTTTGGTGGAAAGAAGAATCCTTCAGATGAAGTGGTTCCAGTTATGTCAACTCCAAACCGGAAACCCGATAGTTTCATTAAATATAAAACTTCCGTCGATCAGGCTGCTCTTTATAGGTGAAACTATATTTTATTCCAATCTTTTTATTTTTTGACACTGGTTACTTGCAGGTTATCAGGGGACTTGAATCCTTTACACATTGATCCAGATATTGCTTTAATGGCTGGTCACAAAACCCCCATTTTGCATGGGTTGTGTACATTAGGTTACAATCAAAATGCTTTCGTTATTATCATGATATTTATTATTCCATCTTTAGGATTCTCTGTACGTGCTGTTCTTGAGAAATATGCGAATAACGATTCCAGTCTATTCAAGTGTGTTAAAGCAAGATTTTCCAAACCAGTCATTCCTGGACAAACCCTACAAGTGGACATGTGGAAAGCGGGAAACAGAATATTATTCCGTACAACAGCTGTTGAAAGCAAACAGGAAGTCATCACTGGTGCTTATGTCGATTTGAAGGAGGTATCACCCGGGATACACAAGCTTTAAATTTCTTCTAATTGTGCAATTATTCGTTCTCTTGTTAAAACATTATATTCATGGTTATTGGCTATATTGAGGTGTCTAGAATTTTGTAACTTTTTCATGGGAAAGTAAAATTAGTGTTGTTAAAAAATATTTCATTTAGTCGTGATCCTTTGACCCTGTTATTACCCTAAAAGCAACAATGATCACGTTGGTCTTATTGTGGGTATAAACAGCAGTTATAGATGTCTCAGTTATTTTCAGTTTTTGCATTTTTAAAAGGAATCAACAACGTATTACAATCATTTTATTTTGAAAAAAGAGCAGCTTTTCTGCGACTGCTAACGTAAAATGTTTGTAATTATATATCCTTCCTTCGTCGTACGCAAAAGGTTAACGATTCTAGTGCAATCTCTTTGGCAAACTTGATTTGATTAGTGTTTATTTCCGGCATCTTCCAAGATTTGTAGCTTCCGTGACTCAACCATTTAATTATAAACGTACTTAACATTCCAAATAAAATTAATGCCAGTGAATAAACCTTTGATTACTGACAGAGAATCGTGATGCAAGCAATTAATTTCTTCAGTTAAGCAAACAATCTTTGCATTTGATGCGTTCTAATGAGCTTTAGTTCCAGATCATATCTAATGCATAAAAATTCTATAACTTTCATCTGTATGGCTACGATAAATTAACGTGGAGTTTGAAAATCGAGAATCATTCATGTTCGCTAGATGTTCATCCCACAACAAGGATTTAACGCTATCAAGAATTTCAATCAACCCCTCAAGTTCGAATACAAATGGTGGTAGTGTGGAGCACAGGGAAATGTGTGTTGGAGAAATGCGTCATAGCCCATTACATGCATCCATTCTGAATGTAACGCTACTATTGATTTCATGAAAGGCATTCCTACCATAGAAGATCTACACAAAAACGAGAATTGTAATGAAGATACTAAGGAAAGACTTAATTAAGCACAGATAAATATCAAGTTGAAGTGGATTGTTTTCCGCAGTAAAATGTAAAATAATTGTTAGTTGATAATTAAAAGTTCATTTATTTTTAGGTAACAAGACTTCGTAAAGTTATTACAGGTATTATCTAGTGCAATTCTGAAATCGCACTTACGTAACATGAATGAAGAGCAAAGAATAAAATTGACGACTCACTTATCTCACATGATTTTAATAATAATAATAATAACACCTGACTCTAATATTTGTATGTTATGTGCGTCACAAAGTCAATATTGAACGCTGCTGGAAGAATTTGGGCTCTTAATAAGCGACATCACATAAAACTTTATATCTTTTAACGTTCTTGTTTGTATCTTCAATCGAAACATTCCAAAATGTTTATAAAAACAAAAATATATAATATACATATTTGATATGATTGGCTTTCATGGATTTATCTGTTTTATACACATCGAGTTGAGAAGTCAATTGATGATTCTAACGAGAGAAAGGAGAATCATAAAAAACAATGTTATTGATTGCTTCTGTTGTTCACATTCTATGGATATCCACGTGCCACCAAAGGCGTCGATAAATTCCTTGGTCTACAGAATGAATTGCGTTTAAATTTGAGTAAAGCTTGAATGTAAGCTAAAGTTACGTTTATATAAAACGGAAGCTTCAATTATTTTACCATATAAAATTGTGCCGGTTTTAACCGGTATCGTTTACTAGACGCCCGGGTAACTTTGTCAAGTAAAGTGCACCTAGAATTCCTTGATTGTTCTAACAGAATGACCTTTCCCATCATACTTGATTAGTATCCAAATATTATTGTGAGAAACAGATATAGTCCTTTGACCCTCATATGTCGAATCCTCATCAACAATGTTGTACATAATATGTACATGCTAAATGATTGAAGAGCTTTTGCTACAGAAGCTACCAAACTAATTGGGGAGGAGTACTATGGAATCAAACCGATATATACGCATGTACGATCCGTTGAACGTTCATTCTCTCAGTGGTTAAAGTGACATGAACGTGAAGACATCGGGCAACTGCTGCAAGTCATGTATCAGCATGCTTTTCACACAACAACAAATCATATCGCAAATGGTAAGTTTACTAAGAAAATTAAAAGTACTTACGTTCTATTCGTTGTAAGCAATGTGATATTACAATGTTATCAATATAAGTTTTGTTGCATACTCGTATGTTGAAAAATTCCCTTCGTGATTTGTACTTTCAAGTGAATTGGTGAATGGAAAAATCGATTTTCTCTGTACTATACCGCGTGGGAGTATCTAGATTTTGGTTAACACTTGTTTTAAACGTGATAAAATAGTTTAATCAGTTATTAAGTGAATCCTTAACGCAATTATCGTGATTAATGAGTTGTATTTGTGTTTTAGTAGCTATTTGACGGTGTAATTGATAAAATTGTGTTTCTCGTACATATATCTTATACTTTATCTTTATTAAAAACATCGTGTTTTTATAGATTTTTATTAATAAAAATATAAAATTCAATTTTCATATGATTCAATCAAAATTTTACAAACAAAATTTAAAGAAGACCGGTGAAATTGAACCGTAGGTTTTTCTGTTAATTCATCAAAAATGAAAAACGTGCTTGGAAAATCGTGATTTTTCCTTAAGGACGTTTATGTATAAGGGTATGCCGAAATTTCATCATCTTTTTGAGTTTGAAAAATATCAAGACTGGAGAAGTATCCACTCTCTGGAAAAGCTCCATATGAAAAAGTCATCTCAAGGGCATATTCATTTGGAGCAGGCGCACTTGTTTTCATTAATTGTATGAAATGAAGACGAAATAGTGAAAAATTCTTGTGAAATTGAAGTAAAAGTAGAAAGTCACAAAGAATTGTAACAATTTGTTCGTTTAATCAAATGTAAATTGATTGCTGTACATTTAAGGACAATTATTTAAAACGCTCATTATATAAATGATAGCATGCCGGTATCCGGCAATTTGTACTCTTTTGGGGCATGGCCGTCCCTCCAAAAGCTTTACATGTTTTACATGTTTAACTTGAGACTAATATTTATATCGAGTTTTTATTTTCTTTGGTAAACTTTTCAATGTCGTTCATGGTGTCTTATGATAAAGTAACCGCGTTTTTTTAATCCGTAATACTTTAATTTGAAAGGAGGTTAAACGTTGGGGTTTGTTTGGATTGAAGAAGCGCCTTCTTGAAACTAAATTTAGAAATTGGTCCACAGATATTCACATCCATGTAAGATTTGATATGTACCACAATTTCAATATAATATGTGTGCATATCCCCCAACTTTGTCTTTTGACTTTTCCTGATTTTTAAAAGTGATAGCTACTTGAATATCTTTGAAAGCACTTGCTTGAAATGATCCAAGTTTTCCACTTAATTTTAGTTTTACATACCCAGATTGTTGTTTATTAAGGGTATCATATTCAAAAATCATTATGTTTTTGTTATTTGGCTTTAAAACACCGTAAGATGGATCTTAAGTCATTCTCAATTGGATTTCAATAAATTTATTGTCTTCCGTTTTTCTTTAAGAAGTATTTGATACTTTTTGTCCACAAATTTGTTATTGACATATTTTCAACATGCTGACACTCGTATTCCAAGGACTATAATAGGAAATCAATCAAAAACATGATGCTCAACAAAAATACATTGAACCTACTGTTTTCATAATGCGAAGAACCTTCATCCCTCGATGGTTTGGTGATTTTGTCAAAACAGCGTTTATCGACAGGCCGAGAAATATGGTATTCCGGTAGCATTCATTTTATGTTGGTCAATATAGTTGAAATATTGTCAAGTAATCATTGAAAAAGCTTCATGGAAGTGTCTTTTGCAAATCTGACGACATGACAAGTTAGTTTAATAGGCTTCGATACCATTCATCATTCCTTGTCACCCATAACCACTAGATGGGATACTTGAAAAGATTTGTCCACAAGAAATGACACTTTAGACGTAGATAAAGTGAATCCAAAATTTGAATCATTATCGAAGTACGGTGTTACCCTATAAATGGGAATCTTGCTGTTTTATGAAAGGCAGTAGGTGTTCTGCAGCATCTGTTGTTACTAGATAATAATGTTTAATTGAATTTTTTGATACAATAATGTCATGCAGAGAGGATCTTGACAGAAGCATTCGTTTCAATTTAAAAAGCTATACTAAAAGGTTCTGTTTATTCTCCAAATATAGGAAATTTCGTGCCTCCAAATAGAAATACAAATTTATATTTACAAAAATATATAGCTACCAATTAATTTTATTAGATAGTGTAGACAATTCCGCGTTTAGAAATCCCATGGCACGTGCAAATTCCATTTTCCACTTTGGGTTACTGAGCTTCATGTTTTACCTTTTCCATATATTTTCGACATGAAAACGTATTTCCGCTCGTTGAGTACCCAGTCAAACTTTCTTGTGTTACAAAACACCGTCACATTCCAATTGTTAATATCTACGAAACTAATAATGCGATAACAACGGTTGAGGTCACAATGGATATTTATCGTGCAACGTTTGTTTTGCCCGTGACGGGCTAGTGTAAGCGCCTACGAGTGATTGTTTTCAATTAGCGTTGTGTAAAATTATAAATCAATGTAGCGTAAGAATGTGTTTAGCTAGCGCGTTGATTTGGGTGTCATTGTAAAGAGCTTGAAAAGTACAATCAGAACCTAAAGTGAAACAATAAAAACATTTGCCGAAATATTTGTAAAAATTGGTATTAAATTGAAATGTGAAAAAAATGAAAGATATCGTCTCATATGTTTATATATTAAGTCGTAAATGCGCAGAATTTAATAAAACGCAAATCAGGCAAATCGCGAGATCAAAATCAAAACAAATTTAAAAAACCTAAAATGTCCAGTGCCGAGAAAATGTCAGAGCTATGGCAGCAACGAAGAAGAAATGGAAAAACTGCTTTTTTTACTTAATATAAAAATTCTATTAAAAGAGATTGATTAAAGTCGATACTAATAAAAAACGCTTATTCTGCGGAAAATTTACGCACGGAGCTCGACTACTTGTTTCCTTTTATGAGTTTTATCTAAAATTACCTACAAAATTTTGCAAGTGGTTTTAATTTGGCTCCACAAAATCTAGAATTTCCCTTATCCTCTTACTGTTTTTAGCTAGTCAAGTCATGTAAATTGAGAAGCTGCTGATCCATTTCATTTAATGGGCAAATTTTTGCGTATCGAATATAAGTAATTGATACTTCATAAATAATTTGCGCATCTGGCACCATCAAATTCATTATTAGCATCAGACACCAGGCTTTAAAATTCTGCCAATTGCCAGCCAAAATATTTGGCGTCTTAATTCTTTATGTGATTGATGTAAATGAATATTAACTATCTAGCGCCTGGTTACGAAGTACACAATATGATTGTTTTTGCGGCGCTAAAATTTATTGGAAGACGTGACCACCAGCCAGAACTGGACTAAAGGTCAAAATGTTAAAAGTTTGGTGACAAAGATGAATGAACAGGCTTCAATTGGATTGGGACTAATGCGTGACTTTTGTATATATCCAGTGGCTATTCAAGTATCCGTAGACCCAAATTATCCATCGATTTTTGTTCGGCACGAATACTCGTGTTACCTTTGTCCCAAAGGTTATTATGTTAAATTGACCTTCAGTATTCTATATATAGTCAAATAATTAACATTAGATATGCTAAAATAATGTGGTACATTCGGTTAATATTTTATAACTTAAACTCTACTCACTTTATGTATTATATTTCACAGAGATTGCTAAAACTTTAAATGTTCATTTGCAACAATTGGCAAATATCGAAGTCTATAAAGTTTATTAATTGACCAAATAAAAATAATTAAAACAAAACCAATTCCAAAGAAATGTGTCTGAAAGAATGTTCATTAAATTTAATTGATCATTGGTACGGGATGGAATAAAAAGAAAACTTTAGTTACTTCTTAAGATTAAGAGCGTAGTACGTGGAATTTGTTTTGAGTAGGAAAAAGTTTTAAAGGATTAGAACTAATTTCTCTTGGATAGTCGTTTCTTTCAGAAGTTAAATGAAACCTCTAAGTTATATTCTATCCTAAAGTACTCAGTAGTAATTAATATCTTTAACTGAAATGTGTTTTTCGCTTCGTGAACTAAATCGTTAAACTGTAAATTACGAAAGTATATCTACTGCTGCTGATATAAAAACAAAAGTTGTCATCAAAATGCCGAAACAATTTTCTTTATAAATATATAAATGCACTTCAAATTTTAAATATCAAATAAAGTTTAGCTTTTTATTTAACTTAATTTTCAATTTATCAAGTTAACTTGAAAATTTTTTAGCCGGCACTTCCCATCAATCACATTGTAATATTTATAACGGCTTTATCTTATATGATGTGCAAATGTAGCCAACACAAAAAGCGTCTAAAAAAGAAACATTAAAAATAGCTATCATTGTTGTTTGCAAAATTTTAATATAATTTTTTTGTAGGATAAAAGTTTTTAAATTAAATCTGTAAAAGTATTCAGAAGTGATTTCAGTAATTTGAAACATTTTAATGCTTCGTTATATGCAATCAATGAGACAAATTTATACAGTTTATAACATCTTTTATCTTTAACATATGGCATATGACATTTACATAATGAAATATGGTAACAAATTTTTAATAAAACTTTGTAATATAATGTCACAACAATTTCACACAGTTAACAAGGATAATGATGAGCTGTTATGATAATTTTTAAATTAAGTCAAGTGGTTTGTAAATTGACTCAATAATTCCTCAATGGTTGATCTAGATCAATTTTTCATTTTTGATGGAATAGAAATTAAATCAATTAAATTGAAAGCAAGTTTGTCATTTGCATGTTGAAAATTTTCAACAAAATCAATCTAATAATAAAATTGGGCAGATGCGAGTGAGACCCGCACATAGAGAGTTCCATTCCACCGAACAAAAAAAAATTACTTTTATATTATTTACACACTAGTACATACTTTGTGAAAATTTGAAGTGTCTACCTATTATGGTTCCAGAGATACAGCCCTTTGACAGACGGACGCACAGCGAAGTCATATTAATAGTGTTCCGTTCTCACCCTTTGGGTGTTGAAGAGCTGCGTTTCCTAAATTCCTAGGAACAATTAGGATTGGTACAAAGGAATGGATGGCACGAATCTCATTTCAAGGAACTGCCAAGGAAAATGTCCCTTTCAGTTCAACAATTTCTTACTTTGCCTTCCTCGGTGTATAGATATCAAGTTTGTAATATGGAAATTCTTCGATATTTGATATTTGACGTTGAGGATACTTACAAAAGATTAATATCTACAAGTTTCAGGTGAAATGTAAGAAGTCAATGTCATATACTTCTTTTACTTTTCTCAAGTGGCTCGTTCATGGTTCATGAAAATAAAAGAAGGTTAAGGTTCAACAAATTGTTGGCTGCGATTCCCAATAAAAATCAAACTTCTGATTCATCGCAAACCTCTGATCTGATAACCAAAGCAAGTAATTATCTCTCGTTCAGTAAAATTTACTAATTAAATAAATACATAAATCAACTGTGTGCACTTGAGCATTGATAGTGTGGGAGTTAAATGAAAAGCCGAGTTAGTACAGATAGACTGAAGACGCTCGTTTGACTTTGGGATGCGGTTAAAAATATAAGAAAGATCAAAGCAGGCGCCACTGGCATTGTGTTGGTTAAATGTGTTGGTTGCCAAGAAATCTCTTAATGTCCTTAAGAAATGTGCACGTCACAGAATGGCTTAAATATAAATCATTTAATTCTTATAAAATTGAATTCTTCCATTTATGTCATTTCGCATTAACATCTAAACTACAACAGATTGGAGTGACACTAATGTCATAACAAATTCATGTTTATAATAACAGATATAATAAAAAATAAAAAATATAAAAAGAAAATTCTCTAAATAGCAAACCTATTCATAATCACGTGTGAAAGAATTTGAGAAATCAGTAAAATTTGAAAATTTGCCAACATTTTTGCCCCCTGAAATGTGTATTTCGATTTGAATACCTCGCTGCACAATTCCCGAATTTACTTTGATTTAATAACAAGTAATTTTCTTATCTAATTTGCGTCGTTTTCGTTCTTAATTTATGGAAAATATAGTTAAACCGTATAAATTTGAATTTCCGTCCTACTATTTTCAGTGACCTGTCACATGAGTCAAGTAGAAGACAGGATTCTCAAATGAAACGACTGTGAAATCACGTAGAGATGTTTGTTACTATTTATTCTAATGTTAAAAAAATATTTTTCACATGACACCCAATGGCAAGGTCTTTTAAAAAACACCGGAACGCGAACATTTAGAAGTCAATCATTAATGAAATAACAATAGATTCGGCAGGTGGTCGATCGGAAGTCGCATATATATATATACGGCTCAAAGGGTTAACTTCACTTCTATGTATTACCAGACATTTCCCTAGATATCTATATTTAACTAATTTCTGTATGCGACAAACACAGAAGCAATCAATACACTAGTCTTCTCAGCAGATGGCCACAGGTGGCACAGTGGAGAGTGAACACTAAAGATGAAATATCCATCAAAATCTTGGAATCCTGTCTAGAGGTTTTAGTTAAATCACACTCTTGTATATGTAGTGTTTTCTCAAAAGTAACTCAATTTGCAAATGTTGACTGAACATTACTAATACTATCTTAATGCTCACTCTCAGCTCATACTAATTTAATCTAATTTGGCAATCCACTGTAAACTTGGCTCAATCATTAAGACTTGAACAAGTACAAGTTCATTTTCTTATTTGAATACATGAGTCGAATCACATGAGCATCTTCTGAACGCAAAAGTTTCGGCTTTCAGTTCTGGGCGAGAGCTCGATGTTTTCCTTTTATGCACCAGATCAGTAAGCTCGGAACAGCTCAAAGCAACAGTTTGTTTTAACGGAAGTTTACAAAGTGAATTGATCCTTGCAATCAAAAAATTTTTGTGTAACGCGAATAAGTTAAATTATTTACTGAGTTAAAACAAAACTAAGCAAAAGATATAGTAATTAAAATCAACACTTATTAAGTGAACTTTAATTGTTTTTAAGATTTTTAAAGAAAATCAATTTATTTTTCGAGTGACGAAGTTCTAAAAAAATCACCTCTTCGCTCATGCCATGCGCCATAAACTTGCTCAGTTTTTTCAAAAACAAACAGGCCAATGCAACTTTGAAATCGACTTTAAAGAAGGTTAATAATATTTAAAAACATATATTACTAGTGATATGGTACATTTGACACGAAATTTTTAGACCGCGAAGATTGTAGTTTTGCGTCAACAATTGCCTCGAAATATATTTTCAAAAGTTCCTTATAACTTTCACTAAATGCGTTTTGAGTTATTATTAGTTCGATTCAAAAATAATTGTTAGTGTTTGTAGCATTTGCATTTCTAAGATTTTTGAATGGCTCGTAATGCAGAAACAATTCTTTTCCTCCTTTCTTGATGTATTATATCAATCACAAGTGAAGCACTAAAACTGCATAAAATCAAGATTAAAATTTTATTTAAAATCAGATTCTTCGTACAGTCCTCCCACGTAAGACGTTTTCTCTGTGTAGAACTACAGAAAAGAAATCAATGGTTAAAAACAAAGTTAGTCGTTCTGTAAAATCCTTTCTTAAGTAAATCATTGGTCTGTTCACGTACAGCTTGAGGTACTAGAGTTTACTCGGCTATAAATGAGCAATATGGGAGGATTTTTCTAAGTTTTCTCTCATTACTCGAATAGTAGAAAATGGCATTTGAGCAACTACTAACGTCAAATTGCTAACATCGGTTACATGCACCTGCCAAATGAACAGGATTTTCCAACTAGCTTGAAGTTACTCGAGCAAATTTCAAATTGTCTCAAAACAATTTTTTGAGAGAGTACAAAAACGCCAATTTCATGTTCGGAACATATTGCTTGAAAAATTGGTCCACCCTTTAAGAAATGAAAGTGTATCCTTGATAACAACTTTGAGATAACAGATAAAAATCCAGTAATGATATTGTTGAACTATACGTTTGAATCGTTCAATAACAGACTCCAGAATTAGCAAATCTGAGTTTTGCGTGATATTTTCTATAAGTTTGGATACTAAGTTTCTTGATAGTGAAGCCCTCAGTAATGTGTTTCTGTGGTAGATACTAAATTTTATAGGTAGCTCATCGTTACTGGGTTCGTGATGAGTTATGTACAACGAACACGTTTTACCTTAACAGCTTATCATAATTTTATCCCATACTTCAGTATCTTGTCAAAACCATTTTTCCTCGTTAGAGTGAAAAATCATCTGTGCTTTTATGGAAACGTTTATTGGTTTGGATGTACCTTTTTTCCACCATGAACAGGTCGAAAAAGTGTTTTATAATTCGTAGAATTTCAACAAAATTTAATAATGGAAATTAAGACTTTCATTTTTAATTTAAAATTTTATGAATTTTTTAATTTTTGCTGTAACCCAAAGCTATTTTCCCAAGGAAACAGATGCCTGTATTTTAAATTTAATTAACATAAACAATTCATAATACATTTCGGCACAAAATTCTATTTTTCTCGGTCTGATAATCAGGAATTCACTGAAACATTTAACGAGTAAACTCATAAATTGATCGTTAATAATTTATTTGTCTTATATGTAAAAGTTTATTACTAACTGATGATAGATTTCTTTTGATATTCTTTTGATGTTGAGAGCTTTTCAAACTCGTACGAGCTTTTCAAACCGTTTAAATCCAATTTATTCTTCAACCCATTAGGAAAGCGAAATTCCAATCTAGAGCGAAAGTGTTAATTAAATTTGATTATTGAAAATAGTTAAACTGTTTAATCACAATTAAAACAATTATCACAATTTCGAGTTTTAACTAATAGATTTGAATAAAATTTTTCACAGGACATCATGTGCCAATTAAAGACACATCTAATGGGACAGCGTGTGCCAATGGGTTTCTTGGGACCGAAGAACCCGAAACGACAGAGACCGACTCATCAGGGGCCGGGGGGCTGCGGAAGTCGTTGGAGGGGCCCGGCACAGCGCCGAATGACATTGTTCACCTCAAGAGACGGGTGGGACTCTTCAGTGGGGTGGCTTTAATTGTTGGGACTATGATAGGTATGAATAATATTATATTGATATTCTAGTCATTCTTATAATTCAACATTTTAATAGGGTCTGGAATTTTCGTGTCACCATCGGGATTACTAGTGAGAACTGGTTCCATTGGTGTGAGTTTCATAATATGGTTGGCCTGTGGATTGTTGTCTCTACTTGGTAAGTTGTTGATATAATTAAAATTTCGGTTTAACTTTTAATTAGGTAAAATCAACAACTACTGGCTTTTAATCAGTTTGAGTGCCAGGGAAATTTTTGGAAATGTAATAAATGTTGAATGTCTGCGAATTGCAAGGTGGTTGTAAAAGTTTGAACTGAAAGATCACTTAAGACATCTCCTTGTGTTTCTGTCTTTCATTCTGATATCTTCCTTATTATTCCGATGAGAGTTACAAGTATAGCAATTTTATGTGCGTGTCATTGCCTACAAATATCTCCAAATGTAACATGACCACCGCAAACACCTCAAGTAGTTCTATGCATGCTCTTATGTTTGCGTGCTTGCAAGAAATAACAAACAGTTTATTATTCTTCGCAAATCCAGCTGAGCTAATAAGGGAACACGAACGTCAGAAATACATTTTTAACGAGAGAATGTGCAAAATCTTTCACCTTGTGTTTTGCAAGGATTGATATCTATTTCTTTCTTCTATTCTTGATCAAAATGCGTAATGTTCTTACGATTACCAAGGTTAATTGAAGGGTTGTATTGTAAGTCTAAAGGGTCTAAGTGCCAAAAAATCAAAAGTCAATATTTTTAAGAATATAAAATCTAAGTACCAAGCCTAATAATATCCTAATGGATCCAATTGCTTGTTTCTTTTCAAATTTTCACACACACAAATAAAATTGTGGCGGGATCTAAAAGCCAACGAACTTTCGCGCAAGAGGGTCTGTGTCTGGTCTTTAAAAAAGGAATCTATGTGATGGAATGATACGAACATTCAAAATACAGCAAACAAAATAGTTCTGTTAAATTGTGGATATTATTAGGGTTGGCACTTAGATTCTATATTCTTAAAAATATTAACTTTTGATTTTTTGACACTTAGACCCTTTAGACTTACAACCCTTCAATTGTCTTTGTAATATTATTAGTTTGCAAAACTGCAAATACACCCAAAAACAGGAAAACATGGAAATTTATTGAACTTTTCCTATTATCAAAACGGAAGTGTATATTTAAGTAGTATTATTTGAGAACAGGAAACAGTAATCTCCTCTAAAGGATGTTGTTGATAAATAAATGAAAACCGTTCGATTTTAATGAGCGGAAAACGATAATAGTGACAACTCAGAGTTAAATAACTCCGGAAATGTTATTAAATAATTGCAATGGTTCGTTCTGGGAAATAAAGCTTTTCCTTATTCATGGCTAAATTTACAACGCCTTCGTGATTTTCTGTGAATTTTTCATTCCCTCTGTTCTTGTTGCTTGTGTACACTCATTTTAAGTTATTGAACAATTTCAGCCACTTCGAAGTCACATTTAGGTTCATTGAAAAGTTTAATAATGAATACCTTTAATGGTCCTCACTTGTTCTCTTGATGAAAGTAAAAACGGCTTATTGAATTACATGTAACAGAAATGTAGCTATTTCTGGATAAGTAACACTACAAATACAAATGTCTCCATTAATCCAAGAATTCTTATATGTGAACAGTTTAAGAAGATATTTATGTATTAAACGTGTGCCAAGTTTTGTGAATGATTTTTCGAACAGTATATACTCACAAATCATTAAAATTCAGGTCACAATCAAAAGTATCTCATTCTAAGAAGTTTCACAAATACCAAAAACCTATATACTTAAAGGTTCATCCAAACCACCTGTAAAAACTCTTAAAACTTTGTTTACATGATATAAATATCTTATTTTATTTACCTCAATTATCTCTTGTATCAAGAAGAGATTAACTACTATCGTTAAAACCTCATAACGCTCGTAAATATGTCCTGACAATATTTTTATGATTCGGACATGGTAATTTATGGAATTGGCGTGGGCAGATGAAGTGTATTATAGCCTGTGACGTGGTAGAAAATTTAAATTTTTCTCGTGACTTTTGTATGTCTGAACGAAAAGCCAAAAATATATTTTTTTAGGTCATTAAAAATATGTGATAAATAAAAATCTGCTTTTTTTTCACGAATATTAAACTGCAATTGAAGCTTGAAATTCAGCTTATTTTCCCTTAAAATTTTTAAATGATTTGTTTGTTTCAATTTCAATCAATGAGTGATGAGAGATTCCTGAAGATTGAGAACTTCGAGAATGTCCATCAATAACTTGTGGGATATATAGATAGTTATTAGTATTGATTGATTTGTGGACTTTTAGCGCTTTCGAATACACGTGTCTATAATTATAAGTATAATAGCCAATCATATGGTTCAATTCACACTTAGCCAATAAGAGATCATACGGCTAGGGTTACTATGCACGCGAATTAGTACGAAGCTCGTTCTGATCAACTCGTGCGAAGAAACAAACGCTTGCACTGGCAGCGAAGAAAACGTCAGAACATGCAAGAACTCGTCAGATCAAATTGGACTTTCAAATCGGTTTGATTTTTTCCGTACTCGTCAGAACAAATTTTCGTACCCCGCGTGCATAGTAACCCTAACCTCAGACGTGCAAACAATACGACTTTTCGTTGAATCCTTTGCCATGAATAATATATGATAATCAAAGTGTACAAGTCTTTCTCCACATTCCAGAGGGTAATTTACCTTTGCTGAAAGTATTATATATAATAAAGATTGTTTACCACAATTAACGAGTGAAAAGCCACAGCAAAGCACTGACTTGAAAATTGATTACCAACCTAGATTAGGAAATTAATCACAAGGTTTATCGTCAGACAATGAAATCCAAGGCTAGGATCCTGGGATTAATTCCCAGTAGGTGAACGATAAAATAAATTCCTGTATGTCCATTCAGACTTTTTGCTGACAGACAAAATCATTCACAAAGTTTTCATCGATTTATCGTGGAAATCATAAACAAACCAAAGTCTAGAATGGCTAAAGCTATGGTACGTCACAGAGCAAACAACACCCACTGGTTTCCAAGTTATGATGTATTTTTAGTCGGCTACACGTCACTGCAGTGGCTGAAAATTTTATATTTCTACGTAAATTCGTAATTAGTTTTTTATATCTGAGGTCAGTAAAAGTGAAAAATCTTCCTTTTTAGTGACCTGGAATCTGATACCCACTTCGAAATCTTGAAAATGGGATAAAAGACGTCAAATGGCTCATACCAAGAGTTTCCTTGAGTGGAACAGTCTTCGGTGCATGACTTAATTGTTCCCTTGATGATTCGTTGAATTATTAAAAAATGAATTCTGTTTTTGACTTGCAAATTTTAAATATGAGTTCTTAATGGACTCCAAGAAGGAGTTTACTACAATCTCCAAGGTCTCCTAGTCCTGTAGAAATAACAATCACAAGACTAAGGCATAAAATGGCAAAAAAGGCGTTCATCCCATTTCGCAGGTCAATGGGTTCTATTCATGTGACTTTTACTAATAGCGCAGATCATAAAAACTTTTTGTAGACGATGTTCAGGCCATGAAGGAGTTTTTCTTATAATTTTTCCATTAACTGCAAGACAGTATGGCAAGGATAATAAATTATCGTCATTTGAACTGACTGGGCAATGAAATCATATTGTGCTTTGGTGTGGAGGCACGATACTGTGGTTGAAAGTACTGGTTGGAACTAGATAAACTATAAATTTTAAGATACTTTTGCAATTGATAGCTTTAATGAATTCTATATTTTACAGGGGCTCTAGCTTATGCGGAGTTGGGCACAATGAATACATCGTCTGGTGCTGAATGGGCTTATTTTATGGATGCATTCGGTGCATCACCAGCATTTTTATTTTCATGGGTATCAACATTAGTCTTAAAACCATCACAAATGGCAATCATTTGTTTGTCATTTGCACAATATGCTGTGGAAGCTTTTGTATCTGAATGTGATCCACCGATGTCAGTAGTGAAAATGGTTGCTCTTGTTGCAATAGGTAATGTTCTTTCGATTTCAATTATATATCATAACTTATTTAAAAAATTATAGACACTCTACGCTTTAATAATTGAATGTCCCAATTTTTCAATTGATTGTTGTTTATAATTTGGACATCCCATTACAAATTAGTTTCAAACTTTCAAAGCGTCTATAATTGATACAGAAACTGTTAATACTATGAAGTCAAGAATTTTCTAACGTCCTCATTTTTTATTTTATTATCTCCAGTTATGATCTTATTTGTGAACTGTTATAGTGTTAATTTAGGAATGGTTGTACAAAATATTTTTACTGCGGCAAAACTAGTTGCCGTTTTAATAGTCATCTGCGGTGGTGCATACAAATTATGCCAAGGTAACACACAACATCTTCAGAACGCGTTTAATGGTAATGCACCATCTCTTGGCGCTATAGCCACAGCGTTCTATACAGGGTTGTGGGCCTATGATGGGTGGAATAACTTGAATTATGTAACAGAAGAGATACAAAATCCAAGCAAGTAAGACATTTGAAAATCATATAATTTTGTTATTAAATTTATCACTGTTTTTTTTTTTAAGGAATCTGCCTCGTTCAATTATCATTGGCATACCCTTGGTAACGCTTTGCTATGCACTAATCAATGTCTCGTATTTGGCTGCTATGTCCCCAACAGAAATGATAGAGTCTGAGGCTGTGGCAGTTACGTTTGGAAATCGTATCCTGGGAGCTATGGCTTGGCTGATGCCCCTCAGTGTGACAATCAGTACATTTGGCAGTGCTAATGGTACACTATTTGCTGCTGGGAGGTATTTAGTCCACCAATCCACGATCTGAATTAGCCTAAAGATTATATTAAAATGTTTCCAGACTGTGTTTTGCAGCGAGTCGTGAAGGACACTTGTTGGATATTCTGTCGTATGTTCATATCCGAAGGCTTACACCTGCCCCAGGACTTATTTTTCACGTAATATGAAATGACTCAAAAACATTTTCAACAAAGTAAAAATTTTTAATTACAGTCTCTTATTGCTGCAGCTATGGTTATGTATGGAACCATAGATTCATTAATTGATTTCTTCAGTTTCACTGCATGGATATTTTACGGTGGAGCTATGTTGGCACTTATTGTGATGCGGTATACGAAACCGAATTATCCGCGCCCATATAAGGTGCCAATCATAGTCCCGGTGATAGTTTTAATCATATCTTGTTATCTGGTAGTAGCTCCAATCATTGACAAACCACAAATTGAGTACTTATATGCAGTACTATTCATTTTGGCCGGGTTGATATTTTATGTTCCTTTCGTTAAGTTGGGATTGACACCAAGATTCATGGGTATGTACACTAACAATCAATGATATTTTCTACTTAATATACAACTCTACTTGTTACAGATAAAGTTACACTCTTTTTCCAATTGCTGCTGGAGGTTGTGCCAACATCATCTATGGCAATGTTCGATTGAAACAGTACAGAAGGTCATCAATTGACAATATCATGTCGCTTGGAAGAATCACTCAAATTAGATCTAAGCTGAGTTTATTGTAACAATATTTTGATGATAATTAATTAGTCACTGAATTGATGTATATGTATATCTATCGGATTTACGTAGATGTGGAACAAACAGACTGGTAAAATATATTTTATGGGAAGAAAATGTTTGTGATAAAAGTATGTATTAGTTTGCCAATGTACCTACTAAAAAATGTAATTTACGTACTTCCCGTATTTGTACATATGCAAGTAGTTTATACATAGTATATGTACGTAGAGCAATTGTTTGCTTAAAACATTCCCAGTAGTAACGGGTGTTATTTTAGGCTCATTGGAAAAATTCAATTTCTATTTTAATTGTATAAAGTTATTTTGGAAATTGTTATAAATTCACTACATTGAATTAGAATCAAACAATTGCTGCAAGAACTGCGGAAGAAAATTAAGTATTTTATTATATTATTGTTAAAAATTGTTACAGAGTTTTGCAAAAAAATAAAATCTTTAAGATTATTTACTGAGATCAATTGTGTTTTATTTCGTAAAATGGTGAAAATGGAATCTACACTGCTAGTTCGTACCGAGAATCAAATCTTCTGTTGGATAAGAGCTAAGTTATACTGAGCGTAGATGTCTTTGAATTCAATAAATTATTGTTTACAAGTAAATGATATGAAACTATATTTTAATTTAAGCTAGTGCTTAAGCACTTTTGTTTTTTAATAGTTGTAAGTACCCACGATCCTTTAGTCAGTCATTATCGTTCATAAGTCTGAGTAGATCGAGTAATGTTGTGACGTCTGTCTCAAGATTCCTAATAATATGTTTTCTATTAGTTTGCTTTGTCTTTTATGTATTTGTCTATTGTCTCTATTTCTAACATACCATGGAATCTTGAGGATGCGTTGAATTACCATGATTTGTAGTTGTTCTCTATTTATTTTTGAAGTTTTATAAAATGCTAAACTTCCAAGTCTACTTGGTCTTATTATTTGCTTGTATGTTTGTATATGGGAAGTTTTTTTTTTATATTTAATTTTTTGCTTTGCATTAGGGGTTTTAAGGAACTTAGTATTATTGAACATGTTCTACGTTTGTTCCGAATATGTACCGATCGTGTTAGTCTTTTGTCAAAAATTAAACGCAGATATTTCGCTATGTCCGGTTTATTGTCTCATGATGATCGATTGCAAATCTAATCATTCTTTAAGACCACTTCGTTTGGCAGAGATAGTGCAGAGTCCAAACAATATACATTGAGAATAGTTGGGACATAATTCATGAGTTAGTCTTCGGCCTACTAGCTTCTAAATTCAGTAAGATGTAGAAGTTTTTCATTTCCAATGTCAGTTTTTGCCAAAGCGCAAATGAGTTCAAGGGACCGCAATCTCTTTTTCGCTTATGAAGGTTTCTCACTAATCCGGTTTTCTAGCTTATAGAGATGAATAATGATGGCACCAGGCAATTACTGTCACTTAAAGAGTTTTCTCGCTTACCCAGTTCGACTGTATTCATCTCACCAGAAATCAACCCTCAAGGATCCTGCCACCCATTGTCAAGACGTGCATATAAGAAAAATTCCTATATGAACTTGGATTTCAAGAAACGAATTGTGCTCCTAATAATTTTGACTCGGAAGAATATATGGTCAGACAGGATAAAGTAGTGCCTTGTATCAGAGAAATCCTGATACCCTTGATTTGTGCACAGAAGCTGTCTACTATCATGCACCTTAAGAGATGATCTCCAGAAACTAGAATGTACATCACTTCCTAGCTTTTGTCGATGCAAATACCTTCAATATGGGAACACAATGTGATTCCATCTACACTTGAGCACAGGTTTCCACGAACCACTCGCGACAAGTTGGGAAATATTCTTCCTGATTTTCAAGCAAGAGACAACAGTGAATTGAGAACAGTCACTCCAGAAACACAAAACATAAGTGTATAAAATAAAATTTATAACTAAATTAAACACAAATTCACTTTTTTTAATTTTAAAAAAACTTTGCGTTATATTTCTTTTATTCAGCTGGAACTTCAATAGCCCCACTATTGATATCATCTATTACATCATGTGGCAGTGCACCATCTACAGTACAGCCTACACTTTGTGCTGTACCAAGGATTTCTTTGCATGTACCTTGAAGTTCACGGGCCATTGAACGTGCTCTCATCGTTCTTGCAATTGCTAAAATGTCATCAAAGGTAATGTTTCCACTATGTTTAACTGGAAAGAAACGTAATATTATTTAAATTGTGTTTTGTAAGAAGCACATTCAAAACTCACTGTTCTTTTGCTTTTTTCGATCACGGGGTGGTTCCTTTAAGGCTTTGATAATCAGCGATGCAGCTGATGGAACAACTGTAATTGTGGCTTGTCTGTTTTGAATTGTCAAACACACTGTAATTTTAAGCCCTTTCCAGTCCTGTGTTGCTTTTGCAATATCATCACCAATCTTCTTTGGTGACTGTAAAGAGAAAACGTTTTGATGGTTAGCACACTTGTGTTGTTTATAACCTCGAACGAATTGGGACACTTTTAAGTCAAATGTATCACTGTAAATTCATGTAGAAATACGTACCAAACCAAGAGGACCGATTTTAGGGGCTAGAGATGAAGTAGCTCCAACTTCTCCACCGACACATCGTAAATATACTAAAATTAAAAACATACATTAGGAACGCCGACTTGACTACACTTTGCGGCAATTTACTGATCCACCACGTACATACCCAATTTAACTTCAGTTGGATCGAATTTTGGAGGCATTTTTTCTACTGTTAACGGCGATTTACCCTAAAATATCATAAAGATTAAGCCGATGTTTTAAAATTATTTTCTTCTTACTTAAAATCCGTATTGACAAGACAGCAGAAGTATACAAAAAGGAAGTACCAGCTTCGAAATGCCAACTTCCTGTAAATTGAAAAGTAGTACCAGAAGTTTGATGCACCGATTCGAATCGGTAGTATTAAAATTGCTTTAATTTAATTAATTTAAACCATAGATTAATTAATAACAGTTCTTAATATAATAATAAAGAATGAAATATAATTTTATTTACATTTTCTTTCGTTTTAACAAATTGATGTCACAGGAAGTTGTTGTTTCCAACTGATGTCATCTTCACAGTGCTGTCACTTTCGACACATCATTCGAAATTCGATTTTTCGAAGTTCGCAACTGTCAAAGAACAATTTTTGTAATGGAACGCAAGTGTTGGTTAATTTGGCATACATTGTTTTCCTCATCAGTCCAGTGCCGTGAATACTAATTGCTGGTATATTCGCCATAGAAATAAGTTAATGAAAATTGAATGTTATTAAAATTGTGAATAGTATATTTAAATTTGTATATTGTGTAATAAAAGGTTGTTGTAGAAAATTCAATGATAATTACGAAGACATGGTGAAAGTGTGCAAATGAATTCCTCAGATAATTTTGAAATTGGGAGAGTTCACCAGTGGTCAAAGCTGCATTGTAGTAAAAACGAGCTTACTAATGTTTACGGTTGGTTCCTTCAAGGGCTCCTGGCTAGCCTTGCATTCACTTGTCTCATAGGTAATTTCTAGAAATCAAGTAAAGTAATATGGGGTACAAAGGTTTTCAGGAATGTGAAGAGTATGAAGATTAAATAGATTACATATATCTCATTATCATGTCAATAGACTCATTAATAAAATAATCTTCATTAAAATTGAACATGTGTTTTAATTGTTTTACTGACACGATTACATTAAGCGACTGAGTCAAATCGATGAAATCTTTGTGCGTCACATATTGATTTTGACGTGGTTTTGTTATATTCTAGATCTATTACCAATAATCACTTTCTTTCTTATTATAGCAAAACGATTCTGTGAACCTCCATACATACGGAGGTCATGGGAGACATGGTGGTATGATACGTCCAAACAAGGCATAGGAGCTCTAGTCATACATATGGCCAATGTTTATTTGGTTCCTTTTTATCCAGGGGATCCATGTACTTGGTATGTAATCAATTTTCTGCTGGATTCCACAATTGGCCTTTTTATAATATACGTAGGAATAAGAGCGTGCCAAATGTTAGCAAAACGTAATAAATGGGATGCAATTAATTTCGGAGAATATAGTAAGTGATTTATCAAAATGATGGAAATTGTGATTTTATTTGAAATTTTTATTTTTAGCTGCACCAAAATCCTGGATTTACCAAACGTGGATTTATATAGGCTTAATGTGTATCGTTAAACTAATAACGACACTAGTGGTACGGATGAAATTCTGGGAAAATGTTAAAGACTTCGTTCTCTCTCCAATATCTGACGCAAGAATTGAGTTGGCTGTTGTGATATTAATAATCCCCTTCTTTGTTAATGTACGTTTTAATTGAATTAAAATTAGGAATTTTATAATTAAGAAATTTCATTTTGCAGATTTTAATATTTTGGGTAACCGATAACTTTTTAATGAGACACAATAGGAAAAAACGAATAGGGGGTTGTGCTGAGCCAAGTCTATTACAAAAAGTTAGGGTAAAACAATAAGTATGTAAGTGATAACTCAATCTAGACTTTAATATAATTTCATTTTTTAGGTAAAGTATAGATCTATAAGAAGAGAAAAAGATGATGATGAATCAGAGGCATTAATATCTGGTGATGAAGAATTACTTGGATCCAATTCGAATTCCTTACTTCATGCTGGTACACAACAAAAAGTTCAACAAAGAAATGGTGTATCATTAGCATAGATAATAATATAATAGGTTTAGAAAGTGCAAAAGAAGCAATCAATGACTTTTCCATGGTTTAAAATTGAATTTTGAAATTGTACTCATGTATTATTTTAATGCGTATTTAAAAATGAAGTTGAAATTGTTTACTTTTTTATAAACAAATAATCGATGTTTATTTTTGACCTTTTAACTAATTCAAAATCGAAACCGTTGTTAACTCAGTTTAAGTGCTGATGTGCTCAACCTGCATTGAACTTTACCTTATAAAAACATTAATATTCCTAGCCAAGTGACCCCCCGAATTTTGTCGTATGTTGTATCTCACAGCGTTAAATAATCTCTCATGAATGTGATAACATAGTTTATGCGGTTATTCACTTGTAAGTCAGGTCATCATTTAAATGTGTTATCAAATTTTATTGAAATTGTCGCCGTGTGCTCTAATAGTACTATTATTTTCCATTTAACGTTGACATTGCAACGTACTTTATCCATTATTATGTTGTTTCACAACAAACCAGTTGGAACACGGCAATTTTCTAGCTAATCTATCCGTGGAAAGTGAACTGGAAACAATCAAAATTTGATCTGATTAGGTAAATATCAGTTATCTCATCATTGTGACACAACTGTCTTGATAAAAACACAGGCACGTGAATAAATTCACAAAATCCGACGTTTATCTGCTTTTGCAAATCAATTTTAAGTATTGTATAATAGAGCTGAATCAGTTTCGAGATAATCCCTTTGAATAGTTTTGATTTCTAATATGATTTATATTGACTGCGAATTCGTCTTTACTCACAACCAGCACTATTAACTCAAACCATGTAAAACAGGAAGTACGTTTTATTGATACTCAAATACATATTTTATGATTTCATTCATTGAGTAGGAATATGTATGTTCAAATTTAACAGTGGGAACCTGTCCATTGGGTTATTTGAATAAATGAAAGTTCTAACGAGTTCCGAACTTTAAAGTTCAGCTATACTATTTCATTATCCCTACATGTAGATTATTCTTTTTATAGAAAATCAAGTTTAAATGATCTGCTAAGCTAAATTTCAATAGGTCACTGTAGTTCTTAAGATACTATAACGGGGAACTTCAATTTGTTTTAAATGATTTTTCAACAAGAAGCACGTAAACCTCAAAATAATATATTCAAATATTTTCGTCTGGTCAATGTCGTTGCTTTAAGTTGAGGTGTTGACTCTTTGAGTGGTGTGTCGTACTCTCAATCGTCGTGATCTGAACGATAAAAAAACGGGAAACACGTTCATTCGTTCGTAAGTTTTTCTCTAAAAATATCATTTTTTCACATACTTTCGAGTCGATATGTTAATTGTTTAATCGACTCAAACCGAAATATATGAAAATCAAGCCTTGACATTTTTATAACAAGACAGTCAGCTTAACGGCTTATCTGTTCTGTATGAATTGGTCCATGAACTAAGTATTTCCAAATAGAAATTCCATCAAGAGCTGATTGAAAAAATGCTACCGGAACTGAAGCAGCTATTCGGTTAATTAAATTTCTGTGGTTCATCATGAAATACCATACAGTATTTTTGCAGTCATAACTTATGCAAACCAATACGAAAACAAAATTTATTCTTAAATATTGCAGCTTGAGTTTCATTCTGCGGTTTCAACTTGTTCCTAAAATAGCCAAGTTTATGAGACATCTTCGTGCGTCTGTCTCGTCTCATCCGCTGATACTCCACAAGCTTCCAACAATAGTTGGACTAGCCACTTCGAAAAGAACTGTAAAGGTACTACCTATTGATAAGATGAGAGTGATTGAATCTTCAACTTTGTGACGTCAAATTCAGAACTCACCTGAGGAGAGTAATACTTCTCCTACACATAAGAATTTCCAATCACTGCTTATCCCAGGTAACTTCATGATGAACTCATCTTACTCATAAGGCAACTTCCAACGTGTTGCATAGTTACAACACACTATAGCAGTTATGAATGGCATACATCTAACGAATTCAAAAGAATTTACGTGTTTGGTTGCTCGTTGCTCACTCTTCGAGCTCTTCATGTTGAGCAAGTCTTTGGTAGTTGGAATAGCCACTATCAATACAATTCATTGGTTGATTCCGCTCATTCTGTCGTTGCTCGTGGCCAGTTACGTAGTTTGCGGTGCATTGTGACTGTCCCAAGTTGTCGTTTAGAATCTCTTGTTGTAAATTAGCACTTGTCGTCACAAAATTTCCCAACATTTTGCAGTGGTGATGTGTCAATGATTTTAGTTACTAGTTGATATTAAGAAGGGTAAGTGAACAAGTTTATAAAAATGGAATTTTAATTAGTGTTGAAGTGATATGTGCCTAAAACATTTTAACTGTAAAACCTGTTTTCTCTTGAATGAACCGTGTTTGTGACCTGAAGTGTATCGAAGTATGTACATAATAAAAAGAACCTTGACATTGATTCAACAGACGAAAAAATGATTTTTTACCATTACAAAAAGTGATCTGATTCAATAATATGAGTTAAATGTAGAAGATACATCGAAGAACTCAGCTTTTGCACTTGACCTTTGCTGAACCTGCTGACGAGTTTAATTTCGATGCTTTCCAGAAACAAGTTTTAATGAATTTCAGACATTTTCGCTTTTTCTTTCTTTTAGGGTTCTAAACACATCATGTCTCAGAATAAAGTTGTACTTGTAACTGGCGGAGCAGGATACATTGGATCACATTGTGTCGTATCCCTCTTGGAAGCTGGATACGATGTTGTGGCGTTGGACAATTTTGCTAATTCTGTTAAAGGAGGCAAAAACGAATCCTTGGCACTATTGCGGGTGGAAAAGATCACTGGGAAGCCAGTAACATTCTACTCATGTGACCTTTTAAACAAAGATGACATTGAATCAATATTTCAAAAGGTAATTAAACATTACAGTATTGCTTATCAATTTCCCTCTTACATCAGTTGATTAGATAAGAAGTTCTACGTCAATTTTAATCAAAGGTTTTCAAAGTACTAAATAAACAACGACTTGCAATGATTGAACAATTCCATAAACCACAATTTTGTAGATTTGAAAACCACAAAAAACCGAAACATGTACAATGATTAGTGGAAACCAATAGCTTGACTTTCTCATTAGTTTAACAAATAACAACTCTAGGAAATTTCAATAACCTAATGTTGCCATCCATCACGATTCACGATGAATAAACGTAAAATATTTTTCGAGAAATTCATTGCTTTTTTAGGATTTTAGTAATTTCCGGAAATACTTATTATGAATGGAATGTTCAAATATTTTTCAAATTAATGTATTAAATTTTTCAGCACAAAATTGATGCAGTGATCCACTTCGCAGCCATGAAAGCTGTAGGAGAATCCATGCAATTTCCACTACTTTACTACAAAAACAATTTAATTGGGATGATAAACCTATTGGAGGTGAAAATAGATATCCAGAATTTATTTCAAAAAGATTTATATGAAATGTTTTTACAGGTAATGGAGCAACACAACGTTTATCATTTAGTTTTCTCGAGTTCTTGCACAGTTTATGGAGAGCCAGAAAAATTGCCAATAACTGAATCGGAGCCAACTGGTAACGTTACAAACGTTTATGGACGGACAAAGTTTTTCGTTGAGGAAATGCTAAAAGATTTATGCACTGCAGAAAAGGTTCACTACAATAACTAAAATAGTTTAAAAGACATTTCATGTTCTATTAATGTAGAAGTGGACCATCATTATGCTCAGGTATTTCAATCCAGTAGGTGCACATCCATCTGGTCTTATAGGTGAGGACCCAACGAAAGCTTTCACGAATTTAATGCCTTACATCAGTCAAGTGGCAATGGGTAAAAAAGATTCTTTAACGATATTCGGAAATGACTATGATACTCCAGATGGAACAGGTAATTTAGAGTAAGTAAATGTGATTTATTCAATAACACTTATTTGAAACAGGTATCAGAGATTATATTCACGTTATGGACCTCGCGACTGGCCACGTCGCTGCTCTGGAGAAGTTGACTTCGATGAAATCCACAATAAAGGTAAAATTCCATTAGGAACATTTAGTAAGAAATTTAATAATAAACAACTTAAAGGTGTACAATTTGGGAACCGGAAAAGGCGTATCAGTGCTGGATATAATAAAAACATTTGAAAAAGTTAACAAAGTCACAGTCCCATACATTATTAAGGATCGAAGAGAAGGAGATATTTCATCTATGTACGCGGACGCGTAAGAAAACTGTTTTATCTTAACTAAAGCAGAATATGAATAAGACTCTTTTCAGGTCGTTGGCCGAAAACGAATTGAAGTGGAAAGCCTCAAAAAGTCTTGAGGAAATGTGTAAGTAAACAAATATAATTTTTAAATTCAAGAATACTTTAAAGTAAACCTGTTTAATTTTTGATAGGTGCGGACTTCTGGAGATGGCAATCATTGAATCCAAATGGATATAAAACAGGCTTAACAAATGGACATGCATAGCCAAAAAGTCAAGAACAATAAAATTAAGTTTAAAACAAAATCCTTCAATCTAGTGCAGCTGTTATCATTATTGTTTCATCATCAGCAATAGTTGTCAATTAAAATATAGTTTAACAAATTTATTTGTTTACTTAATCTTATAGTAAAAAGTGTCTTGTAATTTGAGTACCTCTAATCCAAATGATGTAAAGTTGGGATGCAGATATCTCGCAAATAGTTCTAAGCATTTTGGATTTTCCGGTAAATATTCACGAAATATTTCTGGAAATTGACTATCATTCTTAATATGTAAATTCTTATAAGATCTCAAAATAACCATCTTACCTAGTAAAGGCGGTTTGTGAGAGTGAATTGTGCTAGCTACACTTATCAAAAGCTTTTGGTCCTGCAATTCGAGAGTTTTGTTGTTATTGCATGCATTAGCACATGCTATATAAATTTGTTCGTATGGTTGCTTTTGTCCTGGTTCGTTGAAGGAACAAATTGGCTCGTAATCAGAATTCAACTGGAAAATGGATTGAGCTTATTTGATTGACAGTTTCATGAATCCAATAACTGATTACCTTAATCCAATACCATTGGGATAATAGTTTCAAATTCCATTTTGGTAAAAAATCGTCTTCAGTAGATTTGTGATGCGACGGTGAGTTTGTGCACCATATAACCACAATTGTGTTTTCATGAATCATTTCTTCAATGGGTATATTTTGTATCATTTTGTTCTCTAGCATACTGTATCCGCTTTGGCCTTTCGAGGATGCCTTTGCCCTTCGTATATACTTGTTCCACCAAGGTGGATCCAGCACAATAAAATCAAACTTTTCTGTATTTGATACAAATTCCTTGATGTTTTCAATACTGTTGTTGAAAAATCTGCATTTCGGTGGAATCAAATACTCCCTATTGCTGATGATTGTTTTCACGACTTCTTCAGAAGGATTTTCTCCTTTAAGGACGGGTAAATTGTAAAAAGGCATGTCACTCTCCAACATGCCCAATTGAACCTTGCTTTCATCTTCATTTGTTTTAAATATATTGTTTTCCTTGCAATAGCCTAGAATACTTTTGACTTGTGACTGCAAATCCTAAAATTAATGAGAAACATTCAATATCCTCGTGAAATTTGAATATATTTTAGCGATTTTACAGACAGCGACATCTGTTCCTGATTATTTGAATTTGCCCCAGCACTTCGTTTTCTCTTGTTTCTGGTGTTGCTAGCTTTTGGGCGAAATTTAAATATTTCTTTTCTCAGTTCGTGCCGAGCTGAGTTGCTTGAGTTTCTATCATAAATATAATCTATCAACGCTTTATGGTTGATTATAATTGCTGACACTTTGTTATCACTTAAATAAGTAACAGATCCATTAAAGCTATTTACTAATTTCATGTTAAAATTCGTTAAATCTTAAAATTTACACCGCTAACAACGCGAGGAACAAACAAGTTGCCGAACACAAACGTCAAATAAATTGAAAGAAATTTCGTCCGAGAATTAAATGCTTGCGGTACTAGAACCAGAGTGGGAACAGAGTAGAGAAAGCTTTCGAATAACTTTAGGCAGTTTATTTGATGAAACTTGTATAAAATACTATATAAATGTATCACAATTAAAAAACAATATTTTTCTATCCAATCAGAAGCCTATAATGCCTCGTAGTTTGTTGTAATTTTGTCGTAGTTTCTGGTGCAGGTGAGGACGGTTGTACGATGTCTTCCCACCGAATGTTATCCATAGAATTGTCATGCAGCTCAGGATTCTGGAAGTGATTTTGTTCTGGATCAGAATAATGTGGCTGTCTGTCGGACATGTCATTCCATTCATGAGGAAAGTCTTCAGTGTGTCTTTTTGCCTTCTGTATCATCCTTCTTCGAGGAGCTGAGAAAAGACTCCGGATTGATATTCTGTGCTCTGGTGTATCCAACAGCTTTTCGATGTGGTCTAGACTTTCATCTGATTCATCCATGAACGGTTCAATCATATCTTCAACGTAATCCATTGTTTCTGGATTCGATAGGTATTCAGCTGGCAATTTGGAAGCCCAGCAGACAGCAAGCAGTCCAAACAATATGAAACTTTTCATGTACTTTCGTGCCATTGTCGATCTTGACTCTAGGTTTGTTTATGATTTAACTGAAATCTATTCTCCGACACCTAATCTTTTATACAAATGTTTCAGCCCGGGAGACGATTTAAATGACGAAATTTTCTTGAAATTGATTACGCTAGCTTTTGGGGAAATCCAACTTCTTATCATCAAACGCGTCAAGGAGTCTCGCAGTATAATATCGGTTGTACTTGCTCGGAACGAAATTGGCGTTTTTGTACTCGCTTGAGAAAGTTTGACGAAAAGTAACAGACTTCAAGTTACTAGGAAATTGCGGTTCATTTGACAATGTCAAATTTGTTTATGTTCGATTATGAAGTTGCTCCAGGTTATGTAAAAAGCGTTTTTGTACTATTGCAGTAACGAGAGAGAACTTAGATCAAACCTCTCAAATTACTCTTTTTTTTTGTTTTATAGGTACAAGATTTTCGCGGTTCTTCGTAGCTAATAAATTTGTGATGTTGGATGCAGGCAAATGTCTTTTCAGTTTTGTCATATTTACCGAAGAGAAAGTTCACAGGTTTTATTTTTAACAATTACAAATCAAGTTACCTTGTACATACTTTGTTTTTGGTTAAAGATCAAGACATGATTATGGTATTTTCCGTAGATTGTTTTCTGTAATCGGGTCTTTAGTTGCAAAATTCTTTAACAAAATGATTCAACAAAGAAGCATTTCCAACTTTGGCATACGTTTAAAATTGAATTATAACAATCTTCCTCCCAGGCTGACAGGCACAATGCAAGCCTGGCTCATAATTTTACAAAACGTGAGACAGATGGCAAAGATAATGGAACATTCACCTAAAATCCACATCGTTTGACTCATGCAGCATCGCAGTAACAATTTTCATATTAGTAGTCTTGCTTGTCAACGGATATCTCCTTAAATTATTGTAAATTACAGCTGAATTGAATGCGCTTTGCATTTTGGGCTGATTAGTATTCAAACCATGTACATCGGTGCAAGTAGGAGCGCGTTCAATTATCAGTCAAAAGGTGGGTCCATCAGTTTTCGCTTTCATCACATCATGTTGATGTTGTCTTGCAAAAAATTTTTTGATGATGCTCAATTAACAAAAAGTGGATTTTCTGAAAACACTATCTTTTAAATTCTTCTTAATTAATCTTCCATGTTTAACAAGAAGCCAGTAAACAAATATTGCGTCATAAAAAACATTTCCGAAAAATTTCGCCAGATAAGGAATTGCCGGAACGTGACCATTTTGAGTAGTTGGGGTCGTCTTCTGATCAGTGATGAGAGAAGTGATCGAGCTAAATGAATGCTGCAATAAACATTGATGTTTCTAATTTCTTTTAAGGCTAACATTGTGACCTATAACATATTTTTAGGATGCTGAATTTTAGTGTTGAGGCCACGTGAACTGAAGATTCTCCAGCCATGTGAATGCATCAGCTATTTGTGAGATAAAGTTTCCGAGAAACCTCAGAAAATTAATATCACTTATATTGTATAAAAATTATATTACAAAATATCCGCATTAGATTAGATAACAAATTTAAATTGAATGAGTTATAAAAGCTGAGACCACAAGCGGTGTTTAGAGATTTTATCAAAGATATTTGTTACAAAACCTCAATGATAAAAGCTTTTATGTCTACTGAATATCAGGTGATTCAATGACAATTATTAAACTTTAAACAGTTACTGTAATTGATTTCAATCAATCAAATTCAAATCTGAGATGGGTTTAGCCCTTAATTTATGAGTTCAAATCTGCCTCAAGTGGCTTGGTGTTTTGTAGGAGGATTATTACATAACAAAAGCAGCCTGAAATGCACTTTTCATAAATGCATCAATGAAATTTGTATCCTTGAAATGTTATAATTTGTTGATTTTGATCTTGTTACACGTCCCTGAAATCCAAGAGGAACAGGTAAACAGATTAGTCAGATTGGATTACATACATGAGATATATGATACAAAATACAGGATGCAATGGATTCTTCCGGATAAAGAGTATAATGAGTGTATTTCCGGGGTGCGTCTTCATTTAGATGGAACCATTCAGGAATTAATAGGTCTGATAGGTTTGAATCCATTAGAGATGAGATCTAATCAATGTGATTTGAAAAATGAACAAAACACCAAAACATCTATACAGTGAACATCTGACAACGACATGACAACATGATAATAGGAGGTTAACATCAGAAGGGTGGTTCCACAGGCTATTTACGACCAGAGGCTGAATGTTAATGAAACTAGAACCACCGGGCATGGATTCGAAAGAATCAATAGACATGCTACGATTAGGATTTGAATACTATGGATAAGCCGTTCTATTCAATCGGAGTCTGTGTGTCGTCCAGCCGAGGGTCAAATTACAAAGGTCGGTCCGCTGCCATTGGGAAGAGTCAATTAATTCGACATCTTTATTTATGATCAAGAATCACCATTTTAGCCGTGTTATTGTTATGTAGTCGAATTGAAATTTGTTTTTCCCTCATATTTTTTTAATTTATGTGATTTTATAAGCTTTAAATCGTGTACTACCAAAAATGGAATGTCGAATAATTTATTTATGGAATTTTGAACTATTTCAGAGATATTTAAGCTAAAAACGAATCCTAATTAGAAATCAAGTAGACCCTTTGACAGTCGTAGCTCCAAGTGGGTGTAGCGTTTCTAATGAATATGGATTGTGATTTGTTTATTGCAGCTTTGATAAGCCGCTCTCGCTTTCTGATTTCTCTGCTGGGAATTTTATAAACTCTTCTGTAATGGAATTGTACATACAAGTAATATTCTTCTTAAATTGATATTTACAACCGCAAAATGTATTAAATTAAAAGTAATCGTTTATTGACAATCATAAATATATGATTGTCGACTTCCGAAAAAGATGAACTATTTGTAATATCTGGTTTTAAACTATACGAGCCATAAAGATTCAAACAAACAACCCACAGAAGATATAACGAACAGAAGTAATGTTTATATCTACAACGCCTTCAGCGATAGGCTACGAGTTTAGATTTTGCTGATATCATATACAGTTTTGAAGGCGTTTATCTACAAGAAATCGTTACATCAGATGCGCTTGATGAGTTACTGAAGAGCCAATCCAAAGATGAACCAGGTCTAATAATTGAAGGCGTTTCTGAATCTGAAATGGTTGAAACTAATTCTCATAAATTACAAGCTTTATGCACGATTTGTTGTTTGGTTTTGCGAATCTCTGACTGAAACAAATGAAACAACGAATCTACTTGTATACGCTACAAAATTAACACCTTCAAATCTCATTAGATACTTCAACAGATTAACTGAGTTAACAAATCACCACTTGTTAGAGTTTTTGGTCACGGATTAATAAGATATATGACAATATTGGACAGAACACCACTTATCGGCTAAGCGCCAGTCAAGGTAACTTTGAAAGTACAACTGATATATCCACTAGAACTATTACTTCTACATGTGACGGTGATAAAATTAATATCATACTTAATACGTTGACTGATCATATAAGATTTATTGAGTCCTTACACGCGAAATTCATGTTAATCCAAACGATTTTGTTTTTTTCTTTAAGCTAGACAAATCACTTGCAAAACTATAAGAACTTAGTACATGCCATTTATTATCACTTAGGCTGGGCCAATTCACTCTTAAAAGTAAAAGTAACCGCAAGTTTATTTAGCTTTGTGTTGATTTGACTTCATTTTAAAAACAATTAAAGCATTATGCAACAAAACTGTTTGGTGGTTGACCCTTGTTTAAGGTTAATGATATTGAATGAATATCTGTGTATAAAAGGCGAAGAAAGCTTAAGAACAAATTAATCAAGAAAGAGTAATTGAAGACTTGCAGTTCAGAATGAAGTTTGTGATTTTTTTTTGTTTCACAATTAGTTTTTCGTTGCAATTCATAAAGTGTAGTAGGTTAAACAATTTTTGCCAGGATGGATTTGGCAAAGTAATTTGTAGCGGACTAATCATTCAAGAAAACACTACATATAATGATGTTTTCGATTTTTCGTGTACTGATGGTAGTGAGGTTATCATTATCAATTCGCACATCCCAATATTACACGAAGGTATGTTGACACGACTGTCTGGGATTATACATTGGAGCTCACCCGAAGTAGGTTTATCAAGAATCGATGGTCCGATATATTTCAACAACGCAAAGACGTTACGTGGTTTGGATTTGAGTCACAACAAACTGCAAAATGTATCAGGAGGAGTTTTCAAACGTCTAATCGGCCTGGAAAGCTTGGATTTGTCATACAACAAGTTAACCGAACTAGAGTCGGGTACGTTTGAAGGTCTTGAAAACCTCATATTTCTTAATTTGAGTGGAAATGAGATGAAATCGTTGTCCGAAAACGTTTTTAAGGAACTCAAGTATCTGCTTACTCTAGATTTTAGTGAAAACTCAATTTCAGCCTATTCAGAGGACATCTTCAGTCACAACATCCATCTCACGTTTCTGTTTTTCAGGCGAGCTTTTGCAAATGAATTATCTTTAGACATCCTTGGGAATTTGAAAGAATTAGAAAGATTAGATGTGTCTCAAAATTATTTGAAATATAAAGTCGGATCATTTGCCGAAATGGAGAAATTAGAATCATTGAATCTATCATCGTCAGAATTAACTGATAATTCAATCGAATACGGCCAGTTTACGTACAACAAGAAACTAAAAACTTTAGATTTATCAAGTAACGAGATGATGCATTTTGACACGACCATTCTGGCTTTCCTGAGTAGCTTGACTGAATTATATTTACATAACAACAAGCTATATGACTCCTTCGACTACCTTACACTGGAATCTAACCACAATCTTGACTTAATCTCCCTGAGTGATAACAATTGGCCATGTGGATTTTTAACAAAAATGTTGAAAAATTTCTACCATCGAAAGCTTACAATTCACCAGCCGTATGGTGGACTTGTTAGAAAATCTAGAAATGTTGAAGGTATAATGTGCAGATATTAATGATATTAATATTATTGAGTATAAAAACAATGAATTGGTTAGCTTTTAAGATCAACAATATACGGTAACTGAATAAACGATTTTATATGTTTCATTTTGATTTTATTTACGTTCTATCCGTTCACAAGTAAATAACAAACTTTGATCCTTGACGTTTGTACAAGCAATTCCGTTTGGTATGCATTCAGAAAAGATCTTTAGTTGAAGGCTTTTCTGATTACGTTTCATAGTTGAAAATCTTTAACACCCACACAATCATTTTCCTTATTTAATCTCAAGAAACTCAAAGATGATCTGTTAATTGTTTTCCTGAGAATTTTATAGCGTGCAACCCTCACACAATATCTGCTAATATTTTATTGCTTCAAATTAATTTTATGGATTTTTGAAGAAAAATATTGAATTCAATCATGAACATAGTTAAAGTCGTGATTTCAGTTAGTGATATCGTTTCCAATTCCACTTTGATTTAGAGACGTGCCCATCTTCTGTTTATTATCAAAGATCTCTTTTCAAATTAATTGGTGCCCTTTTCACTGTGTAGTGGTTTTTAAGTGATACTTTCAGATAATTACAGTGTTTGATCAAGTTCGCTCCTACTTCTGGGAATGCGAGAGTTTTCATTTTGGAACTCAATTTTTGTTCCAAGAAAACATGATGTTTGCCAAGTTGTGGGTTGTCACCCAGGACAAGGAGAATATTGTACTACAACCATTCATATGTTTTTCCATGATCAACAAAAGTCCTTGAGACAATTCAATATGATTTATTGTATCTTGTGCAAATTACCACGTTGGACAGGTTGAAAACCTACATTACAAAGAATTCCTTTCATTTTTACCAGAGGACTAGCAAAGATTAAAAATATTTTAAATTATTAAGATAAGTAGCACGAAAGTGAATTTTATTTTATTAAACAGAAAAAAAGAGAATATGTTCCGCCTTTTCACAATTTAATTACGGATGAAGCAATTTATTAACAAAAACCTACAATTTTGATATCACGCTGGGTTTATTATACATCAATAATAATAACCTTACGATATCACGCACAGTGGTCTGCGTCTGGTTGGCATTGCCTCTTCATAACCATGTCTAGTTGGAGCAAAAGAGAATTAATAAATTATGTCATCAATACGCCCAAAAGTACAGGTACTCCTTCGTGAAATCACTAAAAATTGGAGCTCACCTTCGCGTTTAATCAATTTTGTATTTGATGTGATTGATATTGACCAAAGATTGGGGACAAACCCAAGAGATATTGCATAATGAAAATCTTTGAAATCTCAACAGAACCGGAATACCTGGATCAGAATTCACCTGAATTTCGATTATCGAAATGGTTTTTCACAAATGTTATGGATATGGAAATTCATTAGCTACACCATTTTATTAATTTTGATTTATGTATTTTGGATACTATAACTCTTTAAAAATGTCAACCTGCTAATGTTATTGGATGTCTTTAATGTGCTACTAGTTTTTTTTTAAGTTTCCGTCTCTTAATTCCATCGTTGATGATTTATTTAGTCGTTTAGGTTGAAAGCAAACTTCTTAAGTAAAATTTATTGCGACTTTTTCTTCTTTTCAAACGAAACGACACTTTCAATGTTCAAACAAATTGGGTTTCAGTACTTTTCAAATTGATCAGATGTTAATGGTTTAAATGCGTTCTGCTTACATGTTGACGCATTTTAAACTACACTTTAACCTTGATAAACGCAACTGAAGGAAACTGTGGCTTGTGCAGTAACTGTGGTTGTTGCAATAACCAATTAACACATTTCAATGGCTACGAAGGAGGAAAGAAAGTGACGTTGTTCGTTTTTTGAAGAAATGCGAATATTGAGGGTTGCAATTATCGAGGTTATACTGTATTTTAATTTCTATTTAACTAAATGATATACCTACATTTGAGTTATATAATATAATAACCCATGAAAAATTCCATTTAACAATGATGAACGCAACCATTTAAGTTTATTAGTGCAAAATGATTTTATGGTTGGTAGCAGAATGACGCAATAAAATAATATATTCTAATATATTATATGACAAAGATTTGATTATACTTTATTGACAAAATCACAAATTATTTGAATTTTATTTTATCGAATTTGCTTAAAAAATTTCAGTGAAACTTCTGTGTGGGTGCATTATTAACCAATTATGGAGATATTATCAAGATATCATTAGGGTAACCATAATTTTTAGAAAATAATAGTAAGCTGAAAGCTAACAATTAATGTGAAGATATATGATCAATTTCTTATAGTATTTGTAGTATCCTTCTCATCCAAACGTGTTTCACATAATCACATAATAACGACTTGAGTACTTTTACTTGGAATCCACACATTGTGGTTATCGTAGGAGGTTATCCATAGATTTTTGTTCGCGCTGAGTAATTTGTCTTGCATGTCTAGAGATTTGAATTTCTAAAAACTTGTGAATTTGTCAAGTATCTTGTTTGGTGAGGAAAATTTTTCTGCTCAAAAACACTTTGATAGACTTTAACACCTCACCTTGAACAACCGGAATCAGATTCAGGCTTGTTAGTGGCGCCAAATGATATTTTTTATTTAATAATGTTTACATTTTGCGCATTAATCCTGGGTAAGGTACCAACTGATGAATGATTGATTACACAAATAGGATAAGGTACATTTTGAAGGTACTTTTCAAGGTTTTGAACCAAGATTGCTAATGTACGTGAAATCACTTCAATTAATTTAAAACTCATGCAAGCTAAAATAAAATTACGAAACCATGAGCAATTCCCCATTCGCGTTAAGTGACTCTTGAATTAAGTAATGTGTCTTATAAAAAATTCCCACATAACACCATTATTGCGGCCCTTAATCGAATAAACGTAAATTTATATAAAACAACAACTTCATCTTTAGGTTTTTATGGTTTTTCTTAAAAGCTTTCTTTATCAAATTTATAAAATGTCTTAAATATATCATTAAATTCTTCATCTTTGATTGGATGTTACCATATCAACAAACCGTTTTCATGTAAATTTATTACTAAAACTATAAAAATAAAACTTAAATTGATTACTACTTTGAATCAAAGTCACAGAAGTGTTAATGGAATCGTTTTCGAATAAATTTATTGCTTAAAAACGTTTGTGCGTTAATCAGATTTGTTCTATTAGAAATTTTCAAGTTTAAACAAGCTTTATTTGATGAAAACCAACTTTGCAAGGAGAAAATTTAACAAATCAATAAGTGTTTGTAAGGAAATTACGTTCTCTTTAAAACTGGACTGTTTATAAACTAATATGATGTTAATTAAAAGTTGATAAATTTAATGAAAGTATTATAAAATGTAACATGTACCTAAGTGCTGTGGGAACTATGGGCTACCTTATAACGCTCAAATCTTATGTTGTGAGTAGCAAACACTTGTGATAACTTGAGTCTTCCAAGTTCGAATCATCTTGAAATCGACTACAAGTTAAGAAAATTGCCTGTAAATGATCATCAGTATGGAAAGTGAAAACACCATTGACATCCACGCATTTCTGCGCACTCAATATGCAAAAGAAATTCCATGTGAGAAATCTTGAGAAACTATGAGAAAATGTTGCACGTCAAATGTCTAAACTCGAAGAAGAAGGTGTCCTCCTTATTGTTTGTTAATTACACTACATCCCTAGTGTGAAATGCACTCGAGTTTGAACTCACAAGTAAACGTAGCAAATTTGTTTACTTGTTTTGTATAACATTTGACCGACAGGTGATTAATAATTTGCCGTGTAAACTGCCTTGCTAATTACTTTATCGCTTGTTTGTTACTAACTTCACTACCTTTGCAACTGCTTATTTTCTTTAAACATTTTTGTTTCGTACATAAGTGCAAATTTTTAACGCCCTTGTAAACTGTTTCCTCCAGTTTGAGTATTACAAATAGCTAAGATTTATAGCTGGTGGTAATTAAACTCGACATGCACTAACAGTTTCTTAGATCTAGACTTTGGAGTGGTTTTGAGTCGATCTGTTCCGTCGCAAAATGAGGAATAAAATAGAGCTGGGAAATATGTTCCGACTTGTTTCTTATTTCGATAAGAAAACCCCAAATTCTTATAACTACATCATTGTAATGATCTTCCTTCAATTTCCGTACAGGATAATGGATTTACTCTAGAGTAAATCACCTGCTAAATGCGATTGGAAATATAAGCTATTAGTGCCGCACCTTTATCATGTTCGTGTGTCATTTAAAAAGGCGTTAAAAATAATCAACATGTTATAGTGAATGGATATGTCAAGATGAATATGAGTAGTCAAGATTAGTAAGAATTTTAATTTGAAAAACCAATTGACCAAACGGCTTGTGAAACATTAGAAGCCGCTGTAAATATAAATTACACTATGAAAAATCTGTGTTTCAATAAAGACGGATGCATGTAATTTAATATCAAAGTCTAAACGGCAACTAATAACTATTTGTAACTTAATATTCATACAAATATCCACTTTAATAATTGCGGCAATGTCAACTGTTTAAGTGATTAATAACTGTCAAGACTAGAAGTCACGACATCGATTTAAATGTTTCTATCTATTAGTGACGATAATATTTTTTAAAAGCTACAGGGTGTATCATAAGCATCCTGTCAAGGATATTCGTGTTAAATGGATAATCTCGAATGGAATTTATAATTGGTGTTCATCTCAATGTATATGACGCCGATTGCATAAATAAATAAGGTAAATAAGATAGTTATTATCGAAGAAAGGTCTGTAATAGCCAATAAACATGTCAAATTGAAACTCGATTAACATGCTCAACGAAGTATTGTAGGACAAGTCCATTAAACGTTGATTTGCTTAATAATATTATCTAGAACTTGAAAACAAACAATCCAGCATAACATGAGATAAGATCAAACGAAACATTTTTTTCTTTGGATACCAGATAACCTTGCAATTATTACTGAGAACTGACAAAAGCCCGAGGGAAAAAGGTTCCATAATAAAATGAATGAAAGAATTACGTAGGCGATGAGCCTCGGACTACAACATCCTGACACCACGTCCGGTTCTTATTGTTACAGGTAATATGATTGTTGTGTAATTTGTTATCTGTATATGCCTTCAAATATGCTAAACCTTTTTTTCTTGTTCTATACTGAATGAGGTTCATGAGGTTTCGTAGACAAATGACACCAGGAAACAGGTCATGCTACATATAAATTCACATAAACATGCTTCGAGATAGACGTTGACATCTTTATGACCTCCACAAAAAACAGGTAATTGTTTAATTTCTTTGTCCAACGCCATGTGCTCTATGTCTATTTTAGAGAGACGATATAATGTGGACAGTGCCACAGTAGGTGGATATGGAAGCAGGCCACTAGTGATAGGGACGCTACTACCAACTGATGATGATAGCTCCATTATAAATTCATATCTCTTGGATTAAGTCACTTCGGGAATGGTTTCTATCGTAATGTGGGCTTTTTCGTGTGATAGTCTTGTATGTCATGAGCTCATGAATATGTCAAAATGTTTATCATGTAAGAAAATATGTTTATTTTATGTATGAATATTTGGTGTAACGTTAAATATGAATTTCAGATTTCAACATGGTTATGGAAGTGACAACAAGGATGATATCTCCATAGAAAGATCATACTGTATTCAATTCAAACACAACTCTACTATTGTAGTAATTAAAATAAGAACTTAAATTAAATATATTGCAGAATGTAATTGAACACATATTTAATTTAAATCAGGTTCGTTTGCTTCTGGGAATTAGTAAAAGTGTGTAACAAAAAATTTTAATCTGCTACCTTTATACGCTTTTCATTATTTTTATATATGTCATACAAATTTATTTCGATAGCTATATGTTGTCTTCCTCAGGGCCAATCTACAAATCAAAGGAAATATGGCAATGCTGCTTATAATTATCCAATTTCTTCAAACAACTCATTAACTAGTGGATCGCACCACCCACCGTTGTCGTTGAGAAGTAATTCCGGTTTTTTCCTTGATATCATTGAGCGTATACATCAGATTTCCTTCCATCATGATCGTGTTGTTGATGCTCATTGTGTGTCCCTCTTCCACGATATGTTCGGCAACTCGGGGTCGCAAGGTTTCGCCTCCTGTATTTCCGTGCTTCTATGCTTTTTCCGCCTCTGTTTTATATATTAAAATAATAAAAAGCATATAAAGGAACCGAACTCATTTTTTAAAATTTCATTTGATCTAAAGATTGATCTCGAACACATGATTTGACCATTTTGCACAAATTCACTGCATGGTACCGTGATCAACTCCCAGCAGGATCATTTTAAATGCAATTTTCAATTTCAACTGTCTACATTAAGCTGCAGATTAATTTACTCAAGTACATTTAACAACAAAATCATGACAAAATAATCGACATTTAGTTTAATCGATATCTAGATGTGATACAAAATTAAGAGAGGTTAATTGTTAACTGAATCGCCAGTTTGCCTCTTGCAAGTTATCGTAATTGAGGTGAAATTGAGATATAAACTGATGAAAAACTCACCTTGTTATTAAGTTTATAATAACAAAAAATTGTTAGCACCTAAATCTAGGTACTATAACTGCACTTTATGACTCGCAAATTCTAGTCATTTTCTGTGGAATTATGCTTCATTTTGGACACGTTCACTTGACGGTCCAGAGAAATAGATTAACTTGCTGCCAACTACATTTCTAAAGACTGAAAACTTCAATTTAACTTAATAGCCCCAGAGCACTGTATTTTGCAGCAATTTTAGACCCATAACTCAAGTGATTGAGTCTTCAAATGGTCAGGTTCGTGATTGAAAGACAAACCACTGTGGATGAACTTATTGACCTTTGTGCAAGTCAAACGTGATCAAAGAGTTACGAGGTTTTGAAGGAAATGCAAGTGAAATCTACTTTTGTCCCATGTGTTTATCTCCCAATAAGCTTCTATTGAAAAAGTGAAAATATGACACAGTCGGTTATAACGAAGTGTTCTTTACCCTTTCCCTTTTTCTATAACAAAACACACATATTCCATCTGTAGATCTACAAAAGTACATCTGTTAAACATGAAATCAGCATGAATTTTTGTTGGATAATCATTTACAAATGATATCGCATTTTATATCCCATTGAAACGATGAAATATGATTAATCACTCAATATAATTTAAAAAGTGATTCTATCAATCTGAATTGTTGATCGTCACGTTTATCTATGGAAATAGATTGTTCGGTTTGCATAACCCATTAATTATTTTATAAAATTCAAATGGATATTTGTTAAAACTCAGCCAATAGCATGGGAAATTACCTTATTAGCAAGTGATATGTTGTAGAATCTCGTGGGATGCATGGGTTTCCCTTAATACCTTCTGGTTTATTGTACGATTTTGAAGTATTAGTAGATATTATCCATGGCAATAATTATTATTAACCACAAATTTCCTGTAGTACATGATGTTTTCCATTCTAACTTGAACCAAAATCTCATCCAACTTTAACATAAGAGTTACAAAGGGAAAGTAAATTTTGTGAGCGAAATTTTTGGAATTCTTTGCGAGATATCTAAACTATTATCTCCAAAACTCTTCCACAAATTTTACGAGAATCAATTTCAATGATTAGCATAACAAACAGCTTGTCACAAATTCTTTAGTTCGATGAAAGTAACTAATTTAAGATCTTCAAAACGACTTGTTGTCATACAAAATTTTATGCAAATACTCCTCAATACCAGTTAAACAACTCAAAATTTGACACTGATAGCAGTTCATCTTGCTTGATTAACAAGACACTCAATGAAGACTTTTAAGTTATTTGAATTATTAAGAACCTTTTGAATTTATTAATGAACATGTCATCGTGTGAAATGGGTCTCCTGCTGTTTTTGTTTACTAGTTACATGTTCACAACTTGTTTTATAAATTTTAAGTCATTTACATTGATTTTAAACGACAGATTGCTATTTATCAAGTCGTAATGAATTTTTATCACCTGAATTTGACATTTAACCATTTGATGTATGTTAACATGGTTCGAGCAGCACACGAACGTGTTAAAAAGTTTCCAGCAAGCAATGAATGTTTATGAAATATAGTGCAAAGTGTGGTGATACTATTGGTTTTTGGAACCCAAAAATGGCTCAAATATATTGCAACTCGTTATCATTTAACAGTTTTGCATTTTGCAAATTCGAGAAACAAAATATATAAAAACTAATTAGCATAACTTAATTCCGACTGAGGTGCTAAAGATCAGTGTCGCTAAGCAACGAATTGAAATATCAAATCGTCACTAATCAGTTGATGAGCTTAACCTGAAAATTAGATAAACCTCGTTATATAAACACTGAAAAAAAATTTAGTAAGCACGCGTTAAATGTGCTGTCTTATAAAACACTTCTCTGCGTCAAAGAATCAATTAAAAGTTTTTGGTTAATTATAAAACCAGTTTTTGGTTTTTGTAAATTGTTTTTAAAATTAGCACGGAAAGTTTTTGTTTAATTTTGTAGACAACATGAATGTCAAAAACGAGATTTGAGGGAGGGAGCAGTAATTGCGATTTATTCTATCTGTACAATTCTATTCTCAAAAGTTTACTGATAAATTGTAGTTAAACCAGGAAAAAACTAAAAATTGACAGATATTAATTACGTCATGTCGAAAATGAATTCTCCCTGCTTGAGTGAATCCCATTCTCCAGTGAATGAAGTTCATATCCAGGAAACGGAGAGAAATTCATTCTGTGTTTGATCTACATAAAATGAATTTTCACCGCTGTCAGAGAGTGAATCCCATTCTCCGGTAAATGAAATTCATTTTCTGCTTCACGACCATAAGGATTTTATATTTTAAGATATTTGGTTTTTTTGAATAAGTGTTGGAAGAGCCACAAACCGAAAAAGTTATTCCCAACAGGCATGTCATGAAACCATGGAAAATTTGAATATCATCCAACGAAAACTTTAAAAATTAATTAAATTAACATAAGAATTAATTAGCTATACACTAATTACAGTTAAGAGACGATAAAACTTAATGATGCTATCAGTGACATAGATTCATTGGCATGATTTTTGATACTCTACTTAAATTGACAATTAGGTCAAAGATGAAGAGTAGCCGGCAGTAGTTCTAAGCAGTTACTTAGAACATATCATAATATTTGCATAAACGAATGTATAAGATCCCGCCCAGAGCATGCAATTAGTCTGTAAATGTTGGCAAACCTGTTTTTTATGAATCTTAATTGAATGCGTTTATAGAATCATTACCTGCCTGCCACAGATCTCCCACGAACTGCCAGTAAATAATCTGACAGGTAATTGCATTATAGTGAGTGCAGAAAGGTTGGCCATATCCATGAAAACAATATGATGTCATGTTGCTAACTAGAGATGTAGAAACTAGAGATGTTGATTCGGCTTGGATCCATGTCCAATAGAAGCTATCAACAACTGCTGGGTGGGTTGTCCCATTCTAGTTGAATCGTGACATCATGATTTCTCAGATGATATAATCATGGTTATAGCGTTGACATGACTTTAATTGCATTCAGTTACAAGATCGGAAATGATAAATTGCAGATTTTGTCTGTTCGTTTCCGGTCTTCCTTTCCGATCTGATGAGTCTTGTGAGGAGGCACCTCATAATGAAAGTGATATTGATTAGGTTAAAAGTCATTAGAGAAATTCGGGAGTTGTTTTTACATATTCATGTTTATGTCCAAGTCTCCACAAGCACAAGTCTGTAGACCATGACGCGTGTGGACATTGTTCACAACTTCTGGCGGATGCAGGTAAATGACTGTTTTGCAGTCAGACTTGGCTATTGTGATTCCACCACGAATCTTGGGTTGTTTTTTTCATTTTGAAGAACCACAATTCAAAGCACCTGAACCGTGAATGTGAATCTAAATGCCATTCATAGAACTGGTACATGGTTATGTTGGGGGATTCATTGAAACTCCAGGTTTTTTTGATAAATCACATTTCACTGCACAACGGAAACATCCGGACATGGAGTAATGAATGAGTTCCGATTCGGAATGTTTTTTGTCAATTCCGAAATTGATTTTAATATCGTGACAACATATCTAGATAACCGCAAATGTTAGTTTAAATTATCGATCGACGATTGGTGATACAAATCTTACCAGAATCAAAACTAATTAATCTGTCATTTTCGGTTACTTGTTTGTCCGTGTTTCTTTTGAGAAGTTGCATGCTGCAATGATAAATGAGTGAGTTTTATCGATATCTACTTGATATATTACATTCATGCTACGGTTTTGTGTAATTGAGCTTAAATTTTGTATTTGACTTGTTTCAATCTCAAGTAGTTATTTTCGGAGCCGTATTGGCTTGTTAAATATAGAAGCACAGGACGAGAAATTAGGGATTCATTTACCAGTGATATTTTAGCCAGGTGGATAAAGACATTTTTTGGCACATTTCATACATTCATTTGATATATAAACCAGGAAGCAGCACCTTTGTCTAAAATATTTACATCAGTTTCTTGCGAAAATTCTTTGGTTTCTCCTGATATAGGTATCCGGAAATAGGAACAGTATCGCCACAAATTTAACTGATTACTATTTATATTATTTACGTACCTATTTGATTAAAGATTGGACATACCTCTTCCCATTTTTATTTACTCGAAAACATGTGCATGAAATTTGAGTTCCAGAAGTCATTATTTGGGCGATATCTCCAGAAGTACAGAACATATTGTAATAGATTAAGTCAATTCTGATTCAGCAGAATCTCTAGGTTCTTAAGATTCAATTGGATTGGCAAAAATTATTTCCAATCACATACTGTTGCCACTTTAACACGCTTGTCACCACTTCGCACGCCTCGAATAAATCACCTTGTGCACGCCCATTGCGTGACAAAGCTTCAAAGTGATATCTTTGTCGGCTTAGAGATATGACACAAAAATGCATGTTTGACATAACTCGGTGTGTCGACAAGAAATAATATTACTAAGTGATTTATTTCCCAACTCCTATAAACTGAACTTCCAAGGGTGTCACGTCACGATCTTTCGAATGTCATGACTGTTACATGTGTCAAATGACAGCACGTGGAAGAAATGACAAATTTATCACTTTTCCATCACGATCGTGTGGCCACCCATAGAGATGTCCTTATTCAATGGTTGACCATTTAAGGCCATTTTCTTAATAAGATTTTTAACTTTCCAGCTACCAGCATTAGTAGCTCAATGATTAATGGTGTCCATGGACTCTGTCACATGAAAGTGTTATCATCTTCCAAGATTAAGCTGTGAATCATCGGACGGTCGCCATTTTGATTGATTTGAATAATTCATTTTGATGCCTAAGGTGAATCTTAATGCACCTGACTAGATGACATGTTCATGTATCGTGTGCCTAAGGCATTTGCAATCTAAAGATCATGAGCAATTACTTACAGCGGCTTCAAGGAAGCCATTTTTCTCATTCATATGTTGCCACACGCAATATCAAAAGTTGAAGACATTTTTTATCCAACAAGTGTTAATTTGGTTAGTGACAACGCTATTCATTGCGACATGCAAGGAATGGAATTATTAGACACTCAAGTAACAGTTTTATTTAAACAACAGTGTTAAGCCATGTTAAGGATCTCTGAACTGGAGTTCAAAAAACTTTGATCACATAATATCTGAAGTTATTGTCATGTAGAACATTTTGTCCCCATATCGTCAGAGTTGAAGTTCACAATCCAAATATCACACAATCAATATCCAATCAAGTAAATGGAAAAATCATGTTTTTGGGGCAGAAATTGTCCAACAAACATTTTGCAAGGACATTTGTAAACAAGGTTTCTTGTGTATTTTATAGTTAAAGTTCTGAATTGCTTAAACATTCTGTTTGCCAAAAAGCACAAAATGAATAAAATCCCATTAACAAGACGTAACATATGCAAACCAGTTTGTAAAAGTGTTCTTTAGAATCCAAGACGCAAGTCTTCCAAAGCAGAATCCAGAAATGAAGTGTGGGAAAAATTCACTGACGACAATTCGACGGAAACACTTGAAACGCCATTTGTGCACCGGAATCCGAGTTCTAGAAGGACCTGATGCCGCGTAGACTCCTCCATTCATAACTGAAATCCCACTGGTCTGCAATGAGGTGCTGAAATATCAGCGAAATGCGTCATAAATCATAAGTGTCCAAGGTGACACCATTCGTGAATGGACCATGAACAGAGTAAACACTTCATCTGTGGGATGGAAGACACCTCTTGCCATGGGAGTGACTATCCAACGAGTGTTTGATGCAATTAAGAACTCTGGACATGATAAATCGTTCATAAAACGCTGTGTAAATGCGTTTAAATGTCAAACTTTTTGAGATATGCCCGACAACAGATCCTTGTCGACGATACCACGAATCTTGTTGACAACAATTTAATACATCGATGTGATGATGTCGTGATGATGGAGTTTTGGAAGTCCATATGGCGTCAATTTATTGTGACTCCTTAGTGGAACCTGATTTCTGTGACGGAAATTGTTCATACCACCAATGGTAGCAATCAAATGAGAGCAGATGAATGCTGTGGGAATGTATCAAGGATAATAACAAAATGCATTTTTGGCAGAGATCGAAATTCCATCTCTGTGTCGTCTAATTTTCGTTAATTGAATCAAAGTTTCTTAAATTTTGTTTTGTTTTGAATTCAGTTTAAAAACAATTTAAGTATTATGCACTAAAACTAATTAAGGTTAATGATATTAATGAGATTACAATACATTCGGGGACTGGCATGTGTATAAAAGGCGAAGACAATTTGAGAACAATTAAATTAATTAAAGTAGAGAAGTTGAAAGCATGTCGTTCAAAATGATGTTCCATTTGAAATTTGTGATTTTATTTTGTGTAACTGTTAGCTCGGCCTCGGCCTATTTTTACAGTGAAAAGTTGAATAAATATTGTTGGAAGAAGAATTATTATCTTATAAAGTGTGACGGACTTAATATTGGCGAAAACACTACATATAATGATGTTTTCGATTTTTCGTGTACTGATGGTTGCTCCGTTACCATTAACAATTCGCACATCCCGGTAATAGAGGAAGGAATGTTGGCACGACTATCTGAAATTGCCTATTGGAAGTCACCCAAAGTAGGTTTATCAAGAATCGATGGTCCGATATATTTCAACAACGCAAGGACGTTACGTGGTTTGGATTTGAGTCACAACGAACTGCAAAATGTATCAGGAGGAGTTTTCAAACGTCTAACCGGCCTGGAAAGCTTGGATTTGTCTTACAACAAGTTGACCGAACTAGAGTCGGGCACGTTTGAAGGTCTCGGGAAACTTCAAATTCTTAATTTGAGTGCAAATGGAATAAAATCGTTGTCCGAAAACGTTTTTAAGGAACTCAAGTATCTTAGGTCTCTAAATTTGAGTGAAAACTCAATTTCAGTTTGTTCAGAGGACATCTTCAGTCACAACATCCATCTCTCGTTTCTGTTTTTCAGGCGAGCCTTTGCAAATGAATTTTCTTTAGACATCCTTGGGAATTTGAAAAATTTGATAACATTGGATGCGTCACAAAATTATTTGAAATTAAGCGTTGGATCATTTGCCAAAATGGAAGGATTGACTTCATTGAATCTATCATCGACTGGATTAATTCAGCATTCAATCAAATATGGGCAGTTTACGAACAATAAGAAACTGAAAATTTTAGATTTATCCAGCAATGAAATTTTAAGCTTTGACACGAAAATTCTGGCTTTCCTGGGTAGCTTGACTGAATTATATTTGCATAATAATAAGCTATATGACTCCTTCGACTATCTCCAACTGAAACCCTTACAATACAATCTGCACATAATCACCCTAAGTGATAACAATTGGTCATGCGGATTTTTAACAGAAATGTTGGAAAATATAGGAAGACCTATTGAGCGACTTGTAACAAATTCTACAAATGTTGAAGGAATAACGTGCACAGAATTTTACTAAATATTTTAGCATGAATTTATCTATAGCTAAAAACATAAGATCAACAATCTACTGTAATTGAAAGAGTAATTTTGTATATTTTGACTTTACGAATCAATTCAGAAAATTCACAAAAGCTTAAAATTCGTAAATTTAATTTTAAAATTTGTTCCTATAGTAAAAATTCCAATTTATAATTTTGTTCCTAGAATTACTTTGAGGCGATTGAAAACTTAATTAGTAGAAATCACATAAAAATTTGTGGACCATTTAATTCTTATTTCGTAGGAAAAGAATAAAGTATATATAACGCAAGCTTGCTGCTATTTTTTATATTGATAATGACCACAAATGAGACTAAACATTGATGAACGACAATTCCCTGTCGAAGCTAACTCCAATTTTGACAAAGACTATTTATTAGTTGAAACAAACAGTGACCGGCGATAACCTATTCGACACTCGACATTTTCTCTTTGTAAGGAGCTTCGTATACATTTTCTGTTTCTCAGTTTCTCTCTCTACGTTTACAACAAGAAATAGTTTAACAGATTTTGACTCTCAATTCAAAAAGTTTAATGTAAGTTTTCATGTATTTTCCCGAAGATGCAATATATATTTTTCTTTTCTAAATTCCTCATTTGCATGACCAAAATGTAGTTCATCTCACCATGTGCTTCATTATAAATTCAATTAAAGATGATTAAAAATATTAGAAAAATTCCAAAGAAGAATAGAAGTAATTCTTTATTGAAACGAAAGAAATTCATCTGATCCAGTCGTGGGGCGTCATAGAAGTAACGTTAGAAAATCATAATTAGGTCAAAATTAGTTCCGGTTTATTTGTCTCTTTAAATCCCAAGTTCATCAACATTTTCTCCAAGTTCTTATGAATATAATTTACAAAACAACAATAAAAATACTTGCAAACAAGACAAGTCAACAATCCAGCAAGAGTACTCGTCAAGTTCTTTGGAAAATTGACTCTTGAGTCTTGTAAGACAAATAGCTTTAGCTCAGTTAAAGTGTTTAGGCGACCACCTACGATACTTACAAAGTGTCAATATTTGCAAAGTGCTCCAATAAATTCAATGGTACTCTATAGAATTATCACAAGATTCAAAGGTGTGAAACAATCTACGATTAGTCAGTTTCTTTTTGTTTTGTGTACAAGCACAAATCTTGAGATAAGCTCGTTTATGACACAATAATCAATCAGACCCCGGCATATGGAGCTGTAGAGGAGGTGTATGGTCAAAAAGTATCTTGTCATTGTCGTCTTACAGCTTCGAATTATGATTTATTTGCAGGAGGAGGTGTTAACATGTATTTAGCATTTCATGAATATAAGACACGAAAAAGTGCATGTCATCTACGAGATGGATCAAGATCACTTTTTAATGATTCACTGAAAAATCAATGGAAAATCGATTAAGTTTCCACGAATACAACCAAGAAAAATCGGTTTCAGTTACCAACCGAAAACCGTCTGACCTCGATCAGTTTGAATTTCAGAAAATACCAGAAAAGCTCGTGTTAAATCAATTTCCGGCTTAATATCTGACAGAAAATCAATCAAAAAATGGACAGACTAATTTAAAAATGATCGTAAATTGGAATTTTTTGCCGAAAACGTACTAAAACAAAACGTGTTGCGTCATGCGAATTTAAAGACAAAGCTGTAAATTCAAAATGGCATCGTGGGCGGAAAATTTCTTAATTAAAGAAGTGTAATTAATTATTTTGAAATAAACAACAATTTTATTAACATTTTTGTATCGGTTTTGTTCAAAGAATCATCTTGAATTGGGACAAAATCTTCCCTGGAGCTGATCGTGGCAACCAGGAAATGCATACTGTGGCGTGTTATCCATAATTTCCGGTACAACACAACACTGGAGATTACAGAATCATCCATTTATGGTACAGTACATTTCAGATGAGCTAATTAGCACTGCAGTTTACTGTGTGTGTCATTAATCACAAGCAGATCGCAAAAACCAGATAAATGATGTAACCTTGTTGCTCAATTTGTAAAAAAGGAGATGTAGAATAATTAACCTAGATGTTCAAATGAATCTTAGTACATTTATGGTAAGGAGAATGTTGTATTGTAGCTTCCCAGAACACATGAGAAATTGATGGAAACAATTTGGATTCATAAGTTATGATCAACGTTTATGTATCTATGTATCTATTTTTAAAGAAAATAATGAGATGCTGTTCAGACAATTGTCACTAGTATCAATTTCTTTTCAGAAATCAAAATAGAAGAAGCAGATCTCTGTCCTTAATGGCCACTAATTATCCTTCACACAAGGACCATTAAAAATCAATTTCCAGTGATCACTAGAACCGATAATTTTTCCTTGCGGTCCAATAATCCCATAAACCACGTACGGTCGATTTACCAGCACCAGAACACCTGCAGGGAGTCGATGGTCCACACTCTCGTTGATTGATCTAACAAACTAGCTCAGCATGTGGTATCGATTTACAAATAATTATTAAGTTTTTTTCTGTAGTTATTAAAATTTATTTTGTTTCATTTTTGCTAAGTAATGAACGATTCCGTTTTGTAGCTACTTTGAAACGTACCTAACCTTAATGGCAACTCTAATAGACCTGGTTAAATTTATTACTCAGGCATTTCATTATTGCGGACAAGATTTATGCTGGAATATTGTTAAGTTGGCTTTAATTGAGACGTAAATGAATGAAATATAAAACGACAGTGATCGTGTGGATTGAGAAGTTTTGATTGAAAAGTTTTTGAAATGTTCACTTCAGAGGCACCTCTAACCTTTGGAATGTCCTATTGTCGCTATTGTCCATTGTGATTCAGGGCACAGCCTTGTTAGCTTGAGTCACTTCTAGTCAGTTAGCAATACTACATTTTTGAATTTCAATTTTCCCTTTATATGACGCAACATGAAAATTTACCTTTAAACTTCTAGATGGATTCTGGCAGAACGAACAAGTCATGTGTTGATAATATAAAAGCAGGCAAGTGCGAGTTCCGAGGACCGTACAAAAAAAAAACTTTTTTTATTATTTGTTACTATAGCGGTCATAATAGTACACACTTTGTGAAAATTTGAAGTGTCTGCCTATTATGGTTCAAAAGATACACCCCTGTGACAGACGGACAGACAGCGAAGTCATATTAATAGGGTTCCGTTATCACCCTTTGGGTACGGAAAAGTAAAAAGAAAAATTGAAACGAATGTTGAACAAAAATTTCGATTGCGCGTTTGCGGCTTGAAATTTGAACGCTCCCTTCCAATGGCGAAACACTACAAATGTCTCAATACGAAATAAAAATTTTTCAAAAGTTTGACATTTTCATTAATAACTCAAAATCATCTTAACAAAAGTATCAAGAAATCTTATTGTGTAAAAGAAAGAAAACATCAAAAACATCTTTATTGTCAACGAAGCCATTTTGATGTGATCAATATCCAAGATTTCCGATATTATTTCAGTGTAAGGTGAGACCTTAAGCTGCCAGAAGCCGAAGAGATATTTGCATAATATCGAATTGGTTACAGATTATTGGGGATATCTTAAATCATTAGCATTTAATCAGAGTTTGATGATATTTGGAACGGATTTTTGTTATGTTAATTAGTTGATTTAGTGCATTTAAACGTTTATTTTTCGTTGATATTCGCACGAATAACCGTTAACAGGTATTTAAGGAATTTCATACATTTCATGATAAACTGATAAGGTTTGTGGATGGTTTGCGGTACCTTCTGCTTTTAATCAGCTTTGAATTACTTATGCAAATATTTTGATGGTTTTTGCTAATTAATTCCACTGCATTTCATTTTTAGTTCAATATCTCTTTCGTTTCAAAGGTGATTTTGTGTGGATACCATTTTGATATTGAGATATCTTATGACAAATAGTCAAATCTCGTTCCGGATTTGTTTGAAAAATGTTACGTCAATAAATGTTATGTCAATTTATCACTTTTCCTAGACAAAATTTATCATAATTTGGTGCCACTTGTTGTGCCAAACATTGATTAATCGGTTCTGTGTTATTGCCAAAAGTTTTACAATACAGCGTTGTCCGAGCGATTGTGACAAATTCGTCTCTGATTGTGACTCATATTTCTATCAATTGTCTCAAGTATCTTGAGTTCTGCTGTTCTGAAGCGCAGTAGGCTTGAGTGAACTCCAAAGAACCATGTAATTAACTCTTGAATTGATATGTCCCATTACAAGCGCTAATAGTTCCACCCACTTGGTCAAGTCAATGTTGAACACGCCGTAGTCAAGCCAGGGTAGAGTTCCTCAAATTAGTATCTTCAATTTGAAGGTAGATTCTTGTAATGGTCGTCGATTATAGATCCACCTCACTCACGTAATAATCCAGATATGTATCTCAATAAAACTGATAATGTCTCATGAGTTACAGCTTTCAGGTGAACGCAAATTGTGGTAGATCTAGCGTAGATCTACGCACGTGTCGGTAATGTGAGCTTCTGTGCAATTTTGCGTCAATTAAGCAATTAACGTAATAATTTAATCAAACAAGTTTTGTTCACAAGATCTTAAGCCACAACATCATATATCCACTTTGGCGTTGAGTTAATCATTCTGTAGCTCCTCCCAATGATTTGCATATCACTCAGTGTTGTCCATTACACCAGAAATGCTAGATCAAAGCAAAGACTTGACAAATTGGCGATAAGTGACACTTGACTCAAAGTTACGATACTGAACGAATTTGCAATTTGTCGATATTTTTCATTTAAATTATTCGCTCTGGACTTTGCAACTTGGAGGTTATGCTGTTCAATTTATTCATTGGTTTTTGTCACTGTTGAATCAATGGAAATTGGACAAAAATGAACATGCACCTACAAAATCATGGAACTTATTCGTATGCCATTGGTTTGTTCAACTTTTAAGCGACTGTAGTGGGAGATTTTCAATTTCTGGATAATTCGGTCAATGAGAAATATTTTAAACAGTCGTTATTCAATTACTGTGGGAAACATTTTTCATCATAAATATATGTTTGCAGTGGAATAGATTTTGAATTATGCGAATTAGTTTAAGTTGAACACATTTCGAACTATTTGGCTTGAAAAACATAACCCTTGAAGGTAGGTAAGTTCTGTAAGTTCTATGTAAATTTAACTTGATATTGAAAAAGGTATAGAACAGTTGACAGTATCAAATCACTTGGAAACCGCTGAACCTTGCTGGTACAACCAAGATTCTTTATGACTGCATGTTGGAAAATATATAACAAACAGAAAATCACATTGAACTTGGACTTAAGCCACATGGCTTGACAAAGACTCAACCTCAAAGGGCACATCGTTCAAAAGAAAACGATAACCACAGTTAATAAAATGCAGGTTTCCAATTTCAATTTGTTTGTTATAATTGGTCTGGATTTATATGTCAAAGAACTAGAAAAGATAACCAACAAGCTGGGAGCGAGCAAAACAGGATTGTCTATCTGGATGTTAAGGTTATAAACCGAAGTGGATTCAATATCATGTTTTGCAATAAAATATGCAATTATGGTAGTGTAACGCAGTCAATAAGTCAGTAAATGCTAATATTTATTGATTTATTAGTATCAGCAGCCACAAAATAGTGGTAAAATAATGTCACGTCGCTTAGTATTGAAAAGTCACGAAAATTCCACGTGTACCATAAGGAAATCTGAACTTTATGATGTGATATATGTACACTACCACACCTGGAATTTCTTGATTCAATGGAATTTCAATAAAGCAGCCAAATTGGTAACTTGTTATTTATGACTGCATTCGATTCGATTGCATCGTAATTAGCAACACGATTTTATGTCAGCTACAATTGCCATACGAAACGATGAGAATTCGACATCCTAAAAGACACACAAATTGGCTACAATCTGCATTAAGTGTTTCGAAATCAATTAAAATCCATGTACACTAGCGGACACTAGTGGAATTTATAGACACCATTTGAGAAACTTTTATTGATTGCCTAGTATTACAAATTTTATTGTTCTGTCATTTGAGATCGACCTTGAGCTCAAGAGGGACCTTCCACCTTGTCCAGATGACATTTTAATGGACTCCGATTTATGAACACCACAAGTACCTATAGTTTCTGGAGTTGCTAGGGTGCTCGGTTCGATCACAGGTAGTCTTGCAGTTCCATCTTTTGACTATATTATAGTACATAGTAATTTTTGTTTCACAACTTGGCTCAATGTCTCAAGAACCAGAAGGCAATTGTCCAAGATGTATAGTTTTTGAGCTTCTAAAAAGGAAACCACTTCTTAAGTGTAGCTCTCTCCTATTTCCAAAGTGGCAATTTTATGCTGATTCACCACCATTCATCATCTCGAAAAGTGGTCTTTCTCTGACACTTTGGTCATCTCATTTTTCATGATAACTTCTACATTGGCTCACCTATTATTAACATTCCACTGCAATTTCGCTTAAGACCATCTTAAAACCACAAAGCTGTAATTAGTTCCAGGTTAAAAGGTTCTACTTCGAAATGAAGATACTTCTTACAAAGATTGACTCCATGACTTTGTGAATTCCTACAAATATCGCTTGCAACATTCCGTAGGGAGAAACTTTCACAAGCCAGCATTGATTCCAAATTTGGTGAATCTACGCCCTTCACAAGTTTGTTTAAATTAAACTTTTTGCTTCAGATATTGTATTGATTGTCACTTTTTCACACTCCCCTATTCGTACATGTCACCACCACTTTCATACTGGAACACAAGTAACGGTATTCACTGATGTGGTAATGACAGACAAAATTTCTGTATGAATTGTGCATGTCAGATTTGCTAGATTAATTTTCCAGAAGATTGCCATCGAAGTTTCTGTCGAACATACAACGCACAACGTATCCGGTGAAAGTGATCAGAGAGTTTAGCGCTATCATCATTAGATATCAGATAAATTAAACCATTTAAACATGGCGTCATCTAAAGTGATACATCAACGCCACAGGTAAATGAAAAATGTTCCTCACAAGGAAGGCTGGATTGAGTGAGTTGTAATGCCTTGCTTTGACGGATGCGGCCAGATAGTAGCACAAGTGATATTCACATTCCTTTCCAGGTGCTGTCATAGATTCGACTGGCTCCTCAACGAAATTCTTCAAATCCCACAGTGATTAATGAATTTTAAGATGCAAGTAGCCACTGACCATGTTGTATTTTGAGAAAGCTTCCTGATACCGAAGTTCCTAGTGCAATACCTGTTAGCACGAAATTACCAGATACCTGAAGTGTTTCGTCGATAATTGATTGGGGATAATTTGTCTTGAGTGTGGAATTTCAGTCAATCCAACGGGGTCAGTAAAAGATCAAACATAATTTCTTCCATCAAGAAAACTCTCAGTTTTTCGAAAATCCTTTCATCACGAACAAAGATTATGTTCAACATGAAGTCACGGTCATTGCCACGAATTTCTAAATCTTGATCTAGGATAATTGTAAATTGATTGAGTCATTCCACATTGAACCGATCGAACCTGATTTACCAAGTGCACCAAATACAAAATCCATTGATATCTAATAGGATACTCATAAGCAAAGAATAAATGCTCACTTATCGTTTAAATAGCCGCATAAAATCTGACCACCTACGGCCATTGGACACTGTCAATATTTATTAAGTAGTTCAATAAATTCTAGTCGATTCAACAATTGTTGAAATACATACATGTAGTATATATAATATGAGTGCAACAAATGCGCCCTGATAAACCGAAACATGACCAGCACAAATTGATTTACTCTACCGGAAAGGTACAACTAAGATTATGGTTTGGGCGTGTAGGTCTAGCTTCTTGGCATCGTCTATCACTTCAGGAACTGTCTATGATCAAGTTAATAAATAAACGGAAACCAGTCTGGAGAAAATTTTTCTATGGAAAAGAAAGAATTTCGCAAGTGTTACAGGCAAGAATGTTTCAGAACAGTAGTTGACCAAAAGGTGTCTCTTTACACGTGTACTGTTGTACACGATGTGCAACTGGTTTGTATCTATCGATGTATTAATTACACCACAGGATCCAGTATTATCAGATTATCCTCCATGTTTACGAGTTAAACTGCTTCCGCAGATTTTTAATAAATGAAAATTGTAATTCAATACTCCTACAACACACGTTGACCTTCAAAGATGTTCTCATAAATTCAAAAGGAAACTTCAATCATCCGTTTTTCCTCATAAATAGATTCCTCAAATTTCAAGGTTTATCTAGGATTCGTTTCTAGTGTTTCCGGGCGCACCTCTATTCATTACAATGAATGAAAAGGAGGAGGATGAAAAAATTGAAAGGATATATGAAATAAAGTTTGGTTAACAACATGACAACAGTTAATGGAGGGATAACATTTGAAGGGATATTTACGAGATAAAGGAGGAGCCACTCAAATCAGGGATAAAGCACTTAAATCTGGACTGGGAATTAACTGATACCAATTTTCATTAGCATTTAATCATTTTGGGTATGAGGAAATTGTCCAAATCCCTGGAATAACAGTTTGTGCCATTTGTGCATCATGGTGTCATGAAACGAAACTGAACTCAGGAAGACTCCAAAGACTTTGAATGATATTTCGTGTGGTTGGGAATTGGTCTTTAATGGATTAGTACCAGTATACGTGGGTGTACACCTGCTAATGAATATGCACGAATATATGTTTTTCTTGTTGTTGTCTTTCAGGTCCATGTCTTCAAGACACTCTTCCTACTCGTGAAATTTATATTTTTTTCTTTCTTTAATTTATTAATTTTCGATTGTGGTGCTGTTGTCTTTTAATGTTCACTAATTAATTTTGTCATTAGAAAATGCTGATATACCAATTTCAGTCAATGGCATCATAACTTTGTTATTTATTAATAATAACATGAGATTATTCAATCTGTAGTTCAATCTGAAGTTCAAACTGAAGTTGTGCGCAACTGGAAGCCATTTTCTAGTTATAAATTCCAGAAGCATGAGTTGGACGATTTCTGTTTAATTATTGACTTGTTATGTTGGACATGTCCAAAATGTCACAATATGAGACACCCAGCTGGGTTTTATCCGAAAACGGAAGCACGACAGAGATTTCATTCACCACAAGAGGCCGATGATTGTGTAGGTAACTTTCCCGGGAAACAGTCCTTCGAAAGAGCAGTTTTGAGTTCTCAATGTTCTGAAATCCGTAACAGAACTCAAAATGTTAGTAAGTCAAAACTCCAAAAACGAAGAAGTTAAACTTGAATTCAACAATTCTAAGTATTTGAAAACTTCAAATTATGCAAAAGTTGCAAAACCTTCAGTTCTGTTAATTAACAGCAGTACGGCTCTTAATTAACATTGAATTTTATTTGGTATTGATGATGGATTTTATAGCTTCCTGACGTGAAATACGATAACTCAAAGTGTAATTTGATGAAAAAACTGTCAAGTAAATATTTGACGAGGAATTTACACAATTTCACATCATTTCCGCGGATTTTTTCAAATCAAAAATTCACAAAAACACCCAGACCATGACTGAAACCGATCGCTGTAAACTGAAACAGAAAACTTCACAACATTTTCCTCACATTAAATTTTTCTGGTGAGATGCGATTCGAATAGAGTGGAGCACATCAACAGGTGAAATAGGAAAAACTCTCACCTGAAGCATCTGAAGTCGCGCAGTGAAGCATCTGAAGTCGCATCATGGTCTTATCCCAATAACTTCCAATGGTCTTGCATCACCTGGAATGGAATCACCATTGGAAAGTTGCGAGAAGCCAATGAGAATCACAAAGGTAGTCAGCACTCATTCACCATCAACCCTGAGTGGTTGAATCTAAGCCGAAGCATGACTTCACTAGTATGCCGTTGGAACTCACTGTTCCGTCTATCGAGTACACACTCACCTGGTCGTTCAGGTAAATCTGTTCAAGTTTGAATTGGAATTGACTGGGTGCTCGCATCCGAATTTGCTGGTCTCTAGTCTAGTTCTTAACTGGCGACGTAGTTGTGATGTTGTTTGGTCCATTCAGAGTTTTGTCTTGTTCGATTAAGAGTTTAGCGGCGCGAACGTGTCGTGTGGTTTTTGCAAGCGACATTTTTTCAACGTGTGTGTGTTTAATGAAAAATTAAAAAAAAAAATATATATTTAACCAAATATTAAAATTGTGCATCTTCCAACTCCTTGTTATGCCAGTAAAATCTTTAAATTAAAATCGTCGGGAATAATTATAACCTGTGCGCGATCCAGGTTACCCTGCAGGTACACCGTTCGGAAACGTGTAATTTGGATTAGACTCCCCTTTCGGCTTGTGGTGGCAGGAATGAAGGGATTCGGGATGATTATGTTGGATCAACATGCCAAATTTATCACGACTCAATAAATTAGCGGTTTGCGGAATAGACTGGTCCGTCTCGGTCTTGGGGCTCCTTGGTTCGAAGAGTACGCCCCCGAGAGACAAAGGATTTTTTTGGTGGATTTAAGTTAAGTGCTTTTGATTGCTTTGAGGTTTTTTCGATTTTTTCAACAAAAATTTATCGTGAATTTTACGTGACACCATGAATGTGAACCAGAAGAATCAGTGAAGAAACCAAGAATTGGTGAAGTGTTAAACGTCTTGTTATCCTCTGAGGTGATAAGTTGTGAAAAGATGGAATTTCAATAAATAATAAAAATAAAAGAAGAAATTATGTATTTTGTGTTATGAGTGAATTTTTGAGTTCAGCTATTCAACCAGGATAGAATTACATTTTAATCATATACGATGACGTGATATTAAGGACATCTCTTCGAAATATCAAAATGAGGAAATACTTTTGTATTCTACTCATATTTCTACTCTGGATGATAAATTTACGGTGAGTTGTTGAATATCGTATCGAATACAATCGGTGCAAGTTGATTGAATTGAATTGAAGGAAATAGTGAAACATTTGTAAGGTTTGTGAACATTTGAATGAATCATTTTGTGGAAATAAAACGCAGCCAGTATCTCCTAATTAGAATGAACACAAAAATTCAATAAATATTCATCATTTTGCGGTTTTTTCAGTTGCTGCTAAACTGCCTCTTTGTGGTTTAACTGGAACTGCATGGCATAAATCGACTGCGACACTTTTGTAGCTAATAAATGTCGCTTTAAAGAAACCAGAAAAAAAAATTCTTCTATCTGATTAAAGATACATACCTGTAAATAACTAACTTCTGCAGATGTCACATCGTGCTAAATTATTTAGAATTTGTCTTGACTATGTGATAAATAAACGACGAAAATAGTTTAACCTGATAAATGAATTAGTTAACGACTATCTTTGTAGCTGGTTTTATAACTTAGACACATGGTAGTTTCATGCACGTGCAGGTTGTTCTATGATGAAGATCTGGAATTCTGGTATTTAACTGTCCACAAGAATTTATTGACTTACTTAGACAAGATTTCTTTTTTCTATTGGAATTGCCATATTGATCAGGCCTTCGACCCGATTAATTAAAGAACTTAGATCATTTAACACTCAATCTTGCTGGAAATGTATATAAAAAGAAGTTTAATTTTTTCTCGCGAAAATGGAATTTTTGCTCATCTTTGCTTGTTTAACAATTTTCCTGGTAACAGATTCGTATCAGTTTTTGTGTTCATGGAAAACGTGTTTTTCCATGATTTCACTGAAACAATGTTTTAAATAAAATATTTAATTAATAATTCATTGAAGAATTTCAATAAAATTATTACTTATATCCAAAATTTCTATTGAGAATCGTCGAATTTAAGTTTTAACAGAACAAGAATTATGCATTTGCAATGAACTTCCATTCAAGTGTCTCATGTGGCCACGAACTGAATCCGGGGCATTCTTGAATTTCCATTCCAAATAAATTTTTGTTTTTATATTTAATTGGTTTCCTTAAGATTTTAAGGATTATTTTTAACACAAAAATTGTGACAAGGTTTTCTCTAAACAGCATTTCAAATATGTTTCATCATCAAAGCTTATCTGGTGCAATGTCGCTTATCATAGTGATAAACTTCAAATGCACAGGTGTCAAAAACTACATGATATACAACACAGAAATGATTTTGATAACAGCCACAAGATGTTTTTGTTGATGTTTGTTTTATTTAAATTTACATTTTTACGCACTTTTGTCCCTCAATGTGATGTAACGAGTTGGTTAAAAATGTTGATTTAATTTAATTGTCTTATTTGTTAAAATTAACAAAATTACATGATAAAACAGGAAGAGATAATTAATTTTAATTCTGAATCACATTCTTTTATTGTTATTCAATTCACATCATTTTTAAAATTGAAGTTTGAAATAAGTTTTCATTTTAAATTACCTCATTCACCTGTTTTTGGTCATTCGAACGGGCAAATGCGAATCTAATTAAGACAATTTTATTACTGATTTCCACCGGATCTATACGTTGATTGGTTTTATGGTTTAGTTTTTAAGTGTTTCAGGTTTATTTAATTAGTTTTCAAACACACGTTTCTCAGTGAATTCAAAAAGTCGTTATTTGAACTTTTAATTTTTGGCAATTTCGTTATGCTGCTGTACTCAAATTGTAATAACCAAATGGCTTCCATATCATATAGTTCAAAGAATAATTCAAATGTTATGACATTAAACACATAAACATGACTTTTTATAGACCATTCATCATGTGCTGACATGGAGACCAAATAAAACCTGACCTAAGTGGCTATCATTGCGGGTATCATTGTGGTTATCATTGTGGCTATACTTCATGTGTGGGGTTAACTCTAGCACTTGCAGAAATAAGATAAAAGTTACTTCTGCGCGGAAGACATGAGATGTGATCCAAGTCCCACAGACCTGGAATCCGCTTGTTTTAGACGATTAGACCTGGTTAAGAGGCTTCATAGCCTCCAGAGCCGGTTGGTCATGTTATTGCTGTAGACAGTTTTGTGATTTATGGCTCATTTAATAGACTTCGTGGGAAATCTCTTACATATCCGTTAATGTGTTCTTGCTAACAGCATTTATTGCAAACAAATTTTTTTGGAAGTCTCATAAAAACTAAAACGAAGACGAAAATCTTTTCGTGTAACTCAAGATGCTCTCGGTGATAGTGTAGGTGGTACATTCTGCATCTCCATTCAAAATCGCACCTTGTATCTGCATCTTGTGAACATGCTATCAACATGTTTTTGGTTTGTTAACGGCTTTGTAAAGTCATTAATATCTTCGAACTTCATACGACATTTTGGATAACCGAACAAAATTGTCATTTGTACGAATAAAACTTTAACCATTCGTGTTAAAGAAACTGATAAACATAACACGTATTATCCATTTCTGCTACAAACTGTGTTACTTGTTGAATCTCCTTGACCCAATAAACGTCTACAGCGGTTCCGTTTGACAGTTTGAATCCTCGTGTTCTTTCGGAAGTTTTGCTATTTATTTCTACACGGAAACGTTCAATGACAGCTGTTGGCCATCTGCTGAATTCCATCTTTCGATACCTACTGAAGAATTCTGTCCTTTTCAAATTTCGAACAATAATTTCAATTTCAATTCAATCTTAATCGAATAATATGTTTTTGGTTCAAGGTTCAATTATCACTTCGATGAGAAACAAACTTTTCACGTTTTTAGCATAAATTCTGTAACATATTCTGAGTGATGCAAAATTGTTTATTGTTAATTTAACAATAAAACAAATAAATCAAATTGAGTTCCGTGTAAATAATTTGCGAATCACTTAGCAACATTGCATCAATCATTGATCAACCAAAAGCGATAATTAACTCACGATGTCTTCGAGGTAAATGAATTAAATCAATAATTGTTTCTTTGGATTCAATAATTGTTTAAAACAAAATTTATCTCGTGCCAATAAATCCTAATTAGCAGATTGAGAGATTAGTAGCTATTGAATTTGTAGCAGAACAATATTTTTTAATTGATTTCAAAGTAATAGCCTCGTGAAAATTGTTTTCAATCGCCATTTTGTTTTGTAGCTTAAGACAAAATCGTGACTTGATAATTTCAATTCTTTGGTATATTGTACAAGTTTTATTGTTGACTATTGGTTATTGCAAACTTAAATCACTTACCTATAAAAATTAACTACCTCTATCTGTTAATGTAAGAAAATTTCAAACATGGTGTTCAATAAAAATTGAATACTCGTACAAGTGCCACGACATTATTGTCTCAATCAATTCAATTTTGAAGCAATTCAAGAAAAAGCTTTTAAGGTTTGATCTCCATCTTGTCCTTAAGTTCGTGTAAATGAAAGTACAAAATGTCGGCACCATTCTCCATTTGCAATTGTCATAACAAGCCCTTCATTTATTGAAATTTTAAAAAGGGTTGCGTGCAAGGTTTTAACGATAAGATCCACAAAAACCCAGTGAGAGTGAATTAATGACTCCAAAGCGACCTTGAAGACGATGGGAAAGATTTTCGAGACTCAATCAAAATTGCTTGAAGCACAAAATCAAGATGGCTGTAGCAGAATCGTGACGCCTCAAAATGGACGTCTCTTTTAGAATGTTTCCGTGAGACAGATGTGAGAAAATGGTGTAATCAAATGTAATTAATGTAGTTTATCTCCACCCTTTGTGCCTTTAGCTAGCTATTTGATGCCGATCAAGGCAATACGTCAAAAAATAAAAGAATGATTGCATGAGAATTGCCAGGAAAAGTGGCTTTATTGGGCCAATTATATTCGATCATGGACTGCAACAGCTAGTTACTGTAACAATGTCGGTGATTGAAGTGTACCTCATTGCTTTACCAAGACTCACGTTTTAGTTGGTTATCAATCACGAGGTACAAGATGTATTTCACACCCTTGGGATGTTTACCTCACACCGGGTATAATGGACACTTTCAAATGGAGACATCACTAAGAGTCATGAAACGATTCTGCAAAATTCATTTAAGGTAAATGACCTGATGATATGTTATGGTATCATACAAAATGCATAAGAACATATGAATGCATATCCATTGATTCAAGATAAACCAGCTTGAATTGATTCATTCGAATGGCCAACAATGCCACAATCGGTTTTAGTACATTGTCCGCAAAGAGGCCACCCCGAACCAGAAACGCGAATCAATAAATCTGTGCTTGGATCTTGGTCACATAAAGAATGAACCAGAGGAGTATCAACCAATGCATCCCATCCAGAGGTTGGAGGTTCATCTAAATGGGGTTACGGGTAAATACCATGTTTGCGTATAATTTCACGATTTATCATCTCACAAGATCTTCCTCTTTTATCTTTTATCCACACTACTAGCCCGTTTTGTCTTCGGGCTATGACAATTCAAGCATGAAACATGTGGGTAAGCGCCAGAAAATGAGGAAGTTTCTGTACATTTTCCTCAAGTTTTGTTTATTGAAATGAGGAAAATGTTTTATCCTGAATTTGTATCTCCAGAATTGGTGATTCTCTAGAATCGTTTTCTAGTATTACGAGTTATCAAGGTAAACTTCCCTGACTTTCTCTAAGAAACAATTAAAAAAACTAATCTATCGAGATTAAATTGGTAAAACCATTCAATCACGAATGCGATTTATCTGAAACGTTTAGACGAATCATTCAAGCCAATTATTTGATGAATAACATAAATAATTTGAAATAAGAAAATCAAAAAATTTCATGTAATGATTCATTGGAAAGCGCTTCTATGTGGTAACGTTTCTATTGTACCTGCTCGGTGTGAACTTCACTCAAGATTGTTATCTTTTTCACTATTCTTTTTGCTAGAAATCGTGCACGTTCGGAAATCCCAATCTCTGCTAGTAGACAAGTCATTGGCCCAAGTCAAAGTCATGATCTTAGCACATTATCTCGAGATGATGTATACGAGATGGGTTAATTGATGCTTTCTTTCGGGTTGTCTGGAGGATACCTTCTTAGAGCTACTCAAACCGAGACGACATGAAGCGCCTTGCCTATGAGTGTCTATGACCAGTGATTAGTAACGCCTGTTTTCTCGTGTTTCCTCATCGACAAGTTCGAGTTGATACTTCCAAATCAAGTCAGTTTCCCATGACAGAAAGCTTTTGAAAGTTGGAATCCATTCTGGACAAAGAACTTGATTCGAGATGGTCATGAAGAATAAAAGCCAATCGTGTCAAAATGCAGTCCAGGCATTTTCCCCACCTGAGATTTTGAATCGTTGATTTAAAACGTTAACATCGAAATCGATATCTCCTTACTTGTCACTTTAGCATTGAATTCATTTTAGACTCTTTCAGGTCCAACAACTTATTACTTACAATAATTATGTGTGACCCAATCTAAATCACTTATTCCGCTGTACCTATATGACTTACGACAATTCGAAATGTATCCTACTGTTAATCAATAAAGAAGATTCATGATGTATGTCACTGTTATTTATCAAGGCGGATAGTGAACTGAAGCTGTTTCCACCACGGTCGGTTGGATGCTGAAACAAACTACACAAAACAAATATGTTTCATGATTTTGTTGGAGCATGTTCAAATTGTTCTGATTTTCAGTGATCAGTCAAACACAATTAGTTGCATAAAATTAATTGAATTATTTTTCGAATTGCAGCACAACACTAGGATTTGCCTCATCAGTTTTATGTGCTCGAATCCCGGGACTTTCGCCAGTCCAACGTCAACTGTGTACCGAATCCCCAGACGCGCTAGTAGCACTAGGAGCTGGTCATTTGCTTGGTTCAGAAGAGTGTCAGCATCAGTTCAAAGGCCATCGTTGGAATTGTACTCAAGTGTGGAAGAGTGAAGTGTTCGGTCACGTCATGATTGTTGGTATGTATGGTTAAATTAAAGCAGAAGTCTTAATAAATGATAATGTTGTAAACGCCACCTCCTTAAGGCAATTGATCTTGATAAGACATTTCTCATGCCTTAGGGAGGTGCAAGAGATATCAAGCACTTCTATCACAACCACGTACGGAATTCTCCTTGTTATATATCATGACCAGTTTCCGACACCTTGTTAAATATTAATGAAGATGGTGAATGCAAAAGACCCATAAAATCTCATGTGACAACACGACACCTTAAGAGATGCACTTTGGGCACCCTTGCCAAAAGAGATAGAGAGAGTCTCATCACCTCATCATCACTTCATGATGGGATTTTTGTGTGGGATTCAGTAACTAATTGAATTAAAATTGTTTTAGGATCACGAGAAGCAGCCTTCACCTACGCAATAGCAAGTGCTGGGGCAGTTCATGCTGTTACAGCGGCCTGTGCTAGAGGTAACATATCACTTTGCGGCTGTGATCCAATGCAACGAAAAAAATCGTATTCACATTCACAACAGCAACCACAAGTTGGACAACCATGGAAATGGGGAGGATGTTCAGCAGACATTAGTTTTGGTATGAAGTTTGCCCGAAAATTTCTGGATGCACGTGAAATTGAAGGGGATGCGAGGAGTTTGATGAATCTTCACAATAATCGTGCTGGACGAAAGGTAACTCACTGAAGATCCAATTAAATCAAGAATTTTCAGTCAAACTTTGATTTATGTCACACAAGCATCTTAACGATTCCATTGTGTCTGGTTAGTTTTTGCAGAATCCATCAAACCCGTCTTTTGACGGACAATTTAAAGACTGGGGATAAATTTTTATGGTTCCCAATTCAGGCATACCTAATGAGGAACTTTCAGGACCATAAATTCCGTAAATGGAATTCATCATCTTCAGCTGTCTGTCCAGAAATGGTTGTCATTTAGTATGACATTCCGAAAGTCTGAATTGTCGAGATTTATTGGCAATTACTCTTCAATATTTCGTTAATTTAATTTAAATCTCTCTCAAGCTTCATCTCTAGATCTTGAAAACTCGGTTTTGTATGTTCACCGTGATCACTATCCTCATTTCTATTACAGATCGTCAAAAATCTCCTTCGAACCGAGTGTAAGTGTCATGGTGTCAGTGGGTCATGTGCGATGAAGACATGCTGGAAAAGTTTGCCACCATTTCGTGTGATAGGCGATGTGCTGATGAAGAAATACAATCGAGCAAGGCTTGTTCAAGCTGTACAGGACAAAGCAGGACTGACCTTAGTTATAAGCAAGTATGTATTATGATAATAAGAGCAGAGCAGTTTTCCTAACTTCATTTTGAATTTTCTTTGTGTTTGCAGAAAAAGTAAAGCTATAAGGAACCCCAAACGTATGCAGAAACCGAAGCGAATGGAACTGGTCTACATACAACCTTCTCCGAACTACTGCGAACGAGACATCCTCCATGGATCCCTTGGCACAGTCGGAAGGAATTGCAATCGAACAGCTCGAGGAGTCGAAGGATGTGACCTCCTGTGCTGTGGTCGAGGCTACAATACTCACCAAATAAACCGAACGTGGCAGTGCCGATGTAAGTTCCAGTGGTGCTGTCAAGTTCAATGCGACATTTGTAACGAGCGACTGGAAGAATACACTTGTAAATAAATTTGTGTGACCATTAAAAATTAAGTTAAACAATTAAAATTTACGAAAATCCAATAAATTATTAAAAAATTAATTTTTAATTAAACGTATAAAAATTAGTTTTTAAGACTTCATTCCAATCATGTATTCTTAATTTCGTGTGATATTTGTCAAAATGTTTTTTAGTTTTAAATTTATTTTTATATTTTAATTTCTGTTTTAAATTTAATTTCTTCGTTAAGACGTGAATCGAGTTTTTATTGTGCAAGAAAATGTAAATAATTAAATTCAAACTTTTTTACATATATTTTATAAAAACTTAAGACGGATTTTTGTTATTTCTGAAATTGCACAGTTATGCTGACAGAAAGTAATGAACTGAAATGAAATTTGTGAGATTGTGTGCGTAATTCACTCACAGTATTTGGTGAATCGTTTCGCATAGATTTCCTTTGAGAAATTCATTTTATTGCAGAAATTTTGACAGTTACTTGTTTTATTATTACAATTTTCTCTTAGTATTCTGCACCAAAACTCTCTTGGACTTTCAATTCAACCCCTAGAAATATCTGTAAAATCAAAAATTTATTAAAAATTCCGTGGAAGATTCAAAGAATTCATTCCAGTGGAATTTTCCGGTAGTAAATTTTGGTTCAAACTCAAGATAAATGAAATACTACACTCAAGGAGTGAATCCAAGGTTTAATGCTTCTTGGTTTGTGCATCGACTGTTTGTTATACAAGATATGTTTTCACCTTGTTTGCACGTAGAACAATTCACAACATAGGGATGAGTGCGTTCAGTTGTAGGATAAGTTTGATTTTTGTTGAAAATTTAAGGGAAAATCTTTGATTTTTCACGTGATTTCCAAGGAGGATAGTGTATAAGTTATAAGAACACTATTATTTAAATGAAATTTAAAAATTTTCCAACTGAGCTCGTTGTGACTTCACAAAATGCTTCATGATTCATTTATGCTTTTTTAGGATTTTCAATCTATTGATGGAATGGCAGGAAAGCTTCGTGAATAGTGATGAAATGATTTTTTTTAAATTTTTCTGGTCAAGAATAATTTTGATTTGAAAATGATGAAAACAAATCAACCGGACTAAGCCCAGTTGAATTGAACTGGGTGACAAGTGTATCTGGTTCACGTACACTTGCGAACGTTATCAGTTGAATATGAATAGAAGTTTTTTGCCTTGAATAATATCACAAAAAAGCCCAGTGAAGCTTTTCACATGAACGTACAAAAATACGCTGGAAAAATCATGAAAAGACAGTACAGAGTTTTCATCGTATTTTCTTGTAGTCCTGCGCATTGAAGTTCCATGATTTCATTGATTCCTTGTCGAATGAACACAAGCAAATAGTCACAAATACCATTAAGAACTTTCTATAAGAGAAAAAGAGAGGACGAAACTTGTGGAGAGGAAAATTCCATTGGAAAAACTAAATCCAACAAAACGAGGCGATTTTCCGAGACACTTTTCATCGTCGGAGCAGCATTCGCTCGGTGGAAAAGTCGAAAAGTGGAATTCAATTTTTGCTGTGTGTCGGGGGCAGGATTGCTAAAAAGTCCACCATTGGGGACAGAGAGAAGATTCAAGTTTTTTGTGGAAAATTCATTATTTGGGGGCATTCTATTATATTTTCCGTTAATCGGGTGAATTCAATAAAATAATAGAAAAATTTTTATTATTCTAAATTTAATTTTATTCATTTTTCCTATAATTAAAATCAAACGGAAACGGAAGTTTTTCCTCATTTGTAAGAAAGTTTGAAGTTTGAAGTTATGAGCGTGAGAAGTTTCGATTGTGTGAATCTGCCCTCGGCTTTTGTGGAATAAAATATTATAAAGAAATAGAAGAAGAAAAAGAAAAAGAAAAAGAAAAATTCTTATCAGTTTCGGAGTTTTATGTAATTCGAAATTGAAGTGAAAAGTTCCATTTTATATAACTAAAAACTATAATTTTCGGAGGATTATCAATGAAATAAAATGACGAACATTCAACTCCATCAACTCCGAAGAAGCGAAACCTCATTTTCATCATGGGGGTTGAAAAATTTTCTTAGTTGGCTAATTTTCATTTCGATTAATTTAAGTCCGAAGGAAACGTGTTAAAATTGTGGTGTTACAAAGAAATACATTTAATACGATAAGCGGAAAGGATGTTGTGAAAAAATTTGTGAATTTTCAATTAAGGATACTTTCAATGAAGAAAAAAGGGATTTTTCATCATTTAACGTTTAGTGAGTATGTGTAGAAACAGAAGGGAATAAAATTGTTGTGTGTGTGTATGTGAAATTTTGAGCAGGACAAGTGCGATTTTATTCTTCAGTACATTTTGGTGTAGTGGTAGATGGATGTACTGTATCCTGATGAAGATGATCCTCGAAGAAAAATTTTCATTAATTCATTTTTGGAATATACATAATTCGAAAAATGTTAAACTTTTGTGCGGTGTGGGTGAATGTTGAATGCACAGTGCCTTGCACTTGGAATAGCTGCATCCTTTTCTAGTCATAATCCGCCATAATCGAAATTGGAAATTATTACACCGACTTACCTACTAAGGAGCCTTTGACTTTAGGTGGTAGGCTCTAGGTGCTGTAGGTTCCGAGAGAAAATTTCATTTCGTTCAAAATTAGTTCGAATTGTATATTTTTTTCATCTGTGCGTGTATTGAATCGGTTCCAGTGTGTTTGTGTGTCTCCAACACATTCATAGTTCTTCATGTGTTCAACTCCGTAAAGCTCTTATGTACACCAAAGCTTTGTGGTGCTATAAATTCGTGAAAAATTCATAAAAAAAGAAATAAATTTTTTTTTGTGTTATATACTCGTGTGTTCGTGCCACAAAACGTCATCAAATCTAGCTTGGAACATTCACGGAAGATACTCGTATAACGTACATACATATATGATAAAAACGCTCCCCCACAAAAGTGTATGTGTGTGAGTGTGACAGGTCACAAAAAATATAAAAAAAATAAATAGAAAATAACCAAGGAGACTCTCCACAAGGACCAGACCACATTAGGGTAGTGTCAGTGTCAGGACAAGTTCGGCCGCAAGGTTAGTTTGATAACAAAATTTATATAATATCGATTAGTATCGAATTATGTTATACAATTTGTAAGCTAACATAACTCTATCCTGGCCATGGATGCGACACGTATCTGTGGATGGTAAGTCAATGACACGATTTGATATATCTATCGGAATGAATTCAGGACAATAGGATTCGAGAGAGAGTAAGGACGAGAGAACGGAACGGTTGTACAGAATCACTACAAGTGGGAGTACATGTGAAACTGCAAACAGGGATACGGAGAAATGAAAAGCTTCATCTGAAATTGTTTGTATCAATCAGGACCGAAAATGTTTGCGATTTCTTTGACCAAAACATTTTGATAAGGACTCGTTCAAATTGACTTCAACTATGAATGGAATATCAAGGACGTTCAAATTATTCCTGTAATCGGAACCTTGTCTGTCTTGTCTTGTGATCGTTTTGCATTCATTTCATGAAACATTGACACCTTTGTGACATATCAACTTAAGGACGATTTTTTATCACTCTGACTTGAATCGATAATTTCCTTGCTAACGATCCTTTTTTCCCGTTTCACATTTGTATTAGTAAGGACTATTTTCTGGGTACAATTCATGCCGAATTTAGTGGGTAATTAGTGGGCTACTTCGCCATTTCGTCATCGTCCTCCACAAGGATATCAATGGAATTTTTTTCCACTAATATGTTCGTATTTGTCAGAACTTTCATTTACTTGGATTGAGTGCTGCAATATTTTCTGTTATTGTCCATGGAATATGCCTCTCTATGTGTTTTATTGGACAGTTTTATTTGCTGCTCAAGAAAACACATTTTCTAGGAGCAGGTTATCAGGAGAAGAAAACAGAATGAAATTCCTGCAATTTTGCGACATCTCTTGGTTGTTAGCCTTAAATATATGCATTGGCATTAAATCATAACAAAAGGAATGAAATATTTGGAAAAGAATTGAAACAAATTTTGCAAATTATGTACAGTTGTGTAAGTGTGCTTTTCCCTCCAATAGTGTTAACAAGATAAACCAAATGAAATCAGCTCGACAGATTAATGGTCGCACTTGTAGCATTTAGCATAGGATATTCAAGGAAATGGTGAAATAGTGTTAGAATCACCCACAGTGGTATGTGTAATTCTTTTAGTTCTTCAATAACATACTCGTTATCTTGTGATATGAAATTTTTATGTTATTGATAAATAGATGGCTCCACTACTGTTCCTAGAATTGCCGTTGTGAAAATGACAGCCCGTTAGTACGACTTATCTCATTCAATGACGATTGCCTTTTCGTACTAGTTATCTAATATTTGAAGTAGAGGTTCACTCTTGATACTGGAGCAGCTTCAGGCAATTCTAACAAGATTCAAGGAGCAATCGTTATTTCTAGTTCATCCACCTCATTGTCCTAATCTAAATCACGATTTCATGACCACATTCCTACAAGACACTACCCACATCAAGGATGAGTGCATCACCATCAGTATCGACAAAACCAATTCAAGTGATAAAAGACAAAATAAAATCAATATCGGAAAAAAATTGATAGACGCCAGACGACTGATTCAGAAAGAATAAAAAATAAAATAAAAATTGTCCACTGAACATTAAAAAATCCAATTTTACAGTTCAACATGTCACTGTTTATATAAAACTGTTTTATAGGGCATTGAACGACATCGTTTTGTGTTATAAAACATGGCGACATTATCCTTAAAGAATGTTTCGTGTTTAAGAGACTACTGCGTGTGGGTCGTTTCAGTCCATTTCCATTTCCTAATAAGCATATCCCTTAAAAATTAAATTTCTTTGACAATATTCCCACGTATCCTTCAACTTGTCTATTAGTAGAATGAAGCTTTAATTGAGGTTTCCTACACGACACCAGGCCGATAAACAAGAAAATGCACTTTTGAAGGAGCCAGAAAACCCGTTGAATCCAGGACAATTCTTTACATCGAATAGAACACATAAGGACTTCCCGGAGTGATGAGACTTCACGAGAAAAATGGCGTCATGATGTGGCGAAAAATTGTCCTTGCTTGTAGGCAAAGAAATGTACCAGCATTTTTATTTTAATTTATTACAAAACCGGACAAGTTGGAGCCTTGCCCCCATATTTCATTTTATAGAAGTAATGAACTGAAAATATTCTGCAGATATTTTCTTATTCTCATTCTTCTTCAATTAAGTACTCGACATCTGTGCCAAATAAGTTCCTTGACCTCAGTGCGAAGGACACTTTCCTTGTTGCATTGTTCCATGGATTTGTTATGGTGCCAAATGCTCCAGGATGGCCTACATTTTTTTTTAAATTCTTAGAAAAGGTCAATTTTCATACACTGACATGGACATCAAGATGTTGGAAATTGTTTTATTGCCAAAAATTCAAAATGACCTGAATTTCTTCGAACTTTTCAATAAAATTCTGCGAAATATCGAAGCAGACATGAAAGGGACTCATTAAAGGAATTTGATTAAACCTAATTAGGGACAATTTGGAAAAAATTGATAACGTACTAAGTACAAGCACTCTGGATATAGCTACAATGTTGCTTAAGATGTTAAATAAGTAAGGGATATCAAATAAAGTCAATTACGTTAATTGCATTGCTTCAGGTAGATCAACGTTTCATTCCGGGTGTTTGATAGGTGCAAAAGATTAATTACCTATTCCTTGTCCAATTACTGCCTTCCGAGTAACTCTATACTTTTCGTTAGACGGTAAACTGGTAGTGAATATATGTAGGTCGTCTTATGAAATTGTTTAATGAATAAATAACTTGGAGTTTTTCCATTGCGAAACAATTTGATCATTTTATTTGCAAATTACTTGACTTCATTTGTGAAAATTGCGAATTAAATATCAAGAAATCCTTTTTTCCCACAAGGATAGCCGTCATTTTCAGTTTCGCCACGTGCACCAATAGAACATAATGGAAATGGGACGAGTATTAAACCAGCCCGTAAACGCCTAAATGCATGCAAAATTATGCAAACAATAATCTGCCGTAATAGATGCAATTTGTTAGCATATCATATCCATTTCATGTAATTTGTTTGATGTTTTACCACTTTTAAGCCAGTTATAGTAGTTTCATAATTGTTAATACGGACTGTTTAAGGTGGTAAAAGCTCACAGGACAGTTTGCAATTGTAATTCAGCTTTATCATCGTTATATTTGACACACTATTAAGGAGTTTTCACCAAATGAAACTGGTGAGACCTCCTCAATATGTCATGAACCCCAAAAAAGGACATTTGTGTCTATATCAGAGTCATAAAAGTCACGTGTATCAGTGCCAGTCACGGTAATCTTGGTTTAATTTTGGGTGTTCAGTGACAAATTGTCTCACCATTTTTAGGAATTCGATTATGTTCCATTGGAAATGACTAAATTTACGTAAATTTCAACAAAAGGACACACACACATTTCTTGATCGATTAAAAATACTTCGAGAATCAATTCGAGAGAAGTGGAAGGATATTTCTCATGTGAAAATACGATGAAAATTACATGTAAGGAATCCATGAAAATTGCGTGAAATGAAAAACGAAAATAATAAGAAAACTAGGGATAATTTATTCATATAAATGGTACAGGATTCGGGTAATACCCAGAAAAACAGTATCCCGTTTTGAAAATTTCATGAAGATGTTAATATTCGTTATTTGAATTATACAAATCAAGGAAAAGTTGTGAGAGAAATTCATTTAAGAACTTCCTAAATGGGGATCAGATTTTTCCTGTAACATTTTGGGTTCGTGTGCCCATAGAATGGTCATTAGTTTTGTTGGTGTAAACATTATTGAGTGCTTGAGAAATTGAATGCCAAAGGCCCTGTTACTTGCAAAACAAATTATGCATGAATTACGGATTGTAATCCTGCCAGAAAAAAAGGGCCACATTCAATACAAATGTGAAGAATTCTTTTTACTTCTTCTAATGTTTGATGGTGTTGTATGGTGTTGATTTGTGTCAAGACACATTCTATATATATCTCACATTCATACATTCATAAACTCAATTGTGGCAATACAATTGAGCCGAAAGTTTCGCCGAAATGCTAAATATAGAACACAGAGGGAGCTCTATCGATTTTTCCTGATAAAACATTTTCCAGTAACCGCACTAACACAACCGGAATGAACCCAGAATGGAAAACATACATTAATAAAACACTGGAATTCGTATGGTATCAAAAGATAACTCAATGAACGCTTCAAAGCTTTGGAATGTTGAGCTTTACGCCCGCGCACAAGTTAAGGGACGGGAAATACCCCGAAGGGACTCTTACCACTCGAAAAAAGACATTTGTAGAATCATGGAACTATAGTTCTGAGCTTTGGCGATATTTTTAGAATTCAGTGAGCTTTCTAGAGCTTTCCCATTTTCAGTGCCATATTTTAGTGTTCATTGATTGTCCCTTTTACCCATTTCCGAATGCAATCGCTCAAAACTGATAGTATACCAGGAAAAATGTGGAAAATATTTCATCAGTTTTTTGTGGGTATCTTCAGAAATACGAAATATATGAACAAAGTTCCAACTGATATGTGTTAAGCACACTTTACAGTTTAAGTTGTACCATGAAATATAAACACTTGCAAAATTGTGTTCCTTTGAGTAGCTTATACGACAATTTATTCAAAACCTTTGGTTACGGGACTTGTCAGTACTTGTGGATTACTCCGAAATGAAGGATTCCAACTTTTAGATATTTAGAAAACTTAATGCTTCCATTTGATGTATCAGACACACTCTAAAGCAATTTACATATATAAGACTTCACACGCATCGTAAGTTCATGATAATTTGTATCAAATTAATTCACCAGTTTCGGTAACCGCTCATTGCTGGCAAATTTCAATTCAATTTCCAAAAAAAATTTGATCATTTTAGGCTTTTCCACTTATCAGTTTTCGTTGAATTCATAAGACAACATCGAAAACATCTTTCTACCATTTATTTTACAAACTTTAAACTTACATCAGAAGTATGTATAATACATAAAATTTTACAGAATTTTATCTTAACGTAAAACTATCTGAAGATATTTCATCAGTGTTGTTTTTAAAGTTCATCAGTTTTTCTATATATTCCAGGAAAAAGATTAAGTTGTTTGGCACACTTAAAGGATATGAAACATAAAACCAAAAATTTATTCCAAAGCTGAACCCCGCCGACAAGTTGTCTCAGAATATATGCTCCAGTTCTAGTCAGTTTTTCATGAGCTTTTATCGATATCTCGAGAATTACGTTTTAGATCGGGAAAATATTTCAAAAATTCATGAAATTTTCATTTGAGGTATAAAACACTTTAAAGTTTGTTTATCCCACTGGCAAATTTCAATATGTACAGACATGAATTTTTGATTCCAAGTTCATAGTTTTTATTCGATAACTCCAGAAATAACGATTGTATCAGCAAAACCATAATTGGCATTTGTTAAGCACATTTTTATTTCTTATTTAAGTGTTAACAATATTATTGGATCTATTTCTAATATTTTAAAAACTAGTTAAATATAAAACGATTTTCAAATTGTTCTCTCAAACAGACGTCATGTTTTTCTCAAAATGAAAGCAAGCTTCAGTTACAAACTAATTATCTTCATTTGTTACAGTTGAATAACATAGTAATATTGATTAAAGTTGATTCGTAAACTCACTAAAGCAGGCCCTACTGTGACTGTTACTAACCGATCCTGATAAGCCTGAGATTATGATACCCCCTCAAATTGTTATTAGCCTTTTCAGCAAATCTAGGACCAACTACAGAATTGTAGGCCATATCCGGGTTTCCATAGTGCTCCGCTTCGAGGTCTGAATAGTGATCGTTGGTGTAATCGTCCTCGTCAATTTCTAGCGGGTGATCTTCCAAACTGCGTCGGGCCCTCAAGTGTGCCAGCTTAGGAGCCTGATCTCTGATAGCTGTCAGTACATGCGAAATGTCTAATGTCTCTTTTTCGCCCCAGCAAATGGCGATAAACCCGATTAAGAGTAAAACTTTGAAACTGTTGATTGCCATGTCTAAATCTTTCGGCTTTCTTGATAGAACTGTTCCTCAGCTGACCGCAATCGCTCTTATATGAGCCACATGAACTTGAAGTTGATAACGCGAAGATGTCGTCAAAATGATTTCCGAAAATTGAGATTAACCCCGAAACTTGTAATCTCGTTGAATCCCGGGAAAAATAAGATTCCAAAGCGTCTGCGATAGACGAAAGCGATTCCAAAGAATTAGACTCTGCGTCATTTGAAATTTGTGTTTTCCGGAAAACCTTGTAAAAAGTTAAAAAATGTGATTGAAAATTTATTTTTGACGTAAATTCTATTGGGATGAGACTGAATGTCCAATAAATCCAGCATCGCCATGAGAGAAATGTTGGTCTGGCCATTAAGGAGACAGATGTCGCTAGAAGCACCAAAACGAGCTTGTTTTGTACGAAGTTCAGATTTCAAGGACGACACTTTAGAATTTAGGATAAAAATAAATTCATTGGAAAATCCAACGAGACATTGAAGAGACAAAACCAGAAAATCGTTTTCCGATATTTTCCAGTAGACACTGTGTCTTCTCTATGCCCAGGACACACTCCCAAAGGCACTAAATCGAATGAAGACCATGTCTGGAGTTTCACGAAAATGGCCCCAAAAATCAATCAATTGTCACGATTTGTGGATCCCTTTACCATGAAAATGATTCACGGCAAATGTTTCCAGGGAACTTTAATGGTTGCAAGCCCGAACTTGCAGGGTGGTAATGGACGAGTGAATATTTCATGTTGCCCCAAAGATTAGGGGCTACTAACTTCCCTGCAGGGACTTGGTACATGTTGGGCATGAAATGTGCCACAAAATAACACTTATTGATATTTTTACATTTACTTGATTTGCTTCCATCCAGGCTGTCCTTTTCCTGCTCGTAGTGCTTTGCGTGAACACAAACAACGAAGGGTTAAAAGTTGATTTGTTGTGAATCAGGGTTGCCCTTTTCCGAGGGATGAAAAATCGATTCTCAATTGGACGCTTCATTAATATTTCAGTTTCTACTTTATTCGAGTGTCCAATGAATTTGTCATTGATGGTGCGTTTAGTGGGCACCTACCCTTTGGAATGTTGATTTTAGATTTTTTTTCTCATTATCCTTTGTTTCAAATTTGGGTCATGTCAATCACAAACAAACCTTCAACTCATTCCATAGATTGAGGATTCATTAATTTTTTAATGAATCACTGTCATATAAATACTTAACCAAAATTAGCTTGTCCAGTTGACAATTGTGTCATCGATATGTCTCTTCGTCTACGAACAATCAGTGACAGGTTAATTGTCGCTGAGTGCCCGATTCAAGATTCCCTCTGAATTCATCTGTTCCTTGCGAGCTATGACAAGGTTAATAAATCTCTCTTCATGTCACTGTGATAAGTGTATTGCACATCCTTTTTTCGACGACATTTTTATTAAGAAAATCTTCAATTCCGAGCACGTTCTGTGGGTGAATTCTCAGAATTTCTTGAACGATTCAGTAGTGTCATGAATGATTTGCATGCGAAAAGGTTAAAATTGTAATGACATCATGTAGAAAGAAATAAATTGGAAAATTTTCTGCATTTATTCGTCTACAGAATAATTCCTTTTGTGGTAAAAATTTAGGTCGACATGGAAGTGATGGAGATGATTTCATTGCGCTTTGAAATTCGGTCAAATATTTGAGTCAGAAGTTATCAAGGCACACAATATCATCATGTGGGAGACATTTTCAAGAGTCTGGTTCTTAGACAAAAATGTCGTGAAATCTTCAATATCGATCTCATTATTTTCAAGAGATTCTCCAGGACATAATTCAGATGAAACTCTTTTGATTCACTATGAAATCGATTCATAATTGGTACACATTGATAGTGTTCTTAAGTAGCCATTTGGTTGAATCAGGATTTTTCGGGATATTTTCAACATTTTATGACTAATAAATCTTATATGTAACATTATCTTTTATACCTAATAATCTTAAATTGCTGATTCTAAATTCATAGGCAGATATTTTGACAGACCAAAAAGTTTTCCCTGAGACTACACAGATAAGAATATTCTCAAGAGAATAAGGACACAATTCGATTCAAACCAACAAAATCCAGCTTGACATCGATTGTCGTCAAATGTGTCACGAAATAAATGAAATTTCCAGTTACAATTTTCAAAATAGTTTATATATTTATAAACAACCTTGTATTCGAACCGAAAAAATGCTTCTTGCAAAATCGAATAGATGGATTTTTCGACTAAGAGGGAAGTATTTATGCTTCACTCCATATGTGAGGAGGGGATAAAAAATCACTCTAACGTTTTCCTCGTAAAAACGCTCTCCGAAGAGCGAAGAGCGAAGTGCGAAGAGGTTTCACTTGCATGTTCACGGTGGGATGTGAACCTTTCTTAATTCACAACAATAATATGAATCAACGGAGATACATAATTGTTGTAGTTTCAATTTTAAGAAGTCTACAGAATTTTTCTTATGAACATTATGACCTTTATACAATCTCAAACACCATAAGTCTTAATTTTTAAATTTTCAAAGCATTTAAAAGTCACATATAACGTTTTCTCGGTATAGTTGATAACAATATTTCAAATTCATTAAAATATATTTGCGATACTTGAGCTGGTAATTGATGTATTTCAGTTCACTTATGACTTCTGATCGAAAAAACAACACAAATTTGAATAATTACACCATTTTATCAAGCAATAGCAATTAAAAATTGTTTTAAATAAATCCTCCAACACGAATTGCGTGAGTTTGTGAAAGTTTTACTTGAAATAATAAATAATAGTGCATTTCAAAGCCTTACATGCAAATGATGTCATGCAAAATAGTTCTGTGACATTTTTCTTGTGATATCATGCAATGTTTCTAGAATATAAATTAAATATTTTAAAAAGTACAATGAAATTTAAATATTTATGTAAATCATAGCACTATTTTGATGCGGATAAGTGGCACTTGTTGGAAAATAAGGTGTACAATATTACCACAAACATATTTTCATTGGTCACGTAGATACACTGTCGCCTGCTGATTTCTATCACAACATTTATGGTTATTTAATGAAGGAACTAGAGGATAATCACTTTTGAAAACTTTTATCCTTTTCTAAAGAAGATGAGTCTGCAAATATAAAGTTACGGATTGTATAAAATTCTCTATTACATAAAATTCACAAACCCACAGAACAAGGAAATGTGTTCAATTGTTCAATAATGTCCTGGAACCGGCTGTGTCTGAAAACAAAAAGATCAGCTTCAGTTAGAGCCAACGAATTAAGATTTTCATACACATTAGCCTCATAGCACTTAATAAGAGGTTAAGCCTTAATAAAACTCCAGTTTGAATCAGATATCCTCTTTGTGATTAATTAGTTCCCAGTGATTGCCATCGAATCGCGTCATTAGTGTTCTTTGGTCTGAAAATCTGAAAGTACAAGTCCCTATTTATGTTTTAAGTGTACCAGTGTTTTCGTACCTGCAAGAGTTCTTAAGTAAACAAATTAAATTATTGTATGCAGACAAATACCGTCATGACGATCATATCAGTAACTTGTAACATAATTTAAAACATGCGATTGTTGCATTAGTCACAAGAATTCTAAAAGAGAAAACATATAATTACGATTTGTTCTTTGACTTAAACAAATAAATTAGTAATTCATCAATATATTACTAATAATTATTATGATGCACTACATCGAATAAAAGAATAATTTGCGTGTTATTTGCGTAGCCGACATCTTGACGAATTTCTTTCTATCCGCCATTTTGTTGTGAATCATTTTCAAACTTGAAAGATTCTCTCTCTATGATATGAATCGAGATTTAAAGGAAATGACAATTTATTGTAATAAAAAGGATATGAGCATCTATTGCGTACATTTGCAAATTGAACATGTCAAGGATTTGTAAACGTTCAATTTGGTTTTAACAAAAGTTCCATTAACATTTGATAGAAGAAGTGACTTGCAGGAAATTGTACAAAAAGAAAAGGATATAATTTTTATTTTTCGAAAGCATTTCGTTGATCCTATTCATTTTAAAACGAAACTCCAGTCATTTTTTGGGAGAATGCGATGAAAAACGTTTGAAAGGACCTAATAATAGTAGCTGCAACAATGCAATGATACGGAGAGTATCATCAGGATAACACCAGCTGCGAAAAGGGAGGGAATCTTTCTATCCTTGCATTGTGTTTGTATTTGTCACTGAGAATACATGAAAGGATGCTGTTACTGAACACACAGAATCATCATCTATAGACGTATCCTTACACACTCGGATCGAGCTTGTATAAAATTAAAGAAGATGCGGGTAAAGTTTCTTATTGCAAAAGGACGACTAAGTGCAAAAACAAACACAATAAGATAAGATTTCTCTCATAAAAAATACAAAAAAGAGCAAGGATACTGAATACTCCGAATACACAGTTGCACAGGATATTTAATATAAAGCAATAGGATATACTCGCAGCAATGTAGGTCACATAAAAATAATAATGTGAACAAAAAATCGAGTCCTGTGCAAGAATTGGAATTAATATAGATGTGCAAGTGCTCCTGTTCGATAAAAAGGTGGTATCCTTTTTGAATTTTTCAGGATCTGCTTGGATTTTAAATTTCGATGAGCATCCCATTACAGAATGGCGGGAATTTTATTGCAAATTGAATTTAAACCAGAAGCAGTTTTAAGTGTTGCAAGGATCACTAGAATATTTAGCCGAGAATCACTTTAGAGTAATTTAAACCTATTTTCTAAAGGACATTCGAGGATATTTGAATGTGGAATATCGTAATAAGGGATAATGCAAAAGTCTAGTGTATACATTTAATGGCTGTTAGTCACTGTAGTACATGAAATGAGAATAGAGGATCAAAGTGTAAGGACAACTTCAAGGAAGTCACTTGCATTCGTGCAGTTTGAATTGAGGTCAAAAGGACTGATTTTCTTCAGGATAATTGGAAATTTATGAATTTGAGGCAGTGTTAAAAAGGATAGCCAAGGCTTTGATTGAAAATCGAATATTTCCCAATTCGCGATTTGTAGAAAAGTCTATTGTACATTTAATTAATGTCTCAAGGACTAATTATCTTCAAGATGATTCTTGAATGTAAGTAGGATAATGAAAACTCCCAGGATAATGAAAACTTAAATTAAAGATTTTTCATGGCGGCTAATCGCTTGATGGTGTCCAGAAGACTGAAATAAATAGCTAGAGAGCACGAACTCCATAAACGACGCCATCTGCAATATGGTTACAATATGGTTGTTTTGTAGAAGAAGACTTGCAAATGATGCCCAGAAAATAGAAAATTCCCATGTCAACATGTTAATAAAAGCATTGGCCTAAAAAATTCCCTTGATTATCTAAAAGTGTGCCCGCAAATCGTGTCTACATTTGTACAAAGTTGAAGTAGAAATGTGGAAAAGAAAGTCAAATAGAAAGGACTCAAGCAATGTGTACCTTTCATTTTAAACATTTCAAATTCAAAAACTCAACAAAGTACATATAATTATGTTTGCTTTAAACACTTGTCCTGTAAAACATGGAGATGATTGTAGTGGTGTTTCTTTATTTGCTACAGACTTAACATTTACATGACGTGAGAAATATACTTAAAGTGCTTAATTAAGACAAAAATTTATTTCCTTCTTTGCAGGTCTACAACCTCGGCAAACCGTCGTCACAGTGTGACAAGGGGCCAGTGTAAACCACCGCAACATGTTGACATTTCTTCCCCATTAATTAAGTTGAAAGCTGCTCCATAAGGATAAGAGACGAGAAACGTAAAGTAAAAGAAACGGCGAAACTATTCGCCATTAGACAGATCCTTGAGCAACGTACATAGATAAGATGAGAAGAAGCTATTTTAGCTTGAAGGCATTTCAGCTCAAACAAGGATACAAATAGAACCCTCCGAGCATTTGTAGGCACAAAAGAGTAGATCTTGAGTTGAGCCAAACTGAGCCAAATGAAAACGGATAAGACGAATAGTTGAATAATATCTATAAGCAACCTGATACATATTATATAAGTGTCTACAAGGATATACAAGGATACAACCAGAGCAAACGTGAACCCCTTAAACGCGGCGATATTAAAAATGACTTTTGCGCCATATAGTGAGTGCAAAAAGTATTACAATAACGTGCCGTGTTGTGTGTTTGTATGTGTGCATGGGTGTATATTATCATAGAGTTTTTAAAATTCAATTTTGTTTTTGCTTATTTTAGTCACTTACAAAAAAACAACAACAACAAAAACAACAAAAATAACAACAATTATAATAATAATAATAATAATCATAGTTACCATAATAATAACAACAGCAACAATCATCAACATTTAACGTATGAGCAAAAAGTTGAAAAGCACCACTACCACCACCGCCATTCTGAAAATACACAAAGAAATTCAAAAAGAATTTGTTAATAATAGCAATTGCACACATAAACAAAAGAAAAACGTTTCAAGGAAGTTGTAGCATCAAGTTTAACTAATAGCAGCGACACACGTACATATTACGTTACTTACTAGCATAGGTACTAATAAGTACATTCAAAATAAAAGCATAAGCAACGCTATAACTTAGGGGCTGTGAACTCGACTTTCAGTATATATGTAGCTACATATACATATATATAAATATATATAATATATTTGCACTATACCATAAGCAGATCGCATACTCGCAAATTTAAGAAGAAATATTATCCTAAATATCAACACACACACATTCAACTACACACAATTCACACAGAGAAAATTATTTATCTCAAGAAAATTTTCTTAACGATTTAATCACATGTACCAAAGTAAACACGAATGCATTATGATGTGGATTAAGTGACACGTTTTGATCAAATCTTAAAGGACTAAAAGCTTGAGAAAAAGGAAACAATTCATTCAAATTTAAAAAGAATTTTTTTTTTGTTTTGCGAAAAAATTCAAAAAGTTTTTCAATTTACAATATAAATTATCAATCGTTCGTTGATCGACGCCATTTTGAACGGAAGACATTGGAATCAGTTAAAGCTGGCAACACTTGTTGAGGATTTGTGGATATAGGTAGGTTTTATCGTTCGATTTCATTTCTGTCGTTGATTTTTGGTGGAACATGGTACAGTAAAACCTCTTTTATCCGTCACCGACATCTGTTGTAGATGACTTCACAATATTCAAAAAATTATAGATTGGTATGAAGGGCAAGTTAAGCCAACAACACAACACGAAAGAGAAAGAGAACCACAGTTTAAGCTGTCAAAATTAACCGACTTATACCATCACATTGAATATTTATTTTGATTTGATCGCTCTGTAGATGTGTATAAAATTATTAATTCGTAACTAAACATATCTTTAGCTAAGTTAGTTGCTTGTGAATGTACTCCTTTACTCAAAACCGAGGTCGAAATCAATCTTTCTAGAACTTTACCATTATCCGTCATTTCGATTATACGGATGAAAGAGGTTCTACTGTATTATATCATTGTGGATACAAAATATCAAACGAAATATCTCAAATTAGTAAAATTGTAATGGTAGTTAATGATTTGTCCGTGCAGTAGTCAAGAAAACTGATTAAGTTTGTTTACATAATTAGTTAATTTTTGATTTTTGCTTTCTGTTGTTATTAATTCAATGATCAATGATCAATTATTTCCATATCATTTTCTTAAATGTTAACAAACTTTGAAAGACTATATCCTCTACAATATAATATAACCAAAATTCAAAACAGGACATCAAAAATTATAAAATTGTTGTTCATTCCATTATATTGGATAAAAGGATTAGGATCTCTTTTAAAATGTCGTGTTATGTCAATAAACTGTACCACGTCTATATTGCTCAAATGAGATTTTTTGCATCAAATCTGAAAGCGTTACATGGAACGAGGAATGAAACATAAGGTTATGCCCATACGGTGTTATTAAAGTGATATACATAGGGTTGATGTTTGTCACGAAGTGTCATGAAAAAACACAGTTCATGTTTTACTTTGTGAAGCATTCAAATTTGTGTAATTGGATAAAGAAAATCATTCAAAGCTCGTTTAATTTGAAGTTTAAAAGAAAGGATTTTTTGAAAAGCAGAAATCCTTAAAAGACGAGTTGAAAAAAACTTTCCAGCTTTTTTCCACAAAACTTTTGATTAAGGTTACCAAAGTATACAAAGTAATTCTGTCTTATTTCGGATTGAATAGCCCCTAGCACTTTACAGTGAAAAGGATTTATCCTTTAACATTTCATTATACAAAAGTTTATCCTTGTAACTCGCATTTCATCATACTTTTTGGATTTTTCATTCCTTTTGTAATATCGGTTTCCATTTTAAGCGGCTCCAAATGAACAGAGATATGTGTTTTAAGGGCAAAATTATTTAACGTTTTATTTATTAAAAGTTTTAACTGCTTCAAATGTCTTTCGTTTCTTATTTTTTGAAAAACTTAAATTCAATTGCCGGAAGCTTTTTCTTCTGAAGAAAATTCTCAAGGAAATTTTTAATGAGTTTCAATGGAAATGACATTTGTGGAGCTAAGAGAAGAGAATTAGTTGAAAATGTTACCTGCATCTTAAATCAAACTTCTTTGGAATTTGTGGGTAATACCATCAACTCCAGAAGTTTGTATGATAATAAATTGTATCTGATAATAGAGATATCATAAATTTCAGGATTTTACAAGAAAGCATTTTGAACGATAACGTCTACCATACATGACTTCATGACGTTCCTGTTTGGCTTTATTTGGAGCTAAGAAGTTAACTTAACATGACAAATAAATATCTGTATCTCCTTGTTGATGTTAACAAAATAAAGAGGGAAACTAGAGACATCCTGGCACCATTAAATGGGAGGGAAATTAACAAAAACTCCGTTCCTAATATTATTCTAAATTGAAATTAAATTCACTAATTTTTAGACATATATAAGAATATCAACGCGTTCAAGACTACAATAAACTCAAACATATCCCTTGCCATATAAGAAAATCATGTTTTTATTGTGTCAACAAACCATTAAAGTTTGTTTGTTCACATGAATATGAACACTTTGGCAATTTAATGGTTTTGGTTATATAATGTGCAAAAGTATTATTATAAACTAAAGTACATATTTGGTTAAATCTTCTTGTTATGTTTCTAGAAATATTATTTTCACTGTAGTACATGTGTTCAATATCAACTATGTCACACAAGTCAAGTTTAAAGTTTCCAAGTCTCAATTAGCTAATTTGGACACATGTCGAGCATGTCTTTGGTAATGAGCGGTTTCTAAAAGTGCATATTCTATTACACGGTTATTCATGTTGCATTCAAGGTATCACCCAAATGGTGAAAGTGATAATACCCTTGACACATTGTGTTTGGCAAGTTTTCAAAATTGTTCCACATTCGTTTCGTTATGTATGATACTCTTATGTTTTATCAAACAATTTATGTTTAGAAAGGATAAAGCATTGTATAACATAGAAGAAAACCCGAAAAATGTATGTCGTTTAAAAACCAGATTCATTTAAATCACTCCCAAAAGAAAATAGTATTTAAAAGCACCTCGAATTTTTGGCACAAATATTGAAACATTTCAATTAGAGTATATTGTATGTGATACAAGAACGGATGTCACAGATAACTTTGATTGTAGTATGTTAACATAACAACATAGCACAAGGATACACATAAATCTTCTTTGAGAACGAAAAATAAATTAAAAAATATTTGTAGCGCAAAGTGGACGCCATTAAAAATGCATGTTCATGTTTTCATAAAACAAAGAAAGTTTTCCAAGTCTACAAAACATGTTCGTGTCTAGATAGAGGAAGTTGCAATAGTATCCTGGCACAAAACAGGACGATCAAAGTTTTGTCAGGAAGGAAAACCAAAATCTCGGATTCCTTAAAAAGTTTTCTTGGCTACAAACTTTCTCAATACAAGATTTCGCGCGAATCCTTGTGTGATATAACTTCTTTGGTGCTGATATTCGTTCTGTTACGATAGTTCGAAAGATGATAGTGTGTGCACCTGCTGGAAATAAATTTAGGTCATATATACGACAACATTTAATGTACACATCCATAAACCTTTTCGTGATATCTTTTGTAGATATTTGTTCAGCCATTTTTAAGGACATACCAGAAATAAGATTTCATCATCCTTTCCATACCACACTTGTGCAAACAGCAAAATTTACGATATATTTTTATGATGTTACATTTATATTCTGTGATATTATGAAACTCATTAACACTCTGGTTGCCAAGCATGATATACAAAGCTTCTATGACGAAAATCAATTTGTTTGACGTTGTGGCTTGTTATTTCCACCACAATAACTTTATAGACTGACTTTATTGACACTCAAAGGACCTCGGTACTGTTCAAAGGATCTCAAATTAATAGTACCATCGACTTTGTTGATCCCATTTAGCATCAAATGTCAAGGTGCTATCGCCTTGAGAACAAAATTTCTAAGGTTTCAATCCGATTTAAGGCTAGTACGTCACCTCTCTTAACAATTATCAAGTCTTTTCCAGTGACTCCTGAGAAGAAAATAGCTTTTTATAAATCATCAACCCTTAGGACTTGTTAAATATTATATAGAAATTCCCTGAATATGATACTTAAACAAACTTGAAGGATATTTGCAAGTATGTCAAAGGTTAAATACAAAGACGGAATTGTCAGTGGGCTTCGTTATGTTGTAAAAATAAATTTACATTAGCTTCATTATAGGTCTGTTCCCGTAGTTTTCGAGCTGAATAGACTTTATTAGACTTTTCTCGAAGACTCATTTTTCTTCGGTTTGACAGGATTTCACTCTGTTGCTCAAATAGTAAGAAAAAGCTTTTGAGTAACATCCAGCAGAATCATTTGAAAATTTGACAACTGTGACAGTTGTCATAGAATTTTTCAAGCACTTCGACTTTACTCGTCCAAGCTTGCCGAGTAACATTTTCCGATCTCGACCTCGTTTCCCCTCCATAACATAAAATCCGCTCAAAATTTTTGTTGAGAAAGTACAAAAACACCAACGACGACATTGAAACATATTGCAATATATTGAACCGACCTTATATATGTCGATGGTTTGTTTATATGATGTGAATAGCTGTTGCTTGTGATCTTGCTGCTCTTTCCCAACAAATATCGAATGTTTATTGTTCATTTGAGAGATATGATTGTTTGAACTGTTATCATCAGTCGTTGTTTACATATTATATTACAAGTTGATATTCTGAGGGTAATTAAGATATGACAACAAATTCGTTTGAAATTATCTCAAAATTTTAAGGATGCTTTGGAAATAATCGTTTTGTGTACGTTAAAAATTCATATTCCCTCATCATCATAAAATATAATGTTTAGCTCATTCCGTTTGAGTTACTCTCAAAATTGATTAAGTTCTAATTCACCTGATATGGCTCGACAACAAATCATTGAAATTTTCATCAAGTTTTGTATTCCCTGCGGTAAGTCATGACATGAAAGTCATGATGAAAAATTCTTTTCCTGAGTACAGGGTAAATGTTTCATAAGACAAATCCCTGTAAACTTCAACTGATACCAAATGTTTGCTACGTCTGTGTCAGACAATTTTCACTGAGTTATATCCTCGTATGTGTATAGTATATCCAAGAGACTTTTATGGAATGTAAAACTCCATCACAACAAGTACATCGTTTGTCTGAAACTATATCGCATAGGGAATAGCTCTAAAAACTCAATTGGTGTTGAAATTACTGTGAGACGCTCGGGGCGATGTGTCCAGGCAGTTAATTCACTCGGACTAGATATGAGATCTTATTACGATAAACGATGCAATCATCTTCCTTGAGAGTTTCATCATTCTACAATGCTGCATGATTCCTGCTATTGAGATGAGCGTTCAAATGACTTAAACCCTCCCTAAAACCTTTCTCAATATCTTGATCAGACACTTTTTATCATTGGTTTTACGACGAATGCAGTAAAATGCGCTGAAAATTCATTAATTTCGTGGTAGTATTTGCGCGTGGCTAACGTAACCTTCCACTAAAGTACAGTAATCAAATGGACATTAAAAATTCAAAATTTCAGTACCTTTTATATATCAGACATCGGACAAAGCTTAATCCAAGTTTATTCATAAGCCTAATTCTAATTTCGTCCGCATAATTTATTCCTCTTGTAATCCATCATGTGCCCGCCTCATCTAATTATAAATATTCAGCTTTTAACCTCTAAAAAAGTACCCAAAAACCATTAGATTTTTGAGGTTTTATGAAAAGGTTTGCTCATGAACTCAATGAAGAATCGGTTGGAATTCTAAACCAATGGAACGTGAGAACGCGTTTTGACTCTTTGTTGTGTATTATTTCAACAAAATGGCGTGATTTTATCTAAAATTTGATTTATATTTATATTGTAAAATAACGTGTTGTCGTGTATTTGAACCTTCATACACTTTGGAACGGTCTGTTAAACTTAAGTGCCTTTTTACGTGAGATTGGTATAAAACCTTTTGACTGCTTTTCTAAAAAGGTTTTAAATCGATTTTGGTCTCCGTTAGCACGTTAGAATGTCATACTGAACAAATTAATTCGTGTTTTTTCAGTATCCGATGGCAAACAATCGAGTTACTTCATTTTAACCCCAACTAAATTGGATTGATAAAGTTTCATGAAATGTTCTTTAAAAATATATATTCGTCATATGTCCAGTTGTTCGCCAAAACTCGGAATATGCCTAGCACAGAGGTATACACACTCTGCGTATTATACCCAAATTGTTTGTCGAACTTTCGGCCACTCTGATGTGGCAAAAAACCGACAACATACCGAGCAAACTAAACTATCAAACTATTCACACTAGTTGGAATTCGGCGAACTCTTGCTCGGCTTTACATATGTTACATAACATGCTGTGCGTCTTCACCATATTGAGATATTCGAACTATAATGTACACAACCAATGGATTCCAAATTCTGTCACGTTTGATATCTTATAAAAAATACTATAAGAATATATCTGAAAAGGCTGAAGCTCATTTATAAGATACTAGACTATTAGTAGCTCCATGAAGACTTCGTCGCTTTTCAAGTTACACTAAATACAAATAGTCTTGAATAATGGACTAAAGGGAATTATATTCCTTAAAAATTTATAACCAAAAAAGGAGTTTTAAAGAAAATTCGTTATAAATTAATTCAAATCTAGTTTTGAGAACTCATGCCCTTTAGAGATCATAAATCTTCTAGTTCTCTGCTTATACAAGAACAGCTTGATTACAGCTGCTCTGCTTCTGGAACTAACTCTGGACAACAAATATCTCTAAAGTATTGCTTTTATGAAATTAAGTCAAAGATTAGATCAGGGAATTGGGACAAAGAAAGTTAGAATGAGTTGTTACTGATACACTGCGTTGTATCTATGATAGTTAAATAGACAATATTATATAAAATGTTGACTTTGTAAAGTCTCTAATTGTTTGTTCGCCCACATTTGGAACATAATTTTGACGTCAAACTTCTGTTAATGACATCTAACTAATTTCAAGGGAGATATTCAAATTGTATCTAATTTTTGATTTTCAATACAATAGTAATAGTATACATTCAGAGTATCTTATTAACAAAACGTCAAACTTGCTTTTGGAACAAACCAACCATTCACAGATGTGTCCCTCCACCCAAATCATGTTTATTGTATGCTTAATGAATGAAACATTTCTAAAAATGGTACGAGTAATATTAGTAATATCTTTGATATCTTGTTTCAGATATTGGCAACATTTCCGCGGATTAACCGCGGCATATTATGTCCCGGGACGATTACAATCCAGTACCGGCCGTAAGTTCTGGTGCACGTAGCCCAGGCCGTTCCAATAGACGTTTAACAGAATTACCAACCGTGGATCGTTCACCATCGAGAGATTACGGATCACGTGGCAGCCCATTAGGTATGTTGCCAACCTAAAAAAAAAAGTGAAATGAATTAGTTGAAAATAATTTTTGATACAATAATAATATTAATAATAAATTTAATTTTTCTATTACGCTTTAAAAAATGAAATGAAATGAAATGAAATGAAATGTTTCTTTTTTCAAAAAAAAAAATTGGATAAGTAAATTTTTCAATCAACTAAAAACTACAAAAACCCTTTGACCCAACTTCAAAGGTCAGCTAGGCTAGGGATAATGTGCACGCGAATCGGTACGAAAATTTGTTCTGACGAGTTCTGATGAGTTCTGATCAACTCGTGCGAAGAAACAAACCCCTGTTTTGCCATGCGAGTGGTTACACTGGCAGCGAAGAAAACGTCAGAACAAATTGGACTTTCAAATCGATTTGATTTTTAACGTACTCGTCAGAACAAATTTTCGTACCAATTCGCGTGCATAGTAACCCTAGCCTTAAAATGTTTTTCCAAAATTTATCAAATTCGCATGCACTCCTTCTTCCGAGATTTATCTTCTTCTATGATTGAAATGCATTGAAAATTTTACTTATCCTTTTAAAAATGAATACGAACCTTAACGTAATTGTAGTTTAAATTTGAAAAATTATCAAATATATAAAATATTTGACAAAATTTTATTAAAATAAATTTTTTTAATAACATCACGCATGCGCATGTGTCTTGATTATGTTTTTATTTTAAATTATAATTTAATATAATTTTATCCTTAACATTCTTTATGTTCTCTTTCCTCGTTTGATTATTTCTAATTTATTAATTTTCTTTTTATTTACATCGTTTTATTAACAAATATTTTACAGAAAAAATAAAACACTTCGCTTAATTTGCAGTTTTACGTTATCATTTCTCCGTACAACAAAAAAGGATATTTTCGCAAATACTAAAAAAAAATTTGCTTTTAAAATATTTAATTTATTAAATGAAAGGAAAGTCAGTCAGCCTATTCATCACGAAGAAATAATTTTAACTTGCCAAATATAAAGAAAGTACAAATAAAAGGAAGATTGCCAAAAAGTTACTTACAAGGATACAACAAACTAATAGAAAACAAGAAAAACTATTTCTTCTTAATACTCGCAAAAATCGCTAAAACCGCAATAATCGCTAATACAATTGCATCTTGAATAGAATAAACGTGCAAATTATAATATTGCATCAAGAAACCATCCGGTCACGAAGACAGGAAGACAAGTTTATGGTGTCCAATCAAGACTAGTCCCGGAAACGGAAGTTTCTTGTTAAAAAATCATTTGTCGGGTAATTTTGTTAAGTGTAATTTCATTTAATTATATTCAACATCACCACAACATGCTAAGAACACAATTTGCTAGTGTATCATTAAGCCCAGATGTTATAAAAGTCTCTATACTCATTTGTTTGTGCTACACAAACCACCGGAAGTAGGTCTCACATCTTTAGTTTTAGAGTCGATGTTGAAGAAAGTAGGCCAAAAGTTTAATTACAATATACTTTAAGGTATACCTACTGTGAAAGACATAAATTTTTAAGCCTACACATTTTTATATGACATTAGGGATTAAGGCATTTACAATTCCACAAACACATACACGAGCAATTTCCTCTCATTAATGATTTTGTGTACCGGATATTATATCGGCTTATGGGTGTCCTATCTCGCTCGTTTTCATATTATGGGTATTGCCGAATTAATAAGCAAATAATCCTTAAAATTTTTATGACCCAAAATTGTTTCGAAAGGCCTTCAGCTTTAAATGCAAAACTTGCCTTTGCTAAAACTTTGAGCTTAAATGAAACCGAATTTTAACCGAATAAAACCTTAAACCAATCTTTTTTTAACTAATATGCCTTATGTAATATCGTTCAGCACGTTGGGTAGATGTTTTGAAGACTTTTGATTTTGGTCAATTGTCTATTGCATATGAGATCTTTCCATCTATATAATTTATCTATTAATCTGTTAGAACAAAAATTATCAATATCTGTTATGCCGGATCCACATGCTTGCCAAACTTACACAAGCCAGAACAATTTCAAACGTGTGGATAAAGAGTTTGGCTTGGCTTGTGTTGGTTTGCAAACGCCTGCGACCGGTTCCATGGAGTGTCGGTTTTTTGACGCAAATCAAAGGAATTTGCCGCACGCAATTAGCACCTTTGGCGCACTGGCGGTTGATGGACGTGTTGGCGTCCGTCATGCTTGCCTTTTCAAAACCTACTGTGAAAGACACTGAATCGCTCGCAATTGTGTGGATGGCAATGTTTAGTCCGCAAAATCTAGTCAAACGTTTGGTGATGTTTAAAGTTTGCGGCAAATGCCAAACATGTGGATCCGGAATTAAAGTTATTCATTTTGCAAACCATTTTCTTATTTCATGATTACATTCTGGTAGAATCGGATTTATTCAAGGCATATTTCTTAGACGTTGACTGCTTCAAGTGATGTTTAGCCAAATTGTTTCTACGAAATATAAAATAAATAATTTATTAGGATGGTTTCTTGAGTCATGCCGAGCTTATTACTTTATAATTTTCGTATGTGTTGTAATAACTGAATGAATGAGAACACTAACCACTTAAAACATTAATCACATTTTCATTTGCTAAAATGTACTTTAACGCATAATTATCAAAATGATACATTATATATCATTTTGCATGCAGCTTCCTTCAAAATTTTATAATTCATAGACTAATATCTGAATCAATGAATATCTTTCGGTCATTATATATTGTGTATGTTAATCACGAATCTTTTACATAGTTACACCAACCAGTCAATCTGTAAATTTTCAAATAAAATCACTGGTTTTCAATCAATATCTAAATCACTCATCCATTTCATTTTGTTTTTTACGTTATTTTTCACTTTTTTGGTTTTGACACAAAGTTTTTTTTTCTAATTTGAATTTTTAGGACGAAAATTACGTCAAACACGTTCTGGCAATTCCTCCCCTCTGCACTACGGTCCCCATTCCTCATCCTCTTATCATCATCATAATTCTATTGCAGCCATGGGTAGTCCATATTACAGAGACATGGACGAGCCGACTAGCCCGGCTGGCGGTGGCCACCATCGTAGCAGAAGTGCTAGTAGGCCACCAATGTCACATGCAATGGATTATCCAAGTGAGTAAATTTATTTAATCTTCAATTAAGTCTATTCTGAAAGCCAAAGATTACTCAATTATTATATAATTTTGAACTATTACTAGGAACACGTTATCAGTCCTTAGATAGAGGCGGTCTTGTTGATCCTCATGATCGCGAATTTATTCCAATTCGGGAACCACGTGATCGTTCTCGAGATCGTTCCCTAGAGCGAGGCCTTTATTTAGAGGATGAACTCTATGGTAGATCAGCACGACAGAGTCCTAATCCGATGGGTAAGTTTTACCTAGCAGCTAGAAATCATTATTTTATAGTTATTAATTTCACACTAACATCTATTTAGTTGCAATGCCAACAACAGAAAGAGCTTATTTAGGTGATTTACAACATCAAAATTCGGACTTACAACGTGAATTAGGGCAACTAAAACGTGAGCTTGAGTTAACAAACCAAAAATTAGGTAGTTCAATGCACAGTATAAAAACATTTTGGTCACCAGAGCTCAAAAAGGAGCGAGCACTACGTAAGGAAGAAAGTGCCAAATATAGTCTCATTAACGACCAACTAAAGTTACTAAGTAGTGAAAATCAGGTCAGTTAACTATACTTTGTTGCTAATTAGTCCATATTTGGCAAGCTTTGTTTCCGATTATTGACAAACAAAACGTTTATTTGGTTTTATTTTGTCGTAATATTTACGTCTGATGAATGTTCATGGGTTACCCTATGATCTTCATAGAAGCTCCGTTCTTCTGATCATATTGTAAAAGGATGAGGTAGCTTTATACTCCTCCTATTTTCAATCTGGTGCTTCCAAGTTGCACAGTGTAGTTGTCCTTCTTGATTTTTCTTTAGCATTTTACAGATTTTCCTCAACTATTTACAACCGCTCGACAATATCAAGCTAACATTGAAAATACCACAAGAATTCATATCATAAAACTTCGAGTCATTCAACAGTTACTGATTGTAACCCATCAAAAGGCTGAAGCACAAATCGTCCGTAATAAAACCAGTGGGTCATAAAGTTAACCACAATCTTTTTTAATATACATATGAAATGCTATTGGTCGTGAAGCAGAATATGAATTTCATTCACCGGAGAATGGGATTCAACCTCTGAATGCGGGGAAAATTCATTTTATGTAGATCGAACACAGAATGAATTTCTCTCTGCTTCCTGGATATGAATTTCATTCACTGGAGAATGGGATTCACTCAAGCGGAGAAAATTCATTTTCTACATGACGTCATAAATATCTATCAATTTTTATATTTTTCTAGTAACAAATAACTTCCTAAGTCTGAATGCTTACAGTTTTTTCCTTTTCATATCCAAGATGTCTCTGGTAACTTTCACAAAGAGTCTGTAGCTGAATCAGTACTAGCCTGATATTTCGGACAACTCCCACAGAGTCTATGCAGATATCTTCCATTTCTCTTTGATATTTCAATGAAAGTACGTTCTATCTATGATATTACAGTTTTGGAACTCTGTGGTTTCAAGAAACCAAGATGGTTCTTCCAAACGTCGTTGTTACATTTCCAAATTTCTGTCAATTGAGACGCCGTTGTCTTGCCAAATGTGGCCATTTAAAATCCTGCAAGTATATCATCTAATTGTGAATCCATTCTAGAAACAAGCAATGCTAGTTCGTCAATTGGAAGAAGAACTTCGCATGCGTATGAGACAACCAAATATTGAGCTCCAGCAGCAGATGGAAGCACTTTATGCTGAAAATGAGCATCTGCAGAGAGAAATTGCAATTTTGCGAGATACAATCAAAGAGCTAGAACTTCGTATAGAAACCCAAAAACAAACCTTAAATGCCAGAGATGAGAGCATCAAGAAGCTGTTGGAGATGCTGCAAAATAAAGGAATGGGTGAGAGCGATTTGACAGATTTATAAAATTCATTAGAGTAAATTTAAATCTTAATATGAAAAATCCTAATGGTCGTGAAACAGAAAATGAATTTCATTCACCGGAGAATGGGATTCTGTCTATGAAAGCGGGGAAAATTCATTTTATGTAGATCAAACATAGAACGAATTTCTCTCCGCTTTCTGGAAATGAATTTCATTCACCGGCGACTTTTTCAATAAAAAAAGTTATTAAAATTTGAAATAAAATAAATGAAATAAATTACCATCAAATGTTTATTAATTTATCTAAAGGAAAAGAAGAGGAAAGACAAATGTTCCAACAAATGCAAGCTATGGCACAGAAACAGGTAATTTCTGGTGTTTTTAAAAAACAAATTAGAACAATCATATATTGTTTTTATGTTTTGTGTTAAATATTAAGGTTATTTTAAAATGTGCTCAAATTTAAAAACAATTCATATTGAAAACTGTGTTAAATTGAAATATGAAATACAATAAAATGAATTTGAAAGCTTTCTTTTTTGTTATAGTTGTGTAGTTTAGATAGTGTTACTGTTCAATATCATTTTTGGACAATAGATGCTATAGCATGCCAAGTATTCAATTTTGTTTCAATGTTTTAGAAAACTGAGATCAAGTTGGACATAATTTTTTTCCTTTAATAACGTATTGTAGATAATGAAATGATTCAACCAAATGATTTATAATAAAATTTGTCCAATTTGATCAAGTTCTAATGTTGCATCCTGGATTTCGTTGTTTTTAAAATAACTAATAATTTAATAATAGCGCATTTTCGAAATTCAACTGACAAAAAGTTTTGATTTCGAGAATATTTTCACAATAAATAACAAATTTATTTTAACACTATTTAAAAACTTTATAATACAAATACAACGCATAAAAACATATATTAAAAACAACTTTAGCTAAATAACAACTAAAGTGAATTTAGCTTGGTAATGTTGTATAGGTAAAATCATGTTAAAAAGCTAACATACTTTATTGTATTAATATTTAAAACTTGTATAACTGCTACACCAAGCATGCATTTTATCTACTTTATAATACATCAAAACTAAAATATTATTTAATTCAACTGTAAATCATACATATATAATAATAAATTTGTTATATTCATTATTACAACATTTTAAAAGTGAAGAGAGAAAATTTATCTATGCACTAAAATTTTTAATGTTTTTGTGATTGTACTAAAGTGAGTTTTATTGTAAGAGCTACTAGAGAATGTTAGTTTTATAAAGTTATTACTAAGGCAATTACTTATAATTTTATATATAACAAAAGTTATTAGCATATTAAGAACAAATTTATTGATTTGGAAAAGGTGAAAGTTTTAATTAAAATGTAGTAAGGAAGAATTATAAGTAGAAAACCAAATTTGATTCAATTATTATTTAGACTGAAGCATCTCGAGCTCCTATTGTTGTCAACAATAATTTCAATAGCAAAAGTCGACTTAACAGTGAATTTAATGTAACAGAGAGATATAAAGTGTACTTCCAAGCTCCGGCTGAGCACAGATTACAAATGGTTTACTACCCAATTCGGTTGGAAACTCGAAAAACACTTAAAAGCAAGTGCATGCAATAAGTCTCATGTCAAATGTAATTCTGCGTGTTATCCTGGCACCAAAACATTAGTATGCAAATATCTTGTGGGTGTAGAGTATGAAGGGTACAGTTAATATATATCAACTTTAACTTTATAGCATGTGTGTTCATCAGAGCTCTTGCAAACATGAAAAAGAGTATCATGAAAAAGGACATAATGACGAGCTGGAAAGGAATGTCACCTAAAGCTCTTTGTGCGAAGTCAATGAACTGTAGAAAAGGCAGATGTTATTTGTGGAAAATATACAAATTTTTTACCTAGGAAACTTTTGAAAAGCTTTAGGGAACCCTTAGAATAGTTGAAATAGTCATGTTGTTATAACTACCGCCACCATCATCGAAATAACTTAACAAACAAATGGTTGTTTACCACAAGAACATTGTCGAAATAATTGCATCCAATCTGGATAAAAGAATGGAGTATTTGTTCCCAACCGAGTGGGCTCAAAATTATAAATAAACCGGCTCAAAGCGTTATGACAATCGTCCTCATTTATGTTTCATGCTAAAAGTAGAGTCACAAAGATGTATCCTTATTTCCACATTAATAGTTAATATTCTTTTCTTACCAAGCAAACATTGTCAAAGGAAGCGGAAGTTGCAATTATCCTTTCGCATGTATCCTTTTCTCTTTACCGTTTTCCATCTTTGCCTCAAAGTTTCGACGGTTAATTAAATCATCCTTGAACATGGCAGTGAATCCTTGCACGTCATACCTTTACGGGTTTCATATTTTTAACTTTTCCATAATCTCAACACAGACCCGGATGGGGTTGTTGGGTTCATTGATGAAAGCTTTTGATGATTTAGGAGGAAAGAAACAAATTTTACTTAACTTAGATATGCAGGAACATTTGAACCTTGTCAACAATTTTATGTCTAGCATTTTTAATCATGTCTTCTTCCAAGCCCTTCTTGGATAACTTGAGCTGTAGAGAAACGTTCACAGGATGCTGTCATTACGTCATAATTATTTCTATCTGTAGTATTTCAGTTAATGTTTGTCGTGTGCGTTAAGAGCTTCGTTCGTAGGAAATGCAGAAAACTTTTATGTTTCAGTGTTACCAATTATGTTAGATTGAACTTTTCTCATTTGCATCCGAATCCTTGAGATTTGAAATTTTTTCTGAAATCAAAAATATTCAGGGCATTGATTTGAGAATTTTTCAATTTCCAAAACATCAAAAACACAATATGTTCATAAGTAGTCAACATCAGAAAAATCGAATCTAAATAAATCATCCTTTTGACAATGGCAACACCAAAACGTTGCACACAATGTCTAGAAACTAGCGACCTTCAGTCTATTCCTATGTGTACCCACTAGATTTCTACACAGAGAAAGCTCAATTCACACTGCAGGAGCATTGCAAACTGAACTAACAGAAAAAAAATCGAACGAAAGCAAACTATAATCGCATCCATATGCGCAAGGATAATATTTTTCTAGACTATCCTTTTTCCTTATTTCCCTTGTCGTTCGTAGCACAGCAGTCTAAAGTAGTGTTTGAATGATACTCAGAAAATCCATGGCGAATGTAGTACTTCTACAACTCCTACGAGACTGCATTGTGTTTCCTTCTTATATTATTTATAGTTTTTCCACGAAAATGTAAGGACGAAAAGGACTAACCGACGATAAGCTTCAAAACTTTAATACACGCAAAAAGCTTTGTGTACGTTCGTTTCGTTAGTTTTCATTTAAATTTTTCCGATTAACGAGTTAACGACAAGTCTGTAGCGGTTCTAGTGTTTCGTGTATTTGTAAACGATATTTCAATTGATACTTATTATAAATAATTAAGTGCTTCAATTATACCTATTCTTGATAAATCATAATATGTGAAATTTAATCTATGACACTACAAGTTCTTTCCGTTATCATGTGCTATTCAATACCTACATTTAATATTTAAAATGCAATAGTATGCAATCAGTTAAACTTCAAGGAAACACTATAACAATTGGATAAAATATACACATTCAAATAATAAATGGAAATTCATGGATGGAGAAGACAAGTTCCAAGATTACAAATTGCAACATAAAATCAGGACAAAAGGATAAAGAAATAAAATTCCGAAGTTTTCGTGTACATTGGAAATGTTTTAAAAATAGCTTTTGTGTGTTCTCAGGATAACAAGCTTTATAAAAAAACCAAAACCAACTGCTTTTATTTTAAAAAAACCATTTACACAATTTCTTTGTATGACACAAAATTCGAGGAAATGACAAACATAAATGATGGAAGGATATTTTTGCAAAGTTTATGGCCTAAATTTTGAAGCTTTTTATTGCATTTCGTTTATTACATTTTATAAAGAAATGTTTGCAAAACATATAAGAGCGTTTTTTCGGTTTGCTCACATGTATAACATATGCATTTTGCAGTTTAATTCCGCTGCAATTTCAATTTGAAATTAAATGTCGATTCCTAGAAAAAGCGACTGATGATGTGCATACACGTGAATAATGCAATAGCAATTCATTTATAGTAAAACGGATACACCAATATACATTGAAATATTTCATTCATGCGTTCTGTATTAGCGAAAAATTCATATGAGTATAGTAGTATTAATTTTTATTCTACATTTGTGTTCGTGTACTCAATGGATTAAGTGTAGCATTCCAAGGATGCAAGCTCTGACCGTTATATAAGCGCGCGTATTCCATAAATATGTTTCCGCGAAAATGGCAGTAACCATAAATCAAAAAATTGTTTATTTACATTTACCATGCGACATTATAGTCCTAAGTTTTGTTACACTCACACAAATTAAAGTTGAAATTTATATGCTACACTATGAAATCGAATCAAATACTATTACAGAGTCTCCTTATCATTTTGTCAACATCAAACGAATTATACAGGAAATTTACTACCAGAATATACCTTTGTCGAAGTAAATTGCTCCTTTAACATTCACTGTATCACGAAACCATTTACTCTATAATAAATTCAGAGCTTTCATGCTACTACCAATACTATTTACATCGATTTTCTAACAACATACTGCCATTAAGTTTCATATAGTCAAAGGAAAACTAGTAGAGTGCTTCAAAGGAACTTGTGATATTCAAAATCCTGGAGTTATGTGTTCATGACAATTCGACGTATTCCTCAGTTTATGGATACATTGCAGTATCCTAGTTGACATGATCTTCTGTTCTACTCTGTACAATGCAAATCCTACTTGTGGCAAATTGAACGTTTTAACGGAATTTGTAGTTCCAGGTACTTCTAAAGCGAACGAATTGCACTATCGTTATTTAGATATATTTGCAATAATACCTCAAAATCCATAATGTATTTTCCATCAACAATATCAACAATATCATGATACTTCAATTAAAATTCGTTGGTATTTCTACGAACTGTTCACCTGGAAATTTCATTATCCAATAGATTTATGATGTTGCAACTATGCACTAAATTCGACACAGTCCCTTCTCGCACAAATATTACAGTTTTTCTGTAATATAAAACGAAAAATCGTTATGTCACACTACTAAATCATACACAACAAAGACGTTTAACACGTAAAATTACAATTTTATAACGAAATAAATATTTATGAGCTATTAAACGAAATTCACGTTTATTGAATGTCATGCACGGCAGTACTTTTCAAATATAATCTGCTTTATTGATTCGCTCCAACACAGGCTATACGAGTAGATGAAGTTACTTGGGCTTGTTTGTAGCATCAATTGAAGGAAGTGACTTCTTGTTTGTCTGTCGTCTCGACGTGTTGAATGAAAGTATGGATTTATGTTAATCACAAGCCTTTCTATTTAATGTATCTACAAAACACTTAAGTTTTCAATTAAAACCAGATAAGAAACTTTAAAAGATGATTAATAGCAAAGTATCCTTTTTGAAATCCATGTTATTGTCCTCTACAACAAAACTTTTGTCAGTGTTTTTTAAACGTAAATTTATTAACAAATACCTTTATTTTATTTGCCACATTTCAAATTACATGTTGTAATTGTATAACTTTTCGCAATTTCGTTTGGTGTTAACGATTGAGATGACGTGTTTGTGTGTTACCCTAGTTATTATTTTGCATGTTGATTTAAGTTAACACTTTGTTAATAAAATCATATTAAAAATGTTTCGAGGAAATGTATATCATCAAAGTTCATATCACTCCGTTAAATAAATTACGGTAATTATACAAGTAACTCTAAATAATTTCTCACAATGAGACTTACCTTCACTATTTAATGTATTCTATATGTTGCCAAATAACATCATAATTTTTTACCGAAATGAGTCTTATTATTCTGCTCTGATGGTTCAAATTACTGTCAATTGTTCAAACCAACTAAGATAATAAATGATGTAGGCTGTCTTATTTCCAAACCATTCTCATAAGCACTTTAAAAAGCATTTCCCTTAAAACTTTTTCGGATATATCTTTAATATCAGTATAATGACACCACCTACATTTGTCTACAAAATAAACTCGTAACTAAGTAATAGTCGTTGAAGTGTAAAAACTTGTATTTGCGTTAAAAATTTATTCATTTGCCATAGACTTCATTATAATCTTCTGTTGGATGTTAATATTAACGTTATAGTGACTAGAAAAATAATATTTATATTAAATAAATAAAGTCTAATAGAACTTTGTATGTAATAAATATTTTGGTGCATAAATAAAATTTCATATTAATTAAAGTTAAAGATTTTTAATTATCATTTCAAAAGTCATAATCAATTCATACAACCCTAGAAATTCATTTTAGTGAAAATAGTTTTGCTTTAAATATTTGAACGTATTTATCAATATCAAATACATTTTATCTACATCTATCTATTTCTCTATAAATATATTAACATTTATATATATTCTACTATTCATATTTGATTCTTTTTTAACTATTATTGCTAATTATATCAGCATAAAAATTCTTTAGTATGTGTTAATTGATTTGGCGAAAGAATTATTAACGCAATTACAAAAAGTCGTGTTAAATATATTAAGAAATGAGTGATGAAAATTAAACATTATTTTTGTTATATAACATAACATGAATAAATTGGCACATCCTTTCTTATTATTTCAACTTATTCTAACTTTAATTTATCATATTATTCCTGTTATTTTCTTTATATTATATAACATATTATCTATGTTGAATCCATTTCTTATGTTCCATAATGATACTTTATTATCATTATTGTAGCTCCTGTGTTATGATCATTTATTTCGTTCATGATTTGATTCCACCTAGATTCTTTGTATTACATCCTCTGGTTATGGGTAAATCATCAACCTGTTTCACTTGAACATTTCAACTGCATAAACTGTAAATAAACCAACGTTATATATTGCTATTTCGGTAAATAAGAAAAAATTAAACCGGACAAATTTTCTTAAATAAAATTATTTTCAAGAAAATGTTTGTACCACAAATTTCAATTTAATATTTAATTTACTTTTAAGATTTAATTTACTTTAAAGTAAAATTTCAAATTTATTATTTATTTAAATATAACGAGTTAACAAAAGATGAAAAATGTTTAATGTGCATTTTAGTATAATTCTTTCGTCAAAAAAATTCATCTAAGATTTTTGACGAAACTTATCGGTAACGATGGCTCCAGAATTGGCACAAATTCCAATTTAATTAAAATATGCGAATAATATGTGAAGAAAAACGAATACTTGACATTTTTGAAAGAAGTATTAATAACAAAAGTTTGATTTATTTTATATTTTTTAATTTTTAATATAAAAACTTTATTTTACTATTAAAAATTTTGTTTAATTTCATTTATTTTTTGCTTAAAAAGAAATTTTAACTGTGATACGGAACGTTTTGTTATTACCTCATTTAGAATATATTTATTATTTTATGTTTATGTTTGTGGTACAAATTAATATATCTGAGGTAATAATTAATATGTAATATAAAATAAAGTGAAAATTAATTTAGATCAATGTCGATAAGCTCTTTAATGCCCATTTCGTAATATAAAATTCTACAGAAATTCCAAGAACAACAGTTTTCGAAACATTTAAATTTACAACATGCTCATTTCAAACTCATTCCTTAAAAACAAAAGTTGAGCTGAACGACATTAAATAGAATTTTTGTTAAAACTCTTATATATATCATCACAGTTAGTATACAAAAGTTGTTCATTTATTTGTGATATTTTGTTGAATATTAATTTATTTAACTTTTTCGTTAATTAACCAATCTACACAAACATAGTCATCAGTAAAAACGTTTCATTATAAACTCCATCAAAAATGAGAAAAACATAATTATTCATTTATCACTAATACTTAACATCATAACATATTCATTAAACATAGTCTCTTAAACAAAAACGCATAATTTACACTGTAACATGAACAGAATGTATTATTTGCTTACTGAAATATAATGTGAATAAAGTGACTTATATTATATAATATAAGAAAAAACATATCAAAATAATTGTTTTGATTTTAAAGTTTAAAAATATTAAAAAACAAAAAAACTGAAAAAAGTTTCTTTCTAAAATGACAATTGAATTGTGAATAAATGGATCTTTACTTTAAAATTAAAAATAAAAACAGTTTTAAGATACCATTATTTTCTAGACTTTAAAGTGACAAAAATATTTGATTTTAAGTTAAATTAAATGGGGCCAATAGTCCGTAAGTGTTCGGACAAAATCTGATCTTTAGTAAGATCAATATATAAAATACAAAAAAATATATATATATTCGTTATAAAATAAAAAATCACGTAGAAAACTTTTACAAAAAATGAAAGCTGAATAAGATGAAAAGATGATATGATTGAAGGATTAGAAAAAACTCTAATGCAAAAAACAACCCTTCAATATTTAGACTAGAGATAGACCCACAAAAAAAAACAAAATGTCTAAATCGAATATTTCAGATGTATAATTACGGCATGGGAAGTCCTCCACAACCAGACTTACTTGGCCAAATATATGGTCAACCAAATTTATTTCGACCGTCATCAACCACAACATACCCATATGATTCAGGATTAGGAACAGCTGGTTATTCTCGTGCATCACCTTTACCACCTAGACGACGTTATAGTATCGGTGGTCTTCCATCTGCAACAATGACTGATTTATATAATTTTCAAAATTTATCAGCAGCTAATTCAACAGCTCATATAACTGATTTATTAAATGAAACTTCTAAATCAATATCAAGATCATCACAAATATTAAATCGACGTTTTTCACTTGGTGATGGAATACTTAGTTATCCAGATTTAACATGCCCAGAAAGGCTTCAACAACAGCAGCAACAACGTCAACAACCATCATCATTTTTAAGTGATAATTTATTACATATGTCAACAAATTTCTCATCACAGCCAAATATATATACTCAACCTTATTCATATGATAGTACACTTGGCCAAACTGGATCTGGAACAGCGGCTGGATTATCTCAATGTTATTTATCGCGTTTTAAGCCAGCTTATTCATCTTCACATCTTGGTTATTTATATTCAAAGCCTACAGTTTGTAGTAGTAATCTATATCCATATGGTACATCAAATGTATCACAAAATTTATTATATCAACGTAATTTAATGCCATCGTTTCATGCATCAAATCCAGCATTATCTCATTCCACAACATATTATCAAACTCATCAACCATTTAGTAGCCATCAGCAATATCTACATCCATATCATCTACAGCAGCAAATTCAACAACAATTACCCCAAGATCAATATCATCTACATCAACATCAACAACCATTTGCTAGTGGCTATACGAATCAACATTTCGATCATCATCTTCATCAACAACAACATCATCATCATCATCATCAACAACAGTATCAAGTACCACTATCGAAACTAGATTTAGATTATACTAAACCGCCTGAGCCTAAAAGACAAGTAAGTTTTAAGTTTGACGTAGATACATTATCCATTGATTCATAAATCTACTATATATATCACCTAATGATATATCAAAGACTTCCACTGATGACAATTTTTTCAATTCAATTTTTCTAATCATTTATTAATTACTAATATAATTATTACTAATTATAATTATTCAGTTATAACAAATGGACAATTTGGAAAGGAACAGAATGACTTATAAAGTAATAAAAACTTTCTGTTTTGACATTAACAATAATTTTCAATAATATATATTTATTTACTTTTTTTAAATACACAAAAACACTGCTTGTACATATATGAAATTAAGTATATGCACTGAATAAAAATCAACTCAAAGTGTTTTTTATATATACAAAACTTAATTAAATATTTACGTAATCTTTTTACTAAACGATATTAAAAACTATATAGGCCAAAGAAACTTGTGTTCATAAATCAATTTACTTATAACAAGAAGGAAAATAAGAAAAATTTACATTTTTAAGTATTATTAAGTAAATATTTAAGTATGAACTAATGTACTACACACAATAATATTATAAAATGTTCATTTCAATGGTCTGATCAATAACAAACTGATTAATCTTAAAACACATTCTAGTCGAAAAACACTAATTTTTACATAACTTAACTCAAGAATAACATTGTCCAAGTAATTTGATTTAATTTTTCTTAATTTTTATAAAAAACTAACACACGATTTTTTAATTATATTATAATATAACACTCAAAACAACACATTTAATGTTAACAGTACAAGGAATTTACTAGAGTACTTTTATAAATTAAAAAGCTATGTAGCATCGAATGCGATATTCAGTATGTAAGATTGAAGAATATAATGGACTGTTGAGTTGAATTTGAAAATAGAAAAATTACGAAATTTGATTTATTTAAAAATAATTTAATTTATTATAGCATACACAAAACGAATACAAAAAATGTGAAATATTTAAGCGTAGTTAACAACTGCTATATAGTATTGGTAGGTTTAATGCAAAAACAATTTATAAAAACAAGGATTGGTTAATACAAGGGATTATATAAAATATATACACAATATGATTTGTGAAAATCAATTGATGTAATAAGTTTTAAGTGAGTTTTCAAGATTTTCTTATTTACGTTTTCAATTAAAAAAATTCTCAACGAAAACTTCTTATTTCAGAAACTTCTTAGCGAAGATAATGTTTAGATTAACCAAAGACAGGCATAATAATAAGTATGTATATTCATTAAAATATAAAAAATTTTAAGTAAATCGCGTTGCAACGTGGCTACTTAAAACAAATCATACCTATTGTATTGATAACACTAAAAATTATATAACCAACATATAAATTACTACACAAATAGTTAACAAAATTGCAATGATTCTTATGTCGTTTATACAATTAACACAGCGTCTTACTTATTTCGTTAAATTTATTTGGTTTATCCATGAAATTTATACCGCCCAAATATTAAGTAGCATATGGAAAAGCAGCTTCAGCACCTCATATTCAGGTAATGTAGCACTTCATTAAAATATTGAATTACCACGAAAGAGCTTCAAATTAATTTCTTGCATACTGTCATTAGCACTTCTGTTACTTTTTAACTAATACATGATGATGATTAATATTCAGTAGGATTATTACAGCATTAAACGTTTACATCCAATTATTATTAGTAAATTGTTTCAATCTGATTAGGTGTGTCTCTAAGACATTTTCACTTCTTTGAGCTAATCGTACTTGAAGCTGCAATGAAAATTTTAAAATATTATTAAAGAAAAATACTAAAATGAAAATGATCTTAATGTTTTTGTGTAACATCCCATATCAAATGTAGGTTGTGAGCGCTAGTAGTATCTAAAATGAAAATAAATAATAGAAAGAATTTTAAATAACAAGGTAACACAAAACTAAACTAGTATAAATAGTTATATAAAGCAATTAAAATTAGAATTTAACATAAAATATTCATAAATTAAAAACAATTTTATTTCACAAATTATGACTAAAAGTAAACGTGAAAAGACTGAGTTATACTTATGTTTTCATTTATTTTGGAAAAGAAAAACTGAACTTAAAACATTAACGAGTAAATAAGCTTTCAGTATAAGGGGTGTACTAACCGATCCTTGTTTTTTTTGCCTGTGTAATCATGTAGGAAACAATATTCAAGGCATAGTGAATAATAAATAAATAAATAAATAATTTATCCGAGTACCAGAATGAGCTTTGAGGCTTTTTCAAAAATTCCATTTTTAGTTTTAACATATTTTAGTTTGCTGTAATTCACATGAAAATCACATTATTAATCACATAAAATCCAAATGAAAAATGCAAAGTAGACAACTATTGAAAATAATTTATTAACTCTTGTTTTGATAACTTGTTAAAGTGGTCAAAATTAATAATATTTATATACTCGTATTTGTGTGCTTAGGAGTCTACGTGAATGTCAATTATTAAAATTCTTAAGACATTTGATAAGTATAAACTATGGTTGGTTAAAGAGGATGTATATATTTTTCGGACAATGTTACTTAAAAAACAATATGCAGAGTCAAATAGTATATATACAAGCGTACTCAAAAAATATTTATATTGTATATTTATGATCAACATTATATTATACAAAAATCATACACATACATCGTTATCACCTCATTAATCCCATCAATTTCACTATAGAAATGATATATCGAAACGTAAAACAATCCTTTGTACAAAAATGTGTATTAAACCTAAACCTGGAGAATATATAACTAGATTTATAAAATCTGGTTTAACGTCTCAATAAAAATATTCATTTTAAATTCAATTATTAGATAAAATTATTGTTTTTAAAGCCAAATATGTTAACACTATACTTGAATTGCATGCTAACATTGCTGTATGAAATAAATTTTTTGGAATTTTTAAATAATTTATTTATTTTTTTGTCAAAATTCCAAGAAACTTTTAATATATTGAAATTTGGTTAACTTCAATTAATTTATTCAATAAACTATTAATTAGTTTTAACATAAAGCATATTGTTCAAATTAGTAATTTTAAAAATGAAAAACAATCAAAATTATATAAACTTGCTTGTATAAAATACAATTTGAGCCACAATATTGGCTAATATAAAAACATTACAAAAAATTATTGAATAAATTAACGTCTATATTTTTTAATAGTGTTGGAAATTATATATATAATAAAAACGACATTTTTAATAGAGTAGAAATGCATGCCTGGTATATTTATATTCTAGAGAGATATTTTTTTAAATAGTGTTATTCTTTCTAAATTTTAAACAACAGCAGTTAAGAGAAATAAAATTATATTTAGATGTGTATTACATCCATATGAATATGCATACAAAATCATTACACCATACCAACGAAACTATAACGAATATTAAAAATTATTTCAAAATCCCACATTCAACAAACCTTCCACGAGCTTTAATTCAAATTGAATATAAATAAAAATTAAAATCAATTAAACGTATAATATATATTAAAATGAAAATATGTAATTATAAATTATATACATATATATATATATATATACCATATATATCAAGTAATATATGTCCGTGTGTCCCGTGATTTGTGAAGGAAATTTTTTGTCATCGCATTCACTTTTTTTAATTTATAATTAATTTAAAATTAAATAAGTATTTTTAATGAGTGTAAATGTTCATTTGTTTCATTGTCTGTTTTATACACATGTGAACAATTCAATAAGCATCTCAAGTATTTTATCACAGTTTTAGTATGAATTTTAAATGTTTATTTTTAGTTTTGTTATGTTAATGCTAAATTATATTTAAATATTTTCAACTGCCATATGAAATTTATAAAATGAGAAAATATTTTATTTCACTTTGAAAATCGTGTTTTTTGCCAAATCAATTTACAAATTTTTGCAAATAAACTAAAACAAACTATAAGTTACAATTTCTATTGTTACGTGTTACGTACACATGAAATATATTTCAATTTAAAAGAATATATATAGTATAATTCTAATTAAACGGTAGATACATCATATAAGAAATGTTATAGATATCGAAAAAGATTAAACAAAATAGAAAACATAATAAAACAAACCATATTCAATTGGTTTTATTATCACTTCAATACAACATTATTTTCAATAACCATAATTATATATTAAATCATTATTATTTCAAAACATCTTCATAAAATGTTGATTTAAAGTTGGATGAGTTCCGCCTTGAAATCCAAAGAAGAGATCAAGAGATTATGGCAATGGCAGCTAAGATGAAGACATTAGAGGAACAACATCAGGTATAATTGGTTTATTCTTATAGAAAATCATGTACAGTCAAACTTCATCATATATAGGATTATCAGAGGCATATAGCAGTATTAAAGGAATCACTTTGTGCTAAAGAAGAACATTACAATATGCTACAAACTGATGTTGAAGAGCTTCGTGCTCGTTTGGAAGAAAAGAATCGTCTTATTGAAAAGAAGACACAAAGCACTTTACAAGCTGTACAAGAACGTAATCGTTTTACAAATGAATTAACTGAATTAAAAGACCACATGGATATAAAAGATCGTAAGATCAATGTACTACAAAGAAAGGTGATTTTATTTATTACTAAATCAAATGTCTGATACTAATCTCTTCTAATCTCTTCTATATAGATCGAAAACCTTGAAGATCTTCTTAAGGAAAAAGATAATCAAGTAGATATGGCACGTGCCCGACTATCAGCAATGCAAGCTCATCATAGCAACTCAGAAGGAGCATTGACGAGTTTGGAGGAAGCTATTGGTGATAAAGAAAAACAGATGAATCAACTTCGTGAACAGCGTGATCGGGCTGAACAGGAAAAAGCTGAAGAACGTGATCTGCATGAACGTGAAATAGCAGATTATAAAATCAAACTACGATCACTTGAAAGTGAAGTTGAAAAACTTAACACAAGGCTAGATCGGGCCTTAACCGAAAAAGATAGACTTGAAGCCAAATTGGAATCATCACAAAGCGAACTTGGTAAATCAAAAGCTGAATTGGATAAGGCCACAAGTGAAGCAGGAAGGAGCACTGCTGATTGGGAAGCAACTAAACAACGTATTGCTCGTCTTGAAATGGAAAATGAACGTCTCAGACATGACCTTGAAAGATCACAGGTAAATTCAGTCGTCTGTTAATACATTTAACGTAAAATGAAAGTCTTCCCCTCAGACAACATTTGGCCGCACGACTTTATCAACATCACAGGAGCTTGATCGTGCTCAAGAGAGAGCCGATAAAGCTTCTGCTGAACTACGTCGAACTCAAGCTGAACTTCGTGTTACTCAGGTAAGACTGTTGTTATTAATTCTTATAATTAGTTCATTGTTTTATCATTCGAATGGAGATATTTTCATTTGTAGTTCCGTATTAAAAACTTTTGGAAAGTACTTAGAAAATTCATTCAGGGTCTACCTTCAAAACAAGATTTTATAGTATAACTTTAAACGACCTAGATATGTTTAACCATAAATCCTTAACCTAAAACCAACAAACTCTTGTTGTTGCCTCATTTATAATTAACAGAATCTCTTGTGCATTCATCAACTTTGAAATTCCCAACATACAATACTATTCAATTCTGCTTTTTGCCATTGAATAAGAAACTTTCCAAAAGTTTTCATTAAAAACGACGTGATTAGTGGAGTTAGAGTTACATGGCTTTTAGAATTTAAAACACATATTGGTTATTTTTTTGTTTTCTAAAAACTAATGCTGAAACAAACTTATAGTCATACTAAGAACATTATCTACATCTAGTTAAAAAAGAATGGCATTCATTCATTCAAACTTACAATGACACACAAAAAATACTGCATTGATTGGAAAACAAAATCAAATAACATATTATTGAAATTGAAATTGATACAAAATTGACTTATATAACATATATAACACACTATTTAATACAATTATAACAAATATTTCTGTATATATTTTGTATTTGCCAACTGTTGTTATACTTTTTTAGGACATCACTGAACAAAATTTTGTGAGTAACGATCCACTCCAAAGTTTTGGAAATGCGAATTTGCTATTATATTTCTCGATTTTGTTAATAATACTATAATCAATAATTTTTTTCCAATCATTTTTATTTATTATTCTATCAAAATAAAGTCACACTTGTTATTGTTATTGTTATTTTTAAAAGATTTTGAAATATAACCGAAAATTATCCAAACATAACATATACGTTCGAGTTATTGCAATTTGAGTAATTAAAGTTTTCTTATTCACAATAAATAGTTGAAGTGAAATTTATTGAAATTATCAAGTAAAGTAAACATATTCGTACTAGACAAATATTGATTTGAGTTATAAAATTTTCAAATAGATTATATATTAATTAATTCTCTATCGGGAGTTTGAAGTTTTCACAAGTTTTGCTTATGTTCGTTAAATATAGTCTTTATAGGAAGTTTTTTCGTATTCCGGTTTCTTATATTACACCAGACATATCAATCTAACAAACAAATTCAACATATAACAATCATTTAGTAACAATACTGCCTTATTTGAACAATACTATCAAGCAAAGATTTTGTCTTAATTTAGTCATAGTTCTTTTGAACTATCTACTCTCATCAACAAAGCTTTCATACATATCATTTCAAGTACTCTTAAATGTTTACTTCTAGCTATTATTTACATACCTTTAACTTCTTCTTTGAATATTTAATTGGTTACCTTGGGTTGGTACGCATTTGCGATAACTCTTCAAGCAAACTGCAAGGAATATGTAAATTTTATAAATCAATCTCTCTAAACAAATCACATACTTGCTTGCCAGTCATCTTAATATATAAAACCCTAATGGTCGTGAAGCAGAAAATGAATTTCATTCACCGAAGAATTGGATTCAGTCTCTGAAAGCGGGGAAAATTAATTTTATGTACATAGATCAAACACAGAATGAATTTCATTCACTCAACCGGGGAAGATTCATTTTCTTCTTGACGCCATAAATATCTTTCAATTTTTATTTTTCGGATATTTTTCCTAATATTCACATATAATTCTGCTTATTGTGTCAATTGTCCATGGTTGGTAGGTAGGTTTCTGTAGTGCATCTTAATAATCAATCCCAGGGACCTAAAAATTTCTTCAAATAGTTCCTAATATGAGAACAAAGATTCCTCTTCAATCCAATATTATATAATAATAAATTAGAAATCATCATGAATACAATAAATAGAAGCACAAGTTTTCTTCAGGCTGCGACAGATTCAATGAAAAACCTAGTCCCGCCAAAAATGTGTAGAGCAAATCACGGGTGGATCGTTTCCACAACAGAAACCCTGGTCTCATCTACACAGCATAGTGGCAACACGAGTCCAGTCAATCGTGGGTACAACTTATGTTCGAATCTGTTACGTCGGAACAAATTTTCTTTTCGAAACCTGTTTGAAGCCAAATCTGTCAACTTTCGTAACAGAAAACCTGATAAGTTTAAGTCGATGAATTTCGGGCCTGAACTGAAATTAACCTGTTAACTTTTGCCACCAGAATGCCGATTTCGACCATAACAGAAGTAACATAAATCCAGCAACAAAATATACGAGATGTCAAATTAAAAGAATCCGTTACGTGCACCCAGAATTACCCCGAATAGCTCAAAAATTTATCCTAGATAAACCTTTGCTTGATTGTTCAATTCAGATGAGACCTGTCTAGATTTTCAACATATATTTTATTACATATTCAGTTTTCTTCCACTATCAACTATAATACATACATATATCATAATAATAAGCAATGCACACGTATGGCTTTACATAGTATTATAGAATTTATTTTTTCATTAAAATATACTAACAACAAAATACAATAACTTTCGCATAAAAGGAACGCAAAAGTAGATAACCTAATTACATGATTATATGATGAATAATTTAGTAATTAGGTCGTTATTTATGTTAAAGGCTTGAAAGTTGAAACGATTTGTTTTCAACAAGATTATAACCGCAAAATTTATTGGTTCGCTACAGTTATTCATTTATTTTCTAATTTTAGTCCGATGCAGAACGTGCAAGGTCTGAAGCTGCTGCCTTGCAAGAAAAGCTTGAAAAGAGTCAAGGAGAAGTTTATAGGCTAAAGGCGAAACTTGAGAATGCTCAAGGTGAGCAAGAAAGTTTACGTCAAGAACTGGAGAGATCACAAAGTGGAGTTACTCGGATTCATAGTGAGAGGGAGAAGGTGATAATGGAGCTATCATTGATTGGACTTGATTTTTATTTACAAGATTCTTATGTTTTCAGGCTTTTGCTGAACTGGAAAAGAATAAGGAAGAACTTGAACGGACACAAGCGACTCTCGGAAAAGCACAGTTACAGCAAGAAAAACTACAAAACTCCCTCGACAAGGCACAAAACGAAGTCGACCATCTACAAGAACGTCTTGATAAGAGCGTAGCTGAAGCGCGGCGACTACAACTCGAGAAAGAGAAGCAAGCCTACGACTATGAGAATCTTCAATCCCAACTTGACAAGGCTCTTGGTCAGGCTGCGAGAATGCAGAAGGAAAGAGAAGGACTTGGACTCGATGCAGAACGCATGAGGGACAAAATGGAAAAAACACAAGTATTGTTTTTGTTGTTGTCGTTGTCGTGTCTGTTTGTGTTGTACTATCGTAAAACAAATTATATAGATGTCCCTTGCTCGTATACAGAAAGAGAGAGACACTTTGGCCGACGAGCTGGATGCAGCGAAAGAACGTGCGGAGAGTAATCAGAACACGATGATGAAGGCACAGAGGGACAAGGAAGCGTTACAAACAGAACTGGATGTTGTCAAAGAAAGATGGGACAAAGCCCATAGTGTTCATCAAAAATTACAAGTAAATAAGTGTAGATATCGTCGGTTTCCATGAAGATTGTATTATCACAGATAATAGCAAGTCGAGTAAAAGACGTTTAAAGTTTTTCTGATGTGAGTGCTCTGATGTAATTTCAACTCTCTAGCAGAGTCTATTAAGAGTCATTTTCCGCGGTCTTGTAACTCATTTTCACGAAAAACAGAGATAATACAGTCTTCATGAAAACAGACGATACGTAAAATTTATTTCGTACAACAACAAAACTGTTGGGTTATTGTAGATGGAAAGAGACGATGCAGTTACCGAAGTTGAAATCCTCAAAGAGAAGTTGGATAAAGCCTTGTATGCAAGTCAAAAACTTATTGATGAAAAGGATACGTCCAATAAGGAATTCGAAAAAATGTTGGAGAAATACGATCGTGCGCAAAATGAAATCTATAGACTGCAATCAAGATCTGATACAGCAGAAGCTGACAGAGCTAGATTGGAAGTCGAGTCTGAGAGATCAGCATTGGCTGCTGCAAAAGCTCGTGAAGATCTCAGGAAACTTCAAGAAGAGAGTACACGACTTCAAGAAGCGTGTGATCGTGCTGCCTTACAACTGTCCCGTTCAAAGGAACTTGAAGAAAAGGCTCGTGAAGAATTGGATCTTTTCAGAGATCGCTTTGATAAGACACAGACAGATTTGAGAAGAACACAAGGGGAGAAGGAGAATATACAAGCTGAACTTGATCGATTATCGTATGAGCTTGAAAGAGCGCATAACGCACATACCAAGACCAATGCAACCCTTGATGCTGCACAAGAAGAAGCAGCTAGGTACAGCTTGGAATTGGACAAAATGCGTGAGCGATACGAGAAGAGTCAAGTGGAGCTACGAAGATTACAGGAAAATGATTCCCTTACACGTGAAACACGTAGATTTAAGGAAGATAATGAGAGACTCCGTGAAAGATTGGATAAAGCTCTCATGGAATTGGAAACAGTCCGAGGTAAATCGCAATATGAAGCAGAGTCATATGAGAAATACAAAGAAAAGTATGAATCACGCGAAGTGGAGGTTCAAAATCTTGAATCAAAACTACACGAAGCCACCCTTCAACTGGAGTTATCGAAGCAAGAAGTTGCTAAACTCATTGCCAGTCAAGACAAGCAAAGAAGCGAGCTGGAGAGAGCTCATATTGACTGTGAAAAACTACGAGACAAACATGAAAAACTTCAACGTGAAGCTGAGCGTCTAAGGCAAACAACAACGACTGCTCTTAGTCCTGGAGTTATTAATCCCGGTGATAAACAAGAAATTGAAAGACTACGGGAACGGCTTGACAAAGCCCTTCAAAGTAGAGATGCAACTGAACTTGAAGCAGGTCGTTTGGCGAAAGAACTCGAAAAAGCACAAATACATCTTGCCAAACAGCAAGAGTCCAATGAGGCAACTCGAATCGAGTTTGAGCGTATGTCTGCTGAACTCAGTCGCGTACATGAGCGTTTAGAACGAGCAGAAGCTGAAAAAGAATCACTAAGACAATCTACTCGAGCACTGGAGAAGAATACTATGCAATCAAGTCAAATGGAGAAGACTTTCATGAAGATAGAAGCAGACTGCAAACAGTTGACACTCGAAAGAGATCAATTGGTATTGCAGCTCGAAAAGAGTCAAGACATGCTAATGAATTTCCAAAAGGAACTGACTGCCACCGAACAGGAACTCCAGAGGCAACGAGAGGAAAACCGCCGAATAATGAAAAATGGTCATGGAGGACCTCAAAATGCTCAAGAAGTACAACAGCTTCGAGCAGAAAATCAAATGCTCAAGCAACGCATGCAAGAGACAGGACAAAGGGGAGATGAATTGGAGCAATGGCGTAAAGTGGTGGAACAAGAGAAGAATAGAGCAGATCAAGCTGAAAAGGCAGCACAAGAGCTACATAAACGTGTTCAAGTAAATTGTTTTCCCTTTCACTTTATTATAATAATTGTATTTTCTGAAATATTTTATATTTTAGGTCATGGAGAAGCAATTACAACAGCAACTCACACAAATGGCTAATCTTCAAAAGCAACATCAACAAAATGCACAAAGCAACGCGCAAGATCTTCAGAAAGAAATGGATAGACTCAGGAAAGAGTTGCAGGCATCTAACGTGGAACGAGAACGATTCCAAGCACAACTTGAAATGTTGGTTCAAGAACTTGAGAAGAGTCAGGTAAAACAGACAATTGTCAATATGATCTTCATGATTCAACTATTCTCTTCCTTCATTCACATTATAAGCTTGACCTCAACGAGGCTAATAAGAAACTGCAAGCAGCAGCCCAACAAAATAATGTTTCCAGACAACCGGATGATGCTCAACGCAAACAGCTGGAGGCTCAAATGAAGCAAATCGAAGAAGCTCACAAACAATTGGAGTCACAAGCTAAAGCAATTGAGGGTGAAAGGAAATTGATAGAAGATCAACGGAAAGTTATAGAGGCCAAAAGAAAAGATATCGAAGAAAAAGAAAAGAATTTGGCTGAATTTGATCGTCAGCTTAAGAAACGCAAGGAACAGATGGATCAGTTAGAGAAGTCCTTGCAGAAGGTAAATAATGTGAGGAACTTCATCATATACTATACATGTTCGTATGTAGTCATTTAGAGTAGATGTAGAAAATTATTGTTAGTTGAAAAGCAATTGGATGAACTGATCCAAAACAAGATGGGGTTCAATTGAAAAAGGCTCTTCAGGATTGAAACTTTAGATATGGTAGAAACTTAGAACGCATGCATCACAAATTCATTACAATAGACAATAGTTATTCAAGATATACACCTTCGAATACAAAAACTCACTTTTTCATTAATTTCAGGCTGGTGGCACAGCAGCTGCTGCAGGAGAACTCAACAAAAAGTTAACAGAGACACAGAGGCAGCTAGAATTGTATGTATCATTAGGTCTGTTCGCGTACCATAGTGCAATATATTGCAATATGTTTCAATCTCAAGATCGTTGTTCACGTACTTTCTCAAGCATGATTTTTGAGAGTTTCGCGTGACGTTATGGAGGGGAAACGAGCTCGAGATTGAAAAATTTTAACTTCACAAATTTGGTCGAGTAAAACCGAGGTGCTTGAAAAATTCTGTCACAACTGACAAATTTGTTAGATTTTCAAGTTGTTATGCTAGATGTTACTTTGGAGTAACTTAGCGAAATAGTATTAAACCTCTCATTTTGCCTGGAGTAAAGTCTAGTAAAGTCTAGTTATATCGAAAAGTACGCAAACAGACCTATTGTCTTTTAAAACATGTGGTCATTATAAAAGACAAAAATTTTTCAGAGTCACACAAGAATTAAACAATGCCAAAGAAGAGGCAAAAAAGTCAACAGCAGAAACAGAGAGACTTCTCCAATTGGTGCAGATGTCTCAAGAGGAACAGAATGCAAAAGAGAAGACAATTATGGACCTACAACAGTAAAATAATTATATTTTGTTATACTTTCCGATCTTAATAATGTAACTAACATCATTTTAGGGCCCTCAAAAATGCTCAAGCGAAAATACGTACACAAGCACAACAGCAAGACGCTGGACCCGCCGGATTTCTTAAAAGCTTTTTCTAAACACACTCCAATAGTGAGAAAGAAAAAATTGAATGACATATATAAAATCACTGAAATTATGGTAGTTTCTAATATAATAAATCTATAACATAAAACATATAGGTATAAACTAATCAAAACAACGAACTACCAATAACTTGCCATGAGTGTAATTAAGTCACACAGATATTGTGAATAATGACCAAAATTACTTAAAATAAATTCAATACTAAAAACTTATTATTATAACATCACAAATACGTTTGAAATTACTAATTAAAAACGACACTAAAACGACTGCGACTAGATTTAAAATTTAAAAATGAACGTTAAGAAATTAAAAAGATAAATTATCAACAAAAACTTATTTAAATTTGTATAAATAATGTATTCAATGAAAAGTTAATAATATTTCATAAAAGTGCATGTAACTGAGCTATTAGATTTGAAAGCTGATCACAAAACAAATTTTCTCTAAACTGATTTTATTTTCATATTAAATTATTTAAAAATTTCACTTGATGGATAATATAGACGATTATATAAACGAAGATAATAGGACCAATGGGATACTCAAGCAATCAATTAAGATGCTAAAATAGTTATTTAATAAAAACGCCAAAAGTATTAACACTTCTCACACAAAGTTTAGATAACATATATGGTTAAAAAATAAAATCTGGATGCGAGATTCAAATATCTTTCTTAAACGCGAATTAATATTGCTATCAGCAAATTATATATATCGGTTATAAGGGCAAACGATCGTAACGCTTGACAAAGCGTCATTAGGAATCTATTTTATGGTAGGTTCCATAGGTTTCTGTATGTGACTCAATAATCACAGTTGTTTTTTCAACAGGACGTAAAGCTTCTGTTTTCCTCAAAAATCTTTTCTGAAGGATTAATACCTACACATAAATCGTTGCACGTAAGTTTTAAATTTAATCATTTGAAAGATTTAATTTGATTTATATCTTTTAATTTTGTAGATATTATACTAGCTGTCAGTAATCAGCAAATATAGAAGAATAAGATCAAGGGATAATCTTCAAGGTTTTATTGAATTTCAATTGAATAAATGAAATATTGCTAATAAAATTATTTGTGTTTTTAAGGAACATACTTATGCACGTTAACAAATCTAAATATCTAAAACTGTAAGGCATTGTAAATTACAAACGACGTGAAGATAAGTAGACAAAAACAAACTGAAAATGTGTACTAATGTGTGGATAATGGAACATGAACATATTATTGTTATACGAATTTTTTAATTTTCAACAGTAACTGTTATAGGTTTGATGCTAGTTTGGAATTTGTTATAGTTCTTGTTCAATATGATTTTATAATTTAACTACATAGTGTTTGATACTAATCATTTTTAAATCCCTTATCGAAAGACACAGCATTGTATATACAAACAGCTAAGAAAATATATTCCCTATCAATAATATTTGTTATTAATGTTATTGTTATTGCATGAATGTTTCTTATTTATATTTACTTCAAACCAAACACAAACGTAAATATTTCGAAAATAATCACGATTGTTTTATGTTAAAAATTTTATTGAAAACTTAATTTAAAAAAATGAAGTCCTCCACATAAGAAGTTATGTTGAATAAATTTGCAAGTGACAAAATATATGCGTTAAAAATTTATTCGTAAATGTGTTAAGGGATTAATTGGATACAAATAATTGAAATTATATCAATCAAACAGATTTAGTTGAGAATGGAACAATAATAATAATTATTCAATACAAGCGGATGGGTAAATCAGCAATAAAAAATATTTTTTTATGTAAATATTATATAACATTTAGAGTTAACTCGTCAATATAAGGATACTAGAAGAATGTTGTTCGAAACAATTGAAATATTTAAAAAAAAAAGTATGTAGTTATTACTATTATTATCTTACATAGCTGTTGTAAAGAAGAGAGTTATATAAGTAAAATTATTCGTATTTGTTAATATTGCTATTGCATAAGAATAATTGCAGAGGACTTATAAGATATTGTTTAGTTAGTTTTTTCCACTGCCACTGGAACAGAGAGCAAAGTATATCAATAGTAATTGAAAGTTAGTTAAAGAAAAGTGTTAGTTAAATGTTCAAAGACGAAGTATTGTTTATTAAAATTAGTTGAATATATTTAGATATATTTAGTTAATAAAAACTTTGATAGTAGAATGTAAGGGTAGAAATTATCTTTAGTCATGATTAAATCATAAAAGGACATATGTATGAAGCTTAGCCGAGTTATCAATGAATAAATGTAATAAATTTTTACCGCATATTTTTTGTCATTCATTTACAGATACCATGAATTTATGAAATTTATGCAATTTTATCAAAATTCGAATATAAAAAGAGATACACACTCATAGATACATAAAATATAATTAAAATGCATCGCATGTTTTTATTCAATACTTTGGGCAATTCTCAAGTGATGAACGTAACTTTTCCAAAACATATTGTCTTATGCTAACTATCAATTAGTTGTGTTTTACATAAATATGACTCAATTCATTTTCAAGTAGCTACGTAGATAGATACCATTTGAAATGCAATCAATTCAATTTAGTAAATGAGTCAGAAATTCGTGTCTAAGATGAGTAAAGCTACAACATACAATATCATTATATTTATTCGTGAAGAACACTAAATTTTCAACCCGTGATTACTACGTACGCTTGACAAAAAGCACAAATATAACTAGAAAATATAAAGAGCTCCAGAAACGTTTTTGCGCTTTAAAAGTTCACTGTGTATATATTTTTCTTAAGTTTATATCTGCTAAATTTAATATTTAATATAAAACATAAATATTGAAAATTAATTTTTGGAATATAAATTATGATCTATTAAACAAAACATATCGCTTTCAATGTATTGAGAATATATATTTTGTACTTGTAGCATTGCCCAAATAATTCAACAAAAAGCTAATCTTCTCAAAATCTACAAAGACTAGAAGCTATTAGCTATTCATAAATGTTTGATTAAGATAACAGTCTTAATATATATGTTAACAATATAGTCATATCATTCGAAGAAATCTATACAAATCACATCATCGCCATCATCATCATCATCTGTACCATTGACAAAAATTTAACTACATTAGGATGTTAATCAAATCATGTAAATTATGAAGGTATTCAATAGACAAAAGAATATTGTTTACAAGTTTGCTGCAAAAATTTAGAAATATTCAGATATAAAACACTAAATTATAGTTACATATTATAAGTTATATATTTTAAAATAATGAATTATTTAAATTAAACCTTTCATTCACATAAGTGGGATACATGAGAAATTAGAAATCAAGTGTTTGTACGACGCAATCAAATGTTATACTATAATCAGTATTAAAAATTCAAAAACTAATACATTTGATTTTATTTAGTAAATCATTCATAAAACATTATTAAGAACAATAAAACAACATTGCTTGATAATTTAATTATTAAAACTGAGTGTTTCATAACGATAGAGGGAATGAAAATCGATAAAATGCAGAATTGCAAAATTCAAATAAAATATTTAATATCGATTTAATATAAAAAGAATATTATAGACAATAATAGTAAGATTAAAATGACATGTGGGAGACTTAAGTTAAATAGCAAGTAAAACGTTAAATGAATATCATAATAACAAAATAAAGAAAGTGTATGTGTATATAGAAGACCACAGCGTTTATAGAAGATATAAAGGTATTGAAAATGCTATCCAAAGTGAGTAATGTATGATGATAAAGTAACTTTTTCGAAAAAAAATAAATTTTCCTAATTATTTAACAGAGAAAGGCTTATTTTGTTATTGTATATAACAGGCAATAACGACCATTTATTAAAAACATATATATGTATAGAACATTTTCCATATATCCAGAAACTTTCCTTTTAATTCCAAATTCAAAAATAGACGCCGAAATATCAAAGGATGAATTTTTACTGTCTGTCCCAATACTTTTGCTCAAAATATTTATAAATAAATAAAATTCATTCTTATATTTTATAATATATAAATGCTTTTGGCTTTAAACAAACAGAATTTTCACTCCTCTTAAGCATATTATTTTATGTAAAAATAAAGTGCTATTCAATGAACTAACTAGACAATTACTATAATGCATAGCTTGACCGGATATCAAGAGTTTTGGAATAGTCGGCTAAAAATTTATCACGATGTTCGCCTTATTTTGATAAATTCCTACAAGACTCTTTTAATTCTTGTACTTACTGCTTACTGGTTATAATGGCCTGTTATTGATTTGTTGATAAAAGCTATTAAATGTGTTCTAAATCTCCAATCAATACAAGCTCACGAATAAATCGATTGTTTATATCGGAAAAATTTCAATAAGGATATCTCTGTAAAGCTTAAATTACTATCAAGCTAATCTTTTCTCTTCAAGGTTTTCTAAGCTTGAAAATTTGTGCTATTAATGTAAACTTTTCTCAAAATTCTATCTTCCACTTCTAACTTTCGAAATAATAAACCACCCAATGGCAAAACAACAAATAATTTGTTGAGTTAAAGTGTTAAATATATAAGATATAATTCAGGATATATTATATAATGCAAAAAATGTTAGAAACTATAACTATGTTGTCCATAAAATGAGTTTAAAATTACAGGTTACATGTAGCAATATCAATAATTATTATTAGAAATTTTTCCTCAGTCTAACTGGTTAAAACTTTGTAGACATTTGATATGCGCTTAAACAATAAAACAATATAACTTTGTTCTGTTAAAACTAAAAAAAAATAAATAAATAAGAGAATTGTGATTGTTTTCGAATTTTCAATTTTATTTAAATTTAATTAAATATTTAAAAAAAAAATTATATATAAACAAATGAAAAATTTACAAAGTAAACGTCATTTCCCACCTCTTTCTCATCTAAGGCACATTCTTTAAATTATTCTTAAAAAGTTCAAAAAGAAAAATTCAAAAAAATATGTTAAAAAACTAAGCCTACACTTAATGTTATTATTAATTAAATAATTCCGCAATAAATATAATAAATAAAACGTGAAAATAGTTAAAGCAATTCTGTAACCGTACCTACTACATACAATTCATACGTGTACTGTAATTTTCCTATAATTATAATAATAAATTAAAGAAAAATGTTCATTCAAATGTAACTAAATCCAAAAGTTTAATAAAACAATCTTAATCATTAGAGCAAAATGAAAAATGTATCGAAAAGAAATATTTAGACAAAGATAAGTTTAAAATTATAAACAATAAAACATCAATAATTCGACCAATTGAGTAAAGCGTTAAATAAAATTCAATAAAGAAGTCTATAAATAAAATTATAATTAAATATAAATAGGTCAAACAGAAATGGAGTAAATATCTATATATATACATAAATATATATATATATACAAGAAAAACGTTGTTGTAAATTAAAAGTTAATATTATTTACAAAAATATGAAATAAAGACAAATTAGTTGAATTATAAGTTATTTACTAATTAATTAATATAAATTTTCTGTCGTTAATTATATACGCCTATTAGAATGTACATAAGAGCAGTGTATTTGTAGATTATTGTATGCGTATATAATTATGACTTGTGTATAACGACTTTGCAGTATATATATTAAAATAAAAACATAACAATTTAAAAATATCTTAAGATTAATTTAACCATAAGATTGAAAATCATTGAATTACGATTACGAAATGAAACAAGTATTGTTCATAAACTCTTAACAGGATGTCATTAATTACATATTAAAAATTAATATTTAGATAAATTGCTACATATTAATGAAAACAAAAACAAACCGTTTGTGAAAATCGTGGAATAACAAATACCAAAATAATTAATAATTCTAATAAATTCAATAAAACAAATTTAATTAGCAAAAAAACATACATTTCATATACACATAGGTAAACGTATATAAACAAATTTACATAAAACAAAAACAAAAACAATAAAATCAATAAATTTAATCAATGCATTTTCTTTACGTTTTTTGTAATTATTATTATAGTTTATTTTTACATTTCAATAACTACTTTATATACATAATAAGTATAATAAATAAATAGAGTTCAGTCATTCATTTCAGTCGTTGAAGCAAATTAAATTTTTGATTATTCTTATGTTTTGAATATAAAACAACAAATTCCAGAAAACCACATGGATAGAATCCTTACATACTTGTTTGGTATGTATATACAAAGATTTATATATACATATATATACATATGTATGTTCGTATATACACATATTATTGTAAGTGTCGAAATGTTAAAAGAAATGAAGAAAAAAATAGAAAATACAAAATGAAAAATGAACAAAAATGATGAAAAAATATATATATAAAAATGTACTTAAAAACTGCCTACTAATAAAGTTTAATAAAAGTAATTAAAAATAATTAAAAACGAAAAGAAATCATGTGAAAGAAATTAATTATTCTGTAGCTAAAGGTAAGTTTTCATTACATTCTATTAATGATGAAGCTATAGGGAATTGGTCCTGCCAACACGTGAACTCAAGGATACAAAATTTTCCGCTATTTCATAAATAAATGTTTCGTAGGTACCTGAAAATTACATGTTAAACATTTAATAATATCGTTATTTATATATGAAATGCTCCAACATTCCCTCTTAGTATATCTGTTGCTGACTAGAGATGTCAAGGATACAGTTCTTAGCAGGTGAAGTTACAATTTTTTCTCTGAATGCGTTGAATAATGAATTAATTTAAAAACTGACAACTTGACAGTTTCTTGATGTACTGGAGGTTGTATAAAAACTAAGGCCCTTCTACCGGAGCTACCGGAAAGCAACTGATTAGTGACTCAAATTAGTAACCAGTTTCCTTTGAATCACTTCCCATACACAAATGAGACGCCCCACACGGCGCTACTGTTCGCAAACTGGTTTGTGATTCCTGGAAACCGGTTTGTGACCAGTCACCAGCGGATTGGCATATCGAGTCATTTCCGACAAAGTTTACAATTTTCTTTTGACATTCTGTAGAATGCTACAAACTTTGCATCTAAAATTTCTAATGAGTCTTAGATGAGTAGCTGCGTGTGCGGAACCTGGTTGCTAGCTAGTCAGCAACGGAACTGGTTTGTAATTGTAACGCAAGTTACCAAATTGTTTAGTTTCCTTTTAGTAGTTCCGTGTGCTGAACACAAAGACCGAAACGACGCGAAGCTATGAAGATAACGCGTCAATCCGATCACGTCATTATCAGAGTCCTACAGAAATATACTGCAATGTTACAAAATGATTCCAACATACCTAATATTTCGGAACCAACAAATATTTCCTCCTTCGTGGCCACACGTTGATTCAGATTTCAAGCCAGGGTGTGAGCATGCACCTCAATCACTTATGTGATTGTGACCTGTCCTGTTCTCTTTAATCTTAGATCATAGTCCTTGATGGTGGCGCCTCTATAGGCGAGCAAACAAGGAAATTCCTTATGACACCAAGATTTTTGTTTGCGCTCACAGCTGTCGAAGTGAATGCAGTACGAGAAGTGTAGCACTTAAAATTATTTGTTAATTCCAAAATGAAGTGTGCCGTTCCGACATGTTTCGAGTATGTAGCCGGAAGAAACAAAGACATTTCCTTTTTTAAGTTAGTAAAACTGTTTTTCTATTGCTTATTACTTAATACTAATTATGTTTACTTGTAGATTTCCGTCCGATGTGAAATTACGGAAAAAGTGGATGGACACTGTTATGGCAATGGGTCGTCCAATTCGGCCTTCGGCAAGGGTATGTTCTAAGCACTTCAGAGACGAAGACAAATGTATTTCCAAAAATGGCAGGATTCGTCTATCGAAAGACGCTGTTCCCTTTATTATACGTGTGCGAACAGATATTCAAGTGTGTAAATGTTGTATCAAATCGAATTTTATTACAATTTAAATCTTTCAGATGAAAGTGGACGATGACGGTCAATCTGAGGATGTTCAGGGTGCACTTGCAGCCAGTACCCCTGTAATAATATTTGTGCCAAATCTATTTAAATGTATACTGACAATATGTTCTTCTAGGCGAGTTAATACAGTGTTGTAGGACCAAGCGATAAATGGAAACCACATGGAGGAGGAATATGTCTTCTGGAATTTAAATAAATTGTATAGAAAATGAATTGAATATCATATCATAATATAGTATAAGCACAAAATGACTGAATTGTAGATAAGTACAAATAAATGTTAATTTTAAAAGATAGTTTAAACGTGTTAGGGGGCGTTCAAGTATTACGTAACGCAATTAAGGGGAGGGGGGGGGTCTGTAAAACGTTACGATGCGTTACAGGGGCGGGAGGGGGGGTTCGAACAACGCGTTACATAACATTGTTTTTAATTTAAATACCAGTAATGAAAGAGTCTGAGTGGCTGGCAAACCCGTGGACAGAGGAACAATAATTCCAATTGAATAGTTTTTTTCCAAATATTCCAATTATTCATTGAATAGATATGTGAATAAATAAAATACGCATGAGTTGCGAATTAGAAATCATTTGTTTTATTTATTAATTACTTATTTAGCGACTTTCCGGTAGTTTGCGCAACATAGTTGTGACATTTGGGTAAAAATAGTTAGTATGGTTATACGTAACATTTATGGGGGGTGGGGTGGGGTGGTACAGGAAAACGTTACGGCGCGTTACATGGGGGGGAGGGGAGTTCAAAAATCTTCAATATTTGCGTTACGTAATACTTGAACGCCCCCTTATTGAAAGACATCCCGTTTTAGTATTTCATATAATGTAAGCCATTATTCTCTCAGTGTGATGGACTTCTTTTGTGATTAACCAATTTTTGTAATTTTTCTAGATTATTCAGAGAATTATTAATTAACAATTGATCAAGAAGATACATCCAGTGAAATTTCGATACTTCACAAAACCGCTGGAAGGAAAGTGTATGTTCAGTATGCTTATCCGAGACACAAGAGATTCAATGAATACACTTGGTGAAAAACCATTCAAATGTTTCAGGTAGTTTCTTATGATGTTTTCTAGCAAAAATTTTGTTTTATGTGTCCAATCCGTGCTCCAAAACCCAACCAGTTAGTAATCAAGTAATTTAATTTTATTATTTTCCAATTTTTCTCATTAAACACTTACCACGAATTAGATTTTCATTAAAGTTTGTAAATTAGATGAAATAGGTGAAGAAAACCTGACAAGCGTCTTAAAAAAACGCAACACCGACTTGACTTACTTCAATATCCTTTGAATCAATTCAGTATCCTTTTGAAGCACGAAAATGTACTGGAATTCAGTAAAATTGATCAATTGTACATGGATGCTACAAAAATTTAGTTGTATAACTATTTTCTAGTTTTTCTGGGTTTTTTGTTTACCATTTCTTTAAGTTTAACCAGAAACATTCACGTTTATTCATAGATTTGATGAACGCTGTTATAGTAGTATTGATTAATTTTGAACAATTTTGAAACAGATCCTATTGTGGAGTCCATGAGTTTTTATATTTCTTTGGTAAATTCTACTGATATCTTATATATTGCAGAAAGAATGAACTTTATTTTAACATCACGATACACCCAGTGAAATGGATAACACTCCTCAGAAACAGACCAGTTAAGATATATAGTATTTTATGAATATGTGAATGAATGAAGCATGTGGACACTAAATCAAGAGAATGGATCAAGGGAATTCAAAACATCAGATGATCCTGATAACAAAAGGTGATATGATGACAAGCCGAGAAGCTATGGATCTGGAAAGGCATTAAGTGAAGTCTTTCAAGTCTCGTTTTACCCTCATTTCGTTGCAAAGGATCTTAGTAGCATGAAATTTCTAAGAACTGTCATTACCAAACTTTCCTCATTGACCTTGTCACATTTTTTCCAAAACTTTTTCCGATTAATGCATGCACGAAAATTAAAACATTCGAGTCGAGGTGGTAAAAACAGAAACGCGACAAAAATTTTCACCACAAAAATGAAGTGCAGGAAAAAATTTTAGTAATAAAATGATAAAAAATGGGACTTGGAAAAAAAGTCACCGAAAATCGACGACGAAGGGGGGTTTTATGTGGGGAAAGCAGTAAAAAATTTCGCGTGCCACGGGTGTCGAAAAAAAATTATGACATGAGCTTTTGAGAGGTTCAACAGGTACAGTAAAAAGTTTAAAAAAAGCTGGAAAACTGAAACTCGAAAAATAAGAAGAAAAGCGTGGGAGAAAATGTCGGAACCAAAAACAAAATGGAGGGTGGTAAAATGGCGTCGGAAAGGGAAGATTTAAGCATCATTGCGACGTTTTTCGTTGAATTTTTGGGAATGAAATGAAATACACTGAACGGATGCGAAATGGTTGCAGCACTTTCCGAATGAAATATGTTTGGTGTCGGTGGGTGAACTGAAACAGAAACAGGAACAGGAAGGGGAACTGGAACCGGAACTGGAAACAGGAAAACGGAAACGTGCTGAGTTCGTTGAGACCGCTGAAAAAGTGAATGACAGCGTAATAAGAAGATAACAGCCCGAAACAAAAAATTTTTTCCAAAAAAAAGGATGAAAATAAGGAAATTTAAAACAACGACCAACAGTTTGTCATAATTGAAGGACACACTTTTGCAAAACTGCATAATGAAGGATGTAGGAGGCAGGATGTAGGATGCAAATGTAAATGAGGAGGCATCTCTGCAGGCTATATGTTATTGCCACACTATTTGATCAGGTGCGATTGATTCAAAGGACATTAAAGGAGTTTCTGTTCACAATCGTTGCAAATTTGAATGGCACTTTGTCCCTATAACGTTGTTTTATCAATAAATCTGCTATTCCCACAATCCTCAGCATATTTGCGCTTGTATTTGTGTGTTTATGTTGAACATGTGTGAATTTGTGCGGTTCTTTTGGCATATTTCAATGGTTGATTTGTTTATATTCACGCGGTTAGATTTGTGGATTGTCTAGAATTGATTTGCTATTGATACGACATTTGATTGAGATGGTCTACTAGATGTACCACATACAAGTGGACTTAGGCCAAAGGACGGGATTCACATTATTGTTTAGTTATTTGTTCATTTCGGGGGTAGTTCTCTTTGGTTTTGTATTGGAAACCTTTCATTAATTGAAAATTATCCACAATTTCCACATTCTGTGTAATTGAATTCTCTATATTTCACGTCAATTTCCTAGTTTTCTTCTAAGGATTACTTTCCTTCTTCTGAAAGATCCATGATCGCATCTGTAAATCTTCACAGCTACAATGAAAAATCTAAGAAAACTCAACTGGTTTTAAATTTTCTTTTAACTATTCTCTTTCTGAAATAACAAAAAATTAATAAATACTATACAAAATTAACAAATACAATAATTTCTGTGCTTATAACACCTTATAAGATATTCAAAGAGATTTTCTTCAACATCCAAGACATTTGACAGGTTTTTCAGTTCAAGGTTGCATACGTGGAATTTTGAAATTTTCCCAAAAACGCAATTATTAAACCCTTTTTCCCAACAAAAATAATAATAACACTGTTTTCAAAATAATTTTCAAAACGTGTTAAAATTACCCGAATGTTCATGTAATTTTTAGTTAAATCACAGACAATCGTTAAATTTGTTGAAGATCGGAAGCACTTGACTGGATTTTGATTTCAAAGTTATTAGTGTTCGTTGCATTAAAAATAATAAATTTGTAAGTATTTTCCCTTTTAAAATTAACTTGCAATGATTTATTAAGCAAACAGAAGCTTTCTTTTCAAAATTGCTCTATCTTTCATTAATTTTTCGGAAATAACTTGAGATCAACACATTTGGACAGATCTCCTATTTGGGGTTGGAAAGTATTTTTAATTTATTTTACTATAAGTGGCCAATATTATACAATACTAGAAACAAAAGCCCGTAGTACGGGCAAAAAATAAAAATTGATAGATATTTATGACGTCATGTAGAAAATGAATTTTCCCCGCTTGAGTGAATCCCATTCTCCGGTGAATTAAATTCATTTCCAGGAAGCGGAGAGAAATTCATTCTGTGTTTGATCTACATAACATAAATTTTCCCCCTTTCATTTTCTGTTCACGATCTGCTTCAGGATTGTATATATTAAGATTCCCGAGTAAAAATATTTCATTTTTATTTATACGGCCAAACAACGGCCAAACAACGGCAAAACAAAAACCGCGATTCAACCAAATTTTACGGGCAAACAGAGGCTGAATAAGGTCGGTTTGTCGGACAAATACGGCCTTACACATTTTCCATACGGCTATATGACAGCCGTACAACGGTTGCACGATAAGACATTAGAGACTAAATCTCGGCAGTACCGCCCACAGAAATCACATTTCTTAAAACTTTGCTTATTAGCAAAACCACCAGATCTTTGAAATCTGTTATTATTATTAAATCTTTTATTTTTATTGAAATTATTGAAAGGTCTTTTGAAATTGCCACCATCATTAAACTTTTTATTCGAAACAAACACTTTTCTTTTCGGGATTTCACTTAGTAGCAGTTTACCACTTGTCTCACTCAATTTGCTTTGCAATTCTGTTTCGTAGTCCAAGAGTCTATTTTTTACAATACCTGATATAGAATCAATATCAACTGTGTGCTTTGTAATCAAAGTTGGTACCGAAACGTATTTGGGCCAACCGTGTAACAGAGTTGAATATGATCAATAATGCAATCAATTTTTCATAGCTTGTATCGTCTGTACCGTATGAAAATACCTTTTTGAACGTTTTTTGTATTAAAAGATGTTAATAATTTATTATTTATCAATAATTATGATGTTCATATAGTCGTGTATATTAGTTATAATTAGTCGTATATAAAACGAAAATAAGATTCTGTATTTATAAATATATTAACGGCCAAACAATTTTTCTCCTAAATTTGGCCGCTGTGCACCCGAACATACGGCCGGAGAAAATTATTTAAACGTGAATTTGGTTTTTTAGCCCTTGTATACCCGTAAAAACGCCATGCAGCCGTTGTTCGCCCGCTGAACGGCTACCGATTATTTTTACTCGGGTTATTAATTAATATCAATATTAATATTTTCTTGTATAAAATTATAATCGAATTTCAACAAAGTCATTCATACTGTTTGTGGGCATTCCATGATCTTACATAATTCACTTGCGGTTCAAAAATATACATGGGTATATGCCTTTCAAACATTACATCGGGTTATATTCTTTTTATTGAATCCTGTAAAATTAGTTGCATTAAACTTTCTCCCACAAAATCACAATTATTCACGTCAAATGAATTCAATTAAAAATTTGTAAAAAGAGCAAAGCATGTGACACAAAAATTCGCTTCCGAAATTTTTTCCAGTACTTCACAATTCGCATGGGGAGATGCATGTCGACACGATTGTATTTTGAAAAGCCACCCTTAAGTGGAGCGATGCAGGCTTTATGCTGGAATAGCTTCATTGCATGCTTATCCACTCTTATTTTGGCACCTCAATCCAATCTCCTGCCACAACAGGGTTCAACAGGGTTTTTGCAGGTTACTACTATTTTGACTCCCTGCTTTTTAGAGAGACTCGTCTACATGAGATCAAATCTCTAGGTTTTTGCGGAACAGAACATTTCCGGAACTCTGTGAATGAGTATAAATGATTTAATTGACAGAAAGTGACAGGATATTTTGTACGGCATTTACGACACACCTTTTATCCAAACATCATACGCTATCCGGCTCTGGATCTCGTGCGTAATAAAGCACGGGTTTTGACTTATATAACATATATAAGGTCTGTTCACGTACAGCTTACTGTTACAAGAGTTTACTCGGCTGTAAATGACTCTCTCGTTACTCAAAAAGTACAAGATCGCATTTCAGTAATCTCGAGCAACTTCATAAGGGAACATAAACAAGTCTGACATTTGACATTCTCAAATGGACCGCATTTTCCTAGTAGCTTGAAGTTACTCGAGCAAATTTCTCGAGTAACACCTATCGTTTTCAAGCATATTTTTTTCTTCCGTTACTTTTCGTCAAACTCACTCTCTCTCTCAACAATGTTCTGAGCGAGTACGAAAACGCGAATTTCGTGCTAGAAACATATTGCAATATATTGCGATATGTTCCGAGCAAGTATATGAACAGACCCATTCTATAGGTATCTCCCATAAGAGTTATATACTTTAGCCGTACACTTTTGGTCGCTGCACTAGAGCAGAACTGTGAAATACCATACCTATAAGTATTATATTAGGAACTTGTGCACTCAAGGAATGAAAGAAACGTAAAAAAAATCGAAGCAAATCCACATAAATGTCAACTGAAGCTGGTAAAAAGTTATTAGCTTCCTAGTGCAAGCTTGTGGTATTATTTTGCTCCTTTAGATTTGCACTTGATAGCGATTACCAAAAGAACACGGCTGATATGTCAATTTGATAGCACCCAGTTTGATAATGTATACTAGCAAGAACACTTTAACGAAACGAATGGCTCACAGATGGCTTTGAAGAAAGTAGAAACATTTGTTCCATTCGCTAAATGTCAAAACATAATTTAAATTTCCTCCAGTCTGTTCGTCTCCACGAAATTTTCCCGAATTACTCAGCATGATGGCTCCAAAATCAAAACAATTTTCCCCCAAATTTGCGCCACTGGAAACATAAACATTCTAGACTGGACTAGACAAGTGCATAAATTTGCATAATCATCGAATCGTCGCCATCTTTTCAACTTCAAATTAACAAAATGGACAAAAGGACAACGACGAAGAAGAAAAGGAAACGGAAAAAATAGCACAGGAAATTTATTTGCAACAAGGGGACTAATGCCACAACTTCGAAAATGGGATAATTTGCATCCTAACAGGTGTCCCATACGATTATACGTATATCCTTGATATCCTTGATGAAAATACCTTGAAATTCTTTTCATCTTCACTTCCTCACATTGCAACGATCATTTTAATTGTTTTCCTTAAATTACCAATTCACAGTGAATCCTCACCTGTTCCTGCATCCCGTGAATCCTTTATTAAACATCGAGGAGTCGGTGCCATTCAACGATGGTGGTTGTCCTTGTGCAAAACGAACCCTTCCTTTCACATCGTCCGACTCCACACAATGTCATCCTACTTCCGTTTCCTTGTTGGTTTTTTCTCTCGTATCATTTCTCCCTTGGTTCCTCAAGCAGCAATGAGCGAAAGGACTCCATTTAAATGAGAAGAAGAGTAAGGACGACAAAAAGCTGAAATGAGAATCAAAAGAAAAAGGATAAAAAAACACAACACGCTTCAACGGAGAGCAATTTTAAGTTCTTTTTTCAACGTCCTGTTTTATTTTTTTTTTGTTTTTTTTTTAGTTTCAATTCAATACATACACGCAAAAAGGATACACGCACTTTCTATACTGTACGCCAACAAAAATTCCCATTACGTGTGTGTATTTCTAATTCCCTCAGTGAGCATATCGTATGAGGACATTCAATCGATGTACACATATCCTTTCTGTACCGTAGAATGTATCTATAGATCTACACAAGCATCAAGTGGAGAAGTAGAAATTTTTTTGTTCAAAATATATCCTTCGAAACGTCTTCACGTATCTATACGTATATGCTGGGCAAATAAGATAGGTCGCCACTACCAGGCAGCTGATCCTGCCTCAAACACACACACACACCCATCCCCATGCACAACAACAGTCATTTACGTTCTTCTCTCAGAACTGTATACCCAACCAACAGAAGTATAGATAAATCTATAGAAATGGTAAGGATTCCACCAACACGAAACGTGCAGTTCTGTATATCTATACGTTTTCATGTAGATATGTATTGTTGTACATCCAACACAACTGGCTGCATGCTATTTCAGATAAGCAAGAAAGGTTCGCCCCATAAAGTAGTGGATTTCGTTTGTATTGTGGAGACCCTTGGATAATTTGAATCCTTGATGATGCGACCGCACCATAAAGAATTGAAATTTTCTTAGAAATGAAATTGTCTTAAAGTTTAGTGGAAAGTTTATTTTTGTTTTTTGGAAAAAATATTTTAAAAAATTTAAAAATTTTTAATAAAAATCAAAATGTCCTTTAAAGGGTTTTTGTTTTAATGGAGAATTTTCAAAAATATTTTGATTGATTGCAATCACATGTAAATGAAACACATCCTGAAACTTTCTTAGACTTTCTTCAACTGTTTTACTTTTTTCGGTTGTAAATTTATTACAATAATTTATTGGACAGCGACATTCCGTTCAAAGGAAGTAACAAGTTTTTCATCACGTCCTTGTATAACCAACAAAATCTAATACTTACTTGGTATGGTTTTTGGGAAAAACTTAAGGGGATGTAGCATTATACGGAGACTTGAATTTTCGTACTCTACGCCCCTGTACATTCGTCTACGTCTCAACTATACACACACACTCCCATCCATACCTACATAGTGTGACTATCTTTCAACTCATTCTACATGCGGTCCTTAGGATATACATACTATATGTACATGGATATATACATGATGTTCTACGTGTAAACGTAGAATGGTGTTTTCAATACGATTATGCTGGGTATGCCTTAAAGACTGTGTCCGTGCATTGAGAACTAAAGAGGAAATGTACAGAATTTCTTAAAGGGGATACACTTGAATTTTCCTCAACTTTAAAGGAAATTTTTTCTCCTTTTTATTTTTATGTTGTTTTTTTTCATTTTCCATTCCAACATGCACATATACACTTACTCTATGTATTTGTGTTTAATTTCAATTCTTTGCTGTCGTCCATTTTCTACTGTTCAGACTTGATTGTTGCCAAAGATGGAGGCTCCAGTCATTGTATTCTTCTACGACAAGTATTGTCTAACCCTTTTTCGTTGATTCCACACTTCCATGCGTGTAGACAGCCGAAAGTTTGAAATTCTACACTCGGCTTTCATTTTTAGATGTCAATCTGTAGTTTCTCGTTTCTATTTTCTACAAGAATAAGATTATATTGGAGATATTCATAATGGAAACTGGAAATATCATCTATTTTAAATTGCTTAAAGAAATTTCAACACGGAAATATTGTTAAAATTTTTGGAGACATTTCGTTTCAAATTAAAATTTTTGACGTTTCAAATTTTTTGACATTTTGAATTTTTTTTTTTTCCATATATACACATACATCCATATTTGGACAAAACTCACTACATCGGATGTCCTTTTGAGAAAACGATATCCCTGGGAGTACCTATGTAAAATTTTCATTATTCAAAACGTTTTTGTCTTGGAAAACAGCATTTTCTTTTTATCCCAAAAAACAGAAATATATTTTTGGGGAGATATGTATTTACGATACCTCCCATTTCTACACAAGAGAATTTCTATTCAAAATTTTCGTCCATATTTATATCGTCTACAGTGTACATATATCCTTATCCTTGGAACATTTTCATATCAACTTTCTTGATATTAATTTGAAGACGAAGTGAAATTTTTCGAAGAAAGGATGTGGGAGACTCTTTAACCTGTAGGTTCGGTTCTAATCTAACGTTATCCTTTTTGTATAGAGAATCCATTTGACTTGAATTCAGAGCCTATTGATTTTCAGTTTAGTTCTTCTTAAAGACGTACTTTGGGGGTGGTAGCATTGATGATTATGGAACAATAGCTCAAGGAGTTGATACTAACATTGTAAGGATTAAAGTGGGATGGGTTTTAGTGTTGGTTGGGATGTGATGTGGTGTGGTGTGGTGTTGGCAAAATAATGGGAAAGCAATCAGTATTGTATGCGGTAACTTCAACCGAATCTCCTTTCACATTGCCTCCAGTTATATGAATATACAATCAGGAAGGGTCCTTCTGCTAACTTAAAGTGAATTTTGCTCCTTAATTTTGAAAATTTCTCCCTGAATGTTTTGTGTCGCTGACATCAGTATGAAAGTAGCCGAGATAAAATCGTTAAGAGAACCGGAAGAAAGACACAAAGATACCAGCCTCTCGATTTGTGGACAACTATAGGCCTACGAGCACGTAAAATCAGTTGACAGAACATTATCCTTTCTGAATGGAGACCTGGAAAGGTAATGACTTCAACAGGATTCTGCCTCTTAAGTGATAAATCAGAATATATCCTTAGAATTATCACTTGGTTCGGTACACCAAAAATACATTTCCTTGAATCCCTGAATGTCACTTGAAGTAGGTGAATCCTGTCAATGGATAAGAGGAAAAAAAGGTTTTTCAAACATTCCGACAAAAGAATTGTAAGAAAATCAAATTAAATTCGTTAATTAACAAAAATAATTTAAGAAAAAGGAAACAACAAATGAATCCCTGGAGTTTTTAAAGTGAAACAAACAAATCCCAAAGGAATTCCGGATTTGAAGTGAATTTCTTATCAGAAATATCAATCAAAAACAAGGAAATAGGGATGTGATTTTTTTCCCTGTATTGAGTGTGCGAGTCTTACTGGGTTATCCTGTTTTAATCTGTTGTCCTTTGTTCTTAATAAGAAAAAGGTTCAAGCTAATGAGGAAATTCAGGAAATGCTTTCATTAGAAAAGGGTTTCTGTTTAACTAGATTGATTCATGGTTCATGTGATTTCGATGCGTTGGAGGCAAGACACTCTTGCTTGAAAGTAAATCTATGTACATGAGAAATATCCACTGAAGATTTTTCGGTTAATGATATCATATTAACATTTTAATCACTGCATTGGTTACGTACCACGTCATTTGTGATTCCTGGAACATTAAAATCTCCAAAAATAGCAAAATAACATAATGCAATAAATTTTTTAATGTTTCTGTTCCCAACTGACAGTTGGCTAGTAAAATATGACAGGCGATGTACTTTCACATGTATTGGTAAAATCCGAAAATCAATTAGAATCACTACAGTGGCTTGAAAACACATGTCTCTCAACAAAAATTGTTGTTTTCTCAAGTCCACTTCAAGAATGATGAACTTCACATCTGACACATCAAATAAAAAAACAAAATGAAATTTTTTTGACAGCACTCAATGTCAAAGGGTTAGCAATAATAAATGAATAAAACAAGTAAATCGCATAAGGAGAAAAAAATATGCAAAATGTTAAATAAAAAAGTAAAAAATTGTCGTACAAAATGACAACAGTAACAGTAAAAACAACAACAACAAGGAACATCCTTTTTACTAAATCCATTACTCATTTGCATAATCCCTTAAAGATTAAGGTATCTTTCGCTGTCGTCGTTGATACTTCATCATATCCTGCGTACACAGAAGTTCAAGCGTACAAAACACCAATTTCCTTCACCTGGCGTAGTATCCTTTTCGGATTTTCAAATTATTCAAGGATACCCTTAAAGGAAGGAAATTCTTTCTTGTTATACTGTTGTTTTTTTTTCTATAGTTTCATGTCCTTAGAGCTTGTAGCTGTCACAACGTGCATGCTGTATTTCTTATGTTTTAGTAGCATGTGTTTCTGGAAGATAAAAAGGATCCCATGGTAAGGCATGGATAATGGGGAGCCGAAAAAAAGGATTACGTTCGTGTTGGATTGTTAAATGGAATCCATCTTTTTTTAATTTCTGTTTTGTCGCTATTAATGAATGTCGATCCTTGACTAATTCGTCCTTTTCGCTACTTTAAAATATTTCACCAAATTGTTTTAATGGAAAAGGAAGGATGAAGAGACCTGGAAGACATTAGATAAATATGCTCGCAGCCATCACAAGCGTTATTTCCACAAGGGGTGGATTCAAACAAGAACAACAAGGTGTATGTCCTCAAAAAGACGTTAGACTCCTTGAGGGTGCTCCTTTGAACTCTCTGGCACAACTCTGAGGCAAATGACTTTTGAGAATGTTTGCGTGGCTTCAAATATCGCTTCTCTGTTACGTCTCACAGTTGATTGCCTCACATGTATACATATAAGAAGATATTGCAAAAGCCTTAAATTGCATAAAGAATAAAAATTTGCATATACTGAATGTGTTCTTTGAGCTCAAGGCTGAGACAGATATCTGTTCAAATTACGTCACGCAGATGTTCCAGTGTATGTATTGCATAATTGACGCAAAGTATGACACAGATGTATGGTGCAACAATAACTCATTGAATTAATAAATGATATCACGTTTCAGGAACTACTACAAAACACAGAAAAAATGTTTTATTTTCTTTTCAAAAATTCTTATTGGCCCCACATTGTGGAGCCTATGAATGGATGGACGCCAGAAAGAATAAGCTCCGACAGCAACTAATTTATGATCATTCGCGCGAACATTTCATTCACGGAATTTGTTTGTTCGAAAGTTTCTGTAGACACTTAGCCAATTCTATGTGAATTGGCTGCATCCTGTACTAGTTGTATTGTGCGTTCATTTTTCTGGCGTTGATTACCATCACCATGACTGACAAGCCCTCATAATCCAAGTTCGTGCATTCATAACGCTTAGTATTCTTTTATTTTTCAAAACCAAAAAGTTCTAGCTTGGATATGATGGACAACAAACCCTCGTCTATTCTGGAAATTTGCATTGAAACAACAGATTGATGCATTTGGGAATGTTAGCTTGTTCGACTAGAGACGACAAGAGTAGACACTTCCTTTAGTGGCTTTCAGTTTTTATTAGGAACTAGAATTTGTATTCAAGCCATGGTGCATCAGTACAAGTTGGTTAAATAAAAAAATAACTAATAGTACTATCCATTTCAACTGTTGTCTCGATGTTATGCACTTAGAATAGGAACTCGGATGTTTTGCATAGCAAATAACAAGAATTTATCAATTTCAGTTATTTGAATGATGGGTCACTGAAAGGTCTATCCGCTATGGGCAACAGGTGGAGAAAATTAAATCCGGAAAACTGTTTTCCATGGCAATATTAATTTTAGAACGTAATTGTTTTAGAAGAGATTCCTTCTGTAGAATGTGAATGTTATGATTGCATTTTTGAATTTATATTTTGATTGAAATTGCTTTCATTCAAATTTCGTTAGTTTTTTAATTATCCTGAGAATCGTTAAAATATATCAGGATTCTTCCTGTAAGATACCTGTAAGCCGCCTAAAAGGGAAGTATGAAACAAGACCTCATAAATATGTCATTACCATTTGCTGTATTATCTGGAAGTTGATTTTTTAGTGTTATGTGCGGCTTATCACCTCAAGATATAGTCCCATGATTCTCTCCGTTAAAATTTGTTACCTTTTGCAGAAATGAAATGATCTTTGCTTCTTTTCTGTTCTTAGTGTCACTTGCCCTAGGAAGCTATAACACCAAACCAGATGGAACAGAAACGTTTTATGTAAATCCAGTGATATGATCCCACATACTTAAAGGTTATTACAAAAATTCATGGTAAATTTATATTTTACAACATCCAAATCTACACAAAATCACCCTCAAAAAATCTGTGATATGCGGCTAAAAAATATGACAAAATGGAAATTTTATGAGACACTTAAAATACGGGCAACATGATAAAAGTATCACATCAATTTGTTGTGATTTTTAATATTTAAAACTTTGGTTAAAGCTTGGATTTATGTTAGAGAGAATTTCTGTAAAAAATTTTTTAAGTTTATCTCGATACTCGATAATCTGAGATTTTATGCTCTCAACGAATTGAAAAAATTGCCAACAAATGGACAAATCAACAACATAGATTGGGATCCTGCAAAAATTGTTGTATATTATGACAAAATCTTTTACGAAATATGTATTGAATTAATAACCAAGGAATGGTCCTAATGATCATCTATACCGTAAGCGAGTAAGGCCAATTAATTTTTCCCCCCAACCTTCACCTCCCTAAACACCAATATGCTGTGAAAATAGGATATGTCAAATCCATTATTTGGTTATTTTGATTTGTCTCAGTAGTTGTGAACGACTGTCTCCATTAGTCAATTTACACTTTTGGTTAGTGATTTGTCTTTATAGTGATCATCATGCGCTAGGTAAGTGTTCCTGATTGGTCAATGTTTAAATGTTTGTTAGACGAACTCGTTGAATATTATTCAATACAAATACTTTTCTCTTTTGGATGTATTGCAAATCTTATTCTGGCGTGAGATTGTATGAGTACGTTTGTCAGTTGAAACTATTATATATATTTTCTTAATAAAGGTCATTCTTGGAACGAAAATTTTCAAAACCTTTTTTAAATGCTAAGAAAACAAGTCCGATTTCTAATTACAATTTCAGGCTGCATTACGAATTCTCACACTAGTAACGAGAAATGAAATTTGACTAATCAGAACAGTTCATTTGACATACTTCGCTACGAATTTCTAGTATTCGGATCGCACAGGGAAGAGAAGTATTCAGGATAATCGGAATTAGATCCATTCCAGTTGTTATTGATTACATGCTGAGATCCGGAGATTTTCCGTAGAATTCACCATATGACAGCCCCAATGGCCAACTGATTTGTTCTAGAAACAGTTTCAGATAGAGGTTTCCAAGTTTGTTTTCGAATTCGCGTTGGATCCCAAGAAAATGTAAGCACAGATTGAAGCCGGTATCATTAGGTACTTTATAGTGTATATTCAAGGGACCACAAGGGTTATAATTGGAAAGACGATAGTTATGATCGCCCACAGGGAGCAACAAGGTGACCTGCATCTAGAAGCTTCTTTTGGCTTGATTCTATAACAAATTCTAGGAATTCGAGCTATTGTCTTATTTCAGATTTAATGAACCTAAGAATAGAATAGTTCTGGAGTAGAATTCTCAAAATCCAAAGCTTCGAATTGTCATATAAGTTTATTGTTACATTTTCCGGTTCTTAAGGTAATAATCAGTAGAGGAAATAACTTCAAAATACGCGTCCCATTGTATAGAAATTTTCAATGAGCCTATAGGGTACCATAGAAAACACGTATCAAGTAGCCTCAAGTACTATCGGAGCCTTTAAAAACTGATATCGAAGTTGATATTTTCATAATAATGAGAAAATTTCCACTTTTTTCGTATTTTTCATATTTTCCTTTAATACCATCAACTTTTCTATAGAACTGCAATAGTTTGAGGCTAATTTTGCAATAATACAAAAATTGTATGTTCCTACATACATATACGTTTATATAATAATGAAAAAGTTATGTTATATAAAAATAATCTGAATCCATGAATTCTGTTTTTCCAATGGAAATTTACGAACCACGAATGGAAAATGTGTACTTAAACAAAATAAAAAAAACGGAAAAATAAAACTGAATGTTCGCTTGTAGCGATGTATAACATATCAGTATAGGCTAAGTTACAATATAAGTATATATAGTAATAGTAACTTCATTTATATATTAAATATATTGTATATTGGAAAAAAAGAAAAACTTATATTTCATGACTGTAGGCATGTATCCAATCGATATGCATACGATTTGTTGTTGATATCGATATAGAACAGAGTTCGTGTTGTTGCATAAAATTATATATATTGTAAATTGTCGTCAATATAATATGTTGAGATGTCCATGTATGTATTTTGTTGATGCTATGGAAAAATTTTAAATTACAGCCTTTTATACAACATAATCACCAGTGTACGCATAGGAAAAGGATTCAACTGCATACAGTTATGTACATATATGTTATAGATATAAGAATAAGCCCATAACACATTTGTATATTATTACTATAGTATGACCTTTTAACATTTAACGCATATAATATGCGATGTATTTATATGCACCTACATATAATATATATGAAATTTTCGTTATACAATATCAGCAAACAACGGATATGAATATGAATATGTTTATAGAACAAACTGATTCAATGCATAAACATAAAATGAATATTACATTATTTTAAATTTTAAAGTACAACGAATTCACCAAAAAATGCATTAGTAGCTTTAAATTCTGCGTATATTAAATTTTATCAACACACTTGTGTGTGCGTGAATTATATTATAAAGCATATAGCATATAGTAGCCTGTAGCAGTAATTGTATAGTTAAAATTTCTGCATAAACAGGAATATGTGTACAGTATACATTCGTGTAGATATAAAACTTTTATTTATTATTATTGCGATACATAAAAAAAACATATATAACATATAACATCCTTTTTTTGTACTTTTGGCTGCGGATACGCATATCCTGCCGTGGTTTTCACGGGGATAGCACGTCCATTGCCATCCTGAAATCATAAGGCCAGAACCACCTTTTTGGGAAAATAATAACAAAAATATTTTCGACATGGAAAAAGGTTGAGGTGGAGGATATATACAATATAATATGTATGTTGTGCGTACATGCGTTTGTTTCAAAATATAATAATAATTATGGATATGCGTTTCATTGCAAATATTAAAATATATAATTCCAGCTGCATGCACTGATATATAAGGGTTGGATCTGCATTTTATCTTCAATTCATATTACGTACAAACAAAAGCTGATACACGACAAAATATAATATTATACAAAAAGTTTCCTAGATGCACTGATATCATGTTGAACATACATGCCTATATCGAAGATAATATAACATTATAATATATGATTGGATCTAGAACGAAAATAGTTTTTGTGCGTGGCGTTAAATATATGATAAATACAAAAATTCATTCGCACATCACACATGTGGCTTATATCTACATATCTACATGTGATATACATTGAAACAATGTCAATAAATCGCTAAACGGGTATTCCTCGTTCCATTATCAAAGGAATTCATTTTTATTATACCTTTGTGTTGATATATAATATATATAACTGCCGAATATGATACTCATGCCAATGTGTGATGGTTAAATTTGAACCGAAACAGGCAGGTAGACGTGTTGGACTATAAAGAGTAACTTCAATCCTCCATGTTTTATATGTACATATATTCATACATTTTCTCATAAATGCAAATTTTCATATAACTATTCAACTGAAATCCTCATCAACCTACATTATCGCATTGTGAATTTCATTTTGCCTTCTACTTACAGACTCTTATCTGTCCGAATTTTGCCAGTATTAAACAAAAATGTTAATATATAATATTGCTTTTTGCTTTATCACTGATTGCAGCGAAAATAAAACATGATAATGTAAAAAATTAAAGCTTGATATAAGGTATAAATACTAATGAATGCAGTTCGTCTTTAAAAGTAGAATCAGTTTCATAGATTTCTTAAACTACAGATTCTTCAACAAATCTCTTTTTCAGACATTTTGAAGAATGACGCCACTATAATCCATCAAGGTAGATGAGGATGTAGGGATTCCTTGACCATAGACATACGAAATAACTTGATAGAATACATCTTGTAGCTTGCATCTTAAGTCTTCTAGAAATTGAATGATGTGTAAATTTGGGTAATTTAAATAACGTAATGCTACTTCTTGCTCCACATGTGTAGTTCATTATGTGATTATGCACAATCTAGGGAATCTTCTAAACGGAAATTTATGCATTTAGTAAAAAATTGTATGTTGTATTTGACGATAAGAACCAAGGTGTGCCGCAATCGCTCATTACACCTGAACAAATATGAACATTTTTCGAACAAAACCGGAAATTTCTCTTAAATCAGCCCGAAGAGAAGTTCAATATCATCTGTTGATAAAATTCTAAATCATTTCGATAGTTCTAGAAAAGTATTGGGCAGTAAAAAATTATGGAAAAAACCAATTTTGATGTTCCAAAACCAGAAAACTTGCCTGTTCCCGAGATCGTCGCCTGATCATTTTCGTTCTTTGTTCAAAATATTTACCGCTGACTAATTACAAACTGGACTAGGAAGAGCACATGATGGATACACTTGCTGCTATTTTGTAGCCGGTGTCTGGGAAAAGCAAAACAGATTCATATAAATCATAGAACGCCCCTTTTCCAGACGAGTCATTTCTAACTTTTATGATCATTTCTTTTGTGTTGTAAATCCTGGTAGGTACCTAATACATATCCATACATTTTTCTAGGAAATTCAGCATTTGTTCTTACTTAATTTATGTAGTTAAATGATTTTTATATACCAAACACGAAATCGTATTGTTTATCATCGGCAACAGAAATTGTTTAATCAATATTCAGTCAACAGATTTTTCATTTTAGCCGTGACTTTGGAAGAGTAAAGTGCATCAGAGTGGTGTCGTCAGTGTCAGTGGCATTTTAGTTAGTTTCCGGGTCTAAGAAAATTATATATTTTCCAGCAATAATCATGGGATGTAAGAAACGTAAGTAATTTGAATTGTTACAACTAATAATTCAGTGTAGTTTTATTATAAATTCAATAAGAAAATTCAAGAATTTCGTGTAAATCGGAAAAAAAACAAAAACACGAGTAAATTTTGACAGAAACCCATCGAGCATACGAAACGTATTGTAAACGCACCCGCAGCACAGCACACCAGTCAAAAGCATAAACAAAATATCGACGAATGATGAACGAAAGAAAACATCGAAAATGTTTTGCTGTCGCTGTAGTCGGTATATTTCGTACACTTTCAAAATGGCCGCTTAGCCAAATGTCAGATGAAATCGTGAAGTGCAGCAAATATTCCATGCAAGTCTCGTTTGAAATTATTTTAATTACGGAAATAAGTGAATAAATGGTTTAAGTAAATTTCAATTATAATAATTATTTGAATTAATTTCATATATAAATGTTCATTAAGTGGATGTACGTGAAAACAACGCGATTTATAATACAAACCCGCGGTTTTACCTTAAGGTATTAAACGTAACGCTACAGTAAAAACAACAGAAAGACGCTTAATTCTAAGGTGATCTTTTAGTGAATTATGGATCATAAAAAGTCACCAATTCGTCGACAGAAACGTCAGTCAAAAGTTTTAGAAGATAATTTCTGGGATTGCAGTGTTTGTACATATCGTAATACGGCAGAGGCTTTCAAGTGTTTAATGTGTGACGTGCGAAAAGGTTAGTGCACTCTTTGGATGCCTTCCACTTGATTTACGAAATTACTGTGGCTATTTTTATACTCAAAACAAATAAGATGCAATTTGATTGGAGTTAGTGAAATTCCATTATCAAATAATTTTGTTTTTGTTGCATTTTGCATTGCGAAAATAATATAACCTTGTGGCGTATATATACAAATGTTGCGGGTGTTGTTCGTTCGTGTTTCATGTCAAGTCATTGAAAAATCAATACTCTAAGAAAAGTCGAAGAAATTCCTTTGCATGTTTTGTTTTCATATCATAATCATCAATTCTGCGTTAGCTCCTGGTGCATGAAAATCAAAACAAAAGGAAAATTCCATTCAAATGCGCGCACATCGCACGTTTTAATGTGTTTGGGTGTAACTGGGAAATGTTAAATTTCATTTAATTTCATTAATTATATTTTAATTGCAGTAATTTCGTGTGGATCCAAACATTTTTCATTTCGCCCCCAGTAATTCGTGTTGTGTTTTCATGGCGTCACAGAAGAGTTTTGTTTACACGTTTTGTTGACAGCCGCTTCTTGTCAAAAATTTTTTCAAGTATTTGGTTGCAGCGGCTGTCTTCGTTGTTCTTTCGTTGTGATTAAAATGAAACGTCAATTTGATTTTTCCATTTTCACAAATTTATTTCATTTCATAAATGTAATTACATTTATTTGTAAAATTGTAATTTATTGTTAAATGCATTCTTGTCGAACAATTTGACACCTGTTTTTTCAAAGTAAACAAATTGTTCTTCTACTAAAATTGAATGAATGAAATTGAGTGAATTTTTCACAATATCACTATCATTCAAGTGGTTAAATTATAGATTACAATATAATGATTCATGTGCACAACATCAAAAAACGTATTCTTCTCCTTTCAAAAGAAAGATTATTAAAAATTTCGTTAGATTTCTAATTAAATTGTAAGTGAATTTTGCTCCATAAAGAGTCACAACAAAATTCTAATTAACCGTATAACTTTGAATGGTTTTGCAAAATCACATTTGACTGGTTTTGTTTCTAAAAAATTTGTTGGGCAACAAAGAAAGTCAAGTTTGTTGGTCACTACTTAACCACAAGAGGATGTCTAGGAAACCATATAAACGAGCTATTCAAAACCATATTAAATGCAACCGACTACAAGAGAGATTGTGCTTGGTTAACGAAAAGGCTCTGATTCCCAGACGAACAGGTTACAATCTTGCTGCATTTCATTTAGAATTGTATTAGAAAGTCATCTTTGTTTCGTATTCCTTGTTTCTGGAACATACCAGTTCCTGGATATGGGGTTTCTGGTTTCGTTCATGAGGTTAGATGTACAAAACCCTAACATCTTTGTTTATAATTTTATAATTTTGTAATTAAAATATAAAACAATGTTAATAATGTTATTATTCTTGTTGCAGGTACATCAACGCGCAAACCGCGTTTGAATTCAGCACTTGTTGCACAACAAGCTGCCACACTACCAGGTGCATCTGGTGTACCAAATGGAACAAATTCAAAATCATCATCATCAAAAATGTCATCACGTCATAAAAATAAGCATAAAAAGTATCCAGCACGTTTAAAAAACGTCGATCGTTCAACAGCTCAAACACGTGAAGTTACAGTGAATTCAGTAACTGTTGTAATAACTGAATATAAACCAAAACCAGTGGTTAACCGAAGGGAATCAAGTGAACAGAGTTTTAGCGAAAGTAATGATTCACGTAGTTAAAATATTTAATTATATTAAATAAAATACGAAAGACAAAGAAATTATTCAAATAGCATAAAGAGTACTGTATAAAGTTTTCATTTATTATTATTATTATTAGAAATTTCGTCTTCCTTCTTGTATTTTTAATTGAACAAGCAATTTTTATTTGTAATTATATTTTATAATTTATTTTATTTAAGATGGAAAACTTTGTAAAATAGTGAATTGATTTTGGTCCACGAAATGATAAAAGACGAATTGTGTAAAATATTTAAAAATCTATTAGAGTTTATAAAAGGAAATTCTATTAATTATGGAAAGTAACAATTTTCAGGTGTGATAAGACGAAGTTATTTTTTAAAAAAATATAGTAAAACTTAGAAGTATGTAAGTAGAAAATATAATTATAATTTAGTACGTTTTTCATCTAAAGTGAATTTTAAATTATAGTATATTTTCTATATTAACTAAATTAAACACGGAGTGAGTGATTCAATTTGAATTGAATAACAAATGTTTGAAATTGTATTTGTGGATCAAAATATATTTTTCAAAAACTAAACGTTTTATTCAAATGAAAGTAATTCTCGTAAATATAATGATAAAAACAGTTGTTAATTATAAATGTTAAAATCGTGATGAATAGTATCATTTTTCGTTATGGGATGACACTTTACACTTTCCATGAGTTATCCACATTGGGGATGGAGGTGCTGCCAGTACACGACTGCCAATTTCCAATATGTGAATCAAAGTTAGCTGAGCGGTAAGTTTGCTGATTTGATTTGTTCCTGGAAAATCTTCGAAATTTCACCAGTAACGCAAATTTTAACATAATTTTAATGAAATTTTTTCAATAATAATTATGAAAATTGATACTATTTACTGTCTTTTATGTAAATATATTGAATGATACATGTAAATTTAACTGCCAGACGATATGATGAAATACCAATATGTTAATTGTAGTTACATATTTTCATTTATTACTTTGGAAATAACATAAAACTAATTTTTGGCAAACAGATATTTCGTGAATCAAGTTAGTTTTTACGTTGCATTCAAGTGTGGGAAAAAATATACCTATCCTGTGAAAATTTCATCCTTCCGCTATGCTGCTCCTATTCTGTCATTGCTGCATTAAATTATCCTGTTTCGGGGAAACGTAATTTTTTCATGTGTTGGAAATATGTATAGTTTTTGTATCCCCATCTCCATGTGGAGTATCCTTGATGCGATTTGTCAAATGTGGAAATTGATTGGTCAGTTTCCACTTTCCTCAATGGATTCATGTGTGCGCTTCTGTTTATGGTTTTAATTGGTTTTTGCTTTGGTTTTCATTTTTATTCGGTTTACCCGTCAATACACCCAAATGTGTGAAATCATCATCATCATCACCATGATTGTTGCTGTTGTAGTTTTGGGGGTTGATACTTTACATCACCATTTGGAGTAGTGTTCCGCCACTTTTTCGTGGAAAACTAAAATAAAAACATGAAAAAGTAGTATTGGATGATGTACTTTTCGCACTTGGAATAAAAATTTCCGTTTTTTGTGCACTCGATAAACGTTGGTCACACTGATTCATGTTAATGCACACTTTTCGACTGCAGTATGCATTTGATAAATGGCGACTAAACTTGAAAAGTTTTGTTTATTTTTTTGATTTTAGACGAAAGTTAAATGAGAAAATAGAAAAAGGATGTTTTTTCGATATTTGAAAGTGCATTTTTCACGTTTGCCAAACACATTTGTAGGGGGATGAATTGCCTTTTGTGGTTATTAACAATTTCCGTTTTGATTAGGGACCTTTTGATGTGCAATCAGTCGACATTATGATTATTTTGAGAGTTACAAAAAGTAAATTTCTTTCATCAACTTCATTTAACTCCATTTATCAGAATTTAATTGATAAAATATTAACTCTTCATTCTCCGTTTGACTTTAGTTAGACCTCCTGATTGGCTCCTGTTAAATTTGAAACATCCATGGTTGTGGTCGTAAGGACATGTGGTTCCTTAAATCAATCTGTCGTTAATTAACTGTGTATGGATTACACAAATTTCGAATTTATCACACTTTTGGCCTTACAATATCTATGGTTTTGTTCAAACGATCATGGATTCTGATAAACTAACATAAAATAAACCGAAAATGTAAGATACAATTTTTGTATATCTCACCTCGTTTTTGAAGTAAGAATTCATTTTTTATTCGGATAGAAGTGATAGTTGCGAAAATTTATGTTTCGTTTGACACTCGACTGGACAGAGAAAAACAACCTGACATTCGTGAACTAGGGTAGCGGTAGTTAATTCATTAATAATGTTTTCGAATGTGTTGGTGGATTCATGTGTGTATTGCTTCCCTAGTCATTTTCAACATTTTTTGAATTCGAAATGACCAAACACTTGAATTTCAATTTCTATTCTTTACTTTAACATTTTCAACATTTTTAATAGATGGTTATTGTATTTACACTTGTGCAATTTATTCCTGTCTGATGATTTCCAGCTAAAAGAGGTACTCGTGTTGTTTGTTGTTGAATGTGATAATGTGACATTTTTGTGACAAAATTTTGCATGGATTCCTGAATTGGCCACCAGATGGTATCACTTGCTTGAGTATCCAGTTTATAAGATTTCTCTTTGAGAACCAAGACGAAATCTGTTTGCCAAAAATGAGTAGATAAAGTAAATAAAAATTAAAAATCATAAATAGTAGTGTTGCATTTACGAAAAAATTACAAGGCTAAAAAGTTGAAAAAAGACATCAGAAACAATAAAGTAACCAAAATTAAGCTTAATTGCATTAATTAGATGCATGAAAAAATGCAATTTTAAAAAGGTTAAATTGTGAAAAATTAAATATAATATTAATTCACAAAATTGTAACACAATTTATATAGCTCGTGTATATATAAAGACTGATATTTTTATTAAACCAAAATTATTAATTTTAAATAAGGAAAAATTAAAACAAAAATATTAGCAGAAGGAATGGGGAAGTTAAGAAAAATTTGAAATTAAGAAAAAATTATTTTATTTTTCTCTATTCGTTGAAAACTTTCAAATAAGTTTTAAGATACATAAAGCAACGAATTAATTTACGATATTCTTAGGAACGGAATGTTTGTAGATTGAATTTTTAATTTGGAACAAAAGAAAAGAAAATTAAAATTAAAATTTTTCTTAATTAATTAATTAATTTGAATTTCTCTTAATTTTTATTTTCAAATCAACATGGAGTTTATGATACATAGAAGAATTACATACTAATAGTATTCAATTTAACCCATAACGTAGCTAGTTACGCAATAAACTAAGTCATCCAAATCGAAATAAATTTTATACAATAGTGATTTTTTTACAGAAAATAAAATTTTTTGTATGTTTCAAATGATAAGAAATTAAATATTATATAGAAAAGAGCTTTTTTAAAGAGCTATCATTCAAAATAAAATATTTATTTAATGTGCAAATAATAACGTAGAAATAAAAAGAACAATTTTTCCACATTCCACTCGGACAAGAATTTGTGAGGTTCTAATGAAAAGGTTTGAGAAAAATGGCGCTCGTAGTACCATGATATCGAACTTGAAAAGATACTAGGGTTGTCCTTGTGTTTTCATACATTTCTGCTTACCTGTCAAATGCCTTGTCATTAGATTATTCTGAACTTCACTGCTACTAAGTGAAGTTATTCATGAAGACGTATCCTCTCAGTGTTAGGGCCTAGGCTCAGTCACACATGCTCTCTTCTCGATCTCAGAAAGAGAGGAAATGACATTTGAACAGCGAACATATGCTCAAATGTAAACAAAAACACACTTTTAGGTTAGGAAATTTTGGAAATTTATTTTATGAATATCTTGTAAACGAAACAAATTTGGAAATTTTCGTAAAAAAAAAGGTGGTTTTATTTTCATTTCTTTCTCTAGTTCCACTCTCAAAATCGAGGGGCTAGAAAGGGAGTCTCTCCCCCCGTCCTTTGTAGTCAACTTATTTTCGTTGGAACTCGTTCGTTCCCAACCCAAAATGCTGACGCAACATATGCACGATAAAATTTTTCATCGCGACTATTCATTCTCTTTTTCGAACAACTCACCGTTGTACGTCAGTGATGCGTCCACACATAACGTATGGAGTCACTGAGTATTCGGTTTATCATAATGAAACATAAACTGTAAGGATTGATTACTTTTTCTGTTTTTACGAGTAACTCACATCTCTCGTGGTTGAACTCTAACTGACTTTTTTTGATTAGACATATTTTCAAGTACCCTGAGACCACGCATCTTTATCGCCTGAGACAAATTAGTTCTTGGAAGTTGTCCGCGTAAACTACACTCATGACATAACATTTCTAGAAGGAATATCTCACGAGGATTTACACAAGTCGCGATTGTCTCAAGTCTTTTGTCGCTTTCTCACATTACTAAAGGATTTTATTCGAAGTGTACTCTCTCATGGTACTGCCGTATTGAAGAGTTAGGTTTAGCAGGGAATAAAACAAATTAATTTTTATTACTTCCACTTGGAGAATGCTAGAACAAACTAACTAAATAAATTTTTAAAATATTTATATTAACTTTCGCAGGCAACCTTGATTTACGTAAGGCTGCTTAACCTTACACAAGTCAAAGTAAAAATGTCCTTATTTAAAATACAGTATATTTTCGCTATATTCGTATGACTTCATGCTGCATTGATTTTGAGACATCACTGCTTGGACCGTCCTTCTCTAATGCTGCTTGTAGCCACTTGATGATAATAACCTAGTTTATCCAATAACTCACGGAGCTTGTTCAAAACTCCCGCCTTTCTATCGAGAACGAACGGTAAAGGTCTTCACAATGTTCCGCATTTCGTTAAACCTCAAGTCACATTTTCGCGTAAGAACAAGATTTTCGTTCTTCCCGTTACTTTGTTCCAAGTGACGCGGCGTGGCTTCGGTTTCAGTTTCATTATTCAACTCTCTGTGTGATAGACTTATGTCCAGGTTAAATATAATAATAATTAATAAAAAATACGCAATGTTCTAAGTTTCGTTTTTTAAATAAAAGTGAAAAGAAATTATAATATTGATAATTACAAGGCTCATCGACTTTCATCTTGTTGACTTCGCGTGTAAACCGGTTTCCGTCTCCAGCTCCATCTCTTTTCAACACACATCAAAATCCTACATTACGTCTCATCAAATTGGCGCTTCCCTGTACGTTACCAGGAGTGCATGTTCCGCCATATTGTGGCATTCTTTCTATTTCTGTTATTCTATTTACACTCTTAATCTTTTGAACTGGTTTCTCTTTTTTTGGAGAATTGCATCTAGAATGAGGTCATTTTCGATATTTTGATCAGTGACATATAAACCGACCAGATCAGTGAAAGCTTCAGCGGTCTGCTTGAAGGCATCCGTTGTCAGGCTGGCTGACGGATGCTTACTGGAACTTGCAAGGTTGAGTTTTTTTAATCCTTAATGAGACGGTTTAATCTCTCACTCTTATTACTTAACCTTATTCCGTAGCACTGGTCATATGATGCTGTTTTATCCTTTTCTGTTATCTGGATATACAGTATACGATACACTCCGAAATCTCTATATTCGGAATTCCTATCTAGCAGATCATATGCAAACCAGTTCGGTCCTATATGGCCTCTAGGTTTGCTTCTTGTCTCGATGCCACTTTGTTCTATGAGTGGCCTCGAAAAGTTGCTTGCAGTCTATCTTTACAAATTTGTGGCCGATTCTGATCCAAAAATCATCCAGCTCCTGCTTCAATTTGTGGTCAATATCGTAAGTGTTGCATTAAATGGACTACCTACGATACTCTTCTTAACATTTCTTTCCATTTTGTTGAAGAAAATATGATATACATTTGTTTTGCTAATTCGCTTAAAAACTCAAACTCTCTCAATGAGTTTCACTTTTCGTTACGCTCCGAACTCAGTCAAAACTGAGACGGTAGAAGCAATCATTCTGTTCTGTGGCAACCAAGATGAGATGGATGTTGTCGCTTGCAGCCTTAGTTGTTATGTTGTCTCTAACATTGAGCGCCCTCCTTCATCTTAAAGTTGACCACTGTTTCGATATTTGAATCCTAGTATCTTTCGCTTTGTACCTCCGCATTTCCTGCTTGCTATCTCCAGTTCTACATGCGCCATTTTGGAAATCCTTATTTTGAAGCGTCTCATTTAGAGCACGATTCGATTATAAAACGTATGGAATGTGAGAAAGTATTGTTTATTACTTAAAATTGATTTTAATTTAAATAATTTATTGAAAATAATTTTGTTTATTTGGATGAATATTCCACAACTTAATTAATTAAATTACAAAAATTATGTAAAAATTCACATGTATGTAAATTTGTAATTAATGTATCCTCATTTGAATGTATATGTATCTATCATTTAGTATAATTGTTCGCTGTTTGACAAAGAGAAAATGTATGAAAATGTTTGTAAAAAAAACAACCTAATCGGGAGCATTTAAAACGTGTAAAAATATTAAATAATTTTCATAACAATTACGCAAATTAAATTAACAATTTTTTAATTTTAGTTTTAAATTAAATTTTAGTTTAATTAAATTAATCATAAATGTATAAAAAAATTAATGAAATAAAATTTACAAAAACCTTTACATGCCTTTTTCTAATTTTCAAATAAAGTTTTGCTTACAGATTGTTTACAAACGTGCAATTCAGGGAATGGTTCATAGATGGCTTTGAATAAAGTGGAGAAACTTCTCCCGCGATTCAAACAAGAACACACATGTCATTATGGTTTTGATTGTAGATATGGTTACTTTGAACCCTTGAACTATTTCTTTCAAACATGGATAACATCAATCATGAATTGGAACGAGATCGCTTAACATCGGCTGGAAATTTGTGACTTAGTTCGAAAAGTTTTGTTTTTTTCAAAATGCAGTTAAATAAAATTTGACAAATGAAGATTCAATTCCCCAATTCTAGCATTCATTCCTTACCCTCCTAACCAGCAACCGTAGTATTTATCAGTTACCATAAACTCAAATTTGAATTATCGAAAGTGTTTGCGATATCCTTGAATATTTAATGATTTCCAAATTGGAATTCTTTGTGTTGATTTCCATGCCCTCCATCGTTCAAATGTTTACCTCATTCACTTGCTGAATGCATGCTACTCCCAGCCATTTTGAATGCTAGGGGCTCGTTCACGGTGATAGGGGGCTAACAATTGGTAGGTATAATTATTTTCTTTGTATTAATTCTAGGAGTGAGTGGATTTCGTTATTGATATCATATGTAAACACAAATATCGGTTACAAATCGAACTAAACCTTTTTCCATTAAAGTAGTTTTCCAAAATGGTGGTTCTCATTTAAGCCAACAACAAAACATCAAGCTGAACGCACATATACCTATGAGAGTGATAATATTCTTTCAAATATTTTTACATTTTGACATCCCCCGAATATGTCGCCAATGCCACATGATCGCTCCAAGAAAACACTTGCGTTCCAAAATTTAAAATACGAATGACCGGTATGTTCTAAGTAACGGTTTAATCCCGTTTGTGGCATAAAAAAACTAGTTCTAAACGTTGTTTTAAAAAATGTGACGGAGTCACCTTCAAAATTCACAATTGTGATTTTAGTTTGAAATTAAATTTTATTTTAATTAAATTAATCATAAGAAATTATTGAAATAAAATTTAAAAAACATTTTTGCTTGTCTTTTGCTAGTTGAACAAGTAGCCAAGGAGGAAATCTAGATTTCTCAATCAACTTCAAGTTTCTATGAACCGATCAGGACGCCACACGTTGTTCGTTAGACGAATTAAATTTAAAATGACTCTACAGCCGTGTTCTTTTGGTAATCGCTATCGAATGCAAATTTGGAGTCCCAAACAAAGAGCCCGGACTTGCACTCGATAAATTGTAAAAGTTGGCACCCTGACAATCCTCAGCAGATCTGATCTGAATCAAATTTGCACTCGATAAATGTATGGGATACGACAGTTCTGCACAACTGGAGTGCAATTGCTTGAAGTTTTATAAGGTATTGAGGCTATATGAGTAGATTAAGGAAAGAGGTATCAGGTAACTGGATTTGCAGCTGGGTGTGATGTCATTTGTGCTAGTTAAAAAGTTAAAGCACGCACTTGTTGAGATTTGATCCAACAGCAAGTTCGAGTTTTGTTCAGATCCAAATCAAAAGGTTCCCATTACCATCAGCCATCATCCTTCTTATCACATCAAGTCAAACTTACTGCTATCAGTAACAAGAAACACAAGCAGCAAGCGAATTTATTCCATTCCCAAGGAACTTTCAAGTATTTCATCTCTTCAACAAAAGACTCCTCTTCTGTACGTGATACTTTTTCAACTTGGAGTGTCTCGAAGAGAGTATCCTCGGCAAAAGCACAAAGTGAGTCAAAGTACCTTTAAAGGGAAAAGTTTAAAGAAAGAAGAAAAAAAATAAGATTCGTCCAAGATGATACCCATTCCTTTTTCCCTTTAGCTCAAGTGTTATCCTTTTTATAAAAATTTTCAATTTTTTGATAGTTCTCGTTGCTGTTCCGTTTCATTTTATTTCCGTCCCTTTTCCGCCAGGAATTCTTTCTTGCTGATAACCATAACTGCGAGCATGATAACAGGATTTTGTATGCCTACCATCATTCTACACATCCTTCTACACAATTCCATAGCTTCTACAGATGCTGGTACTGATGCTGGTTTCTGTTTCTGGTAGAGTCTGTAGTTTATCGCACTATTCCCATGGCACAGTATCTTTCTTTATAGTATAAATTACTTTCGAGCCTCGTTCAGGACAAGAAAATTCGTCCTTTTTCTTAGAAGAATGTTTCATGGAAGGCCGTCATCTCCTTGCTCCAGCGATAAGTGAAACGAATGGCATCAAGTGAGTGTGTGCGAAATTTCGAAATTTTTCCTTGAGTACACTTTAAAGAAAAATGGATGAAAAAAAAAATGAAACCGTTAAAGCTTACTCCTTCACTTTTTTGGTGAAATTTTCTATCATACCTACTGCTCCACCATCAACCCACTCAACATTATGACCATCAATCTCATCCCTTCCACTTTGACCGTTCATTCGTTCTACGTTCTACGTTCGTTCAGTCGTCCTCATCTTGGAGCCGTCCTCCTTGCCACGGTTTCTCAACAGGCAACATCATAGAAAGGATACTCCGTATAGAAACACCAAATGTGTGTTACTATAATATAGATACAGATATCTGTATGGACATACACACGATGTGTACGTAACAATATAAGACAGAACAGGGGGCGAGTACAAACAGAACAATTCCAAAGTGACTTCTCATCCCCCAATCTACACATCTTGCTGCTTCCACGTTCCACCCCTCAAACACTCTCTCTCTCCCCCCGTCTCTCTGGATCCACAACATCGTCATAACTGAGAACTCTGTACATGAACAATGTGAACAGGACGAAGTAGATGATGAAGATGAAGGGCAAGGAGAGGCAGGAGAAGAACAAGAAGACGATGAAACAAAATTTCCAGACGTACAAGTGTTCACCTCTTTCGTCGCCATCATTCACCACCACACTCCACACTCACACTCATCCATGATATCCCATTCAAATCCAAAGACGGTTGTTGGTCCTTTTGTATATCTATACAATTTTGTGGTGTATACATGTAGATGTGTATAGCGATAGCAGTGGCAAGCTCCAACGGAACACGAACTCGTTCATACAAATACCAAAATTAAAGCTACCCTTATTTTTTGGGGTAAATTCTTAAAGTTGATAGTCTCATCTACAGCTTGCTTCTCTTGATTTTGTGGAGTATGGGGGGGCTTAAGATAAAGTTGGGGTTGGACAACACAACACAAAATGAACGAACCAACGAACGAACGAACGAACGAAATGAATGAAGGATGATGGGTGGCAACACTGTGTACGAGTAGAAGGGTAGAAATTTTCGTTTTAAAGCCGTACCACACATACATTCACACATACAAGTATCCCGATATCGAATTCAGTTTTTTGTCTAACTTCATGTGCGTGTGTGTGTGTGTTTGGTTGAATTTATATGACTAATATCGGTCTATATATGAGATATGTGCTATAACACTGTATATAATGAATGGTGTACATTTTCACTAAACCCCTATAGCACCTCCATCTATGTATCCACGTGTCTATCCTGTGGAAGGAACTCCAAGAAAACCTACTCTTCAACATCCGTTCCTCCCCAAGAGGTGTACTGAAGAATTTACGCTGGAATTCAAAGATATCCTGATGGACGTGTGTCCGGCAAATGACGTCAAACTACTGCAGTGTTGAATTGCAACAAATTGTATCTGGATCAGTTTCCTCTTCACCCTTACATTTGAATCCTTACTGATTTCTTAAATTATAATTCTATTCAGGATATCCAAGGAAGCTACACGATTTTTTCAATTACAAATCAGGCATATCGGCAATCAGGAGTCACAAGCTTCCTTATAGAACTTTGTGCTTGAATTCACTTGACTTCAAATTGTAATGCCATCTAGTGACCTGGTATAGTAATGTCGTTTAGCTCCAATATTTCAGCACCATCCTGTTGACAGTGGACATTAAGAGTTCAGTTCCAAATAAAGTGAAATAACGCACGAAACTTCAATAAAAGTGGACAACAGCTAGTCGGACCCGCAGACGGAGGGTGTTCCGTGCCTATTGAAGTGTCTACCTATTATGGTTCAAGAGATATAGCTCTGTGACAGACGGACGGACAACGAAGTCATATTGATAGAAAAATGATCGCTCTCTCTCTTGGATTTTTTCTGTTTCGAAGTAAATGCTGATTGGTACTCATACATATCTACTTGTTTTTCGGGTTATGTGCTGTTGACACCCTCTCTTTCTCTCATTTATGTTATGTTAGTTATTTGTCGAATATTGGGGTAAGTTTACCTGAGAAAAATGCCGTTCTAACAACTTTCAGTTGTCAAACTTCTGAAATAGTCAATTTTGATCGAACACAGTTTCCAATGAAATCTACTATCAAATCAAAACTGTTTTCTCAACGCAGGCCCTACTGTTTTTCTCAGAAGAGAAGATTTCACATGTTTCAGAGAAGAACTTTGCAGAGCAAAACATTAATTGAACGAATGTTTCGTTCCACTACATTCTTCAAACCGAACAAATAACTTTCAACTGTCAAGATTTTGAAATCAATCCAGTCAACTTTGATTGAACGCAGCTTCAATGAAGAATAATCGATTCCTGCAAAGATCCAACTCCAGCCAACTAGACGAATATTGAATTCCACTACGGTCATGAAGTGAAGTTTGTTGATGTGCTTCTGGAAGCAAATAACCTTCAATTCAACTGTCAAACTTGTGAAGTAGTCAGTCAACTTTGATTGAATGATCGTGTCCTGCCAAGATCCAATTCCAATCAACTGGAAGAACTTTGTTGGTGTACTCCTCGGAGCAAATTACAGCATACCCTCGATAGTCCAAACTCCTCAATAAACGCAACTAGCTGTGGGCAAGCACATTTGAAAATTTCAGACATTTTTAGCAAAGTATAAGATACATATATTCATGTATATGCATGACACCTATATAGAGTGATAGCTGTCATATACGTATAAAATGACACTACAATTGTAATTACGTCACTTTCTTTCTTCCTTCCTAGCCAGTGAAATGTGTTACTTGGTTATTGCACAAGCCACAGTTTCCTTTAGTTGCGTTTATCAATGTTGTACTGTATGTTCAACTGTCAAACTTGGGAAGAAGTCAGTCAACTTTGATTGAAAACTTTTTCTTAAAGAAGGAGCTACCGTTTTTCCTAGCACTAGCAAGAAAACGGATTCCTTCCCATGAGCGCTAGAAAAGCTGAAGAAGATGTCAAACCGTTACCGGAAGGCATTGAAAGCTTATGGTGTTTCGTCAAAGCTGCTTCCCATTTTAAAGTCCAACCGCCGTTGGTTTAAAGTCGCTAAAATTTAATTTAAAAAGGAAAAAAATTGAGGAATTTCGGAAAAAAATTAATTTTTTAAAACCAGACCGCGGATGGTGGCCGCACCAACACCAGCGACCCGAAGAAAACGTGTTCATGCATGATGTCCCACGAACACTGTTACATTTCATCGACGTTCCTCTCTCCGCCGCAGAAGGAATTCCATCCTGGTACTGTAGGCGACAGGATAAGGTTTCTTCATGCACACAAACACACTAACACATAAATACATGAAGAAAAGCTTTGAGAAAATTTTGAGAATGTGTGCGAGACTGAATTTGTTTGGATTTCTCCTTCGACTTCAAGTCAACTCTGGCTCTGAGAATGAGTTTTTGTGCGACATCAGACGTCTCTCACTCACACCGACACACTTCTGAGAAGAAGAAAAAAACAACAATTCTCTCAACACACACACTCTCGCATGCAACATGACAAGTTGCTTTAGAAAAATTTCAGAGCCCTGGAAGGAAACGCCATCAAGTGTCGAGATGTTCAGTCGCACGTGGAATGTAGGAAAATTTCAAATACTTGATGGTGTGCGGCGTCCCATCAAGTACGGTGAAACCATGTACGGCCAGGGTTCGGACGAAAATTCAAATTCCTGATGGTGTGCATCCGACCCGGCAGAAATCCGGTTTCTCTGCACAGTGGATTGTGTTGCAGATAAATCGAATACTTTGCTGTGGATCGCTCCATGAAGTGCGGAGAAATGTCAAACTCACACACAAATGCAGACAATTCGAATACTTTATGGACGATTGGAACGGGAATACAGTTCGTGACATGAAGTATGGAATACGTTAGCGTTTGGTAGGTTGGTACTGGAAATTGGATACTTCACTGGGCCGGCAGGGTACAGTCGTGCCAGTTAGAACATGGAATGTTTATCAGAAATTGTTCGTAGCCGACGTGTGTATTGATGGAGCGAGTGAATTTACTGTGTGTGCACTGTACACACACACACACTCGCAGCCAGAGATACACGTTCATTGAACATTTGAAATATGGAACATAGGGTTGCGTGTATATGCAAATCTATCTTGTGTTATATGTATATATGTAGCTTGCGATATATATCCAATCACACTGTGTGTGTTGGGTTGTAGAACTTGTTTTTTGCTGTCACATTTTGTTGCTGGAATTGTGGGAGTTTACATATAGTTATAGTTGCATACACATTTGTAGGGTAGAAGGGTATACATATATGTATATGGATGTAGTTGTTTAGATATTGAAATTTCACGGTATGTGCGTGCGGGAGTGTGTTGCCAGATAATACACGCCAGAGCGGCCCCAACTTTAAGCCCGCTGCATTTTTTATATTTACGCTTCACCTCGCGCGGTGTCCAGAATCAAACCGCACACACACGCACGCACACACTCTCATAGTTGACATGCCTCATTGCCGAGGTTTTTGTTTTATTTACTCCTTTTTGTTGCTTTTGTCGTTTTTGTGTTATCATTGTTCCCCGGCTATCGGAGTTTTTATCGGTGCACTGTCGTCGTTGGTCGCTTCGCTTATTGTTTACAGCGGCTATTGTTTTATTTTGGCCTTAGAACAACATCAAGACGCCATGTACACATGTTCAACATACAGTCATAATCAGAATTATGTGAAAAGACAAGCCAGATGAAGACAAGTGAAGAGCGAAATGAGAAAGAAACATTCAAATTGAATACGCTGAAAAGAATACAAAAAGCTTAAGAATTTCCTGCATACACTGTCAATTTGTTGATTATTGTGGCGGCTCCAAACTGCAGTGTACAGTTCAGGCACTAGGCCAATTGCAAAATTTGTAGTTTTGTTCCACTTCCCATTGCACTGCTGGAAGCTCCCAATTCTTGGTGGCGATTGTCAAAATCAACTGTTTTGATTGACGAATTCAAACCTTTGCAAAACGGTGATGCCATCTGTCAAACCGTTAATTCTAGTTGCCACATGCAGAACAACTTGCTTTGATTCGTCAAATTCAATGTGTTCGTAACACAGCCATGTTGAATACAATCAAAGTTGAATAATAAACACAATGTGAATTTTAGTCATTTGTAATGTTGTATTAAATTTTGAATGACATATCAACTACATTAATTCAAAACTATGGTCCTGATGGATCAAATGAACTTTAAAGAAAACAAAAATTTTAAGAATTTTCTGCATATTCTGTGAAATATGTGACTGTCAATTTGTTGATCTAGTGGCGGCTGCAAACTGCAGTGTCTCCGGAACTAGGCCAATTGAAAATTTTTTTTTGGTACATACCTACATATAATGTTTATTACCTCATATTAAAGATTAATATTTATTTCATTACAAAATTTTCTTTCATCTGTCAGAGATCACATGGATGGGGTAACCTATCAGAAGCAAACTTCCTTGGTTATCCCTGGTGTATTGTTTTTGCCTTTTGCCACAAGCAGAACAACCTGCTTTGATTCGCCATATTCAATGTGTTCGTAACACATGACATGTTGAATACAGTTAAAGTTGCATAATAAACACAATATGAATTTTAGTCATTTGTAATGTTGTATTAAACTTTGAATGAAATGTCCACTGCATAACTTCCAAAAAGTCGCCCTTATGGATCAAATGAAGCGATGCGTGTCCAATATTGTTCTCAATGTTGGCATGTAAGCAAATTTCATTGCGTCGCGACCAGGACATCTGGACAGATGCTCTAGCCACTGATCAACCGTCACACGAAAAGCAGAAGTGTTAGGGATTTTGTTTCTTATGCTTGGAAACAACTTCAATAGCAAAAAACTTGAATTGTTTTAGCTTTACCTCATTCCCATGCAGGTTTCGTTTTATTTGCATTTTGTTTACACAATACTCCAAGAGAGAGAAAAAATATTAACATTAGCATGTGATTTGCATAAAACTGCAACTGAGATGTTTACATAACAAACAAATAAATAAAGAAACAAATAAAAATGAATGCATTAGAACGTTCTCCGAATGTTTCACATTTGGAAATGCATTTTAATGTGACGGTCAACTTGTGTGCGGAGAAAAACGAAAACTGAAAAGATCAATGTGTCATGCATGACACTTGGAATAGATTTGATCGTGGATCGTCCTGTGAGAAGTCACAGATAAGAGGTGAAATGGCGGTCACCTGCAGAGAGTTTGAAAGCAAGTGACACAGTGTCGCCATATATTTTTGGCAATAGCATTGACGGGTTTCATGGAAAACTTATTTGATCGGTTTCATCTTTCATTCATTGAATTCCTGTGCATTGTCTGGGATAAAACGTCAGATCTATCATGTCAAGGGACACAAAGAACTGAAACGAACTGAAAATTCCGATGGTGTTCTTGTATTCCTTGGAATTCTAAGGCATCACGCATCACATTCCAGGGATTATACGCAAAATCCGACAAGGGTCGAAAGGGACATATGAATGCACTAAGGGATGCACCAACAAAAACCCTGCGTGCAGTCGTAACAAAAACTAAATAACAGGCAACTCTCAGAATTACTACATCCTGGTGAACAGGATTTGATTTAAGTTCATCCCGGGATTATGGCTCACCCTTGGACTGACACAAGATGGCAGGAAATGGGATGTAAAATAAAGACCGGGTATTTCGCGCAGGTTATGGTTTTCAACCCTCGCGATGGTGTAAGGATCACAGACATTGTAAACGGCAGGAAGTCTACACCCTTTGAATTAAGCCGCAATTCTGCTGTTATTCCGGAGGGAGGTATGATGGGGGAATGTCCTTCTAATCGACGTTTAATTAGTTTAACATGTGACCTTCTTTTCGCCTTTATCTAATTTCTGACTTACACGCAATGAACCGTGTAACTGTATTAGAATCACAAAATTATAAAGGCCAACCACCTGCAAAACCTGCAAAATGTCTCACAATCGATCCAAGTCTTGTGCACCTGCCTGTACCAACCTTAAGATTCTGAAATAAAACACCATCGCCATCTTGATCGTTGACCACCAACGTGATCGATGTGATGCACCGTCGAGATGCAAAATTGTGCATTCGTCCACAATGGTTTTGCGTAATTTGACACATCAGGTGTACAGATGTCAATTGTCGTAGATGCCACCAACTTCACACATCCTCCTTGGAACCCGAGAGGTCATGGCCAGAAACATAAAACAAAAACTGTTCACTTCCGCACTCGTTTCTCCAGAGATCAGGAAGTGAAGTGAATTATTTACTGCATCCCGTAGAATTCCATCAAGATAAGGGACTCAGTGCACCTTATCAAATCCGGTTGTTTTTATTTACTCTCGCCAGGCGTGAAATTATACCACTAACACGTGCATGCCATCCACCCGTACGTGGACTCTCTCGTGGAAGATTCACTCAACCATCTCATTTGAGAAATGGGAGCCAACACAATTGCATCGATAAATCATTCGCTCGTTACCTCGTGTCTCTATGACATGGTGATTATTACCGCCGAGAGGTAGAGAGTAATTAAGCAGAATTTAAGTAATATTGCCTTGGACAGACGGGACAGTTTGAACTGGTTCATGACGACAGACGACATATTTTAAAGTGAGTTACTGTTGTTACTATTTTGACAAGTAGTAAGTGAGTTACTATCATTATTGTTTTGACAATGATAACTTTGCGAGGATTGAAATTACTATTTTCCAAAATGCAAAAGCAGAACGCTATACGAGAAAGACAACATTATTCTATTCGCAAGAGTGGCTTTTGGGAAGAAGAAGTGATAAGATATATAAGGAAGAAGAGGCGACATATCGGAATAATTTCAGTTTCCCTGGAAATTTTCAACTTTTCTTAGTTTTCTCGTAAAAGAAGACACAAATATGAAACGATCTTTGAAATGAAATGTCACTTTCATCAAAATGTTTGGAGTGCCGCTAATATAATATAATAGATATCAATTTTAAGTACAATTTCTGATTTTCTCACTTCTCCGTATTCAGGAAAATGCCGCCGACATGATTCAAAACTCACTTATGGTAAACCCGTTGGAAATGGTTTAATTTTGGGATCTTTCGACCAGTTTTGAACTGTTTCTTCCATACAAATTTGAACTTGTTACGTCAGCTTAAGGGAAATTTCCAACGTCTCAGATCACGAAGTAGCTGAAATTTGTTTGAATCATTAAATAGAGTCGATGCGGTTAGTGGTTTGCAAACCCATGCGCATGCGCGAGAAAATGGAAATGACATTTGAATAGCAAACATATGATCAAATGTGAACAAAAACAAACTTTGAGGTTGCCGTTGATCAGATGAACAGGAAGAATAGTTCCTTGATGGGGAACCTTTGACTTCCCATGGATGGATGGAATTGTGGTCACACCGAGTGCATTCGACTCCCCCCCCAAACAAATGTGTTTGCTGAAAAGTACCGGATTTACAATGAAATGAACGCATTGTGGATCACCACCCTCCCCGCAGTTTCCAGCACCAAAAACAGCATTGGCGTGCATAATATCTCTTTATCTTAAAAGCTTCTTTGCGTTTTTGGTTTCTTAACATTTTTCAACCGTTTCTCTTGCCGTGATTCGACTCAAGGTCAAGATATGATCAGGCAAATACCAACCGAAACAAAACGAAAAAATAAACGTTCCTCGCAAACACGTGATTATTACACAATTGAAGTGTCTGGCGCAGTTAATACTATTTTATTTTTCTATTTCACTTTTCTTCTCAACATTCTCACGGCGTGAAGGTCAAGATGAAATGAAAAACTCATTTTGGCAAACAACATTTGAAAAATGACGGAAGAGTTTCTCCAATTCAGTCGAATTTACTATTCACGGTCGGGTCGCAGATTGGGACCCAGAATAATTTGCAAACTAAAGTACCTACTCCCCTTCCATGGCAATCGAAGCGGACAAGGTCAATACGCGGTTTTTAAATTAGGTTTCAGTTTCGGTTTGCCGCCTACCTTGAACCGAAGTTTTGCCTCAATTTAGTCTTCCATGGATGCGGATCCAAGTTTGACATTTCGCTCTTGATGGCTCCTGCTTTGCCCTAGTTTGGACAAATAAGTTCCTTGGACTGGTTATGGATGTGCATGTCATGAAGCAGTCGTGCCACCTTTTCAACGGTAAAACTCAAAACGCAAGGGTTCATTTTCTGTTTCAGTTGGATGCCTTGGTCTAGCGTGAATCATGGAATCAGGCGAGTTGAACCCTTGAAAATGCTTCTTACCCACAAACGTCTTGAAATGAAATTTAATTGCACGATCGCGTGCTAAATCTTCATGACCGCTCACCTTGTTCCCAACCGTAGTCAGGTACACGACGATTGAATGACGTCCAATGGTTCTAGGTTTTGTGCATTTTTATATATTTTTATTATTTCTTATTCTCGAATACAGGTTTTTCCCTCTACACATCAACGTCTGTTTATAAATTTGCATAATCCATGAAATAAAGCTTGAAATGACCAGCCCAGCCCGTTTCATTTCGACGAACAACGAAAATCATATGCAAATGTTGCTCTCCCCTGGAAATTATGCACATTTCTAATTAGAGTAATTCAGAATTGAAATTTTCAAAAATACTCCTTTTATTTGCTCCACATTCGGAAGAAAACCTGAAATCCTTGATTCATCGAAAGAGTCCCATTCAACGAAATCCCTCGTTAGATTCGACTTGGATTGACATAAAGTCACAAAGTGCATATCTCCGAGAAGCCACACTAGTAATGCACACTATTCCCTAGTGTTAGCAATCGCTTAAGCCGATTAAGAGTCGTTATGGGGAGAACATTTTTGTTTTACTTTTCTGATTCACAAACTCATTTACGCCGCCATTACGGGGATTTTCATTAAATTCACCCCAGACTCACCTCGATGGGGTCACAATTTCTTCTTAACTCGATGGTTAGCTCCTCTCAAGGCAGCACGTCTCGGATAATCGTCCAGTCTGAACTGAATTGAATGCTGGGTAAAGTATCGGCCATCATTTGTCATCCACTGGTTAAATCCTTAAACTCCTTGCGCAGTCAACCTGTCAATTTCGAACAGGGGGAATCTCTTAAGTGGCAAGACAGACTCGAGCCCGAAGGAACAACCTGCAATTAGACGTCAGTCGCAGTGATCTCCTGTGACGTTTGTAAAAAGTGCACTGTCTGTTATCTGATCGTTGCATAACATTGACATGCAAATGGATGAAAAAATAAAAAGAAGATGGCGATTGCTGAGTGTTCCGCCATCGATCAACTGGTTTTGAGGTACGATCACCGAAAGCTTCATTTCGGTTCCCACCTGGTTCCATTGCAGTATGTATCGTATGTAAATACGCACGCACGCCTCACTGAGTGCCCAGCCTTCACATTTTAGTTAGAGGAAAAGTTGCCCACATCAACCGATCATCCGCCATTTTTTTTCTGTTTCATTTTGTAACTCAATTTTCTCATGAAACTATCTGCCGTCGATCTATGGTACATCTATGCATTTTATATTTCGCATGCATCAAAACTGGTTGGTATTAAATGAAAATTCGTTATTGCGTCTTGGCAATTTTGCATACTAATTTTATTTTTCGTCTTCCAACTGGAACTGCAACTGCCACTGAAAGTGCATCCGAAGGCGTGTTGGAAATTTAATTCATTATTAATTAAAAAAACATAAAACAAAATGGCCGAAGCCGTTAGAAACACTTGAAGTTCTCTAACGCATTGCGTCAATTCGACAACGCTCTAAGTGAACTGTCATCGAGCCCGTGAACCAACAAATATTTCTTTCAAACATGGATGACGTCAATCGTGAGTTGGAGCGGCTCACTTGATTACAGCAGCAAATTTCTTGTGATTCAATTCGGCAACTTTTAGTTTGTCATTCTGGAACCGCATATTGAGAATTGAAACATCTTTATTTTATTTTCAAGTTTTATTCCATAAATATATTTCCTTATCTATTATTTATTTTCACATTTTTTCATAAGTAAAACAAATTGAAAAACCGAAATATACAAAAAACAAATATAAAAAAATTTAATAAAAATGAGAAATGTAGTAGCATTGATCCTTCTTCGAGAGTGGACCTGTTCATGGTAGACGCCAGCAGTAGTTAACTCAGTCTGTCCACCAGCCGAGGCAGTTCTTCCTGACAACTTCAGATGTGAAACCAATCACTTCAGAGGCAAGCCAGTACGCATCTTTCTTTGGATTTGCCCAGGGTTCATTTCCGTCATGTTGAAGGCTGATTGGAACAACCGGGTAAAGTTTCTGTAGCCGCTACAGAAGATGTCCGACTGTCTTCAAGCAGGGCCCCGATATCTGGTTCCACCTGGTGATAAAAATGAAATACCGTAACTCGAGTTTCAAAAAGCAAAGTAGAATTGTGTACCTACTGTGTGCAGAATCATGTCATATAGGTCCTAACAGTTGCATCGATTTATAGCAAGGAAAACCTAAACCGTTATTGTTCGAAATTGTTCGCAGCATGGAATTAATTTCTAAGACTTGCCTTTTGAGCTGCAATTTTTGTGGGTTTGGAAAAATTTGTGCACCAGCTCCTTCAAAATCGTTTGTAGTTTCTGAAAATAGCAGCGAAAAGCGTTTCCAAAACGACGCAGAGGTTTGTAGTGAAAAAATGTTTCCGCTAGCTATCAAACGAAAAAATCACAAAAACTACGAGTATCAATAAAACAAAAATCCAAATGATTTTATATTTCCTGTCATTACGAACGGTTTAGAAATTTTTAGTGAAAGAAAATCGTTTGCAGCTCCTAGGGCTCCCAGGGAACGTGTGTCTGCGGCGATTCCTTCTACATTTGTGAGTGTTCGTTTCGTACATCAACATGTCGTCCTCGAGCAGCTTCCTCTCTCCAATGAGCAATCAGGGAATGCTTCTGTTTCATCCCCTATGATCGCTATCCTTTGTTGATTTGCTGACCAAGTTACTCCTTGATTCGTTACACTCTCTGAACTGTTTGATCCTGAACTACCCAGTATCCTTATGGTATACGACAATGCAATCGAAATGTGCCTGCGAGACAAAGAAGTCTGAAGCCAAGATGGACGCAAACTTCTCCCAGGCACTACACGTTTTCGGTTGAAGGGAAAAATTTTTCCGGGAAATCAAACGAAAAAAACGAATTCCTTCGAAATGTGTTGTTGTTGTTGTTGTTGAATTTCAATTGAAACGTTTTTGTTTGAAAAATTCGAAAAACAGTCGGTGCCGTCTTGACAAGACACCGCTACTACACAAGTCAAACCGAGTGTTTGCGTTGCATGGGGTTGAACAGAATCGTGGAACGAGAGCAGTGGAGTAAGGAAGAATCACTTGTGCGGTGAACGTCGAAGGAAGCACGTTGCAATACCAAACTATGACGGCCACCAGTGTAAACCCGTCCAGTGGAGCGTTGCAGGTGTACAAGCCCGCCCGTCCCCGCATGCCTTTCGTCCATCAGTTGAGAGTGTGTGTAGGTGCGTGTACAAACGCACAAACTCCAAATTGAAAAACCCGACTGTGTGTGGGTGCATTCGAAAAAAGAAAAAAATTTTCATTCTCCTGCACTTTCCTCGGGTGTGTGAGTGTGCGGCTTTTGGAAACGTCCATGTGTGGGTTAGGGTTTTGTGCCTACACCGAATATTTCTTTTTGTGTCCTTTTTTTAACTCCTTTTCTTGAAAGATTTCCCTCCGGGCAATGCACACGACGATGACAAAAAAGCAACAACAACAACAGCACCAACAACAGACGGACGGGTTTCGTGTTCGAGGAAACGAAAAAAAAGAAAAGCATTTTTTTCTGCCTCCTTTTCCTGCATGAAACGAGAAACTTTTCCAAAATGTCTTTTGCGTGGCCATGCCAAGAAGACGACACAAAGCAACAGCAACAACGCAACATGAGGAACAATAACAACACACAGTCACATCCCGCCCGTGTCGCCGTTTGCTCTGCTGTTGAACACTTGAACGCACCACGATCGATGCCTCGAGCAGTCGTCGTGGTGGTGGTGATACACGAAACTCGATGCGATGCATTCGACGGTTCAGTTCAGGTAGAAAATGCATGCTCGAAAAATGAAATAGGAAAAAGAATGGCTGTCGATCAGAGCGGACCACCCCGTCTTCGTTGCGCTTTCTTCACCCTCTCACCCGATGTTTTTTTCCATTTTTTTTCAGTTTCAGACGCATTCTCCTGCTCTTCCCAAACTGTGGACGTTTCTTAAATCTTTGCGAAATTCACTAACGCATCACGACGCATTCAATTTGCATGACTCCATGCGCCTCCATGTGTCACTTTCAGTACGGCGCCATTTTTCTAGACGAAATTCTAACGTTTAATTTTGAAATTTCCACTGAAATTTGTTGTTTCCGACGAGATCCTTTGCAAAGAGGATTCAGCTTGGTAAGATCCTTTGCAAAAGTAATTCAACTTGGCAAAATCGTTTGGAAAGATGATTCAACTTTGGAAGATCCTTTGCAAAGAGGATTCAGTTTGGTAAGATCCTTTGTAAAAGTGATTCAACTTGGCAAGATCGTTTGCAAAGACGATTCAACTTGGCAGTATCCTTTGCAAAGATGATTCAGCTTGGTAAGATCGTTTGGAAAGATGATTCAACTTTGGAAGATCCTTTACAAAGATGATGCAACTTTGGAAGATCCTTTGCAAAGCGGATTCAGATTGGTAAGATCCTTTGCAAAGATGATTCAACTTTGGAAGATCCTTTGCAAAGATGATTCAGCTTGGTAAGATCGTTTGGAAAGATGATTCAACTTTGGAAGATCCTTTGCAAAAGTGATTCAACTTGGCAAGATCGCTTGGAAAGATGATTCAACTTTGGAAGATCCTTTGCAAAGAGGATTCAACTTGGCAACATCCTTTGCAAAAGTGATTCAACTTGGCAAGATCGCTTGGAAAGATGATTCAACTTTGGAAGATCCTTTGCAAAGAGGATTCAACTTGGCAACATCCTTTGCAAAGATGGTTCAACTTTGGAAGATCCTTTGCAAAGATGTTTCAGCTTGGCAAGAGCGTTGGGAAAGATGATTCAACTTTAGAAGATCCTTTGCAAAGATGATTCTGCTTGCGAAGATCCTTTGCAAAGATGATTCAGCTTGGGAAGATCCTTTGCAAAGAGGATTCAGCTTGGTAAGATCGTTGGGAAAGATGATTCATTTTCAGATTCCAAACGTTGAATTTTGAATTTGGTGTTAGCTGGACTGCAATTTGTTTCCTTGCAAAGATGATTCAACATTCAGCTGGAATGGCTTCAATTCCCAATTTCAATATGTCGCCATTTTGAGACGACAGACCCGCGAAATTTTGAATTCCACATAAACAAAGAACATTCGACATTTGAATTCAAAATAATTCCAGCGAAATTTGTTGTTTCCTGCTGAGGATTTTAAAAGAAACAAAAACCCTGAATGAATTAAAGCACCCCAACCCTGAATTTGCATTTCATTGAAGAACAGCTCGAGGGAGACATTGCTTGCAGAAGAGAATACTCCATCGTCGTGTTGTGGTGTAACTAATGCAATGTCCTTATCAACAGCAAAAAGTTCTTAAGAAAATAAAACCTCGTATGCTAAACAACACGGCCACGTGGTAGTGTCCCATCCGCACTTGACTTCAAGGAAGGAATCTGAAATGGGTAAAAAAAAGGAAAATCGATATGTGACTTCTAAATGTCGGGTAAAATCCACCACCACCCGGTTTAGGTTAAGGTTTAGGGTAGATATAAGCGCTCCCTTATCGAATTGCTAAATTACTCAAAAAATACTTCCCTCGGATTTACAGCAACGGAGAAAGGGTGAACAGACTTGACTCGAGGGATTATTTATGTGAAAAATTTATTCCACAAGGGAAGTTTCAAAATGATGAATTTGAAATTCGGGTTTTCTTATCAGTTACGGTGGATTTCGCTTCTCGTTTTTCCGTAAAATTCTTTCAACACACACGGGATCTTGTGTGTCGTCCATTTTGGTTCCTACCCTTTGAGACATTTTCGGAATTTCTAGACAAATATTCCTTTGACGGCAGAGGAAACTTCAAACAGACAAGTTTGCTGACCACGTGAGGGGTTTGTCCTTCATTCCATTCATTGAGTTCAAGGAAGTTCTTGGAAGTTCTTGGAATATCTTTCAAAAACTAACTTTTAAGGGATGTAAAACTGAAGCGCAAATATTTGGAATGTGATTCTGTTTTTTCTGTTTGACATTGAAGTCAATTAAGTGGACATCCAAGATGCACAACACTCCGAGATGTGGCGTCTACTACTTGAAAGTGTTCTTAATCATCAGATCATTCCGACATTTTTCTTTATTTGAAACTCAAGACGCCGCAACGCAACGCAAAAGTGAAGAGTCACTTTTTGGTAGTTTTTGTTGTGATCAGACTATCCCAAGCCACTTGAAGAAGATGCCATGTCACAAGGAACATGACAAGAGCAACATTTATTCAACTTGTTCAAAGTGCATCGTCACTATCCCAACTTTGTTCTTTTTATGTGATTTTCCAGGATGGCTTCAAGTCGGTTAGCCTGTACCTGTTTCGATTCTGGTGATATCTAAGGATATATCGTCGCTTAGCTGACAATACCGCGTAAGTCAGATTTTCCTAGTTTTCAGGAGAGACAAAAAACTGTATTACATACACCTACATGTTGCTCCATACATGTTCGCGTACCATATTGCAATATGTTTCAATCTTGAGGTTGGCGTTTTTGTACTTTCTCAAGCGATAGTTTTGAGAGGATTTCATGGCGGGGAAACGAGCTCGAGATTGAAAAATGTTACTCGACAAATTTGTCATAACTGTCATAGTTGTTAAATTTCCAATTGATTCTTACTATTTGAGTAACTGAGCGAAATCCTGTCAAACCTCTCATACGAAATTGTGTTTCAACTCTTTGATAACGCGCTCAAATTGGATTATATTTCCTCCAGTGTGTATCCATTGAATGCGCGGAAAAATAATCTACCGAATGGTATACTAAACGTCACATATCTATTATAATTCTTTCCACTGCCACAAAACAGAATTCCGCGTTTTAAGAAAATGATTAAAATTCCAGTAATTAGCAAAAAACAAAAACGGAAAAAACTAAATGGATTCAAGTGAATTTTACCTCTGAAACGAAACCAAAAACTTCACCTTGACAGCGGATATGATCTTCCATTTTGTGCGGCATTGAATAGATCGACCGATCGAACACACGTACGTAGAGAAGAAACAAAATTTGAATTTGAATTTAAATGAAAAATAAAAAACAATTCGCCATATTTAAATTTGAAATTTTCGCACAACATCATGATATCGAGATCATTACCATCGATCGCTGGAGAATTGCAAACGCAGTATTGCCAGCAGTGAATTTTTGAATTTTTCCAAATTTTGAATTAATGAAAGGCGGCATTTTTGTTTTGATTAATGATTTTTAATTTTTTGTCATTTTTCAATAAGTTTTCTTGGATTTTTGTAGTTTTTCGACTTAAAATTAATAATTGGAATTAATGAAACTAACTAATTAACTAAATAATAGTTGAAAATATAACTAATAACTATAAAAAATAATTAATTAATTCAAAAATATTCTAATACAAAAACTTAAAAAACTTTTTAAACAAAATTTTTACTTTTATAAACAAAGAACAGTTGTCTGTTTTTTTAAAACCTATTTTCTTTAAATTTTCCATACATAAATTTTCTTAAATTTTTTGTTTAAATGTCTTCAATAATTAATTTATTTTAATTTGTTTTTAATATCACAATTAGAGAGAAAATTTGATATCAATTTAAATTACAATACTTAAAAATTAATAACAATTGGGGATCGATTTTATTTTAAAATTTAAATTTATTTTTATTATACAAAAAAAAAAGTTATAAAAATTATTGGAAAAAATTATTAAAACAATTTCTAAACTATGTTACAGTGTGAAAGTATAAATTGTGTTAAAACTATAAAACTATATAATAATTTTATAAAAATTAAAAATTATTCAAAATGGCAACTAATTTTTTGATTCTCTTCACATTTCCTGTGTGCTTTGTATTAAAAATTAATTTAAAAATTAAATTATAATTATATGTAAGAAAAAAAAAATCTAATAAAAATTTTATTTTCTTTCAATTTTATTTTGTTGCTGGATTGGCTTGGCTTCTGTTGCTCGGTGATCTTGATGCATGTCCATTCTAGTCATCATCATTCAGCAATTCAGCAAAAATCCTTTGGTTCGAATTAACGTAAACTACTCGTATTTTCCTATTCACAGCATTCGTGTACATCCTGTCGTCCGCTACAAGTTTGTCAGCTTCATGTTCATGTTGATCCTGTTTGATCTGGTGTTTTGTTCAGCAACTGTTGACAATTTGAATTTATTTGGCTGCCATTTTAAATGGCATTTTGTTGATAGACATGACAACAGTGATTTTCCTATATTGTTTTTAGCAATTGTAGCAGCAAATAAAGATGTCGAAATAACAATGGTATGTAATTATTAAAAATGGCATAAAATATATTCGTAGTTTTAATAGTAGTATTAGTTGTTGTTTGAATTTGCCTTGTATTGTATTCAGCGCATCACCTTACAAGCCACAAACCAAGATTTAGATTAACCAATTTCGGTAGTTTCATGATGGTTTCTAATCCCTGCGATGATAGCTGTGTGCAACCATATAAATCGATCGTTTTCAAACTAGTCAAATCTTCAGCCAGAGATTGTAAACCTTTATCAGTGATTCGGCTACATTGTCCAATATTAAGTGTTTCTAATTCATGTAATGATTTAGCTATTCTAGCCATACCTTCATCAGTTATTTGACATTGATTCAAGCTAAGTGATCGTAAGTGGAATAATCCTTGTGATATATGACTCAATGCTTGATCACCGATCTTGTCACAAAAACTAACATCAAGTGATGATATACTACTACCACCTTCTGTTAAATATGCCATACCAATATCCGATATATTATCGCATGATCGTAAATTCAATTCTTCTAACTTTGGCATTCTTGCTAAATGCTTAAGACCGCTATCTGTCACAGATACACAAAAGCTTAAATTAATACTTTTTAGTGACGTCAAACCGTGTGCTATATGTCTCAATGCTTCATCGCTAAGTCGTTGGCAATCCTGCAAACCTAAATGTTCCAATTCTAAATTACCTTCAGCTGTTTCTTTACTCAATCCAGCTAAATGTCCGATACCTTGATCACTAATATGCCAACATGATCTTAAATTCAGTCGTTTTAATTTCTTAAGTCCCCATGCTATTAGTAACAGTCCAGTATTTGTTATATTACAGCATCCACCTAATTCTAGTACTTCTAAATTTTTCAAATGTTGTGCTATCCGACCTAAACTTGAATCGGTGATCTGTTTGACCAGTGACAAATCTAGGACTTTCAAATTTGGCAAATCTGTTGAAAATGCATGACCTAAGTTCATGTCGGAGACATTATAACATCCGCTTAAGTTTAACGACTCTAGATTAGGTACTCCCAAAACGACTTCTTTCAGTGATCTTCGCAGTGATAGAATTTGGATCTTCTTGATTCCACGTTTGACTAACGATGCAAACAAACTGGGTGTGGGTCGTTTAAGATGCAACTTTGCTTCAACTCCTTTCCATACACTTTTCGCGTAAGCTGCATCTCGCCAACTAGCACATACCTGTGCTGCTCTGCCACGATCACGTACTGTCAACTTCTCGAAGATCATCTCGAGTATTTCAGGATACAAATGACCGATGTGAGTACCTTCTGGTGGCGGTGGTGATACTGGTGTCTTTGGCCGTGTTGGAACACGCGGTGGCGCATGCAGATATATGGGCGGAACTACTGACAAATGCGGCCGATGCAATGCGTATGGTGCAAACCTATGCATATGATGTGGACGATGTGTTATATAACCACCACCACCTCCTCCTCCTCCTCCTCCGCCACCACCTCCTGCTGATAGTTCTGTCTGCTGCATCAAATGGTCCTCCATGGTCCATGTACTGTGGGTGGTCGTTGTTGTTGTTCCATGGTAATTCGCTAGTGCTGCTGCTGGTAGAGATATCGTCGTCTGATGGTGGTATGGTAGAATTTCAGCGTTTGTCGTCATTTTTATATATGAATAATTTTACGTATTTTATTTAATTTTATTACAAAAACAACTAATTAATTTTCTTCTTCTTGAGTTCTGATTTCATTTAAATTTTCCAAAAATAACATTTTCCGAAAAAATGAATTAATTTTATTAAACCGAACGCGGGTCAGGGTCGTTTTGTTTATACCGATATATCGTCATTTGGCTAGGGTTGTCCAAACCCTTTTTAGTGTTTTTCAATAAAATATTTTTCACTGCAACATTTTCATTTTCATTTTCCAAGTGTAAATGCGTCGAAATGCGTCACACAAAAACCGCAATTTATTTTAATTTTTAAAATTATATTTAATATTTTTGGAAGAGTATTTTCTCGATTCACTTGCACTAAAAATTGTATTTTGAATAAATTTTCATTTTTCTTATTGATGGAATTCCGAAATTTTCACTCACACACTCGTATTAATTGACGAATTACGACCGACGACAATTGAATTGAATGACGCACGAACAAAGTCCAGTCAACACGTCTTAACACAATCAAAGCTGGTGTCCGACTGATCAACTTGAACGGGGCAGACTGCCAACATCGCCTGGCGTCGAGTGCAAAGGAAATAACAACAACAGCAACAACAACAACGAACGAACGAAAAATTGAAAACAATAAAAGTTGAACGAGAGAAAAAATTCCTCTTCACCACTACAGTCTTGCACCGGACTGAACTGGTTGTGATCGGGTTAGTAGTGGTGTGATACAAAAACACACACACACTCTCATGTATAATACAATGAAAACCAGTTTTTTTTCGTACGACTCTTTTTTTTTTACTTAGAATTATTTACGTATACACGGCGACAGGCAACTACGTTCGTATACAATCAAACACGGCCGGAAAACGCACACACACACCCTCACGCGTTTGTGTGAACGAGAAATACGACGAAAAATAATTTATACTATTTCCCGGAATTAGAAAAACCTTTCGTAGCGAAACTCTCTCGCGCGAGTTCCAAGTCAGACTGAATTCACAGAATTCGGTTGACTTGATCTCGGGTGAAACGTGCGAAAAAGGGGGCTCGCTCTGGGTGTGTGCGTGAGAGAGCAGCGACATTCGTCTCAGTTTTGCGATGGAATTCCAGCAAGCAGGCACACATGGCCACACGAGCTTTTCGAGGGGAATTCGAGTTGGTGACAGCCGGTACAGGTTGGAGAGAAATTTTTTGAATTGAAAACTATCAGGTTCAGCCCTGTCACCACGTCCCTCCACAATTGGTGCCAGCACAAAGTATTAAAGGTATTGTATTCCCTCAATGTTGCGAGGGTTTACCAACAATGAAATTTTCCCCAAATTATTTCATATAAAAAATTTTGACTGTAGCTGTACAAGAAAATGCACCTGCACGAATGCATGTACGTGGGGTAGTGCTAATGAATTAGTGTTAGAAAAGTTGAGAGGAAGTTGCATGATTGCCTGCACGATCATGAGAGGATCATGGAAAGCTAACAGTTTCTTTTATTCGTTCGTGATTTATTCATGTTCGTTCTTCTCAACTAATTTAGATAATTTTAGAGAATTTCTTGATAAAATATTCCTGGGAAAGATGAAAATTCCACCAGGAAGTTTTCCGGTTTTCTTAAATGCTCAAAAGGATTTTCCTTAAATTTTCCGCACTCACTAGGACACAACCGAGAAAACACGAAAACGCTTTTAACGCTAAACTTTTATTTATCACAGAAAGCTGGAAAATGTAAAAGGAAAATAGGAAAAAAATTAAAAACGGAAGCAAATGAAAGAGTTTAATTCCACGGATTCCTTTCCTGGACGCAAGCCACCCTTCATGTCCTTCGTCCTGTAAGACAAAAAGCGAGACAAAAAACTTTGTGCAATGAGAACAAAAAATGTAATATCTTTAAGAAAATTCCTCAGAAATTTTAAGGTTCTCAATGGCGTTCCAGTTTGTGTTTTATCCTTTTCCTTGTACACCCACTCCTCCCACACAGTGGTGTGCTCTTAATCTTGCAGGACATTAGCGAATCGCTTGCAGCGCCATTTCGCCCGAATTACAGAAATTTATTTAAATTTTTTCTTTATTATTTTCCCCACCATATTTTATCATTTACAATTTTTTTAAATGCAATTCCTCGTTTAAGTATCGTTCTTTAAAGTTTTTACTGTTCTCGAGAGGAAGAGTGTCCTGGAAGGAGGACGATTCTGGCTAAGACAGTTTCCTGTTATCCTGGAAGCCGTTGATTTATACTTTTCCACAGAAAAAGAAAAAATATTTTGACGTTCCAGTGAAGTCCACTAGTTTCTGAAAATTTCAGCTCTCGAATCGAATACCTCAAGGCTTAAGGTGTCCTGGAAAAAGGACATTTCTCTTAATGACAAATTTCAGTTCTCATTTGCATTCTTAGAATGAAGAAACATTCTGACGTTTCATTGAAGTCCGCCATTTGCTGAATTTCGAATTGCATACTTTAAGGCTTTTAGTGTCCTGTAAAAAAAATGATTCTGGTTATGAGACTTCTCGATTCTCATTCCAAAAGTAATCGAACTGATCACTTCAACTATCGAATTGAATATCTTAAGATGTCCTGGCAAATCCTTGAGAGCGAAAAAATATTTCGAACCGCCATTTGCTAGCAAGATCAGTTTAACGACTTTCACTGTCGAATTCAATACCTTGAGGGTTTAGATGTCCTGGTGAAAGGACGATTATATTATGATCAATTTGTTTCTTTTCTCAAAGTATTTACCTATATAGGAATGGATCAGCGTTTTGACGTTTCAATAGACTTCGCGATCAACTCTTCATTTACATATCTTAAGGTTTTCAGTGTCCTGGAAACAGAAAGATTCTGGTTAAGAAAAGTTATCGGTTATCCTTAAAGTATTTGAGTGTCCATGTCTCTCTACATTCCGCCATTTGCTGAACGTGTTCGTAAAGCTTAATCAAACTTGAGACATATACTCGCGACCTACATACCTGAAGAATTAGAGGGTGTCCTGGAAAAAGGAGAAGTAATGCTCAAGACAGATCGTAGTTGTTCTCAGAGTCTTTGCATTTCGCCATTTGTTCACGATCATGAAGAATACTCGAACTGGAGACTCAAACTTCTAATGTCCAATAAGCTAGGGACTCAAACTAATAATGTCTTCTAGAGAATTGTGGACTTGGTTTCAGACTGTTTGCTGTTATCCTTAAGGCATTTGAGAGACAAAAACGTTTTGATATGTCGCTCCGCCATTTGCTAAACACGATCGAAAACTTTACTCGAACTTCAGACTCAAACTATCCATTTGCATATCTTAAGGCTTGCAGTGTCCTGGAAACAGAAAGATTCTGGTTAAGAAAAGTTATCAGTTATCCTTAAAGTATTTGAGAGTTCATGTCTCCTTACATTCCGCCATTTGCTGAATGCGATCATGAAGCATAGTCGAACTTGAGACATGTAGGTACATGCGGCCTGCGTACCTGAAGACTTAGAGGGTGTTCTGGAAATATGTTCAAGAAGATGTAAGAACACTTTGATATCTTACTACATTCCGCCATTTGCTTAACACGATCGAAAACTTTACTCGAACTTGAGACTCAAACTATCCATTTGCATATCTTAAGGGTTGCAGTGTCCTGGAAACACAAAGATTCTGGTTATAAGGCAAGTTATCAGTTATCCTTAAATTATTTGAGATTCCAGAAACATTTTTGTATCATGAACCGCACTCGAACTCTCCAATGGCATAACTCAAACAACTTCGAACGCGATATCCTTAGAAGCCGACAATAACCAAATGCCGTGAATGCGAAAACGTCATTTTTCAAACGCTTTCAAACACCTTTGATTGCCCTTTATTGCACCCCTGAAAAAGTGACGATTTTGCATTTTACATCCCCCCCAAAAAATAAAAGAAGGAAACACACAAACATTGCAACCTGTCGAATCTGGTTCGAGTCCACAAAGGAATGTCGTCGTTTAGTAACTCGATAAGAGTCAAAATGGTATCCCTGTTGGCGAGGGTGTCCTCGGGGATGCCAAGTGGATTCAGGATGCTGCGTTGTGGTGTGAGTGGGTTTCTATTGTTTTTGTTTTCATTCAATTTCCAGACTTTCTCCGTTACAACGAGCTACGAGACTTCTGTCACCCCGATACCATGCGAGTGGTGCAGTGGTGTCTATCATTTTTCATCCACCCGAGGGTTGATTTATAACATTTTTTTTATTGTATCGTGTCAATCGAGAGGAATTTTTTTTTTATTTCACCTTCACGACTTTCGACCCGTGAGGGTTTCCTGGGTATGCCACAAAATCTCTGATGGATGGATTTCATGGGGTTGTTTTTTGGGACTGAGGGGGACGTTGTAAATTTATCACGGCATCCCGGAATGTGTTGGGTAAGTGCCAATCGACTGACGTTTATGACTTTTACTTTTGCTGCACGTTGTAAAACTTTTCCTTTCGGCAATACCAGGATTCCCTCGAAACCGTATTCTCACCCATTCCACCGATATCACCCGGATTCCCAGCGCACGCCATTTTCAGATTCAATTTGAAATTTCGTCTGTTATCAGACGAAAGTTGTACACTGTGACTTGGTTTTCCTGTTTCCAGGTTTTGTTGGGTTTCTTTCCTTAACCTCTTTTGCCTGTTATAGGTACACTTTTGTTTCTCTCGTTTTATTCGTTCAGTTTTTATTGTTGCCGTTGTTGCATATGGAAATCGTTTTATTACCTTTAGAAGGTGAAACTTGATGTTTGGTATTGTGAAAGTGAATTGGTACAATTTCGTAAATTTCGAAAATTTCGTAAATTTTTGTTAAATTCTATGCAGATGTTTTGTTTTGTTGGGTTATCAATTCAAGGAATTCCGGGAATGCGTTTCGACTCAAATACGTTTTGTCGGTGAATTTGATTGATTTTCGTAGCGGAAATTGGACCCGGTTTATATTATGTACATTTTTTAAGGATTCCAGCATCATAAACGTTTCCATGCCGACCGTCAATTACAAGGAAGACATAAAGATGCATGTTATGAATATTATTAAAACCTCCCTTATTATATTACCAATTCTCTCACACCCTCTTAACGTTAATTTACGTGCCTGGCACTTTTCCGAAGGCGTCTGGCACAAAAAGGTTTTGCTAGAATACTAAAAACGAGTTTTGAATTATGGAAATTGTAAACAAGGACGATCTTAATGACCTCAATTAAGAATCCTTCGTCTTGGAAATATCTTATGGCTTTCTTACGAGCGAAGGCGTTCCAAATGTTCAATTAGTCGAATGCTGTGTTTCCTTTCTGTTTCTGAAGGATATTATTCGAAGCACTAAAACCAGAAGATCATTTTCACATTAGATGCAAAGAGAATTGCTTAAGCTTTTCGGTTTTCTAAGCTTTCTTTAATCCAGGTAACGGAAAGGATTAAATTCGCTCCGGGGAAGGTGTCATAAAGTCTGGAATTCTAGAAGGGTTAAAGTGAGTTTCTTTAAGTTAAGAATTATCACATGATCGAATTCACCACAAGAGCTGGAAAAACGGATTAAAGCGTTAGGATTTAGGTGATACCAGTAGCTGCTGGGCGTAGGATGTTGTAAAAGTAAACAAAAGTTAATAAGCTATCAATGAGACGTGGGTTTAGTTCGGTGAAATGAACTAAAAGGGTTTGAGACCATTCATTCACATGTGTCAGTGATTTAATTCCTTAATCCTGGAAGTCACAGTCCATAAATTAACATTTATTTAAGATTTTTAACTAAAATATTGTATATAATATGAATGAAATGAAGTATTTGAACAAGATAAATGTAGACAAATTTTTAAAATTATTAAGTTTTCATGAGAATCAGTGTTTTTTAATTTTATAAATTTAATTAATATTTAATTAAATAAATGTATCATAATAAAAGGATATTGTTAATTATATTATACGAATCTTTTGAGACATACTCTGCCATCTGTAGACGAAATTATGATTTGGTTGTGGGAGCGGATGAAGTTTTTCCTAGTCTCTACACCAATTCTTTTGTGGCCATCTGTTGGTGAGTGGAAGAAATACAACTTGTTTATTAATTTAAGTACTAATGACATTTTCACTCCCAACCAACAGATGGCGATGCGACCAGTTGTTAACTTGCATTCAATGAGAACCAAAATTGAAGTTGAAATTCCGTTGCATTGGAAGAAAATGCAAATTTCTTTAAGAAAATTTTTAAAAGAAGTAATTTACAACCCACGCTTTGTGCACTTTTCCTTTTCAATTCAAAACAAAATGAGTTACAAGACCAGTCGCCATGCAGACGTGATGCAATAAATTAACAAAATTATTTCTGCACTTCTTTCTCAGTTGCATTGCAGTTGAATGCATTAAATGCATCTTTAAATGAACAATTTGTGTTGCACTATTAGCAGCAGTGGTAGTCCTGAATTGAATGGAGAACGAGTTTTCACCTGAAATGGATCCGTTCGTCTTCTTATCATTATTGCACCTCGAGGTGAGTGGTTTTAGAGTTCTTGAGAATCGTGCAATTGCCCTGGGTTTGTCAATTTCAATCAATGCAGCACAAATCAATTCTTTCTTTCGTCTATTTGTAACAAGACACACCACAGTACTAAGTGCTGGACATTGTAGCTTCAATAAAAGTTAATTGTTATTGGTATCCATTACGAGAGCTGATCTACGAGTCATTTTTGTTTCGTCGAATTCAAAATTTTCAAGCTATTTATCGATAAGCGAAAATTCGTCAAAGCTTTTTGAAGTGGACCAACGTAAAACTGATAAAAGTGTGACATCATAAGACAAATCTTATCAGAAGAGGAGTAGTCTCAATGGAACTGCTCAAATAAATTCAACAGGATTGAATTTTAAAAGGAGATGTCACAAAGATCATGTAATCCTGGAACGCATGGGTAACAGTGGTCAGAAGCCGTGTTCTTTTGGTCATCGCTATCGAGTACAAAACTAGAGTAGCAAAAGAACGCACCGGACTTGTTCTTGATAGATTACAAACTTTTACCAACTTCACTTTATATTTACATGAACTTTTTTCGATTTTTTTTCATTTTGTTAGCCCTTGCTTGTATAAGTTCCTCACAAATTACTTGAATTTAAATTTTCAGATGAAATTAACTGAAAGTTTTGAAGAAAATGTGATTTTTTGGAATTTTTAGGAAAATTTAGGTTCGCGTCAAGGAAAATAAACCATGCCGCCATCTGGATATTTCTAGCTCGCCCATTCTGGATATGCTGTTCAGAACTAGCGATCTAGTTCCAGTAATTGTTCAGAACTGGACTTGTTCTGAAGAATGTATGGGATTTGACAGTTCAGTTCTATTAGAGTGACTAAAAGAACACAGCTAGAGCATCTGCTCGGAAAGCAGAACGTCCTGGGTTCGAACCCATGTGTTCCACACCGCCATCTTCATTTCAGTTTTCATGTGTGTGGTCTAAAACACAGTAAACTCTTGTACGGAAAACGTGTATGTGTGAAGAAGGGAACGGTTCAAAACCGGTTTAACCACCCACTTGCGTCTTTAAGACTCTGTAATACATAAAATCAACCGCACTCAGCTTTAAGTAATAAAAATTTGACTGGATTATGGCAATCAAAATACGAAAATAAAATTTATCGAGTTAGTAGATTAACTAGATTCCTTAATTTATGGTTTTTGATACATACAAGAATTTCGTTTTTTCATTCTATCCGAATATCCAATTCGAATCCTGTTTGTATTACATGAAAATCTTCTGATTTTTTTATTACATCAACAAGGAGACAAATTTTACTGCCATATTTTTATGGATATTAACCCGGTCGTAACATATTCTTGTAAACAAAGATTTGAGTGACAAGATATGTGGAGATTTTTGTCTCTAGTTATTGTTGAAGGCGTTCAATTTTTATGCTGATTTTTTGGATTTTCTTTCTGTTTTACTTTTATGTCTATGCTTCTGACAGTAGTCACCTCGTGACATTTGTATTCATCACCTTTCCCTCGTTTCTGTTCCACATTACTTTCCAGTTTCTTCTGTTAAATAAATCCACGATGATTCCACTTACAAGAAATTGCTCCCAACTGGATTCCCATTTCCAGAAGCTAATCGGGACGTTCTTCCGAATTCAGTTAACGAGATTTCTAGTTGCTCCCAATGGACTCGGCTGTCTGCTCTTGTCTAGAATCGATCCATATCTAGTGCTCATCTCTTCCAACTGGCATGTGGCCTTGATTACGAACCAAGTCGTCTCATAAACCACCTGGAGACGCATTACAGTAGTAATTATCACAAATCAGAGAGAATCATTTGAAGCATCTGGTTTATGGTTAACAGAAGTCTTTAAGATATCACTGAATGAGTCCAAGTGTAAATATTTGTCTTGGAATTCTTGTCCAAATTGCAGTGGAGATTCACTTCCGGATCAGACACTGAATGTTTCGATGCAATTTTTGAATCAATCGACGTGGACTAATGAACAGCAACTTGTTAATTTACGTTTATTTACGTTCTTCTATGGAAAAAGTAGGAATGAAAAAATTCTAAATTTCGAGACTTCAAAGGGATAGTCTACACTTGATACTTTCCAATGATCACAGACAGAGTCTGAATTTATTTTGGAATTAGGAGCAATTTCAATTTGTAACACCTCACAAAGGTAATCACTTGTCTGGGTAACGAACCAAGTAGAGGAATGTGAAGCAGACACAAGTGGCACCAGTTTAAAGCCATTCCAGCAACAAGAATCTAGGAGTCATTAACAATCTTCCTTTGACCACGTGGTACTCAACTGTCAAAACGGCCATTTTGTGTTTTTATAAAAATTCAAATTTATTGATCGCTTAGTTGGTGTACACCTCAACAATGAAGTTGAATCCATGTCCGCGTTGTGACTTCATGTGGACAGTGACATCCTTGAAGCCAACTCCACCAGACTTCAGAGTAGCATATCCTCCCTTACCATTGACATATTGATCAGCGACTTTAATGGCAGTGATGTTGCGTACATTGCTTTGTCCCTGAATGAAATTGGATTTTAGCGGTTTCTCTTGTGCTGGAATAAACAAATTTACCTTTGACGGGTACACGAAGTCACCTTCTACGATTTGCAGGATTTTACTCTTCTTAGTAACGATTTCCCTGTGAGCAAGTTTGTCCTTTACACCAATACTGCCCCATGTGATGTTGTGGCTTTGAGCTTCAGCACAGACGGCGTAGATGGCGACTAGCGCGAGAGCAATGACTGCGAAGTACTTCATCTGTCAAATGGAAATGTCACAATTAGTCCACAACCAGAACTTGCCTTTTCCACTAAAATATTGTACAAACCGTGAACTTGGTAATTGTATACTTCCAACTGGTGAAATGTCACTAGCTTTCGTCAAGCCCTGATTTTTATACTGATGCGTTGAGTGCGACTTATCTTATCACACCGACTGACTGATTTCGATTACTTCATTTCAAAGTAATCGATTTTCTTGTTATTATGAAAACAAATAGTTATTGGGAAATTTTTTTTCCCTGCTTCAATTTGAATCTGTTTCCAATTACCTGCCTTGGAATCAATCAATTGAATCTTTGTCGAGTGTTATTGTTTTTGAGATTTTGTGAAATACATTGATTCAATTTTCGCTGAAAGATTACTACCCTCTGCTTGATAACGTCGACACAGGGTGTACCAAATTTTTATCAAAGTCGAAAAACTGTATCCTGACCTACTTGACCGATTTTTGTTTTCAGGAAATGAACCATTTCAGTAAGTGATCGCTATAGGGGTATTCATTTCACTTCGTAAGTTCGTAAACGTCTTAAATCGTAAATTTCGTAATCAAGATTGACGTGAACACCCCAAATTGTTTTCTTCGTAAACTTTGTAAATATCTGTCATATTTTAAGTCATTTGTCATTTCAAATTTACAAGTCATTACAATTTTTTATTTTATTAACTTTTTTGAATTAAAACAATGCCCAAAACAAGTGAAAAGCAGAAAATTTTAATGTTCTTACACGACGGAGCTATTAATTTTGGATTAAATAAGTATAATCATTTTGCTGAAACCGTTGAAATTCCTTAACACCTAAAATTTTATAAGTGCATATGTACTTACTCTTACATAATTATTTATTTTTAATATAAATAAGTTAATAACTAGAAAAATATATTTAAATAAAACTAAGAAGCTGAAAATAAGAACATCTGACAGCAAATACGAAACACGAAATACGCAAAATACGACTCTTTTACCGTTGTAACGTTTACGAAATTTCGTATTCTTTCTTGTATGGAAGAAATACGAAATACGACGTTTACGACAAATACGAAAAGTTTACGAAGTGAAATGAATACCCCTTATGTTATAGATGTTATATACATATGTAGTAGACAATTTGTATCCTTAGTGAATAATTGAAAGCCTTATGTTAAATTTTGTATTCAGTTAACTTCGTTCCATTCTAATCCGTCCAGTCGCATTTACAGACTCTCATGCCATCTCGTAGTGAATATTTTTCCGTGTTTTATCAATTTTATGAAGCAAATAATTTTCTCTTTCGATTGACTCCAAAACCACGATCTAAACTCGCACATTGACCGACTTGCAATTAATTAAATGCACAATATTAGCTATTCAATTTATTAGTAAACACTGAGCGACCGTAGCGCCATCTTTCAGTCAATTTGAATGTTTTTGAGATTTCGATGGATGTACCAAACCTAACATTCCTACAGTCCGTCGCAGTTTAGCAACTGTTGCGCCATCTTTTGGCTGAAATAAATTTAAAACCCTCAACTCCAGCAGTCCGTTAATAGTTAATAGAATGTTAATTGAAGCTTGAATTTATGCTCTGAAAGACAAACAACCAATCACCTGAAATTCACGACGACCATGACCTTTCTAGCCTTTCCGGCGAAGTGGGTTCCAGGTTGAAAGTTCACACAGTTTGACTTCATCCCTCACCATTAAATTGATTTCAATTCGTTTTCTCAAGAGTTAATTAAAGCTCAATTGAAATTTATTATCCCTCGTTTCAATGACAGTTCACCTGTAACGCCTGTATCACCTGTGACACCAGCGTCGTCCTGTCAAATGTTGCTCCGGGTTTCTCGTGTCAAACAGCGTCTTTTAATTAAGTCACAATCGAAGAATTGACAGGGACAAGGAGTCACAGTCACAACAAAATCACAATTTCCAAGTCCCGCAAATAAACACATTTCCAAAACTTGTTATACACCAAATATCTCCTCAAATCATCCCGAATTAGGGCAATAACACCAATAAATCACAAACACAACATGTGGAGCATGAAATGTGTTTTGTTTCATTAATCAAAATGCCTTGTGACTTTGATCACAAAACTTTGTTGGATTTATTGAGTTATTTGTGACGTTTAACTTCATTATATCACTTACCCGAATTTTGTGGATATTAGTAACTTGTTTCGATGAAATATCGTTTCGAGTTTACGATAAATTGATTTCGTAAACGATTGAAATGTCGTCACTGTGTCTTTAGGGAAATTTTTCGCTTCAAATGTTTGTGTTATACGTATCGGGTTATGGTTTATCCCTCATTTGAGATGTTGGCAAATATGTTTCACAGAAAGTTTCAGTCCATCATGGATTATTGGCTGGTTCTAACGTTATCCTAGGCTCGACGATTCCTCGTGGCTAATGTTTTGTAATGAATATGCCTCCGGGACTAGTGTGTCTCTGAGGAAACATGTCCTAGACAGCATAACATCAAATGGAATTGTCATAGCTAATCTTGAAAGTGCTACAGCAATCTTAATCAGAGATGTAAATTCAAGATCATGATTTAATCCTTGGTTATCCTTCTGCAAGGAATGTTTTTAAACGGCAACGGAAGAATAAAATTCCCATGAATTCAAAATGGTGGATCAAAACGCAGCGTTTCTTTTTAATTTTAATTAAAACTTTTGTTACTAATCGTGGGAAACATAAACGAAATTGACAATTTTCCATGCATAAATTAATTTCTCATTAAAATTAAGTTCCAAATGCATAACGCACCGACAAAGTTTCAAATGTAAATCAAGGGAACTAGTTCGTAGTCGACCGTTGTTCATTAAACAAAATATAAGATGAGATATCGGTAATAGATATACTGTTCATTTGGGTTTTATCAAGACGGTAAATACATACGAGAGATTGAATTGACAGGTTATGCATTTGTCAAAAGAGATACCGCAAAGCTACTGGACGAAACATTCAATTGAAATTCATGAAAGCTCACTATTCACCCTGTGATCATGCGATTCCTGTGAATATTCGTTCCGTTTGCGATGCGTTGCGTTGCGTTGCTCGGCGCAGAAAGGAGTGACAGCAAAGCATTCATTTTGTTTCTCTTGCTTTTCTGCTGTTGATTTTGTTGACGATTCGTTTAAATTTGCAGTTTTCAAGAAGGACTCGTAGTTTTTTGTGGAGATATTGAGTTGATAATTATTTGTGGAAGATAAAACATCTGGTAATAAGAAAAATCTTTTTCGAATAGGAAATGATTTCGCCACAGAGTAAAACCAATAACTAAACAAATCTTATTAGTAATAACTCACCAAACCACACAATTCTCAATCTACGCCATCTGTGGATTATGTACGAAACAATCAAGTCCATAGAGGCTTATGCCAGACATTCATCAAATTTTTTCTAGTCAAATGTATTGAATATCACCAACAATAACACCTCAAATTGAAATTCAACGTAGGTGGTTAACCACGGATTACGAGCTATTAAAGACGATGACAAATTTTTATTTGTTGCTGTTGCAAAACCCTAATATTTTTGAAGGGATTAAAAATTACGTGATTTCGTGAAAGGTTATCGTGCATTGGATTTTCGTCAACTGAGGTGATATTCAAATTGAGGAATTATTGAATTGTCAAACAAATCAGTAGCTGCGATGTCAGATTAGCTGACATTGCATTGACGGTGTAGCGAAGACGTGAACCATGATCAAGATCAATTTGACTTCATATCGAAGGTGAAGGTTTCGTTAAGGTTTGAGGGGATTTCCAAGCTCCGGAACATCTTGAACGGAATGTGGTGTTAACCCCAAAATAACTTGATGGAACATGTGTTACAAGTGTTAGATGTGCTATGAATCCCTTGAGTCCTTTTTTACGGTCAGCATTTTGATGTGACCCCTCTTATTTGCTGGGACATTCATTTTTTGTTTTCATCCCCAATTTGTTTTGTCTCATAACAACCCCAAGAATGGCCAAATATTATCCCTGAAATGTGGTTAACTTTGTGATTTATATGTTTTTTGTATCGTTTGTATAGCATGTCCGGCATTATTGATACTTAATTGAATTTATTGGAATTCATTTTGTCGTTGAATGGTAATAATTGAATGTTGAACGTTTTTTATTTATTAGAAAGGGAAGTTTTACTTATTAGCTTGATGACATGTTTGTGAACAAAGTGTTTTCCTAGCTTCTTCCAGTAATAATCAATTGCGGTTTTTAAGGAATTGACGTGCCTTAGAAGTCTGGTACTTGTGCTTTGTTTCGTGGAAATCTCCAGGGAGAACTTGAAGGTTCCCTCAGGGTTTCAGGAATTTAGTGGGTGTAGCCCTAATTCTCCTCAAATGCAGTGCATTTTGGTTGCACTTAGAGTAGATTGTGGACAAGAGGAAAGTGTTGTTAACTCGATGTTGAACGCAAGATGACGTGATTAGATGGAATACCTCCATTGTATCACGAATCAAGCTTTGATCTTCATTGTTTCAGGGATTACTTTATGAGATAATTGGAAACGATTTCAATAGCTTCAGGAACAGAGTAAGGTTTTGTTGATTCACAAATGCATTGAGATTCGAAAGTTGATAAAGGGATAAGGTTAAAGCGATTTGGCGTGGCTTAAATCAGAAACTATTCAAGTAGATCTATGGAGAAAGGTCGATTGCGTGGGTGTTCCCAATGGAGTTTCCTAGTTTTTCTTAAAATTTTTATTGGAAAATAAGTTTTTCTTAAAGTACAGCCTTGAATCAACAACTTAAAATTTCATCCAAAAGTGACACAATCGCTGAACTAGAAGGACACAAAACTTATTAATTAATTTGAAATTTCTAATAATTATTAACACAAAATTAAAACCAATCAAGCCTCATTAACGTCGGAAATAGATTTTTATGGAGTTTTTCATGTTAGAAATCGGGAGAATATTTTGAATATATTCGAGATATTAATATCACCTCAAAATCAAGTTGATAAATTGAACGGCTGTAAAGGTTGGTCTGAAGGTTTTTTGTGGTGAAACATTTTGGACTCATGTGGTGCCACCGTTTTTAAGAAATTGATGAGATATTGAAGTGATTTAGACATGAAAACTTTTAATTTTTGAGATTTATTGGGATAAAGGTGACACCATGAATTTTTCTTTCAAACTTATGTGATATAAACTATCACCACCATATGACCACGAAATTTCAAGAAAAGTTCTTATGAATGATTCCAGGATTTGGGGAGGGAAAATGTTCACGACTAAAACACAGATTGTGTCCTTAATTACTGCGAATTTTTCACATTAATTCGTCTCATTACAATCTTTCCAAGAAAGGCAATCGTTGGGAAACTCAAATCTCCACACAAGTATGGGTTTCCATGCGTTCGTAACGATTTCCCAATAATTACTATTAATAACTGGATACTTTGTATTGTTTTATAATAATTATTATGATTAACTTTATTCTAGGAAAAGTTTGAACGGATAAATGGTAAAGGACGGAGTCCAAATGAAGTTCGAGATGACTTCCAGTTGAAAGGTTTCAAGGACGGAATTCCAAAGAACTCGTTAAATGCGACGTAGAGAAATCAATTAGTAAATTAAGGATTAATAAGTAAAGGAAATAATTCCGTAATTAAAGGAACAATCCAAAAATTTTCTATTTCATTGCAGAGTTTGAATCCTCTCCCACCTGCAGTTGGTGTTTATCGCGTACACGTGGATTTAGTATCACCATATCCAAGAAGTGTCTACCAGTTATTGGAGGCGGTACTTTCTTTTATGACAAAACGTGCGTGACTCAGGTGTCAGTAGCGTCATCCAATTTTGGCACCACATAAAAGGGACAGTTTTGTGCAAAGTGCATTTTTCCTTACCAAATTTATTTTATGCTTTCTTTATCACAGTTTCTTTTATTGCGAGATACAATAAATTTTGAGTTTTATATGAATTTGAAGATATTGAACTTGAATAATGTGATCCACTGTAACGCGACTTCGACGGTTAAAAATGTGACCCACTTTAGTTGATGAAGACGTGTTGAAATGGTTTTCAGTGTAGTCAATTGCGAGTTTAAGCCATTTACACAAAACAATGGCATACAAATGTGTTTCATGATTTTTTGTGTTTGTGTTCATTTTCATATTTCTATCAAACGTAATAAGAATGAGAATTTTCTGAAATTCAGTAAACAATAAAGAACTGAACCCTTCTTCAGTACTTTAACCATGATAAAGAAAAGGGCACGTCAACTGTAACCTTTTCAACTCAAGAAATTACGAATAGTAGTTATGAATAGTTATAGAGAATTCATACAACAATTCTTGTATGAATTCCATGGGATTAAAGCTCATAAAAGAAACCACAAGAACGTAGACGTCTCGAAGATGAAAATCCACACAAACCACATTTTGAATTCCTCATGTAAATAGCTCCATTCCCTCTTATGCAGGATAAATAGTTTTCAATTAACTTTATTACAAATTGTTCAGTGGATACAGAACCTCTCTCAGTAAAAACCGCTTTGTAATATTACGAACTTCCTGTGCTGGAAGGGTTTTTTCAAAATAAATAATTTCCAAACGAATGCAATGTGATAATCTCGTGAATAACCCATCAAAATCATGAACTAGTTTATAATGTATTGTTTCGAATGAAAAACCTTTTCTGATTTTTCCACTGAACTGAAAATTCTTTCTGAAAGCTCACTAGCTTCACAACAGTGTGCCCTAGTTCCCTTGAAGCTCATTCAGTTCCAGAAGCTATTCAAAGTATTTTAAACGATTTGCGTGAGGGTTAAGTTGGTGATTAATATAGAAACTGCTTTTTTGAAAGAGAATCTAGCTGAAGGCATAAGAAACCTTACATAGAGTCACCTGGAATTGTTTTTGAGCACACAAATCTTGTTCGGAGATAACCTCAAAAGATACTAAGTGTCCTCTTTTTGAAGAAACACGTTTTAAAGGACTGAACTCAGTTTAAAGCGCGACGAATTTTACAAGAAAATCTGTTTTAATTGACAACAAAATAATTCTACGGGCCTGTAAGTCACTATAGGAGGCCTGTAAGCCTCTTAAGGTTATTAACCATTTCACGGTGTTACCATAAAATTTTTATTTTTTAAGGAAAATTAAAATAAAAAAATAAAATTTCAAAATCTCGTTAATCCGGAAAAAGGTTTTTTTATATATTATTTTTTATGGTTTTCTTAAAACATTAAATTTTTAATTCTTTAGACGTTAACTGAAGACGATGGATGGCGTTTCTGTAGTGTGTGATGGATTCTAGGGAACTTTTTGGCAGGAACCAGAAACTCTTGAGGAAAATCTGTGGGTAAGAGCGGCATAAATCAAGGAATTCACTTAAAGAATAAAAACCTAAGACCCAGTGACCGTGAGAGTGTCCTGAATTGACACAATTTGGTACTAATGGATCAAATGTCAAATGACCTGATAATTGGGTCCATCTTGTGACCCAAACAAAAAATTTCCATCAATGAAATTTGAGTCTGTTTTGAACACGTAATCGTCGCCATTAAAAAGGTTAACGAAACCCGAAATCTGAGGAGCAGTTAATTGGGTAATGAGTTCCCATTAGAAGGAATCAAACTGAGAAGATTCAAAGAGGAATGCCGTCAGGTCCTGCAGGGGTCGACCTTCGTCGGTGAAAGTCAAAGGAATCGTGAGGACGGATGAAATCGGACACCAGGTAAGGCGGAGGTAGCGGGAGGGTTCAAAGCAGATTCACTTCAGGAAGTTTACCTTTTTCGGGTTTGTGTTCGGTCGCAAATCACTCGACAGGTTTCTTCAGGTTTTCAAGAGTTTCTCCTTTTGACTGGATTTCTGCACGCAATTGTACCACGAAACAAGTCGAAACATATAAGATTTACAGCTTCAATATTTATGGAAAAGAGATGAAAAGATCTTGTATCCCGGTCTGGTTTAGGAGCTACAGGTGGATGTGTCACATTAACTTCACAGTGGAAAATTTTGTTGTGTGAGGTGTCGCCATGATGTGGTCCATATCTCATGAGATATTTAGTTTATAAGGATAAAACAAAATTGTTCTTATTGAAAACATTTTAAGCTATCAACTAGTGAGTTAAATATGTAAATCAATGAAATAATTTTCATACAAATTTCGGATAAATTGTTTGAATTTAGTTGCTAGTTTTTAGTTGATAGCTCCAAAACAATTAACGCTATTGATATATTTTAAACGCATATTTATTTCCAAATAATTTATCGTTATTTTGATGTACAAAATAAAAAGATGACTAAAGTAATACTGATGCAATCTCATGTCAAATGAGAAAATTGTTTTCATGATTGTTGTTACAATATTTTATCAATATCTTTGAAACTATTTAGTATATCAACTCATGTTATACAAATTCAAATTTTCTACATTTTATCCTTTCATTTGAGCTATGATACATAAAATTCTGTTGTTTAGGTGAAGTGCAATTCCACTTGATGTGAACAAGGTTAATTATCAAAATATTTGGTAGACTGAAAAGTGTTTGGAACGTCTGTTTTATTAAATTTCCCAAAAAGATTAATTCTGAACTCTGGTCCAAAATTTTAGTGAATAGGTTATTCATATATCAGTAGCTATTATCATCTTTCCAAACAAATAATCATAAAAAACCTAAAAATTTCGAAGAATGCTTCAACATGAAATCAAATTAAAATTCACGAAAACCCTTTTCTGTAACACCAGTTGGGTCAACATATTTGTATCAATCAAAGATTCTTCTTCAGATAAAACCCGATTAAAACAAGTCTATAACCAATAAAACACAACATAATTTATTCAAAACTTTGTAATAACCAAAACACAAAGATCGTTACAACTTCAACATATTTTCATCCACAAAAATTTAATTTTGTATAATTATCACTAATAAATCACGTAATTAATTGAATAAAAATGTTTCTTATATGAATATCACTAAAGATCCAGGTGCTATAGTTGAAGCTGTTTCATAAATCCCCGAAAAACATTCAGTGGTGTCTCATCAATTTTTGTATGACACGCAATGTGTTTAATTATTAAACCGTATTTTAATATCACCTTCTTTAACCTTTATCACTTTCAGCAAACGTTAAAAAGTCTTGTATCTGCTAAGTACATATATCCCGAAAACCAGGAGTTTCTGAACGAAATCCTGAAAGTAATTGTCAGGGTGGAAGAACCAAGGTTAAGGTTTTAGATATAGAAGCTTTTAACAGAACTTACCGCCTTTAATAGCTCCCATCACCACATGAGTCACATAACATAATATTGAGTGACCCCACGTTGCGTCATGAACATTCCCGATTTTTGTTTCTGATTTCTCGGATTAATTTGTAACTCGAATCGATTTGTCTAATTCGATTAATTCATATTAATTAATCCTCTGTAATTTGACGTTTCCAAAACACCCACTTTTGTTTGGTTAAATATCGAATTTCACTTTTAATTTTTGTTTAAACTTCAGCTTCTTCATGAATTTGTTGTGACTCGTCCGCCATTTTTGTTTTGACTCCACCAATGTTTGTTCTAATTGGAATTTGTAAAATGTCAAAAACGATGAGGAGCGTGGGAGCTTTTATCTGTCTCATGGTCATGGTTGCAAAGCGGTACCTTCAAATCTTGATGGACAAAAGCAGCTTATCCAGAATCTATGATACTCAGATTGAGATTGTGTCCAGAAGCAGTCGGAAGAGGGTGTTACCAAGGCTACTGGTTATTTTAATTAAACGTCACTGAAGTTGGCTTCAAGTGATATCAAGTTGACCATCAAAGGGTCCACAGATGGCTGCTAATCCGGACATGTACACGACAATCTGCAATTATGAATGAAAGCACACTAGCATCTATGTAGATGCTCATGGTGTTCTTTTGAAAAGCGGATTATATAAGATTTCATTTTCTTCTTCTTATTCTTTCAGTTTTGATAGTAACCTTATAAAGTGCATCACGTTAAAGAAGAAAAATTCAGAAATGCAATTTCTGCATCCGGATACCTTTAATTGGATACAGTCAGCTGATTCCTATCTCGAGCAACTATCATTTATCGCACTTATTCGAGAATACTTCAAGGATGAGGGGATATTACTAGTAGCCTCAGACGTCCAGCACATGGATACTCAAGAGCTCAAAGTGTTTGGCAGGAAATGTATTAAGTTCACTTGAATCCAATGTGGCAACGTGGCAAAGGCAGTGTGTTGGGCTTTCGTCCAAGCACACCATGTAAAAATGTAACTCGGCAAATGGCTAATAGATGGCTTTGAATAAAATGGGAGTTGACTGACCAAAGTTTCTGGAATTTGTATGGATTTCAGACGAGAGTAAGGAATTTCTGATATTTCAAACAGATATTAAATTGATGAATCATTATAACCGATCCGATTTGATAGTCAAATGAAAAATCTGAACTTCTAAGCACGATTTACGCGGAAGTATGACGAGATAAACGATTCCCTCATAACCTGTCATACGGTTAGTGATAAATCACGATTAGTAAAGTGTTATTAAGTAACCCATTCCATGATATCTAGATGCGATCAGGAGATATTCGAGATACCTCATAAAAATGGCGTAGAAAAATCTGCATTAAATTTTATTAGATCAATGAAGATCAATTGGATGTGATATCTCAGTGAATATCACTATAATACCTACATGATATCGTTATGGATATGATTTATGAGATAATGTGATCACTTCAAGTTTTGTGGTGCTAATTTTTTCCTCGTCAAATTCGAGTTTGTTCATCTGATAGTGTGATCTTCGTGGTAGATAAGCTGCAGTTGGGTTTTTGGATATAAAATGATTGGTTTATGATATTTTTATGTTAGTAACTACAAGAAGAGAAAGTTTTCAATGAAGTTAGTAGTGAGTTGGTGCTAGTTGTGTCCAACATTCTTTCGAAATTCTTTTCAAATGATGGAAATTTGAGTTAACCACTTCACAGCGTTTTTGTTACAAGAAATATTTAGTTTGCAGATAAACCCTATTAGAAGAAACCATTTAAGGATAACATTTTAGCATTTAATGCTACAAATTTGACAAACATGTTTCCAAGAATGTTACTAACATTAACTCTTAATAACTGTCCGAATTACATTGACACAAATTCAGCAATCGTCACTTGTGTCATGTTGGAATCAAAGCGGTATTGCAAAGGCGTCACATTGCGTCATGAAAAATATGATTTTCTTCCGAGTTGGGTGTCGATTTCATCATTTTCTTCAACGGCTTTAATCGAAAAATAGTGTTTGGCCAAATTTATTTTCAATAAAAAGTGAGTTTTACGTTTGTACTGCGCCTTAATTGTCTTTTAACTTATGTTCGCTTTAATTCACAAGTTCCCGGTAAAATTGGTGAAGAAATACAATAAATTTTTATCAACTCAAAAGTTCATGTACTGATAACGCAATATTCAAGCAAAATTAGCGAGCGAGTTAAAACCTTATGTCACATAGAGTATATTGCCTGAATACGAATCATGGCTTACGACTCAAAGAATATTTCATTTGCAAGTGTTAACTTCGAACCAGTTTAGTTATCCTAATCTTATGATATCACTTACAGTGCCAGTGTAGATATTTGCATTTTGTAATAAACATCAAAGAGAACGAATCATTCGTAGAACTGCACAATGAGAACAGCAATTTCTTGGAAATCCTTTTGACGGAAATTCGTGTAAATAACATTATATTCGACATCATTATATTTCAAGAAGGTAACATAATGAGGTTGTATATCAAGACAGTAAAGTTAGACAATATGAGCTTTGTTAACGAAACAACCATGAATCATGAAACACATTTGTATGCTACTGTTTTATATGATTGAAAGGAATTTTGCGAATCACATTGACTCGGCGGATCAAATTCATGAATGACAGTGGGAGACATTTTCACCAGTCGAATCATGGTTACAGTGGATTACATTTCGAACGATTGAAAGATTTTTAATTTAGGAAATGAAACAGATAATTTAAAAAATTAAGATACAAAAAGGTTCTCTTTGAATCAATGACTCCATGTTCTCCAGACGACCAAAAGAAAATGAAAAAATGCCGACAAAGAAGATACCCAGCCTCGGGTTGGTATTGAAAGGTTCCAACCCGTTCGAAAGTGCATCGTCTCGGTATTATCTTCAAAATTTTTTGTTGATTCACTAAACTCAATTGTGGGTTTATTCTTAATCCTATAATTTATTTAAGAATTACAGATAAGGAAGAACCTTTTGAAGGTTTTGAAGGTATTCTCACAAGGTTATAAATGTGATCAACAGAACCTTACTTTAACTCAAATGATGACCTTAAAACAAGACAAATGATGACCTTAAAAGGTTCCACGAAAGAATTTCTAATTTTCTGATAAGAAACATGACAATTGTGGGAGTCTATAACAAGTTCTCTGTTGTCAAATTGTTTTAAAAGGGATATAATGGAAATGTTTGCCTTGAATGTGATTCTAGGGATAAATACAATAGTTCCTTTAATATTTAAAGATTTTTGAAAACACGATCAAGAACTTGAATCAATTGGAGATATTGATTGATTGATTTCCATTCAAATTCACATTTCAAATGCATTTCCCACGTTAACACCTACAAATGACTCTGGTGTTGCTGTTAAAAAGTCAATTGTGAAGTGATGTTGATTAGAAAGCTAATAATTGTTGAATTGGTGATAATAAATTAATAAGAACTCAAATAAAATTAACTCAACTGATTTACGGAGTTAGGAACCCGAATGAAACCTACAACTCTTGATTGTGGCTCTTATCTCGAACTCCAATAACTCCATGGTTCATCACTGAAGCTGGACAAAAGTGATTCATAGCGTCGTAAAATTTATGCTTGAAATATGATTTCAGGGAAAATGTTGTGATACCAATAACACCGACTTCTGGGTGGAGTTTCTTTTGAAAACACGAATGTAGGTGGTCTAAATCCGGAGTTATAGCCAACTCCAACTCGTTGCAATTGCATCAAACTTGCATCAAACTGCATCAAAGCTAAAATTCCGATTTACCTCATTCTGAAATTAACTTTTTTCCCAATCAAACCGAATCGACCTGATTTAGATGTTAATTAAGACATTAAAAATTTTTTAATTAAGATTTTTTAATTAAAGAAACCGTTACAGTTTGGTTTTGTTGAGTGACTTGATTTTCTGGGTTCGGTATTTTCAGTTTTCCATCGAATTTCTTTGAGGGAAAACTTAAAAATTAAAAACCTCACAAATTATACAACACGAATCCGGGTTAAATATTTGTCCCTAAAAGGTTTTCAAAAAAACAAGCGTTTCTTCACGAAGTTGTCCCTATTCAAAGGTTCGACCTACGACTTGTATTCAATGAACCTTCGTCTGTGACATGACCAATAATGTTCTGTGGAAGAGGGTTTCCATGTCCCTGTGGCATGTTTGTCCAGCAAACACATGGTAATGGGTTAAAGATATCCGCCTTTGTAATTGCGTTTGATGATCTTCAAATAAGTTTTCTCGGAAAAACCTGATGATTTTCTAGAAATAATTTTTTAACACAACAAAAATTTTCACTTAAATTAATTTGAATTTGAATTTCCCATAAAACTAAACTACCCTTCATAAATTCGATAATATCCTCATAATTCGGTGTATCAGATTTCTCTGTTTGAATTGGGGTGCAAAAAACTGGGTTCGAACCCTTCAAAAACTAAGAAAATCCGAAAGTTTTCCCAGTTCACCTTCACAGTATTCTCTTTAACAGCGATTCTGTTAATTAACATCGAGTCTGTTAAAGCTCGAACAGAATTTCACTGCACTCGATGTTCGTGTTCAGGTCCACAGAAGACCTCGAGCATCCGGCGTGGCTGGAGGTTGTCCCGGTTCAGTGCGAGTGTTCAGTTGTTCACGAGCGTCGCGTGGGAAAGGTTCGTTTCGAATTTTCGTCTGTTGCTGTTCGATGGATTGTGAAAAGTGAATTTTCCTTACACGTGAAAATTATTTTCATTTTGTGTTTTTCCTCTGTGAATGTGTGTGGAAAATGTTTATTACAAATATTACACAATTACGTGTGCGTTTATGTGAAGAATTGCAAATTCGTTTTTATCCTTGAAATTGATAAATATCCTTAATTTAACGTGATAAGGAGGTTTTGTGATTTACTTCGGGAGTGCACTCCATTTAACCGTTACAAAGCGGAACTCCGAATGAATTGGATTAACGGTGGAGCTGATGATATCTAGTGAGTTGTCTGTGCTGTGGTGGTCATCTCAGTGTGTTCTCTATCTCATGAAGTGGTAAGGACCTTCCCTGAAGGGAATCAATTTAAAAATGGCGTCTCATTTCAGTGATTGATTCGAATTCTTTCGTTTGAGAGGAATATTTTTTGAAGGATATCTTCTTGAAATTATGCAAAAATTAATACTTATGAATAAATATTTATTTACATCAAAGGAAATTGTTGGTTTTGAAGTCGGTTTTCCACAGAATTTTCATTTGAAATTCGAATTGTTATTCATCAAAACAAATTTTCATGATCAATTGGTTATTGCCAATACTGATAGCTATTTCTTTCAAAAGTTTCCTACCAAATCAATTCGAGGTAATAAGTGAAAGTGATTTATATGGATAAACCATTTTATCTCATCAATATCACCTAGAACCATCAAAGAGAAATAAATCGTTTCTCTATCACTAAATTTCTGTCACCCAGATCGCATTCACCGACCGCACTTGGTGTGAATACGAAATTTGCAACTTCTAAAATTATTTATTCTAAGAAATTCCTCAGCAGACGTTCAAATTTGTTTATTTTCAAGATTCAATTAAATTCAAAGAAGAACTAGAAGTAGATGAAGACACAAAAGTGGATTCCTGATCCTCAGAGACCTTCAGACTATATTTCACGACATCCAACACTAGACGAAGTGACGCACTTTAGCTTGTTCCATGTTGGATATGTTGGGCGATCTTGTTTGCATAAACCTCGACTATTTGCACCTTTTGCTGCAGTACCTTCAAGAGGGTTATCTGTTTTGTCACGGTCTTGTAAATTTGCATATTTCAACGTGGACAATGTCTTCCCAACTTGGTCAATGTGGTCAAGATGGAATGCTTTGGTATCTTCCCTTCATTCTAGATGAATCCTTGTCTCTTTTGTTAAATTAATCTGATCACATGCGTTTCAGACACGCTCCATAACTCATGATTACCCACAAATGGTTATAATCCCTTCAAATCTTGATTTACTCCCGTCAAACCCATTTTAATGAGATGTTCATGTTATTTTTTAGTTTCACACAAATAACAAGGTTGAAGGTACTGGAAAAACGTTAACGTGGAAATGTTCTTGAAATCATTTTTGACAGTGACTGTACTGTCAGTTGGAATTAGAATTTGAATTACGCGGCGCATTTTATCAGATCAAGAATTCAATCATGATTTCCATATCTCAATTGTTATCCATGTTGTTCTTGTCTTAATTAAACGCAAACAACAATTTATTGGTGAATTTTAATAATTAAATACTGGACAAAGTACGAAAAAGAAACCTCAAACGAGTGTACAATTGCTAAAGGCAAAAAATTGTTCAATCCACGGGAGTACATGGAATTAATTACGTTTGAAATGCTTTGAACCAAGGGGAATGTACATACTATACTTCTCTATGGAGTTTTCACCATAGAACACTTGTTGATTTTAATTTGTAACAGTCACTTTGCAGAAAACTTTCTTAAATGCGAGTAGAAATGGGAAACTGTTTTCTTACGTTTTATTCTGTTGAACAAATTCAAAGTTCAAAGGAAAGTCAATTGTCGGGTCAAAGTTGAAAGAGTCAATTAGAAATTCATGTCACGGGAGCGAATTCAGGTGTTGATGGAACAATACTAATTATCATACTTTTGTAAATTCATTAGTATCACATAAAACTCAATCAAAAACTTGATTTGATAATTTGATAACCTTTCACTTCCAATAACAATCATTCGAATTCAAAGCACATCTTCCGGTGTGGAATAAAATCAAATTACATATCTGCTAAACGTGTATCCTCTTAATAACATGCAAACAATGTTAAGGATATATCGAGGATACAATTTATAAATTGTGTTCAAACGTATCCTTGACACTTACATGATATCAGGATGATATTACATGGAATTATAATTAAATACAAAGTGATTTTAGTCAGTGTCATCTTGAAGGGGTTGGTTCAATGAAAGTTGAATGGTTCAAAGGGTCGATGCTGGGTGTAGCTACGTCTTGGGACAACCCTCTTGTCTTGTTTGTTTGCGGAGAAATTACTTCTTCATTCCGATCGTGAAACGCATCCTTAAATAACAAAATTATTATTGTTTTATAAGTGGAATCTAATAACTTTAATTCAGTGCTGTTAAACATTTTGCTATTTTGCTAGGTTATGTACAATAAAATTAATTGCTGAATTTCATAGTAGGTCCATGAAACAGATATTAATTCAAGTAAACAAATATAATTCAGCAAATTGCTAGTAGATGACTTTGAGTAAAGTAGAATAGCTGCGACGACACAATAGCAGTTGGCTCGTTCAATTTTCGTATAACTAACACAACACCAGTTTACATTCACAATGTCAATAAACATGAAACGTCAAAACTTCAGTTTTTATTTCTCCAACATTATGATCTACTCACAATTGAGTATGAGAGTCTTAAACCAAATAAGGGGAAGAGTAATCCGTCGAACACTTTTTCTCCGAGAATTATTGGATTTCACCAACACACATAAATGTCTGTTATTATCTAGTAAAGTAAGTACATAAATAATGAACTGCATTTTTTAAAGAGCTTCTTTTAAAGATGAGAGCCTTAGAATTTAGAAACTGATTGACATGTGACCAGCACTATGATAAAAATGAAAATGATTTAAACATTCCCAAGATCGTGATTTAAATTTTAAATGATCCTCCACCTATCATAAAACCGCTGCAACTACAATATTTCATGATCTTGATCTCAGAAACTTTGAATGGGAATCGGACAATTTGTTTAAGTTGATGTACTGAAATTTGTTATGTTGGTTCCACCTGCTGTTGAAGTGTTTTCGTCCGAAAAGGATAATTGCAAAGATTAAGGACATACTCATGTTGTTCCATAGAAACCGGCTTCAGAAGGATCAAAGTCACACTGTCGTTTGCAAAAATAAAACGTTCGAGTTTCTTTGTCGGCTTAAGCTGTTTCATTGTTTTTCTCACAATTTCAAGAAAAGGACTTTCTTCTCATCCCGATTAAAGCGTAAGGACATTCCAAACAAGACCGCCCTTATCCCGGTATCGTAACTAATTCCAACAAAAACGAAATTATTCACACACCCGAACCCAAATTCGTCTCACTTCACTAGAAGTTGGTTTAGGTAGCGAATCCTTACGAATTACGCACGCTTGAATGGACCTCAATAATGATCGGTTTCTAGGATCCTTTTCATGTCCTTGAAGCCAGTTGGTACTTGTACCTGAAATGTTTGTTGAATTATCGTTTTATTGTTCACACGGTGTAGTGGATTTATCAAAAAACATATTTGATCCTTAATTTTCTTCTCTTCCTTTTCAGATGCAGTCCACAAATGTCCTCATGGATTCTTTAAATGTTAAAAATAAAAACAAGAACTGTTAATTATCCTGCAGTCATTTTAAATTGCGGTTAATGGAAAATGGATGACCTAAAAATTTGAATTTGAGAAATAAGTTTTAAAAAACGTAATAAGGACGAAGTGAATTTTAAATTCGTTTAAAAAATAAAAGTGCATCCTTTGTGATTGTGTGTGTGGAACAGTTGGAAACTGAAAAGTGATTGTGCGCGTAATTTGAACAAGAAAAATGGAGTTCCTTAAGCGGAAACACTTTTCACTGTGGATTACCATTATGCTGGCAGCACTGTGGTGCCGTTGTGGATTCGCATTGCAAGGAGTTCCAACATGGCTGTAAGTACATGACACCATTTTGTCTTTTAACGCGATTCAGGTGAATTTTACCTGAAATTTTTATTTGGTTAAACCTGGAATTCGTGTTTCGACACACTCGAACCATTTCTTGAGGCTTAAGTACTGCCCACACCTCTGCCACCTGTGGCGTTCGAGTGTGAGCGATTTGTTGTTGTTCGGGGGCAAACATGACACTTGTTTGGTGACACGCTTGGTGTCATGGTCATCATGATAGAGATGCGCGGGTGGTTTTTTACGATTTAAAAATTTCTGATGACAATTTTTACACATTTAATTTTACAGAATTATTGAAAAATAAATTCTTTAATTAATAATTAGTTAATTCCATGTAAAACACTAATAATTTCATTTATATTCAACTTTCCGTCATTTCAAGTCTTCAAAACATTCCATTCAAAGTCAATTTTAAGAATATTTTTGGTTAATTTGAGTTAAAAATTGATTGTTTTTTGTAATAACGAACAATCAAATTGTGAAAAACAAAAATTAGTTTTGTGTTTCAAGCAAAATTTGAGTCACAAAAACAAATTGATTCAATGAAATTCCCAATAAATCGACTCACAAAAATCATCTTGAAATTCATTTCCTCCTCACACTTCGGGTAAAGATCCAGCAATCAATTCATGTCCAGAAAAAGACGGTGATATGTTACCAGAATGACCTTATTAAGAGTGTCGGTAATATTTATTGCCCCAGATTTTGTCACATGGACATATTTCGGATTAGGAAAAGTTATTTTTCAAAAACATGCCACTTTTAATTCATGATTAACCGGAATCAAGGGATCCAGAGATTCATGAAATGAAGGAAATCTAGCATTTGAGACAAATTGCTTTTTGATTTCGTTCACTTGCCGTCATGAATCAAGTGTCAGCGTCAACTTGGGGGAGAATTCCTTTAAATTGAATCCCTCAATGAACTCGAAACGTTCAACACTTGTAGACACCTCAATTCGGGTCAAAGCTGACGGAGATTTGTTATACCTAATACTGTCGTGACACTTGGTGTCGTTTCATTGTGATACAGACAAAATCATTGCAGCCACATTACTCATTGTTTATGAGCTGGATCGGTTACCCAGATGGAGTTTCGAGCACATGTTCCTTTGGATGCTAAAAATATATCCAACCATTCCGGCTGTCTACCTACCGCGTGTCTCTGACATCTTTGTTCCATCATTGTTCCTGGAAATGCAAGTGGAAGACATTGATCCAGTAATTCGTGTGTGATCCTTGTACCGTGAGGGAACCCACCTACGTCCAAGCTGGATGTTATGTGGAAGACCCTTCAAACGTACGCACCTGAACCTTAGTAAATTCAGGAAATTTCATGAACTTTTGGTGTAAATCCGGTTAATGGCTTCGCATCAAACTCAAAGTATTCCCACGTGTAGGCAAAAGATACGCATTAATTGAATGAAAGATCCTTGATCCTTGAATGAAATTTGTTGTAAGTTATAAAAAAGAAACACAAAATTTTTAACTGCGTCTTTAATCCAAATTCATTCCCGAATTGGTTTTGGGGAACCACAACATTTTATTAACCCTGTAACGCGTTAATTCGAAATTCTTCATAAAATTTTTCATATAAAAACGCCATTATGTTGAATAGATGTTGGTTTGTGCTTCTTAAAAGTTGGTCCAAGACCGAGGTGATGTGTGTCTGAAATGTCTTTTATGTGATTTTGTGGTGTTACACTTTCCTGTGGTTCAAGAGATGTGAATGAAGCTTCAAAGTTTCGTGTTGGGCTAATAATCGATTTGTAATTCGACTCTCTGGGACAATTGGTTTAATTTGAGGCGTGTCTGTTTGGAGAAGAGTGTCCAAATCAAAGAGTTTGGACCACTGATGGAAAGTCTTTGGACTGGATTCATGAAGACCTCAAGGCAGGTCATGGAACTGGATGGAATTTCGGAGAAGTGGAGTCTTCGTTGAAGCTTCTTGAACGAAACGATCAGTGATCTGCTCTAAATCAAATAAAGGTTCACTTCATCATTGAATCTATGTAGACCTAGGGACAGCTGAAAGTATCGCATTTGGTCCAATGGAAATTGTGTAATAAATAAAGTTGTACCTCCAACGCACAGAGAGTGGCTTTAGATAACGATCCTTCCAGACAACTCGTGAAATTTATACAGCAATTAGCGTTTTAACTGAATTTTGAACTTCATTTATCAAGACAACTCCATCAACAGATTTTCTTGTGTGGCTTAAGACTAAAGACCTCGATTGTCCGGATTTAGGGCTTTCAGCACAGCTATTAACCGTTGAATAGTGCTGGTCTTTAGGAAAGTGAATAATGGATTGACCAATGTTGGTCAATGTGCAACAAGAGAAGCGTGGAAAGCGAAGTGATCTCTTGCACCATTAGAAAGGTGATACTTGAATGGGTATTGAAAAGTGATTGGAGCTATTCAATTCATCGAAAACATAAATTCTCGAACCAGAAGAGACATCTAGTGGAGAAACTTCAACTCAGGACCATTCAATTCAAATGCCAAAAATTCGTTTCTCTCTTGAATCCACGTCGTCCATTAAGTGAACAATCAAACAATTCATAGTTATTAGTAATAATTAAAAATGTTTCACAATATTTTCGTTGTTTACCCCAGTTCCAACAGCGTGTAACATGATATCCCCTTAATTAAAAGGAAACATACGACGCGCGTCAAGTGAAACATTTAGATCAAGAGAAAATTAAAAATCCAAAAAAAGAAAATTTAATTAATTAGTAAACAAATGATCGGAGATAATTCATGTTCTAAATTTATCACAACGAAATTCATTAATTATAATTTAAAATTAATTTTAAAAATTTCTCCTGAAATTGAGATTTTCTGTGGAGTCATGGAGTTGATCAATTTTTAATTGATCGCAACTCATTTTTGAATGACAGCGCAAGTTTGAGTGCAACTGGTGTGGATGCAAGCTTTTTATGATTAATGACATTTTGTGGTTGCAATTTGAGGAGAAGAAGGGTTTATGATCGGACAAAAGTGTTATGCCGGATCCACACGCTTGCTAAACCTATACAAGCCATCACAAGTTCAAACATGTGTATAGAGCGCTTGGCTTGGCTTGTGTAGGTTTGCAAGCCCTTGCAGCCGTTTCCATCGATTGTCGGTTTTTTGATACAAATCAAAGGAATTTCCCGCAACCGCTTGCGACGCGTCCACACGTGTGTGTGTAAATAGTCGTTTGGCGAGGTTTGCAGTTTGCGACAATTGCCAAACGTGTGGATCCGGCATAACCAATCAAACCAACTCAGTTTGGCAGCTTGATGACATCGACTAACATTGAAGCGAGTTAGAACATTGAAGCGAGGTTCGTAATGCAGGAGACATGGTGGAGTAAGACCAGAAAAGACTTTTTGGAATTTAAAGTGAAATTATTTTTTGATTAATTAATTAATTAATGAAATGAAATTAGAAATCGAAACGCCGTGAAATTTTGTCCTAATTTCGTTGATTTACATAAAAAATGGAATTTGAAATTTTTGAAGCGTTGCATCGGAAACAAATTAAAAAATTTTTCAACATTTTATGGAGACAAATTTCAAAAACAATTTTAAAAATGAACTAAAAATAAAATTTTTACCAGAACAAGTTCTTAAATCATCATCATATCTACTTAATCGATGTGATATCTTTGATGATACAAACGAGTAAATTTTTATTTATTATACTAATAAAACTCGTGTTATCAAAATGTTGTTTTCATGTAACGCCAATGTTGCACTGCTACAAAACAGACAGGAATGCAACATTTACAAAACGAAAAGACATGTTGAGGTGGAAGTGATATCATTAACGAGTTTTTGGAAAGTGTAAAATTTTTGATTCATTTTGGCTTTCAACGTGATTGCGTAGGTCATTGTGATTTATAGCCCAATAAAAAGTGCACCGAGGAGGATTTCTTACAGACAAACGCCATCTCTATGTCAATTGTAATTTTAATATGGCACACACTCGAACGTGTCAGTAAGAGGGTTAACACGTCCAAGTTCAGGAGTAGAAGAACAACTACGGCCTGAGAACAATAACTCACATGAATCGGATGATTACAGGGTGATTCATGAACGTATTTAACGTATTGGTGCGCGAAATTTATATGTACTCCATTACTCTGCTTAGACCCATTTTAAACTGTAACTCGAAATCTCGTACGCTCAGTACTCCATGGCTGACTCGAAGGAAGAGAGATGTGTTCACTCTGCACAAACCCGGAGTTAGAAACGACTGAATTCACAATGAAAAAGTCACCAAACTGTCAATCTGTCATATTATGTGATTGAGTTGTCAAACGTCACTGTAAGGTTCGTGTCTCTGGTAGCAATAAAATGAAATTTTCGTGTCTCAGCTAGATTTGGATCTTGGATTAACATGAAAAAGATTTTTATGTAAATCTTATGTTAATTTTCTGTTAATAATTTTCTTCAGTTTTTGTGTACTCAACAAAAATTCATTTTGAGTCTTGACTGATTGAGAGATTGCGATGGATCTATTTAAATCTGTGTTGTGAAAATATGAAATGTTATACAAAAATTGTGTATAAGACAAGTGGATAACCGAGTGGATATAAAGCCTCCATGGAAATTTTGAGATTTATCAATATAAATAAAATTCCTGTAAATGGAAAATGTGTAATGGTGGCGATAAATTTTTTGTAGCTCGAATATTACATGATATTCTGTAATAGTACATGATACTAAAACACAAATTTGAATATAAAATTCGTTACAATTTAGCTAGTAAGTAGAGTAGTATATTTTTTATGGTGAATGTTTAATTTGCATAAAAGAAATATTTATTCTGTGTTTTTTATCATGAACAGTAGCCGATTGTAGATGGATTCATGTATGCATTGAGATAATTGAATTGAAACGCCAATTACAAGAGTATTACATAAGCTAAATTTAAATTTTCTGTGTCTGAAGTTGGACACAATGTTTGGTCAATTGCTGATGAGGAACTGCTCTTCAATTTGATTGAACTGGGTCAACCGATGTGGAATTAGTTGTAGATGTGGCGTGAGATAACGAAGGGTTAAAATCTTGGTTGTGACGCTACTGATCTTTAGTTGAAAGACAGAAATAGCATCGGAATAAATTTCGACAACCATTAATTACTCTACAAGACCTTCTGGAGCTTCTCGTGCTGGGTTATCCCATAAAACCTTCAAGTTTATATTTACGAAGCAGAACCAGAAACGTGGTGTTCTGCAATTTAATTGATAATGCCACATTCCCGGAAAGAGTTGAATGAAGACGATGGCCCGTCTTCGGTTTTTGGGACCTCAGTAAATGCAGACCATCCTCTGAATGTCTTCAAGACGAGTTCAAGTGAAATACGGCCCGAAATGTCTACCTCGCCGAGCTATCAATAATTGTGTGGGTTTGGTTTCTCCAACGTTGGGGTTCAGTGCTGCCTGTGGGCTCCCTTGTAAAATTATGTGGCAACAAACCGATCCAACTAAATGGGAGACGATAAAAGTGATCCAAACGATCCAAACCTGTAATTACCTCGTCGTATAATCTTCTGCTGCTTGAATGAAATGATGTTTTTGGTCGTTTTCTCTTCACGTATTCCTATCTGCTATTGGACGTATCCCCTCATCCGGTTGGGCTCATTGAAGTGGGATACATGATCAAATTCGTGGTGCTAATTTGCTTTTTGCAATGATTCCCTTGGACATGGAATGTATCTTTTGAAGTAGATCCGTTCTCTAATCTAACCGCATATCATAATTTAATGAATAAGGCTCACTCACTTCCTAGCCAGTGGCTCATTCGTTTTCTAACAGGACTATAAGAGTTCCTAACAGACTATAGAAACTTCTGGGAACGAGAGAATTGCTCCTTCAAAGTTCCGCAAATCATGAAACACATTTGTATGCCACTGTTTTATCTAGTTTTGTCAACCGTGTAAATGCAACTCTGATTCAATTTAAAACTTGCGTCTTGCAGAACAGATCGTTTCGATTTCTTGATTCGTGTTCACGTATTACAGTGGGAAACACTTTAAACCATTTAACTCGAGTCACGGTGGGAAACATTTTCATTCGTTGTATCTGCAAAACAGACACACAGGACAAAATTACTGAAGAAAAGTAGATAACTTTCTTTAATGAGTGAGTGAACTTTCTTCTTGTAAACAAAAGGAACATTTTTCCATTAAGGAAATTTACTCAATTCAATGAGAAAACTACGCCAACAACTTGAGAAGAAAAACTCACCTCGTTTCTCCGCATTTCTGTTCATTCCCTTTGAAGTTGACACAACTGAAAAGATTCCTTGAGACGTTGTAAAGATGCATTCAATGCAGTGAATCTTTGAATCATTTCTTTGAAGTTTTACTCAAAGAATTCAAAAGAATTTACATTCAAAAGTTAATGAAATCACAAAGTGAATTACTTTAATAAAGGGTTTACTATTAAAAAGGTCTTTAGATTAAGTGGGTTATCACGCAACATTATGGTTTGCGGGAAAAGTCAAGTGGATATCAAGTCAAAGAGATATTGCAGACGCTTATATTTTTCCATCCTCGAGATGTTAAAGTTAAGAAGGAAAATTCATGGAGTAACCTTTGTCCTTTTCTTCCTTGTCCTGGAACTTCTTGGTTTGTTCGGCAAAATGGGATATTGGCAGATTCCAGGCACATCGTTTTTTTAAATTTTAATTTCAGATCCACGGAAAACTTTCTTGAAATTTTTCTTACATCCAATTGCATCACAGTCATTTGTTCTATTAAGCATGGATTACTGGACGCGAATTGCATTCCAAGCAAGATGACCAAGTAATTGGCACTGTTGATTTGTGTTGGCGGTCAATTATTCCCATTGTCTTAAACAATTTTCATTCTAACTGAGATAAAATTTAGGTTGAATAAACCTTTAACGGTTAAAAATGTTTCCCACTGTAATTCATCAACACGAATCGTTGAATCAAAGTGTTCCGTTGTGCAAGACTCGGCTTTGAAAACCATATTGCATTTTGTACAGTGGCATACAAATGTGTTTCATGATTTTTGCTTCAAGGCTTCAAAGTCTTATCCCAGAAGGAGTGAAGCGTGGAGTTTACAGTGAAGTGATATCAATCAAAGTGTCATGAAATAAATGGGTTTCATCGCGCATTACTGACTCTAAATGCTTCGTTAAAATTTTAATAACCACATGAGGCACAAAAGGTAAAGTCTCCTAGGTATTGTATTAAAATGAGCAATTTTTAAGTGTCAGAAATTGCAGTATTCTTTCATCAAAGTGAGTAAATCTTTGAAGACGTATCATGAACAAAATCCATGAAGATACTTTTGTGGAAAACGCCTTTCAATTTGATTTGTACAATGAATCACAAATGTCATAAGGTTGAGAGTGATTTATCATGAAAATGCACTGTTATTGTCAGGAATTTGTGATTTATGTGACCGTGAATATCATGAGATGAAGACTTTCAAAGATTAATTGCAATTACGGTCCACTTGTTGGATAACTCTTCAATAAATTGTTATTAATATCAAGTCAATGTTTAATCTTGTTTTATTTTCATTTCAGATGTCTGGGAATCAAATCACCTTTTATAGAATTTAGAAATGAAGTCGAAGTGCTGTCCAACGCAAGTGTAAATATAAATATAACAAAAGACGAGTACACATTGATGCATGAGAAAGGTCTACAGAGTTTGGGAACATTTATAAAACCAATTGACCTACGTAATTCAACATCAGGATATACAAAGCCGACACCGACAAAGAAGATGTTCTACGATGGTAGATCATCGGCCAGAAGACGAGGCACGTCCACAACAGAGAATCCAATTGTTGAGGAGATGAATCAGAAAGAGATCGAATTGATTCAGGATGAGAACCAGTCGACAATCGGGTTTCCCAGTATAAATAATGAAGATCAGAAATATATCATTCCGATGGCATTGAAGAACCCAGAAATGGAGCCTAAAAAAGAAGAGTTCTCGTCGAATATTGATGACTTGAAGAATCACATTCTGATGCTGCAGAACTTGACAGAGAACGATCGGAATTTCCAGAGCAGGTTCGTTGTGTTTCCACATCTGCAACGGAATGCCACGATTGCGACCACTACAACGACGACTACAACGAGAAGGCCTACGACTAGAAAAACGACCACTTCCACAGCACGGCCTTATATCGATCACAGCAAAAGCCTGTTGTTTGAAGGGATGCGAGGTCAACACGATGACGATCTCGTTGAGGATGTTGTTCCACAAAAGGAAAAGATCACTATCGTCCCGCAAGTGTTGCTTCTAAACGATCAAACGCCACCCGATGACGACGTCACCGATAGATCAAAGACTGGGAGCCGGAAAGATGCGCGTTTGTCGTACGCAAGGCGACGGAATTTCAAGAAAACATCAACAATTCGTCCGACGACAGTCGCATTGATGACAACAACCCAGAAACCTCGTCGCAATCCCAAACGCAACAAAAACAAACGCCTGCAGAATTGCCAGAATGTTGATACGCCACGATGCCAACGCCAGAAACGGCGGCAACTTGCACTACAAAGAACCAAAACCGATCATGACACAGGCTTCGTGTTGTCCCGCTCTGTGCGCAGTCACAACCGGAGAAATGCTGGCACGCGCTACGACGACAATCCCGGCCCTAGGAACTTCATCATCCCCATTGGGGGTGGCATTAATGCCAACAATCAATCTGCCCACTACAAGGAAACCGTCAATCTTGACCCGGAGTTGTGCTACACCGTTGATGGTATGACCTACAGCCAGCAGAAACTGTGTCATCTACACACCAACATCATGCCTGCCATTAGTCGCGGCGCCAGATCCGCTATCCAGGTTTGATCCGACTCTTTCTTACTATTTACTTTTAGTTGAAAATGTGACAAGTGAAGTCAGCTGTCAATCTTCGTTTCATTGTCGCCATCCATTCTTGATCGTTCCAATTATAACATTTACGCACTTCATAGTGCGATCAATTTTGGAAAACCTGTCTGATCCTCTGCTTGAAAACTTTCATGTGCAGAAATTTTGTTAGTTCGATGCTAGGTGATATGAAGTACGGCTTCCATATTTTACCCAATTTGACGCATAAAAACATATCCTTAACATCTCATATCTACAATATCTTGGAGATATTAATAAAGAAAACAAGTTCATAACTACAAAACGTTTCAATGAATAATTAAGGACACTCAACAGTCAGTGTGTCAGTGTGAGTTACTTAAGAGTTTGGATTATATCCATTCAAATTTTAGAAGACCGACTTTAAAAGCTGGAAAAGTTTTGAAAGAGCTTAAGCATGAATCAAGTGGTTTGTGATTTATTAATGACACAAGAAGTCACCAGTTTTGTGTTACTAACTTGTGTCAAAGGATAATGAAGTACTTAAGAAGACCTTTGACCTGTGAAAAGGTGGTTCGGACCAGCTTGTCTCCATCAGTATCCACTTGTAGTACCAAGTGTTGAAACATGAAAAATTAAACACAAAAAATATTTTATCCTTGAGGAATTGAAATGTCCTTACGACCCCATTTGCTTGTTCCCATAGGACAACACTCAGAAACGCTTCAAAATGCAATCAAGATGCAGTTGCATAATTAAAAAATATATCTGTTCCGTCGACTTTATCTAATTCCTTCCGGCAACAAAGATATTATCCTTTTCCTCCTTCTTCATTTCAAAATAAATCAAAGGATGCTTAAAGCGATTAAATCCATGTCCTTCCTTTCAAATACAACTCGTTCGCCATGTGTTACGGACTTTATTGTACGACGACTGGAAAGTTTTCATACTAATGCGTTTAAAATTTCACTAAAATCGTGTAAAAATATGAAATGCTTTCGGAAAAGGCGAAAAAATATCCGGGTAGTGACCCGGAAGTAAGTTCTGTTTTTGAATTTATCCACTAATCGCAGTTTAACTACTTTTCAACTTATACGTTTTATGTGATACATTTAATGGGGGTGAATAAAATGACGCCACTGCCTTTTGTTCTCTTCAACGAATTCTTCTTCTTAATCGAAATTCACAACTGACGCTCTTGAGAACTTCTGAAAAGAGGACTTGAAATGTGGGAAAACCCACTGTTGGACAAGTTTAATACAACATTACAAATGACTAAAATGCGATTTAAGTTTTTTATTCAACTTAAATTGCGTTCATCATGTCCGTGTTACAAACACATTGAATTTAACCAATCAAAACAGTTTGTATAACATTTCAAATAACCGGTTTCATAGTTGGCACCATTCATTACCTGCCAGTCGGTACCAGCGATTCGTAGCTTCTGAGACTGCATACTGGGTAATTGTCAAATTTTGCTTCACTCACGTACAGTATAACTACATAAATATGAGTTATGGCTTCTGCTGGTGTTATTGTTTTAATGAGAATTCTCATGATCAGCTGTCAGGTGACGACTCGCTCAACATTGATGTACTCGCATGTGTATTGCTTACAATTCCTCTCTTTTGAACAGAGTTTGTTCAGTGACTTCATGAACTCCAGTCCTCGATCCGTTTTAGTAACCGTACATTACGTTATTCCAAGCTCGAACCCTACAACTGTTCAACGCTAACGGGCAAGTGATGAATTGATGTCAATTGAAATATATAAGTAACGCAACGTTTGACTCATTGCTCAAGGACATCTCACAGTCTCTTGTCCTTTTTCAAGGATAGTTTATTACATGATTCATGGAAATGATTTTAGTTTCTTCCATCGCAAAGGAACGTGACCCCTTCAAACCATGATTCTGGATTGTTCCTTCAAAGTCCTTCAAATAGCGATTCTTAAATTTAAAAAATTCCATTAAATTAAGTGCTCTCACCACTTCAGTGACCTTTTCCATTAATTTTTAAAATTTTTCCAGATTTCTTTTAATTGAAAACATCTCAAGATAATTTTTTATTTTGTCTTAAAATTAATTTTGCCGTAAATCACTTCGACAAGACACGAGACACATGTGACGATTTGGACTATTAATTTTTTATTTGCATATTTCTTGGAGAATTTTAATGGATCCCAAACAAAATGGCGTTGTGCCACTAATTGATGTTTGGATGATTCCGGAAATTCCAAGCTTCTGATCGTAACGATGAATTTTCGGATGCATCGTCACACTTCTTGACCACCTGTTGTTGTCCGTTTTGTAGACCAGAGTGGCCATATGTCATGGCTATGTTGGCACACACTGAAGGGTTACAATGGCCAGACACTCGTGATATGCAGATTTTGGCGGCACACACGAAAACACAGCCACTCAAACACGATACAATCAAATTTGTGCATTTTATTATCCTGTTTTACATTTTAATCGTTGCCCTTAAGGGGTTATACTAACTAACTATTCGTACTAAGTACGAATGAATGGAATATTTTTTCTTCATTCGTACTCTACACCCGGAAGTCCATCTGCTATTTGCCCTCAGGTAAAGGATTCATGCAATTTATTTGGTTTTATCGTGTTTACTGGACCTTTGCCATGTGTTCGTTAAATTTTTTTATTTTGTATTTGCAATCGTAAATTGTGCAAACAGAAATGATTTCCAGCAAAACTTCGCTTACAGATTCAAATTAGTTGCTTCGATTTCAATTAACATTTTGTAATTTAGACCGGATTGAATTTTTTTTTGGAATTCATTTTGTTTTACATTCACAGGAATGCAAACATCAATTTAAAAGTAGACGATGGAATTGCAGTACTATTCAAGACGAGACGGTGTTTGGACCAACGTCGAGCATAGGTGAGTTATCGGTGTTTCTTTTTCATCAACTCATTCTTAATTTGATTCGACTCAGAGAAACTAAGGCTAATGACAGAGAGATGTCAAATTCTCGAATTTCTTGAAGTTGACGAATTTATTTCTTCTCGTTGTTTCTTTTGCTTGCGATTATTTTTAAATTGCAGCAGCCGTTCATTCATGGTTTATGGGAACGTTTTGAAATCGCTCGTGGCATTATCGATATGATGACGTGAAATGGATACTTTGGGAAAAAATAAAGCTAATAACATCCCTTTTCCCAGATGTGAGTTATCATTTCATCTCTGAAACGGAGAAGGACGTTTTATGAGAACGGGTGTTTATGTACCCTCTAGCCGATATTTTGTGTGTAATTTGATGAAGGATGTTGTATCAAAAAGAAGTGAAATTTGATACAACATATTAGAGAAATCCAGTCCTTAATCACCGTGAGACTCGACATGATTGTGGAGGCAATGGCGCCCTCAGGTCCTTGTTGATGCCATAAAACTCGGAATTATGATCAACCTTTATTATTCCGTGTGTCATTATTGCGTCAAATAGTCAGAAAAGTCAAGTACTAAACCAGATGACAAACTCTCGAGTGTTTTCTGATAAGGGGACACCATCTGCTTCTGCCTGTCAGTCATCGAGGAATATTTCCATTTCCATAACAGTTACATAAATCCCAATCTTCATAAAGGACACTCGAAGTCAACTAATTTTTGGGCGCAATAAGTGCCATTTTGGATTTAATAAGCTCCTGTCCTTACAAAACCACCCGTGAAGGCATATTGTCGCAGCAAAGGGTTCACATATTTATGTGGCTATAAAATGATGTTCACCCTTTGTCACCCTCGATGATTTCAACATCTACTTACCCTCCTGTACTACTATCGATCATCTTCTTTCTCTTATATCCGACCCTGATTTTATGGCATACGGCAACATTACTCGCATGAATCAACCAGAGGTCCGTGTCAAATTAGCTAACTCATGATGTTCTGTAAACGAAACTATTAGCGTCTAAATACGCAGTTTATGTAATAAATAAGGATAAGGTTGATCCCTTACTCTGGGGGATAAGAACCAATCCGGTTGTGATTTTGAAACATCCGTAATTAAGGTGCATCCAATTTACCATTCAAAATATCCTCGTAGAAAGGGTTCATAAAACCTTTTGTTAACATGTAAATTATTAAGCACACGTTTGTTCAATTCATTTCACTTAAAAGCTCAACAAAGTACAGTTTTCTTAAATAATTCAAAGTTTGTTCATGAAACTAGGGATTATTTGCGATGTTAAAGACAATTGAAAATTACTTCGTGTTCATTTTAAATCCTTAATACGAAACGTAATCCTTCCACCTAATCCAGTACTTTGTAATGTTGGTAAACAATCGCTGTAGTGTTGTTGCACGTTTGAAATTTATATTCAAATAGGGACAGTAACCTTCTACGTGGAATTGTCTTTCATTTGACACCCGAAACTCTCTTCTACGTTCATTCACTGCAACTCGAATGAAGAAAAATGGAAAACTTTCACGGAAACGAACGGTCACGGATCTCTGAACTATTCTGGACGGCTGCGAGTTAGATCATGCGAGCAGACTGCGGCTGTGGCTGTTCTTTCTCTCCTCTCTTATATTCACTGATTCAACTATTTTCCATTTTGTTTTCGTGAAATTAAACTTTTAAAAATTAATTTAAAGAAAATTTCTAGAATTCTTAAATAAATCTCCAAACTTTGAATTATATTTGTTTGTAAAGTTTTAATAATTAAGAAGAAATCAAAGTCTTGATTCGTTAAAAATGTCTTAAGCAGTAAAAAAGAAAAACATACAAGAGAAAGAAATCCTTTTAAAAAACGGAATCCACAATAATAAGTCCTTCAGCTGGAAAAGTTAAAACCCTGAACAAGCGAAAAGCTACTTATCTACCACCGAAAACCTTACTCAAATGCCAGCAGACAACCAACCAGGTCAGATGGTCCGGCCAAATGGTATGAGAACTACTGAACTCAGACTTACCGCAACAAAAGCAGAACCAGAAGTAATCCTCTTAGTTGGTCTTTAATTATGCACGTCCAGAGAACCAGAGAACCTTTTTTTGGGGTTTTGGAGAAACAAGGAATGTCGGTAGCCCAAGGTAATTACGGTGATAGTAACGAAAAAGGATTGTGTGCTTTAAGGATGAACGAATTCGTGTATTCAAAATGGTGGAATGTGTCAACAGAACATATTCGGCTGGACAATGACGGATGATTTATTGGGTTTTGATGAACCCTTTAAGCACCGCTTAGATACCTAAACAAACACAATTATTGTTTGAAAGTCGGCATTAAAAGAACACCAATGCCATGAAATGTTACTCCGTGGGCCAGTTAATGGGGATAGCTTCAAATGAAAGCTTGAAGAGTTAAGAATCTGAATGTGTAACTATGATTAAAATAAGCTATGATTGTACTTCAAAGCCAAAATCTCTCAAATCCTTTAAAACACACTCAGTGCAGAGCAGTTTGCCCAAAGTTGAAGGGTTCGTCGAACCGCCCCATCTTGCGAATCCGAACGTGTCCAGATTTAGTTTATCTAAAGCCTCCTCTAAAACATACTTCAAACAAAACAAATCAAATTGCCCGGAAATTCAATTAGTAGAAGGAAATGCATCCCGAAGTGCAAGCAAGGACGAGCAGGACCTTTATTTATGCTGCGTGTAAAATTTTGAATTGAATGCAACATTTCTGTCGTGACTAATTTAACAATTGCGTCATTTAAACATTCGGGGAAAAGGTTTTGTTTGTCTGTGTGAAACCCTTGTGCAAGGATCTTTGAAAGTAATAATTTTAAACCGCAACTAATTGCGAAATGAAATACAAAAACGGTCGAGGGTGACACGCTCCAGCACTTTCAAGGGTTTCAAAAATTGAATAAAATTCAAATTCTGCTAAGGTTATCAGAAATTTGCATCTTCCACAGGTTCCCCCGAGATGGCGTTCATCCACGCATTGGCAGCAGCCACAACGACCAGTTTCATCGCTCGTGCCTGCCGAGATGGACAATTGGCTTCATGTGGATGCTCCCGGAGTTCACGACCCAAACAGTTGGCCGACGATTGGACTTGGGGTGGATGTGGGGATGATTTGGAATTTGCATACAAGTAAGTGTTTATATTTTATTTTCTTGTTTATTTATTTGTTTTTCATTAAAATTTGTTAAATATAATCCAAAAGTCCTGTTGACGTTGTACATATGAAAATCGGTATAATAAATTTTGTGTGCCACTGGACTCATTGGAATCTCATGATGGTGTCATGAGAAAAAGTCAAAGTTTTGTCAAGTGCATGAAAAATTATTTTTGATTGTAATTTATGGAATTTTCGGGGGTACATAAATTACCTTTTAAAATGTAATACAAACATGTCCTGTACATGACACCGGTTCGGTGCCTGAAAAAACAGATAGATAATCCAACAAGTTTTTCATGGAAATGCATTTTGTCCAATTTACCCTGGATCCGGTAGTGGGTTTACAAAAGTCACAACGACCTGAGGCTTACCTACCCAGATCCAAGGGATTACGAGGGATTTTCATTTTGTCCATACACGACACACGCCACCGGGCGGGAATCGAGTTTTGCCGCCAAAATACTTTTCCTTGAACTAGATTCCCTGGAACCAGGCGCTCAAAATGCTAAGTTGGTCGTTAGAACCTGGAGTTGAAGGTGAAACCTGACGTTGCCACAAACATGTGACTTTTATTGATTTGTTTTCATTCCTTTTGCACTGTCTGGGATGACGTTCCATCGACTGGCTTTCATTCTTTGCTGGGGCTTGCTCAACATTAGTTAGGGGAGTTCAACTGTTTGAGGTGAAACCACAATTCCTGAAACTGTTTAAATGATTCATGATCCTTAAAGAAAACATATTTGCCAAAATAATATAATGGTGATATCAACATTATTAAAATAATTTTCTATTTTACTTAAGAAGAATTTAAGAAAATTCATTGAATTAATTAAAAAAGTTTAATTTGTCGAACCTAAAAATTGTTTGAGAAACTGTGGTGTAGAGAAGTGAAATTCGAATTTTGAATACGCCTCGCACATAGGCAAAACATAAAAACAATTGCACGAGGTGTGGTGTAGTTCGGCTTGCCGTTCATCAGGCGTTCACGTTAATTCGTATGTGAATGGAATGTGTAGAGTGAATTCTTCGAATTGTTCAGTGAATCTCTTGGATTTGACGAGGAATTTTCAGCTGATTTGGAGTAGAAACGTGTGTCTACATTAAAAACATTCTTATACACGACTGTGGAATGGAATTTGAGGAATGTAGAGTGTGAGATTTTCCTGTTTCATGGGAAATTCCATTCGGATGTCTGTGAAGGTTCAGAGGTAATTTTGGGAAGATTTGAGCTTCTATTCGATTTTGTGTGGTGTAAAATGTTTCTATTGTAGAGTGACATTTAAATGAAGGCATTCCATGGAGGTATTTCCGTACTAAGTGGAATAATCAAGTCGTCGTCTATGGGACTTGAATCCATCATTTGTGGTCGATTGAATACAACCGACCCGGAACAGAATGAAATTCTTGATAAAACCACATACGGAAAACGCAGACAGACAGGATTTATTCAGTAATGTGAAAATCCGGACTTTCGTTTTCTTCTTAAAAGGACACAAACACGTCACCAAGTCGTTCCCAAGGCATACGATGCGGTCATACACAGCAAGCAACAAGTATAGTCCGAAACTAAAGACATTTTCTAGCTCACTTTGCCCAAACAAAACTTTCATTTTTGTAATTCGACCATATCAGGCGTCAAGGATACACCACAACAAATGCCTTCCATTTCGTCCAATGTCAATTTCCAAGAAAATTCAATTTTCTCCCCCAAAGGACTTGTGTGTGTCCTTCTGTGTCCATCTGTTGATTTTCCTTTAAGATGATATTGAAGAAATTTTCGTAACCTGTAAGTCATGATACCTTGGTAGGATTCTTAGAAGTTTCTAATCCAAACTATCGTCTATGACTTGCGACTTGATTGATGGATCTTAGAACAAAGTTCTTATGGACACTAGGCAGATTTGTGCCGAAACAAACGGATGACGACACCATGCATTCCACCGGAATCCATGTGTTAGAGTATTCAAACATTTCCCAAACCTCCCAAATGCCTTAAAACCTTATCGAACGAATCGTGTTGAATGTCTTCCAGACGAAATCCATGAATTTCATGAATTTCATGAATTGAGAATCAGCTGGAATCCGTAAATAAATTGAACAATCTTCTTGTTGTAGGTATCATCTTATATTCCTTTCTCAAATCTTCCAGATTCTCACAGAATTTCATCGACATCCGTGAGAAGGAACGCAAACGTGGACCACGTGGACTTGTTTCAGTCCCGCCAAAACACAAAATGGACGACAAGAGTATGGAATCACCGAATGGAATACAGGAATCAACAACAACAAACAGTTTATCCACAACGAACGATACAAATCAGGACAACGGAACCGGAAATTCAATTAATTTTAACAGAAATGATAATTCTTTCAAATCAGAAGACTTGCTGGAACTGCAGGAGAAGATCACCAAAGAAATCTTGAACTCGAAACTTCAGGAAAAGGAAATGCTCGAGTTGCAGGTGAGAATGAAATTAACATTTAATTTAAATTTAAATCGGATTAACGTTCAAATTTGACCGGAAACGATTCCAATAAAGCTTAACTTGAATATTGCATAAATTTCGGCGTTTTCTTTTTAAATACAAAATTCTCACATTTATTATGAAAATTTTCCAGGAGAAAATCAACCGGGAATTATTGAATTCGAGAGTTTTCAATATGGAACATCATGCCGCTGTTTATGGTGGACGTAAGCCACATCAAAGGAACGGTTTTGGATCATCGGGTGGTATGAATCGTATTAAAAATGGCGCTTCGGCAAAGGCACGAAGTTTAATGAATTTGCATAACAACGAGGCTGGGAGAAGGGTGAGTTTGAAATTTGAAAGTTTCTCGTGTGTGGTAGCTTTGTCTGGGTTGTTTAACCCATGAATTTTAGTGGGAAAATTCTATTAAACGTTTTCTACACATTTCCACCGATTTGTTCCTTAAATTTTCATTTTGAACCCAGGAGGAAATGATACGATACAAATGTTGTTTTAGAAATGTCAGACATTTTGTTGAAATCACATAAAACTCCATTTCTGTCAAGTGTCCTGTGAAATAAATTGCCTTGTACAACTGTCAACACTTGACCAGGTGTGCTTCTCACACTCCAATAAATCCTCGGTAACCGGTCTGTCATCACAGATAATACTGATTTCTCATCTCCATGCAACGTAGGTCTTATGTCCTACTCGTAACTCGTTCCTTGGACTCTCTCGAAAGAGTTTTCTTTCGAAGTGAGAGGAAGGTTTCGAGAGCATTCTAATTCATATCTATTACAAGATTATCAAACCAAAATAAAATTTTATTAATTAATGTCCCAGGCTGTTATCAAGAAAACCCGAATCACGTGCAAATGCCATGGGGTTTCCGGTTCCTGCAGTTTAATCACGTGTTGGCAGCAATTGTCATCGATACGAGAGATAGGTTAGTGACTGGGATAAAAAATGGTGTGTTCCGATGATAATTTTCGCTTTGCGTTTTAGGTGACTACCTTCGGGAGAAATACGACGAAGCAACTCAGGTCCGACTCAATAAACGAGGACGCCTCCAAGTTCGGGATACCCGCTATAAAATCCCGACTGTCCACGATTTGGTTTACCTGGAGGAGAGTCCTGACTGGTGTCGAAACAGCAGGGGACTGCAATGGCCTGGTTTGTGACTTTGATTCAATTTCATATATAAAATTCAAATGATTCGTTTCAAAATTTCCAAAGGAACCCACGGAAGGATTTGCAACAAAACGTCTGCAGGTTTGGATGGATGCGTTATCCTGTGCTGTGGACGAGGATACAACACCAAGAAAATCGTTGTCCGTGAGAGGTGTAACTGCAAATTCCATTGGTGTTGCCATGTGAAGTGTGAGACCTGTGTCAAAGTGACCGAGGAGCATACGTGTAAATAAAAATTTAATTTAACGGCTATGAGTACTCGAACATGAACTGTTTCTGGGTACTGAGTTCATATTTGGTTGTAGTATTTATATTAGAGTTACTACTAAGAGGATTTTAAGGATTTCATCTTGAATTTGATTTCCGCCATTTTAAAAAATTCCAGTGGGCAAAACAGAATTAATTAAAAGTTTTTAACATTTAACAACAATTTAAAATAAATAAAAATTAAATTTGAAAATTCAATGAAAAACAAATTACTGTTAATTATATAAGTCTCAATGTGTTTTTACTTTGAGAGGTCCTGTAGTCGTTTAAGTAATTTATTCGCTAAGCAATTCCTAATTAAAATTGTATTTAATATAAATTAACTTAAATTTAATTATTATTAGCTGCTGATATTGTAGAAATTAGAATTGTAATTAATTTTATTGTGTTGATGTAAATTTCATTTTGTTCGTTTAAGATTAATTTAAAATTAATTTTTTTAATTACAACTTGATGTTGAATCATGTTTCATGATAATTGAAGGAAAATTATTGTTTTAATAAACAATTTTGAGATTTTCTTCAGACATTACCTACTTTCTTACTGTGAATTTCAAATGGATTTGACTAATAAATCAGCTAAAAGTCTAAACAATCGACGACATTTTGGTTTTTATTCATATTTATTTCATATTTATTTTCTAGCAATTAGGATAACAGAGTTATTCACGAATCATTCTGCTGATAACTGAGATACCTCCACAGAATCTTTTAAGAACTGAAATGTACAACAATTTGTGGTGGACAGACAACCCTTCTGCGTTCTGGCATGATATATGAAACCACCCTGGAGGGTTGTAAAAGAATACAGAACCTTTTAAAGGATAATTTACACAACAGTAAATAGTTGATAAAACTTTTTTGGATAGATAATAGCTCGTGTAATGATAAGAAGACTTTCGCGATAAGCAGTCACCGGCAATGGAGGATACTACTTCCGAATTTAGTTTAGATTTAGACAAAGTTTAGTGGAGTGGTTTACAGACCGGATGTATTTAAAATTACTTGACAATTACTATGAAATTTACTTTCAAATCTTACGTCAAAGTGTTTTCCTCGATCCTCTTCGTAGCGTTCATCCATCCAGGACGAGTTGCGGCCAACCCGAATATCGACTACGAGAAAAAGTGGGTTTCTCAACAACCATGATAGATTTAAAATCATATACAGGTTCTTGAATACTATATCCTATTCCAAAGTATGTAATTCGGATATTGACAATTGGATATAAGGACACGCAATTCCAAATTCCAGTTAATCGTTGGACGCGCCATGTGATAAAGAATACAGCAAACAAGTGGTTTCGTATATCTCTTGATATGTCTATGGATATTGATCAGTTTATTGTGTTTATCAAATGGATTAAACATGTTTTGTGGTGTTAAGCGTGTTTTGATATGAAACTTACATGGAAAAATTTGTGCTCGTGATATAAATGATGTCAAAACACACTCTGTTTATTGCTACGCAACTGAACACAGTTAAACAGCCTTAGTATACTCGCAAATGGAAAGGTCCTGTTGGGATTCACATTTGAAATCATACAAATTCGTTGAAACAATTTGAAAATCAAAATTTAATCCCGTGTGTCTGTGCGTGCATATTGGGAACACAAACTTACATTTGTTTGATATATGGATTCTCGAATACACGTGCAGACAGGCAAATAGCTTAGAACCCGTTTCTTTCAAATATGTTTCTTCGAGTTGTTTTGTTGTTTGCTGGAACTTTTTGGTTACTTTTTATGTTTTCGTTTTTATGATTACGGTTTTGGTGATCAGAGACGTTTTAAAAGTTTTTCAAATTGTTTTTGTTAAATTATTTTAAGAATGTCATCTAAAGTACTTTTCTCGTTATTCAAAGATACAATGGAGGATGTGACAGAGAGCTGTGCAGCATCAGTTGCAAGCACGGAAGTTCTGAAATGCTTGGCTCGGATGTGGATATGTCGATGGGGGTAAGCATCCATGAGTCTAGGAAGGAGTTCATGTGGAATTCTGAAATTTATTCAAAGCTTTCTGTAAGCCAGTTAGTCTCATTTTAACATAAATATCTTCCAGGAATATCCTTGCAAGCAAATCAAACTGAAGATTCACAAGTACTCATTCATCGGATCGAAGATTCCCGAGTCCTGGCAAGCATGGAAGCGTCCAGTGACAGCATTGGAGATATCACACTCGCCGATAGATGAAATCCACCCAAACGCGTTTGTGAATCCTTGTTTTTCGGAAACGGTCATTTTGATATTGCACTCGCTGAATTTGAAAACCTTGTCTTATGGAGTTTTCAATGGTCTGCACAATGTAGTGTCATTGACGATTTCCCAGAAAACGCCAATCGAGCGAGTGAACAGGCAAGTTTTGTCGCCGTTTAGAAACAGACTGCGCAATTTGACAATTCAAGCTCAGATGAAGTCTGTTGAGCTTTTTCGATATTGTGACGACTGCATGGACATAACCAGCCTTGATTTGTCGAAAAATAATTTTGGAGACATCAACAGTGCGGATGTGTTTAATAATTTCAGTCGTTTAAAGTATTTGAATTTGTCACGGTCGCACATTACGTTTCTTCCGACTGGGTTTTTCGATGTGGTGGGGAAAACCTTGAAGATGTTGGACTTATCCTACAACAAACTAAAGTATTTGTCGGCAACGCATATGAAGCCCATCATTCACAAGGACTCTCAGGTGGAGATTGATTTGTCCCGGAATCCCTACAAATGCGACTGTACTCTAGCGCCACTGACTTCTGTGATCGCCAAGTTCACCAAGCATTTTGTGAGAGTCCACAAGATCATATGCGACGAGCCGGAGTCATTCAAGGGGGAATACCTAGTCTTCAAATTGTTTCTTACATGCGAAGCTAGTGCGGGAAAGAATTTGACCGACGCAGCCAGCGTGAATTCGCTTGTCCCAGACAAATTCAAGAAGGACGTCACTAAGCTAATGTGTCACTTCAAGCAGTGCCAGGGGAAGAAGTGCAAGACGAACGCAAGGTTCCCTATCAATCTGCGGCGAGTTCAGGGGACACTCGAGTTGACAGTCCAGGATGATGGAAGTGTCGAGGTTCACGTGTCCAACGTTGACGGAGAATTCGGAATCTTGTGGTTCAAGAAAACCACCAAGAGGTACTACCAGATGGACATCAACCACAAGGAGTTCGGCCTGGGCTGCACTATCGATGTCGATGGACCGATCATCATAGACAACTTCGAACAGGACGTTCCATACTTAGTGTGTCTCGTGAAAAAGGACGATCTCTACATTTCTCCCTGGAGCTGCTCCTCATTCCGTTCCGGGGATAGTTACTCGAAGTCCAGCTACTGGTTGACACAGAGTGCCAAAAGTATCGTCATTGCATCGTCCATAGGCGGCGCAGTTTTCGCACTAGTCCTGGGGGCGTACCTCTTCTTTTTCATTATGAAGAGGAGACCGACTATCCTGAAGAGAAGCAAACGCGTCGTTGTAGCCAAGAAGGATTCAAAGGACATCCTCGTATTGCCGAGAAACAGAAAATCCAGAGACCGCCCCTACGAAACCCTCGATCCTCAAAGGTAATTTTTGTTCATGAAATGCCTGCGCTGATCCTTCCATCCTTTTCAGACGCTTGCCTGGCCACAGATTTAACAGCAACTTGACTTATGCTTATCCTAACATTTACGAAGCACTGTATGCCGCTGACAACAGGCGCAGTTATGACGAGGTATCTATCTACTACAGCTCGAATATTTACTCGGGTCTGTCTCGGCCTCCAAAACGATTCTCAAATGATCCGCTGCCAATGCTGCCATCTACCGAGAAAGACGAGAACTTCTACTCCGATTCTTGTATCAGTGAGAGTAGAGCATGACATTGAGGGTTTTGTTTTGTCAATTATAAGTTGAAATTCCTTTTCTGTCAATTATAAATGTCGTTTCTGTGTTAGTTTTCGTTGAATAAAGGAGAATTTTAGATTAAGAGAAGAGATGTGTTTTAGGTAGCACAATCATTTGATATACCTTTAGCAGTTCGACAATTCCTTCAAACACAGCGGTATCTCATACCCGCACTGAAGTGATTTTTACAGCTCTAAATTTAATTAGACTACGAGTTATTATCGAGCGATAGTGATATCAATTAAATACCGAATTGATATAGATAACAAACGGATTTCGTGGGAGAGTTTCAAGGGATTGAGGCATAGAACTGTGAGTGTCCGAAGTCAGTCAGTGTCAGTCCTTACCAATTGAATTAGATGAAAATTTGTGCTCTTCGTGATAGTCCTGGGACAACAATGAATTGGAAAATACGGCACAGGAAAAGTTTTAAATTGAAACAAGTCGGCGAAAGCAATGTTCGGCCGAGAGTGAGGTTAGTTGTCTTCGAATCATTAGAAATTTGTCCCTCATTTGTTCAAGAATAAAATCGGTTATGATGTATTTGCTGATATAAGCTAGATACAAGTGCATCTTTGGTGATATTCAAAAGGATTTTTATTTTCAAGGAGTTAAATGACGGTGATCCAATCCCGGTCTTCCATTTTCAAAATCATGACAGTGGCGAACTTATAAATAATTTTTTATCACTAGTGAATTATGACTTGTGACATATGGTGCTGTTTTGAATTTACTGGAGCGTGTCAATTGTGTGGGATATATTATTGATTGAGTGCATTTTGTTGCCTTAAAATTATAAGTAAATCCAGAAAACTAGAAATATCATATAGCACTTTATCAGTCGTACTGCAGTCTCAGGAATTGTTCTAATAACATGGAAGGACTTCTCACAGTTTACAGCAGAATTGAACTCTGCATTCCCTGCATGTCTCGTCACATTTTGCCGCACTCCCGACCAACGAGTGTTCGCGACCAAATTGTGTAAATTGATCGACATATCTAATGCGGAGCGACTGCATACATAGTCGCCCATAGTATGTCCGTGGCATTTCATTAACACCGATTACAGTAGCATCATTTCACTTGCAAGTAATTTGCAACATTTATAAAGTAAAACTCTTTGCTTTTCCAGTTTAAGGGGGATTCTCTTGTTTCTTGGACTAACAGTGTCGTGTGGATTTCTTTTCACGTACAACATATACGCAGGAACAGTGGCACCAGACACAAAGTGAGTATCTTTCAACTAGGATGTAAATTTTTTAAAAACAGTTTTTCAAATTCAGTTCAACGAATGGCCCCTCGTCGAGGTCATTAAATGCCACACAGTATGATGGATTCGTAGGAAGTTGGGATATTGAGTGCACGTTGAAACCGCCTTGTGCAGTAACCTGTACTAAAGGATATACAACAAATATCAACAGGATAATAGTAGAAACAGCAGCAGGATGTTCGCCTATACAGCTCCGGATGTATTCATGTGTCTTCGATGAGCACAAGATGCCGAAGATGTGGATAAAAAGTGCGGTGGCTGTGGAGTCCTTGGAAATTCTCGATTGTGGAATACAACAAATTGAAAATGAGGCATTTAATACGGAGGTTTTCCGTGGCACGACTCTGCTTTACTTGACTAACATTGGAGTGACGAGGCTCGGTGCGAAAACGTTTCTCGGTTTGCATTCCCTCAAAGACTTAACACTATCTATATCCTCATCGGAGTTGAGCTTAGACAACTTTCTAGAGCCAGTCCAGAAAACACTGGGACACTTCAGTTTCACATTCACGTCCCACAAATTGTCCCCAGGAGCAATTTTCGGCACAACGCTCATGCAAAACTTGAACATCGTTGACTTGCGCGGAACGATTTTCGACGACACGGTCAATGAAACGTCATTCGATGCATTGGCGGCGGTGCAAAGCTTGTATTTAGCAAACTGCCAATTAACCAAACTCCCAGATGGGTCACTTTCTGTCGTCCAGAGGACAATTAAACTTTTGGACTTGACTGGGAACTTCATCACGCATCTCTCAGGGTCAGTTTTTGAAAGCCTTCTTACCAGTAGCCCCTTCGCAGTCCAGTTGGCTGACAATCGATTCCACTGCGACCTGGAGTTGATACCATTCGTACTGTCCTACGAACAGCACCGCAGCAAATTCAAAGGACAACTTTTCTGTTTGACGCCACATCCTTTGAGAGGTCACGAGTTGAATAGCACTGCTATTAAGGCGTTGAACGAGATGCCAACAACTCCTCCAACTACTCAAAGTCCACCTCCGGAAAACGAAATGGCTTCAGTAACTGGACGCGCCTTAACCTTCCAATGCGACAGCTGCACTTCCCTGGAATGTGACATGGGAGCAGACAATTCAAAAGAGACTGTGAAAGTTGCTGGGCAAAGTGTCTCTTTCACAGTGGAAGCGTCCTCGCCACAGAGTATCGTCATCAAAATTTTAACCTCAAACTTTGAAGGAAGCATTTTCTGGCACGCCACTGAAGGGAATGTCTCCTCCGTTGAAGTATCAAACTCAACTTCCAGCTGTCTCAGCCAGAAATCTGGATCAGAAGTCCACATCCAGGGACTGGCAGAAAACAAGACTTACCTCTTCTGTCTACTCGGTAAAGCCTCCATTTTTGTATCCCCGTTCGACTGCAAGTCTTTGCGGATGCCATTTTTGAAAGACGAGGATGACACCTGGATCACTATGCACGCCAAAGACATCCTGGTCACCATGCTGACTCTGATAGCTGTGTTCTGCATGATGCTGGGCGGCATTTCCACCTATTGCTTGGTCAGGTACAAGCCGTCATTGTTGAGAGCTAGGAAAACTGAAGGTGACGGTTGTGGAGAAACGACCAAGTCCAAGGAAATAACCAGAGCGAGCACAAGCAGTGAAGACACAGCCAACACGGTGGAGTCGTGTCAGAGGTGAGTGAAAATGAAATTTTCATTTCAAGATAAAATGTTATCTGTTCCTTATCCCTATAGCTTTACATTCCACAATCCACAAATTCAAAGAAAGATTTCAACCATAAGTGCTGGGAGCGGAATGACGTACGTGACTCCAAACACATACGAAGCGGTCCGATATTCTAGCACGTATGACGAGCCTCCTGCCGGGACCCCTCCAGATAGGTCACCTCCTCCTCTGCCCCGGCGGACGTACACCCAGGATCGGTCAAAGTTGAATCAAACGCTTCTGAAACCAAGGCCTGAAAGCACTGCTTGACATTCATTGTTTTCTTAATAATAGTACCTATAGCAAAATTTTTATTTAAGGCAAATGTAATTGTTGGTAACTTCACATGGTTGATAAACAAAGAAATTATACTTATTATTAGGGAGATCGAAAAGTGTACTTATTAAATGAGTGCAGTTGTACCCAATATCCAAATTCATGGAGCCAACTTAAAAAATGTTAGTGTGGATCTATCGTGGTTATCAAACATTATCCTAATAAAAATTAAATTATTTAAAAAAATATTGGTATAGTAATATGCATGTGTGGACATAATTTTTATAAAAATATTTATTAAAATAACGTAATAAAATTTTTTTTATAATAACATCTATGTGTTTTATTCACCAATAATTTGTTTGAAATTCTAGCGGTCGAAAAATATTGCACTGAAGAATTGCTAAAAGAAAACTAGAAAGATATATGAAAAGAAAAGAAAGTGGAAAACGTCAAAATCAACGAATACAGTTCCAAGAATAGAGATCCTCAAAAGCTACACCATTCGCACTCATTCAGCGATAAAATCACTAACAGAAACACATTTTAATTTTCTCATTCAAAAAGAAGAGAAAATGCTTTATTCCCCAGAACCTGACTCATGAAAGTTTAAGGGATGCACTCCGCCATCTGTCATACTCGACTCCGCAACAACATGCAAATGCCGCAACCAAAAATAACGATTCCGATGCGATAACCTCGTTGCCATCTTGTTAACAATGTCAGACATGATGGATTTTGCCTGTTCCTAATAACATGACAACCGGAAATAAAAGATTATGGAAAAAGGTTTTCGTAGGATGCATTTGCGTCCGCGTTGTCAAAGTGTCAAGTTATTGCTATGAGTGTCATAGTGCCAATTTTGCTTTTGGTCATTTTTAAATCAGTCCAAAGCCTCGAGGAATGCGAAGCGCCAGAGTGAGTCATGAATTTTGGATTTAAAGGAACAGAAAATTGAGTTTCACGTTTCGCATTACAGTTTGTCTATGCAGGAGATTTTGATGATTCAAAATGGGTCCTTGTCCGGTTGCAGGTTTGTCTCTTGTGCATGCAGTGTCAATTGTTTCGGTGTTCCAAAAGATGTGCGCCGAGAGGTAAAGTCGACGTTGAAAAAGGTGCAGAATTTTTTTGTATTTGAAATTGCTGTGAATTTATGTGTATTTCTTGCAGCATATACTATCACATTCGGCACCGAAAGGGAACTGTTCTTCATTGACGTCTCTGATCATTAGGAACTCTGTCTTCCGGAAGCAGGAACTCGACTTTGAGTGGCTGCATACGTCTGTGAAGATATACGAGTTTGAGGTGACAGACAGCAAAATTAAACATATCCAACCTGAAGCTTTCAACTCTTTCGACTTCTTGTACACGTTCAGTATCAAATTGGAGCACGTAAGTGTGCGAAATCTGGAAGGAGGTGCTCTTCTCGGTCTCACGAAACTTGAGTTCCTGACAATAGTGGCCCCGGTCCATTTCATTAGTCGCAGTTTCCTTCAACCCGTCCGTACTTCGTTGAAACACTTGAAACTTTCAGAGATGACCAAATCTGTGAAACTCTCCGAAATTTTCGGAGTTAGCAGCATGTCTAATCTGAGGTATCTCGACTTGAGTGGAAACAATTTCGGAGACATTTCGGATATCAGCTTCCTCAAAAACCTGCCTGTGCTGAGATCTTTGAAATTGACCCATTCCAACGTTAAGTCCTTGCAGTCTGGTAAGTTCAAATCATACTCTGAGCAGTTGAGAACAGTTGACTTGTCCTACAACCACCTAAAGACCATAGATCCAAAGTTATTTTCTATCTTCTACGAGAACCGGCGCACATTTTTTTATCTTGGGAATAATCCCTGGGCTTGCGATTGTCGCTTCGAGAAGTTTGTCTCATACGTCCGCGAGAACAGTGAGATGTTCGTCGACCAACCACTTTGCAAGGAACCCCAGAAATTCAAAGGCAGACCCATCAGCCTCGTGAAACCCTACTGCACGGTGGATACTACAGCATTGGAAAGCGCGTCCACAACGATAGATTTGCACGAGAGTACACTGGGGTCAACGAGCAGTAGTGTGGACAAGATTTGGGACGTTGTCACGACCCAACTTCCCGATCCGGAAGATGTGATCCACTTCAAGTGCCCAGGAAGAGTCAATCACACATCCAGGTACGACGAGACTATTTTGAACCACCTTCACATAGCTCCACCTCTGTATGAGTTTTACGTCACCCAGGCAGGCGCAACATCTGTCAGAGTGACAGTCGAAGAATTCCAAGAAGTCCCTATAGTGGTGTGGTACAATGACCAATTCCAGCAGTCGACTGATTGCCAACTGTACGAGGAGCACTTTGTCTTGATCGAGGGATTGGACCAGAACGCCACGTACGTGTTCTGCCTGTTACCGTACGGCACCGCCTGGACTTCACCGCTCAATTGCCAACCGTTCTTCCTCCCGGTCTCATCGCCAGATGAAGATGAAATCTGGCTCACCGAGGACTATAAAACTCTCCTTATCAGTTTGTACTGCTTAGTGATAGTTTCTTGCTTTTGTCTGGGGGGATTTCTCTCGTACCTCGTTGTTCTAAGGGAGCCAACGCTTCTTAGAGGGAGCAAACACGTTGTGATCGTTGAAGAAGATGAGTACGAACGAATTTACAGTAGACGTATTCCACCAAACCAGCCTCCACCGTACACTTGTCTGGATTGGAGTTCCTATGAAGTACCGGACCACATTTATGATGGACATCCACTGAGAAATCTCACTTACTTAGATAATTGTCCAGAAACACCACCACCACTTCCAAGGAGAAATTCACTTTGCGAGGGCCGGAAAATAGATTAGAATCTAATTTTAATTGAAAACAAATTGTATATCACGATAAGACAGTGTTTCAATAAATGTATCTCTAACAAACTAAAAAACTCTGCTTTTATTTATGGAAGAAAATATATTTGAAGGCAATATTGGCCACAAAATAACTCAAAGTCAAAACAAGAAAAAAACGTAAGCAGAAAGGAAAACGAAATACAACATTTGAACGTCTGAGCAAAGCAACACAACGAAAACGAGACGAACAATCACGTGGATCGCATGACCACAGGGTGACTCATGATTGTTCATGAATCTCAGTTGAATGTTCCCTCCAGAGGGCTAGGATATTTGTATCTTTCTTTGTTCACCTTGTTGCCGAAGTAAGTAGCAGCAATGCAATAAAATCAAAACCATTAGGATATTGCCGTGAAGTACCTGCTAATCGAGTTATCCAATAGCCCCTCGAGTTACCAGCGTAGTGATATTGTTATCGCATCCTTATCAGAACATTGAATTTTAATTAGCTTTTGATGTCCACTTATCGTATTGTGAAGTGATAAAGAATAAGTGTTGAGGATAATCTGAGGAAAGTCATGAGCAATAAATTACTCTAGTTCGGACAAAGATGGAATTAGGAGTGTTAATTTCTCTCGCGGTTTTGGGGCAAATCCATACTGAATCCGAGGAGAATCAGTGAGTATTAGTGATAGATCTACGAGTATGCTTCATTAAAATCATGATTTTGCCCCAATAGAACAACGATCAGTAATATTACGACAGGATGCAACTTTACCGAATCGTCCTGTATCATGGAGTGCAGCTATTTGAAGGATAACATTCGTGACGCTATAATTCTGACATTAGTGAAAGTGATTGACCATTAAGTTTGTTCAATTCGTTAAAAATATTAGCAAGATGTTTCGTTACAGTATCAAATCAAGGAAATTTACGAGCACACAGAGTGCAGTCTAATTTCAGCGGTTAAAATACGAAATTCCACATTTCGCCGGCAGATGTTTGACGGTTTAACACTGGCCAACACAAAATTAGGGTACGAGTTAGAGATATCGGACAGTGATTTGCAGTACATTCAACCGGAGTCGTTCAATTCATTCGAGTTTGACCAACTCTTCAGCCTACAGCTCCTGAACGTGAATATCCCAAGCCTGGATGGAGGAACTCTGTTGGGGTTGGCAAACTTGGAGTTTTTGACAATAGTGTCGCCACTGCAATACATCAGTCGCAGTTTCTTTCAGCCAGTGGCTACATCCTTGATGCATCTGAAACTTTCTGGGATGGACAGAAGGATTTCTCTAGGAGATCTCTTCGGAGTCAGTGAGATGACAAAGTTGAAGACACTCGATTTGAGTAAAAACGACTTTGGAACGCTGAATGAAAAGGCGATCCTTCAGAACGTACCTGTACTGCACTCACTGAACCTCGCAAAATCGAAAATTGTGGCTATTACGGCTGATATCTTCAGTGGAATCGCGGAACATTTGGAAACTCTGGATTTGAGTGAGAACTTGTTGACTACCATCACCGCGCAAATCTTTCATACTGTCGTCAATGACCAACGGACGTTTATATATCTCGGCGAGAACGATTGGGTCTGTGATTGCGCCCTGAATGACTTCAATGCGTTCTACCAGAAACACCGGAACATGTTCATCGATTTTGTGATCTGCAAAAGTCCGCCAGAGTTCGAAGGAAAAGTCATTGACGAAGTGAAGCTGGTTTGTGGAAATGAAAGTGTCGTTCCGACAACAGAAATGATAAAATTCGAAACCACTGGAAATCCATTAACACCGACTTCCATTGGGAGTAGTTCCCAGAAACCACCAGACAGTGAAGACGACTGGATTGGAGGACTGGTGCCGGAGTTCCCGAAGCAGAATGACATCGTGCAGTTCACGTGCACTTCCAGGAAGCAAAAGATAACCACTGTTGATTACCTTTACGTGGCTCCTCCACTCTATGAGTTTTCAATCACTTTAGAGTCTGAAGATGCTGTCAGAATCACAATCCAAGACTTTGACAGGTTGCCAGTAGTTCTGTGGTTCGACGACAACCAGATTCATGGACCGCAGAGTGTCTGGGACGACGTGACCGATTGTCGTCTCTACGAGGACACATTTGTCGTCATAGAAGATCTGGCAGTGAATGTCACCTACACCTTTTGTCTGATCCCACTCGGTGAATCCTTTATTTCTCCCCTGAACTGTCAACCGTTCTACATCCCAGCACTATCGGCGGAACACGACCAGGTGTGGCTCACCACCGACAACAAGGCACTCATCGTAAGTCTCTACTGCGTTATTGTAGTGTCTTGTTTCTTCCTCGGTGGTTTTCTCTGCTACCTCGTAGTCAAGGAGTACCCGATTTTGCTGAAAGGCAGCAAACATGTTTTTATCGTGCAAGACAGCATCTATGAGAGGATCCCATCAACACGGAGGAAAGGCTCAGCCACTAGCTCCATCTACAGTATCCAGTAAGAAACGTACATCTCATAAATTCCTCACACGTTTTGTGACAATTTTCTCTCTTCCAGAAAGACACCACCACCACCCTACGTGACCTACGAGGCTCCGCTCTATGAAGACGTGATGAAAATCAAAGCACTCGAAACTATCCCCGATGCAGATTTATGTCCCAACTCCCCACCGCCTGTCCCCAAAAGGAATTTGAATTTTTCATTATAAAATAAAGTAGCGTCACTTTGAAGTATCTCAAGACTCTTACCTTCCTGATCTACTGCGTGTCTGCGTCACTGTGTCAGCGACAATTTTTGACGATTGCATCACAGCACAAAAGTTCACTGCCTGCTCTGCAATGGATGCGTTCAGTAAGATAACATAGCATTACGAAAAGTCAAGCTATTTTTATAACATTCTTGAAAATAGTATCCGCGAATTTATCCCCATCAAAAATAACCCATCAACAACGTGCTATTAGCAAGTCCTTCAATTTAAAGCGGGTGGGAAGGGGATTGATTGACCCACAGTCGCGTGTAAATGCGCTGTAAAATCCACTTATGACATTATAGCGATTGTAGCGCTACAAAATGCTGCTATTCTTAACAATTTTGCAGCTTTTACAGGACTATAAACAAAATATTTTATTTGTGACTTGTGTGAGAAGATACATCTTCGGATACATTGGAGACAAATTAAAATTCTCTCGCAAACGGCTGCATGTTTCGCACCACAGACTCGTCAATCAGGTGAAACAGTATACATGTAGGTGAGAAATTTGGCAGACAATAGTGACATTCTGCAAAACAACAATAATTTTGTGACATGTCGTTTTACTTGAGACAACATCAACCACATGGTTCTATTTATGATCGCAATTTTTGTGAGAAACAAAAATAAGAGAGTGCATTCTTGCAATTTTGTCTTGTTTACGTGAAATTTATGCATCGTAAAATTCACTTCTTGGCAGAATATGACATTTGCGAAACAATTATTTTTATGCTGATTGCCTTTCCGTACAGAAATGTGACACAAATGCAACAATGTGTTCCACCAAAATTCAAATCAGTGGATATTCGTTGTATGGAGACGAGAAATCTTTATTTTGAATAAAGTTGTCCACTGTAATTCACAATCGAAGGTACAAAATGTGTCCCAGTGTCATAAGCATGAAGACGAATTAACGGTTCACAGTCTTTGGTTCAGCTAATCAATCAAATCGAAACTGGTTCTTGTACAATGGCTTACAAACTTTGGAATAGTGGCATACAAATGCGTTTCATGAATTTGTCATCTCTCGGCATTAAGCTAAAGAGAAGCGGTTTCCGTTAATGATAAAGGTAAATTTAGCACCTGATTCGCGTACAGTGTCATCGTTGGTTCTTTTGCTGTCACTACTATTTCATTGACATGGCATTTGAAGGTGTAGCTATGATTCTCACGAAGTGAGAAAATGTGAGACTAAATATCACTTTAACTAAATCTACAATAATATATCCAAGAGTCGACGAAGAATATTTTCCCCATTCTGAAAGCAGCTATAATGCCATATTAGAAAAACCTTCAATGAGGTACAAAACATTTTCGTAATAATACCTTCTTAAAAGAGCAAATAAAACACAGCTAGTATGCAATATTTTACAACAAAATGATATTAATAGCTCGTAAAGATAACTAAATAATTTCATTCATACACCTGTTGTGTGTGTCTTGCCTTTTCAATGAAATGGACAACAGCTTATACATGAATGTTGCGCAACTTTGTATAAGGTTAAACTAACAACACGAAAAATTATTCACAAAAAATGTTTGGATGGCCCGTCGCATTTGATGGATAGAAAGAAAATTCTAAATTTGTGGGTGTTACAATGAAGTATTGTCATACTGATTCGGTGTATCCCCTTAACATCACCTCACGAGGAAGTGATAGAAACCACTATGACCAAGATATTCTGAATTCGACTGAACTCCCACCTTTGGAAATATGCAGTTAATGTGATCTGATGAAATATTAATAATATTAATTGCGATCAATCACGTGACTTGCATTCATCTTGGCAGACATCATGAGCCAACAACAGCCAAACCAGCCGCCATCTGCATTCATGACGCTGATAAATTTAGAAAATTTTCTATTCAAATACTTTTTGCAATTATTCTAAATTTATGAAAAGACCGAAAAAACCAATTTCACTTGAAGGAAATTTAGAAAATAAGTTAAAAAATAAGAAAAACCTTAAGACTTTGGCACGTCTCACGTTTGCAAGATGCTCGTCCCCAAAAAGAATTTTCTCAAAAAAAGAAATTTGAAAATTTTTCCCTGTTACAACGCTTTTGTCTTAGTTAGATCTTTGACTATTCCGTAATTTTGTTATTTAGCTATTTGGTTATTCAACTATTTGGTGATTTAGTGTTGTTGCTCTTGTATCACATCACATCAAAAGCATTCTTGTTGTTTTTGCAATAAGTACTTGTACAAGTACTAGTTCAACAAATTTTGTGATATTCTTGTGTTTTGTTGTAGTTGTCGATGTTGTTTTTGGGTGTTATAAGCGTCTGGTGTTATTATTATTATTTCATATAGTTCCTCTCGAACTTAGTGAGTACTATTTTTGACATTAACCATCATTTCAAGTACTAGAATCAACTATAAACTTTAGTCTTTTAGCTATTTAATTTTTTTTGTGTAGTTTTCTGGTGTATAGCATTTAGGATTTTGTTTTAAATTTATCGCAAAAACGTTGAATTATTATAAGGACGTGTTTTTTGTACGTTATCCGGGTTATTCTGTAACATCTCGGAATTATTTTCATATCGAGAGCAAGAGGTATAGGACCACTCTTGCTGAGCGTTTTAAAGTTTTAAGTCCGTGTCACATTTGTGTTTAAGGGTTTTTTGTTGTTTTTGTAATAATAATTATTAAGTGTTCAACTATTTCTTGTGATATTTAGTGGAAATATTATCTTAGTCAAAGCATCATGGTGAGATTTAATTCATTTTTTCATTGAGTTTTTCCTCCTGGAAGTGTCAATTAGCCAACTGATTTTTAAAATTTTTTGAATTTTATCTCATAACTTTCCATCTTAATGAAATTAAAGTCAATGAGTGATACAGAAATTTCGACATTTTCCTTTATTTTATGAGTTAATGTGTTTATAGCTCTTACAGCAAAAATTCAACCACAAGTATATTAACTATCACCTTAGAAGAACTTTTAATATTACCTCAATTTATTGTGTGAAGGATTTTATCCTGGTATATCTGGTTATCAAGTTATGAAACTCTTTATAAATTATGATACTAATTGATTTTATTGATTCAAAGAAAGTGTAATCGTTTCCAGGAATGTTACATGATTTCACCAGGATTTATCCCCTGAAGATTTATTTACAAATTTGTTCAGATAATCTTCCCACGTTATATGTGAATAACCATCATTACTTAAAGTAAATTACATTCAAGATAATGAACGATGACTTTCATTCAAATTTCCCTCTTAGAAATGTGTTGAAAGGATAAAATATAATTTTCATATGAAGCCTCGTTATATAATTATAAAATATAACAAAACTCGTTTATTTTAAAAATCTAGTTGTAGGGATATCCAAAAATATAACCCAATATATAATGGATTTTCTTTAAAATATACTATAGTAGAGATATTTCAGTTATAAAATAACAGCTATATGGCACTACTAGATGAAAAGTGTAACAACTCATACATATGTGAATTTGAGTTAAGTCAATATTTGGATACCTGGCAGAATCAATAGCAAGTTTGTTTTAATTGGTCGAAAGAAAGGTTTTTTGAGTTGCTACACTTTTCATATGCGTGTGCGGTATGTATTAGTAGGTTAATGAAAAACGAAATGATTTTTTGAGGATTTTCCTCAATTTGTATTTTTGAAACTTATTGCACAATAATTATATAACATTTTTTAATATTTCCAGGATGAACTCACAAAGGATCAACTTGCACGTAAGTTAAACATTGAAAACATTATCCCACCTGCTATCATCAAACCTATATGCGGTTGTATGGCTACAGTGAAATGTGATACCAGTTATACGTTCAAAAGTCGTCTTACGGGCGTTGAGTTATTTGGAACCGGAAAACGTTCCAGACGTGTTGCATAATACTAGGAACTTCATTTGGGTTTAAGTAATAATAGCATAACCTTTTGATCTGACCGGAAACTACAATTGATCTAAAAATAAATCAATTTTCATCAATATGCGATTAATCAACGGACATACCTCGTTGACACTAAAGAATTTCGGCGATGATTAGTCACATGAAGGAATAAGATAAATATCTTTCCAATACAATTTGAACTAAAAATAAAATTTTCTTAAAAGATCACACAAACGGCAAGAAATTTTGAAGAAAATAGAACTGACAAAGTTTTTTTTTAGTTAGACAAATTCATGTTACGGCCATGTGTCTTCATCAAGGAAACGTTTTCACTTTTATTTTGTTAAGAATACTATAAATTTTTCGATGAACATCTTGTAGTGATTTGTTCAAACAGTAATCACGTTTTTATGTTTGTGTAAATTTTAACTGTCAGTTTTTTGGATTTATTTAGATTTTCGAAACAAAATTGTTGACGGGTTTTTCAAATAAAGTTTTTTATTTCCGGATTTTTGCCAAAATACTTCCGAAATTCAAAAGTGAGCGAAGCAAGGGGGAAATTACTTTCATCGACTGGCATTGCTTGCACCACAAGCTAATCACGCGTCAAAATTCTAAGTTATGTGACGCTCAGCTTCGACGGCGAGTGCTCTAACCACAACAACATCCCTTTCTCGGAATTTTCATTCACTTCTAAGTGAAAAATCGCAATAAATCACAATCCTGAAATGAATTTGGTTATGTGAAGTGATATCATGTGATATAAAATTCTGCGGTTGGAGATAACCACATCAATTCAGTTGGAATCTCCACTTGACCGTAACGAAAATGTTGATTTTGTTGGAATGTTTCAACGAATACCACATGAATTCTTGGACTAACTGTTATATAAAAACGTGATATGAAATGTCTTATAAATCAATTTCGGTTTTGTGCCACATTCATAATGATATCTGGTGGAGAAATGATCTTGAATGTGGCACAACTCAGTGTTTATTTGAGACACATAAGTTTATCTCTTCAAATTTTGAGTCTATCTTCTGGGATTTGAGGAGTAAATTCAATTTAAGAGGTTATGTTTGAAAATGTTTGCATTACGATTGTCCAGTGAAATTGCACAACTTCTCCTTAATACAGAATTTTTGTAATCATTTTCGAAGTTATGTCGATGATTATAAATCATGTTATGTTTGGTGATACACACACAAAAACAAGAACAACAACAAAAACCACAACAAGATTAACCAGATCGTGTATGTCTCAAGTCTGTTGAGTTTTTCATCGGCTCAACAAGACCAACATGAGTCTGCAGTGCAGTCCAACCGAGTTGTGCACTCCAGAGACTGTCGGACTCGGATTGCGCAATATTTTGTCAAGGTGATACTGAAGTGATATTGCACTTAACATATCTGGGACTCAGCTCGAGCTTACATTGCCGAAGTTCCATTAAGCACGAGACTTTCTTCTCATCATACCTTGTAACATTCTGAAAAAATCAAGGATCTCCTTCAGGAAAATATGGTGGTCTGGTTGTGGTGTCCAGACTTTTTGGCACTAGAAAGTGACATTTCCTTCAATTCCCTGTTCTCCAACTAAACCTGTTCCTGTCAAGTATCTCTTGACACTGTCCTCATGTAATAATATTTTAATTGAGGAAGTCCTGTCTGAGGCACCTAGGTCGAAATGACATATTTTCGGGTCTCAAACCGAGTGAGACGTCAGAGCGACTTGTGGAAGTTTGTTGTCTGCGCAGTTTGACTCAAGACAACCTCTTTAGAGAACTCCGGTGGAAAAGCAGCACTGGTCCGTAATTGACACATGAATGACATCAAAAGTCGGGACCAATTGCGTCCATCTGGGTCTCACAACTTAGTGCAGTTGTGGACAAACTGGTACTCAATTGAAAACTGTGTCTTTCGGTTTCCCGGTGCCATTAAGGCAAAATACAGATTGGCATGCATTAGACCGCAACTGATCACGTAATGCCAAAGACCAGAGCACCGCAACTAGAGACATCGTCGGGTTTGATTAAGCGCGCACTCCATAGAAAGTCGATCAAGTGCGACATTCGATTGGACAGCCGCGGCGGGCCTCTTGTGTGGGTGGTTTGGACAAAAAGGATCAGTTGACATAACTTGACTTATATGAACGTTTCTTTCTAATTGCAGTCCTAAAGAACGCCTTCAATGCATTCGACCCGGAGAAGAAGGGCTACATTGATACCGCCATGGTCGGGACGATCTTGAGCATGTTGGGTCAAAAATTGGATGACAATGTGTTGGCGGATATCATTGCGGAAGTGGACGAAGATGGTTCGGGACAAATTGAATTCGAGGAGTTCACAACCCTTGCCGCTAGGTTCCTCGTCGAAGAAGACGCTGAAGCAATGCAGGCCGAACTGAAAGAAGCTTTCCGTCTCTATGACAAAGAGGGCAACGGGTACATCACAACTGCTGTGCTGAGAGAAATCCTGAGAGAACTTGATGACAAACTAACAAATGATGACCTCGACATGATGATCGAGGAAATCGATTCTGACGGCTCCGGCACTGTCGACTTCGATGGTAATTTGACATTTCTTCATTTGACATTTGTCCGTATTGTCTGATCATTTTTCTATTTCCAGAATTCATGGAAGTCATGACAGGCGGGGATGACTAATCAAACTCAACATTCTTGAGATGCCAGTAAAAAGTTCTTCTTCTTAAAATTCTAATTTTGACAACAGTGGCGGCTTTTTCCTGAAGGTGTTACAAGTGCAAGCCGATGCTATGTTAATATTTTCGCTATTTTCAAAATTATGACAATTACACTCACTTGTAGACACTGTGAAGAAGAAGACTCAGCCGCCATTTTGTAGTTAATCTCCATTTTGGTAGAGCAAACCCGGCTAACATGCAAAAATCGTTCTTTGCGCTTATATAAAAATTGAAATGAATTTAATACAATTTATTAATTTATTTGTACTCCTGAAAATGTCCTTTGACGAGTTTTGAATTTGTTGTAAATTTATCGTCACACAGAAAGAGTGAATTCTAGTCAAACAATATACTTTCTTGGAAGATAATTTCATTTATGCAATCAAATAATTAATGAATCTGTTAATTAAAAATGAACTGTTTTCGTGTTTGTTAAATGAATTTGTATTTTATACGATTATTACAAATTACAATGAAGAACAATTTTCAATCAATTTAAGAAGAAAATTTATATTTTGTGTATATTTTGTAATTAATTAATTTAATCAATAGTTAATTTTAATTATTATCACGAATTGTGAACGGAGGGTAAACAATAAAACATGTGTCCTTGAATAAATGTAATTTTTGTTATTTGTTACTGAAAAATTGATTTTTACTTGAGAAATGTTTGATTTTCATGACGCAAGTTTCGTGACACGTTTTGACGGAACGAAAAAAATTTAAAATTAAACTTTAATTTTCTTTTATCTTTCAACAGTCCAAAAATGTCCTTAATATAAAAATAACGTTTTTTTGTTTTATCACTCAGAACCTTTGAATTAGAACCCTTTGCGTCATGAAATCGCTCATAAGTTTCATGGAATTTTCAATCAATCAAAAATGACCAAAATGTGGACCTGCAAATTTTATTTAAAGTATCACAATGTCCTTAGTACACAAAGGGTGTGAGTTCGTTCTATAATGCAGGTCCTTTGCGTTACAACACCTTGTGTCATGAATATATGCTTCATGAAATGTCCCATATAAGTTTTGTAAAAGTAAACACCATCAAAAATAAAAATATTGTCTCAAAATGTCCTTAATAGAATATGAATTTGATATTATTGTATTATTGAAAACATTTGAGCTATATCCTTTTAAGTCACCGCACTGAGTGGCATGGAATTTTTCATTTATTTTCCATAATACCTTATATGGATTTTTCACACCATTAAAAATGACAAAAATATAAGATTTCAAAATTCATCAATTTAATGTGAATGAGAAGAAATTTTTAATTAATCCCGGATTTAATGGTCAAACCGTGATTTTATCATCTCAACCCATAAATCCGTTTTGATGCAATAAATGACGCAATAAATCAATCATTTTCAAATGCATTTTAATTAACGTGTTGAAAATAATTCAAAAAATCATTAAATCGTTCAAAACTCAAGAATTCGTGGTATTCAAGAGGTTTTAAGTGAGTCTATTGAAGGAATTATGGTCAACATTATTTATGAACATGAAAATTTCATTGAACTGCATCCATTCTAGTGCATATATCACTTAACATTAAAATACATACGAGGTATAAAAGTGATATATGACTATTGCGAAAGGACAAAAATTTATTTTATTTGCCGATTTTAATTGGCATCACAACAAGATTCTCCTTTGATACCACATTACCGAGTTGATTTGGAATTTCACAGAGAAACACAAGAAAATGTTGAAAATATTTTCTTCATTAACATTACAACCCAAATATTCTAGTGTTGATAGAATTTCTTAAATCCATCACAAATTGTTGCAAATTACGATGTCATGTACCACGCGAGGGATGCATCTAGGAAACATCAAAACAGTACATGAAATTTATTCGCTAATTAGTAAATTAATAGTTAAAAGCACATATAAATAACCAATCAGCAGGCTAATAAGTTAAATCATTTGCGACATGATTTCGGTGGGATGTGCTATAGGTGCTAAAGTATATAAGGACACAAATAATCTACTTGGAGTAAATGTTCAAATACTAATTTACTAATACTATTTATTGATTCATTTTGAAATCAAGTGAATCACATTCAATTCGAATGGTTGTGCTCTTGTGTTAGTGATGGATAAATTTATTTCAATGAGAAGTGATTTAAGATGCGATAAATAAATTTAGTTAAATCCAAAAATAAGTGCTTTATCTTATATACGTGTACATTGAAATGACACATTCCCCGGTAAATGGGCAAGTCGATCAAATTGTCGTTGATTAAAATTTGAAAACGGGCATTGATTCAATTCAACCAAGTGTCCATTGGAGTTTATCACTTAGTCACTGTTCGACTGGCAGCGTGTTATTGCTAATATCACTTGCGGAGGATATATATCACCTTTGCGGTTATTGTGTGTTCTTATTTTATTTTGTTTAATTCAACGTTAAGGATAACTTTTAATTTTATATAACAAAATGGCGGTAAGCTATCATATTGTCTTAATGAAACAAATTAAGGACATTCTCGAATCTGTTGCTTTTCGATTATATAAAGTATCCTGTTGTGTAATAGTGTGAAAAATTTATTCAATTATGCAACACACTTTCAGTCAAGGATTGCTATCCCTGTGATTTTTTGATTTGTGATTTTTCAGTTTTGATAATTTGCCAATTATCGATTTGATGAAATTGGGGTCAATATAATTTGCAAAATTTTTGTGTTAATTATATGAGTTAACTAATCAGCTTAATTAATTAAGCCGATCCGATAAGTGTTGAAATTCATCTATGTGACCAAGTTAGTTCAGAGTGTCTTCTAACCAAAACTACTTTTGTAATTACTTTGCTGAATGAAAATCGCCTCAGCTAAACCGTCTTTCGGAAAGGGTATCTTACATATCACAGTTCTCCTGCCTATGTTATTGTCGGGTTTTGTCACACAACTTAGTTTCTTATCCAGGATTCTGCAGTTTATCTCTTAATTAACAAGGGAAATAAAACATAACAAGGGAAATTTTCAGAAAATTTCAAAATAATTTGCAATATCAAGCAGCAACAATGTTTTTCAAAATCTAAATAAACAAATCATATAACTCATCTCAGCTAAAACGAAAGATCAAAGCATGAGGCACGTGTATCACGAAGAATAGTAAACAAAATTAAACGCAAAACCAAAAAATATTTCGGATCCAACTCTTCTCGAAAATTATACTTACACGAGAAGAATGACGTAACACAAGGAAGAACAACCCGATCTGCAAGGACTCACATTTAAATTTGTTCCTTTCATTCCATGACTATTAAACGTTTAATATATTTTGTTTCTTCCCACAGGAAGAACTAGACGCATCACAACTGAAGAGTAAGTGTGAAGATATCCACACTAGTTTCATTTTGATAACACATCTCTGTCCCTCTTGTAGTCATAAAGAGCGCCTTCGAGGCATTCGACCATGACCGCGAGGGATTCATCCTAACCGAGCACGTCCCCACAATCTTGGAGATGTTAAACGTGAAAATGGACGACAAAGCTATAAGAGCTCTGATAAAAGAATTTGACCCGCGCAATTCTGGCAAACTTGATTTCAACACGTTTGCAGTGCTGGGTGCGAAATTTGTCGAGCCAGAAGAAGATCTCACTGGCCTTGAACAGGAACTCAAAGAAGCTTTCAGACTGTACGATAAAGAGGGTAAAGGGTACCTTACAGTGGAAACCCTCAGGACGATCCTCCGAGAGTTGGACGACAAATTGTCACCGCAAGATCTGGACATGATGATCGAGGAAATTGATGCTGATGGATCTGGGACAGTTGATTTTGATGGTAAGACAAATTTCACAGAGCTTTTATAGATGAGCCTTTAACGCAAGCTTTTTTGTTTCAGAATTCATGGAAGTCATGACAGGTGAATAGCCCAAACACGTATTGATGTTATATGAAAAATCACTGTATTTAATTTTATTTTTCTTTTGCATTTGTCTCCTAAACACACATACACACACACACATGCCAACATATTGACGTTTCAATTATAAAACTTTCTTCTTGTATGTATGCAGCTCTTCTGTGTTACTTGTTAAACAGTCACATGCGAATTATTTTAAGCTTTTTATTGTGTCGCCGTGAAATTGTACCAAAACTCGTCGAGTGATTGTGTTGTCAGCAGTGTTATATGTTTGTTTCATTAAATATTATATAATATATCACAATAACACTTTGTTAATATATAAATATTTATAATTTATAGGTTAAGAACGCTTGCATCACACAAACACACTCCCAAAATGGACGTTCTTCAAGTTAAATGCTCTTTCTTTCAAATACTAGTTTAGTCCTTACTAAATTACACAATTATATTTATAAGACTTCACGATTTATATATATATATCTTATATTATTATGTATCGGCAGCAAAGCGGTGAAGGAAATGTATGTGAATTTTAAGATGTAAATAAAACGAGAATGAGAGAAATAAACGAATCATGGAAACGGAAAGTTGTTATTTTGATCTTTGTAATAGTGACTTATACAAGGCTCATAAAACCAGAAACATTTATTCGATTAATGGCTTATAGGTGGCTTTGAATAATTTGGGGATGTGTCCACACGAGCTATGACGGATTAAGCATATGGAATATGAGAGCGAAAATTTGCTTGTGTGAAATTTGTTCAGTGGTAAGAGCATCTGCCCGGCAAGCAGAAGACAAGATCTTCCTCACGTCCTAAATTTTTTCGTGGAATTCCGTGAAATGTAATTGTTTCTCCAATTTTAATTGTGTTCACGATTTGCCCAAATTAAAGTTTCTGGTCTTGGGTAACTTAGCCCACAATCAGAGCAGCTCTGTATCTTTACTTATAGAAAATTCATCTGGCAAGTGGAATTAATTCGATATAGAGTCCAAATTATGATTTTTAAATTTATCATGGTTTCAATATGTATTCAGCTCAAGAGGAACATGTCCATCCAAAACTAGAGGAATCAGTGACTGTTTTTCAAAAATGTCACGAAGCGACATGATGATGGAATGTGGTTCTGCAGGAAGACGACCTCATAAAGTCATTACTGTGTCTAGATCCATAATGCTCTTCGTGGCGAGTGATCCAGTTTACATGCAACTAGTCGGCCAACTTCACCAAACTGACCAGTTGTAGTCATTAGATAACATGTCCACTAGATCTTGATTCAAGTCGACGTGATTCAAGTTGCCGTGACCACCCTGTGGGCCTAAATTGCCCGCCACAGTCGAGCGGATAAAACGGTAATTAGGCGTTGATAGAGTAATCAAATTATTTTCAATGTTCCGGGTCACCGGGTCTGTGACACTGATCAACTCCAAGCCAAATTGAGACAATTGTCTTGAGATTTGTTGAAAGAAAAATCGAATTGCGAAAAGATCAAAAAAGTCGTGAGGAAATTTGGAATTTCGGAATTACGGAATTTTTGAATTTCAGAAGTTTTCCCAACTTTCGTCTCATGTCCAGCCTGCGATAGATGGCGTTGATCAATAAACGTGCTTTAACGAATGCCCCGGGAGGTTCGAGATCATTGAGCGTGTCTCGCCGAATCTTTGACTTCATAATTCTCTTTGAGGGACACTTCCCTGTCGTCACGACAGAACTGTGCTGCTATTGTTAAGAATTTACCAATCGTCACACCTTGTTTGGTCATGTGACACCGCTCGAACTTCAGTTCTTTCATCAACTCGTGATTTACCGTCATATTTCGGACACTTTTACAGGTAACTTACATAATACAAATTGTTGAAAAGTTTATCCAAATCTGAGATTAAGTTACTTAACTTAAGAAAATATTTCATTTAAGCGACCTCATTTATGACATACGCCCAAGTCAGTTTTCAATCCTGTTTGCGTCTGTACTAATTCTTCTTCATTTCTCTTTTACCATGAATTTAAGAGTAGTAGCCGTGCTATGTTCCCGCTTGGCTCTCGTGGTTCTTGTTGTTTTCGTTTTTGATTTACCATTTTGGATTTATGATGAGTGAGTGAGTTTCGATTATATAACCTGGTCGATTTAGAGTAGCAGTAGGTGGCAGCAGGGCTTCCTGCTAATATTGGTAGACTACCTGTTAAGATGCAATTAAGTGATAAAACTCATATAGAATGAAAGTGAAATTCCTCGCATGCACTTTGGAAAAACGCATTAACAGCATTCTACAGACACTCGTTTGGTGCTCTTTGACCCGAAACAGTCTGAGTGCAGGGTCAACAGTGGGTGAAAGTCGAATCATGAGAATAAGATGAAGCAGAGTGTTACAAATGATATTCTCCCGTACTCCACATGATCCATACACCACATCAGAAGTCAAGTTCATTATTGCATTTTTATGTAAATGGAAGAAAAGTACAAAATTGCAACTTGAATAAATGAATGATTTTTTCAAAATTAACTAAAATGGAATGAATAACGCCGGATTCAAATCGGGTATGAATCGGATTTTGATCAAAACACAAAATCTTCGCGGTTTATTCATTTCACACTTTGATGACTTTGATGGCTTGATGCACTTTTTTGTGAAACACGTTTTAAATGCATTTCAGGAATGAGGAATTTTTAATGAAACTACTTTGAACTGCAAGTCTGATATCCGATGAAAGTTCATATATTCATGGATGAGGAAGTCGGACATTATAACTGATATGTACTGATTAAATCTTTGGACGTTTGGTAGGTTTTCGGTATGTACATAAGGCTTTCTTGATTCTATATAAGATGTATTCAACATTTCTATAGAAAATGTTGCTGGAACACGTGAATCCTGTCAAGAGAAAACAAATTTTCGAAAACCAGATCAGGGAATCTACAGCTCACTTCATTCAAGGACAAATTCATAGAGAAGTGTTTGAAGAAAGTCGAGTGTATGGGTTCCCAAGAGATCACGTTTGAGTTCACGGACTAAGAACCAAAATCGGACAAGCAAAGAACGAAGTGACCTTTAAGGTTCAAAATAATACGAAAATGAAACGCCACAAACCATTCCATAGAAAAGTAATTGTTTTCCCTTTCAGACAGCTCCACCTTTCGAGTGTTTTTTGAACTTTTTTCTCAAAATTTTCCGAGGCAATTACCAAGGCCGAATACTGAAGCATGACAGAAACTTATGTCACGACACACTTGGAAATTGTGTATAAAAAATAAAATCATTAAAAGGGTAGCTAAGACACGATTGAAATTGTCTCGAAGTGAAACCATGTGGACCAAGTGGCTCAAGTGGACCAACCAACCACTCAAATCGTGATGCAATCCGAAATGTCACAGTGGACATGTTCACCTGCATCGGGTGGGAATCAAACACAATCAGTAAGAATGAAAGTTAATTAAATTAACAGAATTACTGTAGATCAATATCATGTAATTCCCCCAAAGTACAATATAAAAAGCAAATCCCCTTTTTATCAAAGTGCAATTTCAATACGAAAAAACTGCATTCGATTTGACGTAAAAATTGATTTTCACGATAACATCAAATCACCTGTCCTTGATTAATACAATTTGAACAATAAACCACGAGTGAATGTAATCATTTCAAAATTAAAAACAATTTTTATTTTGATGCAATATTCCATGCAACTAATTGAATAAATCCATTTAATATGGCAAGCTCTAATTAAAAATCGCTTTTTATCATCAAAATTGTGGACATAATTGTCTTTGAGAATTCTAAATCCTTTCTTGAATTCAAATGACTTCATCCCGAGGCGATAAATTATTATATTTGGTCAGTCTAATACTTGTTAATTGTTATTGATTACTTGCAAATTGTCTTGATTGCTCCTAATTGCCTGCGTGGAGTCATTAAACTGTCTTACAGATTTGAAGCAAATTCAGTGAGACTTTGCAATCAAAAATCACAAAGTTTCCTGATTCATTTTCAACCCGAGGATCAACCTCAAATGACCTCTTATTGAAACAACATTCTGTGCCAGACTATATTGGGAATATGCACCGAATTGAATGGATACTTTTAATATTCGAATATGTATCGATATCCAAGTGAAAGTTCAATAAATCACTTTGATTGTTTCAGGTTAACTAACTACAATATATTTGCAAATGACTACCTTATATGGTTTATCTCTTCAACAAATTGTTTCCTGATCCTTAACGCATTCAATTTCATAGTTAAAAGGTACAAAATTATACCCATTTCATTTTGGAGTTTTGTGTTTTTCTTGAAGTTCATTTGTGGAAAAGTGATTTGAATTTGAAAAGTTCCAATTTATGGAAATCATTTGGATAACTGGTTCATGTGAATTTTTCGTTTAACCAAATTACCTGGAGGTTTTAATTTCAATCAACCGGTTATGGTTTTTCAGTTATGCAAGGTTTGTGCTAAGTGTTTATGTTGTTATGCAATTAATTGATAGGATATTCAAGTGATATGCTGATATCTCTAATGATAATTGCTCCACTTTCCTCAAGTTGGAAAAGTTTCAAAGTGTGAAAAATATATAACAAAGTCTCTCATGTCAAACGTTGTCAAGTTATCACGTCGTCATATCATCAAGCAATTCTTGCCAGAAAGAGGAAGGAAGAGAATGAAAGAAAGCTTTCACGAGAAAAGAAAACCTGTGTGCATTCTTTTGGGAAGAGCTGTGTAGTGCAGCTGTCAAATCTAATGTTGCACTACTCGATAAATGTTTAAGCTACAAGTATTTTAAGTGGGGATGAAGTTTATAATTTCATATTCGAAGTTTAGGCTTCACGAAGGTTGGAAATTGATTTCATAATTATTGTAAATTGGTGATGGACAGAACTTTATCAATCTTCTGTTGATATTGCATGGTGCCCTCATTCTTCCTCGATTTGCATTTCTGCATCAATTATATAAAAGATTGTAGTACACTGGATACAAATATCAAACTTTCACCCTTTCAATCATTTCCAATATAAGTGCGTCTGAGTTGCAGCACTTAACAAGATACAGTTGTCCCGATGTTGATATCCTCATGCACCCAAAGACTGGTTTGAGGATTAATTAAGTAAATTCGTTTCATAAGTCCACCCATGCGAGTGCAACATTATTGTAGTTACATACAAGTGTCTTATAAAACTTCTTTAAGTGAAACGAGAAAGTGCCTGTAACTTATTAATCTACTTCTAAGACAAAAAAACAAATTCACTCTGATATCATTTAGCTTCTAGTCATAGTAAAAATTTCTTCAAAAAGAAGTTTTTCGAGTTATTCAATGTGATATTGCTGAAACCATAATGTTACATAACTTCAAATGCAAGTTAGATGAATGTTTGTCTCATTATCCCTTCAATTTGTATCACTTGAGATGATATCATGTAAATATTAACACATGATTTTGTTCAAATTTTCATTCATTGCATTCATTCCATACAATTGCGTATATTGTGAATTTGTAAATTTGTGGTTTTTAACTTAAAAAACCAGAATAAATGCGAATCAATAAATCGTTGTAAACTTGTTTTTTAATACTCAACTAGTGCCACATACCAAAATACCTCGTAACTACTATATAAACTCGTATCTGAATGGGTCTTACCCAACGCTACCTGCTCTAAGTACACATAAAACCAACCTGGTCGCAATTGATCTGATTCCGAAATTACACAACTTACTAAATTTTTCCAACAGGTAATTGCCTTCAGTTATTATTAATAAGTCATCTTAATGTGATTAGGTACTAACTGTGTGTTTTTCGTATTTAACATTTTGCCATCTTCTTCTTCTTCTTGTTTTTATGGGATGAAATTCCTTCAACTGCTCGTGTGTCATAATGTAAATCATTTTCAGGTCATTCAATCACCTGCTAATTATGGTTGTACCTCGATTTGATGCAAACAAATTCATTTAATTTTATTTTTATTAAATCACGAGTTGAATTCCATCTTTCTATCATTTTCCATTTAATGAATTTTTTGCAAAACACTCGATATTGACATGTCTTATATTTGAATGTTTATAATTCACGATTCATCAAAGGAATTAATTTATTTTGGATTAGAAACATAAAACACAATAGTTGCGAATTAAAACTACCTCGAGAAAAACAGACAACACGAAGAACTGCAAGAATGGAAGAAGAAAGAGGAGAAGAAACAAAGTGCACGCATCGACTTACCATCAAACGGAGCAAGCATTCACGAGAATTGTATGATTACAGGGTGACTCATAAGTGTTCATGAATTCTAGTGTTCAAATGTTCCATTCAAGAGCAAGACGGTTAAGTTATCCTCTTTGTCTATTTCCATGGTGTACTTTATTGAAGTAATTCTTCAGCTAAAAATTTTGTCCTTCGTTTCATATCCATTTCCCTGAGCAGATAATAAATCCGAATAATGAATTCAGCACGTTCCCTAAAAAGAAAAATATTTGTCAGGTGATTGAGCAAGAAATTTAGCATTTTCTCAACATTCAATTTATTAGTTTTATTACTAATATTTATTTGTGCATATGTTTAATCTCGATTGACTGCAACTAACCACCCAAGCCCAGGTGGTAATAGAATATCGACTCAATTAGCTTTTGAAAACCCATGAGTTATGAAACACACACTTATCTAAACTTCACTCTAAGACTACCAATTCTAATGTCTAGTTATCAATTCACCTGCCAACTTAAGGTATCACTGGACAAATCCGAGTAAAACCTGTAACGGACAAAGTCAAAGCACAAATTAACTGGGCTGCAACCGAGCTAAGCTTGCAGTTAATGACTCCTCCTGACAACACCTTGAGTCCAAGTAATGTTCTGTAACATGTAAATGAAATGTTCAACTCAATTTTGTAGTCTTGCACCTTTACTGTTTTGCAGTTTGTCACTTTGCAGTTTTGTCGTCAAGAACCGGAATGCAAGGTCGTTTCGAGTTCCGTAAAAATGGAAGTTTGTCAAATGGCAGCCATTTTGTTGACGTGATATGATTGTTGTGTCGGTGTGGTCTTAAAACCAGGTGTGATACATGTGGGGGCGTTGTTTATGCAACAATAAAACGCTTTTATGCTTAATTAGAATTGTTCTCAGCGTTTGAATGCACGAGAGTCAACAACACGTTTTGTCGCCATTACTTCCCTTCTAGTTAACGATTTGTTCAAGTGATTTAACAATACTATACCTAGCAATATTTCAAAGGTTTCAGTATCAAAAAGAAATGAAAAAAGGTTCGTAAACATCTCGTATACTGAGGAAATGTTGAATTGGTGTCACGAATGAATTCTAACGCCATAACTTCCGTTCTGTTGGCCTGATCTTGAAAAGGTTGCCATTATGGTATCCCTGAAATTATTTTTAATAATCTTATATAAAATTTAAATGTCATGTTTGGTGACATACCACGCAAACAAGGAAGGTGTCATGAAGGTGGGGCAGGAAAATTTATTACTTGAGTTATAACGATATAATTCCTGTTCTGTATGTCAGATGATTGAAATGTCTCCAGAATAGTATCACTAAAAGTTATAAAAAGAGTTTTATAAAACTTTTGGAAATTTGGTTTTCATATCAATCTCATAAATTAGACTAGTGTCATAAAGTTCAAATCACTTTCGTGACACTACTTGTGGTTCATTTCAAAATCGAAAACACTATCTGTCTCTATCTTTAAAATTTAAGTTTCTGTAATAGAAAAGATAGTTTTTTGATACTGTAATAGATTCAAATGTACTCAGATAGTTCCAGATCCGCGTCAATCTCAAACCAAATGACATGCATAAAGTTTGCACAATACATGACACTTTAACTTGACGCAAACATGAATTAAACGTTAACCTCAAACGGAAAACACAAGATTTGTCAAGGCCATTAAAAGTTGCGTAATATAAAATGCACTGTATCCGTTTTATCATTAAAATTTATGAATTATGCTTATTTGAACAAAGAAATCCGACACGGACCTTGGTCAGTCTGGATATGGTCATTCCGTGTTACAATAGGATTTGTGCGGAATCCAACAAATTGTTGTTTGAATGAGCTTTGAATTATTAATGTCCAAATGTTGATTTGCTGGTTTATCTTATATCTACTCTTTTGAGCTTGATTTGAGTAATTTATTTTTTGATTTTGACCGCAATCCCACAATCGGATCAATTGTTCTCCAGAAAAGTGTCATCAAAATGGCGTGAAGCTGCGCCTTCGGTTCTAAATCAATAATATGCTCAAATTATCACCTCAGTTTTCATATTATTGCACCATATATAACACATTTACTCTCCATTTATGGTTTAGTTTGTGAACAATCCTTCAAAGTCTCATTAAAACTAAAGACATCTGTTCGGGCGGGAAGTTCTCACAATTAACCACTTCATTGAATGTCATCACGTTGTACTTCTATGTAATACTTACAACTTTAGAGCTATAAAACAAAGAACGTAATATCCTAATATCTACAATGGTGATAGAGATATCTTCATCCAAATGTGACTATCAAATTCATAAGATTTTAGTTTGACTTTTTCGGTTAGTGTCAAAATGAAGACACTTACTCAATATCTTCTTAAACGAAAGGGATATAAGTAAGATTATGATGGTGCATATTTCACTCAAGTATGTTTTATATCGACGGAGATATCGGTTCTTCAATTTTATGAAAAATTTAACTCTACTTTAGTGTCTTCAGTTTTTATATTGAATGTCACTGGGAATCTATGGGATATCATAACACGTAAAATCGAGTTTCCGTCTTGTCAATATCTCCAATAATCACAGAGATATCTCTATTTGAAATTTACTTTGAACACAATGTTACCAAGTTGATTATAAGGTTAGTATGAAAACACATGGGGCTTACATAATATCTAACTACGAGGCATTATCCAGTTAAATGTTTCAATTACCCACCAGATTGTGAGTCGTGCGACCAAATGTTTCCAATTGTCACAGAGACATCCCTTATTTGAAGTGTAGGTATACCATAAAATGCTTATAGCTCGTCTGTTCTGGTATTTGAAGCAAATATCTCGATATCACTTCGAGTGTTGGAGGTATTTAAGAAATATTTACGAGACATTCATTTGTTGAACATTCAAATTAATTAAAACACTCAGCATTTGTTGACTAGATAAAGCAGAAAAATTTGTCTCACTCTATTCGTGGTAGAAACTCTAAGAGGGATTTCCTTAACCCCATACCGTATTAAACATTTTAGCAACGTCATCGATTGTGTACGTGCGTACTTTACCTTTCACCTAATTACACGCTAAAGACCTTGTCGAATTAAGGTTTTTTATCGAACCTTTTTTAAGAAAAAACCTTTTTCTTTGTAAACTTTCAAAAAATGTGACACCTGGCTGGTTGTCCGGTTCAAGTTGATTCGAACCTATTGAGGATAGTGACTCCTAGTTGTAACTGGACTCCGAATTTGAAGGCATGTCCTTTACCTTGATCGCCAGCTGGGAGCGTGTCCAAAACCTGCTTAAAACGGATATGGGACACGACACCGAAGTGAAACAGGAACAAATCACTCCATGCCGTTTGGCACCTTTAATCCGTTTCGGAATGCTGAGTGTGTGGGGGACCAAAATGGGGGATTTATTTTATTTATTTATTTTTCTCCTTCAAAGCACCAAAAACTTGAACTTGCCAATGTCCAACAAAAAGTAACTGCCTCACTTCAAATCAATGTCAGACTGGTGTGCGTCGAATTGGGCGGCTGCTGTGGAGACTTTTGTTGTGATTTTGTGGAGCTATAACTAAATCATAGCCCCAACAAATCATTAAGTCTTGGCACAAATTACCAAAGTGGTCACAGAGTGCGTGCAGACTCGATACTTTCAGTTCCTGGACCCGGTGTTAGACACAAGGACAAGGTTACCGATTTATCTTGGGAGTGGCACTGTATCTGGTGCTGTTATTATTGTTCTCAGGTGTTGTTACAATCCCCAATAGGTTTATCTTTGAGTTGATAATTGTATCTTTATCATGGTTGAAAGGTAAATACATCATTCCGACAATCTCTCAAACTATGAAACTGGGGAGCCTCAAACTTCTTTCAATTCAAAAGGAAAAGATGATATTGAAAGTAACTTGATACTACAACACCTAGTATAGTTTGAAAGCTTAGACGTTTACGGGTATAGAGATTCATCTTAATGTCAGTGTCCTTTAAACGTAAGAACTTAAGGAGGTTTCAGCATTTTGAGGTGTTTCCCCACGTGTCATGAACCTTAAAGTCATTTTCTTAACTTTACAATTTCTGTGAAATGAAGTGGAAAAATTCAGGAATTTGTGAACAAGAGCATTCACCCTTGTTTCATTTCCTTTTAAACGGAAGAAAACTGCCCAGATGTATGACGATTTTAAAGAATTTTCTTCCTGTCCCCATGAAGGTGTCACGAAATCGTTGTGGATTAAAACAGGAAAAATTAAAATATTTAAAATATTTATGAATTTTCTGATCAAACTGATTAACATTTTCAAGGTACAAGATATAGAGTGTCATTTCGATTTAGTTATTGAACATGAGATAAATCCAGTATCACGTAAATCGGAAGGGCATTATTCCAAGCCCAGTTGAAGGTTTCTTTAGCCCACAATAATTTGTAATGAAATTCCAGTGATTTGTAGCAGTTAAACTTGAGTAATATTGATGTAAATATACCCTACTTGATATCCACAACGTTCTGAGACTAAAAGTGTGAAGCTTAAAACAAACCGTGAATTATTGTGTAAATATCACTAACAGCTAATATGGAAAATTACGTAAAAAATTACAACGAGCTTTAGACCAGGTAATTGTTAATAATTTCTGATTAATCTAATAACACATTGATTTAATATTGATATGTGCTACTGAAAACTCGAACACGATTTTGACTTGTGCTGTAATTTTAAATTTAATTAAATTTTTTCCAACATTTTTTGTTGTTTGGTTTTATTTTTTAATCAAATTACACGATTAACTAAAATTCTTTTGCGCATGATTACCTGCTAGAATTAGCACGTTCCCCTTTTATTTATTTTGTTGAGTTAACTGAATTTGAATTTACTCTAATTTTAATTAAATCAAAACTAATTTCTTTTGCATTACATATCGTCTGGTGATTTCAAATTGTCTTGAAGGTGTCATAATGATGTCATATCCAATAAACATTTTCGAAACCCCCATATTTTTGATTTCCCATATTCATAGGAAATTTCGGCAATGTTGCGACACATGAAATCTAGATAGCAAAACAATGTGCCTTTTCCTTCGCGGAATGTTGCAGTAAAACAAGACAATAAAACAGTAGAAACCCTAAATAAAAGGCAACAAGTTACACCCGGCAACAGAGAATTTTCTCCGATAATCGAGAAGCTCACGCGTGCGTTTCCCATCATGTCGCTGTGAGTGATGAATCGCTCGTTTAGTTCTTTAATTTCATCATTCGCAACGACATGACCGGATACAGTACTAAAACAACGATTTGGATGCCTATAAATGAATAGTTCATTCTAGTTCACTTATAGGAATTCATTCAATTTAGTACATACATTTTACATGTACTACACACGACTAAGGAGCAATGAGTTGACAAGACAAAGTCATGTTTTTTGTCCTGGCCTGGTCATGGTAGTGTCGTGGCACATGTTATATCCGTGTCAACAAAGAATCATGAAGGATGTATGAATGAGTTGAGGAAGTTTCTGTGAAGTCCTAGAATAGTGTCAACAAATAGTCATCAGGTGTCCTGAAAATGTCGCATAGGAGTTATTGAAGTGATTGTTCTGGAAATGAGATAAACGTTTGATGAGAGTGACCTGGTGGTGTCATGAAAGTGTTATGAGTGAGTTAGCTGAAAGTCATCAGTGCTCGGGACAGTATCACAATGGTATCATCAAGTGCCATTTAAAAGTCATGAGAATTATGGTGGACTCCTATCCTGTTTCGGTGTTTTGGCTGTAGACAAGGAGAAGTTATAAATCCTTTATCAAAATGTCCAAAAATTCACAGTTCCACGTGAGTAGATTCTTCCAAAGCATAAAATCAAGCAAAATGGCTGCTCTCGTTAAATAGGACTCCATGAAACCGTTAAATTTGAAAAAATTTTCACTTCTTTCACACACCACAACTTAATTTAAGTTACTACAATAATTTTTTAATAACTAATTGTAATTACATATGACAGCAGGTGAGATTAAATGTAATTACGGGTCAGGTATTGTTTATGGTGCAAACATGGCGGTGGATTGTTATTAACGGTATCTAATGAATGTGATGAATGCAATTGAGTCATTTTCTATAGCATATCATGGGATAATCGTGTATCTTGTTTGTTATTGTTTGTGCTATATGAATAAACGCCTCACTTCGTACCAACCCTAACAAATTCAAATAGCGCATGACGCATAGTCAAGGAATGAGACTCTTGAGTTTGGTGCTTTGCAACTGACAGAATCTTGAGAGATCACTGGTAATGCTCGTACCGAACTGATGGCGCTGATGTATTTATCACTTAACAATTTTAAAGGTTAAAAGAATATCTCTTTTTCTAGGATAATTGTGGCTTTATTTACACTGGACCCATGAATTTTCTACTACCTTGCGAATAGAAACTGCTGTACAGCGACAGGTAGGTGTATTCAAATTAAAAAATGCTTTCAGACGATTCAATCAGTAGCATTCACTTTCTTTGCAAATGGACAAGAATCGGTGTGTGCCTCATTAAGAGAACTGCCTTTCATCGTGAGTTTGGTAAATTTTTGACTTTTCAGTAAAAATCTGAATTTCACCAAAAAATTCCACAACAAAACAATTCACATTTTTACATTTAAAGTTTTTCAAAAAGAAATTGTTAAAAAAGTGTTCATTATTTTTTAATTTTCTTGCAAATTTTTTATTTTCCACCCAATAGACCGCAAAAGTTTCAAGTCCAGGAAAAGTGACCGAATTTTTGTTTCCATACGGTACACGAAATTAATTGCGTTTTAAACTGTAATTAAGCGAAAATTCAAATTAAAAATTTGGAAAATTCAAAATCGAAAATGATGAGCGCAAAACCGTCGGTTTGTCTTGTTGTTATCTTAATGAAGAAATGGTTTTCTTTTCTGTTTGAGGTATTGTTCAATTCAATTGAGTTTTTATTAATTATAATTGAATGATTTTATGAAAAATTACCTGAAGAAATCCCGTTGAAAGGCTCATTTTCACATCAAACAAATTGCAATTTATTTGAATTGGAAATTTGCACTTTTTGCGTGGGAAAACCGAGCTAATTGTGGGAAAACTGCTTCATTTATCACACCTTATCTGTGGATCGACCGTTGCTTGATTGATTGAAATTGAAATAACCTCGTTATCTTGAAGGTATCTTAAGTAAAATCAAATTAGAATATTTTCTTTCCTCCTTCCTTCATCTTCTTCGCCTCTCCCTTCTGCTTGTTGTTGTTGCTATTGTTGGGAAAAGTGAAATTATTTTTTCTCTTATTTTCTTAAAGCTACTTAGAGAAAGTGAAAAATTTTTTCTCACCTGTTACTTGTATTATGACAAGCTGTTGTTCTTGACGAGTCTATTTGACTTAATGTTGAGTTTAATGAAAAATTAATGATTAGGTGGAGAATTTTGACGTGCCTATTTTGAGTCTTGATGGATGATGATGTCAAGGCGTTTATTTCAGTATTATCCGGGTAATTTTTGATTTTTTCAACTCATGGAGATCTTGGTGAGATAAGCAGTTGTTATTTTCTGCCTCAAATAGAAACCGAATTATTTGGACAAGTGTAAGTTAATCCATTCTAATCCGCAGGGTGATCAAATTAACTTCATGAAAAGATACTCATGATAAGTGTGACTGATTTGTTTTGTTGATTTTTTGCATTTTGTAGATAAACAAAGTGGCACCGAATGACACTTACTGACATCACTTAAATTCAGTCAGTTATCCTATCCTTCATGCTGGAAATCATCATTGCATCCTATTATGTATAAAAATGTAGCTTACATGTGATATAAAAATCACTCTGAACTTGAACGCGTGAAGGAGTATTTCCAATCATTCCTGAAATAGTATCGTGACACCAAATACATTCACTCAATTAATTTATCCTTTAAATGGAATATATGTACAGCATCTCATAGTTTATACAAATGCGACAATGCGACATAGAGTTTGATATAAAACTCATTATGAAATTGAGAAGTTACGGAAGGATCAACAAATGTGTTCGCAATCGTTTCCTGACGCCATTATGACAATGAGTGGAACATACGTCACACCTTCGAATTAACTCAATTATCCTATCATTTGTTCTAAAAGAAGTCATATAATCTTGAAGTCATATAACATTCGTTTGATGTTACTAGAATTTGATAGAAAACAAATTCTACAAATATAGGATTGAAGAAGGATCACCAACACTTTCCATGGAACCACCCTGACAACTTGACACCATTCAAATTAACTAAATTATCCAAAAAAACTTTATAGCATTTTGAAATTTATACGAATGTGGTTTATAATCGATATAAAAACCATCGTAATTTAAAGGATTTAGGAAGATTAACAATAATTCCTGAAAAATTTCGCGACACCATCATGACACCCTGGAGCACAACGGAAACTTTCTCAAGCAATTTGAAACTTTTCGCTTCAAACTCGATTTTGTTTTTGTTGTGCCACTGAAGAAAGGCTCAAGAAACAACACGGAATGATCTCAAGACAGAATTGATTGTTCCCTCATTGTTGAGCGATTAGCAACACTTTCTCGAAGAATTCTGCGTCCAGCGTTGAAGTCCACACGATGTCCACTACAAATCAAATTACCTTTGAGTCAACAAGGAAGTGATTTTATGAGCTACTTATGATTTTATGCACATTGAATTGAGCTGCTACAGTTAAGAAATTGCATTTTACTGGAACGAGTACAAAGTGAAACTTAATTTTATTACAGCGGAAACGAGAACTTTCAATAGCGGCCAGCACCACAAACAGAATCTCGAAGTTGTCAATCAGTTAAAACGTGCCGCAGGTGAAGATCACCTGTGCTACAAGCTTAAGTGATCTTTCTCACAAAAAACTCTATGGACGACAGGTGAAAACGGTGTTTGCAGAACATGACTCGGAAATTGTCTTTCAAAGGCATACTGCCAAATAGGCTGGTATGCTGGCAAAAATTTTGTACTATTATTCATTGAATTTCACTTTCTACGTCACAATGATGCCCTCAAGTTGATGCATTTCTTTAATGCACTTCTTAACATTACTTTCGTGTCGCCTAAGACAATGTTAAGTGATTGTCAGTCGTTTTGGTCGATCTAGAAATATGTGGAATTCGGAAACATGCACTTGGGGAATGCAAATGCAATAAAACACACTTTGACTTTCTGTGCACGTCCTCTTCAATCATTTCTCAAATCACTTGTTACAGGTGGTCTGCAAATCACCCACAAGGAACGCTGATAAACTTCACAACTTCCGCCAAGTGACACTCACTCGCCATCTATCGAACGACTCCAGACATTGACGGACTCAAAATCAACGAAAATATTTTGACAATTCAATTATCCACGTCTTACTGTCATTAATCACTCTGAGATGGACGACTTGATGAAGATGCAACGGCGGACAGGACCGCTGTGATTAATTGACGCGGTATATTTCAATGATTTGTGAAATAATTGCAGCGGTTACTTGAAAAATTTTCATTTTTTAATGAATACCCGCGGTAGGTGCATGCAATTGTCAGATTTATTACCTTGTTCAGGTTCAGGTGTATGCACCAAAACAGTCGGAATTCAGTTACATTTAAATTTTTTTGATGAATTTACCTTTTTTCTTTCTGACGCCTTGTTGGCAATTCTGACTCTCATTTTACGTTTTTGTTATGGACCTATTTTGATTTTTATTGTGGCCATTTGCTTACTTTCAGCTTAATGTGTCAAAGGTTTTTATATCTGAATTTATTCGCACTAAATCCACTTCAATTGCAGGTGCCATTTTGTAATAAAAGCTTAATTTTTGAAAGGATTTAAAGTGGAAGGCTACTAGTTACTTGCGATGACTGTCAATAATACATTAAGAAAACCAAACAATTAATATCACCTCTGACACAGTTTCTACAAACTTCAATTTCCATTAATCGGTTCTCAGTTCTTGGTTCTCGGTTCTCGCTTATCTGCTTTGTGCTCATAGTTCTTTATTCTCGGTTCTCTTATCACAGTTCTTGTTTCTCAGTTCTTGCTTCCCGGTTCTTGGTTCTCGGTTCTCGGTTTTCGCTTCTTGCTTATCTGCTCTGTGTGCTTAGTTCCTTATTCTCGGTTCTTGTTTCTCAGTTCTTGGTTCTCGGCTCTCGGTTCTCACTTCTTGCTCAGAAGTGAACACAAGCTTGTTTAATATCCTTACCGATGTCTCTTGGTGATATCTCAGTAAATACATCACATTCAGAATAGTGTCTCCTGCTCAATTCAATAGTTCTGACTTCTACCCCTTCAGATTATTTGGGCATCATCATGTTCACTTTAAACTGATTTTTCATGTTGATATACCCATTCTTGTAGCCACATCTTCATGAACATCCGGTTGCAGTTTGTGAACATCCGGTAACCGGTAACTGAATTCATGTACCGAATGAATGACAGCGAAGTATCGATCACTATCGAATTTCGCCAATTTACATTCTTAATAACTTCAAATTCTGTTAATTAAATCGAATGTAAATAAAATCAGGTTTACAAAGTAATTTGAAATTTTTTTCCCAAGTGAAAGTATGTAATCTGTTTTTAAGTGAAAGACAATTAAAAGAAAATATTATTAATTTTTTTCCAAAGTGAAAATTCAATCGAATTTTTTTCATTTTTCCACTCAATTTTGGCCACATACTTTTCTCGAACTAAATCTTGAGGTGTCTGAAGGAGTTTGCACTGCTCTTTTTGTTTTGTATTTGCATTTATTATACGTGAGTAATTAAGTTTTGCGTGTTAAGATTAGTTACGTATTAATTTTCTACTTCTGGTTCATTTGGTTCCCACAAAAAAAGAAAAAGTCTTCGACATCTCATGGAAATTTCTTTCACTTTTTTCTCTTTTCTATTACGAGACGAATTTTCAAAACAACAACACCACACGCATCTGCTATCCTTGCATTTTCTTCACCCTTCTTATTCTTGTTCTTTCGAGTACACACAATGTTGTTGTTTTTTGTTCTTAAGATATACAAAGCCTTGAGGTAGTTTTTGTGATTCATCAATTTTTGCCATTTCGTTTTGACGTTAATTGGAAATGGAATTTAATGGCATGATTGACGAAAGCTTTATATGACAAGTGTGCTGTGACTTAATAGTCAAGATCGTTTCGATGAAGGCGAAATCAATCAAAGACATAAAAAACAGTCTCACAATTGGGTGGATAAAACGAACTGTAATTTGACGTCCATTTAGTGGCAGTTATTCTGTGTAATGACAAGCAATCAATGCACCAATAGCTCGAAATCATGTTTTCCAAGTCAGCATAGTTTGGCCAATTCTAACTTACTTGTCGTAAGTGACGACATCTTGTATTAACGCAAAAGCAACAACAACAACAACAACAAATAACAACGTTCACGTGTTTGATACACCTTGTATGTAATTTAAACCAACTTGTTGGTGTTTATAAGATGCTAAAGGATCGGGTTAATGATGTACTAAAACGCACACTGGCATGTACGAGTATGAATGACAAAATTACTGGAATGCAAATGGATACCTTGAAAGAAAACCAGATCAATTGATTAAGACTTACGCAAGACGATCTGGATTGAGACTAATTATTAAACAAAAAAAGTAAAAAATAACAACTTAAATCTAAAAATGAGGTACACCATACGTGGCTAATGTTTATTAACAAATCCAAGCTGTTAATATTTAACTAATATGCATAAAATAATCACAGATGTTTGATTTTAAGACGCGACCGTATTTAGTTTGACCGCATTCACTTTTGGCAGGTTTTAATTTATGACACACTGCCACAAACATGTTGCAGTTTTGAAACTTTGATTGAACGCTATAAAATTGATAATAATTATTTCTTTTGCTACATGAAATTGGTAAAATTATCAACAGAAATTATTTCTTTTTGAGTTATATGTTCTATAACTACGTGATTATCTTGATAAGTAGCTTGTACCAGTGGAGAAAGTTTATCAACGTCAAAGTTAACCAACGCAGTTTGGCGTCGCGTATCTGCTGTGTGTGCTATGAGACGAAGCCTTTAGTTTTCTAGTACTTGTGGGCACCCTGTCTTTTCCATTTCATCTGTTATGCAATTTCTAGTATAAGATTTCGTAAGTGTCTCTCCTGCAATTCGATAAATTTAATCATTAGCACTACCCAGAAATAAAAATCACTTTCATAAATTTCAAATCACGGAAACGAACGTTCACAAATCACCTTGTGATCATATGTTAAAATCCTAGTTTCATCTTCATCGTCACACAAAGCCATCCAGAAGAAACCGAAAAGAGAAGGTTATTGAACCCATTTCGTCTGTCAAGGACGGAATTCACGACGACAAAATTTTGTGTATCGTTATTTTTCGTTTTCCTCTTTATAGCATTCAATCCATACCATAATTCGATAGTTTGCCATAAAGAGTGTGAAATATAATTTGGATTCAATATACGGTGGAAGTAGAGGAATATTTCTCCGATATTTTTGTCTACACACAATTTTGAATGATCATCGTTAACTAACAGAGTGTTTTTTGTAAATAATATGTTTAATGAATGACTTCAGATACTTCTTCAGATGTGGATGGATTGAATTAAATTGTCACTGAGAGGTTGCATGTGTCGGATGTCGCGGTGAATAATAATCAATTGATTTCACTCGTTGTCTATTTGGTTATTTGCAACTTTACGACTTGACATGATGTCAGACGAGTTAGTTCCGACAATATTGATTGAAAATTCCCATCAGACACGGGAAAATGTTCATTGAAACCAGGAAAATAGAGAAAATTCATAGAAAAGAAAATATTGCTGGCAAATAAAATAATTTTATTGCGAAAAAATTAGAAATGATGCAGATTTGAAAGTCAACAGAAGTTGATATGTAAACAAAATGTGGCCCGACAATTTGCAGCGGTCGTGATTTTGAAACGGACAGGAGGCACCTATACATTGGACCATGGCCTGAACGGAACCAAGTCGTGCTATAAGTAACAAAAATTCGTGATTAGCTCATACACAACAAATGTAAACTTTCGTGATTAATAGAGTGGAAAATAGTAAAATTAATAAAAAAAACATATTTCCATATAACATAATCGTGTATCCTATCACATTATCATATCCACAAGTAATTGGATTGCATAGATGCCATAAATTCAATTCAATTCTTGTGTTCAGGTACACTTTTCCTCCCTTCATTTTGGATTTTCAGTTACCTGAAATTGTTCCCTGTCGTGGGAACAATTAAACGCCCAGTAAATCGTTCAATAACAGTTTTTTATTGATTCTTTTTTTTTTCGTTTTTCGTTAACAAATTTTTGATTGTTTTACCAACACGTTTAACTTTGGCACTATCATTTTCATTGGAATTTTTCAAATTCCCTATTTAGATTCATTAAAATACCTTTCCACGACAATCAGAGCAAGTAGTAGCACAAAAAATGTTATTTGGCTAACGTAACTTTTACTCTTATGACTTTGTGCTCGATTTCGATTACCAAATTCGAAAGGTTTTCTTAACCGAAATGTGGCGGTTATTGAGAAATTAGTGGGAAAACCCTTTAAGGTTTTTGAGTTATTGATTCATGTAGCAAACTTCCGGTGTCACTAAAATACTACAATATCCTCGAAGAATTTCCGCATATTACCTGATTAAAATGTTGATGATCTCTTTCCAAGTAACGAAGTAATAACAACAGGAACGGAAAAAATCAACAAAAATTTTTAGTTTCTGTTGCAGTTGGCTCACCAGTCAAGCTGGTAGTACCAACGAACTGGTAGCAACAGGAATGTGTGACAGCTGAATGCACGGTACTGATAAATTTAGGACAGCGAGGTAAATCGTTAATTTCAGTATTAGATCCTATCCTTCCTGTTCCTTATAGCCCGTAGACATATGCATGATCTTGCTTTGAACAAATGTCCTGTCCTGTAGTTAGTATTTCGCAGGTGGACTTTATTGAACATGGACGCTCTAAGAAGCTCTCCTGGAACACTGTATGTGACACTACTTGACAGACGAAACTTAGTCTTGGCTTGATTTAAGTGCCAAATAGACACTGTCAACGAACTAATAACAACAGGAATGCAAGAAGTGAATAGATAAATTTAACAATTAATTAAAAAATCTAACTGTATCACCACACTGATAGCATCTAGGAAGACACACAGAGCAAGGTCGATGTGTGGTGATTTGAATCGAATTCCTTTCCTGTACTTTTTAACTTGTGGGTGATCACCGCTGTACTTTGAATAGATGGACAATCTAGGATTTCACCGCTCTCTTCTTGAGCACGATTATGTCACACACTGTATGTGACACTACTCGACAGACAAAACCCCAGTTGTGACGCAACAATTCGCAAATCTCGTAATTCAAGTAAACAGAATAAATCAAAATCATGAAGTGAACGTAAATTAAAATTAATTAATTATTTTAATTACTTTTGTCTGTTTTTAAATAAAAAAATAAAATTAACAAAGGTTCAACGCACTAACACAAGAATGACTTTTTACTTTTAAATATTTTGTTAAAACACACTTCAATGTGACAAGAACCTGAATTGGGGTTTTTGTGCACTTTAATCGACGAAAAATTTAATTTTTTAATTTTTCTTATGGAAAACCTTTTAACCTGTTTTTAGTACTCTACATTTGTTAATGGGTTAATTGATTTAATAACTTGAAAAACAATGCTCTGTTCATGCAAAAACCAAACAAAACGTGATGAAAGGTTTTGTGATTTTTGTGGATTTCAATCACATTCAAACTGTCCTTGCTAAACCAACCTTTAAGTGGAGCTTTTCAACAGGTGCTAATTGAAGTTTTCGTAGTTCCTGGTTACTTGTCCGCTTTCAGAGTTGTTCGTGGAGCAGAACGACACACTAAGGTCTATTGGCGTCATGTTGCAACGAAATCCTGGCAATCATCAAATTAAGGAAACTTTAAATAATTTCTTAAATAAATTAATGCTCCAATTTGGAATTAACTGAAACCATTTTATGTCGAACAAATTATTGCATAGTAGTCGTTCAAAATGGTATGACCACGACTGTTATGAAAGGAGATTCTGTCTTGCTTCCATCCTTGATTTGGTACGTAAATCGATTTTATTATATCACTCAAAAGTATTTAATATGATTGCGATGAAAAATGGATACATACCATCGACGACATGGTTACTGCCTTAACAGTCTCCACTGCAAATCCACAGTGTATCAGCAGCACACTCCACAAGATACACTTTAGTGTGTGGTGAAAAAATACCTGGACACATTAAATTTACCTTAATCGTTCATAAAAATCGATTTATTTTCAAATGGAATTCAGATCACTTGCATTTATTACAAGACATATAAATGTTTTAAAAAGTGAAAAACTACAATTTGCATATTTAGATGAAGTTTAAAAAATTTTCTATTAAGTTATTTGAGTAATTTGTAAAACAGCATGATTGTTTTGTTGAACATGCATGTGGACGTGATGAAAACAGGGGAGCAGTTATAGGAATTTATTGGATTGAGGGCATGAAATTTGTCCAGTCTTCGCTCTTTATGAAGTGGAGGCATGTTCCATTGATTGATGGTTTCTTTAATAACTAAATATTATTTAGATACATTTTTACCCGTTTCGAAGTGAGAATCCTTTTAATTCACCTTAATATTTTTTACAAAGTCTACGAGAATTTATTAATTTCATTGATTTAATTAACACTAATTTGTCGTGTTCCATTAATAAATGCGAATCTGTTATCATAATTTTGTAAAACTCTATATGAGATACGACAGAGTTTAGTAAATTATGCAAAAATTACGACATTTTATGAGCAACAAATGTCAGATTTCAATTTGTCCACCGTAACATGACAAGTGCGCAATTGCTTAACCATTAACACAAATTCAAACCGTTTATTTTTTATCTAACGCACACAGGCACACCAAATGAACACGCATTTAGTAGTTCCGACGAAAAGTGTGTAGAGAATAAATGCAGAATTGCATTTGAATTGATACTGTAGTCCAATCTGGAATCATTTCATCATGATTGTGTGTAGACAAAAATATCGGAGAAATTAAAATTACAGTATTGACGTTCCAAGTTTGTTGACATGTTCATTTGTCTCAATTTTATTCAAAGCCATTTATTAGTGTTTCATCGACTTATTATTTAAATACCTATTGACAAATAAATTCTATATATTGATCATAACCCGGAGGTGTTAGGAACTTCATTTTATTTAGGTTTTGACATTTAAAAGTTACGTCAAATTTCAACCTGATTTAGTGTAATTTATGACTTTCGTGATATAGAAACACCAGGAAGCACCAGTTCTCTTGCACCTTCTCAACTCGAATCTGAATTCATTGTCTTTCAACAATAGCGATTCGATTGGCAAATCCAATCACGGAAAATGAAAATGTATTTTTCTTTTAAATAAATTATTTATTTGAAAAATGATTTTCTTAAAACAATATTCTAATAAATTTCAAAATGAAACACATATGCCTCGAGAAAATCGAATTGAAGACAATGATGCCCTCGTGATAATTAACAAACGTAACAAAGATGTCGGCACAGGAGGAAGAAAAAGTGAATTTTCAATTATGTGAAATAATTTTTGAATTTTAATTAATAATTTAAAACTTTTCATGCAACACCTTTTACCTTTTTCCAACTGACACGTCTTTCCCTGCGGATTGCGTCAAGCTATCTGCTGTTATTCAATATCTCCTTCTGTTAAGACGATTCTGCAGTATACTGTTAATTCTTTTAGAATCCTATATACTTCTGAATGATCCTTAAACCGAACCTGGCTACAGAGTTATTATCTGGTCTTAAATGCGTAAAGAATTCTAAATATTTATGCTTTAGATAAAAGTACAGTTTAGCATGTAAAGGCACTCCCTCTTGAGAAATTAAGTGCAATCAAAGTCAAGGTGACACTAACCTGGAATGGAAGACCTTATTTTAATTTTTCTCTTTTTCGGATTTGTTAAGTTGCTGCAACTGCATTGTAAAAGTGTAATTTTCTAATTGAATGAAAGAGTTATTGTAAACCTATAGCAACAATAAGACACAAAATATTTAAATTCATTCATGAACACCTTAACGATTAGCTCGAAACGTGATTGGCATATGTTGCCAGATAAAAAATGAAGCAGAAGAAATTAAAATTTCTTCTAAGAAAATCTCAAGACGTTTAAAATTCAAATCGAATTCATTAATATTTCACGCCAGTTATTTATTTTTAAAAAAACTGTGGCACGCGAATTTGAATTTATAACTTCATTAAAAAGCAGTGAAGACGTTAGTGTTAATTTACTGAATGTCTTTAGAAGTTCATGAAGACGTTTCCAGTGTTACTTGTTAATTAGTCGATGTTATTCCGGAAAAATTTATAACCATCTATTACACCACAGTAATTCACGGCTTGTATCTGAAATTGAGTCTTTTTGCACCTGCAATTACACCAATTATTTATAAACATTCTTTCCTTATTATACAAAAAATAAAAACATAAAAATATAAAAAATATGTTTTAATTACACCTTACAGTTTCATCATGATTTGCTCAAGACATTTTCACAGACCATGTGTGCCAACTTCTATTTTTATTTTTTAAAAATTAATTTAAAAAAAAACTCTCACCTGGAATTCTTGTTTCGAAGTTTCCATTCAGTTGTTTCTCACAAGAATGTTTGCGTGATACGAAATAAAATAAATAAAATATAATTGTTTTTAATTAACAATACCAGAGATAACACTAATAGTGGCAGGAGATTTAGAAATAAGTTGTCAAACTGTCTCTAGTTCTTATATAACAGAATGTCGTAGAGAAAAAACGTTTAACGTTATTGATATCTCAGGAATCTGAATAACCATTGCAATATCACATACTACACGATATCACAGTTTCTATAATTATCAATAATTCTTAAACTGGAGAATCTGCAAAACACAAAATTCAGCGAAAGGATCAGCAGACAAAAGTGACGTTAAAAAGAAAAGTAACAAAATGGACGCGCTACTCATACTCCCGTTTTACCCACCCCACGTGAAATGGAAGGCAACGCAAGCGGAACGAACGTTTACGGAAATCGTATGATCACAGGGTGACTCGTGGATATTCAGTTGAATGTTCCTTACATGGGTGGCAAAATAGGCTTGTATTTGTCAGGTTAACCCTTTAGGGTAAAAGATATTGGAGCAACGAATGATAGTATTTTTAATAACATAATAACACATTTACGTGATTCGCATCAAACTGCTGAAAGTGTTAAGCTCATTAATTATTTTGCATAAAGCAGCATCGTGTTATTCTGCTACAAAATCACATAACATCATGCAGCTAGTATGCAAATGAGTTCTTTCACATTTCACGAAGAAAAAACTTATTCTGAAATGCTGTCAAGATCACATAATTGTAATATCACTTAGAAATGGTGTGCATTTAACGTGTCAACATAAAGTGTTAGATAACGAGACCAGTGACACAGAAATCTCATTTCATGACCTTAACCTGACGTTAAGTCTTCATGTGATTTTGAGTTATCAAGCTTATGACATATTACATATCACTTAAGGGATATGTTTTTGGTTTAATAACAATTACGAATCCCCGGAAGCCACTCTCAACAGGAAGTAATATCGATACCCAATGAGATATTGACAAGCGAATCTTCAATTAGCTACAGTACCGGTCAAACTGGAAGAGACCATCTTTCTTCCGATTGTTTTTCAGGAAGATTGTTAAATGAAAACGCGAATAACTTAGCTATTTTCGCTATAACTCGTTGAACGGGTTATCAACATACTTCATGAAGATGCGTTGAAGATTTCTTCATGACGTTTTTATTTCCATCTTGCAATATCCTCATCACTTGAAGATGATATAAGCTCAAGTGATATGTTCGAATTTCAAAGGGATATTCATCATGTTGTTCACGTGATATTCACAAAGTCACATGAAATTCATGTGAAATCACTTGAATATCAGGCAACTTTCCTTTCACAGTTGAATAGCCCGAACAATAACTCCATCCGGAACTTGATATCGGAGCGGTTATCTTCAATCAATCAGAATGTGATAAAAGCTATCATTAAATTTTTGTGTTTAGCTTCAATGGATATTTGGATAAGGTTATAACTTTAGTTAGGGTTTTTGCACTTTCAATATCATGTTCATTTAAATAATCGATTACTGTTATAGATTGAAGAAAATTTCTGGTTATGGAAAGTGATATTTACCTGTTAAACATAATAAATCATAAAATTGTTATGTTTGAAACTTGTTATGTTTTAAGGGAAATGCTATACTTTTTTCCATGTGGAATGTTATTAGAAAAAGTTGAAATTTTTCGATGTCGATATCTCGAAAGTTTAACTATTTTCCCATTTTCACGCATTTATGTTTTTCCAGTTACAAGCAATTTTTATTCGTAATGGAAAACTGCTTAAACTTGATTCATACTCATGAATGAATGTTGTCAGACCTCATTAAAAAGAATTTGTCTCGTATTTGATCATGGATGTTAAGCACGAAAACCTCAACACTCGTTGACGTAGCAACGTTTTTATTCTACAAGGCGGCCATATTAAACCCTCAAGTTATTCTAGTTATATTAACAGCTTAACCTTACTTCGACTTCATACACTCCTTAGCAGGAATTGTATGAAAGGCTCCAGAATCTAATGTAACATAAAAGGTTTAAGAGAAAAATTTCTGGGCGGTCATTTTGAACTTAGTGCATATTCTGTGTCAAAATGATGTTAAGCTACGAAAATCTGGGAGAGCTGGGAGAATATAAGAAGATTCCACATTCCGAATTTGCCAAATTCACAATTTCCTAGGTTTAACGACCAATATCAGATAAGGTTGAAAATTTTTCAAAGGAGAGAAACCATAACAACAGCTAAAGCTCTCTAAGCTTTCCTCACAAATGTTACTAACCTTTGATGCTTCGGACATTGGCCCCGTTTATGATGAAGACATCAAAATGCTACTGGATTTTTATATATCATGTAACCCAACCAATGGACATATCTTTATTTAAGATCGTTACAGAAGCTTTCATCATCAGCATGTTACTTTCAGCGGCCATTTTGATATCCAAATTACTGCTCATCTCTGGTTCTTCGGACGTAACCTCAATTTATAATGAAGACGTGACAATTCCCGCAGTAATTTTCCATGTCACATAATCCAAAAATGTTATATAAGGAATTGCAGCTTTGCGAAAGAGAAGTTATGCGAAATAAAAAGGCCGAAAAATGGCTGCACTCGAAACGAGGGATTAGGATCCAAGATTAAACGGTTTAATCGGTTTAAATTCGAATCAGACGAAATTGGCTTGTTGGCAAATACTACATTGCGAAAGTGATATTGATTATATAATATGTGAATATAGTTATTCACAAGGAAGACAATTGATAAAAGCTTATAGAGCTTTCATCTTAGATCAAAAATTGTCAACCTTGAATTTGTTTCATGCTAAAAAACATTAACAACAACAATACAAAACGTGAAGGTGACTTTCTTTTCCTTTTGTCTGTGCAAGAAATAAAAAGCTTTAAAAAAAGCTTTTATTAATTTGATTTATTACAAATAAAATCGAAAGTTTAATTGTATTAAAACAAAAGAATTTTTTTCCTGCCACTCTAATGCAAATCACGTGGTATTATTTCGCAAATGATGCAAAATTGTCATCGTGATGATTGTCATCAGAAGCGGTAAAGCTTAAAGTTTTTATTTTTATGTATTTTTTATGATTATTATTTACGACACTTTCACACCTGAATGACTTCACTTCACTTCACTTCATGTTGAGTGAGTGCATGATGCCGCTACCTGAGGATTTTCACCTGTATAAAAAATTAAATTCCACTACAATTTTGCATTGTACCGCGATGAGTCGCGCCGCTATACGGAATGTCGAGTGGGGATGCCAGACACTTACGACGAGATTTGTATCTCTCACGGCGAGGCACTGCGAATTGTTGCGATTTGTTGATGTCACAGCAGGTGCACTTGAATGAAAGTGAAATGAGTTAGAAATTCCTCAAAGCCACAATTGGGGCAAAACAATTTGGACAAGACCTTGACAGCAACTGTCCAATTTCTTGTCCAATTTAACCTACTGCAATTAGAGAAAAATAACGTAAAAAAATTACAATAGCTTCCAAAATGGCGAAAGCACAACACGACGTCACAATAAACACGAAACAAAATTTTATGGTCATGGTGGCACACACCACATATGTGAACTGTGACACGAACAGAAACATTTCTTGAATGGCTTCCCCGTTTTCGAAATGTCAATGAACTTGAAACGTCAAAATTTCAATTTGAATTTCTCCAACATTTTTGTCTACACACAATTTTCAGACACCAATGGGAAAATATCCTAGTAATAGAAATGGCTCCTCGCTGTTATTAAAGGGAATTAACCAATGATTACAGGGTGATTTGCAACTCCGAAATGTTTCAGGAAGAAATAAAAAACGTTTCTTCTAGCGTAATCATTTTCGGCACTTTTTCACAGATTACAGGATGAATCGTTGCCACAAAAGGGTTTTATTTTGTTGTCATCACGACACTCACGCTGGAATTGTTTCAAAAGAAAAGTGAATGGTACCAGAAAAGTCGGAAAATGTCATTGATTATAAACATCGGCCAAAACAGCAAGTACGCATATAACAAAAACCTCCAATTCCAATTCAATCTGAGTTCAAAATTGTTACATAATTTACCGGAAGTAGTGAATTTAAATTTAAAATTTTACTTTCATTATAATCACATTATCGACATGGTGACAGCCGAAAGGTAAATCGTTATATTTTCTTTAAGTAAATTTTCTTACATGTAATTTTAATCCAAATAAAATTCTTAACAATTTTGAAAATGTTTTCAATGTTTTATTTTTACATATTTTGTTTTCCTTAATCTCTTGTACTTAAATATGAAAATTGTCGGTAAACGATACGTTACCTTTCAATTAAAAGTCGGTCTTGCTCGAGTTTCTGGAAAGTGAAAGCTTGTTTTGTAGCGGACAATAAAGGCTTTTATCCAAAAAGGTTTTTCCGCGTTTCAAATTGCAATAGTTTGAATTCAACTAGGTTTCATGGTTTATATCTAGTTCATCTTGTGACCGATAACCCTCTCAAGGGATTACCGTGTGAACGTGCTCCTGGTCGTGTCAACCAAAATCCCCAAGGCTAACTGAACACCTGACAAGCTGAAAGTGTCAAATATTGATCTGTTAAAGTTATCAACACGCATGTTTATGCAAATAATTTATCCGGTTTCTGTTGGTTTTGTCACTCAGAAATTTCATTAATCGCTCAAAAATCAATGTCACGAAAAAAGGCGTCTAGAATTGTTATGAAGGACTCCCTCTGTCACGATCAGCAGTGCTGCCAAATTAATCATCACGAAATGTTAACTTACGAAACCCCTTAGATGTTATCCTCCTTGTCCTTTTAAGGCGTGTAAATATGCGTTAAAACCTTAAAACCTACTTTCGATGAACTACATCGATTTAAACCTAAGCCAACATGATTTATTCAAACGAGAATGTGTCCAACCCACGTCGACACCATTTATGGAATATGGCCCGTGCCGAAATTTCAACCAAAACCACATGAAAACCCGATCAAAACCGCATAACGCAATAAGCAACTTTTTTTTTAGCAAATGCTTACTACCGAAATCACTTCAGCGATAATCAGGTAAAAAAATCACTTAGTTTTATTTATATTTTTTATTTCGGTTTTTGCATTTCACGTGTAATTTGTCATGTTGTGATTTACATGAGCTTTTTACGGACCACAAAAAAGCGCAGTTAATTAAAATAAATTAGAGCACACTTTAAGACAATTCAATTTTTTTTGGGTTTAATTGCAAAACCTAGTAATCAAACAAATTAAAACCTTATCACTTTGTATCGATGCAATTTTTTTTTGGACTCCAGAATGTTTTTCAAATCGAAAAATTTAATTAATTGTCTTGAGTGGTTTGTAAACATTTGTAGAAAGTTTAATTGATATGGAACAGCTTCCGGGAGTGCCACATTTCAAGTGGACTTTTAGAATAAAAACACTTGAAATAAAATATTAATTTTTCTTTGACAATTAATTGAAATCCACTTCAAGTTGATTGAGATCGACCAAAGACGGACAATTGGAAGAAAGTCGTTAGAAATCGTTAACAATTGCAAGACAGGTCCCTGAATTCCAAATTGGGACAAATCAGAAAATATTAAGAATCACAAAATTAAAGAAAATTTAAAAATTCTACTCGAATTTTATAACAATCAGTAATTGTGTGTAGACAAAAATATTGGAGAAATACAAATTCCAGTTTTCACGTTTCAACTTCGCTGACATTTTGGATGTTAACGGAACCAGAAAATCCATCTTGAAATATTCACGATCCAACTGTCAAAATTTGCGTGCCATACTTTCTATCAAAGCGATTGTATTTGTATGTAATGTCTCAACTTTGTTCAAAGCCATCTATTAGTCATTCGTCGAATCACAGAAAACAATAAATAGACGCGAATAAATATTGACATGTGAGTCATAGACCTTCATTGTAATTTCTTTCCGCAGAGAGAATCAAATAGAATTTCCTACTTGTTTGTCATTTGTAGGAACTATGTTCCCACCAACGGAAAAGAAGGTTCTCTTGAATAAATTTCTCTTGAACTTCTACTTTCAATTAATGAGCGAATACATGATCTGCGTAGTATCTGACACAAAGCCATCTATCTTCCATTGGTTGCACTACATGTTTCTTTTTGATTTCGAATAAACACATGTAGCATAAGACAACAAACCAACGAAGTTCTGTATTCTCCCTGTACAGCATTTGTCTTAAATTGGTTAATCGTGTCTAGTTCTCCAAAATGTCGACATAATCCTGGATAATTTTTTGGTGTTTCTCTTATGAAAACCAGCACTTTCCAAATGAAAAGCCACAAAAACAAATTAATTAAACTTAAAACCAGTGAAACCCGTGTAATTGCTTCATGTCGATTATATAAGGAAAGCACTAAATCGGCACAAGTTCATGTCTCCAAAAGACTGTGTTGCGCAATGGATTGCCTAACGCACATTAAGAAATACATTTTTAAGAAAAGCTTTCATTCTAAGTTTAGCCGAGATTTTGTATTTCTTTTTATTAATATTACTTAGTTTGTAATCAAATTGTAATTTTTCGGCCGACAATTCTTGGAGTCACGATTTTCGCTTCGTCCAGGTGGTTTTTAATCGGTTTCTCTTGTTTGTATCATTAACGTTATAGTTTTGGTGTCTTTTATGTAAATTGTGTAAAATCGAGTACAGTGTTTCCTTAAGCGCATAACTTAATTACTGTTTTGTTTATAATTAATGCGCAAGCATTTATAACTAAATATCTATTCAAATCAACTTGAAGTTGAGCGGTTATGACGCGACACGACTCTGTTTGGATATAAGAGGTACATAACTATCATAGGTAGCACTCAAACTTGACAAATTCATCGAACCTCGTTTTTGGTCAATACGGACATAAACAGTTTGGTCAACTGCTCGTGATGTGATTTTGGCCTTTTTCGAATTCTTCAAATATCTAAAAAGATATCATACATTCCAACAATTCACAGAGTCCTGGCGCACATAGAGACTGATTTTTTTCCATTTTTGGAAAATTTTGACTACGCTATAAGAAATGAGGTATTCACGCAGTTGGAGAAGAGGTTGACCTCTTACTATTGAGTGTATTCTGAACCCTAATTTACAGAGAGCATAAGCATTAAGAGACTCTCTTTGATCCTTCATTCCCATGGCTACAATAGTATTCCTGAAGCAACTACAGTGATCTCGTTCAAACATCCACTTTCCTAAGAAGCTTCGAATGACGTTAAGAAACATTCTGTTGAAGGGTTGTAAGTCCAAAGGGTCTAAGTGTCAAAAGTCAATATTTTTAAGAATATACAATCTAAATGCTAAGCCAAATAATATCCAAATGGATCCAATGGCCTGTTTCTTTTAAAATAATTTAACAAAATTATTTTGTGTGCTGCGTTTTCTTTTAATTTTCTTATCGCTTTATAGCTAGCTTCCATTTTTTACAGACCAGGCACAGACCTTTTTTCGCGAAAGTTCATTGGCACTTGTACCGCGTCACAACTTTATTACTGTGTGGATAAAATTTTAAAAGAAACTGGCAATTGGATCAATTTGGATATTATTGGGCTTTGCACATAGATTGTATATTCTTAAAAATATTGACTTTTGACTTTTTGGCACTTAGACCCTTTAGACTTAAAACCCTCCGAGTGTTTTCAAGGGTTTGGACAGTTTTACTAGGTAAAAGTTGAAGCAGTCCCCAATTAAAGTCTATGAAAACATAGCTTAAAATTCGCTCCAGCTTTTCTTATTACTATTTCATTAAAGCTTTCTATAAGCTTCACTTAAAGTTTCTTTCCCAATCAGAAACTTTTTGTCCAGTGTCTCAATTTTCTTTCTCGTGTCTTTTGCTCAATCCAAAGAAATCGCTTTAATTCGTTTGTATATTTTTTGTGGTTGAATAATCATCGACAAGTTGTCATAATTGTGATTATTGATGATGCATCTTATGCAACTTCCATATAACAGCACAAAAGTGTGCCATTTTCTTTAAGTTTTTCCTTCAAAATTGAGTTTCAGTTGGATTCAATCAATCAACTGGATTGAATGCAAATTGAATGCGTTTTGGTGTCACAAATTAGATGAAAACCAGCTAAAATCCGGACGGAGGTTTTAACCTAATCCTGCTTTTATTTAATTGCGTCAATTTCCTCCAGACTACACCACGTACTATAAGTTGTGCGTCCCCCAAACCAAGACGTCTCGTTCGGCAACGGAGTCAGTGGGCTTTGCCACTTGTTAACAACCAGTCTGCAGGTCTCAATTAATCTGAATGGATCAATCTGCAAGTGCCCCATGGCTATTACCTCCCAAAACCGGATCCAAACGTGACATCAGGTGTCTGAAGTCGAGGTGTCTCTGTATGAAAATTGAATTTTGGTGAAAGGACTTGTGGCCAGTGAAACCGAAATTGGACAGATTTTTGGATGGAACGTCCATAAATTCCGTGGTCTGAATCCCTCTCCATTACGCTTAAAATAATCTCAGGTACGTTTCCTCGTTTCCTTATATAACGAGGAATTGTGATTAATTAGGCTCACCCGATACCTTGTGTCTGGTGCCTTTTGGACACATTTGTCCTATTTTCATTTGTCCACCTTCCAACATGTCCACAACTCGGATTTGTCCATTTACATACCTTCTCGAGGTGAAAGGTTCGGTTTTTTTTGGTAGGTACTTGAAGTGTTTTAGGCACAGTAACCAAAAAATTGACTTTCATTTCGTTCGGATTAAAGTGACTTTTACACTTTCGAGTTTCCGGCACGAGTTTACGTGACTTTTTCTTCTGTTATCACCTCAAGTATGTCGTGGACCAAAGTTTTCCCAAACTGAGCAGAAACTGGAGAAACCTGGCTCTTTTGATTCAAAGGTTATCTCGATTTCTGAAGATTTATCCCTTGAAAATGCCTACTTTGTTGTTTAATCGCTCAAGATCAACAGTCTAGAATCTGACCTGAATTCCATTACATATTTTGAATTTGTGGTGGCGGTTTCAATTTTCAAAGAATTCTAAAATTCTTTCACGTCGATCATGTACTTGGATTGTTAGGTTCCCCTTGTGGATTTCGAGTACCTTGAAATTGAAAACTTTAGGTTACGGTCCATTGATCGTAATCTGTTTCAAGGCAAGAACTTTAATAGATCCGAGGTAAGACAGGAGCTGGCTGTAGAGAACTTCCACCATTCCATCCATTCTATATCGAACTCGGCTCGATTGCGAAACAGCTAGCAGGTGTTGGTCGTTAGTTCTTTGTGGTTTCTAATTGATATGAAAATAGAGTTGGATTTATGAGCTACTTCTAATGGAAAACGCCTTCATAATGAAGCACTTTCGGAGCAATGTGATTCTTAGATAAGAAAATAGACTCTGACGCATGGGTAGCAATTGGGGCGGCATTGCCCAATGAAGTGTCTTTTTAAAACTGTTCTTGAAGAAGAGTGTTGGCCGCAGGTGGCAGAAATCACGTCAAGACGATTGGGGTTTGGACATGAAGTATTGTGAGCGCAACAGTGATTCAAATATAGGTGTCAATGTTGTCAAGATTCTTCTCTATCTGAAAAGCTCCTTTAGAAATCTTCTGATATAAGGTATAACCCGAGGCAATTCAAAATGGCTTCACTTGGCACTTTCATAACTTTCTCAGTTTCAAGTGACCTGCAAGGGAACAAGGGCAAGAACTCCAGGCAGAGACTATTCTTACAATATCTCCAGTATATTCTGAAGAAGGGTTGATTATATAGGAAGACGCACATTGTGTCTCGTCGAGTGAGTGCAGCTACAAAACCGCGGCAAAATACATGACTAAGCCAGAAGCTCCATAAGCACGTTTCGCAGATAAAGTTTAAGAAAAATTATTAATAAATTGTTTGAAATCGAAGAAAGCGTTGGACGACAAAAAGTTTACTAAAAGAAACTTTGTGTCACGTTCAACGACCTGGTAGCCTGGAAAATTCACTTTCTACGCGTTTAATATATAAAACTTATTAAATAGAGTATAAACTAAAGTTTAAAAACCCAAAAAAGGGTTAAATGATGTTGATTAGCCGTTTTTCTCCCGCTTCAAATGAATTAATTACACTTCCATTCGGGACATGGAAACACTCCGTTTCGCGCCATTTTAGGCGATTTCGAACTTTATTACTTTGACACGGCTATTAGCAAATGTTTGTCTTGGATTTGCTGAACATTTTGCACCTTTCCACGTTGAGCTAAATTGTCTAAACGAGCAATAAATAAGAGTTTCCTTAAAACGAAATTTTCACTTTGTGGAAAATGACCACTTTAAACGTTGATAATACAGTTCTACCGAGTGTTTTAAAGTAATTATCACATACCAAAGGGTTATAAATCTTGTTTCATATATAACACTTCAAAAAACATTTTTTAAATTCTTCATTTCTAATGTTAAATACAAAAAATCCGAACACACCCAACTCAGGATTGTCCGCCATTTTGATTTGTTGCCGAATGTGGGAAATTTTGAAATTTATAAAAAGTAAAAATGGCGCGGAATTGAACATATGTGATTTACCTGCTTGTCGGAGATCATTTTCACCTTCTATGGAGAAACGGCAGTCGAGAACAGGTCGAGAAATGAAAACTTCATTTGACCACTTCATTTTCCTTTGGGAGTTACGTTGGAAATTTCAAATATTTCCTTAAAAAAACATTATTTTATATAACATAACGACTTGCGGAATATGTTAAAAGAGACTGACACGTGTTTAGCAGCTTGTTCCAATACAACTTCTTCAATAAACCCGTGAAAATCGATTTGAAGTGTGCCAATATGGTGTCAGTAGAGTGTCATGTACTCTAGCCTCTTCTCCTAGGCTAATTTTGCAAAACTTCAGTTAATAGGAAGAGTTCCAGTTTCAGTGAACAACTCCAAGAGATACTTTAGGATACATCACTGAGCATGTTTGGTATCCTTGAGAGCTGAGTGATGAGAGATTAAGAAGAAGACATTATCCTGAGTTAACTAAATTTGATAGACACGCCGGAGTCTTCAAATCCCTTGGAAGTGTCTCAGACTCATAGTTGTCGCCACGTCTCCCGCACACACTGAAAATCACAATTCCCTTAAATATCACATTACGAAAGTTCTTGCAAGTTTGTCTTCCAGCTGAGCAAGCTTTTCGAAAAAGTTTCCCAGAAAACTTATCCCCCAAGTGCGGTCTAACCGCAACACTGCCAAACATGACATTCAGCTCATCGCGTAAACGATACCCCAACCGCCATTTTGAGGGTAATGTGTGAACTAGAACGGATGAACGTGATTTTGTTTATGTGGAAATTAGACGCACAATTTAAACCACTTTACAAGTATTGGGCAAAACACAATCAAATCAACCATGAACGATTGTTAAAAGCATTTTGAATTTAACGAAAAAATTACAATTAGCCAACTTCACGATGTCGCCATCTTGCAATTGGAAATATCAAATTTGGGCCGCAAGACGCCATTTTTGTTGACGATCAATTTTCTGTGAATTCTAAAAATTTTCCTCAATTAGAGCAATGACAGAACCTAAACCGAAATTTCAGGTTTGCGGAATATCAAAGCGAAAGGCCATACAAAATCTAACCTTGCCCGAATCGATAGTCAAGTCCGCTCAATATCGCCTGTTCTTTATCCGCATATCGCGTTTGGGTTGTTAGTGAGCTGTTAAGCTGTTGAACCCAGCCTTGAATTTTTCGTTAATAATTTTAACTTTCTTGTATGTTTTTACGAAAGTTATGAATTTCCAGTTATTAGCGTGATTTGGCAGAATTTTTTGTTACACAATCGCGTTGAGCTTTTTATATGCTTGGAGCTTTTTACTGTCCTTCTACGTTTTTCGTAAGTGTAACTTTTAGTCGAATGTAGTAATAGAGTTTGAAAACATACAGAAGAGGTACACATTACACACTCGCAAATGATGCCAGGACGAGCTATCAAAGCACACCGTCCAACCAAACCACAAAGCCCAGAAGTCTTTTGAAGGACACTAGTTTCTTACAGTGCCAGACTCATGAAATCCCTAATAGTCTGTTAAGGAACACTCTGTGCCTGACACTATTTCTGTATCTCCTTCCAATAACAATTGACTTGACAAAACCAATCAATCACAGTTGAACACTGTCAATTGAACAACCAAAATTGATAAAGACACGACATTTTGGTCGAACAAATATGGCGTAACTTTGACTCGAAGAGAAACTCAGTCGTAAGATTTGACACTAAGCCGGAACCAGGAAATTGAAATGTCTAGATTTTATAGGAGATACTTACCGCTTGATAGTTTGCGTCATGTCTGGATTTCCTGGTTCCAAAGAAAACCTGGGAAAATTTGATACAAGTCGGGGTAAGTTTGATGACACATTCAGACTCATTCTGTCAATTATACGGACACTTCTGTGATCTTTTGGATCCTCTAGGCACTATATGTTTCTTAGGACACTTCCTGGTTCTTTCATGATAAGTTGATGATTCCATGTTAGACTTTGTCAGGGCATGCACATGATCCTTTCACGCCATTACCATAAAACTTTCAGGACACAGTCTGATATTTACAGGCAACATACTCATAGAGCTTTCAAGACACTCTGATGCACTCTATTGCCACTTGCCTGGCTTCTCATGGAACATTCTCATGATCCTATCATGGCACATTCTAAACACTTTCCAGACTCGATCATGACTAGTTCCTGAGTGTTTAATAATACTTCATGACTCTACCAAAGTGCCTTCCGAAGACGTTTCAAACATTCTGATGAACCTTTGAAGAAACTCTATGATAACTCTTTCAGGATGCATTATAACATTTTGGTTATAAACTTTAATGACACTTTCACAGCACTTTAATAGCTTCTTGTGGACAGAAACGTTTCATCCTCGTAAAATGTTCCTCATAACCGCAAATGAGGTAATTTTGGTGACTGTGCATTGCATAAAAGCCAAAGGAAAAAATCCAATTCACATCTCGTCCCAAGTGACAACGATCAGTGACACTCCGTCAACTTTACATGACACAGAACGCATTCAATTTATGTTGAACGAAATTTTCGATTTTTCTCAAAAAAACGTGATTCAATTTTTGAATGTTATTGTTTCAATTTGAAATTTGAGATTCATTGAACGTTTCCTGAGTCCATTCTCTAAAAGAAATTCAAAATGCAATTTTAACGATAAAATGCATTTAATAGTTAGTGCATTAGTGCATTTTGAAATGTTCAAACAGTGGGAGGTCAAAGTACTTCAATTCCATTCGATTTGATTTGATTGAATTGAATTGAAAAGACAGACATAACACGTTGCATTCAATTAAATCGAAAATTACCGACTTTATTACCTCTAAAAAGAACTCAAAGTACTTGGGAATTAGATAATAACAATCGGGTTATCTGCAAAACGAAAGGGTATATTTTGAAAAATTTTAATGTGACTTTCCCTGGAGTTTTGTGATTTTTGGTTTTGCTATTCGAATATCTCATGGCAATGAAACGGTTTTAATCAGATTATCCACGTGATATATTGCAAAATTCAAAATTCAATTATTAGTTATACTTATTACATTTAATAGTCTTTAAAAAGTGATTTTAAATGACCAACTTCTATGTTACGTTTCATAAAACGCAAGGCCGTTTTATATGCACCCAATTATTTTTTGGATACAATAGAAATTTTTGTACTCGAAAAGTGCAGGTAAATGAATGTCCAGTTGAATAGTTAGTAGCTATTTTAATTGATATATATTTCACCTTGATTTTCTGGCGTTCGTTGTTTGTGGGTAACAAATGAAAATGTTTACAAGTAAGTGATAGTGTAAATTCAAATCGTTTTCGTGATTTATTCATACACTTTATTCGGTTTAACTATTTAAAGTTATTTTTGCTAAAAACGTCTACATTCTTTCAACACCTTTTCATTTACTTTACAAAACAATTAAATTTCTTAACACAAAATGAATTTTTTCCTCGTCACAAGGACATGCGTCACAATAGTGTCACGAAGTCTTTTGTGACGCAGAATCGTTCATTATTCGAAAAATCAAATTTTTGATTGGAAAATATTCTGTGCATACCTTGTACTATTATTTATTTTATTCGAGAATAGATTTCCCTTATTATTTCCTGTGTAACCTATTAAAAAGTGTCGCTTTTTCAGGACGAAAACCGCAATAATATAACGAAGACTTCTCATGACCCCAAGTCACTAATTTCGGTATCTTCTAAATATTTATGATTCCTGGAATTCATGAAGAACCTACTGTATTGTTTTAGGTAAATTCAAAGATTTCCCACTTCATCTCATTACTAGTGTTGTACCTGGGGATATTCTCGGAGTGAAATCACTCACAATCGCGACTCGACCGCTCACCAACAACGACCCATTCTTTACTAAATTAAAACGCGAAAAATTTCCAATCTGCCTTTCAAATTCGCCTTAATTAGAATAAAATTGTTATAAATTATCGCAGTTAAACAAAAAAGCAAGAAATATAAAACATTTTTAACAAATAAATTCCACGCACATGATACAAATTTGATTTACCGCACAATACCTGAAATTACAATCAAATCACCTTTCGCCGAGTTCGGGGAAAATTTGAGGAAACCAAGAAAGAATTTTATTCTAATGAAAAATAAAACACTTTCTCCAAAAATTTTGTGCTTTCCAAAACTTTCAAAAAAAGAATAATAGCAAATTTGAAATACAAAAATATATTTTTATGCAATAGAAATAATAAATAAATAAATTTTTACGTTCATGACGCTGAAATTCGTTTGTGTGATGCAAGATAAAAGTGAAACTCTTTTAAAATTAACGAAAAAATTTGAAAAAAATTATGCACTTTTTAATGCTTAAGTAAAAATGTCGTTTTCCAGTGCAATGTTATTAACATTTTCCATATTGTCTTGTTTCGAGTTTAATTGTTCTGTTTTATAAAACTGGCAGCTTGTGTTGCGCTAAACTTACAAGTCATGGTCAAATTTTATTACCAGGAAATGTAATTTTTTTACGTTTTAATTCAAAATCTGGCGCAATTCGTCAAATGAATTTGGGACAAGACGCAAGAATTGACGGAAAGCTTTTGAAACGAATACAAAAAATTTGATTCTTTCGACTTTTGACTTGAGTACATAAGCTGAAATAGACAATTTTGACGGTTTCCGGAAAATTCAGGGCGTAAAGTTTATGTGAATTCCGTCAATGTTTAATTGGGAATGTACCCATGTATAATAAATTCGTTCCAGAGTATAATCACCAAAATCATGAAACACATTTGTATGCGACTGTTTTAGAATTGTGGGGTACATTTTCGTCCAGCTGCATTCAAGTGCACTTAATTAGTTATTGTGAACAGTCGAATGTTATTCTTAATTTACAGTGGGATACATTTTAAAGAGCGAAACCTGTGTTACAGTGGGTAACATTTTGGAAGGTACGAGCATATCCTGACTCATAGAGGAGCAAAATTTTGATTGTCACTCCTGGATTACAGTGGAAGAAATTTTTAAATCCTCGAATTTGAATTACAGTGGGACAGATTTCGAAACGTCCTTCTACTTAAGATCCAGTAGCATGGATAGTGACTTTATAGTGTCAATGGTCCCGATTTCATGTCCATCTCTCGTGCTTCGTGTATTCCATTCTCTCAATTTACCGCATTTTAAATAAAGTTTCTGAATAAATTAGAATTTTCAAAATCTCCCAAAACAAAGCGGAACCATTTAAAACCATTCTCCAGAACGGAAACAAAGCCATATCCGGTTTCTGACAAAGCCCTGATTAAAATTGTGCGGCATACAAAAATCGCCAAAAACCTGTCATTGGCCGCGAATGGTTTGTCCAAACTTTGTCCAAACTTTTTCCAAAAAGTTGCATTGAACTTTTTCCGATGTCAAGTTTAGACTAGTCACAGACCGTTATCTGTTTTTTGTTTGGAGGTTAAATCGGAAAACTTTCTTTTACAGTTAACTGTCAAATCAAAAATGGAGTAATTTGAAGGTTTGGACCGCACTGCCACAATCGCGATACATAGGGAGGCCAAAAAATGTTACTTTCATTGCCATGCGCAGAGAAGTAAGTACTGTAGAAGTCGAACGGAACCGACTGGAACTGAATGTGAGTTAGACTTGTTACGGCGATACCGCTTAAATCTCGATAATGTCTTCAAGAGAGCTCCACACTGTGAAGTGGGGACTGTAAGAGAATCAACTTTTCGCATGTCTCTGCTTCTCTCTCTCTACAATTCGCTGGAAAGAAGAGAATGAGAAGAAAACCCGTTTGTACGTGCAATAACGGTTGACTGACCACACGCCGCTGGAGAATGTAAGTCAGTGTACCACGCGATTTGGCCTACACTGTTATTTTGTAGTAACTGTCTTTACAAACAGCACCGTTGCCGTGGAGGGAGACATAGTTGCTTTTGCTATTGACTCTTAAGAGAAACTCCACCTCTCTCTGTGTGCAAACCTATGGCCTTTTTTCTTTTTTGATGCATTCATCTCGCGTTTGGGAGGTATTAAATATCGCTCGATTTAACCGTTTCAATTCAGTGTGGTGCTATAACGCGGGGCGCGTGTTACCTGTTTGTCCCAATTGAGTTGAGTGTCATTGTGCCGGATGTGAAGGATTGGATAAAGGATTAAAAACGAAATTTTTTAAAAGATATATATATTGCTAATATAAAATCGCCATTTTGTGAGTGAATTTCGCACGGGAAGGATTAAGCGACATTTTTTTGGATATTTCTTTGAAATAAAATTTTGACGGTTTTTTAAATTAAAATAAATTTATTTAAAAATGGCCGTCAAGTGGAAATCTAGCAGTGCAGTGTGTTTATCAATTGTGATTTTTTTATTAATTACATTAACTAGAAATGCATGTGGTGTGAGAGTACAACAGAAAAGGATTAATAAAGGTTAGTTTGGAGAAATCCATTTACTCGTATATAAAATTCGTTTCTATTCAAGTAAAACATTTTATTCCGTCATGAAATGCACTCGAACTGCATCGTGGAATTGGCCTAATAACCTTTGGAAATGCACCGGTACTAAATGCCAGGGATTTTATTATTTTTAAACTTTTAACTTTAACTTTAAATCTTGATGAACTCCTTCGTAAGAAGTGCCTCAAGGAATTCGTTTCACGATAAAACGTAACTCCACTTGACTAAAATTGAATTTTTATTAAAGTTTTTGAAAAATTCAAACTTTCGTCTTTGACAAAATGATTTTTTGAGAAATTGTCTTTCACACTATAATTTAAATTTATTGTTGAAACTTTATTCTCATTTTCGTCTTGCAATTTTCCGTTTCATTTCTTTCACATTTTTGACGCTGTGATGCAATTACATTTAGTGACTATTGAAATGTTTCATGAAAATGAAATTAATAAGAAAAAGCAAAATTTTTATTAAAAAGTGAAATTATTAAATTTTAATTTTTTGGAACTTTTTTATTTAAATTATTTTCTTCTTTCGCCTTGGATTTATTAGACCGTCAAATCGAAGTTTTCGTCTTAGGAAATTTTTTCTTCCGTTTTTGGAATTGGGATTTGATTTGCTTTAAATGAAAAATTTTGAGATTATTAAATAAAATTATTCGAAAAATTCAAAATTAAATCAAACCACCAAGCAAGATATTTGAATATTGTTGACAAATTTTGACGAATCTTCATGAAATTCTAGTCGGTTATAATGAATTTTTCTTCACTTTTATTCATTTCACTACATTCTGGAGATATAAGAATGATAGTAGTTCAAAAATATTTTAAGTAATTTTGATATGGACCACCCTTCCTTCAACTGACCTTTAGTTATCCCCTGTATAATTGGATTTAGATTGTATTACCATTTAAACCTTGTTTCCAGTTATGAACATATCCACTTGTGATGAACATCATATCATTAAACATTTAAAATTGAACACAAAATTCTTAAATATTTTTATATATTTTGAATAAATTTTGAAAGTGGGTATGAACTACAAATGAAAATTTGAGCTTTGAAAGAAAACTCAAATCACTCCTAAGGTAGTAGAAGATATTCAGAAGGATGTTGAATAAGAAGAAGGAGATATTTTTGTGTGAAACTATTTTCTCATGCAGGCAATACTGAATCCTTACCCCAGAAGATATTCAAATCCGTACGAGTATAGTTGAAATACTAGAGGCCTAATAAAGTTTCGTGTAAGAAACGAATCATTTGTTTCCTTGGAAAAAGACACAAAATAGACCAAACGACCATTCAATACTTGTCTTCCACTCAAGAGTGTTAAAGTGTCAACGAGAGAGAAGACATTCCTGCAACAAAGCCTTGAAAGTCTGTTTCCCATCATCTGATAAGCATTACCTGAATACTTCAGTAACTGAGTTCATATCACTTACAAGATAATCACGATTTTCTTAATTAAAATAATTAACCTCGTTCCACAACTTAAAATTGTAAATTATGTGGAATTCGAATCATTGTCTCAAGTCTGGGAAATTTTGTCCAACGAAAATCAAAAGTTTCTCCCCTTGAACTTTTTTCCCCACAATATCACTTCTCAGAGGTTAAAGGTTAAAGATGTTTTAAAGTTGAACCATGAAATCCCATTAGCTGTATTCTTTTGCTCACTCCAGTAGAGCAGGACTGCCAAATCCCATACATTTATCCAGAGCAAATTAGCTAGTCACATTCCAGAAGATCTAAAATGGCATGCTCCGAAATGTGTCAATCCAGTTATTTTTGCTTCTATTGTCCCACTGGCCAAAGCTGCATTCTTAAAAATTTTCTCAATAAGAGAGGAGTGCCATTATGTTCCTCGAAGGCCTGGTTTGATTTTCGTTGACATTTTGGCATTAAAATGAAAATAGAATGAATTGTTGAAATTTTATTTTTATATTTGTCACACTCGAGTATTGTAATTGAAACAACAATTCAATGATTTGCATTTTACAATGTTATTGTTATCGTGAATTGCATTCATATCCATTCATTGTTATATATTTTAAATCACACTTATAATTTACTAAATTATCTGGTATTATTTTACCCCTTAAATTCCATATAAGAAAAATTAAAACACTTGACTTACCTATAACCCAACTCATACCTGCTGAATTAAGTTCATGATCGTGTTATGAAATCCTGTCAAATATCTTACATAGCTAACCGACAGTTCCACATGTAAACGCTAATTAACAAAAATTTTACACATAATTAACATTAAAATTTAAATTGAAAATATGCTTCTGACATTTTATCAAGATAAACCTACAAAAGTAGCTTCTCGTGTGGGAGATATTGTGAATTGTAACAAGTGCATCAGCTTGGTAGTTATGAAACTAGATTTTTGGTTATATAAAATTCGTCCGATCACAAAAATTTCGGCGATCGATTAATGGAAAAGAACTTGAATTATAAAAAATTTAATTTTTTGGACCAGTTTTATATATGTACCATGACCATACAATTACTTGAACAACACCAACATGAAAAAAATGAAAACTAAAATTGCCTGCCCGTTGTTACCAACTTATAACCTTGTTAAATTAAAACGAAAGCCTCAAGGTTCCAACCAGCTGGATACCTTAAAAAATATTTGCACTTTCAACTGCATGATATCACAATAAAAGGTTTTTCATATAAAAATCTGTGAAAGTTTAGCTAAAATTTCAAATTTAATTGAATCATTTTAATTTTTAAGTGAAATTAATTTTAAGCAGTTCTTAATCCGAACTTGTGTTACAGATTTAATCACATGATAATTTTAAAATTGAATCATATTCTAATAACTCATAACTCATAAACGTCATGTGGATATGTGTATCACATGATTTTCAAATGAAAATATTGAATTTCACGCTTTTCATATGCGTTAACGCGAAAATGTCGTTTAAAAAATGATAATCGCTTATTATCGTTATTGAAATTGTTCTTAAATCACTTAATAAATTCAATAACTTGTCGGTGATAATTTATTTGTGATTTATTTGATGAAGTTATTTATTATACACGGGCTTCAAGTAACTGTTTTTGCGTGGGAATACTTTGTCTGATGTCAGCGATGGATATATTTACATATGTCACGTAACCATTGGACATCACAAATCATTCTCGGAAACAAATATTCCCGAATCGTCCTGTTATCTCTCAAGGAGATTTATTTGTGACTAGACGCAACAAGTCGTTCACGGAAACGAGGGTTCACGAACCAGCCAATGATCTATGTCAACTCATCGTTATGTTATGAGATTCTTAATTCTCTATTTCTTCTTCTGCTATTCTTTCGAGTACACACATTGCAATCGTTTTTGTTCTTTCTTAATTTTGATGAAATTCTGTTCCCTGCTTATTAAATTGAATGTTGGTTTTTGCTTATCGTGCTCTTGCGTCGCACGAATTTCGCATCATTTTAGATATGCTTAGGCATTTTCTCAACCATTATTTATACCTACTGATCGCGCAAAAACTGAACACGAAACTGTACTGTCATTAACTGTAACAAGAACATTTGACAAACCATACTTAATATTAAGTGATTCCCATGACTTTAATTGGATATTGCTAAATACGATAAATTAATATTTATCTCTCCTATAAAATTTGAAATATTGAAATTTCTTTTATATAATATGAGATCGAAAAATTTTTAACTGTTTTTAATGAGGTATTGATGAATTTGAATGACATAGATTTATGTGCCGCTGCTAGAGATAACAAGAACCGTATCACTTAAAAATCACTTTAACAAGTTGATGTGATAATCATGTTTTAAAAGTGATACATGTCCAGTCACATTTGTTCCACATCAAGGCAGATGTCGGTTGAACTGAAATGAAATGAAACTCATCATGAAACCCAGTTCTTAATGTGTAACAACAGCTACCATAATCCGGTCAGTATGTTGGTAGAACGTCAAAGAATTGGATTATCCAATCCACTAAGATCAACTATGTAAGTCATGTAACGGACCAACTTAACCATCATGACCGGTTACAGATGAAACTGATCATTTCATTATCTCATACAAGATTGTTTCCGCAAGCTTGTGGAATTTCTTATTAGAGACAGTTGCTTGCAAACACAAGAATTTCACTATAATTAATTTATTTTCCATTCAATCGTCTGGAATTATTTAAAACTATTAACAGTTTTCGTCTTTATTCATATCAAATAAAAATTAAATTTTTCATGTCATTGTCTATCTTAATCAATCACAACTGTAAAACACGATGTTTTATTCAGAATACTATAAAAATAGACACGAGCGTAATAAAAGTGAAAATCCATTAAATGAAAGATAACTAGCGCCATCTGGAACTTTCATTCATTCACGAAAATTTTTAATATTTTCGATAGTTATTACTTACAAAATTAATTACTAAAGCAATATCAATGACAGTTTCCTTAGTAATAACATATTACTAACTGGTACTAACTGATTTCCTTGGCACAAAGCTTGATCGATAGCAGTTCCCATAGCCATAGACAAATTATTCAAATGAATAATAATTAAAAAATATTTTCACCACAATTAAATAGTACTAATCGATTCAATCATTTTTCATGAATAAATAATGAATTTAGCTCAAAACTTAGATACTTTATTTGTGCTAGATTTATACCCGGCTTGTGCCTAGTTTCACTGACCAGTTTCAAAGGAAGTAATTATCATGAAAATCTAATTCCTTTTTTCCTAGTCTAACATTTTTTAAATACGCAATTTATCCAACTTGTTTAAAATGTTGTTAGGTTGTCAATCTGTTCTGGGCGTTGCCTTTTATTTGAGTTCATGTCCGAAGTTTGATTTTTCGAAAAATACGTTCTTGGTTCATTCACTTTGAAAGCTGATATTTAAAATTAATTAAAATTGCTTTTTTAATTGGTTGATATTCAAATTAAGTCGGATTTATGCATTTAGTTCGAGTGTTGCTTAATTCTACTCCACGTTCAATCACCAAAAATTTTAAATAAATTACGTGTTAATTATCTACCATTAAAATGATAAATTTTAATTCAAGTCAACTTCCAATCAAAATCATCTCAAACCGAACGCAGATACCGCAATACAAGTGCGATGAAAAGTCACACGCACTCACACACAACTCTGAAGAAAGCTCAAATCAATTTCTCCTCCGATTATAAAAAACAAATTTCAGTTGGACGATTCTTGTATCGCCATTTCTAAAATTCCTGCAGAGTCGGAATTTCAAAGTTCCCTCAACCTGTAGCGTTATAAAAACTTGAATTCTCGTGATGCAAGACTCCGTGTGGATTAAGTTATTAGTCTTATTTATTGGTAAATGCATTTACAATAACAACATATTCACGTTAAGTTATGTTTGTCAAGTAAGTACTGCGTCGTGTTTAACGAGATAAGCAGCAGTTAAATACATGATTTGAAAAATTAAAAATATATTTCTGATATTTGGAGCGCATAAAGTTGCGCAAAATAAATTGCGTTTTTAATCACACATGAAACACGTCTTTATCACACTGAAAATCGTCTTAAATATTTTTAAACGAATATCTCTTTGGAATCATGAATGTTTTGAAATTAATAATTTTTCCAAATTCTTTAATTTTTTCGTTAATTTTGCAAGCTTGTGACATTTTGTCATGACATCTGTCGCATTCAGAGCGTATCATGTACCGTGTAAACGTTACAATAAAATCATATTTATATATTTCATATTAAAATTTCAACAAATATTATGTAATTTTATAATACACTAAGCAAATAAAAAGGTGATGTTTATATTGTGCTGTATAACACGCTCCAACTGTTTTTATTTCGTTTGAAATTGTAAGAAATCAACGTTTGAAAAATCACTTTCGTTTGGACTAGAAAATCATATGCATCATATTGGAAGAAAACATACTAATATTACATAAAATCAATTATATCGATTATCGTGTATCGTACGTTACACGCAACTTGGATCTACTCAAATGCACTGACTTATGCAACGATATGATCTAGAGCTTGTGATGTATTATAACATATCTTGTGTTTGGTCAAACATAACTCATATCTGGACTTGAGTGATATTCCACTTGTAGTTGCTTGTGATAAAGTCAATTGTAATTATGGCAATTTGCATGGAATCAAGTTATTTGCTTTCGGACAAATCGAACGTGGTTTTATCAAAACACTATCTGCAGTGATATCCGAAAATAAACTGTTATGACATCTCTCAATATGGGCAATCTTGATTCTGATGCAATAATTCAAAATGTGAGCCACTGTAATTCGGCATGAAAGTTTCAAAATGTGTCCGACTGTAGTTCAAGAAATTCAATATCAGAATCTCAGTCGATGGCACATTTTCTTTGAACACAATTGCTTACACATTAATCCCGTCTATTCCAAACAGTAGCGTACAAATGTGTTTCATGATTTTGTGGGTGCATAATAATTTTATTACAGACTTAAGGGGTTCAACGACAATAATGAGCTTGAACGAGTGTATTTGTAAGAAATCAATTTAGGAAGTTAACTCCGGTTATTGACCTATTCAATTTCAATGCGCCATCATCTTAAAATAAATTACAGCCATTGCGTAGGTGCGTTCAATAAAATTGCATTGTGTCCAAAACACAAACTCGACTCAAGTCTTTTTGTTTTTACGTTATAATGATTTGAATAAGTTTCTGACACATTTAGCAAACTTTGAACAATCAACGATCAACTGTAGTAGGTGATAATTGTTGAAACTCAATTTTTTCGTAAATATCTCCTCATTATATTCGGTTATTAATTACCCAGTTTTTCATCTATTGAAATTTGCGTGACTTGTTTTTGCAAAACAGTTTCAGTTGAATTTAGCAAAACATTTGAACAAAAAGCTTTCTTCTCTAAATAAGTTATGCTTTTTTCAATATTCTATTTTGTTTCAAAGAAATTGAAATTGAAAGCTTTGAACAAAGAAATTTTCGAAAGTTGATTTTAGCACATTTCAGGAAATAAGCGGCTTTGCTTTGTTTACCAGAAAATCTTTTGAGAATTGAATGAATTTCTTTAAAGGTTTTCTAATTTATCATGGTTTTAATAACTAACAAATTTGACGTGATAAACTTCATTAATTGAAAATAAAAATTTCGCAAATTTGTGCAGTGTCGCCCCGTGAATAATCGTTCATATTAATGGCATGTTTTTGCGGCTACCTGCGCAAATGTTTTGATATTTTGATTTTTTAAAGTTATTTGCAATCCTGAAAGTTTAAGGTTTCATCTTGAATGCAAAATTCAAAATTCTAAATTGAATCGATTGCGCGCTACGAAGGAAATAACTGCATTTCAACAGTTTCATGTGTTGCTCACAGTGTTTCGCTGATATCTCCTCAAAGATTAAATGCAGTGATACAAAATAAACTCAGTTATACTAAAAAGAGTTGAAAATATCATTTTTAAAGCCAAATGTTGGATTAAAATCAATAAGATGTCTATGACGAACATTTGAAGAAAAACTATTTTAGATACTATAGAGATTAGTCATATGTTTCATAAATATCTAATGAATTATTAAACATATCATAATATTATGGATTGATTTGTAAAATCTAGGAATTAGGCTTTTATTAGTGTTTTGATCGATACTGTTGTTGGGTTGGCCGCATTTCGAGGCTTTTATGACAAACAACAGGAGAAATGTTATATTATCTCCTCCTAGTGTCGATCACACTTTTAAAGGATTATCTTTTATCATATTAGCGATATTGTAATATCAATTCGTGGTAGATTATAGTTGAGATTAAAACAAGCATTTGAGATATAAATTACAAAAATCTTAGAGTTCCACGATGAGTTGTAGAAGAAAATGCATTTATATAGGTACGTACTTTTCGAGTTTAATAGACTTTACTCGAAGAAGAATGAGAAGTTAGAGAGGATTTCACTCAGTTGCTCTAAAAATGATTTGAAAACAACCAGCGGAATCACTTGAAAAGTTGACAACTTTGACAATTGTGACAGAATTTTTCAAGCACGTCGACCAACCAAATTTGTCGAGTAACATTTTTCAATCTCATGCTGGTTTCCCCTCCACGACGTCACATGAAATCCTCTCAAAAGTGTTTTTTGAGAAAGTACGAGAAAGGAAGTAAACAGACCTGATGTATCACTACTACTTATATGAGGGCTGTTCACGTACTTGCTCGGAAACTATTGCAATATATTACAATATGTTTGCGTTTTTGTACTTGCTCGAAAAATTGTTTTAAGAGAATTCAACGCAAATAAACGGAAGGGAAAAATACTTGAAAATGCTAGATGCTACATGAGTGACTTCAAGCTAGTTGGAAAATTCTGTTCATTTGACAGGTGCATGTAACAACCGTTAGAAATTCAGTGGTAAACAGACCTATGTATGTTTATTAGATATTTCTTCAATTATTAATGGTATCAAAAACATTTTGACAAGGCAAGAGATGTATGTATAACTGGTGTCTTGTTATGGCTAAGTGATTTAGGATCAAAAGAAGTTATAAGCCCATGAAATATATTAAAACACAAGGTACTCACACTTGTACGCCATTGAATTCCGTCATGTTTGCGAATTTTATGGACTGACTAGCAAAAATGGACAAAAAAGTTATATATAATAATTACTTAATCATGCAACTGACCTTACGTCATACAAGGAAGTTTTCCTGACACAACAATTCCACCCCCACTGAAGTCTTCTACAAAGTTTCATTTGAAACCAAGTTTACACTGCGCTACACGAGACCAAAATTCACTTCAAAGCGACAGACATTTCCAATTCGAAAAAACCGTATAATAATATAGGACCAAACAAACAGTTTGATTGGGTCTGTTGTTGGTGTGGGCAGTGCTACCAATTCGACGCCAAACTCTGCGTCTAACTCCACAAATCTGTCCAACTCGGACCGTTTTGTGGAGCGAACTTTATCAGCAATCAGTGAATGAAATGTTTGCCATGTCAACTGACAGTTAGCCGTTTAAATTATGTCTTTGGCCACCATTTTGAATTTTTCACCTTTGTTTTTTATTTTGTACAATAAATGTTGACATTAGCAAGACATGCAGTGGTTGGTGACATTCATTACGAAACACTGAGTTTCTGAAGTCTGTAGTCCATTGTTTTTGTGAGTTACAACATTAAATCATTTATAAGTTATGCAAATTTTATCTCCAAATCTCCGTAAATGGAAAACACAAACATTCACCCTGTGCAATAGACACGAATTCATGACGCCAAATTCAGGACCAAAAAAGTCTCCAACAGTGTCATGAATCCTTGTGTTCTTGAGGCACTTCTGAAAGTGAAGGAGAAACCTGTGACCAAAAGCGACCACATAAACTTTACACTACAATTTCTAGAAAAGGTGAATTGATTCAAAAGCGTGATGTTGATAAAAATGGCGTAGCTATTTCAAGGTGCTATTCTAAAGGTATTCCGCTCAAAGTCTAACATGGAGTCAATCGTGGGAAAAAGTTTTCTTCAATGAGTCAAACGAGGAAATGTTTCAATTCGTGTAAGTCACCTCAACGAGGTGGAGTTGATCAATAAATATTGACGACATGATCAATCCAGAAATGTTGATTTCCTTCAGTTCATCTCCATTTCCGGTAGCAATTCGAGATGAGTGAGAAAATGTTTGCGTTTGCGGTTTCGGATTGAAAGGGAAAACGCCGAACTTTCACTAGAACGCGACCTTAAGTCACGTGGAGACGCACATAAACGCATACTCACGTGTGCCATGAATCTGTCAAACGGCGATCGACGCCATTAATCAAGCTGTCAATGTTGGACATAGCGATTGGCTTATTAAATTGTCTCATTAGGAGTGTGCTTTTGTAGAACACAACGCCGCGAGACGGGAGTGGCTTTGGCGAACATGCTTGTAGTGATTTATTTGGAACATTTTTAAGGCAACTTTTTCCGTCATTTTGAGGCGCAATAGCTGTCATCTTGGATAAAGTCACAAAGAGAATAACCATTTGCGGTTACAATTGTTAGTGCAGTCGTACCATCCGTCTGCGAATTACAGCTAGTGTGTCAATCACCAATTTGTACTCAGGGACCATGCAAGGACGTCCAGCATCCTGAATAATTAACAATTTTTACTTCACTCTGCACATTATCCATGCTACATTTGCTGTTCCTTTCCTGTTATTCTTAGTTCGATAAATATCATGTCCTTCATTTACAGACGTCTGCAAGGATTATCTCCGATTTGAAACAATCACAAAGTGTCGATTTCTGAAAACACTTGTTCTTAAAATAGCGACACTTGCAAATTTCCTGAAATAAATCATTTACATCTCAATATTTTCATTTATTAACGAAACAGTTCGATGTTCCCTGAAGCGGTAATAAAAATCGCCTACAAAACCGCTCAGTAAAATAAACGCTGCCCCCTCAAAACAGAAATTGTCCCAATTTACGTCGACTTCAGGCCCATAAATCTCTCCACAGGGACATAACAGTTGGCTTCCCTGAAGATTTATTGATTTTAAATTAAGTGAAATATATATAAGAAATAATTAACGAACAATTTTTGTGATAAAAAACGAAAAATTAAAATTTATTCAAAAATAAAACACTCCAAAACAAGTCACGATTCAAAATCGTACCACGCGATTTAGTTAATAATCTCAGAGTTTAGTACGTGTACTAAAAGTTTGTTGCATTTTAGAATTGATTTGAGTTTTGTGTTGGGTCAGACGAAGTGTCACAGATAGTTCGTTGTCGAGTTGAATTGAATTGTAGCAAAATCGATGTAGTTCCAGAGCATTTTCTTGCACAATTCTTGAATTTTATTTGTGATTTTATTTATGGCATTCACTAACTGCTTTTTTCCCAGTTTCAGGTAAGACACTCGAGATGTCTCGAAACCACACAAGATTGACTTCCTTGTGAATCAACCGAATGAATGAATGTTTCCTAGAACCAACTGTGAATTGTCATAGATACTCTCACGATTGCAACGAGTCATCTCTCCTCTAACCACTTCCGAGTGAAACTTTATGAGAAAGTGTCATGGCAACGACACTCCGTCAATGATACATTCACTGGACAAAAGATGCAAATTAAGTGTCTGGGGAAAAATTGTTTTCAAGTTTCTATGGTGGTCGCTCCAATTACAGCCACTATAATGACACTTACTTGACAATTCAATGTCAGTTGAATCAATTTGAAATGTTTATTTCTAACAGTCACACTCAGCATGGATTTTGCACCACCTATGGATTTATGTGACGTTCGGAATAACAGCGCAAATCGCAAGTGATAATGAACATACACCCTTAAAATCATGAAATGCATTTGTATGCCACTGAGTTCTTGAATCAGAATCTTCCTTGAGTTCTTGCTTCGAATTTTGTACGATTAAGAAATGTGTGATGATGGACACTGGGTTACATTTCGAAATTCTGCATTACACTGACTTACATTTTGGAATGTTCCTCCTGAATTAGAGTGAAATTCATTCTAGAGCACAAATTATAAGTTACTGTAGGTTACATTTTAAAACGTCTGTCCAGAATTACAATACGCTTCATTTTAAAAGATTGAATTTGATTAATTGACCAGCTTAACGTTATGATTTCAAGAAGTTTATTAGATTTGAGTGAATGCAAGGTTGATTTGAGTAAACAAAACCAATTCAAGGGTGTGTATAAGACATTTTCATTAATATGAACTTTTCACATAATGTCTCCAACAGCTTGAGCGGTAAGGAAAAAAGCTTCTTTCATTTTTGTATATTTGTAAGTCACGAATCCGAGGTGTGCCACAAAGCCCAACCACTTTACCAACTAATAGCTTATAGCTGGTCATCAGTTAAATGATTTAGATTGAGATTTCATGCATTTACTATTGTGGGAGGTTATTGAAAAGTTAGTTAAATGCAAGTCAATTGAAATCGTTTAAACCTAAACTTATAGAACTGCCATGAAGGCGTTTGATATCTATTATATTTCGGTTGACATATCTCCATCAGATCCGTGTCACATTTGTGTCATCTGCGAATATTCCCACGCTTCATCATGCGCCATTCAAAGTATTAAAAGTTTACCAAATCCCAAACAGATTATATAACAAACAAAAACCACAACTTTACAATATCCTCAATTTTTTTTCTTAATCGGTTAAAGATCAAACATTGTAACTGTATCATCTTGAAAACAAGTGTAAGAAACATGACACCAACTCCGCGACAGAATTCAGACCAAGTAGCGAATAACAAGCGTTTCTAAATGAAGTTTTTCTAGATGATGTGTGAATTGTGCAATGTAATATGTAACCGAAGTTGACTGTGTGACGCTTCGATCTCGGCGGTGACCTCTAAGCGATATATCACAAAAAAAGCCACAGAACTAGATTTTGTTGAAAAATTGTTTTGATTTGTTGCAAATTGATTTGTAATATCGATATCCATGAGGAGGTATTGAAAAAAATGACTTCATTCCCATTGCGGTTTGTTTGTGTCATGAAAAAGCTCTCGTTCACATAAACTCTTGTTCTGTAAGACGAATTCACAGCGTTAGATTCGACCTTAAGCTAGTTTTCATGATCTCTTACATGATGCTAATGGTGTGGAGAATTGTCACACACCTGAAGAATTTCGAAATCAAAGTTTTCTCATGATTGTTTCAGGCAATTCAATTGTTATTTTCTTAAGATTAACTAAAACTGGGATTTTTAAACTGATTTTCGAAAAAATCTCGCTTAAAAGCTCATTTAAATCTGATCGAAATTCTTTGATTAGAATACCGCCATTTTACCCCAAGCTATGTCGGTTGCATAATGACAGACTTCTGTTGCAGATTACTTTAGTATCGCGATATGACTTGTGTCATGGAATTATCTTAATTATATGCATCAACTGCAAATCTCATTTGGCCACTGTCCAGTTGTGCAGATTTTCGAGTAGGCGATGGAATGCGCTTGAAAAGACGAGATCAAGTTCATTAAATGTCGGTCACAGTAAATCAACAGGCATCAGGCTAAATTTAAACATCACATGAACTTGCAATTAATTAAAAGCTCGTGAATCGTCACTGTCATTTTGAAGTTGCGGAGAAGAGCTTTCCGACTTCCCAACAATTTCCCAAATGATCGCATAATTTTCAAACTGACTGTATCTATCTCAATTTATTCCAGAAACTAAAAAGCTCCACCTTTAAACAGGATGAATTTGACTATTATAAACAAGGGATTTTTAATGTATTCACTAAATTCCAATTAAAACCGTGAAAACCAAGTGTTGCTATTTCAATTTGGCTACAAGAGCTTTTAAGTCATAAGTGAAAGAATCACAAAAACTCATTAAAAAAATCGTCGTTAAGAGATTTTAATTGCAATCTCTCAGAATGGACTTCGGTCATAAAAACCACCTAATCTAGACGAGTTTTCCAAAATGCAGTCCGACCGCCATGCCATAGAAGGCATCTCTACGGTAATCTACGGCACAAGATAGTTTTGAACAAAACCACTTGAAAGTCAACTTCAGGATTTGAGTAAAGAATTTTTGTATAAGCAAATGGTAACAGATCGCTATTTGTCTGCAGATGCCTTTAAAATAGTTTTTCGGTATGGAAGAATGTTAATAAGCGAAAAGCTTGGATAGCAGTAAGCGATTCAAATACCATATAAGGTAAGAACGTCATATAAATGAAAACAAAAATTTGTGTAACGCAAGAACAAGTGTCACAGAAAGATTTGTCCGACTTAGGCAACCTTATTAATTATTCTAAAATCCAGTGACCACTCAGATGGACATTTCAATTGCGGAGTCAATTAACAAGATGCAAGTTTTTCCTGACATGAATATCAATTGTTGCTCCATCGTTGCTCCATCGTTTGTTGCTTGGATCCAACTGTTTGTTATCTGGCACTTCATCTGAACTGATCTTTGTCCAAACGTAACGTTTTTTTCGGAGCATTAAGAATGTACACCTGAATGAAAATCGGTTAAACGCTTGCAGCTTCAGATACAACAAACTTTTCTTAAACGATTTCATAATTAGTAATATGTCATTTTGAGGTTAACGAATTGGTTAAGTCGTAAGTTGGTCAAAGTGTAACGATTCGTTGTTTGCAAATGCAGAATTTAGTAATTTGTTTCCGTTCTATTTGGATATGTTGCTCATATTGCCAAGCACATACGTTAGCATGCACAAAGCATGTCCATGACACTTTCGTGATCTTTAGAATTTAGCAGTCAAGTCCATATTCTCAAATTTGAAAGTGAAGCGAGAAATTTCAATAAACTCGTTAAAAGTGCTCTAACACCCAGTTTGATATCGTCACGACTAAAGGAGTTCTAAAGACTGTCGGAGTCCTATAAGTTAAAATAAAATCCATCGTCTAATAGATAGTTGACTCAGCTTAAAGTTATATGTTACAGAACAATGTTTTCAAGATATTACAAAGTATGTGAAGGGAACTCTCTGGAGTTTAGCAGACTGTTAAACTTCTTTCAGCGGTTAAAGGTTAAACGAGAGGAAAGAAGGAATTTCGAATTTCTTTTTGGCGTTCCCGTTCATTCTCGCGTCGTGGATGAGTTTTAACTGCGATTCGTGTTGTTTTGCTAGTTCCTGGATTTCAAGTCTTGTTTGCAGTTGAGGTATAAATTTCTTGAAGACGCCAAGGAGCTGTGAATCGAAACGAAATGAAACGCTTCCGTGATTCGTTGATCGAAAAATCTATTCGAAAAACAAAATTAGTTCTAAACGTTTCTCTGGAACAATATTCTCCTACCGGGTGAAGTGAAAGTTTCTGAAAAATAAAATTTAAAAAATTTAACAAAAAACTTTCTATTCTGACACTTTTGTTTTTGTTTTTGAAATTTTAACCATATTTTTTCGGTCAATTAAACGTTCTACGGTTGCCTGGCTTTTCAGTTATCATTAAGAAATACGCACTGCAACTAACTGTTACTAAAGAATTGAATTATTTCGTTCCAAGTGCGTGTCATCAGATAAAGTGTCAGGTAATTTTCAGTATGACTCCGAGTGTACTGGAATTTACGTCGAATCATGTTATGGAACACCGTATTTTGACAGCGTCAAAGATTTGTGAACTAACAACGACAGGATTTGAGTATCAACAGAAAAATTGAAAGAAATTTTCAAGTTTCTACAGACAGATGGGTGATGGCTATCATAACTGTCACTTTCTGTAGACGTTAAGTGTCAAATTGAGAACGAGATACCAAATAGAAAACTCAAAGACAATCTTCGATGTGCATTTCTCCATCATAACTGTCAAAAACGGGAATGAAAGTCATCGGGTTCGTTTTTGTTCGCGGAATTTATAAAAGCGTTTGGAAAATTTGTAGAGTTGGTAATTGTCACTGATGAAGAAAACATTTAGTTGTCGAAACAAATTTGTCTGAAATTGATAAAATAATAAAATAGCGTATAAAGGAAATGAAAGATTTTCTCGTGAACACGGTGGATCAAACTGTCAAAAGTTGGTCTGAAGTGTCACTTTCGTTAGGAAAGGAATAATGAGTGTGGATTTCTATGTTTCGCTTGTCTTAATATTTGGTTAAATCTGCAACAATCTAAAACAGTTTAACTTAAACTTCCGGATTTCCGTTAAAAAAATCTGCAAAATTTCACCAGTGACGTTTCATTAAGAGACGGCCGCAAAAATATGAAAAATTCGAAAGACACTGAATATGGATTATGAGTCAACAAGGTAGGAGAGTCATTAACACGAAATCGAATTTAATAAGAACATGGTTGTTGGATTAACATGAACGCCATCTTGAAAGTACAAGATTAACCGAACGGGTTAACGGCAAACTTGACAAGTAACTTTCGAAACGTGAAATAGAATCAACTGGATTAAGTGATCGCACTCAAGAGTAACGTCTAACAATCGATGTCTCATCAATCAATTAAATAGCGAATAGTAAAACGTCATTATTCGATTTTAGCATAATTTATTGATTTCCACTAACGGTTAATAGATGGCAAAGTAGTCAAGCAGTTTCATTCACAAAAACGACGATCACTTGAAAGCCTTTTCGTTGGTATGAAAGAAGATGATCTTGGAAGAAGTCATGGCGATCGTAACCATGATGGCGATTTGCTTTGCCGTAAACTTGACCGAGACATTGAGCTTTGTTCATTTTATAAAAAGCAAATTTGTTTTATTTTTCATCTCTTAAATTTCAAGTCATGCAGCATTGATCTTGAGATGAACATGTCTCGGACAGCGACGATGCAAACGTCTTGAAAACGATGCCGGGAAGAAAGTTGTAAACTAGATCAACAGGTATTTATTTCAAAGCGAAAAAAATAATAATATAATAAAAACAAAAACAGGTGGACGTGATTATATGTGATGCTTGATTAGAGACAAACTGGATGGAGTTCCATTCAACTTTAATTAACCGATTCAAATCAAGGCATAATTTGGAGAACAATCGAACTTCATTAAATGAAATTTATTTTTTTTTCTCCGAGTCTTTTCTTTTAAAATCAACTTTTTTTGTGATAGTCTCAATTGATAATGTTGCTGTAATTTAACTAAATTAGAACTTATTTCTATCCAATTTAACCGTAACAATTTATAAAATGACTTTCAATCAAATTGATTCGAAACAAAATTCGAGGAGAAAGCGTTTTTGGAACAAAACATTTCTTCCGTGTTAATTTCTGTGGAAAATTACGTTATATTTTTTTTTTGTTTTCACTTTTCAAAAATATTTACTTTTATTTGTCACAAAAACAAATCCAGAAAATCAAATATCAAATGGCGAAATTGGATGTAGAGAAATAAATCTTTCAAATTCCCCTACGTGTACACATGCATGCACATTGTTTGTATGGAGAAATGATTTTTTCAAATTCCGTTTTTCGAAGACCGTTGGAGACGTACAGAGAAGTTTTCCTTTCATCCATTCTTTGATTTCTTCTGATGATTTTGTGTATTACTTGAAGTTTGTCTGATATGAATTCATTCCACAAACTTGTCGAAGCTTTTTATTGAAAGCTACGTCCTAACAACCTCCATTAAACGAAAGGTAACCCAGCAAATCACTTAGAGGTCACATGAGATAACTATGCTCTAAAACTAAAAAAGAAAATATGCAAAATCATGTTGCCAGCAGGAATGCGTACAAAATGGCGTTGCGTAATTTGCATTGGAAACCCTCACGAGAAGATGAAAAGTAAAAATATTCATATAACAACAACAAATCTGCGAATAATGGTGGATTATCTAAGAAAACTAAATCGATTTCGAATGCATGGTGTCTATCGAAAAACGTATAGAATTCCATAGAAAACGAGTGCAAGTGGAAAATGGAAATCAGATCACCATGAGACAATTTTGACTTTTTGAGGGAACCTTTTGAGGTAGCCATGTTAGTCCGTTGCATATATTTCGTCTATTAGAGATAAATTGCCCGATGAAATTGAAAGTGTGGCAGTGCTGGCACAGAAGGTTCGTTCGGATTTCAACAAAATGGTGGTTGTCTGGATTTCAGTAAATGGTCACTCAATGATTGATTGAATTCGGCGTAACGCAAATCGGATTCATGTACATCAAATAGTCCGAATTATCCACAAACATCTCGGTGAAGTATTTAAGATTATTTATATAACATTTTTCAATATCTTGTCTCGTAATACCTCGTGGTAATCGGTTGATTTCTCAGACCGTTTCTAAACTGTGTCGTTTTAGGTATTTATGAACTTAACCGCTTTGTGAATCAAGAAACCGATTTTTTACCAAATACAGAATCAACCATTTCAATGTTAGTAAATTTATTTCGAACTGTGCACGTGTACTTAGTCCATTCACTTTATTGCGTGACTTTAAATTGAACAAACGTGGACTCCACATGGATTTGAGAGGTTTGGGAAAACTTTCCATGACAAAAACAAAGTCACAAAAATTCATTTATCTCAATAACGATTAGTCGTGCGACAATATTTAATAACAATAATAAAATATTATTCTATTTTCTATCAAATCAAATGAAAGTTTTGAAAATTTACTAACGCGTTCAAAAATTACGAAGTTAAAACCTGGAAATAATTGAGCCCAAACATGAAGATATAGTAGTAAAATGCAGATGGTTAATAAAAACTGAATTTTACTGGAATTTTTTTTATAAGTTTAGAAAGATAATTTGATAAGTTATTGAATATTTTTGAAAATTAGATAATGCATTCAAAAGTTACAACGAAAAACGCAAAAGAACATTTAGCTCTATAAAAATTTATATATCTCGTAAAAAGATTACTATAATGGATCTTTGATTAATTTTTCATAAGGAAAAATTTATTATTTATTTTTATCTTTAAACCACGTGAAAATTTATAAACGGTTTCAAGAGTTATGACGAAAAATCTAAGAAAACAATTGAGTCTGTGCCAATACTCTCCCAAAACACAAAAGACATGAATATTTCGTAAACTATTCATTTTAAAATTTTAGCATTCATATTTTCGAGAAATCATCTTATTTGCTATTTAACCTATTAAGGTTTATCTAAATTTATAAATCCGTTCAAAAGTTATGGTGAAGAAACAGCAACTAACCTAACAATTTAGGCCAAGATGATGGGTCTAAAGCACAAAAATCAAAATATTTTATAAATTATATCTGTAGTTAATATTTAAATTAACACATTTCAAAGATAATTTTATCATTTATCCAACACTTTCAACAATTTTATAGTTACCCATACGGTTTAAAAGTTATGACCAAAAACCCACACAAGATCACAGCCTAAATCAAGAACAAACTACCAGATTGAATCGACAGATTTGTCTCAGGTACAAATGAAATTTTTGTCCTTAACTCAATTTATAGCCTTCTAAACGTTAAGTTCCCGTGTATGCATGTGATCTCATAAGCATGCAAATCATAAAAACGAAATTTCTAAGGAACAACTTCCATGATATTCTTGAATCCCATTCTCCACGAATGGCATAAAAGATGGCGACTCCGTGGAGAATTTCGGAAATTCTTTTGATTTTTCCATGACTTTCCTTGAACTAGGGTTACTATGAACGAATTGGAACGAAAAATTGTTCTGACGAGTACGACAAATATCAAACCGATTTGAAAGTCGAATTTTTTCTGACGAGTTCTTGCATGTTCTGACGTTTTCTTCGCTGCCAGTGTAACCACTCGCATCGCAAAGCTGGCGCTTGTATCTTGGCACGAGTTGATCAGAAATCGTCAGGACAAATTTTCGTACCAATTCGCGTGCATAATAACCCTAGCCGTACGAAGTCCTGCAGATTATTGGTGTTTTAAGGTTCCTTAATATCCTACGGTTTATCTTGAAGTTATCTTGAGAAACCTTCAACAATAGAAACCAAAACAAAATCAGTTAACGAAAAAAGCTGTTAACGTCGTGAAAAACGTTTGTCGACAGGTCACCGTTTTGGGTAAAGCGGTAACCTACTTGAGACACCTGGAATTTTAATTGAACTTATCCGCGATCCATGATCGAGTTGAAAATTGCGAAACAATCGTGTTAGTGATCTTGTCTCGATCAGCTAAACAAGATGGCGTTTGACGTTCAACTTTTGACGTTTTCCGAAGAAAGAAGGCTACTTGATCTTAGTGTTTCGTTTAAGTACTGTTATTAACGTTATTGTTATTGTTATTAGCAGCTATTTTTGATAGCGTTACATGAAATTTTGCCGCGTTCGAAAATCAATCAATGAACTTTTTCAATCAGTTGCTCTAGAAATGATCGAGCGTCGAGTTTGTGTCAATTAACAGAAACATTGATCAGATTAAATTCCATTTTCTTTTTGTTTTACCACATATGTACCTGCCGTATATGACAATATTTAATTGGCAGTTTGATAAAAACGGCTGGTGTCTTTGCCCGAGGGCTAAAAATGCGCTTGTTACGTTTGTGACGCTTTTGGCGTTCTGAAATAAATCATCGATTAGATGCGAATTGACTGGTTTGATTGAAAAATTCAGTTTTTAACGTTTAATCAATTAAGTTTTTAGTTAAACTGGGCAAAATTGGCTGCACCACAGGATGCTGATTGGTACTTCTCAAATTAAACGAAGCGCTTAGGAAAATGCAGGTTTTTGAATTGCTAATCAGTGGGACACAGTTCAAAATTGGAAACTGTGGAATTTTATAATTAGATTAATTAACAAATTAAAGTTATATCATCGTATAGACCTAACGACTTTATGGATTTTTGGTCCGTGTTCTGGATAAATTTAAAACTTTGTTTAAACTTTTGCTACATCATCCCTGGGGATTTGGTTTAAAATATGTCACCAACTATATAATTTTCAAAACAAATTTAATGAGATATCAATAACTGATTTATTTATTTATATTCATACAAGATTTTTTTTAAAATTGAATGTTCGGCTCAACAGTTATCAAGCAAAACTGAAAAAGAAAATTTCCTCCAAATTAATGATTTGAGTATGAAAATGCAAATCATATATAAATGATGTAATCAATTAGAGTTTAAACTATCATTCTCAATTTCAAATTTAATTAACTATTGAATACTTTAAACCATATTGAATTTCGAAACATATTGCCAAATGTACAAGTTAAAATATAAGGGAACATTTGTGACTGAGGTTAAATCACAAAAATCCTAATATCTTGTAAATGGTTCCTATTTTGAACTTTTCATTTTAAACATGCAATTGGCATTAAAGGGTGTAAACGATTTGAGAATATATTATTATGTTCATAAGTTATGATGAGAAAGACATCGGAACAATAGCGCCTTTATCGAAGATTTTTGTGTTAGATTCAAATGCAAATATCTCGTAAAAAAATGATCACATGGTAGTTGTTGTTAATATTGCAGAAAAATAAAATTATATGTTGTTGATAAATGCTATAAATATCAAAATTGACAACTTAGTTCGAAAGTTATGGTGAAAAAACGAACGAAACATATGCGTACTGATCCTTCCCAGTTTCAGACGTTTCCAATTATGTTTATACAGCACATATCCTTGAATTGAAGCCTTCATATCCTTGAATGACGTTTTCAATTTAGCATCTTATGTTGCACAAGGTGGTAATAAAATCTTCATAAATTGATTCCATCAGAAATGAACTCAATTTCCTGTCCGTCCCATTAAGGTATGTGTCTCTGCACACGTCAAATGTATGTCAACCTGTCAAAAGTGTCAAACGTCAATGTTGGACACCATCTCGCTTTGAAATCAATCATCCAAAATGTCGATTTATGAATGAAATTCCAAGGAGTCATGAATGACCCCAAACTAAGCCCACACTGATTCCATCAAATTCCACCTAATCTCTCCAACAAAAAACACCTGAAAAAGTAAAGCCATGGCCACATGAGCAGCCACGCCTCAATGAGGTCTAACTCGGAAAGCTTTCTTCACAATAACTCAAACCCAAAAGAAATATGTAGATAGAGCAATTTTTGCCCAAACAGATCGACTTCACAGATAGAAGTATGTTGACTTGAGGTTATTTGAATTGGCTCAATGTTGCGCAACACGAAAAGGACAGATAATGCCAAAATTAGCATAACGGCTGAACATTTTTAAAAGGTTTTTCACTTTTCCATTGTGAGAACAATCCACCTGGTCCAAGGGTCATGCTTCGTGTACCACAAGTTCGCATTTGGCCACTTTAAATTCACATGCTTCTCAAGAAAAAATTCATATTTCTTATGTGCATTCACTATAATTTTTTCTTAAATGCACGAAAGTTGATTGTTTTAATGCAAAAAACTTTCCATTTCACCAACCTTGAGGTGGAGCTTTTAAATCGACTTGACCTTTCACTTTTTACTCGAATTAATACGCATAAAATTAACCGAAATTAATCAGGAATTAATTGATTTTTAATTTTATATTTTGCGAGCACTCTAATCAGAGGATCAAAGCTTCCAAAGAGCTTTTTTCGTAAACTCATGAAAAGCTTTTGACTAGAATGAGATTTGGCACCACGATCATAGGTCTGTTTACGTACGATATTAAAATATATTGCAATACATTCCAATAGGTTTCAATCTCGAGATTGGCGTTTACGTGCTTTTGAGAGAGTTTTGCGTGACATCATGGAGGGGAAATGAGCTCGAGATTGAAAAATTTTACTAGACAAATTTGGTCGAATAAAGTCGATGTGCTTGAAAAATTCTTTGACAAGTGATTTTGATAGATGTTACTCAAAAGCGTTTTTTCACTATTTAAGTAACAGAGCGAAATCGTATCAAACCTCTCATGTTTCCTCGAGTAAAGTCTAGTATACTCTAGTAAACTCGAAAAGTACATAAACAGACCTCTTATGGAGTTCCTTTCAAGATTTTCAAACCCTCTTGAAAGCTTCATGATATCACCTGATATCAGAACTGTTATAGATATAAAGAAATGTATGAAATCACTGAAGCTCCTGATTTGAAGTGGTAAAGACTATTTATTAAGTATAAAATAATTTTCAAATCATTTCTATTCAATTTAATGTATTTGTTTTTAACTGTAAAGATTTTGTTTCTCTAGAAATCACCATGATATTGTTATTATGCAGATAACATGTTCAAAAAACAAGCAACTGAACTTTGAAAACAGTTAATTTACAAAATAACATGAATTAAAGAAAACAATTTTAAAGTGAAAATGCAGTGAAATCATTCAAACGTTCAACCAGTAAATTATTTCAAGTAACATAACAATGATGTTAATACTAGTTTCATGTTATCACATGCATGATAGTGTTATATGAAGTGATACAGCTATGAATAACACAATGTTTGGTAAGAGGAAGTTAATATGTATCATTTCCGAGTTAAATTGAATCGTCATTGAACTTCAATATATCACGGAAGTGTTAAAAATGGTAAATGAAATGTGGAGAAAAATTAGAAATAAGAAATACAGGATTATCGTCTCAATATCAATTACTCTCAAGTCCATTGCTCCAAGATGGTGATGTCAGTGGTGACAACTTGAAGAAAACGTGAATCAAGTTTCATCCATGAAAGGCATTTTTCCAGTTGACTTTCCCTCGAAGATGTTAAAAATAAAAATAAAAATAAAAATAATAATAAAAATAAAATTTCAAATTTGTTTTACTTGACTTTTAAAGCAGCTTGGACAAAATGCAGTAAAGTGCATCTTCTTCGTCTCCGTTTTCTCGGCGTGATGCACTTTCGTTTTTTCTTAACTGCAGTTCAGAATTGCAGTTTAACACGTTTCTTGTTTTGTAGAAATGAATCCAGTTAGGCTGGTGCGATCAACGCTAATAGACGCACGACATTTTAAAATTTTCACCCGACTGGATCATGATGTCGTCCTGCAGGGTGACTAGAAAGTTTCACGAAATGATTAATTGTAGTTTGATTTAATTTTTCGTCATTTGATGATATCATTTAACCACCGGATGTCTGATAAACGGTAAAACTTTTACTCTCTACAGGGTAATTACGAAGAGAACGGTTTAATCAATGCTACTCGTCGCTATTAAGATGTTCCTTGATGAGATGACCAATTTACTTGACTGGGCTCATTCGGGTCGGTCATCATTTTCATGTATTTATATGTTTTTAAATTTGTTTTAACGTTTTTAAGTTGGCAATTATTGTAATGGAAGATATTACCAAGTGAAGGTAGCACATAATCAACGTTCACTGGCCAACACCTCAATTGAGACTTGGTGTTTCACAAACGTGTCATGAAGTTTATTGAGCTTTCGATTTCGAAAATCACATTTTTCGATTTCGAAAATTCTACACACGTGGTCTTAAAACGATTCGCAATTAACCTTCATAGGTGAAAAGCTATAAATCAAATTTAATAGTGATATGACCTTTGAGGTTATGTTACAAGCTATTGGACCAGTGACCACTGATTCTTTTTGATCTAGAACAAAATAATATCCTTAGGGCGAACAATGTTATCATAAAAGAATCTTAGTTGTGTCATGAATCAGTTACATTATGACACAAAACATTTCATTTCCAGGAACTAGTCATGGATTTGTGTTGAGTTATAATTAACAATGAAAGGTCACATACCTGAAGCACATTCCATTGAATTGCGTCAATTGAAACGGAAGGAACTAAATTATTGCAATTACTATTTGCTTTAATCTATGAAATTAGCGTTAAAAATGAAATTAAAAGTCGCCCAAATCAATGATGAAAATCAATAACTTCCGGTTTTATCGAAAATTACACTGAGAAAGGTTAAATAAAATGAAATAAAATTAAATATTTTGATAATTACAAGTGCTAGGTTACTCAAGGTTTTATTAGGTTTTTTACAAAAAATATTAAAAAATTTTTGTTAATTACTCTAAGTGTCCTTGATACAATTTAACGCGCAAGTAATTAATGTTTGCTTGAACTTGAGTGTAAGTTATTAATCCTTTCAAATTAACGGATTTGCTCAAGCAACAAAGAAAACAAAGAGGCCAAACACCCTGAGAGTGAAACTCGCAAAAATGGGCAACCAGTCATGAAGAGTAGCATAATGAAACTAATCCCTAGCAGAGATGGAACAGAAAGTATACAGATCGCCCGATTGAAGAGGATAACGTTGTTATTTTGAAAATGTGAAGAACAGAGTGAGAAAGGAACTGATGACAGCATTTGAGTTGACACAGTAAATCAAGTCAATCCATGCGAAATACAAACGACAACTTCACAATAAATATCAATTCAGAATGATATCCAGCATAATCCACTTCAATTGTTCTCTGCAAATTATTTATGTTGCTGTTAATTCATAGGTCAATCCCTTTTCGACGTGTTTGCATTTGATTTTATACTGACTCACAATTTTTGCACCTTGAATTTTTGTGAGAAATTGAAAACGACAGCACCCAGGTGTCGTTGTGGTCGAGAAATGTAGTGAAATATAATTGAAGTAGAAAGTCCTTGAAAATTCTCCACATCTCTACTTCGTGCATAACTCAAATTCATTTTCAACTTGCATTTCTGCATAACACGCCTTCACATAAAAAAATTGATTGCATGCACTTTTAATGACGTGACTCGATTGGGAAAAAATATGTATTTTGTGTTTATTGGAATCAACGAAATACAATATAAATTCCTTAGTGTTTTACCTCAATTTTAAAAATAATCCAAAACCACAACATGTTAAAAACAATCACACCAAACAAGTGTAACTTAAATTGTTAAATTGAAAAATTGACTTGTCTTAAGGAAAATTATGTGCATTTTTGACGGTGCAATGTTTGGCTGACACCACTTTTAACACGTTCACTGTCCATCCATGGACTATAGAACAGTCATTTTTATCGTGCCTAATTACATTGCGCTTACATCATTATTAAACCAAAGTTACAAGGTAACTTGGTGCTGCAAATGAGCGCTAATTAAAGAAGTTGTTGGTAAACAGTAAAAGTTGTGTCTTTAAGTAACGCGTTGGACAAGATAAAATATTGTGCTACATTCTTTAAACGCAATCCAGACACGCATTTCAAGTGACTTATCGAAATCATAAACCCTGTAACACGATGACAGCACTCAGAAAACAGAGAGATAAAAATTGTTGATATTCAAGGAAACGAGTTACACGAATTTCGTCACCAACGCATTCCCGCACATTCATAAAGCGAAAAATAATCAGAAGAGTTTTTCGATTGCTTTCCTCTGCGGAATGGAAACAAAACCTTCGAAACTTGAGTTTTCCATTTCACGATTTGTGAATTTCATTTCTTTTCAAATTTTCTGATCACACTTTTGTAATTTTAATTTTTAACTAGAATTTTGTGAAATTTAAAAGTGAAAATCTGGTTCCTTTATGCGCTTTTTATTATTTTTTTACATATCATGCAAATTTGTCTCAACATGTGTTGTCTTCCTCAGTGGTAAAAAATTTTGTTAAACGCTTTTACTAATTTCCACAATCATACGAACCCGATTTAACTAGAAATTTAGTTGTGAAATTCAAGTGATTTCAATTATGAAATTAAGAATGTTATGTGTGTCATGAGACTAACGATATTTTTTCTATTCATTTCCAGGTAAGACGAATAAATCAGTGCAATTGGAAAAGCTGTGTCATAAAAATGTCAGAAAATATAGACTAGAAATGTTTCATGCAAAGGTCAAGGATAATGACACGTAAAAGAAGAAAAATGTGAACTATTTATTGGGTTAAGCAACAAACTTTATTATCCACTAAATTCAGGTGACATGACCGAGTCCAAGCCAACATTGGTAAAATAGCTGTCCACAATGCTGACTTCTAAAAATCCTCCCACATTGATTAACCTGAATGACCGTAATTACACTCTAGTCGTTTTCTAATGTTGAGCAAAAGTTATTCCACATATTGCGCAAAACCTTTTTCAAGTCGAAAGTTTTATTTGTGATTTGAGTCACTATTGAACCGATTCAGTACAATTTCGCACCAGAATCGTCTCAAAAATTTGAAGTGTCATGGTTGAGTCACACTTGGACTACAACAGATAGAAGTGATTTTGGTCAGCTTTTGAAGCTAACTGTTATACAAAAAGCACAGTAACACACTATTGAAAAATTTATCAAGTCAAAAAATTAATTTCAATCCATTAGACGTACATTGCCATTCCTTGAATTATTCATAATTACTCATAATTATAAGTGTACGCTGAGTTATTATTCGTTTCAATTATTATCCGTTACAATTGGTTTTAGAATCGGCTAGAATCTCATTTTCATTGGATATCAATTTTCATAATGACAAATCATTCATTAAGCGTAAGATATTGAACTTGTTGAGGTTTTAATTTATCAGTAATAACTAAACAGGTCATTAATTTAATTATTTTTATTGACATATTATTAATTTTCCTGTTTCTTGTCACATTAGCCATTGGAACACGTCAAAAATGACGCATGTGATTTCGCTATTTCCTTCACTCTTTCGATATTACTTGTTTTTGCTATTCATTCACAGGAATATTAATGGGACCAACGAACCAATATGTAACAACAGAGACTGTAGTTATATTCAGACATCGTCTGAAAACAAATGAAACGAAGCATCGAAATTGGAATCAAAGAAATAGCCAACAACAAGCCACAAAAAATTCGTAACCTGAACGTCTCTACTTTATTCAAATCCATAAACGAACATTTCGAAAGGATTCTTTCTGCATACAACACTGCATTTATTGTCCTGTATATTATAATGCCAAGAAAATGGCGCGTTGCAAGGAACAAGAAGTATCACATTCACTTACCATGATTGTGTAATTTGCATGATTCACTACTATATATTCGGATTGTGACACCAAGCGGCTGCAATTTTGTGGACAATTCACTCGGATTAAAATTTATTTCCTTATTGAACATGTTCAAGTTTCCTGGATATTATAGAATCAATAGCTACGATCAGATATGCCTCAAGTGAATTTGAAATGGATACATGAAAAACAAATTTGTACATTGTCGAAAACCTTTGCAAAAATGAAAACAAACTCCAGCACAGCAGGTATAAATTTACTCCAAACACCTGACAAAAGGTGATTACAATACCAGAGAGATTTTGTTGTTGTTACTTCCAAAAAGAACACTTGGTATCGTGTATGAATTAATTTACACCGTCTGGGTATTATTTCAAAATTCATGTATGAATAAAAAATTAAGTGAATTATATATTGGCAATATGCAATTTACCGATTATGTGTTATTGGAGTCATGCATTTGATTTAAGGGAACGGCAGCATATATCATGCGTTTACTTGTTGCACCTTTTTTTCTGATTTTCCAATCAAATTGGTGTACTTAATCAAGCAAATGCCAAATTAAAGTCAATTTCATTTTAATGAGGAAACACATAGTCTTATGCTTCGCACATTTACGAGAAATTATTCTTAATTAGGATTAAAGAATTTGGAAAATTCAACACTCCTTGTCGGATTGCAAATTTCGTCATTTTGGCTCGTGTCAATGTGACACGTGCCAAATATAATAAGTTCATAAAATAAACCCTATTTCCTTAGCACAAAATTCTTTCAAGAGGCTTGTTTGTGAAAACTAACTTTCAGTCGCTCGAAGATACCTTCAAGGCACTCAGTTTCTGACCTCAAATCCACCTCAGCTAGTGTGTTACTTGTGGCTACCATATGGAGAGGGAGGAGATAGTCAGAAAAATAAACGAAGATCCGAACAAAGAGAAGATGCTGAAAATAGTTCCTCATTAACATTCCTCATTGTTCCATAAAAAGTTTCACTTCTAACGCCGTTTGCTTTTAACTGATGTTTGCTTTGACTCAACGAGGGTGAAAAACTTGCCCTGCGTCCAGCACACACTGCTGTTATGTTGAAACACGCTCTCTCTGTCTCTTTCGTTATGCTCTAAATGCTTCCATGAGTCTCTTTTTTAAACACGCCGTTGACAATTCCACATACATGCATTAAAAATTCCTTTCCACGCACGTGCTTATAATCAATACGCGATGAAATTAAAATTGTCACATCAAGAAGTTCCTGAATAAATCAACATAATTTTAAAATTATAAATTTCAACTACAACTAATAATTTTCCACATCAACAATTTCGACAATACAAAATTTTTTTCTCTTCCTTAAGATCGCCGCCATTTTGAAGTCATAGCGCGGCAAAAGTTCAAATCATTCATTTCAAATTTATCGACGTAATTTCTTCTCAACTTTCACTTTCAACTCTCTATATAGCGCTCGGCGCAAAATGGAAATTGATAACTTGAAAACTGCAACCAGTAAACTGCATAGCCGACATTTGTAATCAGTAGTGATGCATTAAATTTGCACGTGCATTTTGTTCTCTTATTTTGGTGAATAATATTAAACAAACATTGTACTAAAGCTTATAACTGTTATTGACTTGTAGCCGTGTAATTTGAAGTGGTATCGGATAACATGTAAACTTATAAAATGGCGGTGCAAGAAGCTGTATCATTTCAATATTTGATTATCACCAACCACCATTATAACCACTCGTCATTATGTTGAGTCAGGTGAGGCGGTGTTGCGTGAAAGAAAATCTCGGGGGCAGATTTTTATCATTGTTGTTGTTGTTATTATTGTTGATGTTGATTATTGCCAAAGGCCGTAGCACAATTTAGTTGCATTTGTCGCCACATGTTGGGTGTGGTAAATGGACCCTTTCTGTGTGGAACATGACAAAATGCATTCCACAACTAATATTTACATACGCAAATCATTGCGGACTTTATCTATGATCTTATAACCGTTTCGGGGGCGGTTGAATTCATTGAGAAAGAACTCTAGTGTATTGAATTGAAATAAAATAACGAAAAAATAGTTTTTATTATTCATCGATTGAAGGGCATTCGATTGGAACGGACTTTTACCTGTGGAACGAATTCAAGCGGTTATAGTGGAAGGTGTGACAGGTCAAGATGGAAAATATCTGCTCCAATTAGCTCCACAATGAAACTGTTAAATGTAAAACGTGACATTATCTCTTTCTTACTGAAAGGTTTTCCTTTCATCCCCGTGACGTGTCCGGTGTCACGTATCACTTGGAAATCAATACCACATTTAATATCTCCTTTAAAGGAACCGAAATTATATTGAAAGTTGCCCTGCATTACTCTTTTATCAAAATCACGTAAATTATATCACAATTTGAGATAGGTTTTTGCCTCCAAACTGTTATACGTTTGAAAGGGACAAATCAAAGGTTAAATACTCGTTTCGGCTTGATTATCTTAAAGAATCTGCTTAAAACAAACATGAAAACTGAAAGTAGATATATGTACAATATAGTATTTATATAAAAATATTTTAAATTCATTTTAAAAAGTACAGTCCCTTCACTGCCACATCGAATCAATGCAGTTCATTGATAAAGTAGGCCATTAATCTGAAATCAGTTCACCTTATATGACTTGCTAATGTGATTTAAATATATCTTATAGAAATCAAGTGTTAAATCTTTGGTGTTATGTAATGATGTTGTATAATAATTTATCATTCTTTGATTTTGTAACAGATACAGAAAGTGATATTTCCATTTAGAGTTGATTCTGAATTTAATGATTCAATAATGAATGGAACGTAAAAGTTTTATCAACTTTTAAGGGAGGTGGTCAGAACAATTACTTTAATTACAGTATAAATCAACACAAGGAGGGATAATTTTCCTAAAATTTTTAATTACATCATTTTGATACTAACATTCTCCCAAACAAGAACCAAGTAACCCAAATTTCTCTAAAGACCCAAGGAAACATTTTATTTTTCAAACTACGACTCACCAAAATAACAACGAAAGAACAGAAGAAAATAGACGAGTGACATGTATGTACTCTAGCCAATGGCTAATGGAACGCAATTGATTCAAAAGTCACCATGCATCGTTTGATCACAGAATCAGGACGTTTCAGACTTTCATTTGACACACAAAATTAAAAATTGGAATAAACTTGTGCTGCGCCACAAAAAACTAAATCCACTGTAATACCAATTCGGGTTAGGTAGTGGTCACTATTACGTGTTCTGCTTGATTACGTTTCTTAAAGAAATTTTGAAGGCAACAAGAACAACACAATAAAATGTTAAAATCATCTTGAATGGATTTTGAAAATAAAATTTTTCACTTTCAATTGAAATTGAACCGTTTGTTCGGAATCAATCAATCTTGACCGGGTTAAGCCCACAATTTCACTTAGCACGATACAATTCGATAAAAATTAACTTCAATATAACATTCGATGTGGATATCAAAATGTTGTTGAACACAAAACAAGATGATACTTATCGCCCATTGCGTGTTAAGGAGTATCTCCCTGTATATCACGCAGAGAAGAAGGTTTAATTGAATCACATTTGTTAATTTCATAATATCACCATCAAAGATCATGCGATCTAGACATTATTATGTCGTCAAGATGTTAACAATTGTTAAAAGTATCTTATAAAAGTCACATACTAACAGTAGATTACGTTATTAGTAACAATAGAAGAAAGACTGGCATTTAACCGATGTGATTATGAAATAGAAACTACATGATATAAGACCAACAAGGTAAGAAGGTTCCAAAAGGAATCGAAATTAATTGAATTTTTCTTTTCTTTCCTCTGGTGCTGCTGTTGTTGTTGTTAACAAATCTCCATGGAATATGTAGAGAAAAAGAATCAACCAGTATGTGTCAATTATATAATAAAATTAGTTGAATAATTTCAAAAGTTTGTTTCTCACAAACTCATTTCGTATCTTGGCGTAAAAAAGACACCATTCAAATCCAGGTAATCATGGGAATGCATCCATTATTCATAGAAGTGCATTTGAAAATTGCATTCGAGAGGTAATACGGGTAATGTTGTGATTTGGTCCAGATGCAGTTCTTGCGTTTGGTACTACGTTACGCAATGTTTAACCATTTAAGGAAATGTGGTCACATCATGTGGACTTCTATAACCCAATATAATCAAATATTGACTGCAAATGAAAGATGGTATCCTAAGAATACTAAAAGAATCCTCTGGTGCTGTTCCAATTAACATTCATCGTTATCAATATCCCATTCAAAATATTATATTTTCCATACAGCAATGTACTACTGTAGAGAATCCCTAGAGTAATAATTTCTCTTGGAACATCTGAAGCTGGTTACAAACTCTTTTTGGGGTCTATCCAAAACTCTTAATAGTAACTTATTAAAAAAGCAAAGTTATTCACTTTAAAAGGAATCGTAAAAAGGGATGTCCAAGAGAAGAACTTCAAATGAAGGACCCAGGATACCTACATCTTTGTATTACAAATATATACATATAAAATAATATATACAGATAATGGATTTTAATTGATTTTTACCTTATTCGTTATTTTTACTTTTTGATTTTATTTATTCCACAAGTAAATTTGGTTTTACATTAAATCACCATAAAAATTCAAAAACTTCGAAGGACGCAAAGTTACAAAGGCAAGTCCACCAAAAAGTTGACTTTCAAGGTTTGACAGAAATTAATAAATTAAATTTATTGGTAATATGAAATTAATAAATCAATTTGAAGTAAATTTTAATTGTGTAATTACAGCAATTAAGAAATTCTTGAAATAAAAATTCGAAATTGACCGCAACATGACTTCATTCTACTTTCCCTCATATTTTGGGGATAATTTCGTGGATAAGTTTCTTTTGTGAAAGTCTTATATGACAAAAGATGCATTTTTGGTAATTGTTATGGACTTTTTATTCTTATTTTGGGTAAATGAAACCCGTCGAGGTTGACGGTGAAAGGTGAACGCATTGAACGCAATGCAACTTCAGAAAAAAACCTTGTAAGACGCACACATTTTTTTTTTATTTTCTGGACAAACACGACGTGGTTATAAAAATTTCACTTTTTTTTAAGTTAATAATACTTTCAAAAAATGCTTTCGATTTAATCCAATTAATTTGAACACTTTAATGCAGTCAAGAATTGCATTCACATGCAATTGATTGAAATTTTATTGTTGATTCATCCCAAGTGAAATTTTTGACTGTGGAAAGGCCCACATTCCTGTCAAAATTGAGTCATTTTTTAAGTAGATAATGGACACAAAATAAAACTCTACTTTCTCCCAAGGAAATCCCTTTCACTTTCAATTTACATCAGACAGTTGATGGTCAAAAATTAAGAGTTTCTCTCGTAAAGGAATCTTACTCCTATCCGGCATCTCATGGTCATCATCAGTTGGAAGAAGTTTCCATAATTCAACGTTTAAGTTGTGCCTTCGTCAACAGATTCCATATATCTAGAAGTTCTTTCTAGAAGCTCTAGAATATTCTAGAAGTTCTTTCAACTCCAAAAGACAGTATTTGAAAAATTGTCTCTTAAGTCCTTAAAGGATTTAATGTCAAGAAAAGTCTCTAATAAGGTGTTTTCCTTTATTTACAGATAATGATAAAGTAGATCAATCAACAGCTGCGTCATGGTGGCAATCACACATAACAGCAGCTCCATCTGAGTCCCCCCTTGAGCCGCACTTTTATTCAGCGACACATGGATTAGTCCAGACACATCCATCGCTAAGTGGCAGCATACCGAGGCCATCACTGTTGTCTGGCAACAGTATAGGAAGTGGAAGTGGTACTAGTGGATCAAGGGCTAGTTTGGGAATCCGACCAAACATTGGTGGGACTGTCGTCAACCCGAATCCGAAATCACCTTTCCGCCATTTGGATTTCTCAACGAGTGCCACTGCCGAATTGAGGCGCAATCCTAGTCTATCAGCTCCAGATGAGTGTGCCCGTGCTTGCCGTGAGGGTGAACCTCCAAGGATATGCTACTATCATTTCACACTGGAATATTACACCGTACTGGGAGCGTGAGTAACATTTTAAATATCCTTAAAAAAATATATTTTCCTGACAAGCTTGAGTTCGTAACTCCTTCGGATTCATGAACGCTATAGCATAGGGAAATAAGTCTTAAGCCCGTAAACTATTAAATGTATGCTGCATTGAAGGAATCTAGTAACAAATGCTAACTTAATATATAAAATCCTAATGGTCGTGAAGCAGAAAATGAATTAAATTGGATTCACTCTCTGAAAGAGGGGAAAATTCGTTTTATGTAGATCAAATTCGTTTTATGTTTTCTCCGCTTCCTGGAAATGAATTTTATTTACCGGAGAATGGGACTCACTCAAGCGGAGAAAATTCATTTTCTACATGACGTCATAAATATCTTCCAATTTTTATTTTTCGGCTTTTTTTCCTAGTATCTAATATTTCCTACAGCGTCTCATAGTTCTCGATAGTTAACTTTGAATTTAAATGTTGGCAACGTTTCTGGGTGTTTTGTCGACAGGATAGTTCGCTCAAATTCACTTCCTCCATTTACTGAGGAAAACAAATTGTAAATCTCCTTCCAGTAAGTAGATTATCACCTTCATTGATACTTTAAAAAGGTTTTTTGCGTTTTTGGAATTTTAATTTTTCGCTGCTAATTAGCCAAAAATGCAAAACGGCCTTCCTTGAATTAGATTTCCGATAAATAAGCAGTCAACAAAACTTCAACAACTCTCCTGCAAAAGCACTGAGCTTTAGCACAAAATTTGAAAGTAAAGTTTTGAAATATTTTTAAAGTTATTAAATATTACTAACAAAAAAGCGGATAATTTTGTTAAATTAACAATCGAACAGTAACAATAAGCGAATTATTTCGCCATTAATCGGGAAAAAGTGATTTGAAATATTTGCAAAAATTTTTATAAAGCTTTTTTCAAACGAGATAAACTTAAAAATTTTTTTTTTATCTGTATTAACCTGCAAGTTTAATGTGGTATATACACAATAAAATCGAAGTCAATAGCACTTGATAATGCGGGTCTAATTCGCGGTGGATTTGAACAAACACTGATTTTAGTTAATAATAGTCTGAATTGAATCGGATACCTTTCAACGAATAAAATGATTTTATTAAAGCTCATTGCGAAAATACTGCCTTTATGAGGAGTTACTTAATAATTTTCGGGCTCTATAGAGCTTCATGGGTGATTTAAAGGATAATTTCATCAATGCCGATTTTGAGGTTAAGTTTCACAATAATTGGGATTATTCACGGTTTTGTCGGATCAAGCTCGGTAAAGACATGCAGAATCTTCTGATCTATTTCACGCTCTGACATGTCCCGATTTACGATTTTGTGCCAGATAACCATCTGAAAAACACATGGGATTTGTCTAAATCACCCAAGAAGTCAGACATTTTGGGTTTACAATCATCAACAAGTCATAAAAGATTTATTGCTTCAATTAAAAGCGCCACCAAATCCACAAATAAAGTTCTCGAGAAGCAATTAACTCCAAAAAACACTTTTAATTACACTCATAAAGCTTTCAACTAATCATTAGATTGGAATTAGCTTTGATCCGCACAGTGATCACAGAAAGTATCTCGGATTTTTATTATTCAAAAATATTTAATTTTTTCAGTAACTTTTCCAACACTGTAACTGACACCATTAAAATAAATTAATTCTGTATATTTAACCCGATAAACGCCCATCTATATCTCATTATTCGGATATGATCTTGGCAATAACCCAATAAGTTAGCCATTAAATTTAAATTATCTCGCAATTATGAAGTTATTAAATTTTTTTTCAAAGTTTATCTTCAGTGAAATGTTGAGGGAATGTTTCAATTATGGAGAAAGTCGTTTTGATTGGAAGCTATAAACCTTTGATCTGTTATTAAACAAATTTCTTTATTATAATAATTGGAATGTAATAAAAAGTCCCAGCACTTCAATAAGTTAACAAGAATTTCAAAATTTCCACGAATACAAATAATATGTAATTGAAGCCCTAAATTAAGGATGAACAAAGTGTAACATTTTAAAAGATATCGCATCGCGTACAACAATTGGATTGCGCTAATAAAATAACTATGTTCCTTACAGTGCCTGTCAAGTTTGTACCCCGAATGCAACAAACACAGTGTGGAGTCATTGTCAGTGCGTTTTAGCTGATGGAGTAGAGAGAGGTATCCTTACAGCGAATCGTATGATCCCTGGGCCAAGTATTCAAGTATGTGAAAACGATAAAGTCGTTGTGGATGTTGAGAATCACATGGAAGGTATGGAAGTTACAATCCATTGGCACGGAATATGGCAAAAAGGAACACAGTATTATGATGGTGTGCCATTTGTGACACAGTGTCCAATACAGCAAGGAAATACATTTAGGTGGGATTCACTAAACATTTATAATTGATAATTGAAAATTAAATAAAAATTATATGCACAAATTAATTTAGATACCAATGGACTGGAAATGCAGGAACCCACTTCTGGCATTCGCACACAGGTTTGCAAAAGTTGGATGGTCTCTATGGCAGTATCATTGTCCGTCAGCCACCATCACGAGATCCCAATTCACATCTATACGACTTTGATTTGACGACACACATTATGTTGATCAGTGATTGGTTGCATGAAGATGCAGCTGAAAGATATCCAGGAAGATTAGCAGTTAACACTGGACAAGATCCTGAATCACTATTGATCAATGGCAAAGGACAGTTCCGTGATCCAAATACTGGCTTTATGACAAACACACCACTAGAAATATTCACAATAACACCTGGACGTCGGTACAGATTCCGTATGATCAATGCATTTGCATCAGTTTGTCCAGCTCAGGTAACGATCGAAGGGCATAGTTTAACGATCATAGCTACTGACGGCGAGCCAGTGCATCCGGTTGAAGTAAATACGATTATCTCATTCTCTGGTAAGTTATAACACAATTTACTCTCTAATAACCAGCATCTAGATTACGGACGCTATCGAAGATCAGTAAATAATAAATTATTAATGATCACGATCAATAATAGGTGAACGTTACGATTTTGTGATCAATGCCGATCAAGAAATTGGCGCATATTGGATTCAATTAAGAGGTTTAGGTGAATGCGGTATTCGTCGTGCCCAGCAGTTGGCTATTTTACGTTATGCTCGAGGTCCTTATCAACCAGATTCACCTCCACCAACTTATGATGTCGGTATACCACAGGGTGTGGTAAGTTAAATGAACTTTTAATTATATTAATCAAATAAACTCTAACTGACTTTGAACAAGTTGGTCGTGAGAATTGAAATTGTATATAATATCATTTGTATAATTGTATTATACACAAATCGTTAATCGTAAATAACTCTGAAATGGTTTGTTGTAAATAGTTGTTTCCTGTTTTTATAAAACAAAACTTTGATAAATGTTTATCTCTTGTATATATATCACCTAGTGTTATTAATTAGAGTAATTTATTCGCGTGTTTTTATTGCACTTTTAGTTTGTGCTGTTTGTAGTGCAAGCAAGTTTTATTTTAAGAACAAAGCACAAATATCACTAAATTCTTTTCGAAGGCTACATCTTCAGGATGCGATGGAACCTAAAACAGGAATTTCAATTAATAAAGTTTAATATAATTTTAAATTAATTCTAAAAATTCTTGTGAGAGATGATGAAATACCTACTAAAACATATTTTCCACACAACATTCATCATAATACACCAGCTCCATATATCTATGGATGCTAGAATAATCATTCATTCACTGAATACTGCAATACAAATCAATAGGTCTGTTTACGTGCTTTTACAGTTTACTAGAGTTTACTAGACTTTACTCGAGGAAAAAAGAGAGGTTTGATACGATTTCGCCCTGTTATTAAAATAATAAAAAAACGCTTTTGAGTAACATCTAGCAAAATCACTTGAAAATTTGACAAGTTTGACAGTGTCAAAGAATTTTTCAAGCAAAATTTGTATAGTAAAATTTTTCAATCTCGAGCTCATTTCCTCTCCATGACGTCACACGAAACTCTCTCAAAAATATTACTCGAGAAAGTACATACGTAAACGCTAATCTCGAGATTGAAACATATTCCAATATATTGCAATATCTTACGTAAACAGACCTAATGTAACTTTTCATACAAATTTTTAACTTTGGGCCTTAAACACGCAAATACACGTCATCTCTCACGAACTGCTAGCATAAAAATGTTCTATATCACTTACTTTTCCGTAGATAACCAATGTTTTTAAATAACTTTTTTCTCTTTTATTTTCATAAAAATATGTACAAAACACTATACAAAAATGACACCAAACCGTTGTCCTTGTATCAACATCCTTATTTCCTTCACAATTATAAAACGAATCAAAATTACTTATGTATGATATACATGAAACAAAAATCAGGTACTAAACCCATTAGATGCTAGATGTAATGAACAACGTGACGATGCAATTTGTGTTAGTCAATTGAAAAATGCACTCGACATTGATCGTGGAATTTTGCAAGAGAAACCAGATGTGAAAATTTTCTTGCCATTCCGATTTTATTTGTATCGTCCAGAAGAACTCTTCCAACCGAATACCTATAACAGATTCTTAGGTAAATGATATCGCATTCAATATGTTTATTTTTATTAATTCATTCTTAAATTTCTAGTTGCACCAACTGGAGATCATGTTATATCACTTATCGATGAGATTTCGTATCTATCAGCTCCAGCTCCACTTACATCACAATACGATGAGATCAATCCGGAACAATTTTGTAATGGGGACAATCGTCCAGCTGATTGTGGACCAAATTGCATGTGTACCCATAAAATTGATATTCCTCTAAATGCCATTGTGGAAGTCGTGCTGGTTGATGAAGGTAATACAATTCATACATTATTTACAAAATATCTACATCTTCCTTCATGTTAATCGTATAATATCTCCTAAAACTTGTTAAACTATTACAATGTCTATGCCTGGAATGTAATACAACTTCTCTTCGCAGTACAACAACCAAATCTAAGTCATCCATTCCATTTGCACGGCTACGCATTCAGTGTGATCGGTATCGGCCGTTCACCTGATACTAATGTGAAGAAAATCAACTTGAAACATGCCTTAGATTTGGACAGACGTGGACTCCTTCACAGACAATATAACTTACCACCATCAAAAGATACTGTTGCAGTACCAAATAATGGTTATGTTGTATTAAGATTTAGAGCTGATAATCCTGGTAAGTAACAAATCTAAGTTATTGTTATTATAATAATTATTAAAATCAACTTTTCTCATTCAATTAGGTTTCTGGTTATTCCATTGCCATTTCCTATTCCATATCGTTATTGGAATGAATTTAATTTTACAAGTTGGTACCAATGCCGATCTACCGCCAGTTCCTCCCGGATTCCCAACATGTGGTGATCATACACCGCCAATCCCACTTTATTAAAATAATTTATATAATAATAATTGAAACCATTTTTTAGATGAGAGACACTTAATTATATTATATTATATAATCATACGAGAACATCATCGACATATGTGTTATATGATGGAAAAAGTGTTTTGTTACATGTTCACGATATCAATATCAACATCACTTAATTTCTCCTTTATATCCCATTAGAAAATCACATCTTGTACTGTAAATCTTTTCACTTTTCCCTTTGTAATTTGTCTGTTATCTTATACAATTTCTTTATTAAAAAACTTCGTCACATTATCGTTATCTTATAAAAAAGTTATTTTATAAAAATATATAATATATTTTTGTGTGTTTAAATGTGTATAGTTGTCTCTTTTCATTTCACAGTTAGAATATTTATTGTAGTTTCACTCACAAATTCATTGCACTCATGAAATGTTGTTTCATACACTTTGAATGCATTTTTGTCGTTAAAAACATTTTTATACTTTTAAAAGTTAAACTTTATATGATTGAATTTTAATTATCACAAATAATTACTGCACCAAAGTAGTCCTGTAGAGTACAATAAACATTCTTACAGTCACATGCATTAAAGTTCAAACTCAATTCTTCCTTTTTCCTTGATGAATCAATAAAATTTCAGTTTTCATTTTTATTTAATTATTAACTATTTTTAACATAATTTTGCGACAATTATATATCATACCAAAAAGGGACAACATTTACATATGATCACATTCCAAGTCTTGCCTTACAGTTTTTTTTTGTATAATATATAATAATAATTAAATGAATTTTATTTCGTTGAGTAATTTTTATTCGAATCTCTTATTTTTCGGGAAAATTTGTTTTAATAAAGAAATTTTTTAATAAAACATATAAAAATATATACATATATCAAACAATATATCAACGATTACCGAAAATTGTAAATTTTATTCCAGTAGTTTAATAATTTTATGTAAATAAACATAAATAGTAAACATAAAAATATACTTTTTTGTATTATATATAAATAAATTATAAAAATTGATTTTATTTAAAAAATATGGTAAATTTTTTTAGAACACCAATGAACACCACTTTGTTTTAGTAAATGTTTTATTTAATTTTCGTTGTTAGTAACACTTTTTAATGTATAAACTTATGTGTTGTTTCTAAATATTTATTTTTATGTAGACATTTCGTTGAGTAACTTTAGAAACACGTTTCTTCTGTATAGCAATGAGTTGGTCTTTCTTTTCCTTCCTCACAGCTCTGAGTAAGTCATATTTGATCAAATATATACAATTATATTATACTATTAGATACAGTAAATCTAGTTGATGTTTTGTGTAACTTTTTTGTGTTTTATATGCTTCTAGTTTTATTGCTGTTTGTGTGTTAACTTTTTTGTTTTCAAAGTAATTTTGTTTGTGTTATTTTTAAAATTTTAATGTTTCTTCATTTGCAGCCGAATGAATTTCGTGTTCATAAAACACTTTCTAATTAATTTTAATATTTCAACAGGTACTTAACCCTCTGGATGCAATATGCGATGTGAAAAGACGAGATGCAGTTTGTGTCAGTAACCTTAAAAATCCGAAGAAGGGTTATCACAAGGGGGTTCTCGTGGAACGACCGGATATTAAGATATTCTTACCGTTCCGGTTTTATTTCTACAGTCCGGAAGAACTGTTTACGCCGAACACGTACAACAGATATTTAGGTAAGATCATTTGGAGATAAAAGAGTCATCAGTGATATATTGCCTTACTTTGCAGTTGCCCCCGGAGGAGATCACCTTCTGTCATTGATCGATGAAATTTCATACGTTTCACCACCAGCGCCTATGTTATCTCAGATTGATGACATTCCACCAGATCAATTTTGCAATGGTGATAACAGACCACCAACATGCGCCAGAAATTGCATGTGCACACATAAAGTAGATATACCTCTCGGTGCAGTAGTTGAAATCGTACTTGTTGATGAAGTACAACAAACAAATTTGAGCCATCCTTTCCATTTGCACGGCACATCATTTCATGTTATTGGAATGGGTCGCTCACCTGATACAAATATAAAGAAGATCAATTTGAAACATGCTCTCGACTTGGATCGTCGTGGTATGTTGAAACGTGACTTTACACGTCCACCTCTAAAAGACACAGTAGCAGTTCCAAACAACGGATACGTTGTTATACGGTTCCTTGCCGACAATCCTGGCTATTGGCTTTTCCATTGCCATTTTCAATTCCACATTGTCATCGGAATGAATCTTATCGTCCACATTGGAACTCAAGCAGATCTTCCACCAGTGCCACCTGGCTTCCCAAGATGCGGACATCATTTACCACCAATCACATATCACTAGATAAATCAATTATGTTCAACACTACTTTAATGCAGGAAATTTCAATACCAAATTATTAAAATGGAATCCTATGTAGCTCATGTATACAAGCAGTTCAACGTACGGCTATGAAATCGTGTAATATACAAAAGTAACTATATCCATCTTTCATGTTAAATTTGTCATACATTTAAGACTATATAATACACTGTATCAACCTGTGGTACCGAGAGATCTTAACCATTCTACTGGTGAAACATTTTTTGATACAGTAAGAAGATAAACATAAATTCTCATATTAATGTGCTCCTTGTATGATTATTATATAGATTTATTTGGTCTTGTTTATAACATTCATAAATTAATCAATTCTCTTATTATTGTTTTAGAGCTAAATAAATCGCAATAAACGTAACTCGTTTACCTGTAAAAGTGCAACATACAACATCATGTGGACAATTCATCAAATCATATAAAAAACCATTTGAATGAATCTTCATCGAGATTTAAATTATTATACATTATATACATATAGATCAAAATGTTTATATGTTCAAAAATTATTCTTTTAATTTTAAATACTCTAGCTATGTGATTTTTTATTTGATTGTTAAGTTATTTTTTACTTTTATGTTTATTAATTTTAATGCAATGTAAATTTTAAATGCAATTAAATCGTTTTAAAGGAAATCAATTTGTGTTATGAATTTTACAAATATTTTGGAATGAAGCTTGATTACCAACAAAATAAATCCTAACTCTTTGTAGATATAGACGAAATGGTTCATAAATATTTATCATAGGCCTTAGAATAAATTTTCTATCTTCAATATTCTGTGGATTGATGGATTAAGAATTTTCCAATATTTCTTACATTTTTGAAAACTATTATACCCTATTTCGATTAATAATTAATAACCTTAAGATGCGACTATCAAAAATATGTGAACCTTATTTCTAAAACATCTAAAATTTAGTTATTCTGCAAGAAATTATTGATAATCTCTTGTTGCTCTGTTTCAATACGCTGCAGGTACTGATACTCAATCTTTAGCCTGTCCAGTTCCATGTTTTGCTCTAGGATTTGTGACTGCAATCAATATTACGAATAAAATTTTAATTTTCTGAAAATTTTCATTTTACTTGATACTGCATCTGCTCCTGTTCCCTCTGCTTGGCGATAGTTTTCAATAGGTTTTGGGTTGCGATAGCTCGCATTTTTTCCTTTTCAACTTCCTTAGCATAATTTTCAGCAATTGCTACTAGTTCATCAGTGATTTGTTTGAATGTTGCTAGTTCTTTGAAGGGATAGAAATCATTAAGAATTTGTTTTAACTTGAAATTCATGATGTACTTTCTGTGTACTCAGTGCATTCCTCCTTGAGATCGTTCGCTTGCAAAGCAACCTTTGGATCAACCACTCTCAGGGAGTACATGTCGTCAATGTAAAGTCCGACTTTCTGCAATTCTTCCATTATTATTTAAGCAATTATCACAGGAAAGTTGAAAATTTTCTTAAATCACTAAATTTTACCACCGGAAAAGAAGCTTTGGACATGAAAACTATTTCCGTTGCCTTGGCAGCACTTCTTCCACTGAACGTCAATTTGAAGAAAATAAAATTTTTCCCCCTTCAAATATTTTGACACTTGAATTGCTCTGAAGTTTTGTCGCGAACAAAGTTTTTATTTTGTGATAAGAAAATTAACTTTTTCTCCAATAAAGTGTTCATTTATGAATCATAAATTGTGTTTAATTGATTCAGATTAAACACAAAATTCACGTACAAACATTGTTCAACTCATTATTGGCTGTGTGACCTGAAAAAAGCGGCAAAATTGAGTCGATTAAGTGTGAAATGTCCGGTGATCATAAGACGCTCCTTAAGGGTAGTCCTTCCAAGTATGTTAAGCTGAATGTCGGTGGAAGCCTTTATCATACGACCATTGGAACCTTAACCAAACATGACACAATGCTCAGTGCTATGTTTAGTGGTCGGATGGAGGTCTTGACGGATTCAGAAGGTAAATTCATCGAAAACTTTGGACCCAATTCACAAAACCTAGAAGTGCTTTTATCAGGATTAAGTCAGCTACATGTAGAACGGATTGCATATATCTCAAATTTGTTTGATAGACTCTCACTTCTTGATATGCAAACACAAGGATATTTTTGTATGAATGGTCCACTTAGTTTGACGTTATTGTTCCCAGGTCTGCGCAGGCTTTCTAAGTACGTGGTTTTGTTTTCAAGATTCCACTGTAGGGCTTTGTATGCATGTATATATACATTTATGTCTGATATCTATATTTTGACATAACAAGGGTCGTGTTTTGTTAGACTTTATAACTAAGTTTCAGTTTCTGCATTTGTTTTTCAGGAATCTCTTGTATAAAAGTATTCTCAAAGATTTTGTCACTAAAAACAATCAAAAGCAATCATACGATATGTTTATACTTTTAGGATGGATACTCATTGACAGATGTGGGGCTCATTTCGGTACAATTCTGAAGTACCTACGAGATGGCAGTGTACCACTTCCAGACTCATCAAAAGAAATTGCAGAGCTACTAGCAGAAGCAAAATACTATTGCATCACAGACCTAGCGATATCATGTGAAAGAGCATTGGTAAAGAGTAAAGAACCAGAACCGATATGCAGAATTCCTTTGATAACATCACAAAAAGAAGAACAACTACTAATTGGTTCATCGACAAAACCAGTTGTAAAATTGCTTGTGAATCGCCACAACAATAAGTATTCCTACACGAACACCTCAGATGACAATTTGCTCAAAAATATCGAATTGTTCGATAAGCTCTCTTTAAGATTTAGTGGAAGAATACTTTTTATAAAAGATGTGATTGGATCGAGTGAGATATGCTGTTGGTCATTCTATGGGCATGGAAAGAAAGTTGCTGAAGTGTGTTGCACATCGATCGTGTATGCAACAGATCGTAAACATACAAAAGTCGAATTTCCTGAAGCAAGAATCTATGAGGAAACTTTACAAGTACTTTTGTATGAAAATCGTAATGCCCCTGATCAAGAATTATTGCAAGCAACATCTTCAGTACATGGTGGTGTTGGAGCTGGTGGTCTTCAACAGTACACAAGTGATGAAGAAGAGGAACGTACTGGTTTGGCTCGCTTGCGATCGAACAAGAGAAATAATCCAACATGATTCGCAAATCAACTCGTTGTAGTACAGCGTAATGGATTATTGCCAAAGAAGAAGTAGAACATGATTTGTAACTTTCCAATTAATATAATAATATTATTCTTTCGTCAATTTAATAAACCCAAATTTGCTCTAATGCAAAGTGCAAAATGTTAACTACAGGTCTGACTAAAAACAAAAACAACCAAATCTTTGGGGTCTTAAAAACTTTAATGTTATATACTATTATTTGTATTTATACAATTAAATTTCATTACTAAAGTATTCAAGTCTAGGCTATGATGGACACTGAGGTTTAATTCAAATGTATTTATTATAAATTATTGGAAAAAAATATTAACAAAAATTTGTATGTTTACTGATTAATTATTAAATGGAGCTCAATGGAACCGTAGCTAATGATGATGATAAGATGTTGACTCAATACTACTAGTTCACAGTGTTTTTATATTATTACTACTATTATAATTATAATTGAATAAAACGTGCTGAATATTTTTTAAAATAAATATTATTAAAGAATACAGTAACAAATACTTGAACTTTGTGTCTCCATTTTTGCTTAGGTTTTATCTATAATTAAATTAACATATCATCTCTCTGGCTGATGCAACGTTTTGTTTATAACATTCAAAGCTACACAATGGTACATTCGTTTTAGAACAATTGTATGATTTAACATTGAAACATCCTGGTATTGCACACAGTGTTGGTTTCGGTGGATCTCGTGATATTTGCGGAGCTAAAGGGAATTCCATACCAACAGGAAGTGATATTGTTGCACCATCGTAATTATTTCGATACGAAATAACTGGCTGTGAATGTCTGACGACACGCGTCTTGATTTGTTTAACTGATTTTGATTCTTGCTTCTTCAACAGTCTATCCATAGTTTTCTTCTTGTCCTTCTCACGTTTTTCATCTGCTAATTGTTTCCTCTTTTGAGACTTTAACTGGGCCTTTTGAATGGCTTCAGCTGTCATCACTTTTTCCTTATATCCTGTCGGTAGTGACATGAGCAATTCACCACCAGGACTTGTTTCCTTGTCATTTCCTCTCTCGTACATAGCTCTTTGACGAGCCGTCATCAATTTTGGATCTTTAATTTTCTTCAACTCATCATCAACTTCCTCGAGTTTTCCCGATTCTATAGCATCCAACCATCGCTCCTCATCACTGGAAGTCTCACTTTCCTTTCCCTTACCCTTTTTCTTCTTCTGAGTTTTCATTATTTGATTTGGTTGCCTCACTATTGTACCAAATGAAGATTTTAATTTATCTGAACTACTTGCATCCGACTGCAATGCATCACGTAAACTCGTTGACGAAGGTATATCATTAATTACGTCAATTGCTTCGGAATCATAATCGATTTTCTTTCTTTTATGCTTTTTATGCTTCTTATGCCGTTTCGGTTGATTCAACAATGCATCGGCTACAAATGAAAATTCTCAATTATCGATATATCATTCGACTTCGAAGTAACTCACATGAATCTAGGTCAACGTCTCGTCTTTTTCCCATTCTTCTAGATGTTTCAGTTTCGTTTAAGTGTTAAGGAAATGGAAAAAATTCGATTCTTTTGCTTGTGTTTACATCCACTCGAGAAACAGAAACTGGTAGTGACATTTCGAATACGAAAATTCGAAATTTCAACACGAGCTCGCTGGCAGGGCTGCGCACAACCATTCGGTGGTGTTCGAAAATGACCTCAGAACGCGGCAAATTTGAATGTGGAAAATTATTTATTTATATTTTCTTATAGCGTTTTTCATTGAAACTAATAATTATTAATTAAATACTTCTATGTGAATTTTAAACAGGAATTTCTGAACAATTTTTCTGCATGCAAAATGCATCACAAGTGAAACATTGTTTTAACATTTTATAAAGGATAGAAGCCCACAATCTCAGAATTATAATACAAAATGTGAAGAACAGTATGTGTCCCATAAGAATCAGCTTGCAGCAATATATTTGTATCAATCCTAAACCAGCTCATCTAATGTTTGATTTCTGGAACTATCTTATATAAATGCTACAGTGGATAACATGCAGTTTGCAAAACCTAAAAACTCTATGAAAAATCAAAATATTTAAAATTCTTTTAAGATTTTATAGACACAGGAAGCACCCAATTCTCAAATTATAATAGCGAATGTGATAAACACTTTATACCTCCAAAGAATCAACTTGAAAATACAATGTGAATCCTAAACTATTCCGGAATACTTATTGAAAACTGTATGAGGTAGTGCTTATATTGGGATTGCTTAGAAGCAGGACTATCATGTCCTCGTATGTCAACAAGAGTTGCATCTATACCAGTTCTATTTCATAGAATCGCTTTCAAATTGTATTAAATACCATCTAAATAATTCAAAACTGTTTAAAATATGTATATATTTGCAGATTCTTGAGAACCAGAAAAAGTTGATTTTGCAAAATTTTACAAAATTAAAATTTACAACGAGCAGCGTGACGAAAACGTGTTAAAAACTTATGTAAAATCAAACAATTATTGAAAATTCTTTATTTAAATATATTTTCTTCTCTTCCTTGAATCCTTTTCGTTCTTTTTTCAGTAATATAAGGATACATATTGACAAATATAAAATAACAATGATTCAGTTTGATTTCCTTTTACTATTTTTAAATATGGGTTTATTGTGAAACTAAAATACATTTTTCGTTTATTTAAGAATAAAATTATAGAAATGATTTTATTTGAAATGTTCGAAGGATTTATTATTATTTTCATTCATTCATGCGGGATTCATCTGTATATTTGCAATTTCATCTAACACCTCAAAGTTAATAAAAATATCTCCATTTCGCTTCTTATATTTGTTGTAACAGAAATCCCATTTTATTTAGCTGGTTTCTCATTCAAATTAATTTCATTATTGTGATTCTTGTTTTTACGATTTCGTTTCCATTGTATTTTTATGAATTGTATTACTATCTGTTGTAGATGGCATTTGAACATCGCCACCATCATTAGCATCATCTTCCTCAACCTTCTCACATGTTGATACCTGTTCGTTATCCTTATCATCATCAGTCTTCTGTCTTTTGCTTGAATTCTCCACTGTTTCACCTTTCGGATCATTGCACTCTTCTGCGGCACGTTTTATTGATTGTACGACTGGAATTGCTTCAGATTCTACTGAGATTTTCGATGGTAAATCGAATAATGGAGGTTTTAATCGAATTAATACAGCTGTCATGTTATCACATCCTGTTCCATCCCCTAATGTGCTTGGTGCGAGGCAATTTGTAAAGAGCTAAAAGCAATTTATTTTAATGTAAATTTAAACATTACATTATATTAAATACCTCTTCACATATTTGTGACATTTTCATGTTTCCTTCATCGAGACGTTTCTTAACAAAATCCACAACTTCATCACTTGACATACAGTTCCATATTCCGTCACAGGCTAATATCATGAACTCATCTTCGGGTGTGATTACAAGTTTGCGTACATCAGGAAGTGCGGATATCATTTGTTTTTCCGGTGGAAGGTCTTTGTTCTGAAATGCAACGTTTACATACAGTTGGAATTTTTATGAACAATTTTGAAATTCACCATTTTGTATGCATGATCTCCAATTGCTCTTGACAAATTTAATCCTCCATTTACACGACCATCAGTTGTTACATTCCCCCCCGCTCTGATTATTCGTAGACTTTCTTCTTTATCTTCTGGCTTGTGATCAACACTCATGTCTATTGCTTTTCCATTTCGACACACAACACATCGAGAATCTCCAGCATTTGCCACATACAAATCTCTACCATGTACTAATGCTACAACAGCTGTACATCCACTATCCTTTCCTGGTTCTTCAATCATGTTTGTAAAGAATCCTTCACCTTCATCGTCTTCAACTGCTTCTTCATCTTCATCTTCTGTCTCTTCATCATCGTACGATTCACATTCAGCGTCTCCATCTTCTGTACTTGAATTCTCCTCATCAGCTAAAAGTGGAAGTGTTGAGTAAAATTCATGTATTCATAAATAAAATATAATAGTTACCTTGGAAATCTATATCATCACCAGAACTGCTATCATCATCATCTTCCTCGTCGCCGCCAAGCACTGGTAGACCAGCTTTAGCTTCTTCATTTGTACTAGATGAAATTTTATTGGGTGATGTACCAGTATCACTCTGAGATCTTCTCAACGGTCCTTCCGATCTTTCCTTCTGTACTTCCGAGGAATAGCTTGAAACTACACCATTTTCTTTTGAAGATTTCGACGAAGACTCTGAAGCTGTCGATGTCGATGATGAACAGGATGCACTTTCACCTTTGGTTTCTTCTTTTTTATTAGGACTATTTGTTGATACTTCATTCTCTTGATGTTCTGACGATGGTGACGGTGATGAAGATGATCCAACAGCATCTCCATTGAGAATTTCTCTTGAACCTTCTGGAACTGAAGATGATGTTTCACTGCTAACTGGAATTTTTGTTGAACTTGTCGCTGATGAGCTGTCTGGACTGCTGCACTTCAAAATAGTTCCATTTTTCACATTTGAATTAACTTTATCACAATCACTGTCACCATCGACAGAATTCTGTGATTGAGCTGGTACAGCTTCAGCGACAGCACTTGAACTGCTCACCACGGAATCTTCCGGTTCAGTTTCTAGTTTTCTCTTTTGAAACAAACTTTTTGTCGGAGACTTCTGTGGTGCAATTGATGAAGATGATGGAGTGGCGACTTCTTGACAACCTGAAGACGGTGAAGACGAATCACTCTGTCTGCCACGCAAGAATGGTGATAATGGTTTCGATGTACCAGCACCAGATTCTTCACTCAATTTCATTTTATACATTTGTGGAAATTTAATGCATCCCTTGTATTTTTCTAAAACTTGATCTAAGGGCAAATCACCCTCTTGATACAATTCATTAAGATCCTCTTCTTCATCTTCCATTTCACTACATTCATCTGGATTTTTCTCACCAGCTAATCGTTTCAATGTACCAACAATATCCTCCTGCAGGAGTGTAGCATCAAAACCAAGGAATGCATCTTTCAGTGCTTGCTCAAAATCACCATCTTTATATGATTTAAGAGTTTTAAGGAATTGTGGAAGTACATCAGCACTGTATGTTGCCACTTCAGCACCTCCATGTCCATCGTATACAGCAAATAATGAAGTGTTTTCATCGTAGGACAAAATACAATTGTGCGCGTCCTGAAACCAAAGAATCCATGATTATTCTAACCTCAAAATGAATGATACGATTTATATTATATGTATATTAAATGTTAAATGTGAATCACAACAAACCTCTTGACTTATTCGCCATCCTTGCATAGAACTTGCACCGACATCAATGTAATCATTTGTTTCGTCACTGGAACATTTCTGAGTGACTGGCTCTGACAAATAAGCCCCCATGGTGGCAACTTATTGACAGAAGAATGAACCGCGTTCAATTTAATAATAGTATTTTTATAAAATTAATAACTTTTGTTTATTTGAATAAAAACAATGTTTGTTGATGGGAAAATTTCTGGGGAAAATTACGAAAAACAACCGCCAGTCAATTTTGACTTCTACACACACTGCTCCCCTTATGCTGAACAATTCGTGCAATGAACCCCACGCGATTAACACTGATCGTTTGTGGTATTTATGTTGGTGAAATTTGATTGAATTTGTTTATAATTAATATTAGAACATAAATAATTAACATAAAAGAAAATGAAATTCAACAATCACTCTTTATTTTTATTCACGGAACACTAAATTCCATTCGCGTCAAGTGAATTGAGTTAAAAACCGTGCGGCAAATGTTACCCGCTACACACGGATTTGCTGAAACGTTTGCACACATGCATACGGAGAGCGTGTTTTGATTCGATTGAGAACACGCAGCAATTTCTCATTCCGCCGCAACAAGGACTGCCGCTATTTGGAACGTGTGGGAAGGAACGAGACAAAACATCAATGGCGACTAGTCGTGACAACTTTCATGGGACTGGCACATGTGTGTGCGAAAACTTCATCAGCATCCCGTCTCGGTTGCACTCACGTGTTTACACGAACAAACGACATGTGTACTCTTGTGCAAAATAAAACGCGAAGAGAGTTTGCGCGTTCATGGCGCACTCAGTGAGAAATTTGCTGTGTGTGTGTTGGGTGAATTTTGGAATGCTCAGTGTAGGCAACATGAAAACGAAACGAATTTCGAAAAATGTTTTCGAATAATTTCGATCTGCGAATATCCATTCAAGTGAATTTTTCAATTTCAAACTGAATTTTCTACAAGTTCACAAATTAAATTAAAATAATTAAAATAAACATTTAAAGGTAGAAATCTGCAAAATAATTATTGTTAAAGTAACCGTTCCAAGGCGCTCTTTGGAGGTTCTGTTCCATTATAGATCCCAACATGGAGAGTAAGTGAAATATCCATTGTAATCTAATAAATTCTGGAGAAAATATTTAATTCTAGGTAATTCCCAAACACTTAATCGTCAAAAACCAAAACCGAAAAAACCTGAGAGAAATTTGGATCCAAATGCGATCAGAAAATTTAATGAAAATTCGGTGGACATTTCTGGTTTTGATAGAAACAAAACGTTGTATGCTGCATCAAGAGATTGGGTTAATGATTTGAGGTTTACAAAATTACGTTATTGGTGCTTTTTATAATATTATTCTATTTTCAGGAATTTTGATAATTAAAGCACTTGCAGAATTAAACTATCCTATCAACTTGGTTCTAATGAGGAAAATTCTTACGAGATTATGATTAGAATCATGTATTACTGCCTACTAGCTAATATAAGATCAGAGATTTTCATATAACAAACCAGTAATATTATTCTTATTTAATAAATAATTTAATTAAACAGTATATCTTCAAATAAATTCATGAGTTATTGCCATATTCACATCTAAGATTCAAGTTTTGAAGAACAATTCACTCTGAAAGTCCCGATTGCACGGTAACTTCATCAATATTTTGAATCACTATTAATGGTTATCATGCCTTAAGACTAAATAATTTCGATACTGAACACTACGTTGATTTGTAGGATTTAAGAACATATTTTCAATTTTGCCAAATGAGATCAAATAATCACATTCTATAGTACAAAAGATTGCTTATAGTCTTATGATTTCAGTAATAATTTTCCTTTAAATATCTTATTTTATCAAATTTGAATTGAATAATTGATTGATGCAAGAATGGACCTGGTTAGCAAGTTCCACAGATAAGTAAATATCTTATTTAATAAAGTAATCCAAGACAAGATAGGTATCATGAAGGTGTATAAATGTAATGAATTTCTAAATTTCCTGTAATTTAAAACAATTCCACCTTGCAGTGAATTGTAGAAATATTTCATTTATAACAAATTATTTCGTACTTTCTTGCATTTTAGCTCTTATAGTTGAAAATCGATGAACATTAATCATTCTGTCACACAATTTTCACGCCAAAGTGTTATTTTGTACATAATGTGTTTCTATAATCAATCTTATGTGCTTAACACGATACTCAACTACTTTGTCGTGTTACAATAGTAACAGTTAAATCAACTATTGTTACTTTAGTTTTATACTTAACACCTTCGAATCGTTATTTGCTTCCCAGATGGACTAGAACGTTTGAAATCGATTTCTGTACACATTGAACAGGAAATGTAACGACAATTTCTATATCAACACTTTCGAAGAACACAAAGCTTTCCATAATTTATGGTTAACTGTTGACCTATCGAAAGGAATATTTTCAATCTTCAACATTTCTTAGTATTTGGAATAAAGAACTAAAGAAACGTTATTATAGTCTTGATAATAAGTTTCTTTTGAACTTTGTATAGCAAGTCTGTTGATGTTCTTTTGGGTAGCTTCATTTTTTGTGCTACTTATTTGAGAGCTACAACGATGACGAAGCTTGTGATACCAATGAAAGTCACCCAATTTAAGTACTTCGTTCACAACGAATATTTTTCATACATAAATGAAAATGAAATCACGTCACGTCGAAAGCGTAAAGATATAAAGATACATCAGTAGATGTCGAAATATATATATTCCATATTCTAAAGGTATTAATAGCCTCAGATAAACGAGAAAATTCCATTTTCAGGTGTCAAAATCACGTAAGATGCATATTGGAATATTTGCACATGAATCTGCTATGCAAGTGATATTGAATAATAATAGTTCAGCATTTTCGAATGAATATCGTTGCTGTAGAGAAAATGTTTAACGTTTTACAAATACAGCAAATCGAGTGAAAACGAAGCAGAAAGACCAAAACCAACAGAAAGGATGACTGATATATTCACTATGTGCTCTAGGTGATATTGTAATATTCATGGATGTACTTGCATCATCGTAGAAAATGAAATCGAAAGAATAAAGGATTTAGGGCTTTGCATCATGCAAGAGTGAGAATTTCAAAATATGTACATGCATATATCCTTGACGAAGAATGTTCAATAAGACGTTTGTCAAATTTCTTTTTATTCCGAAGCAACTGCTGATCACATTGGAATTCAAAATATTTGAATGATAAATTGAGAACCTTGAATTAGCTGAAATGTTTTCAAGTACCTACTATATTTGGACAAATTCAATGAATCTAAATCAAACTTGAGTCATGTACAACTGATAGGTCAAGGTGCATTTATTTATATCATTGAAATGCACTGAAATGTTTTCACTTTATCAAAAGCGAGAGTGTTGTCATGATATAAAGGAATGGAAAAATTGGAGTACACACATACGATAGTGATCATAAAGCTTTCATACATACAAGAATCTACATCACTTGCACGACTGGTTAAAGAGATGTTCTGAGAAAGGTTATATAAATCAATGGTTAAGTTTTATTTAATTTTCGTAAATTTGTTATCCAGGTGAACTATGATGGGAAACTTCATGAGCACATTATACATGTAGAACCTGTGATCGAAATCCCACATCAAATTTACTTTCCATCTCGTATGTAGCAAGCAAATTGCGGAAATGGTTTGGCTTTTCAAGTTTTGATTCAAAACTTTGTGATTTGATTTAAAAGTGCAAGACAAAATAAACTTTTAATGTACGAATATGTTGAACTACACAAAATATTCAACAAGGAAGTGGTTAAAACATTTCTGTATATCTATATTGTATGCACTTGACCATAAGTATTACCCTCGAGGTCAGTTGTAAAAGGATTTTCTAGAGAACATAAAGTGGTACACTTGAAGGATTTGCAAAGTCAAAAACTTTTAGACAAATACGATAAATGGCTAATTCTGGATAGCATCCCTTCATGGAAATCAAGGAAAACCAAAACAGCACGTACATTCCTTCATTGGATACAAAATGGAGTTTGTGCTGGTTGATAGGAGGGTAGCTAGTGAATGTTTACCTTCAAGCTTTTCCCGGAAAGATGTAAAAGCATCTCAGAATGGATTCAGGAACAGCTAATTTACAATTCAGTACGCAGTTCTTTAGTTATTCAAATTGAAAGGTGAAAAAAGTTGCTTCGTACATCCAAGAGAGTTTTATGGTGTGATTGTGAATCTTCTTGCATTTCAAATATCCTTTTCAGAACTCTTCTACGTTTGTTACAGGGGCTATAAGATTACAGGTTGCTTGTAAATTGAGAGTATCTACAAAAAGGCTAGATGATGATAAGTGATGGCTTGAAAAAGCTAAATTTTTCGTTTTTGTTTTGTAGATTTTCCAACTGAAAATGAACAATTTCCATTATATTACGAAGCTTTTCGAAGTATAGATTTGGAAAGAAGCTTCTTAAGTAGATACTCTTCACCACCTATAGTGAATGAGGAAAGTTTACCATGAAGCTTGTTATAGATTCATTAAAATTTAGTTATTAATTTATTATCAAATAGATTTGGTTCGAATGGATGATTTCTTGATAGAACCGATTAAAGATATTTCTATACCTAAAAGAAGTCAGATATAAATGGTATCAATCACGTTGTAGCACCGAAGTGAACTTGAACCTTATCAGTAAACGATTTTCATCCTGATTTCAATGTGATTTTCTGGTTAAGAAAACAAACAGAAAAAAACAACAAGGGTAAATTTCCATGTTAACTTGCAACATTACCCACATATCCTTGGCCCAATTTCTAAATTAGGTGACAGAGTTTTGGGAAATCTTTACGAAAAGACGTGCCATGTGAAAATGCGATTTGAATTTTAAATTTTTCTCACAACGAGCGGGTACAGCAAACAGAACAAAATCTAGAGAAGAATCCTTACGAAGGCTTTTGGCAGAAACCTTTCATAGTTACTCGCATTCCATGAAGATTTTTGATTGAAACAACCTCTTCGTTACATAATAAATTTGATAAACTCAAGCTTAAGGATTTGACGATATGACTAGCATAGCAATATGATCATGTTGTCATGTCGTTGCGATCCAACTATCACATCCTTTCGATTGTCGAGACATCTTGGCTAAAGGCAAGTGGTTAAAACAAACAAATTACTAATACGATTTCGTTTGAAGGTTATACAATCAAAAAACTTTTTGAATATTGATTTGTTGAAAAGAAAGTTCAAAGTTTATCATGTACAATATGAAGCGGGTGAGGTCAGAGGGTATATAAGCAAATTGTATTTTGTACAAGGTTAAATTAATTTTGTGAAGTTTCATTTTTTGTTTTTAGTAACGAAGTGCACTTTCTTGTGGTATCTTTATTAACATCAAAGTTTGATTAGACTCCATGAATGCTAAACAACTTTGAAAAAGTTCTCAGTATTCTTGATGTCGATAGATTCTTTAGGGTATATCTACAATATAATAAACTACTGGTTTGTTGGAGATTGACTTTTATGTCATTTCACTTTGAACTTCTTCTCGATCTGATGAACATTTTCTGTTTCCTCTCAAACAAGATATCCAAACGCGTTAGCATTCATCTTTAATTATTAAAATAGAATCAACACGTGCAAAAGTGTATCTCTCATCCAGATTCATTGACTGGCACAAGTTACGGAATAACTAAATTGTGAAAAGGATATGACCTGGATATGACGTAATACGAATTTCCCTTAGTATGTTGGTGTCTATGTAGGTTGTGGTGTTAAATTGATTTTGTGGGTATATAACTTAATCACGTTCTTTAACCATATCCTTTTGTTTTTTTTTTTGTTTTAGACAATATCCACTTCTACTAGTTGATAGAAGTTGTAAAGTAGTAGATTGTATATGAACAGCTCAATGTAATTTCCTGTTCCCAAAGGCTACAAATGCTGATTCATTAGAACACTTGACTCCAGAGCACTCCCCGAAATACGATGAATTTCCGCTGTTTAACTCATTCACTTTCATTTCCGTTTTACAACTTGTACATTTACATGATTCATTACCTGGAGACGTTTAACAAGTCCAAGCTATTGCAATACCAACGATGTGTTTGCTCATGAATAATTTGAATGTCAATAAAATTCTTACAGGGTGTCTGTTGTGACAGAACGTCTCTTTTCATCGTGTAGCAATAAAAATTAGCGTCAGTCAACTTAATGTGATTTAACGAATCCGTATCTCATTCGTTATTTATCCGTTTTGGAGTGTCTGGTAAGTAATTAAGTCAAAAGACAAAAGGATCCTATTTTCACATGATAATACCTTCACGTAGATAAAGGATTATCTTCTCTTCTCCTGAATTTCCTGTAAGTGCTTTGCCCTTGAACTAGATTTCTTAGTAAACTGTCGGATTAAAGGGATAATCTTCAAAATATAACCTTATTAAATTCCTTTGAGATTTATCTCATGTACACTTTCGTAAATTTTGTCAATAATATCACTTTAATGATAAGAACAGTAACTCTAGTTTTATGAAATACGTGATTTATGCGTCGACGAAATATGAAACCTTTGTAACCAAACTCCTCCTAGACCGTGTGATCAATCGATCTGAAATTTTTCATACTAATAGTATTTTCGACGGTGAGTGCTAACATCTATTTTTTGTTACTAAATTCGCGAAAAAAAATCACTAGTGGTAGGCTTCTTAGTTAACAATTTTTCTGATGAACGAACCAAAATTAGTACAAAGGTTTGTGTCATGGAAATCTAAATTTAGATTTTATGTTTTTTGAACGATCACTGCGTTTTTTTCCAAGAATTCCAAAATATACGGCAAACAAAATACAATCCTGACAAAAAATCGCTGTCTTTGTAACGATAAACGTTAGTTTTCTTGTATAAATGAAGCTATGGTATTGATCTTAGGTAATTAGTTTTCGCGTGCTCGATCCAGAATAAGCTTTTACATAAAGATCTTAGCACAGGCACCTGATTGTTTCAGGAGCTTTCGCCAATTCGCTGTGGGGAATCGGAAACTTTGAAGAGAAAATTTATTTTGGTTTACTTAAACCGTAGCAAGTGGATTTTTACAGGTTCTTGAAAAATAGTATTTTAATTTATGAATTTTGAATCATGGGACAAGAAAGATTCCGGGAATCAGAAATTGGACAATTTTCTTCAGGTTTTTAACGTACTTTCCGGTAAAATTTTTAATTTTTAACGGTTTTTTGCCCGTAGCGGCTAAACGCAGCGTCCTAGGGTGTTCGTATGTATGACCGACCCCCATTATTTTGTCATTTTCTACCTTTTTGTCATACATGATTTTTCTCTAAATTTTGTTTTTAAAGATATACATACAAAAGATCGGAAAACTGATAAGACTCAGATTTTGAATTTTTAAAAGTTTTTTGCCCGTAGCGGCGAAACTATGCACTTAAGGGGTTTCATATGTATGAACGACTCCCATTACTTTGACATTTTCTACCCTTTTGTCATACATAATTTTTCTCTAAATGGAGTTTTTAAACGTGTACATACAAAAAATGGGAAAAATGATAAAATTCAGATTTTGGACATTTAATGGTTTTTTGATTGTAGCGGCTAAACGAAGCATCCTAGAGAGCTCATATGTATAACCGACCCCCCTTATTTTGACATTTTCTACCTCTTTTTCATACATCATTTTTCTCTAAAGTGAGTTTAAAGATGTGCATACAAAAGATGGGGAAAGTGCTAAAATTCAAATTTTGAATTTTCAACAGTTTTTTGCCCGTAGCGGCCAAACGAAGTGCCCCACGGTGTTTATATGTATGAGCGACCCCCATTATTTTGATATTTCCTGCATTTTTGTCATACAATATTTTCCTCTACTGTGAGTTTTTATAAACATGTCCATATCCAAAATTACGATTCTAGCTAATAATTTTGTAAATCATTGAAATCTGATAGTAAAGATGATTAAATGGATTACTGAAAATTGTTTCATATCTTCAATATATGCAAGAAATGAAGCCTCATGACCATCTGATGCGTTTTATGTTCGCCTATCGCATCGGATGGGCTGAAGATCGTTTGGTCGAAGATGAACATTTTTACCGAAAAATTATCTTTTCCGATGAAGCTCATTTCCACAGTGGAGGCTATTTCAATAAGCGAGATTGCCGCCTTCAGAGCCGCCTTCAGGGTCAATGGCGAGCGTTACAGAGCCATGTTAAATGGATTTTAGTTTCCACAAATTGAAGAGTGTTACATGGACGGAATGTGGTTCCAACAGGACGGGGCTGCGACACAGCCAACGATACAATCGATCTTTTGCGCACTTCTTTTGAACATAATAAAGCGAAATTCCGATCCGAATTGGGCGCCTCAGAGCTGTGATTTGAACCCATTAGACTATTTTTGTGGGGATTTATTAAGGATATATGTTACGCTTATCATCCAGAGACGATTGAGTCCTCGAAACACGAAATTGAAGTTGCCATTCATGAGATTGAAGCCCAAACAAGCGAAATGTACTGAAAAATTGGAATGATCCGATGGAGTACTGTAAGGCCAGCCTTGGCAGTCATTTGAATGATGTTGTGTTTCACTCGTAAATGAAAATGTTCAGTCCTTCTAATAAAGTTAAAGTTTTGGACAAATATTCCTTAGTTTTTTTTTATATCCGATTCAAATTCCAAATCGTATATGGCCCACCCTTTATCTCTTGAGTTTCTCTCACTGAAGGTAATGAAGAGATAGAATAACAAACAAGAAATGGCCAATAAATCAGTGTTTAGGGCTAGAATTGTAATACACATATTTTTTACATTAAAACCAAGTCAACACACATAGTATCGACTTGAACCAATTGCTACCAATTATTACATTACCACAGATGACTACGAAACAGAGTGTCTATATATCGACCGCTCAGCTCAATTTTGTGTGCGACTTCGCGAACGCCACCTAGTAAAATATGTTTTAAGATTACACTAAGTCTAATGTTGTCTGGAGCTTATAAGCTTAAAGCTTATCATTGCTATACCAAGAATACCCGTGACAAATGAATCGAAATAAACCATCATATAGTGTTGTTACATAATTAAAGTAATTCTTTTGCTTGAGATAGCTTTATGTGTAATAAACAGAACTAATTCTCACATCAATCATCAGCTTTCACATACATATATGTATATGACCGTTTGAAATTCAACCAACGCATCTTTTGTGCTATTGTAGCTTTAGCCCACAATAATGACGCAATGCGTAAAACCGATTTATATTGTATGAAGAGTGGATGTAAGTGTATCAAAATCAAGAAACCTACGCAGAATTAAACTAACATGCTTTACATTCCATTGAGTGGTTTTGATTGTACTCATATCGAGTCAATAAACTTAACACAATTTGTATATTATTATTAAATGAGTGATGAGTTTAAATTGTGTTTACTAATAACTCAAGCAAGATTGATGCATAAATATAATTCCAACAAACCTGTCAACAAAACCATAACAATATCCAGTACTAGTAATAATACTAGTTAAGCCGCTGACTAATGAAGAATTGATTAACAAGTACAAATAAATTTACATGTTTAAAAAAGTTTTTAATTATCTGATCCTTAATCTATCATTTTACAATTCATGCAATATTCCTGTTTTACTTAGAAGAGAAACATTTTTGAAACAAGAGTGAAGGCTTGTTGAGTGAAATGAACGCAACTATACGAACAGGGGGATAGAATCAAATGGTATCCAATTTTACCCTTATTAGCATGAAAGGGTCAAATCTATCTTGACACAAGGTAAGCATATGTATGTATTGAAGGAAAGCAAAAATTTTTTAATGTTTGCTTCTTTAAGGCGCAGGTCCTTTACTAACATGACTACACAAATTCCCCATATCCAACTGGAAAATTGTATCAGTGTGTTACTTCCAATAATTCCAAAGGACTTGAACTACCCCAACAATTTTAAAGGACGCCATGGTATTTCTTACTCCATCAAAGGAACCTCTCATCCAATATTCGAAATGTATTAGTGTATATAACACTTTGGAAGTATTGTTTATGAATGAGATATTGTTAGAAAAACATTTATTTAACACAAACCAATTTATTTGGTTAAAGTATTTGTAAAGTGTGCTCTGTATATATGACACTGGAAGTATCTGCTCAACAAAACGGGGCGCGCGCGTTTTTCTTCTGGAAAAACGATTTTGAGATGATATTCTATAAAAATTGTTTGTCTGTTCTGTTCATTTTAGAATAGAAAAGTTGATTTTTAGTAGAACAGAAACATGTTAAAGTCGGGTCCGACCGGATGTTGAGTTGTGAAGTGTCGTATTATTTTTGAAGAAAAGTTTATCACATACAAATATCACATAAGATAAATATCATTTTCAATTTATTTAGTATTCAAATTGCCAAATTGTGTTTAATAAAAGAAGAAACTATATTTTTCTTAATAATAATAATAATAGTAATATGTTGAATGATACATTTAATTTTTTGGGTTTTTCGTAAAATTGTGTAAAGTGCGCGAATTCACAGGGAAGTGATACATGTTTTATTATTATGATATCAATCTGACATATTTTCGTACAACAAAATCATTTAATTTATTAAGGAAAATTTAAAAATCTTGAAGTGTTATGACGGGATACGCCGGAATATCCGCGTTTTTATTGGCGGGACATTAAAGAAATCTTTTTTTTTTAAAAAACACTTACACTCGGCCAAAGGATACACGGTTGTTTTTCACGTTATTAAGAAAAAATGTGATGTGTGATATCCTTAAAATTCCTTTAGTAAGTGAGGTTATTTAAGTTTTTCACCAAGAAAATAAGTGATTAAAGTGTAAAATTTTTGATTAAATGGAATTTCAAGAAACATAATACGTCAACAAGGAAGGAGTCCTTTTTCCTTTTGGTTTCATCTATGAAATATATCACATAAACAGGATTCATGTGAATGACATACATAAGGTAGAGTTTAATGTAATATTTTTATTTTTGCTGTACAAAAAGCATGGCAGCACGCATACATTTTTGCCATGAAAATGAACAAACATATCTATATTATAAAAAAGCAACATATCAACGTTGCGTTGTATATAATTCGTGTAAATGTGTAACTTTCCATAGTGTTATATTAAGTAGTTATTTATCCTTGAAAGTTAGATTTGGATATGTGCCAGATATCCTTCACAAAACACTCAATACAATGGGGTTAAAGTTATAACTTGACAAGAAGACAAGTATTTTCTATAAGAATAAAAAAATAATATGTATATATCCTTTAAAGGATACAATAATACCAGAAATATTATATAAATACAATTGTACTTGAATCCTTTTTGAACCTTTTCAACAATTGATTACAATTACTATGACGATGATGTCCTTTTTTCGTTATTGTTAGTTTTATTACAACTTAAATGTTGGACAGCGACAAAGGATAATATGGAAAAGTTTTGTTAGCCTTTTCTTTTGGTTATTTTATATCGTTTCAATTGTGAAATTGAAATTCGCGCTTTATGTAGATAAATGTTGGTATGCGTGGCTTTTGAGCATTAAACTTTTGTGTCCTGTTTTTAAGGGTAATTCAATGACGTAATAGAATTTCGTTTTGTTTTGATTTCTTTAGGTTTTTGTGTCCTTCAGAGAAAGAGCTATGATAGTATGTGTATAGATATTTGACTTCCTTTCGTTTTACAAAAAATGCGTGATGACGATGTAGATCTACAGAAGGTGGAAGAATGTGGAAAATAAGCATTAAAGACGATTGGAAATCCTTTCATCCTTTACTGTGAATGAGCTTTGAAAAACATTTTAAGGACAAAGTAGAGAAAAGCTTTCAAAAGGTGATACAAATGCATGTAGTAGCAGCAACTTCGAGTCAATGTTTTGGACATACCTGCATTTGTATAGTACGTACTACGTATATCAACTAAACAAAAATACTATACTCCAATACAACTTTGTAGATGTTTCGTGTGGCCGTAGTAAATGCGGCTTATCCTACGCAATACAATCTACACCGTATCGTGGTGGTTATTTTTCGGGATTCTTTGTGGCATTGTGGCATTGGGGATGGAGTTAAAAGCATGCACCGCATTGAACTAAAGTAGAAAATTTTATTGGATATTTTTTTTTTTCTGGAACTGTACAAAAAGGATTTAAAAGGATTTTTATTAAGATACAATTTTTATCACGTTTTCCATCGTACTTATCACTTTTTGTAGATTTATTGAAGCAAACTTGTCACGTTGTCGGATGTTTTGTTAGCACTATCTTTAGTTAATTAACTAATTAATTAATTAATTACTCAATTGGCAATTTCCTTCTATAACTTTAACGACCTCTGTTGATTAGTGTGGATGGAACACATTGGAAAATATTCTTGCTATTACTCGTACTAAAGGAAGATTTTACTGCCAGAGAAAACTTTTAACTTAGCCTTAGATAAGCCAACAGAGGATAATAACGAAAATTATAATGTTGATAAAAATAACAACTTATTCCAGCCTTGTAGTAGTTATTGATTTCATGTATATAAAACTAAACTGTCTGATATGTATGTGATCGATTACTTATTGAATCAAGGCAAAACCACATCAAAATAAGAAAAAAATTCCACACAAACATATCATCTTTTCTAGAATTGAAGAAAAATAATCAATTGCCCTTGAAGATACAATTCTATAAAAGTGAATTTTCTATTTGCATATTGATCAATATTTAACCAATCAAATTCACATTAATGTGAGATGCCATTATTGATATAAGAAACGAGCAAAAGTTTTGTTAACTTGTGTTTAACTGGGTTAATGGAACGTTCTTGTGTAATGACATTTAAATAACCTTTCAAGGTAGTACCTACTAGTTTCAGAGGCAAATTCGGTTTTTCTTTACTTCCAACCGCAACAGAATCAAGGGCATCTCCGTCTTAAAGAATTTCAATGATGAGACATCAAAAGAAGGAATGTCAGTCAGGCGATTCTCATGAGATTTTTTCTTGTTTTATACGTCAAGTCATGTTGAGAGAATAAGGAATCTTCCTGGTTTTAGCCACACTAATGAATTCATATATCGATGAATCATTTTAAAGATATTAAAGAATTTAAAATATATTGTGCAATGAAAATATTGAGAACTATAGCTATTCAACATGAATTAAATTCTTGAATTAAACGTTAAACAACCATTGTATCAGACGACATGAAAAGCTCTAGTATAAATACTCGTACTAAAAGAATTTCTTGACTTTTTCAATCACAGAATTCATGGAATTTCATCCATACAAACAAAACTACATGTATTTGTACTAAAAGATAGTAAGCACACTGCACTAAATTCATGTTGAAGCTGATTATAATCTGTTAACCCGAAAAAAGGACTATCCACCCGTCAACAGGGTGCTAGGATGAAAAATCGATGGACGAATCTAGATTTCTGGGAAAAATCGATGGAACAACTGGATGGACTTCAAGTTATTGTATATATACGAATGGAATATATAAGGATAAAGTTTTCTTCCAAGGATATTGTTTGTTTTTTTCCTGTTGTTGTGGATTAAATGGCAAAACTTTTTAACATGTACAAGTCCATGTCTGTTGATTATTGTAAACATTATTTTGAGGTCATCAGACATGTCTGATCGGCATATATACCTTTTATCAAACTTATATCATACAAAAATGTCGGTCAAATATTTCAGGATAACATTAGTTACATTTTTACTGTTAAAACAGATCGTAGTTTTAGAGGATATTACGTGGTAGCACGTTAAATTTAATCTGTGTAAATTATTACTTATTTTTGCGTGTTTTGAAATAAATTTCTGGACTTTAATTGGAATAAATTAAATTTTAAAGCTAATCGAGAAAAAGTTTTCTGTCAATTTAATGCTTCGTTTCGTTCTAAATCACTCAAGAGTGAAATCAGAAAATTTCCTTTCTTTTTATTTTGTACCGATTATCATTTAAAAACCACGAGAAGCTTTTATCATTAAGATGTGGCTTTTTGTCTCAATTAAAAGGAATTTAAATTTCCATCAGTCAGGCGAGGAAGTAGATCCTGAAAATTAGCAACAAATTAACAATTTTAACGCGTCTTACGGTTGACTGAATGCTGACTGTAGTAGGATATCGTTGAAGTATCGTTTGAATAAATGAAAAGAATTTTGAGGTTATATTGATAATGATGATGATAGCTAGGTTGCATGCAAAGGTGAATTGGGTTTAGATTGGTTGGAATCAATCAATTCCAGACTTAATATTTAATTTTTTTGTAGGTTAATTAATAATACAGTAGGTAGGTTTCGTGGAAATAATGAGGTCCTTCCTTACAGAGAAAAGATATTTTCCGCGAACATTTGAACTTTCCTCGAACTGGGAATAAATTGATTTTGTCGTCTTGTTGACAAGGATTGTTTGTGAAATTCAATTTTAAACATTTGATGAGAACGTTGTAATGAATAGAATGTTTCTGGCGTTTCCTTTACGAGGTTTTTCTCATTTTGCCATAAAGGATTGTGATGATACATCTTGTCTTCTAAATCTTCTGGGGAATAATTAAAGTTCTAGGATATCATTTCATTGGCATTATCCTCATGATGATATAATTTCCTGTTTACCGAATCCACTGAATCCACTGAAAATCCGAATTCACAGAAAATTTCCAATTGCAATCGATTAGTGAAAAAATAAATTCAACAAGCTAAAGTTTTGTGTGTATTTTTTTTTGGTTAAATAACTTTTGAAAATTGAAAAGTTCAATGTACAAAAAATAAAACAAAATTATTCGATTCGGTTGAATGATTGTTTAGCAGGAAAAACTTCCGGTAAACCGTGAAAATTGTTAATGGAAATGTATGTTATTGTCATTATAAATTTTCCATTTGAACCGGTTAAAAGCTGCATCCTATATAAAATGAAACAATTAAATTTTATTTTATCCAATACCCTAAGCGTCATGTTGCCTAGATTATTCATCCTGTGAATCTTTCGATTTTAGGAAATCTAGGTGTTCTACGCCCACACGTCAACGATAATTGTGTTTTGGATTGGAACACAAAAATACACTCAGGACGATTTGATTTCTGTGCGTGGGATGATAATGTATCCCACACAACAGTGGATACTGGAAATGATGTCACGTGGGCATGACGTTATTTAGAAAAAGATTTAATCCAGAGGGCGAATAAATGTTTCGTCGGGCAGATGTGCTGAGATAGATAACTTCCCACGATCCAGAGTGGAGTGCCAAAGTCAGTTTGGGGATTTCTGCCAACCAACACCAAGCAAATAGGAAATATTCAAGAGATTAATGTCCTAATACCTTAAAGACAGTTACCCTTAAAACAATCATTCAAACTGCTGACAGCAATCGGAAGTTTTCAATTTTCACTTCCTTCTCAGAAGGGATCTTAAGGATCTTATGATTGAAATATTTTATGGTTGTTACGTCATAATCATCCTTGATTGATTCGGGACCGAAAAGGACCTCTGTAAACCCATGTTTTTGGGTTAATGATGCGGTCTTATAGTGAAACTACAGAATTAATCCTTTCTTTCAGCCATTTAGGATTGTGTTCCCAAATACTTGGAATTGTAGATCTTCACTATTTTCTTAACCTGGTATCATAAAGGATCCTTGGTTTCGTCTGACAGCAGAATGATTGGGGACATTCACAATTAAAAGTTCAGTCGATTAACGTTTTCATCAGTTAATATTTATTCCTAACATCTCTTGTCGCTTACTGACCATTCGTTGTCATTCGTTCTACCATGAATCAATGAGTAGCAGTAGAAATATTTGTACAGCGTTTGAAAATTTTCGAACTGATATGAATGATACAGAAACAAGGAAACGAGCTTATACCATGAATTCATGAGTAACAACAGGCGTTAGTCAGAGAATGGGCGTGTGTAAAGTAGATCTGTCAATTGAGTCGCTGTACAATTGTTTTGAATGAATTCGCAAGAACCAGTCAAGGTGGATGCAAAGCAGATTGTGATGAATCATTTCATTCCCAAACATGATTTTCGTTAATTTGTTTTTAAATGTTTTTATTAATTTGTGGAAAGTCTTATACACCCAAAACATGAATATTCGACCAAAAAGTTTTCGTAAATTCTTCTTAAAACTGAAAACGAAAAATTAATAAAACATTAAAAATGATTTTAATAGATTCAACGAATTTGCTCATCAAACGCCACTTTCGAGAAGTTTCTGTGAAAATTTTAAAAGACTCATCCCTAAAATTTAGTTCGTATACTATTTCAGTTGAGTGCTTTAAATTTACGTTTCAGTCTAAAAATGTTTCCTTTACAAATTTAATATTTCATGAGAACGCAAAGTTTGTTATTCCAAAATAAAAGAAAATTTATATAAAAACCAAAACGAAAAATATGATTAATTCAACGTGAAGAAGTTGAATTATGAAATTATTTAAAATGTCACATTTAAAGGACAGCGACAAGGATGAAACGAGTTCATTTTATCGTTATCCTTCTTCAAGATTATTTTACACTTCATTTAACATTATTCAAATGATAACGATTTTCTTGAAGACATTACCTTTCGAATCCTGACGGCTTTTATCGATTCAACACCAAGGAGTCCTTTATTTTGCGGTCAAGGATATGCTCCTTTTTGTTTTTATCCAACAAAAGAATTCAACTGATTTCGTGGTTTCTTAGCTTGCGTCCAATAGAACAAATTAACTTTTCAGAACTAACCAAGGACGAAGGACATAAATGAATTTGTCAGTGTAGTGGTTGATGACCATGACATGAAATGTTACTGTGTCACGGAATAAAGTTGACATTTCTTTTTCATCGTCTTTAGCACGAAAATTTAAGTAATTACATAACCTCACATTTGAGGTTATCCTTCTTTGAAGTTTAGTTCCTTATGTAACCTGTTGATAGATTTCGGACAGAAATATTGTGTTAGTGATTGTAAGCGCCAAATGCGTTTTGGGAATAAAATTCAACAATTTTCCTATATGAAATATTGGATTGAAGCCAACTTCAAGTGTTATTGGGTCTATGGTAGGTGCCAATTTCATTTGCATCGGAAGTTTATGTTTTTCGCTAATTGTAACTAATAGTTTTTGGCACTAGAATCAGGTACTTGTTAAACAAAATTTTCACTTATACAAAATTTTGTCTCAAACATGTCCTTTTTTCAAGGACATTCATATCAATTAAAATGTCAACTGACTTTTTCAATGAAAGCTTATGTGAAATCCTTATCAATTAACTTGAGTGTGAGGCGTGGAATGTCATATACAATTTTATTTTTAATTTTTCTGGTGTTATTACTATCACAACTTTGAAAGGTTTCGTTAAAATTTTGTCACGCGAAGTAATTGCTCATAAATTGGTCAGACACAACACGAAATGTGTTTCGACTTTATGACTCCAAAATGCGGGAATTATTTGGAAAATTTCGTATTTCGTGGAAAATATTATTTAATGACTTCATTCATTTGGGTTTGTGGAGTATTATTTTTCAGTTATGTTACACCCAGATTTTCGCTTAGCAGCTACTAAAATTCTATAAAAACCGGAAAATGGTAAAATGTCTATGGAAAATTTATTACGAGCATTTTTTGAGTGGAACATGCTCAAGTTGAACTTGATAATTGGTCATTATGCGGCGTCTCCAAGATGGCGTTCAATGATTCCATAAATTTCATTTTATGTGAATTAAAGGTAAGAATTGTCCTTCAGATGTCATTTGAATTTTGGAATTTCAAATCAAAGAACACATTCAAATCGTATTTCTTTTAGAAAAAACCGCTGAGTCACCGGAACACGATTTAATGTTTCACAATGCAGCTAGTGAATTCTGTGATATGCCCAGGGAGAATCTGACTTTACTCTTTCTAGCTCTGAAAATGCCTGTTTTGGAGAGCAAATGAACAATCCTGTGGAATTCCTTGCATCATGCAAGATAGTAAAAATCGGATAAAAATGAACATGCACCTCCAAAATTATGATACAAGTTTGTATTCCAAAATTATGATACAAGTTTGTCTGGTGGCCTTGCGTTGAATTTTATGTCGACTGTATTGAAATGCACTTTTGCAACCGCTATGTACATACTTTCAATTCTTCTTCCAAAATTACAGTGGGTTACTCTTGGAAATATTCAATTTCGTTTACAGTGGGACACATTTTATATTATCATAGCTGAAGTTTGGTGATTCGGAAATATAATCCTATAAATTACTTTTACCTCACAATGATTTGATTTCTTCTGTAGAAAGATATTTTTTCTTTAATCTTAACTGGTCTCCTATTGAATTTCGTGGAGGTATTCTACCTTTTGCTTACATCGTGAACGGAACTTTTCATTTTATGTTTCCAGGAGAAAATTAAAAATGAAGAACCCGTAGTTCTAGGAACACCAGTTTCATTTACACTTGAAGAAATTTTCGAATTCCATGTTTGTTCCAAATAAAATTTGTTTAACGACAAGAATAATCACTGTGCATGTGCCTTAACCTTTTCCTTAAATATCACGAACCATAACCTTAAAAAAAACCATTTAATGAGATTAATGATTATTTAAAGGAAAATCAATGGTTTCAACAACTTTCCTTCAAAATAATAAAAAATTGCCATGACAAAGTACTTGAAGAAAAATTTTTTATATGAACTGAACTTTTAATTATCTCTAAAAACGAACGCATGACTGATAATTATTTTTCATACTTAGAAAATATGAAATATAAGGACAAAACGTAAAAAGGATAATTAACAGTTTGTGAATTCATGTATTTAAGCATTAAATTTTCATTTAACTTTTCAACAACAAAAATACAATCATTTTCAAGGTGTGCCTGTGCAATTAAAATCATATTAAAACTAAATTGTCCTTAAGAGTCTAGTGTGGAAGTTATTGGAACTTCGTTCATTCCATTGACTTCTACAATAAGATTTGACTTTTCAAGTTTCTTGACTTTTTGAACTTGTTAAAAATTGAGTGGTTTGAAAATTCTTTCCAAAAGCATTTATTATACATAAGTATGACCAAACGTGAAGAGAGAGATACAGAAGGAATATACGAATAAACGCACAAAGAGAAGATGGTGAGAATAGTCGCCCGCTCTTTATGTTTCCTTGTTGGCAGTTAAGTTTGACTTCTAGTGCTGCCGACATTTCAAGGCATCTGCCAAAATTTCCACCAAGAAATCACTACTATATCGAACAGCATGATTGTCTCTACTATTTTCAAAGCCATCTGTTAGTAATTATCTGAATTCTTATATTCGACGATTCCTTCCTTCCTTCAAACTTAAATTTCCCGCTATGATTCAATGGGAATCATTGAATCATCTTCTAATTGTCAAATTCATGAAATTCACGTTAAACGAAAAAATACATTCCGTCTATTAACGCTAATAATCACAAAAATTACATCCGATGACGAGTGAATTTCCTTTCAGAATAAACACCCTGTGGGTATTTCCGTTTCCGAAAAAAAACGAAAAAAATATTCCGGTGTTTACCCCCTCTGGATTTGATTGTTGAAATTATTTTCATTTCTTATAAAAAGAAAATTAAATTTAAATTTTATTCAAAAGAGATTCTCTCTTCGACAAAAAAATGTTCCTGATTTGGAACCATCCTGTTCCTCATTCTTTTGAGTTAAATCCCAGATTTATGAGCAAATTTCTGTATCAATTCAAACTGATGAAATATTTATCCTGTTGTTAACGAACAAATACAGGACATACGACGCCACTGGTGCACAGAATTTCCATGTGTAAATGTGAAATTGCGTCGATTTTTTTTCCATGAAATATTTAATTTTCTTTTTGAAAAAGAAGCTTTCTCTTGCTGTGTGCTTTTTATTGAATTAATCAATTTTCTAAACTTTTATCTTGTTTCTTGTTCACACATTAATATAACAATGCGTTGGAGTTTTGGGGTATTTACACACGTTTGTGCTACGCATAAGGATACACACATTGGCGTGCAGATGAATCCTGGGGAATCTGGAAATTATTAATGAATTCACAGGAAAGTCGAGCAATTTACTTTAATTTCGAACGTTACAAGATATTCCGGAAAATTCTAGACAATAAGCTGGGGATGAAATTTTCTCGGAAATATCCTTGGAAAAGGATCGCTTGGATTCTGTTCTGGAAAATTAAAATTCAAACAGCAATCTGACTGTGGAAGGGCGCTTCCATCTTTCTCTTCCTATTATTTTTGTTGTTGTTTTTTTGTTTCTCATCTAATCAACAAAATGTATAAATTACTTAAAACGTTCAATCGAAATTTGTTTTCGCATAACCGCCAGAAGCGGATGCTGTACTTCCGTAAACAACGATCTCTAATTGCTGGCAATTTTTCAGAAAAGACATTGCAGATGGAAAATTTGTTTCCCTTTTACCATAAATGAAACATCATTTGCAGGCAGATTCAATGTGAGGTTTATCAAAACCTCTACTTTACTTAACAATGTAACAATGTAATGGTTTAACAATGTATTCCATTACGACTTTGTTTCGCTCAAGGCGCTCGCAAAAGTCATCATGGTTTTCTTGTGTGTCCTGGAAGTATCATCAAAACTCCCGGATGGAACCATATCTCTTTGAACTTTGTGCTGCATTTTGTGGTAAGGAAAAGCAGGAACCAACCAATTATCTATTATCCAACCAATTCTAAGGTGCTTGAGACTTCTCACCTCTAGATCATCAAGATGTCAAACCGGTTTGTTTTGATTGGCCAAATTGACACTGCTGCAAAACTTGCAAAATTTGTAGATTATTATTACTTTAAAAATTAAAACAAATAGATTTCGGTAATTATATTAATAAACTCACCAGTGGATATAGCTTTTTACTGTTTAACTATTTCTGGGTCATTGTTTCGCCATTCGCCAGTGAAACTTTGCTCATAGAACAAACATCCGAATTGCATTTAATTTGAACTTTCAAAAAATAAATTAAAATCGTTAATTTTAAAACACCAAATTTGCTTAGAATGTTCACAGTAAAAAAAGTGAAAAAACATTTGATGTCAAAGTTCATTTCTTAATGTCATGCATTTGGGGCGTTTATAAATTTTTAATGAATTCATGATTTATGCAAAAACACAAATGAAAGCTTCCCTGAAATTTGGGTAATGGGAAATGTATCCACATTTCTCTTATGGTATCCAACAGGAATTAGTTGCTTTTGCATATAGTTGTTAATTCGAAATTCCAATCGTCACACAGAATTTTCGAGATGGGCTTTTATAGAAACTACTAAACTATTTTGGTTTATGTAAAAATTCCTCGCGTTTGCAATATAAGCTTCGTGAAATTTAAACGCAAACAAGAAAAATGGTAGAAAATATGATGAGAAGAACAGCAGAAAAATATATAAACTACCCCAACCAACGGAAACAAATTTTAATAGACGATGGAACAGAAATAGGAAAAGAAGAACGGAAAAACGCGCCGGTATTGCGTAAGAAGAACAAGTGATCGCGAGAATCGCATGATCACAGGGTGACACGTGAACGTTCATTTCATAAATTCGAGAAGTTCCGTTCAGGGACAAAATGATTTGACACAAGAAAATTTTTACGTAACCTTTTCAAAGACAAATATTAGCATAACGCTTATGATATAGACATCTGCAGAGATGGACGTCATTTCCAACAATATGAACTTCTAAATGCGGCTGTCAACTAAACAAATCCCAACACAAATACCTTTATCACATGCGACAAAAGCAGATACATGACGAATAGCTCCCTAACATGCAATAAACCAAAGACTAAAAAAAAGAGACAAACTTAAAAAAGCTAAAAACAAACTTGACAAGTTCAATACCAAGTCACAGGGCACAGGGGTTACGTTACCCTTCAAGCATGTCACCACCAAAATGGCAGTAAATCAAATTTTTTTGACTTATACAGTTTAGAATTATGACAAATGTATAACCAAAGAATTTTGTTTGTTTAATCCTCGATTGTGTGATACCCTCGGCCTCGAGCAATGTTTGTTACACATATATGTATGTAAAAATAAACATGTACTTTAACTATGTAAATCGATGCGTTATTGAAATAATTTGCAATATATATTTTGTATCGCATATAACTTAAGTGACACGCAACCATGTTTGATGGGATTGTCTGCATCGTATAGTGATGAAAGAATTTTTATTTATAACTTCTCATACATCCTGCAGTGTCATGTGTAATGGGGTGGTTGGAGAAGGGTGTCATAAAAACTGCGTCACGTACGTGGAGTTGAGAGTTTTCCGCATACATGACTTGTAAAAATATATTTTTTTCCGAATAAAATCAGGAAAACATAATCACGCCTTACAAATTACCAACATTAATAAAAATCTAGTCAATGCAGACACGATAACTTGAATCCTTGAATCCTTGAATCCTTGTTCCTGCAATAGACATCGTGTCTGGTGGGTGGGAATCCTTTTTGGATTTAGTGCTGGTAAACTGTGGAAATGATGAATTATTATCTGTCTATGTCCAGGTCTGTCTTTTGTTACGGATCACGTTAAGGATTCACTATTTGTGACACAAACATTTGTTACAGTTCGCTTGGATATTTTCACCTGGAAAATGTTTTGTCCTTAATTTTCATAACTCATAACTTGGTTTAAGGACAATACCCGGGTGTTTTTCTGTAAGCAAAACATGAATCGCTCTTTTATATTTAATAGGTTGAAGGCCATAAACGTCAAAATGGCGACAGGGTAAAATGTCTGGACATTTTCTTAAAAATAATCACTATGATAAACAAGGATTTTATGTACTGGCAGTGGAAAATAATTTTTTAAAATGGTATGAGCGCCTTACGAGCCTTCACTCACTTTGATGTCCCGTATCATCTCCAACAAGTCCTGGTACAAGTTATCATTTTTAATCTGATGAGGATTCATTTAAAAGAGCTTTTGGTTATTTCATTTCTTCCCGAAGCTCACCATAGACGATGTGCGGCTTCCTTAGTAAATAATATATCTTATCGACTGGAGAAGAAAAAACATTTATCATAATCCTAATCGTCCTATATCTTCATCAGATTTTTTTTTAGAAAGAACAGGTTTCTTGTCTTTAAAACTTTAAGAAAATTGCGTGACTTGACTTTCAGGATCATAAGGGCCTCTGGTAGGTTACATGTCTTTTGAGATGTTCTAAACAGTTCTTCTCTTTGAATCTGGTCCATAGCTTGCGAAAATAACCTTGTAAGCTTCAGAAACATGCAAAATTTAATCTTTACGATCACTTAAACCGTTTCGTTTTGAAGCTGTTAGAAGCCTTACGTTCAAAACTTTATTGAACTCTTTCTGAATATTTCATGTTTGTTTCGCTAATCGGTAGGTAATGCACTTCATCAGAAACATACCCTTTTGTTTTAATATGTCAACAAGCTTTCAGGAAAAGCGAGCTTTATCTTGTTTTATCGTTGTGGTTTCGGACACTTGCGTTTTCATTTGTAATTATAGTCTACAAAATCTAAAAGTTTTTTTATAAATCTGGTTTGGTTGTACCTTCATTAAATTTTTTTAAAACGTCTTGGAGAATTTTTTCTGGCTTCCTTTTGGTGATATCTTCATCTGTATTGATTGAAAAATTTTGCGTGATGATATATTTGAAACCACGAAAATCACGGCAAAGTGCGTGTTTTGTGTGAATATTTGTAATTTTTTGCAAAGAATTTTTTCTTCTAGTTTGTCCATTGATTGAAAGTAGAGGAAGAAGGGAAGAATCGTTAAAGAAAAGTAGAGTCATTAAAATGTAGAGGAATTGACAGAAACCATAAACAAAGTAGAGAACTACATTTTTACGATGAGAATAAATTTGTAAACCCTTTACATGCCACATTGATTTGACGTCAGTGTTTTTTGTAAGAACAATTCAATAAGGATATTGTCACCCTGTACTTTGAGAGCGAATCAAAACGAAGGAAAGATCCTTAACCTCAAGATTATTTCGTTATTCTGTAGACATACAATCTGTAATATCCCAAAGGTATTTCTTTCTCAATGGCGTAGAACTATTTTGAAGTGTAGAAAATTCGGGAAAACACAATTTTTCATCTGGAAAATATGATTGACGGAAGTGGGCCATGCCACGGTGTCATGTGGAAACGAGAGATGTCAGGGAAAATTTTTGCTTGTCCGAATTATGATTTTCTTCGTTTCCTTGTACATACTTGTACCTCATGTTTCTTTTTGTTGGATACATTTTTAATGCAGTTGTTATTGGTCTATTATATATGGAAGTCATATTTGATGAGGGTTGAACAGTTTCCACAAAAATCATTTATTTTAGGGAACTTGTTTTTCTCGTGTTATACAATTGGGGATATTTGTGAAAGGTATGTGTGTTATAAAAAATGGGATTTGTTTGTGATGGTTTTTTCTCGGATATAAACTGAGGTAAATGGTCATTTGGAAATTGCGCTAAAAAAGGACTCAATTAGAGCATTCATTAAAAGTATGACCGCCATGATTCATTCCATGTTTTTAGCAGTTGAGGCCGCAGAGCTTTTTTGGGTCAGTTTTAGCTATCATTCATGATTAAATAACTGATGGTACACCAATTGTACTACATCGGGTCGGGCATGTGAAAAAGTCATGGAAAACATGGGTTTTAGGGAATACTCTTTGCGAATGTTGATCCGGGTAGTTTGCCATAATTCATTTCGAAATTATTTTGTAACAAAGATTCATGGATGAAACAAGCATCATATTGTAAGAGAAGATCAGATTTAACTAAAGAAATTCAATACAAGAGAACGAGGTTCTGATATAACGCATGGACATTTAGAACGCTCACAGACTGGAAATAAAAGTATAACACAGAGTGTTCCTTCAAATTCTTAAAATCTAAGAAAGAACATACCTTAATAACATAATGTGGATAACAAGTGAAGACTAGAAAAAAAAGCCCGCAATACGGGTAAAAAATTTTCCGGTGAACAAAATTCATTTCCAGAAAACGGAGAGATTTTCATTCTTTGTTTGACCTACAAAAATGCATTTTCCCCGCTTTCAGAGAGTGAATCCCATTCTCCGGTAAATGAAATTCATTTTCTGTTTCACGACCATTAGGATTTTATATATTAAGATATCTTCAGAAATAAAAGTACAACACAAGAAACAAGTGCATAGCTTAAAAAGAGCGAACAGAAAACGAAAGAAAATGGTGATCGTGAAAACTTTAATTTCACACGCGTGTAACTCATTATTCTTCCACTGAAAGTAACGCGAATTTTTGAATGATCACAGGTTTTGTTAAATTAAATATCAAATAAAATTCATAACCTTCAAAGGTTAATCCTTAATCCGATTTCACGAAGATTTAATGTTTCGCAGGAATTTAATGAACGATTCTATAGCACACATGCTGAAATAAAAAATAAACGACAGAATCATCAAAATCTCACTGTACTTTTTAAGATAAAACAGAAAGGTTTGAGATATAACAGAAAAAAAAATTTCCTTGGTATATCACGTACCAAACATTATATATCAAAAATATAGGTTTTAGGTTAAAAACCTTTCTCAACTCGTGCATAAATTCTATGATGGTTGAAATATTCTGCCTTCGGATATTTCACATAATTTTATATATATATTTATTTAGTAATATCCTGACTGGATGTGAAGTGTATGTGGAACTGTGTGTTGGTGTCTGTGTGCGTGCGAGTGAAAGAGTATCCTTTGATGTCTAACAGGGTGGATATAAATGGAGCTTTATATAAGAACGAAAAATATTATTTTGACTTTTGGGATAAAACAAGCAAGCGTACACAGTTCACTTTGTCTAGCGTCCAGTATTCAAAAGCAGTATCTCAGTCACGTTCTTTGTCCGTACCATAATTGGACATGAAGTGTGACGAATGGAAAACAGTGTGACACGGAAAACACTTTGGAACATTGAACGCAAATGAGCCCAAAGTAAATGTTCCGGTAAAATACTTGAAAAAACGGACGATACAGTTGCTATGGTTGATGAAAGGAACACGAATATATTTGAAAGCATATGTTCGGACTGAACCTGAACAAGGGCCTCCTTAAAATAAAGAATTCCATTACAGTTTTTTTATTTTGAAGTAACGAAAACACACAGATGTAATAGCCCTTCAAATGAATTTTAAGAAATCATTAATTTCAAAGGAACCTTTTCAGGTTCCCTTGTTTTTTGCGAGGGCACAACAAACAAAACAATGTCAGTGGAAAAAGGAAATTTGTTCAAGCATGAAAAAAGGTTGAAGTCAGTTGAATAAGTCCCATGGAACCCATTCGAATATGTTCATGTCCTTTTGCCCTTTGCAATGTGGGTTGCGAAAAAAGGGACATTTTATTTTTTAAAGAATGTATCCTTTCATTTTCTTAGAAGAGAAAGAAAATGATTCGATAGATTCTTATTAAATACGAAACGTTTTCAAGTTAAAAAGGATATGTGTAAGCTATTACTAAAAATCCATAAAGTAAAAACTGTTCATTCAGGACACTTTTATATTGAATGCCATTAATCAAGTCTTGATCGAGAAAAGACGACGTTTGTTCAGACAGGAAGTCAAATTGATTAAATATCAGGACATGACCCTTAAATAAATGATTTTCACTTTCTCCTGTATGTTTTATCTTTTTATTGGCAAACCAAAACTTTTCCTTTTTCCAAGGATAAGAGATTCCTTATAAAGGTGAAAATAATGTCTTTTGTGTCCGCAAGGATTTGCTGTTGAAATTTATACGCCATGATGGGGTGTTTTCAATGTCTTAATGTTCCGCCAACGCCCTAGTAAAAATACTTTCTCTATTCTCGCAGAATTCGTATTTTGGTAGGTATCCTGATTTTTCATCATACTATAATTTCGCTTTACGCCGACTTAAAGCGATTTAACGAATGGAATATTTTTCCCCAAATGAGTCAATCCCATGGTACAATGTTTTTGTTTTCATTGATGTCGAAAGCTACTGACAAAGAGATGTCGCTAGTGTGCTTTCTGTTGCGCGTATACCGTGATCGTTGGAATTCTCATCGCGTGCATCGGAGTCATTTCCTCAACTTCAAATTGGTGAATCACTGTTTGGAAAAATATTTTTCCGTTTAGTCACATTATTTGGTATTTATTGTATTTTATTATAAAACTAGAATAAAAATTGATAGATATTTATGACGTCATGTAGAATGGAATGAAATTCATTTCCAGAAAGCTGAGAGAAATTCATTTTGTGTTTGATCTATATGAAATGAATTCTCCGCACTTTCAGAGAGTGAATCCCATTCTCCGTGAATGAAATTCATTTTCTGCTTCACGATTATTAGGATTTTATAAATTAAGATACTACGAGTATTTATGAAGTTTTCTTCAAATTTTATTTACTAAAATATATTCTTTCCTTACAGAACACAAATGGACACAAGCTTCTCTCGTTGGTAAGTGTATTTGATGTAAGCATTTACTAATTCCCAGTTTACAATTTTTTCAATTTACTTAGCGATTTGATAATGGTTATAGTTATTCGCGAATCATTAGATGGAACTAAAGAACTGTCGCCAAAAAACTAGTAAATAGAGGATAGTTAATCGCGAATCATAAAATGTTGAAAACTATAGCACCAGAAAGAAAGAATGTCCATTACTGCAACAGAGTTTGAGTTATAAAATGCTCACCTCAATTAAGTATAGGATAGGTATGGGTAGTTCATACCCGTCCTATATTTATTAGTTCATTGGTTTATTCATACGAACATTTTAGGGAACCGTTTCGAACGTGATGTTGGGCAATAAATTTCGTTGATGCTCCTTAAAAGGCGATAAAAGTACTTGATTAATGAAAACTATAAAAGTTATAACAGTATTACGAAGGTGTTACTGACTGAATAACATAATAATTTTACTAATAATAAATCTAGTTTATAATTTCATTTCGAAGTTATGGCGTCGTAACAAATCAAAGTTCTTAGAAAATTTTCTTTTAATTTTTCCTTAATTTCCCATGAAAAGCAAAAGAAAAAAAGGAAACTATAATTTGAAACTTTAGGTACACACATTCACCTAAATTGTGGGTAAACTCATACGATAACGATAAGTTTTAATTAAGTTATAAAAGTTTCATATTCGCTGCAGTTAATATTCTTACGATAAAATTGTTTTTACGATCGTTATGCAGTTATTCACAAAATTATGTTACACAAAACGTTATTATATTCATTCTTCATATTCACGTTAAATTCAGGTGATTTTGGTAATTATATAATGCACCGCAGTGTTTAAAAATCGTTTATTTAAATAAGTAAAAGTTCTAACTGGATAGTAGATCCTTGTGTTGTGCTTCTTAACGCTGAAACCCTTTCGAAAAACCTTGTGTGTATAACTCTTCATGCATTGTTTGTAATTAGCTTAACTGATTAAAGTTTGTACAGGAAACTAGGGCGTAAAATGCGAATTTGTGCCACTTGGAGCACGTGCAGACTAGTTTTGAATATGCCTTTTGTTCAACAAGGATGTGGTTCCAGGAGCAGCCTGTTTTGTTCATTCTACGAAATGAACACTATCAAACTTATTTTATATAGGCAATTGAAAGCTCCGAATAAACCACAGTTTGATAGTCTTTTAGCTATTAAATTGAAAAATGACTAAGTCAGGATACAAACCGAACTTAGGGACGATATAAACTGACAGATTTTACTCATATTCCACGTGAATTTTATAACTTTTCACACAATTACACAAAATTACTTGATTATCTGCGAAAGAAAATGTGTTCCGGGAAATAAAAGTAAATAGAAAAAAAGGTATAAGGAAAACTTTCTCTTTTACTTTTCCCTCTTTTATAGAATAGTCACTTTTTTATGAGGGAATTTATTTGTTGTAAGTGGAAAAAGTTTCGACGTTAAACCATTCCTCAAGAGGATTTTCCAAACTCTTGTGATTTGATGTATTGCACAAAATAGAATATCTCCAATTTATTACAATTTGTTTATCTCCTACGTAATCCATCTACTATATAGCACGAATGAATAATAAGAAAAGTTTCGTATTTCACGGGAAAAAACCAATTTTTCTGTGATTGATTCCAGGGCAATACAGACAATTTGTTTTGTCACCTGTCATGTGTATTGTGATGCCACTGGAAAGATTTACTTATTCATGGAAACAAACAATCACGAATCACTCTGTGAATTTTCGAAAACATCATGAGTGACAATTGACCGCTTAAGCTGGATTCACTGGTCCGTTCGGCGCGTGCGGAACTGTTTTTTTTATATTGAGTTTTGACAACTCTCATTCTGGATTCATTTTGCGGCGAATTCAGTTCTCTCTTTGCCAAAGTTGAACCAACGTACGGAAGATTTTTGTTTTCACCGTGAATGTGTCGCGTCGCGTCGTTTAATTTGTGGATTGTTCTAAAAAGTGCGGCAGATTCATGACGAACGAATGAATCATGAGCCGAGACACTTTCTTCGCGACAAATTAGTTCCGCACGCGCCGAACGGAGAAGATGTAGAAACTTCATTCACGTTTTTAGATTATTACGCTTTGTCGCTTTTCTCTCATTACTGGTTCTGCATAATTTTTACTTTTTTCAAGATCGTGCCAGTTGTTCAGTGGTTGACTTGAAATTTTATTTAACATATTTGTCATAGCTTCCTGAGTGCTTCCATGTATTTCGAGCGTTCCAAAAATACTTGATTTTAGCTCTAAAAATTTCACACGTTATCGAAAATGTTAAATTCAATAAAAACCAATGGAATGTCACTTACATTTACGGAACACTTACTAGATTTAAACTATCTTCTATGGACGAACATTAATTTAAAACAAATGATTCTGCGGAAGTAAACTTTTTCTAAATAAATTCTCCTATAAAATTTATATTAGGCAACACTTTAATCACGTGTTGATGAATATTGTAGTATTTCTGCAATAAGAAGCCCCACAGAACAAATACCTCTTTCAGAGAGTGACATTACAGCTGAGCATTTGTAACCAAACAACTCTATGAGACATTCCACACTTGAGATTGAATCGCTCCTAGCTTGAGTCTCAACTGTCTACCAGGAAACCCTCTTCAGATATCTTGCACTCATAGTAAAAGTAAACATTCTCTTGAGTTTCACATCAGGATTGACTGTTATATTGGTATCCTCTAAAAAAAATTGTGTGACGAGCCTCTAGGACATCAAGAATGACATAGAAGTGATCACAACCATACCATGTTTGTTAACTACTCTCCTCTGCTTTGAGCCCAAACTAACTGCCAGAAAACTAAATTTTCAAATTTAACATTTTAAAAAAACGCGCACGTTCCGTTGGGTTTCACCTCAAGGTTGACCCAAATTAGAAGGCACTCTGAATCGTTCAAATCGTGCACCTACAGTTGAATTTGCCATGGCCTAGAAGAGTGAGCATTTGAACTTTTCAAAATATAAAAGAAAAACAAAAAGAAATATCCTTTGAATTTTCCATCCAAGGATTGGAATCCTTTTCATTAAGTAGAGACATTGAAAGCAAGTTTGAGGCGAATTTTCCTATTCATGATTTTGGTTGAATGTGTCTCACTCAATTTCTATGCGAATTAAGGATTTTTCATGGAAATTCGTTAGTGAAACTCTTTCTCCACTCTGCATGTTTTTGTGGTTGTAGTTGTTTTGTAGTTTTATCTACACCGATCTTGTATGCATGTCCTTGCATACACATCCCTCGAAAGCATAATGGGAAAAATTGATTTTTCTTCAACGTTACAAACTGATTAAGGACAATAATCACATAAGCAAGAAAATTTGTTTCCATCATCATCATTCTTCTACGGAATTTATTTAACGTAGAATATCTACCCTGAAAGGTGTCGTTGTAACAAGATTTTCTTCTTCTCGCACGAAACATGTCACGAAATAAACCTTAAATCTGATCCTGGTACATTTTCCTCCCTTTCAATTGTGTAACAGGGAAAAAACAATTTCCCTGTTTCCTTTAAATATCTTTAAAAATAATTGCAATAAAACAAGGAAATTCTCTAGGTCATGTCGGGTTATCCTGTGACCGTGACATTTTTGTTAAATTGCCTTCAGTTTTTTGATAAAATTTTCATGGAAATTCCAAGGAAGACCAAAGAGAAAACGTAGAAAAGATAAAAAAGAAACAAAAATTTTTTTAACTTCTACCAAGTGCATTGTGTACACTCAAAATGATTTCATGAATTTTAAAATTTTTAATTGAATTTTTCAACTTTTTTTCTATTCTAAATCTTCTATGGAACGTATAGAGTGGTTTGTAATAAATCAAAGCATATTAGATTAACGTGGAGTTGAAGGGGGGCTATTGATTTTCTTCTATTTAAAAGTGAATTTAATCAATTCGAAATTGATTGCAACATGGACGGAAGGGATTGGTATTTGGTATGAGTTATCTTCCTTGCAATTTGTTACTTAAATGTTGACACAATGTTTTCTCAAATTTGTGCAAATGTTCACAATCCTCACAAACGTTTTAGATTTCATTTGTTGGATATTTCTTGAATTCGTTTAAAGATTTGAGTTCTCGACATCTTCTCTTTGTGCGGATTTTCGTAAGCCAAGTTTGGACGAATCTAAATATGTTTCAACCAAGCCATGTTAGATCGGCGAATCTTAATAAATTTTCAACCAAGGCAAGACATCATCTCATATTTTGTGGTGGGTTTTAAGAATGTATACCTACATTCCTAATTTATTAGAAACAAGATGAATTAGTTGAACCGCCACATGGATATTTAATTATGGATAATAATGTCTGATAATATAATAAACAAACGAGCACACATTATCTCATACTCAAGTTATTAAATCATCTCGAGCTCATAACATGAAAGAACCACATATCTCTGTAATTAACGGCATCAACATCTCTAGCACACAAAGAAGTATTTCAAACGAAATTAATTAAATAAAGAAACATTCTTAAATGCAATAATCACATGATATTAGTGAATTACACATATAATAGCGGATATGCGTGCATTTTTAATTTTCTTAATTACAAACATAATTTTTTCGTTCGTGCTTTAATTTGATGTGTTCTTTGCCGCCATTTTAGTTACGTAGAAACGTTAATATATCTATCCTACGTGTCACTTTAGTATTAACACTCATAAAACATGTCTCGAAATTAGTTTTGTTTTATTTTTATATCATGTGATATGGTCATAAATGTATCTAATTTCATGTGAAGCTATGAGATCATATATTTAGTGGTTCTAGTTTTATGACTTCTCCCAAATTTTCGGTTAGTGTCAACGTACGTGGTTATGTGATGTAATAAGGATAAAACTATAAAATATAAACTGTGCGTGAGGTCAATTACATTTCTTAAGGCTACATCATTTTATGTATGAAAAGTTATATGCAAAATCAACAAGTTACCAAGTGATCATTTGATTCACATTCCAGATCGTTTTGTTTCTTTACCACTTAATTTCGCGACGCATCTGGGTGTACCTATATGCACGTGCTTTTCTTTATACCCTCGAAGCATCGAAACGTCTGTATGTTTTTTGATCAAGGAAGTGTCTATCGATTCATCCCACTCTTCCGTACTTAAGAGTCATCTCACTTGATGCACTGTATTCAAGAACCTCAACCTCAACCGGTTTGTTCCAATCAAAATCTCTACGGGAATCACTTAATGAAGACAACTCGCCAAAAAGGATAATCACAAACCCATCCTTCTCCACAAACATTCTACTGACAAAAACCATATGATACGATATGGTACGATATATGTACACCGATGTATCGGAAATTGAACGAAAGACCATACACCAGAACATGGCACTGAACAATTAATTTATTTGCTGAAACAATACAGTTCAGTTGCCAAAAACAAAAACATTGTGATAGTTTGTTTCAATTTCTCAGCCAAATGTTGGTTTGGATAAATTGAACGGAAATTTGTACAGAAATGTTGCCGAAATGTTTTGGTTGAAATTTTGTTTCTTGTATAACCTTAGGGTTATGCGTTGTTCAATTTTATTTTTGCAGTTTTAAAGTATGTCTGTGTATCATTAAAATTAAATCAATCAATTGAAATCATCCAACATACAAGTATGGTCGAGTTTTAAAACATTTTAACTTTAATAAGTTCATGTAAATAACTACAGAAAATATTTTTCTATCATTAAATGCAGAATAAATTAAAGGACCTGCTTGTGTAGTACAGAAATCATGTTATTTAAACAATATCCTTGTAACATGGTTCGGGTCATAAATACGGAACGTAGTAAACTTGTTGACTTTTTGTGGTTAGTATCCAGTATGATAAAATAAATATTATCCTAGTAGAACAGACAAAAAAAAAACAAATATCTAATAAAAGTACTTACAAAACGATAAAATCAGTGAATAAACCACCTTTGGTTGAGGTCAGCATTGTCCAAGGCTAACCGCAATAAAAGGATGCCCTGTAATACACACAGGAAAGGAAAGGACAATCAGCAGTCATAAAGTGGGTAACTGATGAATGGTAACTTTGTGTAATTCGGTAATTTCCTAATATGTCCTTTATCACATAGAGTGCGGTTGAGTGGATGAGTTTCCTTTTTCCATCGTAATAAAACAATAATGTTATACAGTTGAATCAAGGATCTAAAAGTATATCCAATGGAATCAAAAACATAAAATAGAATTACTTACAATAATAGTTTATTAACATCTATATCACTTTTATTGCTGTTTAATTTCCTGCATTGATAAAAAAACCAATACGATATCGGGCGAATTCTGTTGGTCGTAAACAAACTGGTTATTGGGAAAAGGTTAATAAATTTTATTTTCTTCTATTCGTAACAAATTTGTAATCTTCTTTATTGCAAGAGAAACGTTGAATGTTTCAAATTGTTTAACGGAAAGTTTCAAAATTTTACGGAAAAGCAACGCGATACAGTAAATTTCAAGGGAGTGTTACGCTTCGGAGTCCAATATATACTAAATTTTCAGTTGATTTTCACATTTGGAGATGACTCCATTATGTGTTCAAATAACCAGCTCTAAATATTCTGAGTCAAATTTCAGTAACATCCATTTACAAGATTCGGAGTGAAAAGACTTCCAGAACATACAAGAAACTCGTGAAGTTAACACATATAAAATTCGAATTCTGGATTCGGAATGCGAATAGACTATAACTACTTACGGAGTCATATCTAGGAGTGATGAATGTGTTTAAACTAATTAAATTTCATTTTCGGAATGACGAATTTGCAAGAATCAAAATGAAGGCTCACAATGAAAGTTTAAAAAATTCGGAATCATTTTTCGGAGTTAGAAATTTGTAACATTCGGAGTAAAGTTTCGGATTCTAGTTCGCGATATTTGAGGAAAAGTTTCGGAGCGAGAAACTCACCAAACTCGGGAAGTCCAACTTGCGGGATTGGAATTGAAGTTTCGGAATAAGGAAAGAGACATTTTGAATGCTCCGAATTTTTCCACGAATTATTTCGGAGAAGTGGAAAACAAACTCTATGGCATTTGATCCGAAATCCGATGTCTATCGAAACCTAAACATAACCTTGGCATATCCCAGCGCCGCCTTGATATCCTTAATGGCTTTATAAGAAAAGGACCAGATCAAAAGGATATTCTTCGATTTTCACACTTCAATTCACATTAGAGAGGTAATTGACATTAAGAAAATATGTCCAATGCCACCCACATTCATTTTGGAGACAACCACTGTGAGACACAGCCACCCATGGGAATAAGAACTTTAGGACGTTCTCTATATCCTGTCCAAGACGTTGTGATATATTAGATATCAAAATGGGATGTTTACTGCAGCAAGGATAATTTATATACGAAGAATGGTTCTTTTAAACGACTCATCGAACTCATTCCATTTCATTTCGTTGGATCTGTTAAATATCATTTGTAGAAGAAAATGTAAGAGTGTTATATAAAATAAGAAATGCAGAAGAAAAACAAGAAGAAGAAGAAACAATTTATCTTAAGCAAGTTCCATTTCTTTATTGATTTCAAATAAAGAACCCTGTGAAGACGCTTAGAGTGCGTTGGATATAGATGTCCCCTTTCTGTTTTTTCTCTCCATAGAGTTTGTGTTTCTTATGATTTCAAGACAAGGAGAAGACGTAGAAGAAGTTTCTTATTTTCCAATTACATCCAAAGGTTTCTTACCCTCGTACCAACTGCGTTCCCGACTAGACAATTTATGAAATAAGATATTAAATTTGTCTTGAAATTTTTTAACCCGACATATTGTTCGAATTCAACTTCGTCTAGCCACAATTTTGAAAGCATCAAAAGTTTCATGATATCATTAAACCCTCAATTAAATGTTGTATAACCACAAAACCCTAAAAAGGTTTCTTGAATAAATTTCCATGAAAAAAATAATTCGAAACACAATGTTACAAAGATTATGACGATTTCATTTTAATAGGTTAGACCAAATGGTTTGTGGTTCGGCTTATGCATGAAATAATTATCCTTTTCTTTTTTGCTGGCGTCTGATGTGGCTAGACTGAAACCATTTTTGCATGTCTTAAATAACCGAAAACTTGCAAACATTTCAAGCTAACACGTGGAACGTGAAATTAAGTAATTTGCATGTGAGTTGCATGTGAAAGCGATTTACAAAACTCCAAGACCTAAAAAGGGTTGACCAATTTCTTGGCCGTATCCCAGTGGTGGTATAAGTCAATGTCACGACACAGTTATTCAACGGAAAATGTTTAGTTTTGTGTTAATCGCGGAAGAAGATAAATGCACTGTCAAAATCATGAAACATATTTGTATGCCACTGTGTCGAATTTCCCATCGACTCTTTGAAAACTGTTTCATTAAAATGTAATGAATGCTGCATGCTCTCTTGTGAATGACAGTGGGATACATTGTGAAACCCCGAATTTTAATTACAGTAGATGACAATTTCGAATACTTGAACTGAAGTTACGGAAGGACACATTTTATCCCACGTATTTTTAAAACCCACGAAAGGTCACAATGTGAACTATAACCATTAACCTGGTTAGAGGTGGACGTGAAGTTCTTTTTCATAATCAAAAAATGTCAGAGCCTTCCTACGCCTCAAGTCTTTTGTAACTGATTCGCCTGTAGGTGTTCGATATATTGCTGTGGGAATTACTTCAAAGGTGTTAACGAATAATGAAGGTTGCATTTAAAAACTTTTTTGATACCACGAGAAGTTAGAAATGAAAATATAAATCAAAGGGTTTAAGAAGCAGACAAGATTGCCCAAAATCCAAAATGGCTTTATCTTTATTCATTTTATTCTCAAGAAGAAAAATCCATTGCAAAAACTTCTAAAACTTCTAATTAAATTTAGCGTTGAAGGTCAACGTCAAAGGCCTTCATCATCAAATTATCTTTCTTAGTTCGTTATGTTGATTGGACACTGTCTTACCTGGAATTATCTGAATAAAATTTTCTCAAGGGCACATAAAAGTTTTACCTAATTGAAGTTTTTTCTTCTTATAATTTTGTAGAGAAAATATATATTTTGAAAAATTTTCGATTGTCCAAGGACAAAATAGGTAAAAAGTTTCATTTATTTTCCAATAACAAACAACATGACTAGCGTCTAGACAGAATCGTATAGCAGAATTTCAGATGAAGCAACAAAGATTTACGCAACGTTTGACTTTTGAGGTTTGTCCTATTGAAAAGGATACTTTGACCCTTGGAAATGCCAAATGCCCTATTAGTAAAAATAATTGAATTGAATCCAGAATAATTGCTTCGATTGAAAGATTAAAGTTCAGTGGATAATTGAAATCATGAGAATTACATGAAATCAGGGCAGTTATTCAAATTACATTGAATAATTTCCTTTTCAAAGTATCCTTAATGACATATAACATATTCTTGACATATTACTCTTCCACCCACACTAATATTTTGCATGTGTTTCAAAGAAAACGTGCCGCACACATATATGATGACATGTTTCATTTGACATTTGCTGGATTAAATCAGTGAATTGACATTGAAGCCATCTGTTTTGGAAATTTGAATCTTTTCAGGGCACATAATCCTTGAAGCATTCCGGCGTGTTACATTCGGGAAACAAAGCAGGCATTACCTTTTGTTTCGCACGGTTTACGTTTCTGATTTGAGATTTATAGCAACTTCTTTTTTATTGAAATCACCAAAAACTTTGAAACTAAACTTTTGACTGTTAGCGATCGAAGGATCTGTCTCCATGAAACATTTTCCAGGTGCTATTGTCAATTATTCATGTTCAGTGATGAGACTTGTTTCAAAACTTTTGAGGTTCCGAGCGACACGATACGAATCTGATGCGATTAACAAGAACGTCATCCATTTTAAACCATTCCTCCGAATTCATATATTACAGTGGGATACATATTGGGCCTTCGAATCAGAATTACAGTGGATCACATTGTGAATTATTTTACATGCCATGTGAATGAATCAGAAGGTTGTGGGCTGCCGCATTAACGATTCACTACTTTCTGTACTGCCGCAATGAGCCGCGACATCACATTTTTAAAAATTCATGTTTGTCGTATCTAAGGGAATTATATTTATCTTCAAGTGTCTTCAGGGAAAAGGGTTTCTGAGGAAGTTCAGATGATCAAAGACAATCAAAGATGGCGTCGTTTAATTTTTAATTAACGCTGGAAATGGAATTAAATCTGTTCCAACTTTGCTTGCTAATACAACTGGAACTAAAGTTGATATAAAATATTTGCAGAAAACTCATTGGTTGATTGCATGTTTGCTTTTGATTCATAAAAATAATAAAACTTTTATTATTATTTTTGTTTTTGTATTCAATTCCTTTTTTATGGTGAACAAATAAACAAAACTTAAATGAAGGAAAAACATGCCAAGGATATTTTGCTGAGACACAACAAATCTAAAACAAATTAATTAATTTACTCAAACTCAATGTCGTGTACATATCCTTGTATGTCCTTTATGAGATAAAACACAAACTTTGCCACAGACACATGCCACTGAATTACGTACATATGTTTGCAAGATGATTTTCAATCGATTTTGTACTTTGAATATGTTGTTTTCTGTACATCAAGGACTACTTTAAGTCCAGGTCCGTCTTCATCTCTAGACTACGTGTGTCATCTGTAATTTGTTCAGACACAGTATACTACAAATGTCTTATATTTGGAAACTTTCCTTACAAACAGGATTGATTACTATTTTGAATGTGACTAATTATTTACAAAATGACAGCTACACGTTGTCCTTTGAATAAAGTAAACTTAAATATTTTGAATAATTGTTGAGTAAATGAACCAGAGTCACTGAATAACACGTTGGGATTCTTTAATTTTACGTTGTGTTTCTATATCTAATCCTTTGATGTTTTTCCTTCATCTGCAGTGAACATGACCTTTCATCAATTTCAGTGACCTGTGAACAACTCTTTGTAACTCTATTAGATACAGTTACTTTGTATATACAAATATATATATTTATATTTAAAAATGATAATGGTTTTATAATTACAATTTCCACCACATTAATCTCTACTTTATTCGTTGGAAACCTCGAATAGGGTTTATACATAGTTTTATATTTAAATTAAGGTGATCTTGTTGACTAATTTAATTTTTTATAAAAACTATGCGTCAGTAAGGTAAGGCTAATGACTGTTGAAGTGAAACTTTTTATGGAATGGTAGAACTGACAACGACGAAACAAACAAACAGTTTTCGAAATCTTCTCTTTGTGCGAATATTCTTATCTTCCTTCTGTCTTTGATTTTGCTAACTCAATGAGTTATGGATCAGTAGTAATGAAATATAGCACGTCAAAAATGAGTAGGGCTCTCGAGCTTGTCCAAAATTTGTCATGACAGTAAGTCGATGTTTGGCACCAATTGCATGTGAGGTGGAAAATTTTGGATAAAAATGAAAATCCTGTGATAATGCCTAAAGCCACTTCTCGATTCGATGAATAACGAGTGGGTTTGATTTGAGATACAAACAATGGAAAAGCTTACAATATATCGTTTCAATGCTTTTCGTGTAAAATTGCAATTAAAAAGTGAATCCAAATGTTCGAGAAGAAACGTTTTGATAAAATTTTACTTGTAAATTACAAACGATACCTGGAGAAATAATAGGATATCTCGAATAACTACCGCCCTAAAGGGGGCATCAAGTGCAGAGTTAGTGTTATAGGGATCATTTCTGAACTTTTCTCTGTTGTTCTACACCTGAGCTTAAAAACTAAAATGACTTGTATATAAACTAGATGAAAATTCATGTTGCAAGCTATTAATTGCATTGAAGTTTTGAGAAGAAGCTTTTTCTGCTTTTCAACTTTGCATATTCCCTAATGAAGGTTTAGGATGCGTTCGTATTATGCTTGAGAGGGAAAAATTCAAATTAGGAATGAATAAAAATTGTTACAAAAACTATACCTGAAAGTCTTAGGTTGTGGTATAAATCAGGAATAAATCCTTTACCAGCTTAAAGGAAGTGTGAGAGTCATGGTAGTGCTTGGAAACGAGGAGATATGGTCATAAAAGTTGTACAGACTTAACAGGGTGATTTAATGGAAATGCGTGCACTATCATTTTAGTTGATACTAAGTACTCATTGCCACTGAACTACATTTGTGGTTTTACTTGTGTTTTTGTTTACAGAACAGAATTATCCTTTGCATTAGAACTATGTCCGAAATTGTTCTATAATTCTTCGAGTAAATTGTCTAATTGCTTCAAAATGGATTTTATGTAATCCTTGGTTGTATGTTTTATGATTGTGTAATAAATTTTAGTTGGACTCATTTTAAATGCTAATCTTGGTGAATTTATGATAATATGATCATTAGATTCATCTTTGATTGTTTATGCAGGTGCAAATCATGTTAAATTCATGAAATTGCAAAATTCTACTTTACATAATAGATAAATTAAATAATTTGAAAATAATATAAGGAAAGTAGAATGAAAATAAATAATTCATTCACCTCGAATTGCAACTAAAAAACAATGAACGAAAACAAACTCGGGAAAAATGAAAAACAGAGTGGAATGCACATTGATGGGAATCGCATGACCACAGGGTGACTCATGAACGTTCGTTACTTTAAAACAGATTATCTCTTGCATAACCGTGGCATACTTTTTAAAATTCGGCTGATTCCAAAGGAAAAGATGTTTTCGAGGAAATCTGTAGGTTTTAAGCTGGATATATTTTCAGTTAAACTGAACATCATCAGCGTATATTTAATAAATGAGAAAAAAACCAATTTATTTCAGAGAAATTGATGTGAAGATTCTGTTAAATAAAATTTATTACGATATCAAACATCACGTACACGTGCTCCCCTTATGTATATATTTAAAAAAAAGGAGTTTCCTTATGGTAGCAAAATGAAATCCTGTTGAAATTGTTCAACATATATAACTTTTGGTGTACAGCAAGGTTTCATCGGTTTGTTCCAGGAAACCAAATATTAATTAGAGTGAATTCAGATAAAATACAAACAATAAATTGTTTGAGAAACGAATTTAACCGGAAAGTTGAAATGTATGAAATTTCAAGTAAATAAATTGAAAGTAAATAAAATAAATAAATAAATGAAAATTTGTTATTGATCAGAGAATTTCTTCTTCTTCTTTACTTGTGGGACACACATCTCTGTGAATTCTAGTAACGATGTAATCACAGTGTATTAAATTGTTTTTCCGGTTCATCAAATTTTCTTGCATTCTACGGAAATCCAATATCCTTGGCCATTGTGTTTTGTGGTTAAAGTGTATCTATTTATAGTATGAAATGGATTTTACTTAATTTGATACGAAACGCAATGGAATGGGGTGTTATCAGCACCCTGTTATGGTACACATTGATATCAACTAGGTACAGATTTTTCAACTAGCACAATAACACTTAGATCCTTGTTTGGATCGCAACACGTGCCTCATAAAAAGTTCTAGATCGCAACATGTGCCTCAAAAATTTCGTTGTGTAATTTCCTTAACGCAATTTTTTCCTCGAAAATTAATAAATTATTAAAATGGAAAAAGGACTGCCCTTTATAACCTCTACAAGATATCATTCCCATTCCAAACGACAGTGCCAACACAAATTTCATAATTTAATTAAAAACTTTGCCTGAAGAATTCTTTTTGTCACTTTTAAGTTTCTCAAGAAAATTTGCATTCTTCGAAGGAATTAGGTAAAAGTTTTAAGATAAAATTTTAAATTCCCAAAGATGATACAAAATGTCACTATCCTGTGCTATCCCTAAGGAATTGTGTAATTGAATTTGATTTAGTGTCCTTATTTATGTAGCAGTGAATTGCACTTTGCTACTTTTACGGGAAAGTTTGTCTTGTACAAATAGGCTTTTGAAAGGAGGACACTGGAACAAAGTCACTTCTTGCTGTTTAATTATTCTTTTGCAAGGGAATGCTTTAATTACGTTATTTAGGTACGTGAAACCGTGAGTTGATCTAGTCTGTTTCTCGAGTATTTTCTTCGTTTTGATTCTCAGTCCAGTGTCCAATTTGTCAACTACGTGTGAATATATTGGTACCACTGGACAGAATATACAATTTCAAGATATGAACGTTCACGGATCACTCTGTGATCACTCTGATCACTCTGGTTTTCTCTTTTAATTTTCTCGTGTTTCTATCTTTTAAAATATTTTTTATTTCTCCTTTTTAAATTGCTTCCACTGACAAATCGAATTTTCAATGAATGGAATACTTCCTTTCCCTTCATGAACTGCAGGAACGCTTTTTTCGCATTCAAGCAACGTAACCATACGCCTGCAACTCTACATACTTGCGTTGGCGATGTACCAAAAATTTTCAACTATACTGTTCCAGATAAAGCAGATACAATATTTGTATAACATAGTTGGGTTCCACGATTCAAAATCCACGAACTGTATTCATTAAGATTACACACGTGGTGTCCTTTTCACATAAATTTCAAGTGAAATTTCAAGGATCTAATTCATTTTATCACTTTCACAATTTATATTACGTTACTCGGAAAAGTTCACGTGTTCAAGGATCAAACAGGAAACACGAAAACTTCCTGGTAAATTGTAAGCATGCTCAGATTTTAGGATACAACACGAGACGTTGCGAAAACCAGAAATTCTTAAAGGAACTCAAGACATTTTGTATTCTTGACTAAATTTGAATCCTTCCATTTACGAAAACCAATTACCAACATGGCTACGTGAAATGGAAATAAAGATTCTTCAAGTTTCACTTAGTAAAGGATGTTGAAATCTGAAAAGGACTCAACGAGTCAAGGGGAATCGTCTGCTTTTCTATGAACTTGAACTACACCCTGTATGAGATGAGAAATTATTTTCGAATTCAGTGTCAAGCGCCACGTACTCGTCTCTTGTCTCTTGTCATAAAATCGTGACTGTATGTGACGTATAATTTTCTCTTTGAATTAAGGACTCCTCTCACCATATCCTTTATAATTTGAACTGTAAAAGAATGAGATGACGGTAAGGAATGTCCTTTTTCCCACTCAATATTTTCCTTTTTGATTTTTTTTCTTAGTTACCAAAATTTAAAATGCGCGAAACAACACATGACACTTGTCATTACTTAACCCTTGCTCTGCGTAGCCTTAAAACTTCCAAGGAAATCAAGAATGAGAATGAGAAATAGACGAACCAACAACAAAGTAGTCCGTCATGTGGCAATCCTTTTCAGAAAACCATCAAGCCTAGTTCTATTTTGAAGATATTTGTTGATAAATGAGCGAAGCACAATACTGCGATTAAAATCGTAATCCTTACAAGTTAAGTCATAATTTTTCAATAGTAAAGGGAATGGAGAAACGAGAAAATTTTAGTTAAAAAGAAACGCCGTGAAAAAAGACAGCTTCAATGTGTGTACTTGGAAAAACTAGTTTTGGAAAAGAAAACTTTGACTGGGAGCAGCCGGAATCTATGAATGATTGCACGGTGGTCATTGAATGTTCGTTTCCGTGAATTTTAAGTTTGTTGCAATACTATCAATACTATATGTCTAGTCGATTGTGATAATTAAATTAGTTTATAAATGCTCATACTCTATTCACGGGGCTATAAGAGAAAATGTTGTTTCAGAAATTTTAGTATAATAATTTGATTAGTTCTCCCAACTTTCCATTCTCTGCAACATTTTGAACTTCAAGCAAACATTGATCCTCTACTTGTTCCATATAATGAAATATCTGCAGACAAAATTCGTTGTGAAAAATGCAGAATTTCGAAAAACAAAAAATGTCTCCCTCCTTCCCACATTTGTTCATGCTAATATTGAAGTATTCTAAAATTTTAGTCTCATATGCAACAGTGGTCCAATACCATTTTCGTTATATCCGAAAGTCATATAAGAAAGTATTGAGTTTCATATTATCACAAAGTTCTTTTGCCTTGTTAAGCAAACGTTTATCTAAAATCTTCATGTTTCGGAAAAGAAAAAATTATCCCGCACCTCATAACGTATTCATGAACAAGAATTTTGTGAATTTTCCGAATTTTTCGAAAATTTTCCTGAATACATTTTTTCAGATTTTTAAGAGAAGAATGGAATTTTATCGAATCAGGTCTTTCACCCGTCTGGGGTGTGATTGTTTTTTTTACAAAACCTACGTATTCCATGTCTTTTCAAAACTTGAACCGGCATATACATCCCCTCCACCTTTATCCTCATGATTCCGAACCCAGTGGTAGCGGGTTCAATTTGAATTTCCATAAACCGTTATTCGATTAGCTATCAAAATTTGCATAGTAAACATATTGTGAAAATTGTCACTAAGTTATGGACGAGACTGATGGCGGATGAAATTGATGCAGGAGTACCAACTGAAAAGAAATGGTTTCATCGATTATGTTAATTTATGTGCTTTGAATTTGTGAAGTTTGTTGTGATTCTTAGGTTTCTCCGTATGTCTTGAGGGTGAATAACCAAATTAACCCTTATTGTCCGTTTCTTATATTTCAGAAGGCTGAATATCATAAACCAACTGGAAGAGGATAACGACCGGATCCTGAAATTTGCACCGATTTAGGATTTCCCTCACGGGGGGTGTAAATCATTTCTCCCCCCTTCGAATAAGTATCGAACAAGTATCGAATAACAATCAAACACCATCACATAAGGAATCGATTTTACGAAGTGATATTCGTTGTTCGAAACGGTTTTGAGGGGATGACTGAGCTGATGGATCCAGTGGAAACGGAAATCAATTGTGGCCGAGATTATTTTTACTGATGACCGCAAAACGGCGCTCTGATCAATTGAGGGATTGTTCGGTGAAATTACCTTTGGATATTCTGTAAGTTATGATTTGTTTTAATTAATAAATTAATAAAATAAATTCTAATAATCATAACCTGAACTCGAGTAAATTGGATTGCGTCAATTACTTGAAATTCCGGTGCTGTAGCCCGGACGTATCCACTTGAAATTCCAGGGGAGTAACAATAAATTATTGAATTTTATGAAAATATCCACTTTGAGATTTTTAATCAAATCTACTTCATGTCCTTATATTCATGATATTATTATTGTAGCATGTGGATAACTGGAAATGTCTCTGAATTAGTCATATATTTTTCTATTTGAATCGGTGACCCCCAGGAGAGGGAAATGGAAGCATAGAAAATTGATTATTAGTTATTTTAAATTCTGGCATATCAAACTTCGCAGACACAATTAACAATTTTTAAAAGTTTCTTCATTTCTCATATTTTATTCAATAAATTTAATGGACTTGGCTTGTGGTCCGACGTTTTAAGAGATGAATTGCCTCGGAAACGGAAGACGTCTGTAAAATGAACTTTCGTATTGTGATGACCCTTAATAAATGTTCAAAGCTAATGAAATGCCTTCAGAAGAGGAAGCTTTGTGGTTGATAGCTTGATAGGTAACAAGGTTTTAGTGTTAAATTTGATAATTAGTTTATATGGAGGTATTATCTTTTCCAATGAAATTCATTTCTCGATACTTCTTGGATATATTGGAATGATATGAGTAAATCTTTTAAAGATGGGTCATAAGTTAATAGATATGATCACCACATTTAGCCAACTTCATGATAATTCCATTTGCCACGAAGGACAATGTCAACCCCATGATATGTGTGAAAATTTTAAGGAATAAGTTAATTGAAACACGCAACAAAAAAATTAGATTCTCTGTGTTTTAAATTCGATATAAACCAAACTTTCACTCGCATTACACGACTGTTAGTATTATTGATTAGTTTTCGCAAGTCCAGTTGTTTAATTTGTATCCCACTGTAAAGAAAATTTAATGGTAATCATTGATATGACTGCACGCCAAACTAGTTTTCATTACAGTTGGTGAAAAGTTAATCCGAAACACATAAAACAGGGGCATACAAATGTGTTTCATGATTCTGGCGATGCATGTTCATTTTCACACACCTCGGAAAACATCGCAAAACATTTTGAAACCAGATAAATGGTAATTTTTATAATTCCATGAGTTCATGACAATTAAAATGCAATTTATATGTTAGAAGAATTTAACATTCATATTTTCCATAAAAGGATAAAATTTAAGGCACAAAATGGATTATCAAAAGCTCGATTCAAATAATGAGAGTTTCATGTAGATTACAAAAAAGGAAAAATGAGACAAGGAAACCGCCATCTTGTTTGCAAACACAAAATTGCGGTTTCCGGATTAATTTTGTTTTCCCTTTGAAAATTGTATGAGCAATTAAAGAAAGTGTTTTGCGACAATTTAATTATATAATTAGGGACATTGAATTTGTTTCATGTTTAATCACCATTTTGGATCCTTAAACTTGAAGAACTAATTGACTTGATTTAATGAATTTTAGCTGGAATTACTACAAAATTTCAAAATCCTTAGAAATAATAAAAAGACGAAGAAACATTTCATGAGTTGCAAATAAATTATCTTCAAGGATATGAAATTTGCGAAACAAATTCCACTTCCTGATGGGGAATTCATACCATCATTTCCCTTTTCATGCGTGTATGAGGCACACTGTTTGTCATATAAATTCGTAAATGTGTTCCAAAAGAATTTAAGGATATTTTCATCTTGTATTCATGATTTTTGCGAACGCATTGCCATTGAAAAAATGTTTGTCTTAAAAAGTTATAGCATAACATGAAGTAAACTAAACGTATCCTTGTGATTTGAATAAGGACTTCTCCACAGGAAAGCTTTTACGTATTCATTTGGCATCAGTTGGTGAGAATTGCCTTGTAAGTTGAACTTAAGGATCATCCTTTTTCCGTTTTCCCCGATTCCATGTTCGACAAAACGATTTTTTCATATATTTTTGATTTTTATCCTTTTTGTCAAAATGAAGGTCACCCCACGAGGGATGCCACATTTGTTTTTATCAATTTCACATTCAAAACTTTACGAAAACATGACAATACTTTGAATTCTAAATAAATCCTGGTATTCATTTGAACATGAAAGGATTTAGATTAAAGGAAATTTGAAGAAATTTCTTGTTAAATTGTTTGCATGAAACTGTATACTATTAGCTTTAAATTCATGAAATCCAGTTTCTGGTATGAACAAGACACTCAAGGATAAGATATCCATCGTAGTACATAAACTAGCGGCATATTTGCTTCGTTTATTACGTCCATAACTAACAGTAACTCTATTCATCCTGTTCCCGTGGCATTCATTCACTAGAACATAGAAACGTCCTGTTAAAACACACTTTCATGCCATCACTCAATGGCCACTTTATGTTGTAATATTAATGGATATTCAACAGCTCCTTTATGGAAGTTTTATGCAAATATCGGTGTAGAAACTGCGTATAGTGTTCTGGGAAACTCGTGCTGCTGAATTGAATTGAATAACCTTACGTGGAATCGCATTACATAATTATTTGTTATAATACTTGTATTATAACATTTTATTTTCGAATACAACATGCTTGTGATAACGAAAAAATAATAAGGAAATCCAGTTCAACAAACACGCGAACTTTCTATGGTTCTGTGCTTTTTCTTAATGGAAAACAAAGTTCAAGGGACACGTGGCTTAGCTAATTTCAACAATAATATTTTGTACACGTAAATCGAAATGTTTTCATGTTGGAAAAAGGTTTTACAAAAAGTAAACTTTTTCCTAACCTTAAGTTCAAGGTTTGTTTGTTTATTTAATGACACAGCTTATTTTCAAAGGATTATTCCTTTAGCACATGCTAAATTAAAAGATAGAATGTGCTGAGTTTTTAATTTCGATATCAATTACTAAAATCAATAGCAACGAGCATAGTTCCAGGAAATATGTGAGCTTATTTCGAAAAACGTCACAATAATATTGTTGGTATGGTGATAATTCTGTTGGCGAATGAAAGTCAGAAAAGATTGAACATGCACCGCAAAAACCATGAGACACATTCCGATGTGACTGCGTTGTCTAGTGAAGCATTTTGAATTATCCATGCTTTGCTTTAACGCACAGTAGGATACACAATGAAGCGGCAAATTTGAATTACAGTGAGACACATTTTTAACACCTGGATTAATAGAGATTATACAGTTTTGATAACCATGTGGATTGGTTATATAGCTTACTTTTAGCTAATTCTCAAAAGATGAAGAAGTGATAAAACCCACAGGGTTTTGAATGATTGTGATGAACATTATCTTTTGTTATAAACAAATGCTTCCATTGAAAGCATTCCCCCATCATATCTTTCATTGTGTTACACAATAAGGACCCCATCCTCATCAAGGATTGTCATTTATCCTGGTGAGACAATCTGAAACATAAAACGAATTTAAACAAAGTTATCGAATGAAACTTATAAATCTTTGTTACAGATCTATAGTAAGTGATAAACAACACACAAATTTGTTGAAAGTTTTGTTTCATTGATACAATGAAAACTTTTACATTAAATTTTGTTTCACGCATACAATAATGTTAAACAAATAACATGGCACTTGTGTTAATATGAACTTTGAAATTAATATAACACCACCTCGATTAGTTAAACTTTCAAGTGATATTTGTATTAAATTCAGGAGTCAAAAGCAATTTTCTAATTAACTTAATCACAAGTGACCAACTTGACCAAATGGGAGTGGAAAAATGTGCGAATTTTGTAGAAGATTTTGTTGAAAAAGGGATTTACAATTTAAACCTTTATGAGTTTATATAACAATTCAAAGAGAATTGAGTTCTACGAGTAACTGCAACTTGAAATCCATTACACTAAATGAGATTTGCACATGTAGCTGGAATATTTTCCTTAACCTCATTTGCTGGGTTCACAGAGCAAGATGTCTGTCTTACATTGTTGAGATTAGCTTTATTCTGAAGTATCTTATTTGGGAAACAATTTGCCTTGCATTTAAATTGGGTATTCAGATTATTCTGTTCTTTTACAATATGTTAAAAAGTACAACGAACTAACAACTACAGAAACATGAAATCAAAAAGTAGTTGGAGCTAATTTTATTCCAATTTCGCATTTGGAGATACGCCAGTGTTGACAGAATATAAAGGAGTATGATTTTGTTATTTAAAATTAATTTATATATAATCATATAGGTTTGATAGCTGTCATTTTTGAAGTTTAAACATTTTGCAGAATGATTTTAAAATTTTAAATTTTAACCAATTTTTCCTTGAAACGAATTCTGGAAAAATTTTTCAAAGTTAATTTTTCTACTCAAAATTCCTGAAAAATTTTAGAATCAAATTCTACTACCTCGAAATTGAAAGTTTCGTGCTTTTAAAAAATTTTAAAATTCAGTTACCCTCGTCTAAAAACTCTTGACTACCATCATGGAATGAATTACAGAGAAACGTCATCAATATCTCCTATCCTGTAGTAATTATTTTGTGGCGAATCGCATAAAGTGTCGGGAATATGAGGGTTGAAAAATTGTTTGCAGTAGTTTAGCGGTAGAGGATCTGCCCAGCAAGCAGAAAACCATGGTTCGAGACAACCTCATTCATGTTCCTATTAGCTCACTGCTTATTGATTCCACAAATCTGCCCTATTTTCGGTACTAATTTGACAGAAATAAATTTAGCTAAAATGAAAAATCGCTTCGTTTGACAGTTTGTCAACTGTCACTTGAATGAATAATTAATTCGTTCTAATACAACAAACGAACCGGAAGTGTATACAAGACACAAAACAATTTGAATCCTGTTCGACTCGACAGGTTTGTGAAGAAACGTAACCAATAAACTGAAGACAATTGGCAATATCTCTTACGTTACATCTTATCAAATCCTATACATGGACATGATAGTTCCCTCATCCAGAACGTATATCCTTATGTTCTATTCATTCGTTTTTCCATGATGGAAGGAAAGTTTATTGCTTCTCAAGCCTAGAAATTATTGTAGAGACATTCTTGATTTGGTGTTACAAATTTCAACCTCTATGTTGTCGTCTATGTTTCAAGTTACTATGGTTACCACAGATTTCTACACTGTAGTTACACTGTAGTTTGTATTTTTCTACTTTATGATGGTAAGACTTCTCTACCTCAGCATGAATCCAATGGAATGTGTACTTGTTCTCCTTCTTCAAGAGATCAGTTGAGTATGTTGTTGGGAGTAACTTATGTTTATATAAAGCAATTTTGGACAAGATTTGTTATTCTGACTCTTAAACATACTACTACTTCTTGAGTAGATACAACTTTATGTTGCTTCATGTTCCATTAAAGAAGATATTAAGTTTCTAACTAAAACCAATCGATAGTTAATTGGAAACTTTTGTCATTCTTCCCTTTAAGTTATTACTTAGTTTGATAGCTTGTCCTTATTTACATAAAAGTATACTTTGTGTTATTTAGAGCACAACAATGTTTATACTAAAATTTATATTTTGTGACAATCATAAAATGAAAGTAAAATAAATTGTGTTCCCCTGTACGTTTTTGTCTGTTTCAGAATGCATTCTTGTTTCAGTAAAGCTACAAACAAACGCCAGCCATCGCTCTAACCTGAAGCCAATGACAAACGAAAATTGAGAGAATTGGTGTTAGTGATTCTATCTCGGTATCGGTTTTCACTTAGTCTATAATGCATCAGAATTAAGCGAGTCTATAAAAACAGAATGCGTTCACTGATTTGAACGTTGCTTCTCCTTCTTCGATGTGAATAGGCTGACGTGTCATTATCACAGTGCACTCAGCAGTTACATTATCTGCCGGCCGAACAGAAGACTTGTTCGTATGGTGTTCACATCCCAATCGATGCCTGTTTTTCAAATTTCAAGTGAAATTTTCTTGTGGGGATAAGCACAAACAATTGCTTTGAAATCATTCAGTTCGTCGTAATGACGATCTGATTCATTTTAAATGACATTACCAAATTTTTATTTAAAGTAATGTAATTATGAAAATTAATGATGTAGGTCATTTATTTAAAACGAGTTGAATTGGTTTCTTAAAAACAACGACAATAATCATCAGGTTAACAATACGCTCATAGTTTCTTTTCGCTGTGTTTTCATAACATTTTGTCAACAATTTTCTTGACCTAATATTTACAATTAACCACGTTTAGAAAATATTCCACCATTTTGTTTTTATGTTTTGTTCTATGTTTTTCATCACAGAACACTTCCTGACCTATAATCAACTCTTCTGTTTGCCTTCCTTGTTCTGTTAAGGACTAAATAATGTTCTACGTTATATGTTTTATAATAAAGTAGAAAAACAAAAATGTTAAGAACGCAAAGGCACACCTCATTCAGTCTGAGTGGCACCTGCAGTCTTCCGTCATTGAATCAACAAGAAGACTTCGTCCTTAGATGGTTTCGTCCTTAAAAGTGCATCATGGCGTGCAAGCAGAAGTGTATTGCACCTATTTCATAAAACAATTTATAACGAGCCGAAAATTTTTCTTAACTAGTGTCCTTAAAAAGTTTTCATAAGACGACGAAAAAGAAAAACAGAAAATGTCCTCGATAAGGACTTTTCCGGATCTTGTTCGTGACTTGTGTTTCCTTCGTTATTATTCCTTGTTTATTCTTCGATGTACACGTTACCCTTATTTGAGGACCTTTTTCCATTACCTCATGCTCTGTGTTATCCTTACAATTAGTGTGCATTTAAAATAATTAAGCAGTCATCAAAGGATAATTGTCTTAACGACACAAAGCGTACATATAATTTAAATTATGAATTTTTCATAGCATGTCCTTTATCCTTTCGACAGGTAAACTATGTGAAAATGTTTTTTTGACTGTTTTCACTGTTTTCTAGAGTAGAACACAGCTATAGCGGCAAACTTTTGCCAAGTATGATTGGGTTCGTTAGCGTGTCAAATGGAAATATGTGTGACCTACATGCAAGGACGAACATAGGAAGTGTTTGTCATTATTTACACCACCACGCATAAGGAAGTTTATACTGGAATTTTTCCGGATATGCATTTATTTACTCGAAGTTTCCGTACGACTTAGATTAATTCTCTTCCGGGTTACTTTAAGGATGTCGAAAGGATTTCAAACATTTTTTATATCGTTAACACATCGTTACTACTTAATGTAATAAAATTTTTGGCAAATTAAATTCCAGAAAATTTGAGCAGATCCACAAACTTTAATTAAAAATTTTCGGATCAATCTGTCTTTTCTCACAGCTATCTCAGGTTATACCTTCCAAAATATGATACAATATTTGACAGGACATCTTTCATCTTACGGTGAAAGACCACATCCAGTGGCTATAGCATGTACGAAAATAATGTTTGAAGAAATCTAATAATGCTTTTAGTAACCAACCACAAAAACAAAGGCAACAAGAAGAAGGAGAGCATAGCATAATTAACTTTTCCGGTAATGTTAGTCTTACGTCATTACATCATTAAACAAGTACTATGAGTATGCCAATATTTGAGGTTAATTGGAAAAACAAAAAATACACAAAAGGCCACATTTGACCTAAGGAGCAGTTTCTAGCAACAACGGGAAGCCTCTATCTATTACAGAATTAATTACTTGTTTTATGATTGTGAGAGTAGTCAACTTTGTCCAGATATTCAATTACAGTGAATCCAGTAGAGAATGAGGGAGCGTAGAACTTATACCAAACATAGAAAAAATAATTAACTTACCGTAGTCGAATCAAGTTTCATTATTTTGATACTTTGGTTATATAATAACGAGGCACAATGAAATGTCCTTGATAGAAACAAATTTGAGGTTAATACTATCAAATATACTTATTTGTATCGAATGTCTTCATTATAACGATTAAGGTCTTATTTAAATAGAATTAGAAGTCGAGGTATCATCTAATTTGTTTTTTCTTATTTTATATGTCATATCTGATATCTTTAAATACATTTCCAGTCATCAATATCTATTAATTTTTGATCCAACGCAATTCAGTCCTTAATCACTAATGGTACGTCACCTATATTCGCAGAAACATAATCTGTGAAACTATTTGTCTTTTGATTTACAATTTTTTATTAACGTATGCACACACGCGAAAATTGAAAGAGACAGAAAAATTATACGAAGATCCGCACAAAGAGAAGATGTCGAAAAGTTGTTTTGACTGACGCAAGGTTTTTCTATTTTCAGATGGTTACCCAAATCGGCAATGAGGCCTGTAGGGCCAGAGGTATCACATACCGACTGTATACTAGTCGTTGGCGTATCCCGTCCTAAATTAGCAGCAGTTTTCTTGACCGTCATGCTAATATCGTTATTTTTAACATTTCACGTACTATATGACAGTGCTGTATATAATATACAGGCTGTACAAGCTGTAAGTGAACAACATCGTTTAGCAATACTAACAAATCAAGTTCCTCAAGTTAGTCCAGGCGATCTGAATACTATAAATCATCCTATGATATTTCCAAATCGTGTACACTTCCCGAAAACAAGTCGTAGATTACCTCAGGTTTGTATAACATAAAGTTTTATAATATACATGTATCAATCACAAAATTTTTACGTTTTAGGCACTTATTATTGGTGTGAGAAAATGTGGAACTCGTGCACTTCTAGAAATGCTCTACTTACATCCGAGAATTCAGAAAGCTGGTGGCGAAGTGCATTTTTTCGATCGTGATGAAAACTACATGAGAGGATTGGAATGGTATAGGAAAAAGATGCCTCATTCATTTCGTGGACAAATTACAATCGAGAAGAGTCCCAGTTACTTTGTTTCACCAGAAGTAAGAATACATTTTCTATTAATATTAAATGTTAAAAGATTTTCTACTAGATAAAGGCTGTATTTCTTACTTTATTTCTAATCGTATTAATAAAAATTATGAGGGTTTATGCACCATCTTATTAAGGATAAGTCTTGGGTTAATTTTTCTTTATCGTGATATCACTAAGGCTTAATTGTCATTATCGCCTTATCATGTCAGTCTCAGTTCACCCTCGGTCCGATAAAATATTTCTACAACAACAACGCAACGATTCAAGTTATTCGAGATAATCGGATATGTATTCAAGATTCTTTAGGGCTCATAATAAATTTGATCGTGTGAGTCTGTGGCGATTCAAAGATGATCAAACATTTTCTGGAGCTCAGCAGTTAAAAATCCTCTCGAGCAAACAATCTTCGAGTCCCAGTCGCGACGCAAATTTTTCCTCATTTTCTATGTACATAAAACACCTTCAGTTCGTATCATGAAACACTGTACGATATAAAAGCATTTGACCCCATAGAGGAAAAGTTGTGAAACGTTCCTTAGTGTCTTATGAGGAAACAACAAAAGAAGTTATAACTTAAAGCTACCTCTTATAGGGGATAATCTTCTATTTTCGGTTGAAAGATTGGAACGTCTAACAGACACATACTTGCCACTCTAACCACCAACAAAGTTTAGGGAAACGTTCAAATACAAGGAAACAACCGATTGGAATCGAAAAGTTAGAAAACTTTTATCCTTACAAAATTGCGATTTGTATACTAAATAGGTACTACTCTTATACATGATACAAGCAAGTAACGTGTGAGTATGGTGTTAGGTTAAACAAAATTCTTTATCACAAATTTCGTGTTGTCCTTACAAAATCCTTGATCATATTAACAACATATTATTTTTGTTTATCGATAATGCGAAAAAATTTTCTGGATTAAAGTTTCCTTTGTATAATACGTGAATCCTGGTTTTGTGGTAAGAAAGATTTTTGTTGTTTTTTAAGAGGATTTTCTAGTTTTATTTTTTGTTTATCTGTTGGTGATTAGTTTTGTTAAAGTATCAGATTACTTGACTTTCGATTTGGTAAATTTATTGCTAAATGTTTCTTTCGGTATGGCTCAAAATGTTTTCTTATTTCTGTTGACAAGAATAAATTCATTGTTTACTTTGAGTTATAATTTATTATACAAAATAAATACGATGGGGATTTAGGTTTATTCAAGGAAAAAAACAATTGAGTGACTTGTTTTGTATATGAGATATGCGCAGTAATACGTTCCATGATAAGCTACCATGTAGATATTCTATATCTACAATTTCAAGGATGATTCAACAGAGTTTTATCAAAATTAATTCACGTATCCTTAAAGGGATTCAACGATAATTTTGAATGGCAACTTTCATGTTACGGTTCACGTACTGTCGTTAAATTAATAGACAACTTTAAGATCAATCAGTATCCATTAACCAGAAACTGATCCATTCAACTTGATTTGAAAAAGTGTCACGAATGAAACATTTTAAATGGTAACAATTCCAAGTAGGACAAACAATCTACAATCGTGCAATGACCGTTTTGTCAGAGGGAGAATATCCTAACTGGAACAACCCTTAATCTAATTTTGTTTTATTTTAGTTTTTAGTTTTAAGAAAAAAAAAAGGAAACTGGGTCATTACGATTCCAAAAATAACAAGATTTTCTATGATTCGTTTATGGCTTTTCGCATGAGAATAAATTGTTGATGGTATGTCCTTTAAGGATTGTCTGGAGTGAAAGACATAGAAACAACATTAAACTTTCTTTCTTGGACTGAAAAAAGCAACTTGTGTGCATTGCAGAATGAAGATTAAACTTTTCAGTTCGGAATATGGTAAGAGTTTTGAAGAAAAACAGAAAATTTTCAGTGAACATTTCATTCGTAAAGTTTTGTATAGAAAATGTGAAATTGTGGAAAATGTATTGCATCTTGGATTCTTGTTTTCTGTTTAAGATTATAGCGCGTGGTTAATGATCCAATTTTGCATATAAGCCAACAACATTTTGAGAATATCCTTTATGTCACTTGAGAGTATCATGTTATCATGTCCAAGTGGGGATGAATTGCATTCCCTCGAAGCGAAATGTTAAAGTGGAACACATACATATGACATACAGGACATCTTTGGATGAACGATGAAATGAAGAAGTTTGTAATATAGAAAACGGGAAAAACTTCCTCAATTTGGAACAAAAACTTGGAAAAGTTTGCATTTTTAAAGAGATAGTCAGACATGGAAACAGACAACTATGTGGAAAAAAGGACTTTTCTACATTTACCAACATCTACTTACAGAACTCATTCTCTGTCTGTGAGACGGATGAATGACAGGAAATAGTTTACAAGAAAAGGATTTCTTCCTGAAATTCTAAGGAGTTTTTGCCTAGACTTTTATTGTCTTTTGAAATGAAAAAGAACTTTTTTTTTGTTTTTGTTTCTTAGTTTTATTTGCATGTCATGCACTCTTATTTCATGTCAAAGTGCAATTGCTCCTGGATGTACTTTAAGTGTCTGCTCAAAGTTATGTCATTTTGTCATTTTGTCATGCACACAAGTTCGTCCTAAAGGCATCTCAAATGAAAAATTATATTTGTGTAGGACATCAGATGGCATGATGCCTCAGAATAATGCTAGTTTTGATGACTACATAGCTCTCACATAGTCATTTTTGAACCACAATCAGTTCATCTGATGGTTCAATAACTCATCAGGACGTTCACACCTTTTGACTTTAAGTAAAACAAAAACTTTTCACTCCTTTATAACAAAGGTAAATGTCCTGTGTGGGCAAATGTAACCACATCCTTGAGTTCACATCAAATAATGATCTGTTGAAATTGTGTCAAACGGAATATGCAAAGTGTTACTACACAAGAGTATCCAGAATGGTGATGTGAAAGTCCTTTGGGGAAATTTGACGAAGGATAAAGGGATAAAGTTTCCATAAAACCTTTTTTCCTTGATATAGTTTCGGAGTTTTGCTAAACTTTTGTATTACAGAAAAGGACACCATAATGCTAAAACGCATTCGAGATATTTCTTTCTGCCAATTTAATGATGGTTTATTGTATATTCGTGATTGACATGATCTCTGAAGTATTCTTCGCATTATTGGGGGAATATTTTTCTAGACAAAATAATAGATTGTAGTCCCAAAAGCAATTTCAATTTTATGTGATGAAATTTTTGAAAAATTCAAAAAGTATTAATCATATAATTCCAGAAATTGTGGTTTTTGTGTTACGCATTTAAATCTAATATTAACAAGGTAAAAATATAAAATTTCTTGTTATTTATTTGAACGTAAAACAAACTGGGTAAATTAACGAAAATTCCATTTATTGCTGGTGAAATTTCCCACAGACGTGACTCAAATAAATCTTGTCGAATGTGCTGTTTCGGTTAACTTTTGTGGATTTGAACAAAATTCTAAGGTATTACTTCTTACAAATTGGTAATAATAATAACAATCCGATAGCATTTATAATTCCCTTATACCTAGATATGTTTTATTTTTGTATTTAGTGTATTATTTTATATTTACAATTTGATTATTTTCTCTTTAAAACTTTAACTACACCCATGAACACATTGGCAACTAATAACATGAGTAATGTGCATCGCATATTGTGCGTTGGATTTTTATTTGTTTATCACAACTGTTCATATGCTATGTAGTTTCACAGCCAAACTGTGGTTCGTTGAATATCGACTTAACCCGTCATGAAGGAGAAGACAAGAGAGAAAGCAAGTTAAGTATGTAATTTGTGCATTGAATAATGTGCATCAGCTAAATGTGTACCAGCTCTGGCGGACAGGCATGTGTGTCTAGTTGAAAGCTCGCATCATAAAAAGTTTGCAATAACACATATATTAATGATTTTCAATTTATTTCAACAATATTTTCAACTGCAGATTTTTGTAAAATTCTTTCACATTAATGCCATATGTTCTTTATGGTTGAGTGCTACTACACACAGAAGCTGTCTGTATCCCAAATTAAAAGCATAATAATATATTTATTTGTCATAGACAGCTTTAGTTGATTAACTTATAATTATTCAAAGCAGCATAATTAATTTGTCACATACACAAATCATTTTCAAAATTGTTAAACCCAAACAAAATATATAATTTACAAGTTTATGTATACATATATTCACTTTGGATTTGTTAGAAAGTCAGTATTGCGGAAGTTTATTCCCAAAATTTACGTAAAGTGGTTAAGCCAGCCAGGGATTTATGCGATTCAACTCGAACGCTTAGAGCAAATTATTTTCCATTAAGTCTTTTGTATATGAATGCCTTTCACACAAACCTTTATCTACTAATATAACCATTGGATTTTCTTCATATAAACCAAATATTTTATATAATATACATATACAATACAACATTTCTAATTATAAACTCATGAACATTTGTAGGTAACTCATACTCAACTGGATTAAATTGAATTAAAGCGATTCGTTCGTTTGAATTTCACAGATGCCTTAACTCAAAGACGTTGAAATTATATCCAAATGATATAAAGTTATCCCCTGAAGGTTTGTCGGCTTAACAGCTAAATTCTAGGATATCATATAAACATTTTATTAAGCTTTTTATGACACAAATTTATGCCTTTTTCAAACGATTATTTTGTTATCCAAATTGAATATATTTGTATTCTTTCCTTTATAAAATTATTAACAAATTATATACGACGAAATGCCCCTGGTAGGTAAATACAATTTTCAAGTGGTAAAACTGTGTAGTATGAATCACATAACCACATCAATGTTCAGAGATATTAATCGACGAGAGTGTTCTTTCTTGTGCCATTGCAGTGCAAATGTATTCCGCCGTAATTCACATTTGAAATGAAGGAAAATGTGCGGGTGTTTGTTTTGCCGGACAGACGCTTTAACCACTGAGGTACCATAAACGCACAGTTGCGTTGTGATACATAAACAGTTAGGAAGGAAACGTTACAAAAAATGAAACAAGAACATTGTGGTTCTAAAGAGATATTTGTGACATTATAAATGTAGTCACTTTCACTGATGGGCATTTCTGTACCTATTAAATGAACCAAATGAAATTTATCAAATATTTGTCACTTATACTATAAGAAATTTATACACGATATTCAGAGTGTATACTATCAAAGTCATGTCCTTCGATATTCTCAAGGGAATACCAAATAAATAAGAGTCAAAAAAAGAAAGTAAACACTTCTTGAAAAATATTTGTCAATGACAACTTGTCACACTAAAAGGGTTTATATTTTGATAAAAAGAAAGTTACCTTAAATCCATTTGCATTTGAACCTTTTGAAGTTTTATAAGTTTATACAAAAGGAGGCGACAAATGGTATTGTAGCAAAGCATGAAAAAGGACTTATGATTTAAATATGGAATATGATATATAGCAGTTCATCAAACTGAAAGCAACAACAGCAAAAGAAATATATAATACCGGGAATACCCTAAAACCATTTTAATATTTTATCATGCAAACATATTTCATGTGGAAACTTTTGTTAAATGCTTGTTTTTGTGTTATTTTGAAAAAAAAAAACTTTAGAATATAACTTTGGATTTATGATAAAAGAGAGAGTATAAACTATAATATAATGTGGGGAAGGGTTTGAGTTTAAGCTAAAAACAATGGAATGCCCGATTCAGGTTGGTTAGAAGATGAATGCTGTTAGTGTCGAGAGTCGGGATACAAAATCGTTCAACTGAATTTTCCATAAACTTGAAAGTAAACAATGCAATTTACCCCTTGGACTCATTTTTAGAAAGGAAAATATTTTATTTATTTTACACAGACTTTGTTCTGGTAATTTTCTTTTCTAAAGGAATATCCTGGTGTTTATTGGAAAGAATCCTTTTTTAATTTACGCCAAGATTTTTCACCCTTTCATTAAAATAAATTTGTCGGTTTTATGTTATATTACAATTTTTATACGAATTCTCACTAGCATTAACCTTTACTAATTCCATTTCATTAACAATTAATTTGAACAATATGTGTAAACAAAAATATTGGGAAGATTGAAAGGTTTTGAACGTCATTCAAAAGTATGACCCTCAAGACTCAGCGAAATAAATGCCTTCGCTTTCAAAGCCAGCTATTAACCATTCGCCGAACTACAGGCACCTGTGTGCGATTGAATATGAACTCTGTATTAGGCGAATTTTCTTCTTTTCTCCGCGTTCATTGCAACGAACAGTGACTTATAAATCTAATACATAACAGTGGCTTACAAAATATCTGGCACGTCGAGCTTAAAATCACTTGATAAGAAAATACAAAAACTTTTAATAGAAATGTTTTTGATGTTTTTTAAAATATTTTACAGCCAAGTTTCATGGTTGCATATCCTTTAAAGAAAAAGATTCTAAAATTCCTGAGAAGTTTTCGTCGTGGTAGTAAGCTCTGTCTATTTCTACGTTTGGTGAAACTTATTTTCCGTCCACAAAAAACTTCGTCTTCAAATAAGACTTCAAGAAGACACTTCAACTCTTTAAGAAACTTAACCATCTCAAGTTCGAAATAAGACAGTTTAATTGCGCTTTTTTATGATACTCTCTTTATTTTTTACAGGACAACGACATTTACGATGCAATCTTATTTTTCATTGTTATTTCCGTAAAAGTTTTATTTGATTTTACTTGTTTTCCATTTTATTTTTCAACCCTCGCTTCGGTTGCAGAAATACACAAAACTTCTGTTGACAATTCAAACTTCTCTCCTCCATTTTTCTGTATGTATTTGTTTAAGGAATAATTCTGGCCATTGACTTTTAGATGAAACAAACCCCCAACGCGGTAGGGGTGACCCCTAAAGTCAGTGAAACCGCAGAAAAAGCGAATTAAATACGTGAGAATAAATTCATTTAATCCGAGAAATAATTTAATATTTTTAATTACTTAATATATATGCATTTGTATTTGTATTTGTATTTGCGTTTGCGTTTAATGTAAAATCCACTTTTTCAACAAATGTAATCCTTACTTTAAGGGTTATTATCCCGTAAAAGATGCTAAAACCCTTTGCGTTGCATTAGGGTTGTGTCGTAAATAACAGCCACAATAAAAGCGTATTTTCATGTTTTTTGGCGAAAATTAAACGTAAAATTATGAATATTAAAATTTTAGCATCCTTACCATCTTTGGTTGGGATATAGAACGCGGATCTATGTCATGGTTGTAATCCTTTCATCCTTGGAATCCATAGAAACTTCTCAATACTGTTGTAGCTGAGACTTTTTACAATTTTCAAGGGTTGTAAAGCCATTCTCTGGAAATTGTGGTTATCGATACATTTTTATTTAATAACAGGCAAGAATGAGTACTTCATCTTAAGGATGGTATTATGTAGCTTTAAAGCTTTGAAAGTTTGGCTATAAAAATTGAGCCTCATTGACTGTGACATTTGTCACAGATATCTATATAACATTCATTTATCATTTTTATTAAAAGCTTTCATTTCAAACTTTACTTATTCAATCCTGTTTTTAATGGTTCAACCAATACATTCTATGAGACTTTACGGCTGGTGGGTAGTACTTTTGATTGTGAAAGTGAATATGTTATATGAAATAACATTGGCGTGTACAAAACAATCAGAATTGGAAACATGAACATGCACCTCCAGAGTCATGAGACACTTTGTCAATCGGTGGATTCAATCTTGTGTCAAACCAGTTTGTGGTCGAGTCTGAACAGAAAATGAATCTTCATGACTTAAGCTGGATTCATTGGTACGTTCGGCGCGTGCAGAACTAATTTGTCGCGAAGAGAATATCTTTGCTCATGATTCATTCCTTCGTCGTGAATCTGCCGCACTTTTTAAAACAATCCACAAATTAAACGACGCGACGCGGAACACATTTGCGGTGAAAACGAAAATCTTCCGCACGAAAGTTGAAGTTGGTTCAACTTTGGCAGAGAGAGAACTGAATTCGCCGCAAAATTCGCTCTCTCTCAGAGATCTCAAATATCCATATTAAAAACACGAGTTCGGCACGCGCCGAACGTACCACTGAATCCAGCTGTACAGTTGGATACATTATGATGGGTTGGACTTAAATTGCAGTGGGATACATTTTGGCATGAAATCAAATAACTAAATTTATCTACTGTACTAAAGCTAATTAAACAACAAGAAACCTTTGATAAATATGTGTATGTTCTTGTAAGAAAAAAATTTTCAAGGATTTTAAAGATCTGTTCTTGAAAAAACCTTGAATCTTGAAGATATCACATTTATCGTTCAAATTTCCATTAAATTATAAAAGGAAAAACCAAAAATTGTGTACATATTTTTACTTGACAATAACATTAAAATTTATTTCAAAGAAGAAGATGAGGAAAAAAATGCCGTCAGCGTTAAAAACCAATTATTTTTATCTGTAAATGTAAGAGCCGAAAAAAAATAACACCGAACAAATACCTGAGGCATACCTATAGCTCATGATAAATGATCCTTCTCCAGGACACTGGGATGTCCTTTTTTCACGTAGAAATTCTTGCATTTTAAATTGTGTAAATTATGTCAAATTCTTCTTCAGTCCATCCTCATCCAAGACGTCTAAAATAAATTTTTTTTATATGAAATTATTTTTATTATCGTAAATTTTTTATTTTTGGGCATTTTTCCAAAATATTTTCCAAGTGTCTTACGTTGAAATTTGGAATGTTCGCTTTTATCTTAAATAATTTTTGTGAATTTTGATGATGCGGTTATTTTATGGATACAATTTTAACGAAACGGACATTTTTATGAATTTTTTAAGATAACCATTAAAATCGATATTTTGTTGTTAACGGGAGACTCATCTCGGGAAATCCCAAACAGGATAAAAGTAAATCAATTTTGTTGAAAAAATATACTAAATCGACTCTTGTAGCATGGATGTTAAGTGGCAATCGTTGTAAAAACGTAAAGGAAAAATGTAAAAGGTGTAAAATAAATTTTTCCACGTAAATTGTAAAATACTTTTAGAATAAAAACGAGTGAACAATACATAGTTCCACATACCATTAAATAGGGGGAGTCAACGAACAATACGTTCATTCATTCTCATCTGGAGGCTCTCACAAAATGATGGGAGCAATTCAAAACTAAATTTAAAGTTACGTGTTTTCCACGATGTTAGAGATGTCTGAGGGTGCTTCATGTACACCACCATCACCACCATCACCAACATCACCAACATCACCAACATCACCAACCAATCTCATGACATTCGACTCCTATACATCTTCGGGTGTTAGCAACTCTAGATGAATTGTGATAAACAGAAGCCACGAGAAAACGAAAAAATATAGAATGGATTCAGAGGAAACATTAACGTTTACCCTGTACTTGCACATCATCCTCATACCATTAACTGTTCAGTTGTTTGAAATAACTTAAGCTTCCACAAGTGGATTGAAAGAAAGGAAGTGTGGGGGTATTGCTTTATCCAGTAATTGTATTATCTGACATTCCCTTTTCAAAGTGCGAATAAAGTTAAGAGTGAAAACCCTTAAAAGTCTCGTTCCCTTATCTATTCAAGTTACATAGAACTTTCTAAAGCTATACATACTTTCAGATTAAATGCATTCTTTCAGATTGTCTACGATGCCTTGCGATGAGAATTAAATTAAGTGGTTCATGTTTAGCTATTAGTTATTAAATTAATTCTTTAAAAAAATATTTTCTTTGTCAGGTACCCGAACGTGTTAGAGCAATGAACGCTAGTATAAAACTGTTGTTAATTGTACGTGAACCAGTTACAAGGGCAATATCCGATTATACACAATTACGTAGTCATGCAGCAACAGCCACATTACCATTAGCTTCCCTTCAACAGACACAGTCACAATCACCAGTCAATTCAATAGATCCTTCTACAACATCATCAATGTCTGGGACATCTTCAATCACAAAGTATATAATTAACTTTAGTAATCAAAATAAAATTCACTTAATCCTTTTGAATTTTCAATAGAACATTCGAAGAACTTGCTATATTTCCAAATGGCACTGTCAATGAATCATATCGTCCTTTAACCATTTCAATGTACCATTTGCATTTACATCGTTGGCTTGAAGTCTTCCCAAGAGAGCAGTTATTGGTGGTAAATGGTGATCAATTAATCGAGGATCCTGTATCCCAGTTGAAACGTATTGAAGATTTTCTAGGTAAAATAAATTTTCTGGTTTTATAAAAAATAAATTTAACATATTGTATATACCTACCTATAAATATTATATATTTCAGGGATTGAACATCGAATCAATAGCAATCACTTTTATTTTAATGAAACAAAAGGATTTTATTGCTTACGATATGATAATGGTGATCGATGCTTACGTGAAACAAAAGGACGAAAACATCCTCATGTTGATCCTTTGGTTGTATCAAAACTAAGAAAATTTTTCGCTGAATACAATCAAAAATTTTACGAGCTAGTTGGAGAAGATCTCGGATGGCCAGAGGAATAAAAAGGATTTTATTATATTACGTTTTATTTATAATTTTTATATTTATTCGTGTTAACAATAATAGCGTAAATGCAAACGTATGTTATACAATATCTCCTTCTCCGATATGGAGTCAATATTTAATGTTGAGCATAAAATTGTGTGATATACTCGTGTATAAGTGTATGTATTCGATGAATACATCACTTTGCTCTTACTATTAGAATTTTTACGTGGTCTACGTTAAGATACATTTAAGATGTTACTGTTGTATATAAGGTTTATAGCATAAAGTACGAAAGTGGTGTCCGTGACCTAAACAAAAAACCCGCATTCAAGATGCACTATATCTACAACAGATACGTATAGAAGGTATTATCCTTAGATACAGATGGAAGGAACTTCCTTCTTTCTACAAAATCTATGCATAAAAATAATTTAAGTAATCGCTCGGGGATAAGCAGTATGTTTTTTCTGTTTGTTATGTTGTTGGTTTTTTCTTCTTTAAGATGAACATAATTTTATTCCATTAACTAAAAGTGGAGCGCAATGTACCAGCTGGGGCCCTTAATGGGTAGTAGAAATGCTTGATGGTTTTGTTTTAATACCAGTATCAACTGGCTTGTATGCGTCTTCCCATCTTCAAACCCATTTGCTTATCTAAAACCTTTTACTCTTGTTGTTTTAGACATATAGGTATCTATGTACCTAAGTTAAGAATGAATTATTAGATAAATAGACCGTCCGCTTTAGAATTAATAATACTACATTTTCATAAAATTGCACTCAAGAGATTATTGATGAAAGATCATTTTATTAGGCTACAACAACATTTTTGTTTCTATTAGCTAAATTTTTATCCCGTTTATAGCATCATTTAAAAACACATATGTTTTCAAGAAGAAAGTCTAAGTGAATGTAGTTAGAAAAATCAAATTTTTGCAGTCCTGGTTTAGTGCTATTCGTCGTGTTTCGTCAAATATAAACCTTCTCATAAGAAAGATCTTAATACGTATTTTATATCATTAATAGGTAATTTATTTTCTTGAATAAATTCAAAACGTAACAGAGTCCAGACTATATCACATAATTTTATGCCACCAACATATTCAGAGATACACCAATATCAGCAATGAACAAACCCGAGTAATTACAAGCAATAAATATGGAGGGAAGCTCTTTTATATCATTAATAAAATAAGTTATCACAAAAACCTATCAATACCATAATGAATATCAAGTTTAAAAGCCAAGTGTGTTAGTTATTATCGATATAAAATTATCGCTTATGTAAAACACACATTCAAGGAATAAGAACATATCACTTATACATATCAAAATTAATTTTAAGTAATTCGAAACAAAATGAAAAACCGAAGAAAATTGTGTTAAATAAAATATACTTAAACTAATGAAACCCAAACATATCAAAATGTTTCGAATAGCAACTTTAAATGTGATTTAAAACCATTAGTTGTTAAGGAAAGGAGATTTTTTGCAAATTTAGCAAAATATTTATTATTATATACATACAAATATCATATACAATAGTGTTAATTGATGAAAATAGAACAAACTAAAAGTACATACATATATTTACACATTCATGTTATTATAATTTTACTACAATATTGTATTAAACCAAATTCACGGATTATATTATAGTAAAACATATCAATACAACAATCAACTATTAGAAAAAATTTACTTAACTATAATTGATTCAATTGATTATTATAACTTTTGTTTCAATATCATTTGTTTATAAACTCATTATATAATTGTCCAAAAATTTGATTTTATAGCGCAATGTTAAAATTGAATATCAACAATATTATGAAAACTAAAAATATTAAACTTCTATTTTGATGTTAATTAGCAATAAAATTGTAAAGAGTAAGTTAATTATATATTAGATAATATTATACACAATTTTTTATTGCGATTAATGCTGTTTATAGTGATTATGATGCAGAAAATATAATTAAATATTTAAGTGTTAGCGGAATTATTGTTAAGAATATGAACAACCTAAATCGAAAACATATCACTAGTTTGTAAGGTTAATCATATTATTACTAATAAAGTTTTGTTATTATTAAATTTGAATGAATATTTTTTAATTTATTAATTTCAAAATCATGTACAATTGAAATGAATTAGACACAAGGTGCAAAATGGAAATTATTGGATTCTTCTGGTTCGAACTTCCAATTAATATTGAAAGCAGCTTATGTTTTATAAAACTTATCAATTTATGAACGTTATTATATCACAAACATATCAACATTTGAAATCAACAAAACGTTTATTTACCATAAAGTAACAAATGTTAAAAGAGTAAAACATATTTTTGTGTATAAAGTAATTGTACTTTAAGCCTTTGATTTAGATAATTTTGAAAAATTCTAGGAGAAAAATCATAAAGAAAATAGAATAATTTATATAGTATTTGAATACGTGAGTTACATGATGTGTTAGTCTTCAGTAATACAAATGTATTTGTAAATAAAATATAGGTCTAACGTTACCATCTAGTAAATCATTACATTTAAATTAAAATCCAGTTGAAATCGGTGAAGATATTTTTATTACATTATATTCATATTGAATGATTTTAGCGAAAGACTCATAAATTTAAAACACTTAAATATATACTGTAATATGTCAATTTATGAATTTATTTAGCTTTTATGCTTAAAACTAAACTTAATTTGTTTGTTGTTACTACTTGTACTAGAATTTAATGTTGAAATTAAGAGTTTGTACTTTAAGATATTTAAAAGTAAAATTAGTTAATAATGTAAAATATATGATTATGAAGGGAATGTTTGTCTGTGGGATTGAATTGTTCAACATTGTTAATGGCAAAGGTACTGTTTATCAGTTTAATTATGCTTTATCTCATTTCACCAAATATTACTTATTACTTAAAACACGATGATATTATATTTTCAATAACATAACCTTGACAACTGAAAACTGGATTTCATCCCTTGTCACCCATATAATCTATAACATTGTACAGAAGCTGAAATCTTCAGAACAATCTCCTGAATTTCTTTTGAAATCTTTAGGGTTTCAGTTTATCAAATGCAATAATACTATATTTCAATTAGATTCAAAGTTGTCAAGGAACTGTTAATGAAAATTGTACCTCCTTCCAACAAACCTGACAAGGTATCATTGAATCAGAATAAATTTGGATAAAGAAGCCAAAGTGAAACACAGAAATAATAGTTAAACAACGAAATCAAATCCGACCCAAAAAGCGAATAATTAAAGTTATTAACCAGATAAAACAAAAAATCCAAAAATGCGATAATGGAACCAAACGAAACATTTATACCACAATATTTTGCAATAAATTCGAGTTAAAAAGAACACTTTTTATACCCAAAACAATAAGAATAAGTTTCAATTGTTGTGTTTAAATAATATAAGTCTTAAGTAGTATAAGCCTTTGAGTTATTTTTTAACGCACAAACAAATTTATACAAAATGAACTACAGAATTGCAGTTCACATCAACACGAACATATCACATTACATATCATTTAAATGGAATAAGGTTTGTTTGTGTGTGAGAGAATATATTATGTGATATATATAAGACTACCAGAAACAGCTGAATGTTTGACTTACATATCTCTTGAAAGTAAACCAAAACCAACCAAAACTTTAATCTTGCAAGTCCTTTAAAATAATCAAAATACAGTGTACAGAATCATAGTTTCTAACTTAATATCATGTAAGGCAAATAGAATTCGTCATTCAGTTCATATTAGAATATATATTTTATTATGATCAATGAACACATTCCACATGATTCAACATCATTAGATAGTATCCCGAAAACTAAATGAAATTTTTAATATCTTTCAAATAACTAAGCTACACTGCTTTTTTCCACATGCTGCTCATATTATATAAAATAATAAAATCTCTACTAAAAATATATATATCAAATTTTCTCACCTTGCATGTTTTAATGACTATCAAATGTAAATTAAATTAAATTAAAAACTCGTCGTATTCCATATTATGAAATAGAACTAAAAACTAAAACAGAATTAATTATATATATGCGTATGAATGAAAGTAACTGAAGAAAAATTATGAAATATTGTATTTAATTAAAGTTGATAATGTACGAAACTGAAAATGTACCTTGAGTGCTGATGATGTATTTTGAAATTTGAATAAATGTAAATACCTTAAAAATGATAAATTGCAGTTGAATATATTTATTCACTTCGTACTTACTTTTGAATACAGAAATGTGTTATTCACATGAAATGATACAGGATTTGGCTGTATATACCATAAATTATACATTAATTTCATTTTGCCCACTATCTCATGGTTTAATTTGGTAGTTGACACATTATTTTGGTAGTCAACGAGGCTACAACTACTGGCTATAATGAAACCACTGAAGTTACTCGGTTCGTATTCAAAAGGATCTGAAACGAAAGGCGTTAAACCAGGATTACAAATGTGGTATATATAACAAATTATGAAATAGAATTTCAATTTACCATGTGAAACCAACAAACGAAGACACGTAATGTCCACCCGGACTGTACCAATTCTACAAATTCAATATTCTTTACATTTGTAGGGTAAGACAATACAATTTCACTTGGAAAGTTCCTATTCGCCTGGAGGTATGCACACGTAACATGAATTTTTCCCATTCGAACCACCAGCAGTGGATGCTGTTCGCCCAGCCTGTCACACATACACGGCATATCTGGACGAATAATTCAAATTTTTCGGATTGTTTGGATGGCCACGAGAGCAAATATTTCTCAGTTCAACAATTTCTCATGAGATTTCTTCAAGAAATTCTCTTAAATTCGGTTTTAAAGCGAAGGAATTTTATGAGAAATTGGTATCGACAAGGTGCTGGTACTGACTTACTAAGCTGAGATTGAAACCATTACCATTGAAATTGAATTGAATTGAAATTGAAATTGTTCAGTTTTCTCGTTATTTAAAAGAATAATTGACCGTTAATTTTAATTTAAAGTTTAAATATTATTAAGATTTTAGGATATCAACTTTCAATTTGAGTCTTCCATTGAACTCATTCCAAGAAATCGTTTTAGTTCTGAGTTGCAGGAACGACAAAATTGATCAAGAAACATTGATCCAAGTCGTTTGATTTCCTTACAAGGATTCACTGCAATTAAAATCAATAAACGCTAAGGAATTCCACGTAAACTGAAAATGTAACGAAGGTAAATTAAAAACTCACTTTATTATGATAATTTAGCGATTTAAAAACTGTAGACATGAAAAACAAAATAAAGTATTTCAATATATTACTACGAAAACTCGTTGAAAAGTGAATTGAGTGAGATAAACAACAAATAGAATGTTATGACGACATTTGCAATGAAATAATTTTAACACCCGCTATACTATACACCTACTTGAAAATCGAGAGCGAAATATTTAATTTTTATTTATGAATTTTAATATTTAAACTTGTCAACGAAATTACAATAGACTTGCATTGTCTGGGACTGTGTGTTTGGTCAACCTTTAGCTTCTCTGGGGAACGTAGTTGACCTTTACTTGCTGTACTTGCATTTAACAGCATGGGAACATGTTGAGACATTTGTTCCCACATTAACCTAAAGAATCACAGGTTTCTTAGAAGTTTACCTTATGTATCTTACTCTCAAATCAGGATATATTGTATGTTAGTAGTCAGGAATTGTTGAATATTTTGGAATTTCCGGTCATTGGTAATTGCACTGATTTGTTGCATTACATAATAATCAAGTAAGAGATGATTCCGGATAAAACCACAGAAACCGCAGTTGGCATGCAATTCAGGTACATGCAATCATCATGACGATTTTTCATATTTAACTTGAATGATACTCAAATTTTTGATAGCAAAATGTATTAAATGAGTTAAATATTTTCAAATTGAATTAATTAGCGGAAAAGAAACCTAGTAATCCACTAGATTAAATAAAATTTTCATTCAAAAACATCATTTTAACCGCATGACATTAATGGCGGCCACTCTACAGGTGGTATAGTTTCATACTATTTTCAAAATGAATTCCAATGAAACCAATTAAAATTATTAAATGCTGTATTAAATGATACAGAAATAATTAAACCGTCAACATCGAGTAACATTTACACTATTTTCCAACAAAACGTAATTATCATCTCAATCAAAATCAACATCAAAATCAAAACGGTCGTCATCGTAATCAAAATGTCGGAAAGCAGACAAACCGTGTAGAATGAGAAACATTTTATCGTATTTATAAATCGTATTGCACTTAATATTAGCTTAAAATTTTTCTTATTACATATATGTATCTATTTAAAAAACTTGTGGATAAAATAATACAGGACAGAATAGAATTTTTTAATTTACTAGGCGCCAGACAAAATGTCCGTTCTCTGTCCGTCCAAGGTAAAGTTATTAGTGAATGTTGTTTAATTTTGCATTAAATATTTTTTATTGTTTTTTTCTGCATTAGACCATCTAGTTTTATTATGCAATCATGTGCAGTGTAAAATTATAATATTTTTTCTATCTGGTTTAATTGAAATCTTAGAAATTTCCGATTTGCCTGTTTAAGGCGCCTTCAATGATGACAAGAAACATATTTTTTCTCTCATGTTTTATCAATTCCAGTTTATTCAACAAGGTTTCCCAATCAAATCATGCTAAAAACATAAAAAATTTAAATTTAGTTTTTCTGTCAATCACTTGGAAATATTAATTATTAAATATCATCTTGGCTTTTTGTTTATCTTGACTAATTAGCGTCACTACTTAGCACCGACTTAACATTGAAAATATTGAAAACATTGAAAACATTAATAATAGCGTGAAGTGTGATCGATGTGTAATTAGTGTCTGTATTTGATAGATTATCACAATTTTTGATGTAATATTCACAAATGTTTGTAGTCCAGATCTGGTTTGATTTAAAAGTTTTGTTGGAATTTGTACAATTTCAAATCGCAAACTGTTTCCTGGACATTTTTTTGGTTGCCAATAACTGCATGAGAACGTACCGCTTTTTGTTTCATGGCGGAGACTTTGACAGTTGCTTGTTTTTAACCCCTGACGCAAAAAGAGGGGTGTTATAAGTTTGACCGCTATGTGTCTGTCTGTGAGACATGTTTTATCAAAATCGCTTCAGCCGTTTCAAGGTCATCAGCTCTTTTGTAAGCTGCGGTAGGGATCTTACACGCATAATGAGTATTTTCTTTACTTTCAAACATATGTGTGATCTAAAGTTTGTTGCGTTGGGGTTTTTTTAAATTTAAATTTAATTGTTATTAGTGATATTTCTCCACATATTTTTTTGAATAGCTTCTAATGATGAAGGAATTGTACGTCATAAAGAAATTTGTAAATGTGTAGACGTCCTAATCACTAGATTTAATTTGGTTTAACACAAAACTTTTGAAATTTTAATTTTTTAAGCGAACTAAATTATGTAACTATCTCCAAAGATGTTTGTTACGATATTCTAGTTCAGGACATGCTACAAGGTTTACTAGGTCAAATATTGTATTGCAACAAGAATTCCACAAATATATTTTGATTGACAACTTTTCCATTGACGCAGCTGTAAGTCAAACCAGATCAAAAGCAAAGATTATCCCCAACAAGTAGCATTACACAAGTCAAAGATTTGGCACGAGGCTTAACAAGAAATTCGATATCCTCACGTTCAATCAATATCCAAAAGAATGTCACTCACACAAATAGTAAACAAACCAAAAACAAAGCATGTCTAATAACAGTTTCTGAACAAAATCATCTAACAAAGCCGACAAAAATCCATCCAAGTATCCGGCTATCAAAGGTTTCACATATTAAAATTTTTCCATCATAACTATATAAGAATTGCGTAATCACAAATCCGTGTAAAATACCAGTAACATAATAAACTCAGTTAATATGAAATAAGGGACATGTGCAATCATTCAAGCATATTTTTTTTTTTCATTTCGGATTATTGCATTTTTGCATTCTGTGCATTCTATGCATACCAAATAAAGTAAAACGATCAAATAGTGCATGACCATGTTGATAGTGGTGGTGTTTAAAAATAATGCAGCGATGAATTTAAGTTAAATAAGAAAGTTTTATGTGGTAAACCTTTTAGCCAACAGGTGTACATATAACAGGAACGTAACAGAGAGAAAATATATATACATGGTTACGACAATAACCACAATATAAAGCAAGTAACCAAGTGCAGCAGCTATCTGCATTATGATTATGATTATTGTTATTATACACCATAATTATTGTTTGGTGTTATAAATAATAATACGATGACCAGATAGATATAACACTTATTGCACGTGAATCCGGATAAAATGCACACACGATCATTGATCGCTAATCAAAGTCTCAGATTATGTCTTTGACGCTATTTATAACCTAGTAATGTAAAATACAACATAATTTTATTCACTTGCTGGTAGCCACTGTACAATCTCAAGTCACAAGTCACAAGTCGCTTGTCTCTTGTCTCTTGTGTCTTGACTTGTGTCTTGTGTCTTGTGGTATGAATTCCAGACGTATCTTGGTTCCAAGTTTCTAATAACAATAACAATAACATGAATATCTTTATAGCTATCAAGCAGCTACAGATCCTACTCTATCTTGTCCAGAAGTTCCATGTGCTATCCATGGTGCTATTTTTAGCGGGAAATATTTAGTTGTGTTATCGGATATCCAATAGCAATTGATATGTTACGAAAACGATCGGTTTTATAAGAGATATTGTGGTATGTAATTGCGGAGGTTGGTCATATCTCAACCAACATTCGTGAAAATGATATAGAATCAATTAAAATGTGCAATTGTATTTATACTTTATGAGATTTTCAATTTTAATTTTGTTGGATGTTGATCTACAAAATAGTAAAAATTGAAAAAATGAAACACATAATTTTAAATTATAAATAAAAACTCGTTAATGCTACCAATAAATAATTATGAAAAATTGTTAGTAAGTAGAGCAGTGGTTTTTTTATTATTTTGGAATTACGTTTAATATAAAAGAACACCTGCACACGATATGAGTTATTAGATATTGACCTCGTTTTATTGAAAATAACCTTTAACCCTAAAATTTGTTTTCGTACACTAGTCTACCGGTGTGGTTATACCAGTGTAGCTACATGAAATAGCTATTAGCTTATAGCAAATATTTTAAGAACTTACAATTTGAAAATGACGGTAGTAATTTTTAATTTTTCCCACATGCAGTCTGAGAAACATAAATGAAAGAGAAATTGATAAATTTCACGATACTACTCATGCTGTCATCAAGCTGTCAAATCGGTTTGTTTTGATTGGTGATTCTGATACTAACTAAAGAATTCACCAAAGGAGTGTGTCGTACACAATATCACAAAAAATTCTCCGTAATTTTCAACACGAAATTGCATCATAAAAGTGCATTCACAACGCGGAAATTTCCACCCCCCGACGACGCCAAGACACTGTGATGAACTTGGCGTCAATTAATTAACTGGAACCAAAGTTAATTTGAATTTTGTTTAAAATTTGTCACGTCGCAAATATAAATAAAGCAATTTATTTTAGATCCAACTCTTTTTGTATATTAATTTGTTTTTGTGTACATTATCATGTTTGTTATCAAATTAGAAAACAATTTTCACAGAATTAATTGTTATAAAACCCAACACAGAATGTTAATTGTGAAGTTGCCGGCAAGAAAACTTAGTACATACTTATGTACAACAAGTGGGAGTAGCCTTAGATTGATAATAAAATTGTATGATTTGCATATCAAGCTCGAGAGTTTAAAAATGCCGGAACAAAATGGCGGCCCATCTAATTGGGTAAATAAATTACTCCAATTAAGTTGAATTTAATTAACTCAAACTCACTGAGTTGGTGGATATCTATAAGTCTTAGATATCTCCGTCACAGTGTTGTGGATATTCGACATTTTTCTCACACAAATCTCTCGTAATCGATGTGGCAATCCACCATTGGTGGCCTGTATTTGAAATTGTCATTGTTGGTGTTCTTGTCAGCAACTAGCAAATTCAATTTTGTATCTCTTTCATTCTAAATCGTGTTGGTAACACAAAATGAAATGCACTTCAATGTATATTAGATTAATTAACGTTTAAAAGCTTAAAACAAGCCTTATTCAATTTGATTTGATTTATGCCGACTGTAATTAATTTGTTTGCTAACATTATTTATGTCAAAGTTTTAATTGACATATTTTCAAAGTTGTACATGTTGAAATTTTGCAAAGTTATGCATTTGATTGGTTTCCTTTGTTTTGGAATTGTTTTTGGCGTTTTGTCGTGGTTATTCATTAAACAAAATCACGAAGTCGATTGGAAGTAACCTGGTTTTCTGTTTAACATGTTTACCTTTTTGTTGTTCTTCTGGATCACGAATCAAACCTGCTACAGCCACTTGTCATTTGAATGGATATTGTTTTAAATGAAGAACTCCATTTTGAGTTCACATGATAGACATTTTGTTGATCGCATCACTTAAGCATTACTTTTCGACTTAAAATGAACAAAACGTGCAAAATCATGAAACACATTTGTATGCCACTGTTTGGCAGGATAGTGCTGCGTTTTACGACGACTTTCTTGAAAGAAATTTCGACAAGTGGTCATGGTCCATCCGTTCATCACGGTAATTTAGAGTGGGTGACATTTCGAATCGTCAGACATGATTTACAGTGGAGGAGATTTTGAAGCAAAAGGACATGAATTTATTACAGTTGCACATTTTGAACAGTCAGAGTTAATAAGTTTAACCTGTTACAAGTGTGACAAGTAAGTAACGCGTAAATGCAATTTGAATGCATGCGTCTATCGGAAGTCGACCGAAGTCTGGCGGGAGTTGGAGGAGAAAACAGTCTGAGCATATGTTATATAGGAATCATAAAAATGCATTACATGGTCGTGATGTTTGTTCATAATATGTTTGGCGAAAGTTATGTTTCAACGACAGCTGCAACGCTCAAGAGACACTAAAGCAACACACCGAAGAGATGAATAATCAAATTTGTGATATCTGTACTTTAAATACAGTAAACCCGGTCCAAGGTACACTCAAAATCAATAACCTTACCTGGCGAACATCTGTGGCGAAATGTTTGTCTGCACAAAGCGAATGCAGAGTGGGAATTAATTAAAAAAACCACGGAAGCCTGCTCGGAATACCAGAGTTGAAGAGTTGAGATGTCATGCAAGTCTTGTTGTTTATTTATTAATACCATCATTGAAGAACGTGTTAACATTACTGGAATGGTAAGGCGGAAGTGTGAATTTAAGATTTTGTTACGCTACACGACAACAAGTGAACAAGTGATTTTGAAATACCATTCTACTGTCATGACTATTTACTCAATGCCAAGTACTTTTAGGTTACATGCTAAGTACGTTATCACGACCTGTACCTGCAAATATATGTACAAGGTACGCATTCAAGTGCATTCATAACTCAAGAGTATATCTCATATACAAAAATATTAACCATTTACTATGGGTGGGCCTCGATATTTTTCTGATTTCTTTAACTTATTTGTAACACAACTAACAACTTATCTATTAACGAAGATTAATGAAGTGTTAACTTTACACACTTCATTTGAAAATCAACTTACAACTTGTTCATGGACACACAATGTAAATATCGTCGAATAATATTGAAAGCTGTCAACATTTTCTCACTTCCTAGTTGTTGTTAATTAACTTAATAAACAATGAATTAGGGCACATATAAAGGACGCCATCTAATTGTCAGTGTCATTGACCACACAAAAGGTTTGTTTGCCAAAAATCCGAAATTAACTGCAACCTACTCAATCTGGACTTCTGTATAGCTCAAGACGGATATCCTATCATGAGGAAAATTGCTAAAACAGTCTCCAAAACAATTTGCCTGCAACAAAATTAAGGAACCATTTTAAAAGATTTACAACCCAATCCCAGTCCTTATATCTTCTTTTCCACATAATTTAGGTTTTGTTTGTTCCAACTAACTCGTATGCAAATTATAAAATTGCCATGAAAAGTAGCTCTAACATTCACACCATTTAAAATATAATGAATGCCCTGTCAAAAGCATACATTGCTCATGATACCATCTCGGATTTTGTAATCCAGTATGGAATTAAAACCACAAATCATATTTTAAATTGTGTTGGTCTAGAGCATGCAGTCAGTCCCTCTTTTCGGGATGGTTTTGTGTTCGTGATTATCACATTTCACTCCTTTCAAATGTTGTAGAAATTATGAATAATGAGCTACGAATCTCAACAACTTCCAGTCTTTCGTCTGAAACCATTGTCAGACCTGTAATATACGTACATACATGTATGTGACTTACAACATGTCCAGACAAACAGAGGTGTCCCTTCACAAAACACTTTTCACGACGCTTCTGTTCTTCGTTTTGACAACCTTCTGTCAAATTGACATTTCGTGCCGAAGTTTATTGTCAAATCCTTACAAGTGGGAACTACAACGACAAGTCACAATAGCTCATAAGTTCGACCTGAGGTGTACCCCTTTACAACCAATTTTCACAAGGCTGCTGTACGTCATGTTCAACACTAGCTGTCAAATTGACGTTTCATGCACAAATTCATTCCTTCCTGGTTGTCAAAACTTTGCCAGTTACCATTTATTCCGATATACAGCGGTTATATGGCTACAACGGCTCCTACAAGAGATAATCCAATATGTCCGCTGACAAGTGACAATAACTCATAAATTAGAAAGGTAATAAATAAATTTACAATGACACCAGAAACGACATTAAATTGTAATTACTGTATGTGGACAATGTTTTGACAAAAACAATTCAAAATAAAATTAATAAATTCAAAATTGAAAATTGAAAATAATTGATTCGCAATGAGAAATGATTAATTTTGTTTAGTTCACATTAATAAAATTCCACTTGACAGGAATTTTCCTATTTGCGGTGTTTGTTATACAGAAACCATTAAACAGAAGCTGTTCTAATAACTCCACAGGTGCGTGTTTGTTATACACACTTGTATAACATATAACTCTTTGGATATCCACATTAATGTTCACGGTAGTGGATATTGTTTAAGGTTAGGTTATCATAATCAATCATCTCGCACGACTTCTGGATTGTTGTTTATTTTTCATTTGGCTTGTCGACTGCACTGGACTTTGGGGGCAATTCGTTTCTGATGTTGTGTAATTTTCAGTAGATCTATGGATATCTACTGCAACTATATCGTTGAAGATTGATTGTAACTCTCTAATTACTTGACACACTCTGTGAAATGCTTCAATGCGGACATTTGGAAATTTCACACGTTGCAAATCTTGTTTGGACATTTTGAAATCAAGATAGCGAATTATGTGGAACAGTGATTTCAAACTACTGGATGGATATGGTACATGATTAGTTTTGAGGGATTTCCTTTGATGTATTTAAAGTGTGCATTTCGTTATAATGTTAAATCTTCTCATGGCTGAAAGCCTCTTCCATCTCGGTTGAACCAAAACTTTCTATCAAACCAACAGTGGAAAAAAACATATATGGTACAGTAGAACCTCTCTTATGTTGTTCGTCTCCTCTGTTACCCGTCACCGTAATGTCTTCACAATATTAAAAAAATGACTGATTGGAATGAAAGAGAAATTAAAGCCAACAACACGGACACATGGATTTTGAGACGATTACACAGTTTTGCGATGAAAAAAGTGAAACACAGTTTAAACTGTCAAAATTAACCGACATTTTAACATCACATTGAACATTTCTTTTGATTTTTTCGTTATGTAGATATGAATAAAATTATAAATTCGTTACTAAACATATCTTTCAGTAAGTTTGTGAATGTACTCCTTTCCTCAAAATCTAGGGTCGAGTCTTTCTTTTCGCGGTCCGGTACCTGACGGATAATAGACGTTCTACTCTACCTACAACGGTTAGCCTGTAGAGAGTTGCGCAAAACATATTAAACATAAAGGTAAAACAATAGGTATACCATGTGATTTGGTGACATGGATCGTTGGTCAGTGTAGCATGTCGGAATGTGGCCAAAAATGGTTAATTAATTTAACAAAATTGTTACCTCAAATCCATTCTAAAATGTCCTGATTGTTTCTCTAATGACGCGAAGTGATATTACCTAATCCCAAGCCCAAGGTTTCTCACAAACTAAAAACAAAAACCCTTGAACACTGAAAAATGAGTGAAACTTAAATTTCGCAAAGATCGTGCCGTAGATATTCCATAGAGAATTATATGATCGGCAAAAAAGTTCCTTTTATGGATACCATTAATAACAAAATATAATAACGATCTAATGTTGATAATTTATTGTCTATCGAAATGTTGCTTATATTACGTAACATCGATTGATGTATTATCTCAAGTTTTTAAGGCAATTTTGTTGGATTTAATAAAAGTTTTTTTATGTGAAAGGAATTGCTGTGCCATTTAAATAGAAGATGCACGTCATGAGTGCATAAATTTATGTGCATGTTTTAGGTAAACGTTCAAGTGAATGCTGAATTAAATATCATGTAACTCAATATGACATTTACTCAACGAGTTCTTTCTGCAATGAACCGGTCCGTCGTTGCTCTAAATTCAAATCAATTCTTCAGACTCTTCACATAATTCTGTGAAATACTTTCAATGATTTAAAATTTGCTCCACTATCAATAAAATCTAATGACATAACATGTATCCCACTGTAAAATACATTTGACGATTTACAATGTGTGACAGTGTAAATCGTGGAGATCAACAAATAAACCAAAATGGCTGATAAAATTGTTCTCGAAATAGTCTTGATGAAATTGATTAAAATTATAAAGGACAATGACATACAAATGTGTTTCATGATTTTGGGGTAGTATTTCCTTAATTACAATGAGGTTTTAACGAGAAAGTGAAAATGCTACTCCTCAAATTTTTAGTACCTAAGTAGATCCTGGCGGATCGAATGAACTCATTTAGGTAAAGTGATGTAACAGGTGTTATGAAATTATTTTGGATATAAAAATGTCAGTTGCCAGAACAGGATTTCTTCTTGTTACCTTAGGGACAGATCGACCAGAATAAAGTGAATGTTCCCAACAGAGACTTGGTAAAAGAACACACCAAGATATCTTTCGAAGAGAATGCCAAATAAGCAATAAAACTGATAACAAATGAATCACCCACAAAACATATCCGAATAAGACCAAACAATGGCGGCAAAAATTGTATTTTGTCAAATAGTTTTGTTGACGCCATTAGCCTGATGGAGAAACTTTACCGTCCACCACAAAGTAGTTGATAAGAAGTCCATTTAGATGTCGAAATGAAAAATTGATTCTTGATACACATGAGGACACAGTGGTCAAGATAACAAAGTAACATTCTTCCTTGTGACCAGACCGTGTGTGTTGTGACTAAGAATTTGATACGTTCACCATCTTGAGGGGATTAGAGTCAAATGGAAAGGACCACAACATCATGGAGGTCAATGTTTCTAGAGCCAAACACTTTTGGAGCACTTGGTCTAGAATGAATTTTGGGATTTTCCTTTTGAGGGAACATGAACCCGTGGATACAAATTGTGACAAAGTTGAGACACAAAATGTTAATGTACAATGATATGAGATCACTGCAAGTGTTTCGCTTGCAGGATCAAAATCAAGTCACAACTCAAATAAGTTCTCTCACAAACGACAACCAGACGTGGGTGAAGAAGATCACAGATCAAAAAATAGTACGGAACAAATATGGCAAAAGTGATTGATACACTCTCGTTATGTTACATCCAAATTAATTGGAATGTTACAAAGTTTATGGTTTTATCGTGACATGTTTTAATAACTTCATGAAAATGTTTTAATCACATTCACGTTTGTGTCTTTATCTTATTGAATTATCAAAATATTGTCATAACAAACTTTCAAATTGAACTTTTTTCCACAAAAGATCACAAGACTGCTAACATAATGAGTAACAATTGAGAAGTACCATCACCTGGACGGGATCAGTAAATTACCTGTCATTTCAACAATGAATTGAAAAATTACTGATTTCTTTATTAAATCAGTCCTTCTTCTTGTTTGTGTTTGCTCGGTAATGGAGTTTGCACGAGTACAATTAATTATACAAGAAATAAGTAAAAATATATTTTTAACACCAAGCGAAATTCGTGAATCACCACAAATGACGCTTTAGTGATTTTTGGTATAAAGTTTCAAGTCAAAGTTTGCTTCAAGACAACTCTTCTATTTGAATTTAATTTCAGTTGCAGTTTCACATCAAGGTTTCACCTTGAAGGTTCTGTAATTAAAACCTTCTCAACTTCTTATCACAAGCAACAGTCGTTAAACAAATGCATGTAACTCCTAGTTTGTTGTGTTTTGTTTGTTCTTAAGATGATTTACATCAATTGCTGTTCATTTTAAATAACTTTTACAACATCTTGAAAGAGATTTATTACAGATAAACGTTTACTATGAGTTAAACAACTGTTAGCAAAAGGTTCGCTTCATTATAATCAACAGCGGACCTTCAAAGTGCGGTCAAGACGTAAATGAAACTTCTTTCTAATTACAAATTTTGTTTTTCTTTTTATTTTGTTATGTAATAAATCACATAAAATCTTCTTCAGATGCTGCAGTTTCTTACATTTAAGAAATTTACTCGAAAATCACGAAAATCAAAACTGTTTCCGTTTCTAAGCATTGAAAATGTTACGTGGGTTAAAATACCAAACCCTTCCGAAACAGAAAGCGTCTTTTAAAACTTGATTTTTCAAACATCATCAATTCCGCTTCTAATAAAAATAATGTCAGATGAGCTTTATGAAGCTTATGAAAAGCTTCTTAACAAACACAACACGACACAACGCACTGCTGTTGAAACTCTTGCATTTGTGCTGTCTTTCTCTCAGAGTCACAAAACTGAATGTTCAACATGTGTGATTGTGAAAAAATATATTCCACATGTGTGTGTGGAAATAACAAATTGATTTGAAACAAAAATTAAATTAACCAAAAATCATGTTCCCATTAGCCTAGAAACACCTCAACAGCCAATATCATATAATTTAGTAGCACGACCAGTCCTACCAGATATCAATACCACATCGTACAACATGAATTTCAATGTACTAACTTTAATTATCAATACTTGTTTTAAAAACCATGAAAATGTGTTAACCCATGCCAATTAATGTTTGATTTTATAGTTGAAAGTGTTAAAAATTTAATCAATCTTTCATAGTGACTGTGTGTGGTTTCGAATTCAAATCATTCTTAAGTTATAAATTATTGTTTAATGACAATAATTAATTTTGAAAATATGAAATCTGTTGAAAAATTTCATTTAACTTTAAATTACATGGTATAGAGTGTCTTTGAAGTGCTAAACAAGTTGATATTCATCATGATAATTGTTTTTTCTCGTTATATAATTATATAACACCTTCAATATCACTTTGACAGATGATATTCAATAACCTTCAAGAAATTTACGTTTGTAATATGAGTTAACCCTTTAATCTGAATATTGATGGTTTAATATCTAATAATTTGAAAAATTGAACCAATAAATTAAAACATAAAAGCACAAAAATATGACAAAAAATCCTTCCACAAATCATAACACAAAATTGGACTGTCGCTTTTAATAAAATATGATTTACATGAACAAGCAATTGCCATTTGACCATAAATCGATAGTTATTGGGTTTTATGGTTTTAACCAGTTAAATTATTTATCTATTTTCCGTTTTGTATTTGCTAATAAACGAATATACACGAATGAATGTGTCATAACCATAGAGAATGCAAATAATTCAATCGATTCCATTGAGGCAGTAAGCACCACTATTCAACCGTGAGAACATACATACTATAGGTAGGTACCTACTATACGTTATTCGAATGTCGACCTTATGTCTGACGGTATTATCTATGGCAGACATGTTTGTTTTATGTCAAAACTTTCGAACAATAAACGACGAATGATCTCACATCCAGGGCTTGTTGACAAGGATTAAATTATTAATAAATTCTAATTGATTTTATGAAAAATAAAATAAAATTATTCTGAATAAATTATTAACGATGACGAATGCATGGTTCAAGTTAAACCATGACCAAGTCCGAGTTAATCAATTCTATAATACTTTTAGTTTAACTACCACTTGCATTGGTTTGAGGGTTTCAGGAGTCTGGTCTTACATTTAAATAATGAGTTGTCGACATGAAAATCAATTCACGTTTGAATCACCTTTGACAGGTGCTAGATTTGTGTGAGAAAATTCTTGTAACGAAATGTTTTTCTGTTTTGCAACGAAATTTTAACTTGATTTCAATCAAGTAAAATGAATCACTTACCATATAACTTGCATTCCATGAAATAAAAATGTCTGGAAATGTTAACAAATATATTCCTAATAATTATTATTCACCAAAGATCATTTTTCATTTCATCGAAATAATTCAATTATCCAAATGCGAGTTTTGTGAGTAAGTTAATATCCAATTACATTGCGGCTAATCTTAGTTGATGTTATTATTATTTCCATTTTGATGAAACTAGCTACAAAGTCATGACTTTGAATTGGCTAGCATCTGTTAATCGTGGCGCCAATGTATATACTTCCCTCATGAGTTCTGCGATTTCTCGGAGTTCTCGTAGTTCTGGCAGTTTATGATATGATTAACATTAAGGCATGAGTTTATACACGGAAATGAGGATTTGTCCATTTAAGCTGTTATTACAGTTCATAAGGAATTTCGATTGGTACTTTACAATTTATCGGTGCAGATCTTCTTATTTTATGTAAACAATATTTTGAAGGAATTCTAATTCACATTTTGACGTTTCCAGTTTATTTACACTTTTCACCAGGGCATGAGCAAGCAAATATTTGAAATTTGAAATGAGAGAAGTCCATCACTCCCAAGAGTCTGTAGCAAATCAAAGCGAACATGAGACTTGAAGGAAAAGAGCAAGCGTTCACGTTAGTTCAGTGGCATTCGACGGACAAGCAGAAGACCCGAGATCGAGGGTCGATTGCATGTCGCTAAATGCATCAAATATCCATTCGCTGAATTACATGTTATTATTTGCATCGAACTGTGTGCGGTCAAACTAAAGTTATCCGGACAAATTTCATTAGACCGAATAGATCATATGATCAAGAAATCTAGAAATCTTGAAAGTCTGTCAGGCTGAAAAGAAATAGATTAATAATTGAACAATTTTCATTGACTGAGCATTGAAAAACCGCAAGAAAAATGATTCCGCCATTTTTCCCAGATCAACCTGTCCAAATCTAACGAGGCCATCGGGATCAATTACGCTCTTTTTCGGATGAGAATGTAGAAACACCTTCACATGAGGAAGGTGTGGTGTTAAAAATGACTAAATCCACAATTTGCAATTAACCACTTGACAGTTGACAGTTAACAATTGGCAAATGGCATGTACTGCAACTTGAATTACGCATTTTAAGGTTATGGTATTAAATATTTTCCGGTTTACTTAATATTTTCTTGAACATTCAATTTTCAATGGTTTCGATTTATGCCTTGAATAAACCACAGACCTGTTCTTCATAATCAGGAAACACCGATTTACGTGTTTATCTCCAATTTTCGAATTTGAGGTTTTAAGATGATTTTCGTGCGTTAACATTCGAAATCACTAGTTTACACTTATATTTTTGTGGTTTATTCTGAATTTATTGGCCATTCAAGTAAATTATTTTACTTTAAATTGCTTATTGCAATTGTTCACAAAACTTTCATTAATTTTCTTGATTTCAGATGAATCAAGTCCTTGAAATTCACATGGTGAAAGAGGGAATGTATTGATTATTATTGATCGAGTCACATGGAGAAATAACGTTGCCAAAGTTTAAAGCTACACAAAAGGACTTGGAACCTGTCCAAACATCTCTGAGTCACCCGATGAAGTTTGCAAGTGTCCTGGAAGTTACATAGGACACGCTCAGGAAAAACGGGAAGAAAAGTACCCAGAGATAACGTTTTTCTGAGCAACACTGTGATGTTAATGTCGAGTGTAATAAACGTCAGTTCTAATATATTACACTTAAGTTATTTCAAGGATATCAATAACCATTCAAAGTTCCTTTTGTTTTATGCAGTGCTGGGTTTGTCATAAAAACTTAACTTTTTTGTTCCTCATTTTGGCAGGATGTTGCGTAGGATACAAGTTGTGTTGCATTGCAGACATTCTTCTATACGATGTATCTTGTAAGAAAATTCTTTTAATTCAATAAAAAAACACTGATCAACCTGTCTAACAGACATGTGTTTCAAAATGTCTGTCTGAAGCTTTTGTTTTACACATTTCGATGACATCAAATGAAGGTATCTCTCGACAGTTCCCAGTGGGTAATAAAGTGAAACTAAAAAATTGAATTGGTTAAGTAAACAAAATAAGATAGATCAATTCGAAAGACAAGACAACACAGCAGGGAGTATTTTATATTTCGGGGGAACAGCCCACCTAACTCTATTTGGAAGATGACATAGCATAAAAACCGATGATCGATATCAAGGTTCCAACATTCTTAATGGAGTCAAATGAGGTCTTGACCGCAGAACCACAGAATCCTCATCAGTTCTGTCTAATTATGTGAATCTTGATCGCTTGGGATGGAGATCAACGCCACATTAAAGGCAACAAGATCATTGAATTGTTGTTCATTCGTGATTAGCTTCCAATCAATTAAATTTTTGTGATTGATGATCTGCCCTTGAAGATTTTGTTGTTGATTTTTACTTTTTAAAAGATAAGAAATTTTTCGAATTTGATGAAGTCAAGACAAATAAATTTTTTATTTAGTCTGAATGACAATTTATTTATAAAAATCATTTAATTTTACAAATAAGACCTGTCAACCCTCCATTTTGAATGACATGACAGCCAGTTGCTGTTTGATTCATTGTCTGACAATTCACTCGTAAGATGACGCTGAATCATTTTCGATTTTTATGCGACAACATAATTAATTGATTCGAATGATATTCAACTGACTGGGGCAAGAAAAAAGGACACTGGCCACTTATAATTGATAAGTGGAAAAGTGCCCTTCATAATGAGTTTTTGTATTTTTC